>CM042027.1:72882006-75382006 GCA_023525975.1 Smallanthus sonchifolius | reverse complement strand
TAGGAATCTAAATTGGAACCTAGTCTATAATCTAAATGACTCACTAAAACGTTTTCATTGCATAAGCATTGCATGACCAGTCATTTTGTCATATGGATATTGTAGTCACAAGCATGTCGTCACATTCACATTCTGATCCCGTCTCTGACACTGAATCAAATGAGGAATTTTCCGCCTCACGTCCCAAAAATCAAGTACAAACCCGTAGCTCCACACCACCTAAAGTCGCCTTGGGAAAACCGCCTATCGTCTACCGAAAGAAAAGCGGAGGACCAGTTAAGGTGCAAAGCGCTAGGAAGAAGGTTCGACTTCCACGCAAAAGGAATCTAGCAGCCCGTGACCCAGAAGACTTGGTGGCTGGTGAAGAACCACCTAGGCAAAGACCCTGCTACCACCCTACTGTGGGAACTATCCGTTGGATGCCCCGTACTCTGGCCCGTTGGAGGGAGATGGAGAGCATCCCATCTACCTTTGAGCTCGGAGAGTCTTCCAACTCTCCAACACCCCTACCCCACACTGGGGAAGCCATAGAGCTCACTGTGCCTACCTTGGTAGCTCGTGTTCGTACGCACGAGGAGCGTCTTGATGATCTCCTAGATGATATTCGGGCACATAGGGATGCAGCCATGCGCTTACGTCAAGGGCTCGGATCTCGAGTTCAGACTCTGGAGGACCACACCCGAGACATACAGGGTGCCACAAACTATCTAGAGTTGAGAGCTGACATGGATTGGCAGTTCACTGTTACGGTCCGAGACATGGTGGAGGCTCTGGAAGAAAGGACGTTGGCTGCAGAATTTGTGGCGAGAGCTAGTTTTGTCATGGCAGGACTTGCCATGATGATTGGATTGTACTCTCACTTCTTCTTTTAAACCTATTACGGGCGGGTTGTGCCCGTAGTACATTAAGTAGTTTAAAACTTTAGTACTGATGAGGTCATGTGAACCCATCTCTTTTGTATCCTTGTCTTTTGGAACAATGTACTATGAATGTTTTGACTATGTATGTAATGGTTTATGTTGTGATAGTGGTTGTTTACATTTGACGTTGTTGTATCCTTATGTCATGAGCTATCATTATTGTCATATAATGTTGTTTCTTTTTAATTGATATGTTAGAAAGAACGTCATGGCACCTAAGCGTAGGACAACCCGTAACACTACTGGTGACAACAACGAGGCGATTTCCCCAAATGTGGAACAACTTATAGCACAACGAGTAGCTGCTGCCATGGAGCAGTATGAAGCCAATCGAAATAGTGGAGGAGGTGTAGGAGGTAGCGGTACAGCTGGAGGTTCCGGAGGTGCAGGAGGTAGCGGTACAGCTGGAGGTTCCGGAGGTAATAAAATAAATAAGCCATAACATATAGTCATGATTCGAATTAATGACGTTATGACTTGTAATTCTACAGATGCTCCAATTAGAAAGTGCTCCTACAAGACCTTTCTGTCTTGCAAACCCCGTAACTTCAATGGCACCGAGGGTGCAGTTGGACTAATGAGATGGATAGAGAAGATGGAATCGGTGATTGATATTAGTGAATGCACCGCTGACTGCATGGTGAAGTATTCTACATGCTCACTCACTGATAAAGCTTTAACCTGGTGGAATTCACAAGTAAAGACTTTGGGAAGGCAGACATCATATGAGTTGTCATGGGAAGACTTAAAAGCCATGATGATCGAGGAATACTGTCCTCGAAATGAGTTGCAAAAGATCGAATCTGAAATGTGGAATTTACAAATGACAGGAGATGATGTTGCTGGCTACACTGACCGATTCAATGAGTTAGCAATCTTGGTTCCACACATGGTCACCCCAGAATACAAGAAGGTTGAAAGATACTTGTGGGGTCTCGCACCTCAAATCCGAGGTCTGGTGACTTCATCGAACCCTATGGATGCCAAGAGCGCCATAACTCTGGCTTTCAAGCTAAGGGATAATGCCGTGATGGTTTGTTTGAGAAGAAGGAGACCGAAGGAGGGAAATCTGGGGAAAAGAGGAAATGGTTTGGAAAACCAATTAATCAAAACAAGAATCAAATTTACAAGAGACCTGAAACTATGAAAGCCTTTGTCGCCAACACTGTGGAACAAAAAGGATACCTTGGAGCACGACCAAGGTGTGACAATTGTGGATATCATCACAGTGGGAAGTGTACCCAATGTGGAAAATGTAAAAAGTATGGACATCTAGCCCTTGACTGTAGGAGCAATGCGAACCCTAACAAGATAAATCAAGTAGCAGGAAAAGTCAACCCAGGAACAGAAAGGATGAATCAAGGATGCTTTGAGTGTGGAGATCCAAAGCACTTCAGAAAAGACTGTCCAAAGTTGAAGAACCGAAACGACAATCAGGCCCGTGGAAGAGCATTTGTGATGGGGGCTGGTGACGCACGACAAGATCCAAACATTGTCACTGGTACGTTCCCGATAAATAATCACTATGCCTCTATACTTTTCGATACGGGTGCTGATTTGAGTTTTGTGTCAAATGACTTTAAGTCCCTACTCGGTATTAAGCCCAGCAAACTAGAACAAAAGTATACAATTGAATTAGCGAACGGAAAATTAATTAATACCGGAGAGGTCATTCAAGGTTGTACCTTATATCTTAAAAATCACACATTTAGTATAGATCTGTTACCTGTTGACTTAGGAAGCTTTGACGTTGTTATTGGCATGGATTGGTTGTCAAAGAATCACGCCGAGATTGTTTGTTTTGAGAAAATTGTCCAAATCCCACTCCCAAACGGAGAAGTTCTTTCGATTCAAGGTGAGAAGAGTGGAGTAGCGTTAAGGATGATAAACTGCATGAAAACTCGTAAGTATCTACGTAAAGGCTATTGCGTATTCCTGGCTCACGTCGTCGAGAAGAAACCCGAGGAACGTCGACTTGAGGATATACCAATCGTTAAGGATTATCCTGAAGTTTTCCCTGAAGACTTACCTGGATTACCACCACCGAGGCAAGTCGAATTCCGAATCGATTTGGTACCAGGATCCGCACCGATTGCGCGATCGCCGTATCGATTAGCACCTTCTGAAATGCAAGAGTTATCAAATCAACTACAAGAGTTGCTTGATAAAGGTTTCATAAGACCGAGTTTCTCACCTTGGGGAGCTCCGGTCTTATTCGTAAAGAAAAAGGATGGAACCTTTAGGATGTGTATAGATTACCGAGAATTAAACAAGCTTACAATCAAAAACCGATACCCACTACCTCGAATAGATGATTTGTTCGATCAACTACAAGGTTCTAGCTTCTACTCTAAGATCGATCTACGGTCAGGGTATCATCAACTAAGAATCCAAGAAGAAGATGTACCAAAGACAGCATTTAGGACTCGTTATGGTCACTACGAATTCCTAGTTATGCCATTTGGTTTGACAAACGCACCAGCTGTTTTCATGGATCTCATGAACCGCGTGTGCAAACCATACTTGGATAAATTCGTGATTGTGTTTATCGATGACATATTAATATATTCACGAACCAAGGAGGATCATGAACATCATCTTAAATTAATCTTAGAACTACTCAGAAACGAGAAACTTTACGCTAAATTCTCTAAGTGTGAGTTTTGGATCCAAGAAGTGCATTTTCTTGGACATGTCATCAACAAGGAAGGAATTCACGTTGATCCATCTAAAATTGAAGCGATCAAAAACTGGGAAGCACCAAAGACTCCGACAGAAGTACGTCAATTTTTAGGTTTGGCCGGCTATTACAGACGATTCATCGAGAATTTTTCAAAAATAGCCCTGCCTTTAACCAAATTAACCCAGAAAGAAAATAAGTATGATTGGAATGACAAGCAAGAGTCAGCTTTTCAAATACTAAAGCAGAAGCTGTGTAGTGCACCAATTCTATCCCTTCCTGAGGGAATCGACAATTTTGTCGTATACTGCGATGCATCACACCAAGGACTGGGTTGTGTGTTAATGCAAAGAGACAAAGTCATCGCATATGCCTCACGACAACTAAAAGTGCACGAAAAGAATTATACGACCCACGACTTGGAATTGGGTGCAGTTGTGTTTGCGCTCAAAATTTGGAGACATTACCTTTACGGTACAAGATGTACTATCTTTACTGATCACAAGAGTCTCCAGCATATCTTTGATCAAAAGGAACTTAACATGAGACAACGTCGTTGGGTAGAACTACTAAACGATTATGATTGTGATATCAAGTACCATCCCGGGAAAGCCAATGTCGTAGCGGACGCTTTAAGTCGCAAAGAACGAGTTAAAACTCTTCGTGTTCGTGCCTTAGAATTGACAATTCATACAAATCTCACTACTCAAATTCGGATGGCACAACAAGAGGCAATTAAAGAAGAAAACATTCAAAATGAAGCTCTACGAGGAATGATAAAGCAATTGGAGTCTGAGTCAGATGACACTTTATACTTCATGAATAAAATTTGGGTGCCATGTTTTGGTAACTTACGGGAGTTAGTTATGGACGAAGCCCACAAGTCCAGGTACTCCATTCACCCGGGTTCAGATAAAATGTATAAAGATCTAAAAGAATTATATTGGTGGCCCAATATGAAAGGAGATATTGCCACATATGTCAGTAAATGCTTAACGTGTTCAAAAGTAAAAGCCGAACATCAGAAACCGTCTGGTTTGTTACAACAACCTGAAATTCCCCAATGGAAATGGGAACAGATTTCTATGGATTTCATCACAAAATTACCCAGGACTTCCAGTGGTTATGATACCATATGGGTTATTGTCGACCGATTAACAAAATCTGCTCACTTTCTGCCAATGAAAGAAACTGACAAGACAGAGAAACTTACAAGACTCTATGTTAAAGAAATTGTGGCAAGACACGGAGTGCCAATTTCTATTATCTCGGATAGAGATAGCAGATTCGTGTCTAGAATCTGGAAATCATTACAAGAAGCAATGGGCACACGTCTTGACATGAGCACGGCATATCACCCACAAACAGATTGTCAAAGTGAACGGACTATCCAGACATTAGAAGATATGCTCCGTGCATGTGTAATTGATTTCGGAGGAAATTGGGATACTCATTTACCATTAGCTGAGTTTTCCTATAATAACAGCTATCATACGAGCATTAAAGCAGCACCGTTTGAAGCTTTATATGGTCGTAAATGCCGCTCACCGCTATGTTGGGCGGAAGTTGGTGAAAAACATTTGACAGGCCCTGAGATTGTCCAGGAAACCACTGATAAGATTTTCAAAATTAAGGACCGTTTGAAAGCGGCCCGAGATAGACAAAAGAGCTATGCTGACAACAGACGAAAACCATTAGAATTTCAAATTGGCGACCGAGTAATGTTAAAAGTCTCACCATGGAAAGGCGTTGCAAGGTTTGGTAACCGTGGTAAGCTCAACCCTAGATACGTTGGTCCGTTCGAAATACTGGCTAGGGTTGGCCCTGTAGCTTACAAACTCAAGCTACCACAAGAACTAAACAATATACATGATACGTTTCATGTATCAAATCTCAAGAAGTGTTTATCAGACGAGACACTAATTATACCGTCTGACGAGATTCATATTGACGATAAACTTCATTTCATCGAGGAACCGATTGAGATTTCAGATTGGAAGGTTCAAAAGCTGAGACGTAGTCGGATCAAACTGATTAAAGTACGTTGGAACTCAAAGCGTGGTCCTGAGTATACATGGGAACGAGAGGACCAAATGAAAACAAAATACCCATCCTTGTTTAAGGATACACCAGTTCAAGAGGACACGAATTGAATTTCGGGACGAAATTCTTTTAACAAGGGGAGAATGTGACACCCGACATTTCAGGTCAATATCCGTATACATTATGAACAAGTTTACATTACAATAAACAAGTTTACATTATAATTATTTTTGTGATTTACGTAATTTCACAAACAAGGACATGAAGGTCTAACAAAAACCGAACATTGTCTCATTTTATATTTTTGGTAATTCTGGGAATTACCGGTTCACATACACTTATAACCCGACTTAATTCGAACACTATTGGTTGAAATAAATAACCAGAAAAATATATATACATATATATATTATTTACACAAACTTTACGTGGAACCATAAATTATATTTAGAATAAAATTATAATACCGTGGGGAAAATAAACCGAATTAAACTACCCCTTTAGAACTCTAATTGATATTAATACCAAAAATCTAATTGTTTTATTATTATAACCCAAACCCCCTAACCCACCCTTGACTTCTCGGCCGAAGTGCAGGGGAAACCATCCCCAATCTCACGTATTTTCAAATTGACCCATACTCCCACTTGTGAAAACCCAGATAAAACCATACCCTACATTCAAAATTCTCACAATTCCCATTTATCTCTCATTTTCATACGGCAAACATTCCAATTCTCTTCAATTCGAAGTCCAGTTTCAAGGCGAAATTCACCATAATTTGCTATTTTAAGAAGAATCTCAAGTGTTTCTACAAAAGAGTCGAGATCATCTCTGTTTTATTTCATCATCTTCATCTCGGTTTTAAGGTAAAAACTCGACATTTTCACATTAGTTTCTTTAAAACCGTAGCTAAACTTACATCTTATTTAAACGCAAGAAAGACAACAAGAAGAGTGTGTCGAATTCAAGTTTAAAATATAAAAATATGCAGGACTGATTCTGTCAAACAGAAGTCCAGTACTCGAAACTAGGAGTTTCGATACCAGTTAACTCAATCGAAACTAGGTAGTTTCGATACCTTTTCTCAATCGAAACTAGGTAGTTTCGATAGCAAATACTCAATCGAAACTAGGTAGTTTCGATACCTGTTGCTCAATCGAAACTAGGAGTTTCGATACCTGTTTCTCAATCGAAACTAGGAGTTTCGATACCTGTTTCTCAATCGAAACTAGGAGTTTCGATACCTGTTTCTCAATCGAAACTAGGAGTTTCGATACCTGTTGCTCAATCGAAACTAGGAGTTTCGATACCTGTTGGTCAATCGAAACTAGGAGTTTCGATACCTTTTACTCAATCGAAACTAGGTTGTTTCGACTCCTGACCACTCCATCGAAACTAAGTAGTTTCGACACACATATGCCCAATCGAAACTAAGAAGTTTCGACACCTGTACAACAGTCCCAGTTGGGCAGTAACTCAAAACTATTTTATAACAAAACATGTGTTGGAAAACTAAAACGATATTTAAACAAACATAATCAGATTTACAAGGTCGGTGAACAATTTACAATTAAGACGTTGGTCTTAACAACAATTTACCCTTGGTATCTAGGGTACAAACAGTCAAGGTTGACTACAACAAATATTATTACAAGTATATACACAAACACAAGGTGAGTTTCACGGCCCCTTTCTTTTTACTGTTTTCTAATATTTGGGGGAAGAACATACTTCAACTATTTTATGGGATAACAAGAGAATAAGACACGACTTTATGTTTACATGGGATGAGAACAACACATTGGAGGCCGCTAAAGTCCCCTGGAACAACATAGTAACCATTAACTGTAGCCTAGGGTCCTATGAATAGTACTATGGAGAGTGACGTCTCCCGGTCATGGTTAGTCGCGCTAACCACAATCTGGAGGATTTATGGCCGCATAGAATCTGATAACGCTTAATAGGGGCTCACACATGTCATGGTTTGGTTACGCCTCATGTATGAACATATTATTTGTATTCCTAGCTAGTTTACAAATGGGTCAACAATTCTTATTCTGCTTATCTCATGCAACTGAATTATTTATGAACAAATGAAGTTTACAAAGAACAATTTGATTAAACCTGTGAACTCACCAACCTCGTGTTGACGATTTTAAGTATGTTTTTCAGGTAACTGAACGTGATTTCAAGGTTAGCAATATAGATTACATGCATGCACGATGGATACTACTCAAGGAGGATTTCCCTTGTATAACTCATTGAGTTGAGTCATATTTGTGAAATCTTAACTTTTTGTAAACTCAGATTATGTTTTGTAATGTAAAACATTAAACTTGTTAATGTATCCATTTATCATGTATGTGTTTGCGGTAATCATATGCTTTGGAAACCATGAACGTTGCGCCTCGCGTTTCCGCCTTGGCGGGGTGTGACACCCGGGGGCCATGTCTTTCCCACCTTATGTACGCAGATGATATTATGGTGTTGGGGGATTGGTCGGAGTCGAACGTTAGGAACATTGCTCGCATCATGAGATTATTCGCGCTGGTGTCTGGACTTCAAATGAATTTTAAAAAGACTACTGTTATGGGGGTTGGAGTAAACTCATATAGTTGTCATAATTTTGCATCATTCATAAACTGCTCTTCCGGCACTGTCCCCTTCAAATTTCTTGGTATTGAAGTTGGTAATAAAATGCACTCAGGACCAGGTAATTTGCTATATTGAAAACCGATTATCCACTTGGAAAGCCTTTACACTATCTATTGGGGGCAGGGTTACTCTCCTTAAATGAATCTTTGACGCCATCCCCATGTACTACTTCTCTCTTTATAAAGCTCCTAAGAAGGTCATTAAAAAAATTAAAAGTCTTAGGAAATCTTTCTTTTGGGGAGGGTCTATGGAGAAGAAGAACATACATTGGTTTAAACAGGAAACTGTTACTGCCCTAAAGGATAAGGGCGAGCTTGGTCTGGGTTCTCTTGAAGATCTCAATCTATGTCTTCTTGTTAAATGGTGGTGGAGGTATAAAGTTGAAGGTGAAAGGCTATGGAGGCGGGTAATTGATGCTATTCACGATAACAACTCATTTTGGGGTTCGGTTCCATGTAACAAATCCTATCCGGGGGTGTGGAATAAGATTGCTAATCTGAACCAGTATCTTGCTAAGTCAAATATTGTCTTGCCATTCTCGATAGTGGGGAAATTGGGTAATGGGGAAAACATAAGGTTTTGGGTAGATCATTGGAATGGTTTGGCTCCTCTGATGGTTTCCTTTCCGGCTCTATTCAGAATCTAAGCTAACAAATCTTGCCTTGTCCGGGATTGGTGTCGTATGTTGGGTACTTCTCTAACCTTTACTTGGTCCTGGATAGAGATATTTTGTTACCTTGTGAATTGCATGAATTGGATGGATGTCGCTAGGAGCTAAACCACGTACAATTGTGTGATCGAAGGGACATATGGTCATGGTCGGGTAATCCGGATGGCTCGTTCTCGCTCAAGTCAATCAGGTCTTCATTTGCTAATCAGAGAGTGTTGGTTATGGGATAACCATTTTCTTGGAACACTTGGCTACCACTCAAGATAAATGTCTTTGGTTGGAGAATGCTTGTTGATAGGATTCCGACTAGATTGGCGTTACAAAGGAGGAGCGTTCACATTCCTTCACCGGTATGAGTCCTTTGCGGAGAGGTGGAGGAGTTGGTTGATCACGTCTTCACAGCTTGCGATGTTGCCTCTATCATCTGGCAAAAAATATCTTCATGGTGTAGGCTTCCACCGATCTTTGCTTTCACGGTGAGGGACCTATTCTCTGCAACTTCGTGTGGGGGGAGGCAAGCTACGAGACAACGGTTGGTTCACTCGGTTATTCTTCTAGCTTTCTGGGCTATTTGGAAAGCGAGGAACAAATACATATTCGAAAATCAAAAAAATTTCATCCCAAAAATCATTGAAGAAATAAAAACGTTGAGGTTCCTTTGGTTAAAGAATTGGGCTAAGTTGGTTACATTGGACTGTGATAATTGGTGTTCATTTAATTTCTAGTTGTTAGGTTGTTTGGGCGGTTCTTAATCCGGTCTTTTATTTGGTATTTTACTTTCTTGTTTGTTCTCTTTTTTCTTTTCTTTGTACTGTTTTTGCTAGTCTATGGCTAGCCTGTTCTATGGGAATCTTTCCTTTAAAAAAAAAAGTTAAATCGTGGTTGGACTCAAATATAATTATTTTATTTTAAAATTTTAAATTTGACTTTTTTAGGCTAATAATTTTAATTTCATATCAATTAAAATTAGAGCATTAACACCATTAAAAATTTTTTGTTAAGTATGTATAAAAAACCATAATACCATTGTTATTAAATATTTATTTATAAGTATAAATTAAACGAAAAGGCAAACAAAATAAAAATAACTCTTTCTAAATTGACAATAACTAGTTGAATACCCGCGGCGAAGCGCGGTGGGTGTTAGGTTGCGTAATTCGCTCGTAACAGGTTTTGTTTGTCACAGTATGACAACGGTAACGATACTCGATATAGGATACGATATCCAAAAAAAACTTGATCTTAAATACAAATCCGTTTTCAAATGCATGTATATCGGAACATTAAAAAAATAAAAATAAATAAAAAATGCCTCTCACTCCGTTTTTTTTAACTTAACAAAAATAAACTTGTATAAACGAAAAACCGCACTTCGTTGCAGGAGTGTGGTTGTTTTTCGCCAATGCCACACAGCGGGAGTTTGGTCATTATCAGTTAGGGTCATCGAAAACAATAAAAGCGAATACCGAATATCAGCAATGGTGTTGTTCGCTCATAACAGGTTTGTCTCATCACAGTACGACAATGGTAACGGCACTCGTTATACGCTACGATACAAAAAAATTTGGAATATAACGCCGTTTAAAAAAAATATTATATCGAAATGTTGACAAAAAAATTAAAAACAACCGCGCACTCTGTTTTTTAAAAAAAATTAACGAACAAAAGTTATTAAAGAAAAATAAAATTATTAGAAAATTAAACGGGTTAAAAGCATATATTGTATATAGTATGAGAGGTAAAATTAAAATTTTGAAAAGGAGAAAGAAAAAACAATACGTGGTGATCAACAATGGAGCACTTATTGTTGATTAGACTTGTATTTTAATCTATCTATTAATGACATGTTTCTGTTTTTCACGGGTAGGTTTCCGTTTAGCCCTAAAACAAATATGGAGTCAAATTGGTCATCTCCCAACCCTAAAAATCGAATCAGATTTTCCTCTCCGACTTAGCCGGTCATCCCCTCAACCCAAATTTCAGATTGTAACAAAACCTACTCCAGTTGCTGCAGTCTCCACCCAAATCATGTTTGGCATTGGATATTGTTGCAAGAAATTAGAACCCAGATACAACCTCATCCTCCCCTTCATGATTCTTACCTGGCCGATGGCGCCGCTAAATCAAAGTTGGGTTACCTTCGTTTCACTATAAAATAAAATGAAAGTGGGTTTAGATCAGGAGGTGATGATTGTCGTTGCTACCAAACCCTTAAAAACTGATAGAGGTGTATTATCATGAAATTCAGGTTATTCCTAATACGATGACACAAGTTGGATCTAAACTATTTGAGCGGGTCGTGATGATAATGAACAAGGATCGGGTTGATGTTCCTTTCGATCCAGGTGGTTCTTACAAGACTCGTGGTCGTGTCTTTTCCAAGAAGGGGAGTATGATGCAGGAGCATCAAATTATAACCGGACTCGAACCCGTACCAAACTTGCACCCGATGGTGACATGTTCGATTTGGTTTGGAAGGCATCGTTTTCTTTGGAAGAGATAGAAGATCAAGATGATATCTTCTATTATTTATTTGAATTTCAAATTCCTATTTTATTATAATTGTTTCCTATTTTATCGGTTTCTTTGTATAAAATAAATAGGGATACATGGTTGTCTAGTTTAGTAGTTGATTGTGTTTCTAATAAAGAATTTGCAAAGCTTTAAGCTTGCTGACCGAATCATTCTGTTCGAATCATTTGAGTTTAATCATTTGTTTCTTGAGTCATTTGATTGCTTCCGTTCCCGCATCATTTGGTATCCGAGCTTTTGGTTTACCAAATGACTCTACATGGAGGTGAGTGTTTTCTTGTTCGAAGAGTCTTCGACCGAGGCATCGACAAGAACATTGGTGATTCACGTGCTCGTGAAGATCGATTCAACAGTGACCGTAGATCCGCCGGAAGAGGCAGCGAGATCGGAATCCGTGATCCACGGGATTTTGAGATCAAAAGACTCCGACGACGAGTCCGAGACCTCGAGTTACAACACGAGATACAACGAATCAAGCAACGGGTTCAAGATCTTGTGGCATCGTTGACATGGAATGAAACGGAACTGGAAGGAGTCGTTAGGGACGAGTTGAGAAGGGATGAGGAGCATCCTACCAATGAAGACATTATTTTTTATTCGCCTCCTGTTAATGATGACTACGGTGACGAAAGTGATGATGGAGAAGACGACGAACATAATGACAGAGAGGAGGCAAGAAAAGAATATGTGAAAAAGTCTAACGGTATTTGTGATGAATTTTTGAAAGACGAATATACGCTTACCTATGGTGTTGATACGGTGGCTAAGGGTGGTCGTGCAATTTCCTTAGCGTCACCTCAAATCTCGCAGTTTAGTATGGAAAGTTTGAACAATTCTTTAATTATTATTGATCTTCAAATCAAAGAAAACTTCAAATGGGGGGTTCAAAATAACGAGATAATAGAATTTAAGTTGGTGATGATTTTTGAATCTTCAAATCAGGAGGATATTCAAATTCAAAATCCACCGATTTTGCATTCTGAGCACATGCAACAGGGTAATGAAAAGCCGCCCCAAGGAGGTAACCATATGGAGCTTGCCATTAGGCCTGTGGAAAAAGATAAACAACAAATTATTGAGGCTTTAATCAACAATAATGGGCCGAAAGAAATTAAGCAGAATGGGTTAGATGTATCGAATGGGTATGGGCCTAGCGACCCAGTTGATCAATATAGAAAATATCAACATGTTTTTAAGACGTTGTTGGTTTGTTCGTAAAGGGCGTCCTGATTGGCTGCTACTTTGTGAAGGTATTTCTGACCTGTTTAAACGGGTCATAATGGTAATGAATATGAATCGGATTGATGTTCTTTTTGATCCAGATGGGTTTGATCCGAAAGCAAAACTCGATGACGAGTTTTTTCGAAGAGGGAGAGTATGATGCAGGAGCATCCGATATCAAGACGCTATCTTTTATTATTTAAATTTTAATTTCTTAGTTTATTTTAACTGTTTCTTAATTAAATTATGATTTCCTAACTATAAATAAAGAAAGAATCTTAGATTTATTGTTGGGGAGTTTTTTTTTAGTAGCCGGCGGTTTTCAAGTGTGGTGCCGGCTTTCGAAGATTTGGATATGGCATAAATGGTTCTTGTCCCTAGCATTCAGTTTGATTTGGATATGAGTGTTTCATGATGATTACATGTGTCAACCATATTTATTTATTTATCTTTTATTTTTAAGTAATTATTTATTTGTTTTTTAAGTAATTTATTTTGTCTAAGTAACACAAATAGTCTAATAGTATTTTGATTTTTTAATAAAAACTTAACATAAATTTTGGATGAGGTTAGTGAGTTGGGTTCTAACTGATGTAAAAATGAAACTATTTGATTAAAAAAGTTAAATTATAACTAATTGACTAAAATGGTTATTTGGGTCAAATCATATAGACTAAAACTGTATTTAACTCTTATAATTACTATATAAATATATATTTAAAATATTAAATGCAAATTATATCAACAAAAGACTTGTTTAGGCTAGCGAGCATGTTGGCTCGGGCTCGAGCTCGATAATCAAATCAGCCTCAATAAAAACTTGAGCTCGGGCTCAAGCTTGACTTAGTTCGAGTTCTTAACGAGCCGATTTCAAGTAAATTATGAGCGGCTTAACTCGTTTAGATTACATGTAAAGATTTAACATGTTTAAAAGATTAAAAATCAACCCTTCACTTGTTGGCTGCTCATTTACTATAACATATTTAACCAAAACTAAAATCATAAACAAATTGTTGACAACCCTTTATTGGGCATCTCCATCTTGAGTTATGTGATCCTCATGATCTCCAACTACCTCTGAAATGAACTTTATCAAAGAGCATAACCCACCCAAGAAGTTATGATCAATTACACCTCTACCCTCTGTAACATGTACAAAATCAATAATCTTCACTTGTGCATTTGGGCTCCCCCCTTCTAAAGCCAACTCCTTTTCAAACATGAAAAGAAGTGAACAAGCACAAAAGTGGTAAATAGTTTGATCCTCAAACCATGCCTTTAGCTCCAACAATTGGGCCAAAATCCCATTTGGCCCACCATACACCAGCGATGCCCAACCACGGTCCGGGCCCAGGACCGTTTCCTCAAACGGGCCAGAAGATACGAATTTCTTAAAAAGCAATCTAACATCATCTAGAGAGCTTTTAAGTACAAGATCTCTAGCAGGCTTATAAAACCCGACCTCTTCATTAATGTAGATCTGTAAACCCGAAATCCTAAACCCTAACTGAACACTAGTGGTTTCACGGTCCCGTTTCAAGCATTTTGCAATGTACTCATCGGAAGCTTCCAGGCCCCACGTTCGGGACCCGATTTTTACGTCCATAATAGTGGGATTTTCGCGGTTTGAAGTAAGATCTTCTAACACGATGTGCGGGTGCTCAGACCCATCCGATGCATTCATAACTTTAGTGCCATAGTAAATAGGGAAGAATGTACAAATATGATCCGGGACTTTCGCGTTGGAAGAAAGTTGTTTGTAAGAAGTTACTTCAGATGACCCGCGTTCATCGCCTTTAAGAGGCTTGTAAAAACGGCCCGAATCATCGACGAGGGGCCCGCGGGTCCCGTTACTTGCATGGTGGCCAGCAACTTGATGAGATGGGATCTTAAGCATATTTGAAGATCAGAAAGTACTGTATAAAGAATCAAATTCTGTTAGTTGATGATCCATATCAAAGAAATAAATTAAAAGTAAAAATGATTCAACAAAAACAAAGGAAATGCAACTATAGCTAATTTAGGGGTTTGGTATTCTAATTGGGAACAAATACGTAACAATTTCAGTAACGATATAATCAAGTGACGGAAATATTAACCAAAACAGGAATTACCAAGAAAACTGAAATCCGTGTAATTAGGGTGGTAAACGAGTTGAGTCGATCCCGACCTCGTCTAGGCTCAAGCCGAGCTCTTTTAACTTAAGAGGCCTATTTATAAAACTCAAGCTCGGCTATTTCTATAGTCCAAGCTTGGCTCGTGTGAAGCTTTTTTAAGCTCAAGTTTTGTTTGTTTATTATTTACTAGGTTAAAATCTCGTGTATTACACGGGTTGAATAAATAAAATATTAAATACTTAATTATTAGTAAAAAAATTATATTTTTAAAAACCTTTGCAATACACGGGGTTGAATAAATCAGTGTATTACATTGGTTGATTAAAATATAATGTAATTTGTTAACACACACTCGTCAAAATATGTCTTTAAAAAATGTAATTTGTCGTGACAGTTATAAACTCTGTTAATTCATGTTAAATTCATTTGATTGATGATACAATAACTATTTTTAATGAAATAATAAATATCTGTAATTAGATTTATATTAAACATCTAAAAATAAATTCTTTTGATATCATTATTTAATAAAAGAGAGAGAAAGGAAAAAATGATAAAAATAAACCACAAATTGACACGTGTCCATATGATTTTTATTTGTTAATACAAAGATTACTATTTAATAAAAGAAAGAAGCAGAATAATTATTAATTAATAGGAGAGAGAGGCGAGAAAATAAGAGTGATGAGTAACCAGAAAGTGACACGTGTCACAAAAGATTTTTATTTATTATGTTAGTAAGATAAGATTATTTATTTATATTTATTATTAAATATATCTATTATTATAGTTTTCATATATAACATAATATACATTATTTAATTATTTTTATCATAGTTATATATATAATTATTTATATATAGATCTAGGTATCTGAAACTGTGGGTAAAAAGATCAAACTGCCCTCACATGCAAGGCACGTGACCTGATTTAACAGTGAAATTTAATGCCCCTTAGTATAAAGGACGTAACGTGCAAAGTTTTTTAAACATAAATGACGTTTTCTATAATTTCCTTAGTTAAATGACGTATTCTAAAATCTATACTTTATAATAAATAAAGGTTTTTCCATGCCACGTGTCGCCTCTACATTCATTCTCATCATATTTTTCCCGCTTATCTCTCTTATTAAATGCACTTATATATTTAAAGAAAATATTAATTTTATACTAATAAAACACATTTATTTTAAATTATCTTTTATTAAACTTTAAAATTTAATTATGTAACTTTTATTTTCAATCAAATAATAAATAAAAATCAAATTACATTAAATATTACTTAATATATTTTCGAAACTCAATTATATATTAGTTTTTACGTATTTTGAGTTTTGTTTTCTATTCTTAGTATATGATACACTTTTACACCTGTAAAAAATATACACATAAATATTTAAAAATTTTATTTATTGATATTTTTCACCCGTGTGTATACACGGGATCTAAACTAGTATGAGTAATAATTAAAGTACGTAATTTGTAATTTGCTCTAAAAATTATATAAACAAAAGGCGCATTTAGGCTTGTGAGCCTGCTCGAGTTTGATATGTGAAGCTCGGCTCAATTTAATTTTTAAACGAGCAGATCTCGAGTAGCTCACAAGCGCTAGCGGCTCAACTCGGCTCGGCTCGTTTACACCCCTACATGTAATCATTCTTAACATCAAGATCGATGGACGAGATATCTCTGATTCCTTTTATAACCGAAGAAACATAGTAAATTATCTAATATATTCATCATGAAAACATTCATCAATGCAAAGAAATTATATTCCAAATTGGATCCTAAAAAAGTAAGCATGGATGTGAAATCAATGAGAGAAATTATGTAATCGTGTTGTATATCTTCATCAACGAAGTAACGATCAAAGTGGGAATTAATGAAATTGTGATAAATTACCTGCAAATGAACAGATTGAGAGAAATGCTCACACGTTCTCTTTTGCTTGGTCTGTTGATGCGGAGGTTAAAGGGTTGGAACTTATTTGTAGTATGGTAATTTTACGCTTTAAGCCCCCTGACTTTTATAGTTTTTACAGTTTTGAGAATCATGTTGTGTTTTGAAAAACATGAGAGTAGTAGGCGGTAACGAATACGAAATGAGGCTTGTTCATGTTCGTTCGTTTAAGTTTAACTGAACAAATGAATGAATATGAATACTTAAACGAACAAAATTTTTTGTTCGTGTTCGTTCATTAAGAAAACGAACGTGCTCGTGTTCGTTCATTAATATTTTAAATGAACAGTTCACAAAAATAAATATAAGAGGGTAACCATTCACTAGAATAAATGCCCCTAAATGCATATATGAGGAGCATTGGCCCTTAAGCTAATGGGTGTAGAAGAAAGATGGAAGCAAAACATGATGGAAGCAGCTAACGCGGAAGCTAAGAAAGTGAGTTGGAAAGGAAATGTAGGATGCAGACGAGGCTCAGGGGTGTGTTTGGTTTGCGTAATATTTTTTTGAATTAATTGGAATTCATTCAAGATATTGAAATTTAAAAAAAAAAACTGGATTTGGAATTTAAAATTTTTCAGAATTATTTGAAATATAAAAAAATAGAATCTATCAAAATAATTTGAATTTGAAATGTATTTGATTGACAAAACAACCATAAAGTACTTGAAATATATCACCCTCGCCCTCACCTCTTGGTTGCAGCCACCTCCCACCAACATCATCCCCACCCTGCTATTGTCGATGCCATCCCCGACCACCCTCGCCACTGCCACCGCTGCCATCGACTAACCATTTCCAAAGCCACTGACTACCTAGCCCTACTGCCGCGACGACGACGACGATGGTTGATTTTCGGTGACCGTGGCAGCGGTAACGACAACATAAACAATGGCGGGTGTGGTCAGGGGATACGTCGGTGATTGGTGGTTGGTGGTGGGGCGGAGGTTGCCTCCGGCAACGTCGGTGGATAGGGTATTAGAGGTGTGGGGCGGGGGTGGGTTTGTATGCGACAATAAAGATTGGGTGGAGATTCTAATTCCTTTTGTTAAGTTTCTTTACAATTTGGGAAGATTGTTGAAATCTTTTACCTGAATGAATTTTGAGGGAATTAATTTAATTCCAAGTCTTTTCTCAACCAAACATGTGAAGCTAAAATTGCATGTTTTAAACTTCAGGGGCTAAACGTATAAAATGAACAAACTACATGGACCATTTATACAGTTAACTCTTTTTAAGGGGATCAAAATAAATGACTTAATTTAACCTATTCTCCCAAAAATCAAAATGGACTTTAGACAATGGTCAAGTGGAGACTAGAATATTATAAAGCTAAATGACATAGCCCACAGCAAACCCATTGGTGGTTTCACTTTATTTCAAACGGTCTTCCCTTTTCGATACCATTTTCTTATTCCAAAAAACGAAATGGCGAAATACTTTTATCCCATTCGTTTGGTTCGATCAAGATAAAAGTGGTCGTTTTCTCCGGAGCCATTGGATCGATAAGATGCTTTCAGAAGTTTCATTCTCCTTCACATGGATTATTAGGTTTGATGCCTTCAACTTTTTTGAGAACATATGATAATGAGATCTAATACCATTTGCAATGTGTTGTTTTTGAAGCCAAGAATTGCATACGTAGAAAGAGAGAGAATAAAGGTTTGGTCCTTGGGATCAGTTTATTAAGGAGAGAGGAAAACATGTGAGAAGAGACGAGAGAGAAGATGGAGTAGTCCGTGACTTTTGAGGGGCGGCATTTGGGGATGCTGATTACAGCTGTATATAGTCATATGACTATCTTTAGTAAATATGAATATCTTTAGTAACCATTCAATTGGTCAATGTATTATTTTAAGAATAACTTGATTATAGGAGCTGATCTCGTAGTCATTATTTGTATTTAAAGAATTGTATATCGCACTTTCAAATCAATTGGAGATTATCATTCTTGTCGTGGTATCAGCCTGACTCGATCCCCATCCCGTCTTTTCTTTTCCCTTTTACAGTTCTTCACATGGCAGACACCACCATTCCTCTCCAAACTCTTCTTCATCTACTCACAATCAAACTCTCCTCAACAAATTATCTTCTATGGAAGAACCAACTACTATCCATATTTGCTTATCAGCATCTTTCAGGCCATATTGATGGTTTCGTATCTGCGCCACCGGAGACCATCCTTACTGATGGCAAAACTGTTTCCAATTCAGTTTATCTTAAATGGAAGGAGGATGATCAACGATGTTTACTTCTCCTTCAATCCTCCTTAACAGAAGAGGCCATGGCGGAAACCCTAGGTCTCTCCACCGCCCGTCAAATCTAGTGCGCCCTTGAATCCGCATACAGCAATAATTCGGTTGAGCGTATTCACACTCTCCGCGACTCTCTCAGGCAACTACAAAAAGGTACTTCCACCGTATCTGAATATGGCCGTAAGTTTAAAAACCTGTGTGACCAACTAGCGGCGATTAGACATCCGGTTGATGACACTGACAAAGTTCATTGGTTTTTATGCGGTCTTGGCTCCTCGTTTGATATTTTCACTACTGCCACACGTACTGTTAATCCCCGACCTGTGTTTCGTGACCTTCTCTCACAAGCAGAGAATCACGAACGCCTTCATCAGTCAACACATGGATCTGTGGTGCCACAAGCTACGTTTGTCTCTCAACAGCAGCGTCCACCATATTTTGGCTATTCTCGTGGCTCGTCATCTACACGTGGTCGGAACCGTGCCTCCTCTTCTAACCGTGGTCATGGCCGGCGACCACCGCACTGTCAACTATGCCGACAGGAAGGTCACTATGCAAACAATTGCCCAAGCCTTGCAACTTTTTCTCAAAGGGCTCCTCCTATTGATGCGAACCTTGCCCAAGCCTTCCATGCTCAATGTCATGTGACATCTAACTCTCCGGACTGGTTTGTTGACTCCGGGGCTACCGCTCATATGACCCCCTCGACCGATGGCCTTGATTCTGTGGCTAAGTATCCGGGTAAAGATTATGTGTTTTTTGGTAATGGTAATTCTTTACCAGTTTCTTACATTGAAATTCTTCCATTACTAAACGTCTGCCACTACAAGATATACTTGTGGTTTCGAATCTTACCAAAAACCTTCTATCTATAAGTAAACTCACCCAAGATTCTCCTGTTGATGTTTTATTTTCTAATCCTTATTTTCATATTCAGGACCGAAAAACCAAGGAGGTTCTAGCATGGGGAAAGTGTGAAAATGGACTCTACATCCTTCATCAAGAAAATAAGGCGTTCATAGCGACCGTTTCTTCTATGCATCTGAAAGCATCCCATGATAGATGGCATAGCCGATTAGGACATGTTTCATTTGATGTCATTTCATTTTTAAATAAACATGGACACTTATCTGTTACTTCCTTATTACCTGAACCGGTTGTTTGTTCATCTTGCCAATTATCCAAGGCTCATCGTTTACCCTTCAACGAGAACACTAAACGATCTTTACATGTTTTGGACTTAATCCATTGTGATTTATTGGGGCCGTCACCAATTATGTCGTCGGATGGCTATCGATACTATGCTATCTTTATCGACGATTACTCTCGTTTCACTTGGTTTTATCCACTTAAGGCCAAGTCCGATTTTTTTAGTGCTTTGATGAATTTTTTGCCTTTTGTAACGACTCAATTTGCTTGCAAGGTAAAAGTTTTCCAAAGTGATGGTGGAACGGAGTTCACAAACAATCGGGTACAACAATTATTTCAACAAAATGGTATTCATCACCGTCTTTCATGCCCACACACCGCGCAACAAAATGGTCGAGCTGAACGAAAGCATCGACACATAACTGAGACAGGTCTTGCCATGTTATTCAATGCGCATGCTCCTGCTAAATTATGGACTGACGCGTTTATTTCGGCTACATACATTATCAATCGTCTTCCAACTCCGGTACTTGACAATAAGTCGCCTTTTGAACTATTATTTCATCAAGTCCTGTCTTATGCAAATTTTAGGACATTTGGGTGTCGGGTTTTCCCCTATTTACGGGACTATACTCCGCATAAACTCGCTCCAAGGAGTGCACCATGCATCTTTATTGGTTATAGTCCAAAACACAAAGGCTATAGGTGTTTGGATCCATCTACTTCAAGGATTTATATCACCCGCCATGCTCAGTTTGATGAGGACACATTTCCTTTTAGTGGTGTTACTTCACCAGTTGATGAAGCAAGACTTGTGTTCTCCACGTTTGATGATTTTCTTGGTTCCCAACACCCACAGCCCACTTTACCACATTTATTTTCCTCACCAACTATTCCCATACATGCACCTATACATTCTACACCAACTTCCTCATGCACAACATGTTTACAGCACACGTCTCCACTAAACCCACCCTCACCAAATTCACCTACCCCTAGCCCCTCTATTTCAACGTCACCCTTACCCACCTCGGCCCCGCCTACTGTTCAGAGTCCACAAAACCCACCTTCACCTTTACCAACCCCGCCCTCACTTACTATTCCTAATTCACCCGACCAAACATAATCTGTCTCGGTCCAAACTTCTCAACATCCAATGATCACTCGGTCAAAGGTTGGTACTTTTAAACCGAGACATATTGCTGATATCGTCGTCCTTTCCACAAATCTGCTTCATCATGCTTTGTTTACAATTAAAGATCCCAAAGGCTATAAAACAGCCTCCCAACAACCCAAATGGGTAGAGGCCATGAATGAGGAGATGGATGCCTTATACAAAAATAAAACTTGGGATCTTGTTCCTCGTCCCAAAGACTTAAATGTCGTTGGCTCAAAATGGGTTTATCGTACCAAGTACAAATCCGACGGCTCTATTGATCGGTACAAAGCACGCTTGGTGGCTCAAGGTTTTACTCAAGTTCCCGGCTTGGACTATTTTCTTACCTTTAGTCCCGTTGTCAAAGCTTCTACTGTTCGAGTTGTCCTAGCTCTTGCTACGATTCATAATTGACATTTACACCAATTAGATGTAAAAAATGCTTTTCTAAATGGTAATCTCACCGAAACAGTTTACATGGAACAACCACCTGGTTTTATAAATTCTCAAGTTCCAAATTACGTATGTCGTCTTAAGAAGGCACTCTACGGGCTCAAACAAGCGCCACGTGCATGGTTTCAACGTCTAAGCACATTTCTGATTCGCCTTGGCTTCTATTACAGTCGTGCCGACACCTCACCTTTTGTTTTCAAGCGAGACCAGGCCATCCTCTATCTACTAGTATATGTCGATGATATTATCCTGACGGGTAATGACGAGTCTCACATTCAGCAGTTTATTACTCGTCTCCATACGGAATTTGCCATCAAAGACTTGGGTCGCTTAAACTATTTTTTGGGACTTGAGGTCCTTTACACAAGCACCGGGCTATTTCTTAGTCAAGCCAAATATGCTTATGATATTCTTGCTCATGCCGGTTTACTTGATACTAAACCCGTTGGAACGCCCCTGCCTACAACTGCGACCTTCAACTCCAAAGGATCTCCGTTTCATGACTCGACTTTATATCGGTCGTTAGTGGGAGCTCTTCAATATCTTACGATCACGAGACCAGATCTCTCTTATGCGGTCAATCAGGCTAGCCAATTTCTTCAATCTCCCACTACATCTCATTATCAACTAGTCAAACGTATCCTTTGTTATGTGAAAGGCACAATTTCGTTTGGTCTTACTTTTGATAAACCCACTACTACCCGTTTGGTTGGTTATTCAGATGCGGATTGGGATAGATGTATTGAGACTCATAGGTCCACTTATGGATATTCAATATACTTGGGTGTCAATCTTGTTTCATGGAGTGCTAAAAAGCAACCGACTGTTTCACGCTCAAGTTGTGAGTCAGAGTATCGG
Source organism: Smallanthus sonchifolius (assembly GCA_023525975.1). Lineage (NCBI taxonomy): Eukaryota > Viridiplantae > Streptophyta > Magnoliopsida > Asterales > Asteraceae > Smallanthus > Smallanthus sonchifolius. The sequence continues at coordinate 75,359,336 of CM042027.1, read as the reverse complement.
GCAATGGCTAATACTGCTGTCGAGATCATATGGATCACTCATCTTCTAAGAGAACTTCATGCGCTTCCACCTGATAGACCGACTCTCTTATGTGACAATAGGAGTGCATTATTTCTTAGTCAAAACCCGGTCTCCCACAAACGAGCTAAACACATTGACATTGACTATCACTTCATACGAGAACTAGTCTCCTCGGGTCGTTTGTACACTAAATTTGTTTCAACCAAGCTACAGGTGGCTGACATCTTCACTAAGAGTCTTTCACGACCTCTTTTTGAACGTTTTCGTAGCATGCTACGTATCGGTCCCGCACCTATTCGCTTGAAGGGGGGTAACGGCTGTATATAGTCATATGACTATCTTTAGTAAATATGAATATCTTTAGTAACCATTCAATTGGTCAATGTATTATTTTAAGAATAACTTGATTATAGGAGCTGATCTCGTAGTCATTATTTGTATTTAAAGAATTGTATATCGCACTTTCAAATCAATTGGAGATTATCATTCTTGTCACTGATGTAGAAGTGTTCGTGACCTCCTCCCATTGCTAATGCTATGTGATTTATAAGAACAAACTAGAAATGTTTCCCCGCGCTCCGCAACAGGAAATAGATCTTAAACGCTTAAGAATGTGACATTAACATGGCTAAGCACAAAAAGAATCGTGTTTAAATAAATTTTGTCTCTCGCTCTGTAGCGGGAGACGGACCTTAAACGGTTGAGGCGGTGACATTAACGTGGTTAAGCACAACAAAAAAATATTGTTACATTAAATATGTAAAAGAAACGTACGAAGCTAAGGCGACTCGGTTGTGGAGACCGAAACATAGATTAAAGACAGTTATATAATGATACCGATGTTTTTCAGTCGGTGTCTGTCTCATTCTTCCCGGTACCAGCAGTCGATGTAACCCACACTACATAAAAATACTCTATTCCGAATACGACTCTGTTTTTAATAAAAAAAATTACCACGATGTCAAGAAAAAAATTAAACAAACAAATTTACAAGTTTAAAAAAAATCAAAATATACATATTATACGGATAAACTTGAAACTTTAAAAATTTGAGGGAATGAAAGTGACATCCTATAAAATTGAGGGGTCACTTTTGACATTTAATAAAGTTTGGGGGTTGATGTTATATCAAGAAAAGTTTGCCACACTTCATTTTAAGTATTGATAATTGGAATTCATAACTTAAAATTATATGAGTTGGTATCCATAAGTTGATGACACTTGATATCTCCATTGAGGTGTAAGTGTTAGGGAGGAGGGTGTCATCCCACGAATATTCATCTTATCTCTTCTTCAGGTAGGCGTCACATCATTCTCACTCTACACTCATTAAACATTATTCATATCCCGTTGGATTATCGCAATATGATCCATGAGATGTTGTCGTAGTAGGTAGTGAGTTTCTTCGCTATGCAATGGAGGCATAAGAAAGGGTTGAAAATGACCTAGGAAAGCGAGGAATAAATGAGGAAGACTTATCCTCAATTTCGTATTTGGTTTATATCATGTCAAAATATCAAACCCATATATGTTTAAGAAAAGTAATTATTGATGACTAGAACTCGTAATAATCAATGTTCTAATAGTTGATATAAATTATTTAGACTATGATTTTAAAAATTCAAGGCCAAATTACCTAACTATTCGTATCTTTAATCGAATGATAATCCGACTTTTAGATAATAATCATTTACATAGTACATGTTCAAACACCCCCTAAGTGACAATCACTTAGGTTTGATCAAACTAACATTTGATGTGTATGTATGTAGCAAAAACATTGGAAAGGTACAAGAAAGATGATAGCTAGAGACAAAACGGTATTTTAAACTTGTTCTTTTTGTTAACGAACACGATGTGCGTTTAGTTTGTATTGTGCATGTGCATGAAAACATAGAACTTGATGATTGATGGTGTATATTACCATGTATTATGGCATCCTTCCAATCTTCATTTCCAATGTCTTTTTTTATTATTTCTTGTGTCCCCTTATAACTAGAGAAGGCAGGAGGCATATTACTTTGAGATGATGCTAATCGATCAAGGTAGCATTAGACATTAGACTATATAAACGCATTAACGGTTTATGTTATTGTTATACTGAATTACAATACGAAGATATTCAACTACCCTCAAAGGCTTCCAATATTGTAGTACTGCATGCTATTGGCAGCACTAGGATATTGGACGCCCTAGAGGGATGTTGCAGATCTCCACCGTTCGTCGGTTGAACTTGACCGATGGTAATGGCAATCACGGTATCTTAATGTAATTTACTGCATAATTTCACATTTACACATTGGTACGTATATAGGTTTATTTATCTTGCAAAACCCCTTTGGATTACAATTTTTATATAAGGAAAAAATGTATATATTTTATATTTTTATATCTATATTTAAAAAAAATAAATTTGAACTAGTGTCACATCTATTGCTTTGATCCAATTGTGTTCATTCAAATAACATACTCATTAAACGTCCCCTTTTTTGGTCAAACTCTTTGAACGTTGTTCATGCTTACATGATAGTTTCATGGTCTGGTTCAGTGAGTAATTAAAAGACAGCCTAGCTATACTTGCTATTGCACCATGGTTCTATTGAGGCTGCACCAATAGAAGATTTGCAGCCCATGGCTCACAAAACGACTTGCACTACCAAAAGACAGGTTTTGGTCCTACCACTACACTACAACAGTAACACTCTATAGGGACGAAAAAACATAGCACACATCTGGCTCAACCCTATACCGACGACATGTCGTCGGTATAGGGTCTCCCCCACAAAAATTTGGGTTTGGCATATCCCGGAGACATGTCGTTGGTATAGGGTAACCTGTCCCGAAGACAATGTCGTCTGGATAGGCGTCGTCGGCGTAGGGTGAAATCCTTATAGTGGTACAAGAAAACTTAACATTTACGCCGGGACAATCACCACGGCGTCGAGATATGTTCAGAAATCATTGGAATATATTAGTTTCGTCGGGGCAATCTCGACGACATAAATGTCGACGAATCTACCTAGTTTTCTTGTAGTGTACCTGACAAACGTATTTTTGAGCGACGGTTTGACTTGTAAAGAAGATATGTTCATAAATTATTGAAATATGCAAGTTGACCAAGAAAATAAATAAAAAAAGAGATTAACTTTTACATTTGTTAAACTAGGCATTGACTTTTAAATGTGCCGGCTATGGAGGTGCCGGCGTGGCATTGACTTTTATATAAGTTTCAAGTTGGATGTGGAGGTGTCGGATTATCATAGTATACATTTGGGCTTTGGAGGTGCTGACTTATCGAATGTGGGCTATGGAGGTGACGACTCTGACCTATTGTTTTGGGTTGCATATTTTAAAAGTTCACAAATTCAATGCCTATTTTGCTAAAAAAAATTTGTTCAACTTGTCTATTTTCATGATTTTCCATTAATTTAGACGTGCCAGTTTTGGCTGACCAGATTGACCGGTAACATGTCGAAATGGGTAGTTTTCTAATGCAAGTTAAATATTACGTTAAGATAAGCACTTTTGGCTATTTTTTTCATAATTAATGAACGTGTTATATATGATTAATAGAGTTACGTTATGGCAGATTCTAGTCTACTTCTTTCTAATACAAACTATACGCACGCCAAGCATAATTTGGCCAAATGTAGCTAGTTTTTTTATTTTACTAGTTTGATGTAATGATGTAAAATGTAACTCAAATCTATATATTTTAACTACAAAAATATACTGAAAATGTTATAAGTTATTAGTTTTAGTATTATTTTTTTTAACGGCGTGGGCTCAACTGACACGTCCCACCAGGGGAGGCTCGTAAAACAGTCTACCCATACAACCCCCAAGGAATTCGAATCTGCAGATGGTGTTCCTAGTTTTTATGAAATGCACATTACAAGATTCGAACTCAAGACCTCCACAGAGGGGAAACTCTTTGAGAAAACCTCCCTCACCACCAAGGCAAAACCTTGATGGCATTAGTTTTAGTATCTCATCTTGATTCTTGTAGCCTGTGGAGCCTATTGATAATTCACACTAATCAAGTCTCAAGTTGGAGCCTATTGATAATAAACTGATATTGCGTGCATGCTCCTCTAGCTCAAGTCTCAAGTTGTGGCGATAGTTTACACTAATCAAACCACGTAAATCTACGTTAATTGCATTTGTTTGATATCTGATTATTTTTATTCCAATGTGTGTTACAACAATGACGTTGTCGTCGCAAAAATTGAATTATAATATATTTAGACACTTGAAAAGAGCGACTCTAGTTTTTTGAATTTACATAAAATTAATGTGTTAGAAAAACATAATTATTAAAATAATATATACTTCGATTAAGAGTTAAGTACACGTCCCGAGGGTATGTCCAAATTTTGGATTTAATCTTTAAATTTAAAAAATTACACTGTATATAACACCCCAACCGGCTAGGACTGACGTGTCACTTATACAGTAAGCAGAATTCAATACTATAATCCATTAACAATAAAAACATTACATTTAATGAAAGAAAGTACAAAACATTACAATTTGTATAAAGAAAACTCTTGATCTTTACTCTCGAGCCCTCTCGTCAAGTCTTCCACTTAAGCCCTGCAACCTAACTACATAAACATGAAGAATGTATGCCTGAGTAAACTTTGTTTTACTCAATAGAAAAACAACTATATACAATAAACAAAACTTACCAATATATCTATATACATATCAAACAATATTTATACACATTCTATAAAGTCATATTCTATGAGTCACATACTATAAGTAATATACCATAAGTCACATAACACATTCTATGAGTCACACAATACATTCAGTAGTTCAATGTGCATCGGCATTTCAATAGTTCAATGCGCAAAAAGTGATATATTAATAATTCGATGCTTTCGAGGGGCCATATTAATTAAGTGCTTCCGAGAGACCATATTCAGTAATTCGGTGCTTTCGAATGACCATATTTATTAACTCAGTGCTTTCGATGAACCATATTCAGTAATTCAATGCGCATGAAACGTCATCTTCAATAGTTTAATACTTACGAAGGGTCATATCCAATAGTTAAATGTGCATGGAGCAGCATATTCAATAATTGAATACTTATAAAAAAATATATCTATATACATACATATAATACACATAAGCATGTAACAACGAATTTAGATCCCAACAACGGAGTATTGGAAATCAAATCCGTACACATAAGTTGTTCGAAAGTCTGTAACTTAATGACGAAAAATGAAAACTGTTGCAAATCCTAAGCTCGTGAAATAAACGTTGCGGAAGCATACAATATTATCGTAACTTAGATTTTTAAAATCCCCCAAAGTTCGTGCACAAAGTTTAAACATTTGGAAATCAAAATCTTTATAACCCTTTCGTCTTGTTTAAGCGAGTGGAGGAGAACTCGAGCTCTACTTGTTTAACCTAATAGAGCCTGAGTGTACGTCTTGTTTCGAGCTCTATATTCGGAGCTCAAGCTCGACTCCTAAGAAAATTTTCAAATTCGAAGTTCGTGCACAAAGTTTAAATATTTGGAAATCAAAATCTTTATAACCCTTTCGTCTTGTTTAAGCGAGTGGAGTAGAACTCGAGCTCTACTTGTTTAACCTAATAGAGCCCGAATGTTCGTCTTGTTTCGAGCTCTATATTCGGAGCTCAAGTTCGACTCCTAAGAAAATTTTCAAATGCGAAGTTCGGCCTTGGCTCATTTATTTCTGATTAATTATTTTACTAGGTTAGAATTGTGTGTATTACACGGGTTGAATTGGATACAATTTAATGTAATATGCTAACACATACATTCATCAAAATATGTCTTTAAAAAATGTATTTTTGACGTGACAGTTATAAATTCTATTTAGTTAATTTTCAAAACATTTTTTTCTACTGGGTATTAACTTTTTTATGTAAATCATAAATGTTAACGCATATTAAATATTTAAAAATATATTTTTTAATATCATTATTTAATAGGAGAGATAGAGACGAAAAAAATGGTTGATGATGCATCAGAAAATGACACGTGTCCTCATAAGATTTTTATTTATTAGTATAAAGATTATTTTATTTATATAACTATAATTATTTCTATAGGGGAGGGATCAAGAGAAAACCATAAAGTTAGACGAAAACCAAGAAAACGACTAAAACAATGTGTAATACTACGGGTTACGTATACGTAACCATAATTTTTTTTGTTTTCTGTTTACGTATACGTACCACTATGGGTTACGTATACGTAAGCCAGTATTTAAATGATTTTTTGGTAAAAATGTGTAATATTACATTGATACTCTTATAAAAAGATAAAAATAAAAGAAAATAAAAAATAAATATTAGTATATTATTAGTTAAAATTGGTTTTTAGTGGTTTTCTCGCTTTTCGTCTAACTATGTGGTTTTCTCTGGAACCCTCCCCTATTTCTGTATATGATTATATATTTTTATGCATATAACGTAATATGGTTTTTTCTAGATAGTTATATATGTAAATAATAGGTTATTTAGGCCCGCGTAGCTCCATATATGAAACCTGGCTTAGGCTTACATGTATTGAATGAGATTTAATATATGTCGTAGCTCATTTAAGCTCAGCTCAATATGATCTTTTAACGAACCAATTTCGAGTAATTTGCAAACGACTTGGCTCTAAAATACCAAATAATAAACACAAAATAATATTTAAGAAATTAGCATGTTCTTTAAACTTTTTCTCTTTTTGACACGCACATTGTATTCATCTCAAATTCGAAACAAGCTTAGAAAATCTCTCAATCTACGCCTCGGCTCGTTTTCTGGCACCTAATGTCTACACTCGATATGAAGCACATATTTGTTATTTTTAGAGTATCCCATAACTTCAATATTCTTTTACAAGATTGTAATGTAGGAGCATCTTTAAAAATCGGCTAGCCTTTAATTCCAAACCTAATATGGACAAATCTCATTCTCTTGGTTTGTTTGGCAATTGAACATAACAACAAAATTTACAAAAGCCATCTCGTCCTTATATGATCGTCCTAAAGTACACTTTCTGATACGACAAAAAAACAATTCAAAATCATCGTTGTTGTTGGTTTAACAAGATCTTCATGTGGTCCTAATCATTGTTGATCCGGCAAGAAAAGAGTAGCTTAAATATGATTGGGGGCTAACAAACCAAGAAAAGGAAAACACTCATGAAATCATATCTATAGGTTTTAACGTTGTCTTACACGCGTCATATGCATCTACGCAGTCGAAAATATTTGTTGCTTAGATAACAAGCAACATGATTGTATTGCCCGAAGACATTGTCGTATCTAATGTTTAAAATAAAAAAATGAAAAAATTTAGAATTTAGAATATGTGTTACTCGAAATTATCAATGATGAGTAGATCGATGATACGTATATCGGGTGTATTATATATAGGTCTTCATTCTTTTACTATTTTCCCTCCCTTTTCTTCTTTCAAGCTCTTGGCGACACAATGAGTACAATTGAAATCCAACTTTTTCTGAACTCTCTCCCTCATAAGGCGACATATGAATTCTAGTTATGTAGACGGTTTGCTAGAAGGATAAAGTGCCTTAGGGGGGTCGGGAGTTCAGATAATGTTGAGTTTTAATTTAATAACGATGAACACACGTCACATGGAAGGTAAGGAAAGTTTACTATCATCCAATTTTGTAAACTTTCATAGTTGGGTAAGCTAGATTGCATTTGTTATACTTTATTAAGAAATATGGTGTAAATGGATCGTGCCAACATACTAGTACAACTAGTGGGATTGGCTCAACCTTGACACGGTCACTTACTAAAACACTAATACATACATGTTTAATAATTGAGTTACACGACAAAACTAGTTTAATATCAAGTATTATTATATCCTTAGAGAGATCGCTTCACATGAACATGTAAAGCATAATTAATAATATTAGAGTAAAAGAATAACTTTAATATAAATCAAGAGAAGATTTCATTACCACTGTTGCAATGCAAATAGCCAATCTTTTGTGCACGTAGGGGTGAGCAACTAACAGTCTGACAAAACCAACCCCATATCGAGGTCAATCATCAGTTTAGGTTTTTTGATTTTTTTTTCGTTTTTGGCCTCACTCTCAGGCTAGGACGGGTTTAACACTAGAAGACCAATTAAGCCGCCCAATAAGAATCCGTTGTGGCTCGGTGGCAATTATTAAGTTTAAGGCCCAATTGCTTTACTAATGTTGTTCATATGAAAATCCCCAAAATAAACATGTTGACCTAAGACTTTTGCAAAATGAACATTGACTTTTTGTCCACACCAGAGTGAACATACCCGAATGTACCAATCAGAAAATGCCACGATACCCAACCCGACAAGCCCTCAGTCGGCTAAAAAAGCATAGAAAGTATCATGGGCCCACAAAGAAGCCAATCACAAGGCAACACATGTCCCAACCGTCTATATTTAGCCGGGTTGGGAAATGTGTCAGCTATATTTTACCCACGTTGGGAAATGTGTCGATTGCATTTTAGCCAGGTTGAGAAGAAGCAAGCTAGCTAAGTTCTAGTCGGATTAGTATATGTGACGGTTTCTAATTGATTGTTTTTGTGGACCCCATGTTTTTTTTTGTGTCGGCTAAACCTTAGCCGGGTAAGCTAAAGTGGCGATTTCAAGTTCATTCTTGTTGAATTTTAATTTTGTAAGAACTCAAATTTAATGTTTATTTAAAAAAAAAAGTTGTGTCAACATGCTCATTTCATTTTGATTATTTTCCCTGATTAAAATTCCTCAATTTCTTCAAAATAGTCAAATCCTTTTCGTGTGAAAATATTTGGATGTTTTTAGCAAGGATTTTGTTAAATTCATCAAAAACTTTGAAAGATTTGGTTATATTTCTAAAGGATGCAATGTCCCCTTCTTAATTCTAAACCCTAAAGGTAACGTCTCTCCTCCTCTAAATGATTTTAGACTAATTAGTTTAATTGGTTATTTGCTAGAAACTCTAGGAAAAATCCTTGCCTCGCGTATGCAAAGGATTATCCATCATGTCATAGGCCCAGAGCAAATTGCATTCATTAAAGGTCGTAATATTCTTGATGGCCATATTCTTGTCAATGAAGTCCAAGTGGAGATTAAAAAAGAGTTTAGTAAAATGTTTCTTTTTAAAGTTGATTTCGCTAAGGCCTTTGATTCAGTAAATTGAAGTTCATCGACTCGATCATGAGTCAGATGGGCTTTAGTAGAAAATGGAGAGGTTGGATTCAGGGTTATTTAAAGTCTGGCCGAACTTCTGTCCTTGTTAATGGCTCTCCAACGGACGAATTCCCTATCAAGCGTGGAGTTAGACAGGGAGATCCGATTTCCCCTTTCTTGTTCATAATTACCATGGAAGGTTTATGCAAGGGAATCCAAATCCCAAATGGCAGTTCGGTTATTACTCATACAATGTTCGCCGATGGTGTTTTCTTCTTGGGAGATTGGGATAAACAAAATTTGATTAACCTTAAGAGGCTTTTAAGATGTTTTTATATCATCTCAGGTCTTAAAATCAATTACAAGAAGAGTAAATTAATTTGTGTTGGTTCATGAATCAAAGAAGGTATGTAATTTGTGTTGGTTCATCACTGAAAGAAGATATCAATTACAACAAGAGTAAACTAATTTGTGTTGTTTTTTTTTTGAGAACAGCAATTTGGATCACTCACGGGTCACTGACCCGCCCGATCATCTCCACCTCACTCAAGAGGAAACCCACCATAGGTAAGAAAACCCCATGGCCCAACCTAGACCCTCTTTTTTGTCACAAGTGAGACTTGAATCCAAGACTTCTCCATTTATATTGGTTAATCTCGCTTGTTTAGCTCGCTGAAATTAAGTAGACCCTTTAAGAACCCCGACCTTTATAGGAAAAGAAAAAACCCACGACCTTCTTTCGGTGTAATATTTATCATGTGTAAAAATACTATTTTTTGTTGTTATATCTATTCATATATATGCAAGAAATACAAAAGCATCAAAATTTCAAAAAAAATATGAGATGGTTCATCGAGCCGTGAATTGGCTTGAGCTTTATCCTAGCCGAGTTCAAGCTCCTATTACAACCTTGAAAGTTTTCGAGCCAATCCAAGCAGGCTCATTCATTTTCGAGCTCGAGCTTTAGCCCGAGCTGAAACTAGCTCGGCTCAGTTTGCTCGTTAATCGGCACTATATTTGATCATTTATAATTCAAATCATTTTTACAAAATTAAAATCCAATCCTGGATGCTTTAATTGTAATAGTTTCTTGTTCGGCCTAGTTCTTGCTTGAATGGACTTGCTTCTCGCTTTTATAATGTAATTCATAAGAATAAAATATAAATATGAAAATGATAATCAATTAATTAAAACCAAACATAGATACAAACAAACACAATACACCCAACATAATGTTTCCTACTAAAACCTATTAAAGAAATTAACATACCCTAAACGAAATTTGAGTATATCTTGCATCTTGTATACACACATAATCATCCTAGAAGTAAAAGACAAGGATTATGTTGGTGATAATAACACTAATAACAACGTTTGGTATGTTTAAGAACATCGAGGTTGCTTTGCTTTTCTTAGTACTTGGAGGCCGATTATTCTCACCACCATATGCACCTTTCCCTTTACCTTCCTTCGACATAACTAATTCATCGTGTTTCACACCATCATCTGTGTGATGACTATTTCCATTCATATCTACTGGAACTTCCTTCCCTGTATGATATACACACGTATATATAATAAATGAATCTGATCTTGAAACTTTTATGAATTTGACGATATTAAATAACAAATAATAACTATTTTAAAGAACAACTTGCCTTTGGATCCAAGATCCAAGCTAGATATGAAATGCGCACATAGTAGAAGGAAGAGGAATCCAAGCCTTTTAGACTTCATTATAATGGGGCTTATGGATGGTTGCTAGTGGTATGATGGATGTGAATGTATAGTTGTGGCTTGTGAACACATAAGGATTGATTCCCTTAAAAATGGGAATCAAATAAAGGTGAATAGAAGAAACAAGAGAATAAGCATTTCAAGTTGGACATCATGGGCATGGGGTATCCATGTTTTTGAAAGAGTAATTATGAAGTAAAAACATGTGTTCTAGATGTGGCATTTTAAAACCACTTATGGTAGGTTTAGTATCTTCTTTATACTAAGAGGTAAAATGAAAAATAAGGTTATTAATTTAATAATATATTTTATATAACCACATATAATACATAAATTATTTTTAAAATAAGAAAAAGTGTTTGTTTACACAATTCAACGTGATTTGTTTTAACTAAAACATGAAAATTACTCTTTTTATAGTAAAACTTATTTTATTTTAACCTATTACCCAACTTTCTAAAGTGTCAAATATATAATTGTGTTTGTGTCATATAAAGGAACAAATATAATAACCCCTAAACCAAATAAATTAAACAAGCACTTTTTAATATTTTTTAGGTGAATATGTTTAAAAAATATGCAAAATGGGAGGAGTTGTTTGGCATAATAGAAACTTCAAAAGATAAAATCACAAAAATAAAGTGGTTATGTAGACAATTAAACCAAATTCGCGTATTCAATTTTAGTCGCTTATTGGAATATGGAGTAAACTATCATTTTTATTCCTATGGTTTAATCATTTTAACCACTTTAGTTATAAAAAAAAAATTTAGCTTTTCCGTCCCCGATTTTTCAAAATATATCCATTTTCATCCGTCTAACTAACCTCGTCTACATTTAAACGTTAAATCATGGGCAATTTGGTCTTTTCAAAAATCCTTCTTGATGTCATAGAGAGTTGAAGGCAGATGAAAAGACCAAATTAAATTGCCCATAATTTAACGTTAAAATGTAGACGAAGTTAAAACTAACTTCTATGTTTGTAATTTTGTTTTTCTAGCTTGTTGCTAGTTTTTATAATCTCTGCCGTTTAAAAAAAACCCACTTCTATGTTTGTAATTTTGTTTTTCTAGCTTCTTGCTACTTTTTATAATATCGTTGTCGTTTAAAAAAAATGTAGACAGAGTTAGTCAGGTAGATGAAAATGACTACATTTTGAAAAGTATGGACGAAAAAGCTAAAAAATGTTTTTGGATTAAAGTGACTAGAAAGGCCAAACCAAATGGACAAAAATGACGCTTTACTCTTTAATATGAGAAGATGAAAAACAACCTTTTTACGACTTACCTTTTTCTTAATTTCTAAATTCGGCGTACCTTTAACAATTACGTTTCGGTATACATTTTATTCAAAACCGATATATTTTATTCAAAATTTTTAACTCTCTTTTTTACGACATACCTTTTCCTTGATTTCCGAATATACCATTGTAACGTGCCATTTTATCCATGTTTTAATATTCAGAATCGAGTTGTCGCAACTTTATACACCTCTCTTTACGCACTTAACTACGTCAACGCACAGCCGCAACGCAATAGTGAACACGTGGTAAAAAAAAATTTAACATTTAAGAGAAAAGGCGTCAATATGATTTTTTTGTTGGAATTTTGTTTAAAGCAGATAAGATTGAAAACACAACTCATTCCACCTCATGAAAATTTCCATCGTTTAAGCACTCTTTTTGAAAATGTCTCGCGGCATATGTTAAAGATTATTGGATGACAATATTCACAGAAAAATTGATGTGACATTGTTGGTTTCGGGTTCTACTATAATACGAGAATCACGCGGGTGAGTAAGCCCACTAACTTTTCTTGAAATTATTCGATAGCTTAGTAAAATTAACTTTTGTGAAACTTACCTTTTTAAGCTATCCAATACTCTCAGTTAGCCAAATTAACTTTTCTTGAAACCAACTTTTTCTGAAACCTTAGAAGTTGTTAGACATTACTGCGTATATTTGAGGGAGTTTCCACAAGATTTTCATCTTACCCAAGCAAAATTCAATCAAATTGGTTGTGAAGCTTTTTTGCATAAGAAATTCTTCACTACTTAAGGGAAAAAAAAAAGAGTACATACACGAAGTCATACGTGAATATAGAAGTCATGCGTAAATCTGATAGAAAAAGGTTTGATACGCAAGTAAAACTAGTTATGCGACTCTTAGTTCACATAAGTTATGATTATTTTAACTTTTGAGATATAATATTATTTTCTTGATTTGCTCTATTTCATATACGGATGACAACCAAATAAACTTATTCAGTAATATCTTACTCAAAGAGAAAGGTCTATGAAAAATGAGATGAGACAAGTCCTAGCTCTGTCCTAATAGATGAAAAGGTTGCTTCCAATAAGACCCTGGTCCAAAAAGTTCCTTCTCTATTTTTTTTCTTTATAAATGCTAATAACATAAAGCTATGAGAAAAACGGTTAGAATTGTATGTCAGCTGAATTTTCAGCGACAAATCTTTAATCTTAAGACTAAGTGTAATGGTTTTACTGAAAAGTGAATCATGTCCCGCCATGTCAGCAGGGACAATAAGGTTAAATAGTTTTTGAGTTCCAATTTCTCAATTAAAGATTTAGGAATTATGGGAAAAAAGAAATTTTGGGTATTGAAGTGTTATATTTTGAAAAAGATGTGTGTTTGTGTCAAAGAAAGTATTGTATGGAACTTCTCTCTCAATTTGGTTATCGTGGATATAAACCTATATGTACTCATATAGAACAAAGTTTTATAGTATCATCTAAATGCACAAAGGAAGATATTGTTTCATCAAATGTTTTGGTTTTCAAAATTTGGTTGGTAAACTCATTTATCTAATCTTTGACTCAACCTGATATCTCCTACATTGTGCAGTTCTTAGAGTTAGTTTATGTGTCCCCCCAAACACACATTATTTGCAGTTCTTAGAGTCAGTTTAGATTAAGTGGTATACCATGCGTGAGACCATCCGTGAGCATGTATCACGGCGTGAGTGGGTTTTGCACACCGCCCCCTTGATGGCGTGAAGGGGGGTGTGAGGGCTCCACGTAAATATCTTCATGGGAAGGAGATGGCATCTTGAGTAATTTGTGTTTGTACCTTGTGCTTGTAGAATTGTACTATTTATATAAAATTAATATATAATTATAAAATGCATTTAATACTCACTTGGGTATTTCCCTACCTAAACTCACTTGATGTGAGAGTTGAAAAATATGACGTGGCGTCACGTGGCAGCTACTTTTTCCCTCACTAAACTCTCACTCACTTGGATATACCACATGCTCTTATAACCACTTCACTAACAATTTAAACGTTAATTTTTAATATTGGATAATGTTAATTATGGATCAAATGCCTTACAAAATACCAAATATGATAGATTAGATTCGTAATATCACATGTAATTATGGATGGATGAAATCCAAGTTATGAACTTACCACATGTATTATTTATGTAATTTAATTATTTTTAATTGTTTAGTCTCTCTTTAAATAATAGTAGTATTTTGTTTATTTATAACTAGGTTAAAACTCATGTAATACATGGATTGAATAAATAATTTATTAAAAAACATATGATTCTATGAAGATTTGCAAATTCTAAAAATGTTATATAGTTATTTTTTTAAATGTTTTATAAAAATAATGAAGAAATGTTCAAATTACAAAATTGTTTTATGAACAAACCTATTTTTTTCAAATAAAAACCGTTTTATAAAAGTAATTATAGAATTCATTATTATTTAATAGGAGAGAGTGACGGGAAACAAAAATTATAAAAAAATATATAAATTTGTATAATTAATAGGAGAAAGAGACGGGAAAAAAATGTTAAAGATGCATATGGGAATGACAAGTGTCTCACTAAAACCTTTATTTATTATATAGTATAGATAATTTGAGTTATATAATCTTTACAATATAATAGAACTTAAATTCGACTCATTTCAAGCCTTGTAATTAAATCTTGAGCTCGAATAATGAGTAATTTAGAAGCTTAATTTAGTCTTATTTATACTATTTAATTATTTTTATGCATATATATAATCATTATTTTTTAGTTTTCGAAACAGAATATATACTATATACATAGAACAATATTACTTTTTAGCTATATGTCAAATTATTTTTTGTATAAATATTATTATATTAACGAGCTCTAGTTTAGCCTCAAGTCAACCTCAATTAGAGCTTTTAACACCACAATCTCAAATATTTTACAAGTAGACTCATTTACACTCTTACAATCTTAGTCTTACTAAGAAACTTTAAAAAAAAAATCTTTTAAAATTATTTAGCATTAACAAAAAAAAACTACAAAATTTATTCAACAAAAGTTATGTTAAAGAAATAATTTTATGATACTTCATACTTATTTCTTGAATCATATTCTTAAAAAAAAATAAAAAAAAATGAAATTTAACGTTCACAGCTCTGAGAAATCGAGGAGATTCTGTTTCCTAATTGGCTAAATCTGTTTCCTAATTATGCACAGATTTCATCTCTGTTGTTTATGCATGATTTTCGCCGGCAGAATCCACATAAAGATTTGATTTTTTTTATCCAATTTGTCGAACCCCTTTTCAATTCCCAATTTCATTTTAGGGCAAAATCAATGGTTCACACACACTTCATGTGGTCTCAAGGAGGCAATCAAGTGTTCTTATGCGGTGATTTTACTGAGTATGTTGTTAATTTCACTTGTTAGAGCTCAATTGAGTGATTTTGACTTTTGATTTTACAAACTTATAATGCAATTGGTGGTTTATGTGAAGGTGGATCAAGTATCATCAAATGGTTACTGTTGAGGGTTCTTCCACAACTTTTATGGCCATTTGTGATATACCCCCTGGTTTGCATAAGGTAATTTTTTAAATTTATGCATGTTAATTTACCTCTTTTGTGTGTCTTCTATTAATTAACAAATATATCCCTATATATACACAGAGGGAATGAACCAAATTAGGCTACAAAGAAGGGATTACAATCAATAACTTCCTAAATTACAAGACTAATAATATATTGTCTAATAGCCCCCCCCCCCACCACACACACACACACACCCCCCGGTAGCGTGGTAGGACGAACGGTTAGACTGGATCGAAATGTCTAAAAATGTCGGCATATTGCATAGCAGACGGGACATGAAGCACACGAACATGGCCGAGAGGGACCTTTTCCCGAACAAAATGTATATCAATCTCCACTTGTTTAGTGTGTTGATGATGAAACGGGTTCTTGGTGAGGTAAACGGCGGAGACGACGTCGCAATAGACAATAGTGGTTTTCTGACCGGTACATGAAGCTCTAAAAGTAAATTCTGAAGCTAACTTGTTTAGGCCACGGCATTCGCAACCCCCCAATATTCTGCTTCAACACTCGAATGAGAAATAGTGGGTTGACGTTTAGAAGACCACGAAATAAGGTTGTTACCGAGGTACACACAGTTGCCAGATGTGGATCGTCTTGAATCCGGGCAACCGCCCCAATCAGCATCGGAGTAGGTTGTAAGATATGTGTTGGAGCGTCGGAGCGGGCAGTCAACCGAAGGTCATAATGAAGGCTGCCTTGGAGATACCGAATGAGCGTTTCATGAACAAAAAAATGTGCATCACGGGGAGCATGCATAAACAAGCATACGTGTTGAACTGCATAAGTGATGTCCAAACTAGTGAAAGTTAAGTACTGGAGCGCCCCCCCAAGAAATGGTGGAGCTGACCTAAATCCGTCATGGCAAACTCACCGGAGAGAGTAGTAATAACGCTCCGGGGAAAGGAGTTACCCGAGGCGGTGATGATAATATCATCCGCGTATAAAATCAAGTAGGCAGTATTGATGCCGTGTCGGTACACAAATAAAGACGTGTCAAGAACTGCTACGGAAACCCTTGGAGAGAAGGAATGTCGAAAAACAATTGTACCAGGCTCGTGGGGGGCTTGTTTTAGGCCATATAAAGACTTACGAAGTTTGCATACGTGATGTGGGTAGTCGTAATCCACGAATCCAGGGGGCTGGTGCATGCAAACTGTTTCCTGTAAATCACCATGCAAAAAAGCATTTTTCACATCAAGATGATGTATGGGCCAATTTCGGGACAAGCCGAGAGATAACACAGTACAGATGGTGGCTGGTTTGACGGCCGGACTAAACATTTCTGTGCAGTCACCGCCAATTGTTTGGGATTTTCCATTCACAACCAAAGAGCTTTGTATCTTTCTAGAGATCCATCCGCTTTAAATTTATGTCGAAACAGCCATAAGCAGCTAATAATCGGACTGTTTGTAGGTCGGGGAACAAGTTCCGAAGTGTCATTATCTTGTTAAGCACTGAATTCGTTCTACATGGCACAAAACCACTTTGGGTCTGATACGGCTGTACCGTATGAGGTAGGGATGGGGAATTGGATTGGTGGCTGTGTGTAGGTTCATGCGTTGAACAGGTTTAGAAATGCCTTGTTTGGAGTGGGTGGACATAGGGTGATGATTAGTGGCTGGGTTATGAGGAGCTTTGAGTGGTCGCCCGGGGGTGGAAGTGGTTGGAGGGACGGTGGTTGTTGGTTTAGAGGTGCTGGGTAAATCAGATTGAGAGGGGCTAGGGTGGGGATGCGCGGCCTGATCTGAGACAGTGGGCTAAGGTGTGGTATTGGGCTGCTGTGGGGCAGCTGGTGGGCCAGTAGTAGCGGGAGTTGGTGTGGCAGGAGAAGTGGGGAACGACCATCGGCTGAAGTTATTGGGCTCATCGTCAAGGAAGGTGTAATGGGTTGGCTGAACGGGTGTTCGGTATGGGAAGGTGTCCTCATCGAACACCACGTGTCGGGAAAGTGTGATTTTTCCTATGGAAAGATCTAGGCATCGGTAACGGCGAAAAATTAGTTGGGTAACCAAGGAACACGCAGTGGAGGGCCCGTGGGTGTAGCTTATGTGGTTGAGTGGCGGATAGGTTGTAGCATACACATCTGAATGCCCTAAGGTGATTGTATGTTGGGTGTCGGTGCTAAAGAAGGAAAGCGGGCGTTTGAAAGTTCAAACGTTTGGTGGGTAGTATGTTACTATGTTATGTAGGTATGCACTACAATGGAGAGCTTCCACCCAATACTTAGGCGGAAGATGGGCATGAAACAAAGGGCACGTATGATGTCGTTTAGGCGACGAATCATACGTTCCGCTTTGCCTTTTTGTGGGGATGTTTGGGGGCAAGAAAATCGGAATGTGAACCCGTGGATATGAGCAAACGTTTTTGTATCTTGTGTTACTAGGGACGAGAGAGGTCCACAAATCGCAATGAATAATATTAAACGGTGCATAAGTAATAGACAACGAATCATAAATAGGAAGGCGTTTGCTATTAGATAATTGGCACAAGTGACAAACCGATAAATGTTTGTTTTTATGACAAGAAATAAGAAATTGACAGTTGAGAAAAACTAAAACGGATGCGCCAGGATGACCCAAGCGATATTGCCATCGGGGTGTTGTGGAAGCAGCAAAACGGTGTTTTGGATAGGTTGAGGTGCTGTGAACCTGTGCAGCCAACACAGTCAGTGTTGTAAAATTCGCTAGGCGCTCGGCTAAGGAGGAATTTTGACCTAGTCGGTCCAAAAATCGCTAGACGGTCCAAATCGCGCCTAGGCGGGCCTAGGCTGCCAGATTCCGGTGAACATTCCGGCGAAACCCTGAAATTTCCGGCAAAAACCTTTGGTGTGGTTTAAAAATGAACATTTTTATAAAAATTACATATAAAAATGTGTGTATATATATAAAAAACTGAAAATTACATATAAAAATTTCAATCCGATTAATCCCGCCTAGGCCCCGATTAATCCAGCCTAGGCCTAGGCCCTACCCCACCGCCCGACTAGCGCCTAGCGATTTTTACAACACTGAACACAGTGTTGTTGGGGTTTTGATTCTGTCTATCCGATAACCCGTGTTGTTCCAGTTGCAACATGCTTCTTGCGGTGTCCCAAGTCGGTGTACTTTGGTTGATGAACGAAGCAACCATGTCGTGTTCCCGTGGGAGTCCTCGCACAAGTTGAAGTACGAGACGGGAGTCGCTAACCGCCTTTGTTGCTCAGAAAAATCTCACCAATCTTCTTCCATGTAGACCCGACAGTAGCTTCGTTGTTAAGAACCCGGACAAGAAGATCATCGAAGAGTGTCCCATATATCCATTGAAGCACCTTAGCATCTATTTCTACCCAGGACTCGTAAGTTGGGTCGGTCGAGAGCGGTGGTTCAGTTCTGCCAATGTGATGAACTTTGTAGCTTTTGCAATGAAGACGAAAACCGGATGAAGGTGTGAAACTTTAACCGAAGACGGCGGTGGTCTGTCTGTGTCTACCATGGTTTGTTCGAGATCAGAAGAAGGCAAATGATGAGAGGTTGACGGCGACCAAGGATTTTTAGGGTATCAGCTCTGATACCATAAAAACCGTAAGGATTGAATTATTTTGTATGTCTTCTATTAACAAATATATATCCCTATATATAGAGAGAGGGAATGAAACAAATTAGGCTACAAAAAAGGGATTACAATCAATCACTTCCTAAATTACAAGACTAATAATATGTTGTCTAATATAGGTACAGGGGTTAGTGCTTCGTTTTCTTGTCTATTTGATATTTTGTATGTAGCTGCTATATGGTTGTTTTTTTCTTTTTACATTATAGTTTACTCGTAACACTGTGTTAGTGGTAGTTTATAATTTTCATTGTTAGTATTGTTATTCTCTTAGCTATAGTTTATACTACCTGGATTACTATACTATACTATGTTGTAGGTAAATTGGATTTTAATAATCCAAACTATGACTCATTGTCTGATAATAATCCATACTGATAAATTAACCATTGACACTCATAACTTTCACTTTCATTGCCAAGAGCAATCCCACTGACACAATCATCAAATATTTACACTTGATTACTACACGATTTTGTTCACAATGATGATTATGAACGAAACGTGGAAACATACAAGCGAAATCGAGTGGAAATCAAATGCAAATCGAGTGGAAATCTTTGATGATTATGCTACTGGGATTGCCATTGGCAATGCAGCTGAAAGTTAGGAGTGTAATTGGTTAAATTGCTATTATTGATTATTATCGATCAAGGAGTCATAGTTTGGATTATCAAAATCCAATCTGCCAAAAAAGGAAAAAAAAAAAGAAGGGTTTTTGGAGCCGGGGGTCTTAGCGAGAGCAGCCTATGTATCCCCTGGGATAGAGGTAAGGTATGCGCTTATCACACCCTCTCCGAACCCTACCAATAGCTCTGCTATGAGTAGGATTATACTGGGTATGTTTGTTTGTTTTATTTGATATGATTTTTTTTTTGTAAATTGTGAAGGATGGTTAGATTATTAATAATTTTATTTATTTTGTTATTTTGGGCGCCAAATGGTGAATGAAGTTCAAATTCTTGGTTGATGGTGTGTGGAGGATTGATGAGAAACAACCAATTGTTGAAGATGAATATGGTGTTAATAATGTTGTTGTTGTGGAACAACCTCAAATATTTTCTGTAAATGATGTTCTACCAGTCATGAATGTTGATGGTTATGATCATAGAAATTATGCTGATGGTGTAAGTATTCACATATCATTTTCTTCTGGCTTGTAATATTTGTAGTGTAAAAAAAATTTAAATATTTGTGATGATAATATGTATGAATATTATGTTTTTAGGCTTCAACATCAGGCAGTGTTCCAAGTGAACCACGGGTGGAAATAACGGGTGATGACATAGAGACTACTACTCGCCGTTTATTTAAGCATTTTTCATCTTGTAAAGCATATGACTTGATTCCCGACTCAGGAAAGGTTTGAATGCCTTTTACTAATATTTGTTTGCATTAAAGGTGGCGATCTCGACCCGTTTATTTATACATGGGTCAACTTGGGTTGCATTTTATCTCATAAATATATCTAGCTAAAAGGTGAATGGGTCAAGCTGGTCAAACGGGTTGAAAGCCTCTCAAAGTTTAATATTCTAAGATTTAGATTATATTTAATGATATCTTTTTTGTAATCATAATCTAAGTGTTTAGTATTTATAAAAAGATATGGACAAAAAGTGTTATTGGGTCAATCCAATCCGAACCGTTTTAACCCAAACTACAAAATGTTTAAACTCTAACCCGTTTTGAACCGTTAACCAAACCACCCATCGTGCACCTCTATTTGTTTGCATAATAAGTTTTACTTAAATTGTTCTCATAATATCATTAATATGGTCTTTGGAAATTAGGTGTTTGCATTGGATGATAATATCGCAGTGGAAGATGCGTTTCTTGTTATGCATGAACAGGTACGTCTCGGTTACAATTTTTATCGTGTGTGATGAACTTTTTAAATTATGGTTTTATAATAAGGGGCATTTACATATATCCCCGTCCTAAGTTCCTTTATTACATATTTACCCAACCCTAAAGTTTAATTACATATTTCCCCTTCCTAAAACCTATATATTACATATTTATCCAATTCATTTAAAATAACTTATTTTATTACCATTTTACCCTTAGTGAACCAATTAAAATACTATTTAAATATATCTCCTTCCTAAATATATCAATATTTAGAATGCATATAATAATGAAATTGGGATAGATATGCCAGATTGTCGTCTATATTCATTGAGGCCTGCCCACAGAATTTTTAAGAAGGTTTATGTCTTTTTCCTCCTTTTTATATATTTTTTTACAAAAAAAATCAAGAGAAACTATGCCCAAAAAGTTGAATTTGACATCGTTGTGTTTAAATTCAAACTCATGATGTATTAATTATTTACAAAAGTTATGGCTTGCCTTGGAGAACCTGGGCTATCTCCCCTGTTCTTGATTGAATGCCCTTCAAGAACTCGACGATGATACGCTGCTTATAAGAACCTCCCTCCTGTTTACATTTTACGAAAGCAAAATATTTCAAGCTTTAATATTGAAACAAAACAAGAATTATTTGTGAAGGGCAATTGGGTAATTTTAAGTTAATTGGGGAAATATGTAATTAAAGTTAGGGGTTGGGGATATATGTAATTTAGAAGTTTAATAGGAGGAAATATGTAAAAAAACCTTATAATAAAGTTTTCAAACACTTCTGTTCATAACAAAAATGGACTGTCACATTGTCATTTGTTTGTCAATTGGTTGAAAAATTAAATCTACATGTTTTAAATATTTATTTATTGGAACATCTTTCACATTTCTTGATGCAAGCAAAAATAAAAAATTTATAAAATTTTGAAACAATACATATTCCGGGGATGCCAGTTTTGGCATCAGATTGTTGCTTTTACTTATTTATATAATCCTAATTTCTTGGAATTTAATGTATTAAAAATTCTGATTATTTGCTTGTTTTAGGGACTTGCTGTTGCCCCCCTTTGGAATGCAGCTAATTTACAGATTTCAGGGATGTTAACTGCATCTGATTTCATCATGATCCTAATGGAGGTATAAGACAACTTATTAACATTACTTTTAGTTAATAACATCAATGAACATTTAGGTTGTCAACTTTAAAATTAATAATCTTGCAGCAAATTTAATTTTCAACCATATTGTGATTTGATTGCAAATTTCATCATTTTTTTTCTTGGTAGTTAACTTCAAAATTAATAATCATTTTTTTTAACCATATCTCCTAAAAGTTCAAATTTTCATATATGTTCTTCTAAGTTCCATAATATCATATATATCACTTCAAGACATTAAAAAAATTTTATGGGCTTGAATAAAATAAATTAGTTGCTTATAACAGTCTGTTTCACCAAGTAAACAAATAGGAAAACAACGTTGTTACTATGAGTTTTGTCAGCATATTATGTTTTGTTAGTTTATTCAGTGAAACAGCCTACTAAAAGTAATTGATTTTATTTTAACTGTTATGAAATGGGTCAATATGATATTATAAAATTTGAAATTTCAGAAAGATGTATATGAAATTGCCTCAAAAAATTATTAATCTTGCAGCTCCATAGGAACCGTGCAATGGCCACTAATAATGTAAATCAGTTTTCTACAATATCTGCATGGAAAGAAGGGAAACTTCAACTTCGGAGAAGACCTTTGATCCAAGTAAGCAACTTGCTGCATTATGAATGGGTCGAATTGAGTTGTATTTTATCTCCAACGGGTCAAATAAAATAAAATTAGTTGAAAAGGAAACAGGCCGAACAAGCTGAAAGTCACACGTATTTTTAGTGCATACAACCAGCTAAAATATTTGTATTCAAATATTTGAATTTTTATTTAAGATATTATTGTTTTTGTAATCATAATTAACACATTAACTGTCTGAAAAAAAAAATTACACAAAAAAAAGTGTTTATGGGTAACCCAACGCCCCCAACTAAAAATGACCCGTTTCAACCCAAACCCATTTTCAATATCCTATCCCGACCCGCCTGATGATGGAAGCTATAATAACTCTAAAGATACATCCAAACGTCCATTTATCCATTTTTGTTTGATTCCTTATCTTTGGGGTATAGTTTCATAATTTTTTTCCATCAATATTTTCATATGCTATTGTTTTTATTATAATTCCCACTTTTCTTCTTTAACACAGATTCATCCTGATGATTCCCTCAATAATGTTGCAGTTAGAATCTTGGAAAACCATATATCTTCAATTCCTGTTCTATATGTTCCAGAAGGATCCAATTGTTCACAATTGCTTCATGTTGCATGCCTTAGCGGACTCTTAGAACGTACGTTTATTTCTTCAAATAACTTTATATTTATAACACGCCCTAATTGCATAAAAAAGTAACCAACTTTGACTCAAACTTTCAGAAAAAAAACATTAAACTTAGAAAATTTGATTCAAAATTTCAAAGAAGATTGATATAAAGTAATCCATATTGGTACAAAAAAGAATTACCCCTAAACTAAATTTTTGAAAATTGTTACTTTTTATGCAATTTTACCTTATAACAACTAGAAACCTTGTTAATCACATGTTCTAAATCTATATCCGTTTTGAAAAAATAGATATTCACAGGCATTTTGAACATCAGACCGCTTATTTGCCACTTTTACAACGTTCAATTGGTGGTCTTCCAATTGGTACTTGGATTAGAGAAATTGGGGGTGCGCGAGAGTTAAAAACGTTTCCACCTAACTGTCTTCTTAGTGATGTTTATAGATTGTTAATAGACGGTGCGTATCAAGTATCAACCTTTTCATATCTTGATTTACATTCTTTAATGTACGTCAGTAATGTTTCATAATCTGTCTCTTGATTTCTTACAGAACATATAAGTTCAGTGCCCATTGTTGATGATAAGGGGACCCTCATTAATGTATTCTGCAGGAGGTAGTGTTTTTTACCTTTTTACCCTCAACCAACTTCTATCCTTTTGCCTAGAGGTAGGGGTGTAAACGAGCCGAGGCGCTCGTGTGAGCTACTTGAGATCCGCTCACTAAAACTTGAGGCTTAAACGAGCTCGAGCCCAAGCTTTACATATCTAGCTCGAGCCGGCTTGCGAGCCTAAACAAACCTTTTATTTATATAACTTTCATTTAATATTAAATATATTTATATAATTATTATTATACATAAAATTATAATAAAAATATTCAAATAATATATATTATGTTATGTATAAAAAATTATAGTTATAAATATATATAAAATAATTAACTAATTAATAAATAATAAACGAGCCAAGCTTGAGCTTTAGAAATAGAGCTCTAAACCAGCTGAGCTTGAGCACTCTTTAAGCTAAATGAGCCGAGCTCAAGGTGGATTGAGTAATGGTGTTGGGTCAACCCATTTACCAATGAATAGTTAGATTTGGGTTATGTTTTATACTTTTATCTCATACGAGTCAAATGGGTTGAATGTTGTTTTTATAATCATAATATTTATTCATTAAAAAAAAGCTGGATAAAAAAGTGATTGCCAGTAAATCCAATCCAACCCAACGCAAACGGCCCATTTCGACCCGTGCTAAATTAAGTGTACTTCAGTCCGCCCATCTTGCCACCTATAAAATATAGCATACTAAATCTGATTACAAAAAGTACACCATTTAGGATATTGTAAGCTTTTTAATACACTTTTGGCGACCCCCAACATGTTTGATCTGTTTGATCTATTTGACCCGGTTCATTTTCAGCTAATATTGACTTAGCATTTTTGTTTCATTTCTTCAGTGATGTCATTTCATTAGCAAAGAATAATGCATATGTTCATGTTCAAATTGATCAGGCAACAATATCTCAAGTAAGCCTGGACCTACTATATTGCTCTACCTTTTTTATTAGTTTGAATGATCCTAAAATAATTTATCATAGGGAAAAAAATATAATTTTTAATAGAAAATGATTGTTTACTATTTTCATATTTGACCTTTTTTAAAATATTGGGTGATAATCATGTTGGGAGAAGATAATTAAACGCTTAATTATACTTTCCTTAGATCTTGTTGATATTGATGGAAGACTCGACTAACGATATCCACAATGAGGCAACAACGAACGATGCTAACTAATACGCGAAAATCACCAAACTGCAAGCAAAAAAGGAAGCCCCCGGCTTCTTTTGGCCTTGGCCGAAATCTCCAGAGAGGAAAGGGTGGCGGCTATTTGGGAGTATGGTGGCTAGGATTTTTCCAAAGTGTATTTCCAAAATCTCTAGATTTATCCATATATATAACCCTTTATAAATGACATATCTCATGGCATATTCCATTTAGATATATATGGAATATATAATTAATATTTTCGAATATATATGATATATATATTAATTTCAAATTTACACACACATATATATAATTCATTATTTATATTCCACTAAATAAATAATACACTTTAACCCTTATACTCTTATCTATTTATTATTTCTCAAATAATAACAATAATAATAATATTAATTATTCCCCGAATAATTAGTGCCACAAGTATCTTTCACGATAATGTCTAAACATATTGATAACAAATGTTGTTGCTCATTGTGCGACTCTTTAGGATCAACTCTATTATCAGTATTGTACTATGTTGGTACTTGAGCATACTAGATCCAACAAATCATTGTAACATTGTTCACTCTATGGCTGGATTAACTTTCAATTATTATAAATCTACAGTCCACTGGGGTTGGTGGCCCAGCACCTTAGTTTAGAGGTCTTGGTTTCAAGTCCCACATGATTAAAGAAATTCGCCATTATAAAAAAAAATCTACAGCCAAACAGCAATGACAAAATTTTAAAATTGTTATATATATATTTTTCATTTGTTATGTTTCTAGGCACTACAGCTAGTAGATACTAACGCGCCCGGTAGGTATGGGATATGCACGCGCTCGGATTCCTTGTATCGGGTCATCGGTCTTCTTTCAGATCCAGGTACAGTTTCTACCCTTTTCTATATCCTCAATTCATTTTTCATTCACAATTTCATTGTTTATAATGTTATTGAAGAATAGAGCATTGTTGGAAACTTGGAATTATATATGATAAATATATTTAAGAAAATTGGTAAATAATATATAAAAGATATATCATATAGTTAATAGAAAATCATTTGTATTTTATTTTAAATACTTTAACAATATATAATAATGTCATATTTGAAAGGAAATTTTATTAAACGTTATTGTATTTAATATCACATAATGAGTTTCAAAACACGCTTTCAAACACCTAGTAAAACTCGTGTGTTAATACTTTTATGTTTTTTTGTGACAGGGATACGACGTGTTGTGGTTATTGAAGCGGGTACCCGTTATGTGTTAGGTTTAATTACATTAAGAGATATATTTAATCTCATTTTTAGAAATTTTTCTTAAATTTGCATATCTGTTGTCACTTGAATAGGGTTGGTTCTGGTTTAACCATTGTTGTGTCTTGAATATATGTAGAGGGGGAGTTACTTTTGTTGTTGTAATTATGAGGAACACACCATTACACTTTTAAAGGTTATATTTGATTAATATAATTGTTTACAAACTTAACCTTAATGTGTTACAATGTTTTACTAATGTTACAATGTTCTTAATGAAACCACATGAGATTTGCTTGTTATTTGATTCTCTTTCCTTATCTTTTAGTCTACGCGATTGTCTCTTTCCAGTTTGATTTTATTCTTCATATCTTCAAGATAACTAACGTACATATAATCATCAAATCTTCAACGTGTTGGATTACTTGTGAGATATTTGTCAAATTTCCAAGTATCATTTCACTGAACTTAGTACGTACCGACAGTTGTGTATCCTTAGAAATTTTCCAAATGTTGATACTTTATAGTGCCAACATATGGTTAGCGTAGGATGTTACTTCTGCAGTTCTAACATGTCACTAGCATGACAGTGACCCGGCTTATAAATACTTGCACATGCAATGGCGAAGCTTCATTAGCCACCCTCCGGATTTTTCGCTCAGAAGTGTTAATTTATATGTATTTGGCCGAAAACTTTATAGGTATTAAGTTCCGGACCCCCCTATAGGAAAAAAATTTATAGGATTTCGTCACAGCCCCCCTGCGTTATTCTTCAAGCTTCGCCACTGTGCACATGTCTGTATGTAGTTTAATAAATGGTTGAGATTGGTTCTTAGCTTCTTAAGTCATATAACAATAAAACAAACAAAGCTTAAGTTTATAGTATCATTATTGTTAAGAAATGTCTATTTATCATATTTTTTTATTAATTTTGAATTGACTAAGTCGACCTAATTGAATTGATTTGTTTGGTTACCAAAACTGAAATTTGTCCGATACAAGTCTTGTTTCGGTTTGTAACTATGGTAAACAAGATAGATATTTGGATTCTTTTATAGTCATAATAAATAAAGATAATTTCAAACAAAAAAAGGTTAGTTTTCATTATGAGAGTAAGTAAAAAAGATAGAAAAAAGATCGTGGACGGCAGGATTCGAACCTGCGCGGGCAGAGCCCACATGATTTCTAGTCATGCCCGATAACCACTCCGGCACGTCCACCTTCTTGTCAGACTCTTCTCTTATTATTTTGATATTTGTGTTTAAATGTTTTGTTTCCATGGCTATTTTTCTGGTGTAAACGTAACTGTGTATTTTCTGGTGTACATAAAGGTTTTTCAACAATTAGTTGGATGACGTCTTTACATTGTTATCATAAAAGTATTTTTTTATGTATATATTTTTTTTTATCAAATTCTTTATTTGACCCGTTTAATCATAAACTAGTGTTAATTCAGTTAACTATAAGACCGTTTAATATTTTTTATTCGAATGGACCGTCATCAAGCGATCATGGAACATGTCTGGACTTGTGGATACTCGAGTCAAAAGAAAATAGAACCATTTGGTCGGTTTCCGAATTTTATGGTGTTCATGGAATGCTGCACACGCGATTGACAACCAACATAAAAACGACGACATCAATGTCATTACCCAAAGCAAGATTAACAACAAACAGTTGCCACTTGCATCCATGTATTTGATGTAACAAAGAATTGGCAAGTCTAATGTACTCAATTTGGACATAATCTAGTACACCAGAACATATACACGGAACAGGATTGCAATCGTTCCATGTATACCCCTGAACATACTTGTTCACTTTACAAAAATACCCTTCTTTCCAGGTAGGAAGTTAACACCCATAGTGTAACTCAAATAATGGGCGTATTATCAAAGCGACTATTTTATTATTCTCATCATCATCATGGTCGTTGTCATCGTCATCGTCATCGTCATCATCATTCAAGATCTAGTGTCTTTTTCATGGCTTCATAAACCATGTATGTAATGCTGGCAGCTGGAATAACTTTCAAAAGATTTGGAAAAAGTCCTTTGTAGAAACCGCGTGCCCCTTCGTTTTGATAAGTTTTCATGAACACATCAGTCATCCCGTTGTATGCGGGAGCGCCATCATGCCAATGTGCTTGCATCCTGAAATGCATAATACACAGGTTCGGTTTGAAAACAGGTTGTTCGTGGTATAAGTAGAAATGAGCCAGGTCCAAGTGGATTGACCCGCAAATACTTTTGTGTTTGTTTTGTAAATAATTAATGTGTTAATTACGAGTACAAATAACAGTGAAATGATAATAGACTTTGAACGACTTGCAACCTGTTCCTCAGTTGACCCTTTCCTTTTACATGTTTTTTTATTAAACCCGTTTGAGGTAAATCAAACCGATCCATTAATTAGTAGGTGGGTCGAAATTGTCACCTCTAATTCTCTAAATAGATGATCTTGCCAACATTTTGGAGAATTTAAAGCGAGATTCATGTTTCACAGTCCTGGACAAGCCACAATGACAGCCATTGGAGAGTCCTAGAGAGGTCAAATTAAGCCCGTTTATACAAAAATGGGTCGTTTTGGGCTATATTTTTTACTATGGGTCAAAGGGTAAAATGAACCAAGTTTAGCTAAAAAGGAAATAAGCTGAACAACTTAAAAGGATTTCAAAGTGAAACAACCCTTCTAAGTTGCTTTACTAAAAACAAATTTGCATCAGCATCTTGCCAGCAATTTCCGAATTTATATAAAAAATACTAGATAAATTATCTTTTACGTTACATTAAGAAAACTATGGTGGCCTGGTGGGTCAAATCAACCCGCCCCAACCCGTTTGAACAGTCCATTCTGCCACCTATAGAGAAAATGAGTACAAAGGTGGCAATTTCGGCCCATTCACTTACGAATGTGCTGATTTGGATCAACTTTATCTCCAACAGCTAACAGGTAAATAAAAAGACAACAGCTTAAAAGAAAACGATTCAGATGGAACGGGTAGATTCATGTTATCTTTTTATCTCTAATGGATCAAGCACCAAAATAGCTTAAAAATAAATACAAAATGGTCAAATGCGTCAAAAGTCACCCAAAGTGTATTATTTAATGAATAAACGCTCCTAAACCAATTTATTAAAAAATCTAGATTATTATTATTTAATAAAATAACTTCCGAAATCATATTTAACATACTAAATCGTAATAAAATATATGAACTTTGAAAAGTTGGTTTCTATTCGATCCACCCCGTGCAAAACTACCATTTTGACCCCTTACCCAACCCACCCTCTAGAATAAACACAACAAAAAATAGTTACCTTGTCCTGACAACTTGCAATGGATATACACAGGTGGCTCCAAGCGCCCCTGAAGCAGTCCCACACCCCAATTGAGCTAGAGGACCGGGTTCTGCAAGACAAAAAGAGCATCAGTTTTTAATATTCATAATGGTGTGCCTACTGAGAGAGAGATAGAGGGTGTTCCATACCGCTATCAATCAAAATATATGTTTTTGACATCTCTTTCAAGGTCTCGTAAACAGCCAAGTCAATTCCTGCATAAGGAATAATTCCAAGAAGGGAAGGAACAATCCCCTTATAAAAAGCACGTGGGCCCTCATGAACCCAGATATCCTTTGAAAGTTTCCCTAAACTAGGAACCTTACCACCTTCACAAACATAAGTTTGTAACCGAGTTTTCACTAAATCCATTGGATAAATAGCCGTTTGTGCAACAGCTCCCGCTATACCACCGGCCAGAAGGCGCCCTAAAGTTCCAATATCGTCCTTATCTCCACCACCAATAATGTTCTTCAATATTTCATAAGTGTAAAACTTTATAGCACTCTCTGGGGCAACCTTAACAACATTCAATCCATTACCTCTAAAAAACGATACAATCCCGCCTTCTCTCCATATGTTCTTAACCGCGGGCCCGATTGCAGCACGAGTGGTTTGAACCTGAAGGGACACTTTAAGCCGGTCAAGAGGGGCCGTGGCAGTACGGGAGGCAGCCCCAGCCACCCCACCAGCAATTAGATATTTGCTGGCATGAACATGCTTACTGATGCCAGCTGGAATTACAGCTTGTTCTCCTATATCTACTAGTGATACACGTTCCCAATATTGGTAGATATTTTCAATTGTTGCTTCGTGTGGATAGAGTAAAAGAAAATCTCTCCATTCTTCAAAAGTTATTATTCCATTGTTATCTTTATCAACACGTTCAACAAAACTAGCTAATTCATCATCATCAATTACTATCCCTGCAAACAAAAAGCTGCCAGAGCTAATAAGATGTAGACAATTCAACGAAAAGAAACACTGTGATTAATCGGTAATGAATACCCATATTATATGTTATATTTGCATTGTTTAGGGGTAGTTAGTGAAACAGACAACGATATTATTTCCACAGTCAAAATAGGTAACAGTATTATCTACATATGAGTAACAAAGAGAAGTTAAGTATTACGTTTGAATTGATAATTGAACTAGGGTTGAATTGAGAGTCATTGGGAAAGATGGTTGCCTTTGATTCGGTACTTATTTTTTATTTCTTTTATTTTCTATAAATCAAGGCAGCTGACCAAAGTATAAATTTAAAAGCATGACAGAAATTCATAAATAGGGCTCGGTTAAAGCAATACTATATGTAAGAAAAGAGATTATCATCTAGATATAGCCAAGCAAGTTTTCTTCTATTTAGGGAGACGACCTTACTAACCAACAAGTTGATTGCACCTTTTTACCCACATAGAACAGAGAAGTAAACAATACTGGAATTTAACACTTGTATCATAACGAAACTATCAAGTTATCCAATTCATTTATGACTTTTCTTCTTTGAAGAAGGAGCTTCACCATCACGAAGAAGAATTGAATGATGCACATACTTGAATAAAAGAAATCTACAAAAAAGGAAAGGGGTGTCTAAAACGTGACTCCTTGACTTAATTAAGCTGATTGACTGTCACAATTGTTGTTAATAGTGTTTGATATACCAACTTTGCACAAAATCTATTACTTCAATTAATCAAGGCGAGCAGGCAATGCATAATCAAACCTATTGATAAGTTTTGTTATATCTAAAGAACAGGTTGCCGGTCAAAAAAAACTATAAAGAACAGATTAAATTCAAGTTATCATATGCTTCTGTCACGCACCACAATCCATAAAAGGCTCAGAGGCACACAAAAACAGCCCAAAATCTGCAAAAAAAAACCTGTTTTAACCAGCCTAAACTAGTCTAAACTCTAAAACAGTCTAAACACACAAAAAACACTTTTTACTAGTTTAGAACAGCCTAAAACAGCTAAAAATGACCTGTAATACACGTGCGTCTTGTCTGTCTCGAGCATGCACCTTTTAAGCGCCTTGCGCCTAGACTCAAGGCTCACCCTTTGCGCCATGAGTGATGAGTGCACCTCGCACGCCTTTGAGTACCTAAGATCTAACAGTTTACAATTTTACATGATACCAAGGTTTAAAGCATGATTCCAGCAATCATCCCACAATAATTTGACCCTCCCCATAACCTTAGTTGTAGCTCACATTGTTCACTAACAAAAATAGATGTATCTCCCTGTGTGATATCTTGCAAGACAGCAAGAGACAATACAACTTTAGTTATTCAATCAAAAAGCTCTAGAATTTATCTTTTCATAAAAGATGTCATACTCAAATCCTGACAATGACCAATGTCAACATCATGAAGCACAACAGAAATCTGATAAGCAAATCTCAGGCTATGGTCCAATGGTCCAAGAAGAAACTTTAGTGCACAAATTCTTTTCTTTATGAGTCACTGTGAAAAGCTACAATACTATCATTCTAAACAAAATATGCCAGTCAAATCACAAATTTGCACTATATAAATCAAAATGAGCACAAAATCTTATCATCAATTCAACATTGTTTTGAACAAATGCATCAAATTATAAGTATAGAAAGGGGAAGTATGCTAAAATACCTGCCTTAACAAGAGCATCATAAAGCTCCTCAGGCAAAATGCAGCCATTATGTTCAACATCAATATCCTGAAAAATCCGATAAAGTTCAAGCTCCTTATCATCCATATACCTCCTAAACTCCTGATAATCAACTCTCCCGTCTCTATTCGCATCACAAACCCTAAGCAACTCCTTCGCATACTTATAATCCGACGGAATTTGCAACGCCGATAACCCTACCTCGATCTGACCGGAATCCAAATAGCCTGCGTTCGATGTATCAAAAAAACTAAACAAACTCCGAATTCTCGATTCTCGTTCTTCCTTCGTCTCTCCTAATGCCGCCAACACGTGGTCCATAGACACCGGTCCCGGTTTATTCACCGGATTACAACAATTTGCCGGCCGTTGGTGGCGATCCATCGAATGTTCGTTCGCCGGCGACGTCATACGGACACGAATTGTTAATTAACGAAATACATCGCCGATCGTGCTAGATGTGAACAGATCTAGGTATATGGATACGATATGTATCGCGATTGCATAAAGTAATGATTGAGGAGAATCTGTAATGTGCGATGTGCCCCGTTCGATTGAAGGGTTTCGGATCTGTTTGTTCGGGTCGAATTTGTTAAGCTTTGGGGGTTATGGTTATGGTTATGGAGGGAGATTGATTAGGTTAGGAATTAGGAATTAGAAGAAATAAATTGGGTGGAGCACTAAGGGTTTGACGACCATGTGCTACAAGTGACCAAACTTCTTAAAGAATATGCTTTGAGAAGGTGTCACTTGTTTATATCTATGAATATTAAATAGGTTGCTTTTCTTGTATTTTAATAACCTAAAATTTAGGATGACGTGTTTTTAAAAAAAATGGGTTGATTTTGAATTTGGTTTCTAATATCAGTTTTAAATTATATATAAATGTAACATCTTTCCTCTTCGAAATGGATGATAGTTAACTTTGATATTAAATATTGTTTGGTCCCTGAAGTAGATGACAGTTAACTCTGATGTTAAATATTTTGAAAATGACCAAAATATTCGTAGATTAAAAACTAAAAAAAAATAAATAATAAAAAATTAAAGTGTGGTGCCGCCTGAGAACTAGGTAGGGATTGCAATGGCCCATTGCATATGTGTAGTACCACCCAAAAACCTAACCCAACCTTAAAAACCTAAACCTCTCTCCCAAAAACCTAACCCCACTCCACTCATTTAATTTTGGGTTTCATTGATTTTGGTATGGATGAAATTATCTACACTCAAACTATACCATCAAGTCTATGTTTACACTCCAATGTTTCTCTTGCTTCAATCTCTCAAGTTCACATCTATTGTTAGTTTCTATTACAGAATATCATATAAAACATCGTTCTGTCAAGAGAGTATCACTTATCAAATTGGTTATTTGAATCGAGTTATTTGATATGTTTTAATAATCCATTTGAAAAACCGATTCGAATTAACAAATCTGAACTCGACAGACTTGAATAAATCGAATGATTAGAAAAACATAAATAAAACAGATAATATATATATATATAAATAAATAACAAAAAATATGTTTTTATAGAAAAGACAACATGTATATAAAATTTTAATTTTAATATTTGGGTTGAATC
Source organism: Smallanthus sonchifolius (assembly GCA_023525975.1). NCBI lineage: Eukaryota > Viridiplantae > Streptophyta > Magnoliopsida > Asterales > Asteraceae > Smallanthus > Smallanthus sonchifolius. The sequence goes on along the minus strand of CM042027.1, from coordinate 75,325,108 downwards.
GGTCAGATTCAAAAACGAAAATTGAATGTCAAACTGATTTGAAAACAAAATTCGAATCCGATTTAATTTGAATTTAGGTTTTTCAGGTCTGATTTAAAGTAATAAGTACCCTAGATATGTTTAAGAGAAATTGAATTTTTTTTTAAAGATAAATTTCTTAATTCATGTTGGGACTGAGATTTGAACACATGACATTCTCAAACCTTGATGTTTCTAGAGAATATTCAACCACGGGACCACCAACCCCGATTACAAAAAATTGAATATAATACTGTTTTTTTCTTGACTTTTTGCTTTACAAAAGTCAAGTATCAATAAATTTTATTAAATATATCAATTAATTATATGATTGTAAATTAGGGTGGAACCATTTCCAAATCAAAATTCAACAATATCAAATTAATAATATAACCAAAAATCAAATATATCTAGATTGGTTGGTTTTTAGCTTGAAGTCTTGAACTACATGTCCCAAACTAACCCATAACCTAATGTATAATATATTTTTAACTTTTAATTTAAAAAGTTAAACATATAAAATAATTTTGTTTCCGTATTAATAAAAGAAAAATAAGAGCAGGAGAAAACAAAACCCGATATTTAAAATAGGGGAAAATCACATATTAATAACCAATTTTTATATTTGTTTCACTAAAGTTATTCAAATAATATTTTTTTCTTTCTTTAAAATTACTCAAACCAATACTGTAATTTTTATTTTATAAATGTTACGGCTTTTTTAAAATTAAGTGTTTTAAATGGGAACGTATATGAATCTTGTGACTGTTTTGTGATTAATTTTTTTTCCAAATTTAACTTACGGTAAAAGGTAGCAGTGAAGAAAAAATTTACTAAATAACAAACAAGTCTTATGTGAAAAAAATATATATTAAATAGTAATCAAGATTGACATGTTTCATTTAATTCACTTAATTTTAAAGACTTGTAATATTTATAAAAAATCACATATTGAAACACTAATGAAAGTCAAGTAATTTTAAAGACAGGAAAAAAAAAAGTTTAAGTTATAGAGAAAAACTTTATTATTATTGGGTAAATAGAGAAACAAACCTAACATAGTTGTGTGCACTAAACGTATCCACTCCCTCTACCTTTTTATGGGATAGGCTTAAAAAACGGAATACGCAGCTGTCAGTTTTTATTGTCGACATTCTGATATAGATTTTTTTTTAAGACGGAGTTGTATTAAAAATCGAATATTTCTTTTATTGTAGGCCTATAGCGAGTATCGTTACCGTTCCGGTACCAAGACGAACTGAACCGATAGTGAGCGAACAAAATCGTTGTTGGTATTAGTATTATCATAAACAATATCAATGTTATATTGGTTTTCGATCTATGTAAAGCACACCTTTATTTTATGGGTTACATCGTGCAACATTTGTGTGATACAAACCATCACAAATAAACATTTTTTTCTATTGTAAACATGTTGAGTCCCGGTGCAATCACGAACTGAACCGATAACAAACGGACAACATGTTGTTGTTACCCACATTCCTATTCGTTTTTATTTTTTTCGATCGATGTAAAACACATGTAATTTTTAAATTTTATATTTGAATTTGGTTTTTATTTTTATGGTTTTTTGTTCTCGATAGTTTCCCATGATTTTATCTTTTCGTTAAAAGACATTTTTTTTCATTTATACAATATGACTTCTTCGTGATTTCCCAAGATATCTTCATCAGATATTTTTTTTGTCAACGTTTTTATGTTTGAATTCAAGCCTTCTTAACGCGTGCCCGGCCGTAGCGTGAGGGTTTTACAAAATACTAAATGCTATATATATGGTTTAAACAAACGATAATTATTAACTTAAACAACTAATGACATTACAACAAATGTCAATAACATACACAAGTAACTGTTTTCTGTTAAAATATAACATCTAATATCAAGATTAATAATATACTTCACATAATTTTTTTTCCAAAAAGTTTTAATTTAATAAATAAATTATAATCATCTACCTAATTACCCGGTAGCCGTTAAAATATTGGTGACATGATAAAAACACAAGGTTGTAGCTAGGGCTGTAAATGAACCGAACGAAACCTTGTTCGTGTTCGTTCGTTAAGTATTGAACTTGTTCACGAACACTAACCGAAAGAAATTTCATGTTCGTATTCGTTCATTAAGGAAATGGGTTTGTTCACAAACGTTACCGAACGAAGCGTTGTTTAGGACTTTTGATGTCAACCTTAATGCTTACATGATTTAGGATTGAGTGAAGTTTACATTATTTAGAATTAAGAACTTAGAACCCCTAATCGAGTAATAGTGGATAGGGAAATGATGAGAATATGGTTTCCTACTTTACTTAGTTAATTGTTAGGGTAATAAAAAAAATTATAAACTAAAGAATATAAAATGTTTAGATAAAATAAAACAGAAATATACAAAATTTTGATGAACATCTTAAACAAACGAAAATGAACAAACATAAACGAACGTTCATGAACAGTTTATTGAACGTTCACGAACAGATTACCGAACGTTCACGAACACAATTGAACAAACGAGACACATGTTCATGTTCGTTCATTTAGTTAATCGAACGAAATTTCTTGTTCATGTTCGTTCATTTATTAAACGAACGAACGTAAACGAACTTCTCACCGAACGGTTAATGAACTGTTCACTGAACGTTCAGTTCATTTATAACCTAGTTTGTAGCTATTCAATAGACAATTTGATGTATCACTTCAACATTATTAATTTTTTAACAACAATTTTTACATGTAAATACCATCTAATTTTGTACTCACAAATATTTAACCCTACATCACTTTTATAAGAGGCAAGTATCATTATTAATTCAATCATAATCTATAATTTCGAAATTTTATTCTTACTTTGCTCTGCCCAAGCAACAAGAAGTTAAGATTCAAGTTGAAGATGGCCCGTCGTCCTTTTGTGATGGAGTATAGAACGATGTATTTAAGGTTTATTATTAGTTTATTTTAAATTAATATTTGAACTAACTAGTTTTTATAATATAATTAGTTTAATCTCACTTTATATAAAAGAAAATATGTTATTCACTATTATTTAATTAAATCATTTATCTTTTTCTAATTTATTATACATTAGGTTAGAATACCGTGTATTACACGAGTTAAATAAATATAATGTTATATAATTAGTAAATAAAAAATTACATTTTTAAAAACTCGTGTTTTACACGGATTGAATAAAATATAATATAATCTTTTAACACATAAACTTGTCAAAATATGTCTACTATAACGTGACAGTTATAAATTATATTAAGTTAATTTTTAAAACATTTTTTTAACTTGGTATTATTTTTTTTATGTAATTGATAAATGGTAATCCATATTAAATTCATTTGTTTAATGATATAATAACAATCCATAATTAAATAAAAAATATCCATAATTAGATTGCTATTAAATATTTAAAAATATATTTTTTAATATAGTATTTAATATGAGAGAGAGACGAGAAAATTATGCTAAAAATGCACCAGATGGTGACACGTATCCTATAATTTTACTTGTTTATTAACCGTAATGACTTGTTGTAAAAAATGATTCCTCCTATTGTTAGAAATATCTATTTATTTCCTTTACTTTTAAATGTTTTTAATTTAAAAGTCAACGAGTTGAAGTTGAAGTTGAAGTTGAAGCTGAAGCTGAAGCTGAAGCATAATATCGTGATGTTTTATAAAAATAACACATATGATATAACTTTTAGTATCTTGAACTTGAAGTCATTAATGACTGTAAAATTTCTAAATTAATATTTGTTCATTGGGCTAGGTTTATATGGGCTAGATTTATATGGTTTTGCATATGCTAACTTTAAGTGGGCTTTTTGAACCTTGGTACCAAGTAAAATAAATGTGGGACATTATGTGCATATGTGATTTCACGTTGGTTAATTTTAAAAAACCATTCGGTCCTACCAGTGATAAGAGTTAAAACTCTTTGGAGAAAGCCAGGGTTCAAATCTTGGTATGATGTAGATTAAGAATTGGTGTACTTTAGAACTTGGACATGTGACCGATTGGTACCACCAATCCATTTCATCTCTCTGAATCCTCTGAGTTTTTGGCAGTGAAAAATCATTTGGATCGATTTTTTCATAAATGTTTAACCCGATGGTTGATATTGAACATATTCAAATCTTTGTTTGAATAAACCATAATCTTTTATAAATGGGATTTAAACACCCTTCTTGATTACAAAACATGGTTTAATTCAAATTACATTATACCCTGCATCACAACAGGTTTATAGAGCCCACAAGGTAGTTTTCCTATGTATAGGAAGTTTATCCTTTCAGTACTGTGCCTGGGAGTCGGTATCCGTTCAGCACGGTATCTAGAGAGTTTATCCTTTAGGCACCTAGCCTTGTGTATAACAAGGTAGTTTCCTATGCACAGGGAGTCATCATCCTTTAGCCACCTAGCCTTGTATATATACATTTGTCCTCAAGTTTATCTCTTGGGACTAGGGAATCAGAATCCTTTCGGGTAGTCTCGACAAACAAATTAAACCATTACTGATTAGCTGAAACAATTTTCAAAATAAAACGACAACGCGGATGCTGGTGAATACATTTATCTTGGCACGAAATATTTTTACACGAACATTATTAAAGCTATTAATCATAACATGGGAGGTCAGTCCACACATTCAACACGCTATTTAATTTTGGTTTTCCATCCATGGTATACACTAGTGCCACTACTTTGTAAGTCCACCACTTTTAATTTTGGTTTTCCATCCATGGTATACACTAGTGCCACTACTTTGTAAGTCCACCACTGAGACTCATGTCTTAGTTTTATGTCTGTTACAGAGTTTTCCCTCCCCCGTCTTATGTCTTTGTTACAAAGACAGAACCAACTCTATTACGGAAATCTCACCCATAATACGTGCACTATTTGATCAAATAATACGTATATTTATAGTCTGAACGCTTATACGTAAACATGTATGCGCCGCGTATAGGTCTATATGAGGTGTGTTAGGAATCATGGCACCAGTTTTAACTTTTAAAACAATAATTATTTAAACCAATTAAATATACAAATCAGATATATTTAGCAGAAGCGATTTATTAATACCATTACTAGATCAGATCTGGATTCCTTTCAAAGATCCGATTACATGCATATAAACAATATTAAATAACCAACCATAAAATGTTCAGATTTATACCTTGACGATAACCAGATCTGTAACATCTCAGTTCAACGAACGTCACGCTAGTTGACACGTACACAAAAAACCTGAAGCAAAAACGTCGCACGGTTTGCGAACAGAGAAGCCGAACTCGGCGGCGGTGGTGGCCGGCACGGCGGCGCACGGTGGTGACGCTCGGTCGGCGTCGGTCTCGCAAGGGGAGGAGAGGGAGGCGCCGATTTGGGTGGAGTGGGGATTAGTTTATGGTTTTGATTATAATGATATATTTATAACCATTATATTTACACACTGGTCCCTATGGTATTAACACTTAATACCTTAGTAATAATTAACCTTTAATTATGATCCAAATTGTTGTTAAAAAAATATATCATAACCCTTGTATTTACTAATCATAATATAATTAGTAAAAATCTAATATTTAAATGTTTAACTGATTAAACATTTATTCCCCGTATATAATTAATTAATCAGATAATTAATTATCTCAATCTCCTACAAATATTTCTCTAAATGCTTACTCACCATTTATTGTTTCCGTCTTTCATGAATAATATTTAAGAATTAAATATTATATATATATATATTTGTTCGTTAGCTATGGTGTAACTCTTTGCATCGTACCTTAATAGTAACGTTGACTTAATTGACGATCGTACATCATATATCCAACAAGGTGTATAGCTTTCCCGTTTTCCGATGCCATACATCTTGCAGGGGTCACGACATACCCTATACTCGTCGTATAGACCTATACAAGTTGTATACACCCTTGCAACACACCTATAAATTCCACCATTTTTTCAATCAATTCACACGAGTTGAGAAACGTTATACGAGTCGTTCTGTAAAAAAGAAAATGTCGTCTAACGAAAGAAGCCGAAGAAATAGGAGTCAAAACAGGTCATCTTCTAATACACCCGTCATAGATATTGCGGCACCGGTATAGAACCATGTTTGGGAGAATGGTCAGAACGGGTCTCGAAATGTCGTCCAGTTCTTTTACAACGAAGATTCCCAATGGTGTATGATCTCTTGTATGGGTTGTATGGAACTTGACATGGAAGTTTGGGGTACCCTTCTTGTATGGGTCGTCGCCCGATTTCTAATCGAGGGTGGTGCCTTCGAACAAAATCTTTGGATAAAATCGAAGGTGGATGGGAAAAGAGATGTTGAGTCGGTGACGACAATGTCGTATTTGTTGAAGATACACCATGGGGCGTCGTATCTGCACTCATTGGAATGGAGGTGGCGGTAGTTTTCAGGTGAAGGTGTGTGTATTTGAACTTGTGGCGTTAGTTTCCATGGAGCAGTTTTTCAGGCAAAGGTGGTGGTCGGTCGAAGAGGTTAGGTGTGGGGAGAAGAAAGAGTGAGAGAGGGTTTGAGTTGGTTCATTTATTTATTAATATAAATGGACTGTTTTGCCCCTCACATGAGGGGCACATGATGTACCTTAACAAGGTTAATGGATGAGAGTTAACTTAAATGACAAAAGGTGTGTAAAAATTTATAAAAAACAACTTCTGTAATTATTGAAGTCAAAGGACATAGAGTAACTTGATATATAACTAAAGGACAATCAGTGTAATTTAGTCAAATATAAATTTAATTATGGATAGTAATTATATCGCTAACTATATATATTTAATATGAAATTAAATATGGATAGTTATAACTTCTAACGTTACTAATCAATTTCGATAAGTAAATTTGTATTATGGATAGCCATTATATCTAGATTGATTTTACATTTTAACTCCATTATTTTAGACAACTATGTTAATAATTAATGTTAGTTTTATCTACACATTTTTTAATTCAAAATTTTCTTCAGTCAATTAAATTTAGTGTGTTAAACATGGTTACATAAATTATATTATTTCAATAATAACTTTAAATTAAATGATTAATAGGTTTTAAGCATTATAGATCCACTTTTGGATACTTTGGCCCTGTAACGCAAGTTGATTCGTTCAAAATTAAATGAATCAAAATAGCCACTTGAAATAGTGATGAAAATAAAATGAGATATGTGTTAGTTCATTAAAGCCGTTACTCAAATTTTACTATATTTATTTCAGTTTTATTTATTAAAATTGAAACTAGTTATATTTCTTTTGTTTCGTTTTTCAAAGGGTGATGCCAATGTCGGGGTTGCGCTTTTGACATATTCGGTGTTGATGGATTTAGTTAGATGCCCATATTCAGGTCCATAACATGAATCGGGACAACAGTCAAGACCGATGGGGAATTTGTGGAGGCCCAAGTGATTTAAGGAGTAGATCACCGTTAAGTTTATTAATTTATAGTAACTATTCTGTTACATTTGTTAATTCCAAGTCATTTATTAAGTTTTTTAGGGTTGGCATTTTTGTTAAGGTTTTATTTTTAAACCCGGAATGAGACGTGTATACTACTAGTTCCCATGGTCTTTAAATAAGTTAGTAATACTCATAAAAATATATAGAAAAAAGCAAAAAATCCAAATACAACATATACAACCATTTAAACAAACATAATCCAAATTTAAGCAAAATAACCCAAGTTTTAACAAACATAATCCAAATTTAGGGTTAAAAGAATTTTGTGATTATTTATTTGTTTAAAAGCTAAAAAAACCTCAAAAAGTTCAAAAAAAAAAAGAAAAAAACTTACATTAGAGAACCTGATTTGTAACTCCCGTCAAAAATTGGTCCCAAATATGCAAGAAATAAAACACAAGGGTTGGATCTATAATTAACCCCAAGATTTGGGGTTAAAAGTGAAAAAAATGAAAATTCACTAGGTAGCGGACAGCTACCGCCTGCTTAGCAGTCTGCTGCGTAGCCACAAAGGAACCCACCAGGTGCGGACACGTGTCATGATGAGACATCTAGGGTTTTGGACGTGTGGCAAGGTAGCGGATCGCTACCCTTGCCTCGCGGCTCGCTACGCCGCAATCTCAGCCATCCCCGAAGAAGCTAACACGTGGCCTAGCTGACTCGCTGGACTTGAGGCGAAATCGGACCTCTACTCTTAACGGTCCGCTGCGGGTCCTGGCCGGTCTATAAATTTGATTCAATTGCACGGAAAATTCCCCACACCAAAAATTTAAACCTTCCTCCCACTTTCTTGGAATAAACTCAGAACTACTTTAACGCGTCGTACTTTCAAATATATCCAATACTCGCTTAAGAACCGCACTCCTACATAAATGCTAATCCGCTTAGGAAATGACGCTAGGATTTTAGAGAATCCAGTCTAAGAGATAAAGCCATCTTTCCAAGATATTACTAACTTTTCATAAAGTGAAAACGTTGATTGCTTTCAAAAATCTCACAACCTTTACGTTTACGAAAATAGCAAAACATGTATTAACTGTTTTAGAGGCGTATAAAGAGTGTCAAATTAGGGATAGAGGTAGGGGTGTTCATTATTCGAATAACCCGAAATTCAATTTGAACCGAATTCAAATAAAAATTTGGATTTCAAATTTTGGCTTATTCGAATTGAATAATTATTCAATTCGAATAAATAAGTCGAATTCGTATTCTAAAATCCTCAATTCGATTCGAATAACGTGAATTTATATATTATATAACTAGCTTAGAACCGTCTGTCTACACATGGGTGAAAAATATCAATATATAAAATTCTTAATATTTTATTTATATATTTACATGTGTAAAAATGTATTACATATATGAAAGATAGAAAATAAAATTTAAAATACGTAAAAATTAATGTATAATTGAGTTTCGAAAATACGTTAATTACAATTTAATGCAATTTGACTTTCATTACTATTTGATTCAAAATAAAGTTACATTTTTATATTTCAAAGTTTCTTATAACAAGAGACAATTTGAAATAAATGTGTTTTATTAGTATAATTAGTATTTTCATTAAACATATATTATTAGTAAAATATAGAGGTGTATTTAATAAGAGAGAAAAAAATCGAATAAAAATTAATATGGTGGCGACACGTGGCATGAAAAAACTTTTATTTATTATACAGCATAGATTTATTATTTTTTTTAAAATACAATATCCTCTTATAAAATAAGTTTGGTTTAGGCTTCTAACTTCAAATTACTTGTGGGATTTTTTTAAAAGTTTTTATGGGTTTCAAAGTTCATTTGGGACTATTTTTATGTTGTTAAAAGTTGCGTTTTTTTGTATGGTTGACACGACTGAATATTTGTAATGTTGTTGGAGTTGTTTTGAACCATCTTGATTACTATTATGGTATGATTGACACGACTGAATATTTGTGAATTTTTTAATTTTTTTTTTCAAAAAAGAAAAATAATAATTCGGTTTATTCGAATTCGATTCGATTCAAATAAGTTTATTCGAATTGATTTAAGTGAATCTTATTCTTATTTGAATCCTGATTTTTTTTTCCAAATTCGAATAATTTATTCGAATAAACTGAATAACCCGATTTGATTCGTTTGAACACCCCTAGACGGGATGTGTGTATATTAGGACCAAGAGGGGCACAATATGTGTAGTTTACTCTTTATATTAAAAATCTAAAAGTATATATTTTTTTAATATCATTATTATTTATTATCGTTATTTAATAGAATACATAAACTGAAAAATAACGGTGCGGATGCACCATAGAGTGACATGTGTCACCTTGTTTAATAAGAGAGAGATGTGTAAAAATAAGGGTGAAAAAACACTAGAGACTGACACGTGAAGTTCTAATTAACTTATTTACTATAATTAGGATGTGTTATAAAAGACAACTATACAATGCAGACGAGACAAAAATGAAATACAAAACATGAAACATCATATTCAACTCATCTATTGATCATGTTAGGTATAATATATTTGTGTGGGTTACATATCTTTAATGACTTTCAACCCGTTTAACACTTTTTTTATTTAAATTATTTTTATTTGACCACTCTATTATAAATCAAATTTATGTTAATACATCAATGATTCGGTGTAATGAGAAAACGAGGCTATAAAATTGTTTATAAGACCATCCGTGGTGGCTCGATGAAAATAAGCGTGAAATGACGTGACAACGTGAAGGGGCACGGAACATCGCCCTATGCCGTGAAAGGGGGTGTGGGACGGTCTCCGTGAGGCAATTCACGGGCAAGAAGGGCTAAGCGTCCACCAATCAAGTAACACCACCATATCATTTCATTTTTGTCTTTTTTATTCCATATTTACATTTTAAATTAATTTGGTTTTTCTCAAATAACTTATGCTCGGTAATTATTAAAAAGAACGAAATACACAGGCCTGTTTATTTTATTTTCTGAACATCCAGGTATAAATTTTAACTAAAACGGAGTTGTTTTCAAAAAAGTTATTTTTTGTCACGTAAGTGGTTTTTTAACATGTTTGGATCGACATATCAACTAATAAATAACTGTTTTAAAAAATAAATATCAATTATTTATAAAAATTAATAAAATGAAATAAAAAAATCAAAAATAAATGTGAGACGTGAAACCACTACGAATGACCTAAGATTGAGGACCCATGTGAAATTTTGATTAAATATAAGGAGAACAAGTGTACACTACGTGATAATACAAGGGTCCAAGTTAAATGTTCCTAGGATTTAATTTTGATGCCTACACCATCTACATATTTCCCCCCAACTTTATGTGTGGCAATCACTTCACCTCAACTATAACCACATATTTGATGAATGATGTTTGTAGTTTGATATTTCCTAATCATATTTGTGAATTTTGAGATACCGATTTATAGTTTACATTAATAACCACATATAAATGGTTATAAGAGGTTATTGTCACGGACCAACTCTTTAAAGATAGATTTGCTATGTTTATGCTTGAACGTTTATGTCTACTGATTAGTCCGGACTTCATCGGGTACGCCTCAGTGGGATAGACGACGTGGACATGCCTAGGTGCGCTTGCACACCGAACGCATCACTGGTCGTGAGTTGTTGTCGCTCGCGCGATGAGCCTAAGACTGGACGAAACTAGTAGACCTTGATCATGAGAGGGATAGAAAGGTTGACTACTGCTAGCTTGACTCGACTTTCCGGCAGTTTGAAAATGTCCACGTCATTTTTTAATAGGGGGTCGAATGTATGAAAATAGTTTGAAAGTAGTGACTGATGGTAAAAATATATTCTCAGTTGAGATTATTATTGGTCAATTGGTAAAAGGTAGAATTGTTAAAATCCAATAATACTGACATTTAGCATACAAATCTTCATAGAAACTACTGGTTTACAACAAGTTGAGTTTATTTAACTTGCGTAATACATGAGTTTATAACATAAAGAAATTATAAGATTGTACATCTATCTATACTACATAATAAACAAGTAAACTAATATGACACTTGTCACATTTCTAGGCCTCATCATTCTCATTTTCCCGTCTCTCTTCTATTAATAATCATCTCCACTATTTTAGTCAACTAAATTAATTATTTGTTTCAATTTTTATTACACATTTTTTAATTTAAAATTGTGTTTATCATCAATTAATTTGTTCAATCATATTTTTATAAATTCTACAAATTGAATACAAATTTATAACCAGCTAGAATTCAAATAAAATTCTCTTAATCATATATTACATATTCACATTGTTCCATTTTGACGAGTGTATGTGTTAATAAATTAAATTATATTTTATTCAACCCGTGTAATACACGGGTTTATTCAACCCGGGTATTATATGAGTTTTAAAAACATAAATTTTTTATTACTAAGTATATAACATTACATTTATTCAAACCGTGTAATACACGAGATTCTAACCTACTTGTATTAATAAAAAAATATTTATTTTAAATTATCACTTATTATAATAAACTTTGAAATCTAATTATGTAACTTTTATTTACAATCAAATAGTAAATGAAAGTCAATTTATATTAAATAGTAATTAACGTATTTTCAAAACCCAATTATATATTAGTTTTTACATATTTTATATTTTGTTTTATATCTTTAGTATATGTAATACATTTTTACGACTGTAAAATATATACATAAAGGTTTAAGAATTTTATGTATTAATATTTTTCATCCGCGTGTATTACACGGGGTCTAAGCTAGTATGTAATAAATAAGTAATATGTAAATTTTTAATACTAAGTGTATAACATTGTATTTATTAAACTCGTGTAATACACGAGGTTCTAACCTAGTGATATAAATAAAACAAAAAAAATAATAATATTCAACTTATACATAGTTACAACTTCATTTTTTTATGACAAATTTTCTTATAATAAGTTTTGATTATATTTGATATATTTTATTAAGTTAGAAAAATATTAGACGCTTCAACATAATCACAATTAATCCAAATTAAAAAGTTGGCTAATTCAAAATTATAGGGCATTTTAAGGTTTTAAAAAGGAAGGAATTTGTCATATTTACACACATTCCAAAAAAGCACATATGTATTTAAATTTAAGAAAAGTACATCCCGTAACATTTTTAAATAATAACAGTTTGTGAATTTGTGTTGGTGAGGTTTATTGTTTTACTGTTCCTGAAACAGTGCAATTTTATATGTGTTAATGCTTTTGATAATGGGTGTTAAAAAAATTTCGAATCAGAAATCGAACCTGAATTATTCGAAATTTCGAATTCGGATGTCAGAAATTTCGGATATCTGAATTTTCGGATCCGAATTCAGATATTAATATTGGAAAATTTTGAATATTTCGAATGTCCAGAATCCGAAATATATATATATATATATAATTATTTATTATATATTCAATTTAACATTTCTAACCCTAAACTCATTTCAGGCTTGAGGCTTCAAAGTTTTCATTTCAACTTTTAAGCGCAGCCAGCCACCCCAACATCACGTTGTAATTTTTGGTTGTACTTTTTTTTATTTTTTATTATTTTTTTTTTGAAAGGCAGATTTCCATTAAAAACCAAAGCTACCCGGAACAGAAACAGACCAAGAAGAAAACAAGAACAGAACAATAAATAAAAAGTGGAAAAAAAAGAAAAAAAAAACACAACTCATAAACTACATCTAGAATAGTATTTTAGCAAAAATGGATGAAATTAAATGGTCTCGCTTTGATTGATATGAAAATGAAACAATTAGATTAAAAAATCAAATTTAAACTTTTAAACTAAAATGATTATCTGAATCAAACCAAAGAAACTAAAACCGTATTTAACCCTTTTATTAAAAATAAGTTTAAATGGCGCAGCCTCCCAGAGTCCAGGTTCATGATTTGATGCGTCTTATTGATTTTTTATATAACAATACCATTCCACATTAAAAAATCATTTCCATGAAGTTTAAAATATGAAAAGAAGTATGTTGTAACATCATAAGGGTGAGGGGGCGGGATACTCGAACACAATCGAGTAAGGAAAATGGTAACCGAGTAAACGGGTACACCGCCCCTAACCAACCGAGTAGGCTTTCGAGTAGTGAGCCGGGTAAAATGCCCGAGTTGTTTTACCCGGGTGTGGTGGGTGGGATCGAGCCGTTGGGGTGTGGGTTTTAATAAAAAAAATCTAATTCTCATCTATATATATATCTCACTCTCCTCTTTAAAACAAATCACTCTTTTCATCCATATATTTTTGTAAAACTCTAACTTTTTAATAAAATGTCTTCATCCGATTCTAGCATTCTTGGTTTGCCTTCCGGATTATCCGATTCTAGTGTTTTTGATGATTTTCTTTCCGACATTTCCGAATCAAGTGGCATTGAGTTTTTGTCCAAAGTTGCAGCTGCGGCCAGTGAGCTTGAGGATACGACAAAATCAAAGAAAAAATGTGTACATCGTGATCGTGAAGTTGCTAACACAATTCTGTTGAAGGATTACTTGGTCGAACGCCCCAAGTACGACGCAGATACGTTTAGAGCGAGATTTCGCTTACCGAAAGATTTGTTTTTAAGCATTGTAAGAGATATAAGTATGGATTCAAGGTTTTCTTGGTTTCACGAAGGGTATGACGGGAGGTTAAAGAAGAGCTTCACGCCGATTCAAAAATGCACTTCTGTTATTCGTCAGCTCGCTAAGGTAACCCTCCTGACGAATATGATGAATATTTATCTATGTCCGCTAGGATTGCTCGTGAATGTTTAGAATATTTTTGCAATTCTATTATTATGTTATTTTTGCAATTCTATTATTATGTTCAATAATGAAATGCATGGAACCGCCCACGAAGTGTCTTTTCCAAGTTAACGGCCGTGAATACAAACGTGGCTACTATCTTGCGGATGAGATTTACCCCACATGGTCTGTTTTTGTGAAATCATTTCCATTCTCTGTCGACCCAAAAGACAAAAGGTTTAAGAAAGTTCAACGCGGGTTTGGTGTTTTAAAATCTAAATGAGGGTTTGGTGTTTTAAAATCTAAATATGGGATAATTAATCGTCCCCAACGGTCACATAAACGTCAAAAAATACAAAATGTGGTTTACGCATGTATCATATTGCATAATATGATTTTAAAGCATGACAGAAATGCAATCTCACCCAGCTACGTGATGGACCCTCCAACTAATGAAGTAGTAGACGATGGTGTAATTAATGAATTACGGGATCAAGAGAGACACTTTAGACTACGATATGATCTTGTTGAACATTTTGCTACACTACCGGAGTGGGTCAGCAGCGATTCGGAAGACGATTATGTCTAATTTCTCGTTTATTTTTTTTGTAACTTATTATTGTATTTTGTTATTTTTAGTTGTCTTTTGTATTTTTAATTAATAAAAAAGTATGTTTTTTTATTTAGATGTTTATTTAAAAAAAGAAGTTGGTGAGTAAATGAGTAGAGTGTTTCTAATAAAATTTGAGTAAATGAGTAGTTTTGAGGTGACAGAAGTCTATTGGACAATTTTGGTAAGTAATTTTTTTTAATTTTTTTTTTGAACAGCAAATTTCATTAAAAACAAGCCAGCAAAGGTATTCACTAATTATGTTTTGGTAAGTAAATGAGTAGATAAGTTAATGACTCTAATTTTATTGCAACCTGTAACTTTGTAACTTGTAAGCTCCCTCGATATTCACTAAAGCATTCTCATGCTTTTGGTATTTCGTCTTTTAAAACATAAAAAAATTTATCTTGCAACCTGTAACTTTGTAAGCTCCCTCGATAGTTACTCAAGCATCCTCATGCTTTTGGCATTATATTGAAGGGTATTATCGAAATAAAAAATTACAAGAATATTTATTAAAATGGAAAATTTTGAAAGAAAAACTTTATAAATGTTTACGAAGACTAAATGGACAATTATATCATTCAAATACATTACAATTCCTTTAACAAACTTACAAACCAAACAAATAGTTTGAAAAAATTGAAATCTAAATTCCATTTCATTATGTTAACCAATATTTTAATAACCAGACCGGTAATCAAAAGGTTCGTTGGTCAGGCCCTTTTCAAAAACCAAGATGACGTCTCTAAATAACTTTAAAAAAAAAGCTATATATATAACTTAAAACAAATATATGACTCTGTTCTAATAAAACAAAATATAGAATATTATATTTTTATTTTTTTGATGTGAATTTACAATGTTGATAAAATATGGAATAAACAATACATGGAGAATGAAGTACTAAACGAATTGGTTAATAAGGTAAATAAGATTTTGGAAGGATAAAGACAATTTTCTTATTGTAAAACTGGTCTAACTACTGATCTGGTTTGTCTGTTCAACTGGCCGACGCCATATGCTGGCCAGCCTAAATAAAGGAAGTTCAAAAGTACTCAACGAGACCGGTTAATGTAGGCAGTTTTTGGTCCCACTAGCCGGTCGGACCGGAATATTTTGATTAAATATGGGGGGATAGATATAAACCAAGTGATAATAGAAGGGTCCAAGTGAAAACTTACCACCCATCATTTTAATTCTTGATGCCCACACCCACCTACTTTTGCCCATAGCAACAACCATGTATTTGAATGGTAACACCAGGCAACAGCAAGCAAAGCCCTTTTTGGTAATTTCACACATTCTAGGTCTTCTTTCTCCAAAAGGAGGGGGTGTTTGGGATTACTTATTTACTCTACTTATTAACTTATTAACTTATATAAGTTAATAAGGTGTTTGGGAAAGCTACTTATTTAGCCTACTTATACCATTTTTCAAGAAGTAAGTCCATCCTTACTTATTACTTATAACTTATTAACTTATAGCATAAGTCAATAAGTAGTTTTCAAAGAAAATCCCAAAGTTTTTGAGAAGTTACAAATTGTGACTTATAACTTATGACTTATTACCTTTTTGAATAAGTCATAAGGAGTTTCAAATAAGTAATCCCAAACACAGCCTAAAAGTAACTTATATTGTGTGCAAGTTTGAGTCTGTTGAAAGAAAGTGAAACAACAGATGGATAGTGAACATGTGCAGTGTTTGGATGGATGCAGTGAAGAGGAACATAAAAAGATTCTGCAAATGAGGGATTTGGTCGAAAAACAAGATTCTACATCCAAGGTATATGTTTTAATGCATAACGTACAAGTCACTGTTGCCTGATCATACTGGATCTAGTCATCTTAAATTCTTAATGTGTTCTTTAATAAGGATCTATAGATTTTTTTACAATTTAAGTATGTTGTTGGGATCATGAAAGTAATTCACAAGATTATGTTAAAAGGCTATTTTTTCAATTTTGCATATTTGACCCCTTAGAGAAAATCAACCTGAACCGACCCGTTTATCATCAACTATAAATTATGATGTTAAGAAAGCAACACATTTGATCATACTGTGCAGGTAGGGTTTTTTGATCTAAATTTTTTTATAAATACTTAACGGGTCAAATTTGGTTACTAATTTTATATAATTTCATTAATATCAATTTTCCATTAACAAAACAATTTAGCAGATTTTATGCATCAAAAATACACCTCTAAGTGATTTTTGGCCCATGTTTCATCTTTAGCTAATTTTGTTTAGAGTAAAGTACAATTTGCACCCCTGTGGTTTATACCCGCTGACACTTTGCAACCCTCTTTTAAAAGAAGTGTAATTTGCACTCCTGTGGTAAAGTTTCTCTTTCTTTTTGCGTCCCTCCGTCAAAAATCCGTCCATTAAGCCGTTAAGGAGAAGGGTATTATCGTACATTTGCCCCCAAACACCCCTGTATATGTTTTTGTAACCCTTTATACAACCTAAACTCTCCCTCCCCAAAATCCAACACCTCCTGCTTCTCATCAAGACCAAAAGCTCTCCAATTTGAATTGGGTTATGTCCAACAGATTGCAGAAGCGCTTGAGAATCTGTGTTTATGACGTAAAATCAACACCCTGATGTTCATTAATATATTCAAGATTTTACGAAAATTTTAAAAAAACAATGTAACATTTGGTGAACAATTGATATGAATACTGATAAGGGGGGAAGAAGAGGGGGACCTGTAAGCCGCTACCAATCATGCGGTTAACGGCATTGTTGCCACCGCCGCCGCCTACAACCTTAATCTTTCCGGAGTCCATTGAGGTAAAGGAGCAACATAAGACGGAACGACTATGTCGGCGAGCCCTAGGAGAGTCGGATGCTATGAAGAAGAAAGGGGAAAGCGTTAGGCCAGTGGAGATTGAGGAAGATGGTAAGTGGGTTGGCTTGGTGACGATGTTTCCGTGATTATGATTTTAGGTTTTGTTATCGATTCGTATGTATTTGAAGAATGTTGGATAATTTTGTGGTTTTTTCTTGTTTATCTGCCGTATTTCGGAAATTTGTTGATTTGGAAGAGTTAAAGTATGGGTGATCTGCAGCTGCTTTGTTTGATTTTAATGTGTTGATGAGTTCGTCAATCCAGATGATATTTCTAGAAGTTGAGCTACTCTTTCTATGCATATGGGATGACACGAATTGATTGGATATCTATCTATTTATAAACTGATAGTTATGAATTCTGATGTTGGATATGCAAAACCTTTTGACATGTAATTTTAAGTTGAGATACCTTTCTGGGTTGTAAACATACTTGAGAGTGGAAGATAGACAGTTGGGGAAGAAACAAGGGTAAAAGAGACTTTTACCACATAAATGGACGGAGGAATGGATGGATTTTTGACAGAGGGACGTAAAAAGAAAGAGAAACTTTACCACAGGGGTGCCAATTGCACTTCTTTTAAAAGAGGGTTGCAAAGTGTCAGTGAGCATAAACCATAGGTGGTGCAAATTGCACTTTACTCTTTTGTTTATTTTAACCCGAATGGTGCCAATTGTAGTCAAAAGTAATGAGATCAATTACATAATCATGAATGAAGGAAAATCTGGCATGAATTACTAACATGATGAAAATGTGAATTTATTAATTATTTTATTTTAGGAGTACGACGATCTGACACTCAGAAGGTTTCTTCGTGCTCGAGATCTGGATATAGACAAAGCATGTACTATGTTTCTAAAGTACCTAAAATGGAGAAAAACATTTGTTCCAAATGGTTCTATATCTGTATCAGAAATCCCGAATCATATAGCTCAAAACAAACTGTTTATGCAAGGAACTGATAAGAGTGGACGCCTAATAACCGTCGTGTTTGGTGGCAGACATTATCCCAACAAACCAGGGAGTCTGGAAGAGTTCAAGCGTATGTTCTTAAACTTACTAGTTACTACATATGTTCATTAATCCAAATTATTTTATTTTATTTTTAATTCTGTTCTTATTATGATTATGAATGCATCATAGGTTATGTGGTCTTCACACTTGAAAGAATAATTTCAAGGTATGACTGTTTTAATTCACTAGTTCTCTTTCCTAGTCTTGTGGCAAAACGGGTTAGGGTCGGGTTAGCATGAACCTCCTTTTTGTATACATATTTTTTTTTATAAATAATGAACGTGTCGAATCTGATTACAAAATCTATATTATTTTAATAAATCTATTTTTCAAACTAAATTATTTATAAGATTTGGCAATTTTTGGCCAGTTTCTTTTAAGTTGTATTTTGTTAATTAAACCCGAATCGACCCATTCAGAAGTAAACGGGTTGAAACCCGTCTCTAACTTCTAGGGCTGATTTTAAGAAAAATAAATCTTGATAACCAATATGTAATATTTGAATATCAGGACGCCACCAGGGCAGGAAAAGTTTGTGGCTATTGCGGATATTCAAGGATGGGGATATTCAAACAGTGATATTCGTGGATATCTTGCCGCACTCTCTATTTTGCAGGTTTACAAGCATTTCACTCTAAGTGTGTGTGTGTGTGTGTGAACAAAATAGCAGTTAATTCCAGAATTTACATAAAACTTTGATGTTTATGACAGGATTATTATCCAGAAAGACTTGGCAAAATGTTTGTTGTCCATGTTCCTCGTGTATTTATGGCAGCATGGAAGATGGTTTATCCTTTTATTGATGAAAAAACAAAGAAAAAGGTAAGTTTTATCTATACATGTGGCAATATCAACCTACTTACTTATAAACGGGTCATTGGGATTATGTTTTATCCCTCATTGATCAACGGGTAAAAAAATAGCTTCAAAGGAGACGGGTCAAACGATTGGAACTTGAATGTCACCCAAAGTGTACTTTTATAGCATAATACCGGTGAAATCATTTTATTTAAAAAATTAGATTAGATTATTACAGAATTAGTATAATTTTTGTAATCATATTTGACACAATAATCATTTATTAAAAAAAATAGAATTTTTTTGGAAAAAGCATTTCGGGTCAACCCGGCCCATTTTGACCTGTACAAAAAGGTTACCTGTTGTACCATGTTATCCAACCCGCCCCTTTCTCCACCGCTACTAGTCTGCATCTAAAGTAAGGTTGAATTAATGTTTACCTTGCAGATTGTATTTGTTGAAAATAAGCAGCTGAAATCTACACTTCTGCAAGACATTGATGAGAGCCAACTTCCAGAAATTTATGGAGGCAAATTGGAATTGGTTCCCATCCAAGATAGCTAGTTTAGTCAACAGTTGACCTTTTTTTCTCTCTTCTTCTTGTTCAAGTCCTCCTATGATCATTATGCACTTTAAATGGTTGCAAGCAATGCCTGTTTGCAACGTGGAATGTTATGAAAATGGTTGGATTCTGAAAACTAGAGGTGGTAAACGGGTGGGTACGTCTGGTAACGGCTCAAAACATGTAATCTTGGTCCAGGGTCGACCCGAAACACGTTGTGTCCAAAATTTCCAATTTTTATAGATACATAGCATGTCAAACATGATTACAAAATTTATGTTCTTCGAAAAATAATCTGATTTTTCAAATAAAACAGTTTAGGAGGTTTTGTGTATTAAAAATACACTTTGGGAGACTTTCAACACCGGTTTCCTTTTAAACTATTTTTCTATTTGAGATGTTGAAGATAAAAGATAACTCCGATCGACTCATTCATAAGTAAGTGTGATGAAATTGCAACGTCTATCGCAAACTGATGCTTATAGATTATGATGCAACATAAGCATAATTTAAATAAAAACATCACAATCTTTACATTAACCACCAGAAATATAGTTAAGGAATAAAGGGTGCCATAAACTGCATATATCTCCAGTCAAAACTAATGACAAAACTCAATTGAATATAAAATATGTATAATTGAACTACATGTAAGGAAAATATATTGACTTATAAAACTACAATGATCATATTATTTCTCAATAGCTAACATGAAGGCAAATACAATTTAACATATGGAAAATTCACTGATGCAATAAAACAAGATTAAATCTCACCCACATACTGTACAGGTTGTATTTTCTATACTGAAGTGTTCATCAATATAGACACTTCATGTTTCTTCGAAACAGCGATTATTAATAACCACCAGATAAGTGATGTTTACAGCTTCCTACTTATAAGAACCTACCGGGCATAGATCAGCTTGACCCAGAAACAGTTTTCCGGCCATTTACATACATAATAATTGCATTAATAATCCTTACAGAAACGCTCTTACTACAACAAAAATCTTTGAATAAAACGGTCTAGGAGGTTGTATGGGTTAAAAAAGACTTTGGGCAAATTTAGGCAGTTCAACCCATTTGACCCGTTTCCTTTATGTTAATTTTTGGACTTCCCCGATTGAATAAAATACAACCCAAATTAACCCAGCCAATAAATGGGTAGAAATTGTCACCTTTATCACTAAGCTACCAGTAATCTCCACAAGTACATAGACCATCTTCAATACGATGAAAACGAATTCTATCCCTCACGATGATCACTCTTTTTAATACTTTTGAAACCAACTTCATCCACGAGTGACAGTCAATACAGATCCTCAGATTCTTGGACACCCTAATTTCAGATCCAGGGCTCGATTTTAGAATACCATAGGCCAATGCCAGCTTTTCACTGTGATAATTTAGATTTCCCTCCTTTTCCTCGTCAGATATATCCATTAAAACCAATTCAGTAACAGGTTTAAACCCTTCATCTCTAACACGACCGATTAATCCTTCAAGAATCTTGTAAATAGATTCGGTTTCAGGATGTGATTTGTCTCCTGATTTAAATTGGTGAATCACTCCACCAAATTCAATCCAACTTTTCCCCCTACTTTTATTAACTCCTTTTTGTCTCATCACATGCCTCAAATTTTCAGCGGTATCCCATTTACTTACAGAACAATAAGTATTAGATAGTAACACATAATCTCCACTACCAAGATGTGATATTTTTGACACTGCAACTTCTCCTAAACTAGGGTTTCTATGTGTTCTACAAGCGCTAAGAAATGCCCTCCATATAACAACATCAGGGTCCATTGGCATCCCCTTAATTACTTCATAAGCTTCTTTCAGAAGCCCGGCCCGACCAAACAGATCAACCATTGAGCCATAATGCTCAAGTTGTGGCTCAATCGCGTATTTCGTTCTCATTAAATTAAAATACTCACGACCTTGTTGAGTCAAACCACAATGACTACACGCAGTTAAGATTCCAACAAAAGTAATTGAATCAGGTAAAATATTTTCATCTTCCATTTTTAAAAAAGTTGCAATGGCATCCATAGCAAGACCGTGCATTGCTAGACCATTAATCATGGCATTCCAAACAGAAACATCATCACGTCTAACTTTTTCAAAAATTGATTTTGCAGTTTCGATTCTTCCACATTTCGAGTACATGTCTATGAGTGCAGAACTCAAAATAAAATTGAGTTCAATTCCTTTTTCAGTTAGTAAACCGTGTACCCACTTAGCTTGATCCAGAGCTCCAACACGACCACATGAAGTGATAACGGATGAAAATGTAAACTTATCTGGCTCCATATTTGAACTCAACATCTTCCTGAAGAACCTAAACGCCTCATCAAAACGTGCATTTCTAACAAAACCTCCTATCATTGAGTTCCAGGTTACTAGATCTCGTTTAGGCATTTTAACAAACACCTTCTTGGCAATATCAACATCTCCCATTTTCATTAAACTTGAAATGATCAAATTGGAAGAAACCAATTTGAACTTCCAGTGAGGAACTTCATTAAGTAATTGACGCGCAAAATTAAGATTATTGAAAGAAATGTATGCTGTGACTAGCAGTGATGTAAGAGATGGACATGTTTCATACCCTAGTTTAATCATCCTTGCATGTGTTCCAATAACAGCTGTTGAATTTCTTGAAATTTTGCATTCTTCCAGAGATTGGATCAGCAGTTGGTTGTCTGAAAATGCTGTCCATAGAATGAGAATCGATTTAAACGAGGGAAAATCACCAAAATGTAGAAGTTGACCAATTTTTTTCCAAGATATACATCGACTTTTAGCCCTTTCAAATATACACATATCAAAAACCAACAAATGAAACTACGACCCGTATGCTAAGCCAGCTAAACTTTAGCTGGCACGGAAAAAAGGAAGAATTACACAGAGTCCACAAAACCAACATATCAAAACAAGCCACGTAAGCTAACCTTGCTAAAATCTAGCCAGCGTCTTCCCAACAAGCTTAATCTTAGCCAGCAAATCATCGAACCAATAAAAAATCACCCGTGGCAGTTTTATATTCCAATGATTTGCCCGGTTGGGAAGATGCCACCTAGATTTTAGCCGAGTTAGCTTATATGGCTTGTTTTGCTTGGTTGATTTTTAGGACACCATGTGCTTTTTCCCTTTTCCCGTGCTGGCTGAAATTTAGCCCTCCTAACAGGGTTAGCTTTAGTGGCATTTTCTAATTAGTTGATTTTAAATATGTTTTCTTTGTGTGTGCTAAAACTAGTAGGAATGTTCAATGTTTGATTTTAAATTTCAACGGTTTGGTTTTGGTTTTTAATAATCAGAAACGGTTACTGACGGTTTGGCTCACAGTTTGAACAAAAAACTGTCAAAAACAGACCGTGAACAAAGGTAAAAGTCAATGTACATTTTGACAAAAAACTTGGTCAAAATGTACATTTTAGTGATTTTCACTCTAAACTACAACTGATCGACTTAAACAACCATTAACTAATCAATTAGGGAAAAACAGTGCGTGTGTGCATTGAAACAAAGTGAAGGATAGTAAATTCTACTGAAATTGCTTGCAATCCAGTACACAATAGATGCAATTACATGTAAATCGAGTTGAAATTTGCTTCAAAGAATCTGTGAGAGGGGGAAAGGTGTACGAGTATAACCTGAAGGTTCGATCGACGGGAACTCGGTGATGGATGCCGTGTGGTTCGAGCGCCATGGCTCGATAGAAGCACGCTTCTTCTGCCATTGAATCCGTTTGATAATTTCTCTGCTCGTTTTCATGGTGAATTAGGTATGTCAGTTGGTGGAGTGTTGAAGCCGAAACTTTTGGGGTTTCAGTTAGGGCTTCGAAAGCCCAGCTCATATGGGCTTAATAAAAGGACTTTGTATTTGGTTTACGACGATTCGACGAATATCCAAATTTGAATTATATATGTTTTTTATACAAAAATATAATCTATACTATATAATAAGGGGAAAGTGAATATGATACTGTTAGACATCTAACTTGTATGCGAAACTTATCAAAACTACGTCGTTTTATTTAAAACCCATTAAAATTAACTTAATTTCTTTTATTATAAGAAATTAATTCCATCTGTTTTATCTCCCATTCTCCATCAATTTTCGCTACTTGTATTAATCTTTGTCTTGTCCATCAATTCCACTAGTTTTATTTAAGATTCTCCATCAATTTAAGAAAATAAAAATCAATTAATAAACCCAATTATCACTGTTACGTCTATGCATTGATCTGGGTTTTCTTGATTTGTGATTAATTTTGTGGGTTGAATCAAAATTGTAAAAGTATATGTTTAAATTGGTTTCAAATTTTATAATATGTTAGGATGAAAAAAAATGGAACGCGGAAATGTAGTTATTTAGAAGATGAAAATGTTGTTATGGACGTGAAATGGGAGATCAAATGAAGCTGAAGATTTGAAGCAATTGAAATCAATGGGTGATGGAATTAGTTTCTTACAAAAATTAAATTAATTTTAATGGATTTTAATCAAAACGACGTAGTTTTGATAGGTTTCGCATATAAGTTAGATGTCTAACAGCATCATATTCACTTTCCCCATATAATAAATTAAATTAATTGTGTTATGCATTTTTATCATTTTTTTCCCCGCTTATCTCTCCTATTAATTATACAAGTTTTTTAATTGTTTTTTCACATTTTTTTTGTTTTCCGTCTCTATCTCCTATTAAATAATAATGATTTACATAATTCTTTTTATAAAAGGTTTTTTATTAAAAAAATAGGTTTGTTCATAAAACATTTTTATAAATTGAACAATTTTTTCATTCTTTTTATAAAACATTTAAAAAAAATAACTATATAACGTTTCTAGAATTTTCAATATTATGGAAACATCATTTTGAATCCTTAACTTTCAAATTATGGAAATTTATGAATTATGATAATTTCTTTTTTCATTTTCAGTATTATTAATTTATTACTTAAAGTCCTTACTTATACGTAATTTCAGTCTTGAAAAATTCTTATAATTTTATGAATTTTGTTATTTTTATTGTTCAAACTTGTGTAGTACACGAGAATATAACCTAGTACTATTATTTAGAGATGTATAAACCATGATTTTTTTAAATCAGATTGGATTTAGTTAACAAACCCAAACTAGATCAGATCCAAACCAGTTTTGAACGAAATAATCCAAACCAGTTGGATCGGATTGGTACCGGATTAAAATTCCATATCTAATGGAAAATAGTTAATTGTTAAATTGGTAAAACACACGTTATTGGCTAACTCCTAAACGTTTAGTGATATCAAGAAATCTCATTCTAAACTTGATTACAATTAGCAAACTCTGACTCGGTTTACATAGGCTACTTGATTACAATTCATGATACTCTACACGGTATATATATAGCTAACCTATTACGTTAGACTAGTAATAGGATTCTATTTAATTAATTACA
This sequence comes from Smallanthus sonchifolius, assembly GCA_023525975.1. Classification (NCBI taxonomy): domain Eukaryota; kingdom Viridiplantae; phylum Streptophyta; class Magnoliopsida; order Asterales; family Asteraceae; genus Smallanthus; species Smallanthus sonchifolius. The sequence continues at coordinate 75,299,571 of CM042027.1, read as the reverse complement.
TAATAATTATCTATAACTAATCCTAACATAATCCATTTCGGACTATTGATAACTATCCACCATTAGTTAAATATTATAGCTTGCTTTGCACTCAAAGGCTTCTTATCCACCTCATGCCTATCTCACTACGAGTGACTAAGAAATTCCCAACAAATAGTCACCATGGTTGTTTTGGTACTACTTTTAATTGTTTATTAGTCATCACTGTTTGCAACGAGTCGTCAACATTGATGTGTGATTAAACTACCACACTCACTACCTATGGATACTAACGGTCAAAAGGGTCACTTGGGTGGTTTTTAGACTATAATCATCTATTTTTAAAAAATAATGGGCTATAAACGGCTGGTTTGTAAAACCGAATCCAAATTGGATTTAACGAATTCCAAACCTGTATAAACCGGCTGTCCGGGTTTGAATACGAACCGGTTTCACAAAAAAACGGTTTTGCAATCGGATACGAGTCACAAACCGGTTTTTTGTACACCTCTAGTTTTATTGATCAACCCAAATGCAAAACATTTTTTTAATTCAAATTCACTTTAAAAAATCTCAATTCAAGAAAATCGATTCGAATAACCCAAACATAGATTTGGTGAATGTCTTTTGATTTCTATGGTTCCACCCCACCTTCACTGCAACCCTTTACGCCCATAGAACTTTTTAACTATGGTCATAAATACAAATTTTTATATTCGTTTTACCTACTCTATCAGTTATAAATTGAGAGGTTAAATCACAAGAAAATAACAACGGGTATACCTATTAATTGAAAACGTGATTAGCCGAATAGTCGAGGAGTCCTCCGGACCCCTCCAGTTATGTCATTGCCCATCTCATCTTTTTCTTTATTATTATTATATTTATTACGTGGGTGGTGGCGGCGGAGACGATGGTGGTAATGATGATGTAGTATATATCTTTGTGATGACGTTTAGTTAGAATTCGTGTGCATATTTGTGATAATAGCATCGGGATTTGGCAAATAGCAAGGCCGGCCTAACCAGGTGCGGGATGAATGAACTCTAAGGATTCAAATTTTCGAGTGGCTTAGTTTTTTTTTCGTTTATCTACCGTGTGTCGATTAACATATTTAAAAAAAATTATAAACTTATTAGTAAATAATAATTAATTGTTCTACATAAGACGATCTATACTATACAATAAATAAAGGTTTCTTAATGACACGTGTCGCCCACATTCATTCTTAAAAAAAATCCCGTCTCTCTCTCTTAATAAATGTACTTCCATATTTTCAATAATAATAAAATTTTAAACAAAGTATTAATCTATATCTATACTATATAATAAATAAAGGTTTTTTGTGTCACGTGTCGCTTCCATATTAATTCTCATAAATTTTTTTCCCGTCTCTCTCTTATTAAATAAGCCTCTATATTTTAATAATAGTAAATATTTGAAGAAAATACTAATTATACTAATAAAACACATTTATTTTAAATTATCTTTTATTATAAGAAATTTTGAAATCCAATTATGTAACTTTTGTTTTCAATCAAATAGTAAATGAAAATTAAATTACATTAAATAGTAATTAACGTATTTTCGAAACTCAATTATATATATTATTTTTTACATATTTTGAATTTTGTTTTTCTATCATTACTATATGTAATATATTTTTACACATGGTAAAATATATAAATAAAAATTTAAGGAATTTATGTATTGATATTTTTCATCCCGTGTGTAGACACGGGGCCTAAACTAGTAAATTAATAAATACATGAAAACCCAATAACATATTATATAGATCCTAATTTAACCCAATAACATATTATATAGGAGCCTAATTTAACTTAATAACAATTTATGTTGAGGTTCAATTAACCTAATAAATTAATAAACATATGATAACCCAATAACATATTATATAGTGGTCCAATTAACCTAATAAATTAATAAGCATAATTAACCCAATAGCATATTATGCGAATCGTTTGACGGTTGCTACTTCCTATCCCTACCCCCTCGACAATCTATCTTCCGAGTTCCAATCTGAGTCCTGCTAAGGTGAATCCATGAAGCCATCATTTGATTTCGATACCTGGCTAGGCAGTCCCTAGGTAAGTTTGTTTAAGTTTTTATTATTTTCAAATTTTCATGTTTCTTTTGTCTTTTGGAGTGTAAATTCTAACGTTAGATTATGATTAATGAGATTTTTATGATTATGTTATTTTTGTTTTTTAATTTATTGCTTATCGGTTTATGTTTTCAATTTTCATTTAGTTTTCAATTCAATAATTGTTTATACTTTATCTATCAATTAGTTATATGTTTTAATTTTAATTTTCATGTTTTGATTATTGTTATATGTTTTAATTTTTATTGTTTATCTAGCTTGATTGCTTGAAACTTGAAACTTATATGATTAGGTTATAAGTCATTTTTATATGATTTACGGAAGTTATGCGGCCCAAACAACTATCCAGTGGTAATAAAACGTAAAGAAGATTAGATAAAATTTTAAGAAAGCCTCAAGCCAGTGCTTTAAGTAAAGAGTTTTACAATTCGTTTAAATATGCAACAAATTATTTTGCTACAATAATTTTGTTTTGTTTAATATTATAACAATTATCGTCGTATTAAGGATCTTTTTAAATATAACTTTATATTTTAAGGGTCCATTTTTATACTCGCACCAGACACCCGGAATCTTAAGGACGACCCTGCAAAATTATTTCTAATGTTGCCCGACTAATTATTTGGGGCAACTAAAAGTTTTCATTTGTCAAATTAAAATGGGTACGGAAACACCAAATTTTGAATATCAAACTAAAAGCAGTAATAAGTTGATAAATTAGGTCTAAATTTCAAGCTTTTGGAATCATAAGTCAAGTTAGAAACATTCCGGTTCTTCCAATCAACTAGAAAATTGAACACGGGTTGTTTAGGAATCATTTTCTTACAACTAAAAATATAAACAACAAGACTTATAAACCAGGAAAAGATCATAAAAAAATCACATAGTTATACAAAAACTTCAAAAACCATCCCGTTTGTCGGAAGGCTTGCTTGGATTCTTTTGGGGAGCATGCTGTCCATTGCAGAGAATTACCGGGCTTCAAATACCGACATGACCTAGTTCGAGATGTGCTTTTTGATGGCCTTAAGCGGGCAGGGATCTCGGCTAAAAAGGAAGCCCCGGTGAACTTCTTGACCGACCCATTAGATGGGAGATCAACCCTTCGGCCCGCTGACATTCTTGTTTTTGGATGGGAAGGAGGGAAACACGCATGTGTTGATTTGACAGGTGTGTCCCCCCTAGTTGGGATAATGGACCATGGGTTTAAGGCGGGTCAGGCGATAAACAAGGCAGAGGCGGGTAAAGTAGCTAAGCACGAAAAAGCTTGCCTCGTGAATCAGCACATGTTCGTACCGTTTGCCTTTGACACCTTTGGCGCTCTCGCCCCTGATGCGGTGCGGTTCCTTAAGCGGGTTCAGCGGGTGGTCAGCAGTAACACCGCATATATTTATGGGGGGAACTTTGTGTTTAGTAGAGTAGGATTTGCTATTCAGAAGGGGGTAGCGGCGCAGCTTGTTGCCCGTCTACCTGCCATTAGTTTGTAATTGTGACGGTCATCTCGTTACCTGGAATTTCTTTGATATAGTCGGTCAAATAATTTAAAGATTTTTTTTAATTTATTTATAAGATTATTAATGTAATATTACACATTTTATCAAAAAATCATTTTACGTATTGTGTTTTACGTATACGTAACTCTTTGTGTTAAGTATACGTAAACCAATACTTAAAGTGATTTTTTTAGATATGTAGTTTTATCTGGAAGTCTTCCATGTGTTTATAATTACTCCAACACACAAATGGTGTGTTTATTATCATCTTTTTTAGAATGAAAGTCATTAAGAACACTAAGGTCCTCATTGGACCGTTATCCACGTGGCAAACAAGAATTGGTTGGTGTTAAATTTGTTTTTGGAAAAAACGGGATTTCATTGCCATTATATATAGGTCCGTCCACCTTTAAAACAAAAAGAATAGGTAGCTTGGTTGGTTAGACCGTCCTCTCTAAATCGTAGCCCCTCTACCCTCTTAACCAAGGTTCGAATCTTGGGGTCCTTTTTTTCTCTTTTCCTTTTCTCCCTTTTTTTTCTACTTTACTTAATATATTTTAAAACTCTCTTTCGTTTAGGTAGGACCGCATTGGGTTTACTTTATTTCAACTTTTTTATGCGTTATGGTTTTTCGATCGTACGTTTTAATATTTTACGCATTTGGTTCCTCAATGACGCGTTTAGGTATTTGATATCTTGGAGGGCTTCCCATCCAAAGCACGGGTTGGCATCCCACTAGTTAGCTTTTAACCACTAGAACCATCTTTAATAAAAGGATTTAAGTGTGAAAGCCATGGTCCATTTTCAAAGCCAATGGTGCCTCATTTTCAAGCCGGTGGTCCATCGAAAACAATTGTGGACCAATGGATTTAATCGATCATATGAGTCCCAATGCCCCACTCCGCTTTTGGATCTAAAAATGGGCCTACAATGTCATATTTCTACGGTCCATTTGAGTATTTTGACCCTTTTTTTTCTCTTACAAGTCATAATCATAATTTCAGCCCATTCTATTCATAATTCCCTTTTAAAAATACTAAAAAAACGAGTTGACCGGACTCACTAACCGGCCTACGACACCCACGTCCAAGAACATCGCAGAAGGCGATCGACTGACGTATCAAAGCCAATGCCATGGTGTGAGGTTCAAACTGCTATCTCTCCCCACGATCACGTTTACACTCAAACCAATGACCTAGTATTCCTCGATCATCGTCGTGGGCTGGCCACCCCAAAATGTTACCTGTGAGAATCGAACCTAGGTATCATTTGGAGAACCCAGGCGTTCTACCACCAGACCACTTTGAAAGTGGTTAAAAAATAATTCTACCAATTACCAACTAGTGGGTAATTACCCGTTGCGGTTCACAACGTAGATAAAAATAAAAAAGATTCAAAAGTATGTTAGCATTCACTTCGTGAAAAAAATGCTCGTCAAAACATTGAAAACATAGGTAAAAATAAATAAGAAGCTAAAAGTAAATATAAATATCTAACAAAAAGAGAAAAAATGCATATGAAAATAACTTTATTAAAGTTTAGGGGTTGTAATGTATCTTTATCAAAGTTCAGGACTAATAATATAAATTGGTTAAAGAAAAAGAAATAAGATGATTAAAATTCATGGGCCAAAGTGAAAATTTTGTGAAAAATATAAAGTTTTAACATGTGTGGAGTTTGCCTATTGTAGTGTATATAATTTATAACTACCGAGCCTTCTGGTTGAGTGGTAATCACATGACTTTCTAAATGGAAGGTCATGAGTTCGAGTATCGTTTGAGACAAAATATTTCAAGTTGGGCCAATGAGTTTTCTCAGTTATGGGTTTCCTTCTAAGTGGTGTGGGGTCGGGTCACACGCTTACATTATCAAGGGGAAGGCAAATTACAAATTATGTCCTTTAAGTTTTACTCATATTTTAGTATACATCCTTTAACTATAGAAATTACAATGCATGTTCTTTATGTTTATAACTTTTTGCACGTTGGGTCCTTTGGCCTAATGACCGTTAAATTTTTTTGTAAAGTTTGGTTACGTGCCTTGTATGTGAGGGCGTTTGGTCTTTTAACCCACAAAAATAAACTTAAAACCCTAATTTTGTTAAAGCCCCACCCTTCTCAAATCTAGACCCACCACCTGGAAGGTGATCAAATACCAAAAAGCCCTCAATTGTTTAACCCTTCTCAAATCTAGACACATCCATTTTTTATATTTTTGCTATAAAAACGAAGGGGGTTTAACCCTATTACCGTTTTGCCTTCTCTCTTTCGCCGAGTAGCCTTCTTCGCTGGTCAGTCTCCCCCTCCTCTTTGTTCTTTGCATTTCTCGTTTTTGTCTTTCAACATGAGTGATTGATCCGATATGAGTCGCCAGAAATGTTTATTGAAACAAAGTACCCTTGACACCCTTTGCTTGAAGTATGGTATTCCTTCGGACTATCAGGCTACACTTTCGTCTGCCGATCATACCGTTCGTGATAATCTGGCTGGTTTTATTGCTTTGTATACCCGTTTCTTTGAGTTTTCAAATCTTCGTCTACCTCTGTCTCGCTTCTATGTTAGGGTTTTGAACTTCTATGATTTGAATCTTCTCAAATCATCCCCTTTGGTGTGAGCAAGATTTCTCATTTTGAGATATTGTGTAAGGCTCATGGCATTCCTCCTACTCTTGGCCTTTTCCGTAAGTTTTTCCACTTAGCCAAGAATGGGGACTGGTTCACTATCCAACGGAGGAAAGAGCCTGCTCCCCAATGCATCCACCCTTTTAACTCGACCATAAAAGACTGGAAAGGGGAATTCTTCTAGGTTTCTGAGAAAATCCTCCCTGGTCCCCTTTCTTGGAGGGATCCCAAAGGGTCTGTTTTCGAGCCCAAGGTGCATGAGACTGCTTATGATCATGGTCACTATTATATGCTTCATAGCACCCTTACTTGGGCGCGTCCCTGTTTGGAAGAGGTTCTTGTTTTGGTCGGGCTTAGTTCCCTTTGGGGTCACCCGGGTACTCTCCTAGCTTTCAGCAAACGTGGGGTTGGTATGTTTAGCTATTTGTTTGGGCTTGTTTTGTTTATGTTAACATGTATCTGACCTTTGACCTTTTTTTGCAACTATGGGCCTTCTTGATGTTATGTATTTGAGCTTGGATAACGAGGTGGAAGTTACTCAGAGACCTTTGTCAGCTGGTGAAGATGATGCTGAGACTCTTCACGCGAAAACCATCTATTCCCCAGGCAGCACATTTGATATTTTTTATCGTGACGAGGATGTGGTTCCTGTTCCTCCGGTTGCTACTGCTTCTTCTCGTAAGAGGAAAACAGAGGTCCCCTCCCCCAAATGTCTTCCTACCCGTGCTTCCAAGCGGATGGCTCTGGCTGTTGTTTCCCAGACTGTTTCTCCTTTTCCCATCGGTGGTTCGTCCTGTGCTGTGGCTTTTATGGACTCTGAGGAGTCATCTACCCCTCCGTCCCAAGGTAGTGACTGGGCTGAGCTTACTCCAGAGATTGCTGATTCATTCTTTGCCCCGAAGTTTAATGTGTTGAACAAGGATGTATTTTCCAGCGCTTCTGTGAGTCGGGAGATGGTTACTCATTTCACCACCCCTGGGCAGCAGTTGGCCAATCAACGTTTGAATGTTGAGCAACTTTATAATAAAATGTGTACATCTTGGTCCTAGCTTGGTAGTTATTTGCCTGATGCTTACAGGAAGTTGTCTGCCTTTGACTCCTACCAGCAGAAGAGTGTGAAGAAAACCGCCCTTTTACGGGGTAGGATTACGAACCTAAAGAAAGTGATGGCTGATTTGAAAGGTGAAAAGGTGAGTGAGGTCCGAATGTTGGAGGATAAACTTTTTGCAAGCCAGGAACGAGAGCACAAGCTAGCTGATGAGCTGACAGCCCTTCAGACTGCTACCGAGGATGGTCGTGCTCAGTTGGACCGGGATGTGGCTGTATTTGCAGAGGAGAAGAAAGAGTTCAAGGCTCGCGAGGAGAAGATGAAGTTATCCATTTCTCAGCTTGTACAGGTTAATCAGGACTTTCAGCATTCCATTGAGGAGATTTGCGTTGACAAGACATGGTTGATTGAGGAAGGACTACATTTTGTTGTCTGCAACTTGTTTTCCAGTAGAGAGTTTTTGACTCCGTTGGGGGCCATTCAGGAAGCTGCAATAGCTTATGGTGAAAACCGTGGTGTGCGGCTTGGTTATCGTTGTGCCGTGAGTCAGATGCCTGTGTCGGATTGTCCTTCTTACCGTCCTGAGTCTAAGAACCAACTCATCTCAGCTGTGCAGGCTTTTAAAGGCGCCTCTTTTCCTTACCTGGATGCCTTAGCTGCCTGTGGTTCCAAGCCATTGTCCGTATTTCGAGAGATACTTCCTGAGGCGCCTGTGAAGAAGAAACTTTTTGCTACGAGGAGTGGTCAGACTGTGCAAACCCAAGCTAGCCCCGGTGTTTCTTCTCTGCCTCCCTATGTGGCTCCTCAGCCGGGGAAACGTTTTGTCCGGGTCCCTTTGTTTAATGCAGGTGTTTCAGGAACTGGGAAAGCTAAGGTTGTAGGTGACGTGGCTGGGATGGAGGAGGACGTTGCTGGTCATGCTGAAGCTGGGGATGACAACATGGAGCAGGATCCCTAAGTTGTTCACCCCCCTGTTTTTGCTTTTTATGACTCATCTGATATGTTTGAAACTTTTAGTCTTTTGATTTGTATGTTTGTACAATTCGTAACTTTGTAGGTTCGTTTGGACAAATGTTGTTGCTATTTTGAATGTTACTGCCTTGTGTTTGGCAGGATGGTTGTGTTTATGAATGCTTTATTTGCATTTTATGTGTTTTTATGTATATTGCGCAATATGTTTGTTTTGTATGAGTAGTTCAAGGCCGGACCCCATGGAGCTGAATTGTATTAGGTGCTCAGCCTTTACATGAGAAGGACAAGGCCGAAACTCATGGAGCTGTTTCGCATGGGACGCTCAACCCTTTGTTGGATAGGCCAAGGCCGTATCCTGCTTTGTTTCAAGAGTTGTACATAGTTAGACGAGGAATTACAAGGATTGCAAAGTGTCCCTTGTTATGTTAGCGAGTCAGTGTTAGTATAGACATACACTGAATGTAAAGACTGCATCTTGTTTGTATTCAAAATGTTACATTACACATAGCCTATTGGCTCTACAAAAGAAATTAACTGGTGAATGCTGCTCTATGGTTATTGTTACACTGGTTTGTCAAAAGGTGCAACGTTCTTTCTTCTTGCAGTATTGATTTCCCTTAGGCGTGGAATCGACGTAGGTTGGCCACATTCCAGTGTCTGGGAACTGGTTTCCCATCCATGTAGATCAGCTTGTAGGATCCTCCTCTGTGGCATTCTTTTACCTGGTATGGGCCTTCCCACCTTGGGCCTAGCTTCCCTGTGTTCTGTTTCCTACTAGTTTCATTTTTCCTTAGTACCGGATCCCCCGGGCGAAATGACTCTGGTTTTGCCCAGGCGTTGTAGTATTTTTCCATTTGGAGCTTGTATCGGGCTTCTTTGATGTAGGCATCATCCCTTTGTTCTTCCAGCAAGTATAAGTTGATGGAGATTTCAGGGGTGTTGTTTGCTTCATTGAACATGCTCCGCCTGGTAGACATGACCCCTATTTCCGCTGGGATCATTGCCTCCGACCCGAAGGTAAGGCTGAATGGTGTCTTGCCATTGCTCGTATTTTCCGTCGTCCTTATGTCCCAGAGAACACTTGGCAGTTCCTCCGGCCAATTCCGCCCGTGTCGTTAGAGCCTCGTCTTTAGATCTTCCACGATGCTTCTGTTCATGCGTTCTACCTGACCATTTGCCTGTGATGGGCTACCGATGTGAATATTTGTTTTATATAAAAAATATTGCACCACCCTTTAAATGGCTCTTCCGCAAATTGTTTTCCATTATCTGTTACCAATTCGCCTTGGAGCCCAAAACGGCAAACAATATTTTCCCAGAAAAATTTAATCACTTGTTTCCCTGTGATAGTGGCTAGGGGCTTAACCTCCGGCCACTTAGTGAAGTAATCAACTGCAACTAGTAGGAATTTTACCTTGCATGCCCCCTCTGGGAACGGGCCGACGATGTCCATGCCCCACTTGTAAAATGGCCAGTCCGAGTTGATGGTTACCAGATTATGTCTGGGGACGTGCGTAGTCAGGGCATGCAATTGACAACTTTCACATTTTTTGATTTCTTCGAGTGTGTCTTTGTGCATTGTTGGCCAATAGTACCCCATGTTCATGATCTTTTACACCACTGTTCGTGGCCCAACGTGTGTTCCGCATGCTCCCATGTGGACTTCCCTGATGATGTAGTTGCTTTGAGTTGGGACAACACACCGTAGAAGTGGCGATAAGTAAGATTTTTTGAACAACTGTCCTTCTACCATAGTATAGTTTGCTGCCTTCAGTATCAAGTGTTGTGCCTCTGTTTCGTTCTCTGGTAGGACCCCTGTCTCCAAGTAATCTCTAATGGGTGTCATCCATGTCTCCCCCTCTTCCTCTACAATATCTCCCACCTCTTTAGCTGAGATGGAGCTGCTTTCTTGGACTTCAACTAATACCCTTTTGGTTAGGTGTGCGAAAGTTAGCGAAGCCAACTTTCTTAGCGCATCTGCCTTTTAGTTTTGTGTTCGCGACACCTGTTTAACCATGCATTTGCCCAATTCATTCATTAGCTGCTGGGCCATCTCCTTGTAATGTTGCATTGTGGGGGTCTTTGGCCGCGTACTTTCCGTTTACTTGATTTGCCACCAACAACGAGTTTACGTGAGCAGTAAGGTATTTTTCCCCTAATTTCTTTGCCATTCGGAGCCCAGCGAGGAATGCTTCATATTCGGCTTCATTGTTTGTGCTGGGGAAGTTCAGGCGCAGTGCGTACGTGACCTCTTTTCCTTCTAGGTCAACCAAGATAAGGCCTGCTCCTGACCCCTCGGCGCTTGAGGCTTCGTCCATGTACAAGACCCATTCGCCAGTAGGAGGGTCTTGCTGGGCTGTGGAGATATGTTTGAACTCTTTTCCATCTCCAAGTTCTTCGATGATGAAGTCTACCCTTTAATTACTATTCGTGGGGCGTATGTGATTCCATGCTCTCCCAAGGCTATTGCCCATTTTGCCCACCTTCCGGATGACCCCGACTTCGTCAGTATCTCTTTTAGTGGGTGATTTGTGAGGACTTGCACATTGTGCGCTTGAAAGTATCTTTGTAGGCGTTTTTTCGCATGCACTACAGTTAGGGCCGTGCGCTATTGGTGAGAATACCTTGTTTCCACTTCCTTCAGTGCCCGACTTACGATATAGATGGGTAACTGATGGCCCTCTCTTTTTGCTATGAGTACTGCACTGATGGCTTCATCCCCGACTGCGACATATAAGGAGAGCTGTTCTTTCGCTTGGGGAGCCACCATTGCTGGCATCCCGGTGATGTAACTATTCATGTTTTGGAAGGCTTCCTCGGCCTCCGGGCTCCATTGGAAATCTGTCTTTTTTGAGCAACCGTTTAGACTCTGCACTTCTTTTCTGCTTCTTTGGGACCTCATATCCCTTATGGTTTGCTTGAATTTCCTGCTTGCTGACCACGTGACCCAGGAAGCTGCCTTCTTCGAATCCGAACGAACATTTCCCCGGGTTCAGCTTCATGTTAATCTTTCGTAAGTTGCTGAATGTTTGCTGTATATCCCTGATCATGGTGTCTTCGTCTTGGCTTTTTATAACCAGGTCGTATACGTATGCTTCTATGTTCTTGCCCAGCTGGTCTTTGAAAGCTTTGTCTATCAACCTCTGGTAATTGGCCCCTGCATTTTTTAAACCAAATGGCATTTTCTTGTAACAGAAGATACCTTTGGTGGTGTGTAAAGCTGTTTTTCCTTCATCTGTTCAAGTCATTTTTATCTAGTGATAGCCTTTATATGCATCCAGGAAGCATTTTAGGTTAAAGCCTGTAAAAGCATCTACCTTCAGGTCAATTTCGGGGAGAGGGTAGCAGTCCTTTGGGCATGCTTTATTGATGTCACACCCCCAATTTCAACTAACGGAGTTTTGCCGTTTGGGAAGTGACAAACCAGGATCGCAGTCATTAGTTACATTGAACGACACTATATGGGACTAAAATGAAAATATATCATAAATGATCAAAGTAAGTGCGGAAGCGTAAAACGAAAGTAAATGCGCAAAACAAACGCGCCCAAGAAAAGTCCCGAAGTGTCCAGTCCAAACGAAGTCCAAAAACAAAGTACAAGCAATTCAATAATATTAATTTATAAATAAATCATAAGACTCCATGCATGCCCTATACGTGCACCTGTGCCTTATCTTAAGCGACCTGAGAAAACATGTAAGAAAACGATGTCAACATGAGGTTGGTGAGTTCACAGGTTTCAATATAAATAAATGTTTACCAGATTTATTGCATTATCAATATATATATCAACACGTAGCTAACCCATGTTCATGTTTGCTATTACGCTCGCAACCGTAAAATGACTGTTTGAATGCCTCCCACCAGGCCTATCAACCATGGTGCACGTTTAGGTCAATATTGCACCCGTTCGATATCCAATCGAGTTAGCGCGACTAACGCGGGTGAGGTTTGTCAAACCCAGTAGTACTACCCAACATACCTCGCTATTCTTATATTTAAACGGTTCGATGTGAGGAATTTCATGATAGAGTTTACGCATAGTCATAACAAGTGATACAATATGAAGTACAAAAATCAAAAAGAGTTTGCATCATGTTTTCTCCCCCAGTTTAAAAGCAGTAAAAGTGGCCGTGAAAACTCACCTGAACGACGTAGGTAGTAATCACACAAGTACGAGATTGAAATCTCAAGCGTTAGCCTGACACGGCTTACGAATGCCCTAGAATTATAACATAACAGATTATGGACTCAATGGAATTTGTAAGGACACCCAGAAGATTAGAACGTCTTTAAACATTCTAAGGATTAATAGTTAAACGAATGAGTTTACGAGAATACGGATTTTTAAATTAGTATGAATGCGTTTCGCGATAAATGACAAATAATATATAATATATATTGTTGTTTAAAAATATAATAAATTAATCCAAACATTATGACAAAAGGGTTTACTCACACACGACCGCGCATAAGGCAAGGCACGACCGTGTTAAGGACACCGACCGTGCTGGTCGGAGGCGCGACCGTGTTGATCAAACAGAAGACACAACAAGGCTGACCACTAGGCACGACCATGTCTGAGTCAGGCACGACCGTGTCTAGGGTTCTGAGGCATGGCTAGGTCTAGCCAAGAGGCACGACCGGGTCAGAGGGTGAGGCACGACCATGCTAAAACTCGGCACGACCGTGTCTTCTGGATTTACAGTTACAGAGTTTAACAGAATAACCCAATAAATCCAAATCCGTTTGGTTTCGATTGCGATTGACCAAAAGTACATTGGGGTTCTGTTTAACAGGTATAGGTAATTCTGTGAACGGGTTTAATTTGAAAAACATCACGTTTAAGTTCTTTAAATTCCAGATTTAAGAGAACGAAACCTTCGGTGAAGAACACCAAATGAATTTGATAAAATATGATGTTAATACTCAGTGGAATCATGGGGCTTTTAAAAGGTTGCTGATTACGAAACTAACCATGACAATTAATTGGATTGAGATTGGGTCTAGGTTGGTAATCGACTAAACCCCAAATGTGATGAACCCTAGAATTGGTTCATCACCGAGTTGATGTTGTAACCCCAAATAATCATAGGGCTATTCATCATGAAGTAAAAACGAAAGTAAACAGGAAGGAAATTACCAGAAACAAACTCGAATCGAAGGTGTACGGCTAGAACTCGTCTCCGACGTCGCGTGGTTTAGCCTCCGGTGATTACGGCTTCGTCTCCGACTCGATTGATGTGTGCAGAAGCTTTGAGGGAGTGCGAATGAGGTGTGAAGTGTGATCAGTCGTGGAGTTAACAGGAAACTTAAACGAATTTGATGGTTGAACGATAATGGTCGACGGTTACGGCTTTGAATGCCCATAATTGGGTTTAATTCGTTGTATTGACGATGATTAAAGTCTTAATGATGCTCGTTAAAGGTAGGAACGTGCATAATGGTTACGAATTCGAACAAATTTGCAATTAAAGACTGTGTTTACGTTTCAACTGACAAGAGGCGCGACCGTGCCAATAAGAGGCGCGACCGTGCCAAGACACTTGGCGCGACCGTGCCAAAACAAGGTGCGACCGTGCCTACTAGGGTTTCTGATTATTTACAAAACCAGCCCTTGCAACTTCAGCTTTGTCAGAAATGATCCCTTGGTTTTATAATTAAGTTAACTTTGGTTAGGACTTAACATAATATTTAACGGAATTACTAACGGGGTTAACTTGAAAGTCGGATTGTCACATCATCCCCTAGTTGAAAGAATTTTTGTCCTGAAAATTAAATAAAATAAAAAAAATTCCTGGATGTCACATCATCCACTAGTTGAAAGAATTTTCGTCCCGAAAATTAAAATAGTACCTTAAGAGCTTGACGTGGAGTGCTCGAACAGATTAGGATACTTGCGTGATCGTAAAGAAACCAGGATCTCAGACACTAGTTACATTGAACGACTCTACATGGGACTCAAAATGAAAATATCTTTTAAATCAGAGCATCAATGCGGAAGCGTAAAGAAAGTAAATGCGCAAAATACACGCGCCCAAAACCAAAGTCCAAAAGTCTCAAAAGTCCAAACCAAACAACCAAACAAAGTACAATATAATAATTCAACCAAACATAAATAGACACAAAGCAAAGCAGTTGAATCCCATGCATGCCCTAACGTGCACCTGTGTCTTAGCTTAGCGTCCTGAGAAAACATGTAAGAAAAAGTGTCAACACAAGGTTGGTGAGTTCACAGGTTTCAAATAAATAAGTAAGCGTTACCAGATTTATGATCATTCAATATGTATCTATAGGTAGCTAACCTATGTTCATGTTTTAGCTCAAGTGCTCGCAACCGAAACTGACTGTTTGTTTATTGCCTCCTGCCAGGTTCTATCAATACTGGCCATGTGAATAGGCTAACATTTCACCCGTTCGATATCCAATCGAGTTAGCGCGACTAACGCGGGTGGGATTTGTCAAACCCAGTAGTACTACTAAACATTACCTCGCTAAGATCCATATTAACGGTTCGAAATAAGATGAAGACTTTCTGTGATAGCATGTTACACTTAGCTTTAACATTGATAGCATATGAAATACAAAATCTACAAAATCAGTTTAAGGATGTTTTCTCCCCCAAGTTAAAAGCAGTAAAAAGGGGCCGTGAAAACTCACCTGCTTGGCGTTGAAGGTAGTTTCACACTAGAAGTAAATTGGAACCACGAGTGTAAGTCTCAAACGACTTACGAATGCCCTAAAATTATAAACATATAAATTAGGGATAAAAATTAGGAATTGTGACTGTGACACGGAAAGAACGTCTTAAAGAACCGCTCTAACAAACGAGAGTGGACGAACGTGTCCACGGGTTTAGGAATTACTTTACGCGACGAATGACATAAATAATAATAATATATATACGAGTGGTTAACATAACTAATTATTATGTAGTCTTGATTGGTTCACGGTGTTATAGAAATGACTTGAAATAATATATATATATATATATATATATATATATATTATTTAATAATACGGGTCACAATTTGAAAATAATATAACATATTATTTTACACGCGTTTACGGTTTAAAAATAATATAAATATATTATTTTTACTTATTAATAATAAAAATGTACAATTTATAAAAATGATTATAATTTATAAAAATAAACAAAATATTTAATTCCCGAGCCTATGGGTTGTTTTCCGGTTTAAAACCCATTTATACAATGATACAATAATAAAAGATTTGTTTTTTATTAATTTAATATTCCAGAAAAATTGTTTAAAAAGAATGTGGGAGCCCGACCTCGAACCCGGGTCTCTCCCACACAGACACATCGCTTTAACCAGTCCGGGCCGCTAGGCTATCGTGACAGATCCCGTTTCCATATTGTTTTAATCAGTAACCTCAGTGATTCTCTCCCCCATACTCACCCGCGTTCGATCCCAACCCAAAATCATCAATTCTGAACGCGAATAAGGTTAAGATTCACAGGGGTTTTAATAGACGGGGTTTTACGAATCAGTGTGTGTGTTTAATTGTAAAAACATTAGTTAATTGGTCGTTAATTTCACGAATTAAAAGCCGAAAACCCTAGATACAAAGGTGAATTCAATTTGACAAATCTTGATGTTAGAAACTGTTGGATTCATAGGGTTTTCAATAAACAAGGGATTGCGAAACTATCCCTGTTGTTTAATTTGATTGAGGTAGTCACTGAGATTAAAAGCCCCAAATAATTTATGACGAACCCTAGATCACGGGTTGAGTAAAATTCGATGTTGTAAGTTAAAATTAACATAGGGTCTTTACAGAGAATCATATGGCGATTCTAACCGTATAAATTAATTTGATTGGGGTTGAGTTTAGGGTCGAAACCCCCAAATTGGATCAAGAACAAACCCTAATTTCTAGATCTATATCAATCCGATGGTAGGATGTTAAATTGGCATAGGGCTAATGTTAAGTAGGTTATTACGAAACTAATGGTATGGTTTAATTAGTTTTAAACAGGTTCTAGATTGGGTTTCGATTAAATCAGTTTTGCATGAACCCTAGAATCTGGATTGATCGAATTGGATGTTATAAGCCCCAATTATGATAGGGCTTTCCATCAGAAGATTAAAACGGAACTGAGGGTGTAAGAATTTACCAAAAAGAATGTCGAATTGATGTGGATCGACTAGAACGACGGCCGACTGCGGCTGTGTTGCTCTCCAGCGAATACGGCTCCTTCTCCGGTCGAATTCAACTGTGTTAAAGCTTCTGACTGATGCGGTTGAGGTGTTCGTAGAGTTAAATTTCGAGAATAACATACCACATGATCGAATTCGATGAACTAAGACGTGAGGGTCGACGGTTACAGTTTAAGGTTCTTAATGAGATTAATTCGTGTTTATTATGGATTAATAATGGATGTAAATGATCCCATGATGATCTCCATAATCATAACCATACGTTACAACTTGAATTTGAATCGATTATCGTTTGTTGTTTACGAATTTGGATCCAAAGGTATGTCGAGTTTGACTTTTAAAAGTCAACAGAAGACCAAAATTTCAATTTTGACCTTGGGAAGTCAACTAAATTAGTTTAGCATATTTACACAACTAGTCCCTATAGTTTTGAGTTGAATTTGTGACAGAATCAGTCCTTGAGGTTAGATTTGATTAACAGGGTTAAGTTTTTAATAAGAAACTTAACGGAATAGTTAACGGGGTTAACTTAAAAAGTCGGATTGTCACACATGTTCTCTAAGGTTTGGATGGTACGTTCCGTCTGGCCATCAGTTTGAGGATGGTATGCTGTGCTCATATCCAGACGCGTGCCTAAAGCTCTATTTAACGATTGCCATAAACGAGAGGTGAATCCTGCATCACGATCCGAAATGATAGAGATTGGCACCCCGTGCCGAGATACTACTTCTTTCAAGTAAATGCGAGTAAGCTTCTCCATTTTGTCGGTTTCCTTGATTGCTAAGAAGTGAGCGGACTTTGTTAAACGATCAACGATTACCCAAATGGTATCACATCCGGTAGGAGTTCGTGGAAACTTCGTGATAAAGTCCATGGATATCTGCTCCCATTTCCACATGGGAATCTCCGGTTGTTGGAGAAGACCGAAAGGCTTTTGATATTCAACTTTGACCTTCGCGCAAGTCAGACACTTGCTCACGTAGGTGGCTATATCGGCCTTCATCTTTGGCCACCAATACAACATCTTTAGATCATGGTACATCTTGTCGGAACCTGGATGAATAGAGTAACGAGATTTATGAGCCTCATCCATGACTAGTTCCCTTAACTTTCCGAATACTGGTACCCATATTCGCTCGGTGAAGTAGCGAATACCGTCAGATTTGACCTCGAGTTGTGCTTCTGAGGAGAAGAATATTGACGACATTTCGATCATTCGTGATTATCCGAAAGTATTTCCAGAGGACTTGCCTGGACTTCCGCCTCACCTTCAAGTCGAATTTCAAATTGATCTAGCACCCGGAGCAGCGCCTATTGCTCGGGCACCCTACAAACTTACACCTAGTGAATTGCAAGAGCTATCCACACAACTGCAAGAGTTGTTGGATAAAGGTTTCATTCGACCTAGCTCATCGCCATGGGGAGCTCCAGTCCTGTTTGTCAAGAAGAAGGACGGGACTTTCCTTATGTGCATCGACTACCTTGAACTGAACAGAGTGACGATCAAATATCGTTATCCTCTACCCCGCATTGATGATCTATTTGATCAACTCCAAGGATCAAGCTTCTATTCCAAGATAGATCTTAGAACTAGTTATCATCAACTGAGAGTTCGAGACGACGACATCTCTAAGACTACATTCAGAACCAGGTACGGCCCTTGCGAGTTTATGGTCATGTCTTTTGGACTGACCAACGCACCCGCGGTGTTCATGGACCTCATGAACCGTGTGTGTAAACCTTACCTTGATCATTTCGTAATCGTCTTCATTGATGACATCCTCATTTATTCTAAAGAGTAGGGATGAACATGAGGAACACCTTCATTTGATTCTAGAATTGCTAAAGCAAGAGCAATTGTATGCTAAATTCTCTAAGTGCGAATTCTGGATTTGCGAAGTGCAATTCCTAGGACATGTAGTCAATGAAAAGGGAATACATGTCGATCCATCTAAAATAGAGGCTATCAAGGATTGGGCGGCACCGATAACTCCGACTGAGGTGCCACAATTTCTAGGATTGGTAGGGTATTACCGGCGATTCATCGAAGGATTCTCCAAGATTGCCCAACCTCTCACTACTTTAACTCAAAAGGGTAAACCCTATAACTTGGGTGACGCCCAGGAGTCAGCGTTCCAACTTCTTAAACATAAACTCTGCAGTGCACCCATCCTATCTCTTTCGGAGAGAACAGATGATTTTGTGGTATATTACGATGCATCCATTCAAGGTCTTGGTTGTGTACTGATGAAACGCGAGAAAGTGATCGCTTACGCTTCTCGTCAACTGAAAATACATGAGAAAAACTACACAACTCATGACTTAGAATTGGGAGCCGTAGCATTTGCACTAAAGATATGGAGACACTACTTGTACGGTACCAAATGCATTATCTATACCGATCACAAGAGTCTTCAGCATATCTTTGAACAAAAAGAGTTGAACATGTGACAGCGTCGTTGGGTCGAACTTTTAAATGACTATGACTTTGCAATCAGATACCATCTGGGTAAAGCTAATGTGATAGCCGATGCCCTAAGCCGTAAGGAAACCAAACGAGTTAGAGCACTATAGCTTACTATTCAAACCGGATTACCTGACAAAATCTGTAGTGCTCAACTCAAAGCCCTGAAAGAGGAGAACCTACTATTGGAAGCCACGTGCGGTATAGAAGAACAACTTAAGGTTAAATCAGACGTCATTCGCTACTTCGCAGAACAAATATGGGTTCCGGTGTACGGGAACTGGTTATGGATGAAGCTCACAAATCTCGATACTCTGTTCATCCTGGTTCCGACAAGATGTACCATGACCTAAAGGTGTTATATTGGTGGCCAAAGATGAAAGCCGATATAACCACCTATGTGAGAAAGTGCCTAACCTGCTCAAAGGTCAAAGTGGAATACCAAAAGCCTTCTAGTCTACTCCAACAACCAAAGATTCCAATGTGTAAATTTGAACAAAATTCCATGAACTGTATCACTATACTACCCCGAACTCCTATCGGATGCGACACCATCTGGGTGATCGTCGATCGCTTGACAAGATCCGCTCACTTCTTAGCTATCAAAACGACTGACAAAATGGAGAAACTTACTCGTTTTTGCTTAAAAGAAGTAGTCTCTCGGCACGGAGTACCAATTTCCATCATTTCAGATCTTGACGCTTGATTCACATCACGTTTCTGGCAATCGTAACAAAAAGCTTTAGGTACGCGTCTAGATATGAGCACGGCGTACCATCCTCAAACAGATATCCAAACGGAACGTACCATTCAAACCTTAGAGGATATGCTACGAGCTTGTGTGATCGATTTCGGTAACACTTGGGAGTCTCACCTGCCTTTGGTGGAGTTCTCCTACAATAACAGTTATCACACTAACATCAAAGCAGCACCATTCAAGGCATTGTACGGGCGTAAATGTCGATCTCCTATCTGTTGGGCTGAAGTTGGGGATAGCCAACTTACGGGTCTAGAACTTGTATTCAAAAACTCTGAAAAGATCGTTCAAATTCGAAACTGTATGGCGGCAACTCATGATCGTCAAAAGATCTATGCCGATAAACGTCGCAAGCCATTAAAATTTCAAGTAGGCGACATGGTCCTACTAAAAGTCTCACCTTGGAAAGGTGTAACTCGCCTCGGGAAGCGAGGCAAACTGAATCCTCGTTATGTTGGACCATTCAAGATAGTGAAGAGAATTGGCCCAGTAGCGTATCAACTGGACCTACCGGAAGGACTTAGTGGTGTAAACGATGTCTTTCATGTCTCGAACTTGAAGAAATGTCTGGCAGACGAAACACTCGCTGTTCTTCTTGAGGAACTACACATCGATGAACAAATATGGTTCATTGAAGAACCGGTAGAAATCATGGATAGGGAAGTCAAAACGCTCAAACACATTAAAATCCCTATTGTCAGGGTTCGTTAGAACTTGAAACGTGGACCGTAATTCACTTGGGAGCGCGAGGATCAGATGATTCGCAAGTATCCGCATCTGTTCAAGAAATCCACTTCAAACTCTTGAGGTACTATTCCAATTTTCAGGACGAAAATTCTTTCAATAGGGGATGATGTGACACCCAGAAATTTTTTTTTATTATTTCAATTTTCGGGACGAAAATTCTTTCAACTAAGTGATGATGTGACATCCGACTATTTAGGGTTAACTCCGTTAATCAATTTCAGTTAAATCCTAACTTATTTAACCTACCTCAAACCCCAGGGACTAATCCTGCCTATATTCAAACTTATATACATAAAACATAAGGGACTAAACTTGTAATTAGCTTATAATTGTTTCCTGTTGACTTTGATAGTCAAACTAACAAGACCCTAACTTTGATTAACCAAATCTAAACCTTAGGGACCATTCGTGCTCTTTTCTAAACTTTAAAACAGGAAAACAGAGGGACCAATCCTATAATTGGTCAGATCTTGATTTCATTGACTTTAGAAAGTCAACCCACCCGTTTCTGAGCCTAATTCACACGCCAAAAATCGATTTTTGGTTGAAATTATAACTGATTTGCACGAACATTATCATTAACGCTCATCATTAACTCATTTAAACCCGAAATTGATTTGAATTAAACACAATAATGGGCAATTATCTCGTAACCGTCGGCTTCATGAACAAACAACCTCAAATTCGTCGAATTCATACACCAAACCACGAGAAGACACCCATCGCACCTAAATCGAACCTCAGTAAATCTTTTGCATGCGTCAATTCAATCGGAGAAACATCAGAAGTCGTTGGAGGCCAACTGGTTCACTGTCGGATATGCATTTACCCGATCACCATCAATTCGTCGTCTAATATGGTAATTAATCCCACCCTTAGCTTCGTTGCAACATCTAAATTAAAAGCCCTAACCTAACTGGGACTTACATTATCGGAATTATCATGATCCGACATTTAGGGTTCATACCTTTCCAATTTAATCGTACCCTGATAATTCGATATCAAATAATGAAATTGGATATGTCCTTAGATTCGTCTCTATGCCTAGATTGAAAGCCCTATGAAATCCGAGGCTTATATCATCAAACTGAAACCGGATCGAATCTAGGGTTCATATGAATTCCTGTTCAATCGAATTTCTACCTACACTTAATCTTAATGAAATTAAACTATGCCTACAGTTTCGCAATGTCTTAATCTATAAAAGCCATATGAATTCAACGATTTCTAAAATCAGATTTGTTCAATTCAATTTCCACATTCAAAGCAAGGGTTCGGCTTTTCAATCAAATGATTCATCAACCAAAACTCGATGAGTTTGCAATTTATTACATCCAATTGATCGCCATACATAAATTTACAAAACCCCTATGATTGGCCTTCAAATCGTAATCAAATTCTGTGGATTGGGGACTGGACTTGTGTTCATTCATATGGGAGGAGGAACACAAGGGCTATATGTTAAAAACAATCTAATCCGGTTGATATCGCGATACCCTAGCGGGCAGGACCGGTTAAGCGCGTGTGCTCGTGTGGGAGAGACCCGGGTTCGAGTCTCACCACACGTTTTCTTTCTAAATCAATTTTTTTAATATTATTTTAATATGTAAACTTTTCCCATGTTATTATATTAATATATTATAAAGCGTTTTAACCCCAGGAACCATCCGTAGGCTCGGGTTTGAGTTTATAACCCATTGTTATGTTATTTCCCCACTTTTTAAAATAATATATTTATATTATTTTCAAACCACGATTCCGAATAAATTATATATTTATATTTCTTTCGACCCGTGAATCCAATAAAAAATAATATATATTTATATATATTTTTTCGTCACGTTTATAAACTTTATGAGACGATTCAAACTACTAAATAGTATAATTATTTATATTATTTACCATCGGTTTTTATTCTCAATTAAAAATAATATATTTATTATTTTTCACACAAATGATTATTTTAATCCTACAAATTTAAAAATAATATATTGAGTTATATTATTCTTCTAGACCATTTTAAATGGTACAAACACACGAATATATATATATATATTTATGTATTTTTATTCGTTGCTAAAAACGTTCGACACAAAATGTATTTATCTTAATTATTAAGTTAGGAAATCCCTAATTCCGTAGACGCGTTCGTCTACTCGTTAGTCCTAAGTATGTTTTAGGATCTTCAAATCTTCCGTGTCGTCGTCACAAAAATCCCATTGTATCCCTAACTGTTATGCTTATAATTTTAGGGCATACGTAGGCAGTTCACAGGCAAACTCTCGTGTTTTCTACTTGCATCCTTGTGTGGTACTATCTAGTACTCGTACATAACTCAGGTGAGTTTCACGGCCCCTTTTTACTTGTTTTCCTATCGGGGGAGAAACATGCTTACACACAAACATCATTTTACTTGTTTTCCTGTTGAGGAGAAACATGCATACTCACAAAAATTATTTTACTTGTTTTCTCGTTGGGGAGAAACATGCATACACACAAATGGTATTTTACTTGTTTTCCCATTGGGGAGAAACATACATACAAATGAATATCATTTTACTTGTTTTCCCGTTGGGGAGAAACATGCGTACAAACAAACATCATTTTACTTGTTTTCCCGTTGGGGAGAAACATGCATACGAACAGACATCCGTTACTTGTCTTCCAGCCAGGAAGAGACACACACAAACGGACATGGATCACATAGTATTTCACTACCACTTGTGTACTTAAGCGTAAACTCTATCATGAAAGTCCTCACATCGAACCGTTTAAATATGAAGAATAGCGAGGTATGTTGAGTAGTACTACTGGGTTTGACAAACCCCACCCACGTTAGTCGCGCTAACTCGATTGGAGGTCGAACGGGTGTAATATTTACCTAAAACATGCACCATGGTTGATAGACCTGGTGGGAGGCATTCAAACATAAACTGTCAGTCTACGGTTACGAGCGCTTAGAGTAACTTGTACATTGTCTAGCTAGCAATAGGTGTGACTTACGTATGTGGATCTAGCAACACTCAAACAGTTTATTTACATACAAACTTGTGAACTCACCAACCTCGTGTTGACACTTTTTCTTACATGTTTCTCAGGTCGCTTTGACACAGGTTGCACACTTAGGACATGCATGGAGTCCTACTGTCATATCATTCATTTCAAACACTTTAAACATTGTTACTTATTTACATTATTTGACACTTGTTGCGTGTAATTGCTTTTGATTTCATTCTTACGCTTCCGCATTTAACTCTGAACTTTTATGTTATTACATTTTAAGTCCCATATAGTGTCGTTTGATGTAACTAATGACTGAGATCCTGTTTTGTCACACGCCAAACGGTAAAACTCCATTAGTGGAATTTGGGAAGTGATAAACCAGGATCGCAGTCATTAGTTACATTGAACGACACTATATGGGACTAAAATGAAAATATATCATAAATGATCAAAGTAAGTGCGAAAGCGTAAAACGAAAGTAAATGCGCAAAACAAACGTGCCCAAGAAAAGTCCCGAAGTGTCCAGTCCAAACGCAGACCAAAAATAAAGTACATGCAATTCAACAATATTAATTTATAAATAAATCATAAGACTCCATGAATGCCCTATACGTGCACCTGTGCCTTATCTTAAGCGACCTGAGAAAACATGTTAGAAAACGATGTCAACACGAGGTTGGTGAGTTCACTGGTTTCAATATAAATAAACGTTTACCAGATTTATTGCACTATCAATATATATATATCAACAGGTAGCTAACCCATGTTCATGTTTGCTATTACGCTCGCAACCGTAAACTGACTGTTTGAATGCCTCCCACCAGGCCTATCAACCATGGTGCACGTTTAGGTAAATATTGCACCCGTTCGATATACAATCGAGTTAGCGCGACTAACGCGGGTGAGGTTTGTCAAACCCAGTAGTACTACCCAACATACCTCGCTATTCTCATATTTAAACGGTTCGATGTGAGGACTTTCATGATAGAGTTTACGCATAGTCGTAACAAGTGATACAATATGAAGTACAAAAATCAAAAAGAGTTTGCGTCATGTTTTCTCTCCCAGTTTAAAGGCAGTAAAAGGGGCCGTGAAAACTCACCTGAACGGCGTAGGTAGCAATCACACAAATATGAGATTGAAATCTCAAGTGTTAGACTGACACGGCTCACGAATGCCCTAGAATTACAACATAACATATTAGGGACTCAATGGAATTTGTGACGACACCCGGTAGATTAGAACGTCTTTAAACATTCTAAGGATTAATGGTTAAACGAACGAGTTTACGGGAATACGGATTTTTAAATTAGTATGAATGCGTTTCGCGATAAATGACAAATAATATATAATAATTATTGTTGTTTAAAAATATAATAAATTAATCAAAACATTCTGACAAAAGGGTTTACTCACACACGACCGCGCCTAAGGCAAGGCACGACCGTGTTAAGGACACGGGCGTGACCGTGCTTGTCGAAGGCGCGACCGTGTTGATCAAACAGAAGACACAACAAGGCTGACCACTAGGCACGACCATGTCTGAGTCAGGCACGACCGTGTCTAGGGTTCTGAGGCACGTCTAGGTCTAGCCAAGAGGCACGACCAGGTCAGAGGGTGAGGCACGACCATGCTAAAACTCGGCACGACCGTGTCTTCTGGATTTACAGTTACAGAGTTTAACAGAATAACCCAATAAATCCAAATCTGTTTGGTTTCGATTGCGATTGACCAAAAGAACATGGGGGTTCTTTTTAACAGGTATAGGTAATTCTGTGAACGGGTTTAATTTGAAAAACATCACGTTTAAGTTCTTTAAATTCCAGATTTAAGAGAACGAAACCTTGGGTGAAGAACACCAAATGAATTTGATAAAATATGATGTTAATACTTAGTGGAATTGTCACACCTCCAATTTCAACTAACGGAGTTTTACCGTTTGGAAGGTGACACACCAGGATCTCAGTCATTAGTTACATCAAACGACACTATATGGGACTTGAAATGTCAAAACATAAAAGTTCAGAGTTAATGCGGAAGCGTAAACGTTAATATGAAATCAAAAGTAATTACACGCAATAGATGTCCATATATGTAAATAAGTAAACTGTTTCAAATGTTTGAAATGGATGATATGACAGTAGGACTCCATGCATGCCCTATGTGTGCAACCTGTGCCTTAGCGACCTGAGAAACATGTAGGAAAAAGTGTCAACACGAGGTTGGTGAGTTCACAGGTTTCAAGTTTACATTAAGAGTGTGTTTGCCAGATTATGTACATTCAATATGCATATCTATAGGTAGCTAACCTATGTTCATGTCTTACTAAAGCGCTCGCAACCGAAGCTGACTGTGTTTGTATGCCTCCTGCCAGGTCTATCAACTCTGGCACATGTGAGTAGGCTAACATTTCACCCGTTCGATATCCAATCGAGTTAGCGCGACTAACGCGGGTGGGGCTTGTCAAACCCAGTAGTACTACTAAACATTACCTCGCTAAGATCTATATTAACGGTTCGAAATAAGATGAGGACTTTCTGTGATAGCATGTTACGCTTAGTCTCAACAGTGATATCATATAAAGTACCATAATCAAATAGTTGCGTCATGTTTTCTCCCCTGGCGGGAAAAACAGTATTTGCTTGCGTACCTGTTTCTCCCCCACGGGGAAAATAAGTAAAAGTATGATAGTTGGTGTTTCATGTTTGTTTCTTCCTCAACAGGAAAACAAGTAAAATACGTTTGTGTGTAAGCATGTTTCTCCCCCAATAGTAAAACAGGTAAAAAGGGGCCGTGAAACTCACCTGCGTTGCGTTGTAGGTAGTATCACACAATGGACAAGTTGGAACCACGAGTGTAAGTCTCAAACGACTTACGAATGCCCTAAAATTATAAACACATAAATTAGGGATAAAGATGGGAATTGTGACAATGACACGGAAAGTTAGAACGTCTTAACGTATTCTAAGGGTCAATGAGTAGACGAACGTGTTTACGGGAATATAGGGTTTCTTAATATAATTATTAAGATAAATACGCTTTGTGTCGAAGGTTTCTTAATTTACGAATATAATAATAATTAAATATATCCGTGCGTTTGTACCATTCAATAATGGTTTAGGAAAATAATATAATTAATATATTATTTTTGAACTCGTATAAAATATACGATAGTCATTTACGTGACAAAAATAATAAATATATTATTTTTATTCGAGGATATAAACGTGAGTAAATAATATAAACATTTATATTATTAATTTGTTTGAAACGTTACACGAGGTAAATAAACGAGGCGAAATAATATAAAATATATATTATTTTATACTAGAAGTCACGGGTTGAAAATAATATAAGCATATTATTTTATCTGAATTCGTGGTTTGAAAGTAATATAAATATTTTATTTTAAAAGTGGGAATAAAAATAGGTTATAAAACCAAACCCGAGCCTACGGGTTATTTTCCTGGCTAAAACACTTTAATATATAATATAATAATATAGGGTATAGTTTTTATAAAATGGAAATCAATGAAAAAGTCCCAAAAATAATATTGTAGGAGACCGGTTTCGAACCCGGGTCTCCTGCGTATAAGCCATGAGTCTTAACCAAGTCTGCCCGCTAGGGAATCGCAATGTTAACCGGATCGAAATGGTTTTAACAAGTTGGTTTCCTGTGATCTCCTCCCTTATCGAAGCCGACGCAAGCATCTGTCCAAACTCATCGATTTCGACTTCGATCGAACAAACCAAATTAAGGGTTTTGATAATTGAGTATTAGCGAATCTGTGGGTGAGTTTAATTTCAAAAACATCGTGTTTAAGGCTGTTAAATTTCAGAAAACTGGGCCGAACCCTAGCTTATTAACATGGAATCAAATTGAATGATTTTGATAATAAAAGATTCTGGAATCATGGGGCTTTTACTAAATAGGACCTTGCGAAACTATTGGAACATTTTAATTCCATTGAGGTTGAGTTTAAGATCAAAAACCCCAAAACATTTTTATCACGAACCCTAGAATCGGGTTCTTGCTAATCTTGATGTTTTAAGCCCTAATTGATATAGGGCTTTCCATTAGAGAGTAAAAACGAAAGTGAAGGTGTATTCAATTACCGGAAACAAGTGTGAATCGACTGAGATCGACTAAAACGGGTTCCGTCTTCGGCTTGTTTGGTTTCCGGCGGCGTCTTCTGCTTCTCCGACCAATTTGGATTGTGCTAATGCTTCAGAGAGGATTACTGAGTGTGTGCAGCGTAACAATTCGTGAATTGGTATACGGAAAATGGTGGATTTGATTGAATTTGATATGAAGTCGACGGTTACGAGATGCATTCGCATTATTAGCGTTAATTCGATTCAATACCCGAATTAAAAGTGTCATGATGATCGTGATTAGTATTGAATTCGATTTAGGTTATGAATTTCAACAGGTATGATCGAGATTATGCGGATTTGAGTTGATTTGATTTCGGGTTTGACTTTTAAAAGTCAACTGAACCCAAAACTCTTAATTTTGACTTAGAAAATTAATCAAATAGATTTAGGGTAATTATCTTTGTAGTTTTGAGTTGATATTATGACCGAATTAATCCTTGGGGTTAGATTTGATTAACGGGGTTAAGTTTTTAATAAGAAACTTAACGGAATAGTTAACGGGGTTAGGTTTTTAACAGCAAGTTAACGGAATTTACTAACTGAGTTAACCCAAAAAGTCGGGTTGTCACAGGAATCATGGGGCTTTTAAAGGGTTGCTGATTGCGAAACTAACCATGACAATTAATTGGATTGAGATTGGGTCTAGGTTGGTAATCGACTAAACCCCAAATGTGATGAACCCTAGAATTGGTTCATCACCAAGTTGATGTTGTAAGCCCAAATAATCATAGGGCTATTCATCATGAAGTAAAAACAAAAGTAAACAGGAAGGAAATTACCAGAAACAAACTCGAATCGAAGGTGTACAGCTAGAACTCGTCTCCGACGTCGCGTGGTTTAGCCTCCGGTGATTACGGCTTCGTCTCCGACTCGATTGATGTGTGCAGAAGCTTTGAGGGAGTGCGAATGAGGTGTGAAGTGTGATCAGTCATGGAGTTAACACGAAACTTAAACGAATTTGATGGTTGAACGATAATGGTCGACGGTTACGGCTTTGAATGCTCATAATTGGGTTTAATTCGTTGTAATGATGATGATTAAAGTC
This sequence comes from Smallanthus sonchifolius, assembly GCA_023525975.1. NCBI lineage: Eukaryota > Viridiplantae > Streptophyta > Magnoliopsida > Asterales > Asteraceae > Smallanthus > Smallanthus sonchifolius. The sequence goes on along the minus strand of CM042027.1, from coordinate 75,270,974 downwards.
TTAATGATGCTCGTTAAAGGTAGGAACGTGCAGAATGGTTACGAATTCGAACAAATTTGTGATTAAAGACTGCGTTTACGTTTCAACTGACAAGAGGCGCGACCGTGCCAATAAGAGGCGGGACCGTGCCAAGGCACTTGGCGCGACCGTGCCAAAACAAGGCGCGACCGTGTAGGGTTTCTGATTATTTACAAAACCAGCCCTTGTAACTTCAGCTTGGACATAAATGATCCCTTCGTTTTATAATTAAGTTAACTTGGTTAGGATTTAACAGAATATTTAACGGAATTACTAACAGGGTTAACTTGAAAAGTCGGATTGTCACAATTGACGTCTTTGAAATCGACACACATCCTCCAACTTCCGTCTGATTTCCTTACCATTACTGGGTTTGCCACCCATGTAGGGTATTTGACTTCGCGAAGGATACCTGCTGACACCAACTTGTTTATTTCTTCTATGACTGCCTTGCTTCTATCTGGGGCCAGGCTTCATTTCTTCTGGATGACCGGCGTCTGGGCTGAACTGATCTACAGGGCGTGTTCTGTGGTTTTCCTAGGAACACCTGTCATGTCTGTCGGCGACCATGCAAACACATACTTGCTCTTTCGTAGGATGTTTATCAACTTTCTCGTCCCCTGCTTGGATAGGCCAGGCCCTATATTTACCTTTTGTTCTGGGTAATCCATATTGATGCTTACCTTCCCTCAGTGATTCCTTCCTCTGTTAGCCCTATCATGAGAGCTTCTGGGGAGGGGTAGATGGTGCAGGTTCCTATCTTAGTAGGAAACTTCATTACCGCGTGGGCTGTAGAAACCACTGCTTCAAATGCGATTATCCATGGTCTTCCGATAATGACGTTGTATCGGGATGGTGACCGGACTACCAAGAATAGCAATTCCTCTGTCCGCCTAAATCTTCCTTTACCCAGAGATACTTTTAGCTTTATCTCACCAACCGGGCATACTATTTCTCATGAGAATCCGAGCAGAGGGGTAGTAGAAGCTGTGAGCTTCTTCCGCGTTTCTTCTTCCAGTTGGAGGAAACAATGCTCGTACATTATTTTTGATGCACTCCTGCCATCAAGGTATACGCGCCTTACTTCTTGTTCCCCTATGTTGGCTTGTATTGTCATAGGCGACCATGCTGATTTGCCCGGGGCTCTTGGAGGGAAAATGATTTCCTCGTTGGAATGGCCCCGACCATTACTTTCTGATCTAGCTCGCCCCCGCCTAGTCACCATTAGTATTTCTTTCTTTTTTCCTTTGTCTTTTTCTTGCCTATCTTCTGGCTTTTTGTTCTTGATATCTTTTATTAGGTGAGCTAGTTCTCCTGACTGTACGACCGCCTCTATTCGTTTTTTCAACTGAAAACAGTCATTCATGTGGTGACCTACATCACCGTGGAACTCGCAGTACCAGTGGGCTATTTTCGCGTCTGGTGGCATGTTAGTCATCTTTGGTGGCCGGGAGTTAAACTTCGCTTCTTCCATGGCAAGGATTTCCTTTGGGGTCTTGGTTAATGTTGTAAACTGTGAGCTTTTCCCCCTATCTTCCTCTCGGGGCCTGGACCGGCTATAAGGGTACTCGGTTCTTTCGTACGGCCGTCGCTAGGGGTGTTCAAAGTCGGATATCCGAAAATTCGGATATCCGAAATTTTCGGATAGTGGATTTCACTATCCGAATCCGAATCCGAAATTTCGGATATCCGAATTTCGGATATCCGAAAATTCGGATAGTGAAACGGATATCCGAAAATATAAAAAAAATAAAAATATATATAAAAATAATATTTTTAAATTACAAAAACAATTAAAAACCTTAAAAAACATTAGAAAATATACATATAAAAATATATAAATATAATATATCGGGTTTTGATTCAAATTTTCTTATTTTTAAATAATAAAAACAATTAAAAAATATATATAAATATAATATTTCGGATATTCGGATATCCGAACTATCCGAAAATCACTATTCGAATCCAAATCCGAAAATTCGGATATCCGAATTTCGGATATCCGAAATTTTGGATATCCGAATTTTCGGATAATTCGGATTCGGATTTTCGGATAATTCGGGTTCGGTTTCGGATTCGGATTTTTTTGAACACCCCTAGCCGTCGCTGCTCCTGGAAATGATTCTCCGATCGCCTTTCCACGAAAGGTTGGAAACAGTTCAGGCTTCTGCCTGCTGGTGGAGGGTTCTTCCATGCAGGGTTCTTTGTTTTTCGGTTGCGTTCTAATGCGTGTGTTGCTTCCTTTCCTCTCAAGAAAGCTTCTGCCTTTTCCAAGGTTTCTTCCATAGTCTTTGGGATGTTTCGGTTCAGCTCTTTTATCAGTTGTCTTGCTCTGACCCCATGTATGAAACCTGAGATTCTCATTTGTTCCGTAGCCCCGCTTATACTTAAACCTTCCAGCTTGTATCTCTCCATAAAAGACCTCATGTCTTCATCTTCCCGTTGCTTTATGTTGTGGAGAACCACCAGGTCTTTTGTGTATCTTTTTTGTTGCATGAAGTTGGTTAGGAAATTTTGGCTTAAGTCTTTGAAATTATCTATACTTTCACTCGGTAGACTATTAAACCATAAACGAGCGGGTCCTGATAGGGTTTGTATGAACATGTGGCACCAGACCGGCATAGACCACTGTTCTACCTTCGCTGCCCCTGAAAAGAGTTCCAAGTGGTCGTCTGGGTCCTCGAGACCATCATATGTTTTTACGTTGGACGACATCTTGGTCTTCGGGGGGAATTTGAAATTTGCGATGCGCGGGGTGAACTTAGTATGAGCGCTTGGGATATAGGGCCTGGAGAGGTCATCTCCGGCCCATATCTGAGGAGCGGGCTGGGTGTAGGTGACCACTGGTTGTGTCATCATGAGGGCAGTGGTGTAGTAGGGGTAATATCCTGAGGTTTGAAAAACGTGGGCGTTCTGACCCTCTCCCCCTCCCGGGGACGTGAAAGGGGTGAAACCTGGGGCATAAGCCCCAGGTGTTGGGTTTATGTATTGCCAAGGATGTTGCTGAAAAATCATTCCTCCGGGGAGGGGCAACCCCCCTGCGAGTTGTCTCGAATCGACCCATGGTGGGGCGTGTAAGAAAGGATTGTACATGTTTTCCGGACCTTGAGCTGGGTTAGTCGCCATGTTCATGAGTGACATTGCCGGGAGACTTATGGATATTTCTCTGCCTCCTGTAGTGTCTATTACATTTTCCCCCTGGGTAAGGGGTGGAGTTAAAGTGACGCTTGGTTCTTCTTCATAGTCTAGGCGGGTTCGGACTCCTTGCAGTCGTGCTTCTTGAGCATACTCGTTCATGAGTTCCTGAAGGCGTGGGAAGTTTTCCCTTACCCCTTCAGAAGTTAGCTCAATCATATCTGAGATCTCGACTGGGTCATCGAGAGTCCTATTTAGGTTGCTTGGGGGAGTGGATCGTTCCACCATGCCAGTTGAGCGCAACAAAGATAGGAGTAAAATTTCAGAAAAGGTTTTCTTGTTGTATGGAACACAACGTCGTTATTTTCTGAAATGAAGTCGTGCCCCACGGTGGGCGCCACTTGTTGCTACAACGAAGACAATATCCCAAGTTGACCTGCTAAGATAAACAAAAACCGTTATGTTCACCGCAGGAGAAGGTTTCCTGCGATCCACCTCCGACGTGAGAATCAGTGGCGGGATTCTTGAATGGATAGTGTTGTAAGAAGGATGGGCTAAGAGATGGGATGGTTTACCTTAGAGCTCGACCCTGTATTTATATCCTACCTTTGGTGAACTCGTGACCTTCTTTGTGTGCTTGGCAGACGCCTCGTCCTACGGTCCCTGCCCTTTGTCTCCCAGATTCTCCCCAAGAGGGGAAAGTCATTAATGCTGGCCTTTTGTCTTAAACGTTGACTCTCCATTTTTTCCTGTTAAGGCAAAATGGGTGTGAACACTATTCCCTGTCTGGGCATTCTGCCCTTTCCTTATTTATCTCTTCTTTGGACTATGCTCCTTATTACGCTATTGGTTCCCACTTGAAGGTGCGTTCTTAGCCGGGGGATGCGCTCTTCATATTTGCTTATTGGACTTCTCTATGGGCTGTATGGTGGGCCAGTTTCTATTGGGCTGTTGCCTTTGCGTGTTGGGCTACCCCCGTCATCACACGGGTTGAATAAATACAATAAATAAATGTAATGTTATATATTTAATAATAAATATTTACATATTACATATTTATGATATATTACATAGTTTTTTAATACAAATTTTAGAAACGTCATATAGTTACTTTTTTAAAAAATAAAATAAATATTCAATTTTTAAAAATGTTTTATGAACAAACTATATTTTTTTTAAATAAAAAACGTTTATAAAAATATTTATAGAAATCATTATTATTTAATAGAAGAGATAGACGAAAAACAAAAAAAATTATTAAAAAACAACTAAAGAAAACTTGTGCAATTAATAGAAGAGGGATGCGGGAAATTTGTCTCACCAAAACCTTTATTTATTATAAAGTATAGATTAATAATTTGTTTAAATATATATTATTATTGAAAATATGGAAATGTATTTATTAAGAGAGAGAGACGGAAAAAAATTTATAAGAATGAATATGGAGGACACGTGATATTGAGAAAACTTTATTTATTATATAGTATAGATTATTTTAATTGATTTGAATAATATTAATCTTAGTAAATTAATAATTACGGAATAGTTGTTAACCATGTATTTTTTGTTGTGAAAGAAAAAGAAAAAAAGTTAAAGGATGTCAAAGTAGGTGAAACATGATCACATGAACAAGTAAATGATGCGACCATATATTTCTAAAATAACCAATAAATATGGACACACGTAAATAACACAAATGGGATGACATAATCATTCATTTTTGTCTCCCGATTCTTTCATTTTCTTGGCATTAATGTTATGGAAGTGTTTATCAATAACTAGATCATTATGAATGGCCTTTTTTTAAGAAACCATTGAAACTTAAAGAAAATGATTTGAACACTAATCTAATTAGATGTGTTACCGGTACTATATGTAGAGAATTGGGGCGCATTTAGGTTTTCAGTGTCAAAAAATATATGTTGTAGTTATATATGGCCGTCGAGTGACATCGTATAATGTTAAACGATAATATCTATAAATAGTTGTTATTTCTACAACAAAAATAAGACTGGAAGAAGGTTTGAACGTCGAACACAAACTATACTAGTGAAAAAGATTACCTTGAAAGACATCTCTACATGAAAATCGAGTTAAGCATTATCTACAACTTTCTACCATCAAATCTTTGAAATATACATGTAGAAAATGTACGTTATGTGAAAAATACTAATCTACAAATTAAAATAAATGTTAAGATGTATGATATTAGTAGATGATAAAATGACATGCAATGTATAGATGTATGATGTTGTGGTAAATGAAAATCACATGCATGTGCTTACAAATAGAAAATTTGATTGATAGACATACTTGTTAGTTGAAATGTCAAGATGCAATAATTTCCTTGTCTAAAGTGTTGATATAAAAATGTGCTTATAACTGTTTGTGTTGAAAAAACTAAGAGTCAAAAAGTTAATCTAAATGAATAATCATCTCATCTTAATCATTTCTTTTATGATGTATAGTATGCATGTATAAACCACAACAAGACTTGTAACATCTTTAGTGATATGAATATTCATTAAGAAAAAGAAGCCTAAAAAGATTCACAAAATACAACATACTTTTAACATCTTTAATGATATGAAATTTTTTAAGATAGAGAAGTCCAAAAAGATTCACAAAATATACAATGCTTGATTTTACATACAACCATCAAGATCCATGGATGAAATTGGATTTATATTTGGATTATAATAAAACTATAGTATTGTAATTGATTATGAACTGATGCGTGTAAACTATATATATATTTTTATAAAGATTTTTCACACAATTTTAGTTTTAAAAAGGGTTTTCACCAAAGACTAATCACACACGCGTTGGGCAAGTGTACCCGTCAGATAGCAATATAGTAAAGGTAAGAACCAGATATCAATCAGTGGACACGGTGGAATGAGATAGTAAACCGGAACCAAGATTCAATCAAGTGATGGTAAAAAGATATTTTGAATAGTTTGTTTTAAATGATTAACATACAAATATATAAAACTAAATTAAGATCACGAATCAAACATTCAAGGAGAAAATATCACTTCGGTGTCGAATCCATCTAGAATACATCCAATACACTCATAGAAACATGACAAATACACGAAACATAAATTGACTAAATTCTCGTCAAAGACATCTAATCAAATGACCATTCAGAAAGCTAGCATGAATTACACAAACCAACCACCTAAATCAGACAATGAAGCTCATGTGTTTAACAATCATGTCAATGTTTATAAAGATTAAACTAGCTTCCGATTAAGGTACACTAATCTAACAACTAGTTGGAAAGATAATATGAACAACACACAACCCACCTCAAGTTGATTAAATTAGACAACAATATGCATTTCTTCAACATACAATGTTCATATAAAGATTATATAAATTAGGGGAATGTGTCAACAATTCCTAGATAAACATAAAACTAAGCATGAAACATCATAACAAACACTTTGTGTTTTCAACATAAGCATAAGGATACACATACAAATATAATGATTCATAAACAAGACTTCATTCACCATTCCTAGTTAAATGCCATAAACTAGCATAAATACATACACCAATCTATGAATATAAGCATAAACCATAAGTTTTCCAACATAATATGGCATACACAAATACAAGTCTTGTAAACAACCCAAAATACTTGAATACATAATTTCATTGAAGAATAATCATACGGTTGTCATAACATTAACACAGTAAATGCCAATAATCCATGAATGTTGTCAAATGTATCTAAACTTCATCTAAACCAAAGTGAACAAGAGTTTTAGCTCATCATGAGCACAAGAATTACAAATAAGCAGGTGATGGGGTTTAACCCGTACGCGAACAAAACACAACTCCCACCCGAACCAAGCGAGCCGCGGCTCAGGTAGGAACCCGAGTCCCGGTCCAAAGCACGGCTAACGACTCAAGTCCCGGCATGAGGGAAAAAGCGAATGATGAGCCGCGGCTAGGGGCATGCCGCAACATGATGGAAAAAGCGAGCCAGCTAGGTCATGATAGTGCTCAACTCAAATCTAGACGATTGCTAAGCCAAAGGTAAAGTCAGCAAAACGAGGGAAGAAAACATAACCCCAGCCGCGGCTAGGCTTATGCAAGAAATTAATGTTCAACTCAAATCAAGATGATTGTCCACTCGCGTTTACAATTAGGAAATATCAGAGAACTTATGAAGAAAATTGTAACATCCCAAAAATAGTAAATGAATAAATAATAACACGAGCGAGATTGAATCATCATAAAACTAAAGAGAAAGTTGGATGGGCTTGGGCTCGGCTCCAACGGGATGAGGGAAGCCCATGTATATAAGAATCAAGGCAGCCTCACTCTCCTTCGCCGCCTCCATTTGCACAAGTTTAGAGAGAGAAAGGAGAGCTCGGGTCAAGAGAGAGAAAGCTTGGGAATCAAGCTCAAAGTCTAGGGAATCATTACTCCACGTCTCAGGAACGATTAGCATCAAAGAGGAAACGAAAACAGGTAACATTCGTGCTCGAATCTGAGTTTTTAGTTAAGAAATGGGTTTTAGGGTTCGAATGGGTTTTGAATCAAAAGATGGTATTTTTACGTATGGAATCGCATAAAAAGTAAGTATCTAGCTTCATGGAAGCTAGATGCAAGTTCTGAAGGTAAAAAGATCAAAGCTTGAATAAAAAACGATGAAGATGATGAAAATCAGATGCATCGCCCGAAAAGTCAGATGAATGGGCCGAAAAAGGGGTTTTCGACCGAAAAGTATTTCTAACACCCAAAGAATTCGATCACTACATTTCGTTCGAAAAGTATTTTTAACACCCAAGGAATTCGATCACTACATTTTGGTCGAAAAGTGTTTCTAGCATCCAAGATTTCGATCAGAACATTTCGGTCGAAAAGGTGATTCGAGCCCTAAAGATTTCGGGCAGTACATTTCGACTGAAAAGTGTTATGGTCAAGGATTTTTCAATCAAAAGAAGGGGGGATAAAGAATCTTTCCAAGTAACTAGTTCCGGTCAAAAAAGATTTCGATCAAATTAGTTTTCGACCGAAATATGGTTTTCGGGCATAGAGATTTCGGACAGAATTTGATACTAATGTGTCTAGTTCACCTAACTCTAAGAATAGAAATTTTAAGTGTCGGTTAGGTTCATTAGCTTATCTCGTATGACTTGATTATACAGATTGTGTGTGACCTTAACTGATACTCCAGAATTAGCTAAGTGTATTCAAAAATCACCCATCAGGTGAGTTCTATGTGCCCCCTTTATGTTATGTGCAAATAATTTTAAATGTTTTGAGGCTGAAATGTATACACTAAATGAATAAGTGTTATGAATGCCAATGTGATCATACGTGACATATATATATATATATATATATATATATTAAAATGAATGATGAATAAAGAATGAAACGTATGATTATAAATAATGAATGAAAGAAGGACATAGCGTAAATGAATGAAATCTTGCTTTATATTATATATATTGCATGTTATGAATGTATGTAAACGTTATGGACGCTTCGATGACAACAGCTTCTTTGGTAGACGGACGACCACGTGACTATTTTGCAACCGGGAAAAGTACGTCCTTTCGCAAGGTAGGACGTACGAAAGGCATTAATGGGCGGTCGAAGTAAATGATTTAATAGTATAACAGTTGCATAAACAATAGTTCGCGTGGGAAACGGATGCCTTAGGGCAAACGGGCGAATATACGGACTACGACGGTAGGACGGTTAAGACGGACGGCCGAAGGTTTGCCAGACGGTTTAATGGAGGACGGTTTCTAGGACCGGACGAGTAAAGGGGCTACGATGGTAGCTTAATGGCGTATGTATTCGTGACATACGTAGTAAAAAAAATGGGTTGATCACCCTTATGTGTATGACCAATGAATGTTTAATGAAAGAAAAGGTTAATACATATTTATGTACTCGAAAATGAATGCTAAATGAAGGAAAATGATGTGTAAGTGTGTATATATGTGTATATAAATATATATATACTTATAAAGAAAATATTGTTTATACCTAAATGCTCTAAACTATTAGCTGACTTTTAGTACGCACTTCACGTAGCAAGAAGAAAGGGGGTGTGAAGGCGTGAAGGTTACCCGGCACGAGACTGACATCCCACTTTATTTTATGATTAATACAATAGTTATGTTTTAAATGTTAAGACTTCCGCTGTTATGTACTCAAAATGTTGAATGCTTCCGCTGTGTTTGAATGTTTTAATTTAAAGTTCAGTATTGGTGACTTTGTTTATGAATAAATCCAACAAGTGAAGTTACCCGGAATTAGGGCCTTACAAGTTGGTATCAGAGCAATAGTTTGAGAGATTCAGACATCCCTAAATGTCTGGACTCAAACTGATAATGGGACCAACTCACGGATGTTAGTATGGGTAGCCAACGCCAGCACTGTAAGTAAGTCATAAAGTTAATGCCTATATATAGGAATAGATACCTTAACTTAGAACAAATAGATGTCAATGTCACAACTGATTTGAATAGTTTTGAACTCGAAAAGCAATGTAAATTAGTAATCACAAACCGGTCACTGTAATTAAAAATTTACCTTGCTCGTATTGTTCTAAACTATGATCTGAAGGAATGACATTGATGTATTCCCTTTACATCTATCAGGAAACTTGAAACTATGGCTGGCAGAGGAAGAACTGGACGCCGAGGCGGTCGTACTGGCCGAGCCGGTAGGCCTCCATTGAATAAAAAATGAGAAGAATAAGAGAGTGTGCACGAGTAACACACTGAGAGTGTGCACGAAACTAATGTGACCCCACCTGGGGAGGACAATCAAGGGTCTCTGCAACTGGAACTCGAAGTTAGGGATGCTATTGCCCGCGAGGTTGTACTCACTCTAAAGAACGTATTGCCTGACCTATTATCCGAGGCACTGAAGAAAAGCAAGGAGGAAGATGAAGGAAACTACTTGGAAAAAGTGTATGATAGTGATGGGGATGAAGTAAAGGTGGGACTGAACATCCGTGGGTGTACCTACAAGGGTTTTAAGGACGGTGACCCGCCCAAGTTTGATGGTAACAAGGATTCGGTGGCTACATTTGAATGGATTGAAAGGATGAACGGGGTAATCAACATAAGCCAGTGTCGACCTGACCAAGCTGTTACGTTCGTGGCTCACTCTTTCACCAATGAGGCACTGAGTTGGTGGAGGAACATTCAAAGGACTAAGTCATCGAACGCTCTCAATAGGATGACTTGGGAAGACCTGAAGAAGCTCATAATCCAAAATTTCTGCCCCCAGAATGAGATTGATCGTGTGGAGAATGAGTTCCTAAACTTCAAGGTTGGCAACAAGACTCATCGCCAGTATACTTCAAGATTTAATGAGCTGGCTCAACTTGTACCTCATCTGGTAGAAACTGAAGAGCGATTGATAAAGTACTATGTTAAGGGCTTGCCTCAAAGGGTCCGTGTCCATGTGAAAGATAACCTACCCTCGACCTTCGAGTCGGTAGTGACTCTGAGCGGAATCGTCTATGACGATTACGCCAATGAAGAGCCGGCACCTGAAACACAGAAAAGAAAGTGGGAAAACCCGTCTAGGGGAAACGGAAAAGGGACGACAGCAACTGAGTTTAAGAAACCAAGGTCAGATGAGTATGAAGCTTACAAGAAATGTGGGAGACAACATCTTGGAGAGTGCCGTGTTGACACCACCATGTGCTATAAGTGCAGGAGGTCGGGGCACTTCTCTAAAGAATGTCTGAAGGATGTCAAGTATCCAGTATGTAGAATACCTAGACATCTAGCAAAGCACTGCAGGAAGGCTGGACATTCTGGTTCGGGGAAGGAGAAGGAAGCTGAAAAGGAACAACCAAAGGCTAGGACTCGGGCTTATGCATTAACTGCGGAAGAAGCCAGAGGAAACCCTGATGTCATGTCAGGTACGTTCCTAGTTAATGATGAACATGCTGCAATTCTATTTGATTCTGGTGCTAGTAAAAGCTTTATATCAAATGCCTTTAGTCGTAAACTAGATTGCACTATTGACACCATAGTGAGGGCCTTTAGCGTACAAACCGCTGTTGGTAAAAATTCGGCGGTATTTCAAGTGACCGAAGATTGCATAATAGAAATAGAGGGCCATAAGTTTCCATCTTGATTATTCCTTCTGACCATAGGAGGATTTGATATAGTATTAGGCATGGATTGGTTAGCTGCCAACGAAGCTCAAATCATATGTAAACGAAAGATGATACACCTCAAAGCTACTGACGGCAATCCAATTACGGTTTTTGAGGATTGGAGTGGTACAATGCCAAATGTCATCTCGATGATCAAGGCCGAAAGTTACATGAGGCGCGGTTGCGAAGCTTATCTGGCATATGTTATTGATGATAGAATGAAAACGAAAGAGCTTAAAGATGTACCCGTGGTGTGCAACTTTCCAGAAGTGTTCCCAGAGGACCTACCTGGCTTGCCACCTGATCGAGAAATAGAATTTCAGATTGACTTACTGCCAGGAGCTGAGCCCGTTGCCAAAGCCCCCTACCGATTGGCTCCATCAGAAATGAAAGAATTGATGTCTCAACTAGAGGAATTAACAGAAAAAGGATTTATCAGACCGAGCATCTCACCATGGGGCGCTCCGGTATTATTTGTAAAGAAAAAGGATGGTAGCATGCCAATGTGCATCGAATACCGTGAATTGAACAAAAGAACAGTAAAGAACAAATACCCACTACCTCGAATAGACGACCTTTTTTATCAACTACAAGGCACGATTTGGTTCTCAAAGATCGATCTTATATCGGGTTACTATCAATTGAAAGTACGGGAGGAAGATGTACCGAAAACCGCATTTCGCACACGGTATGGGCATTATGAGTTCCTAGTAATTTCATTCGGTCTAACCAACGCACCTACAACATTCATGGACTTAACGAATAGAGTATGTCGACCAATGTTGGATCGGTCAGTGATAGTCTTCATAGACGACATCCTCATCTACTCAAAGAACGAGGGTGATTACCACTGTCACCTAAGAGAGGTTTTGGAGGTCCTAAAGTAGGAAAAACTGTATGCCAAATTCTCCAAATGCGCGTTCTGGCTTAGAGAAGTCCAATTCCTAGGTCACGTGATAAACCCAAAGGGTATCATGGTAGATCCTGCAAAGATCGAAATAGTAAAGGAATGGAAGGTTTCGAAGACGCCAACGGAAATACGAAGTTTTCTGGGATTAGCAGGTTACTATCGGAGATTCATTCAGGATTTCTTGAGAATAGCCTCGCCACTAACAAAACTGATACGAAAGGAAGTAAAATATGAATGGGGTCCATCCCAAAACAACGCGTTTGAGGAACTTAAGACACGATTAACTCAGGACCCAGTCTTGACCCTACCTGAGGGAAATGAAGACTTGGTGGTCTACTATGACGCTTCGGGTCAGGGACTGGGTTGTGTACTTATGCAACGAGGAAAAGTAATTGGTTATGCATCGCGCCAGCTAAAGATTCACGAAGTAAACTACCCGACTGAGTTAGCGACAGTCGTTTTCGCATTAAATATTTGGAGGCACTATTTATATGGAGTTAAATGCACCATTTACTCCGATCATAAAAGCCTGAAGTACTTCTTCGAGCAGAAGGAATTAAACATGAGGCAAAGAAGATGGTTAGAACTACTAAAGGACTATGATTGCAAGATATTGTACCATCCATGTAAGGCAAACGTCGTGGCTGGCGCCTTAAGTAGAAAGGAAGAGTCGGCACCTATCCGGATCAAAGCATGCCAACTGATTATAACACAAGACCTGATGAATGAAATAGCAAAGGCACAAGATGAAGCACTGTTGGAGAGGAATGTGAAACGGGAAAGAATAGTGGGACAACAAGGGAATCTGGATACTAATGCATACGGAGTACGAACTCGGTTTGGCCGGATGTGGATACCCAAGATTGGTGAACTTAGAGCCAAAATCCTCGATGAGGCCCATAAGTCTCGCTATTCTATCCACCCCGGGATGAACAAAATGTATCAAGACTTGAAGAAAGAGTATTGGTGGCCTGGCATGAAGAATGATGTGACTGAATACGTGAGCAAGTGAATCACATGTTCACTAGTTAAGGCCAAGTACCAGAAACCATGCGGTAAAATGCAACCTTTGCCGATACCAGAATGGAAGTGGGAGGAGATCACGACGGAATTCATTACCAAGCTACCACGAACAGCTGAAGGCAATGATACCATCTGGGTGATCGTCGACCGCTTGACAAAAAGTGCTCACTTCTTGCCAATACGAGAAGCTTCTTCATCGGAAAGGCTAGCAGAGATATTTATCAATGAAATTGTGAGCAGGCATGGTATGCCACTGTCAATCGTCTCCGACAGGGATACTAGATTCACGTTAAGGTTTTGGAAGAGATTCAATGAATCAATGGGCACTAGATTAAACATCAGCACCGCTTACCACCCTCAAACTGGTGGTCAATCTGAAAGGACCATTCAGACCTTGGAGGACATGCTCCGGGCCTGTATCATCTGGGACAACCACCTACCGTTGGCAAAATTTTCATATAACAACAGCTATCACTCAACTATTGGCATGCCGCCACTTGAGATGTTGTATGGAAGGAGGTACAGGACCCCGATCTGTTGGGGGGGAAATTGGACAGAAATATTTTGTAAGTCTCGAAGTTTTCAAAGCTACTTCCGAGAAATTCGATCAAATCAAAGCTCGAATGAAAGCTGCAAAGGACAGGCAGAAATCATATGCAGATAAGAGAAGAAGTGATTTAGAGTTTCAAGTAAGGGACATGGTACTGTTAAAGGTATCACCATGGAAAATAATCATTCGATTCAGAAAACATGGCAAACTAAGTCCAAGGTTTGTTGGACCATTCAAAATCTTAGCGAGAATTGGCCAAGTTGCTTACAGACTCGACCTACCCGATGAGCTTAGTGGAATCCATCCTACATTCCACGTGTCACACTTACGCAAGTGCCTTGCTGATGATACGTCTCACATACCCTATGACGAGATTGAGGTAGATAACAGTCTAAATTATGTAGAGAAATCAATAGCCATTCTTGACCGAGATGAAAAACGACTTCGTAATAAAAAAATCCTTTAGTCAAGGTACAATGGAAGCACAGAAAAGGTTCATAAAATACATGGGAAAAAGAAGACGAATTGAGGGGACTATACCCTCAGCTGTTTAACGTATAATTGGTTTTGAGAACGAAACCTCTTTAAGGAGGGTAGACTTGTAACATCCCAAAAATAGTAAATGAATAAATAATAACACGAGCGAGATTGAATCATCATATAACTAAAGAGAAAGTTGGATGGGCTTGGGCTCGGCTCCAACGGGATGAGAGAAGCCCATGTATATAAGAATCAAGGCAGCCTCACTCTCCTTCGCCGCCTCCATTTGCACAAGTTTAGAGAGAGAAAGGAGAGCTCGGGTCAAGAGAGAGAAAGCTTGGGAATCAAGCTCAAAGTCTAGGGAATCATTACTCCACGTCTCAGGAACGATTAGCATCAAAGAGGAAACGAAAACAGGTAACATTCGTGCTCGAATCTGAGTTTTTAGTTAAGAAATGGGTTTTAGGGTTCTAATGGGTTTTGAATCAAAAGATAGCATTTTTACGTATGGAATCACATAAAAAGTATGTATCTAGCTTCATGGAAGCTAGATGCAAGTTCTGAACGTAAAAAGATCGAAGCTTGAATCAAAAACGATGAAGATGATGAAAATCAGATGCATTAATGGGCGGTCGAAGTAAATGCTTTAATAGTATGAAAGGCATTAATGGGCGGTCGAAGTAAATGCTTTAATAGTATAACGATAAACAATAGTTCGCGTGGGAAACGGATGCCTTAGGGCAGACGGGTGAATATACGGACTAAGACGGTAGGACGGTTAAGACGAACGGCCGAAGGTTTGCCGGACGGTTTACTGGCGGACGATTTCTAGGACCGGACGAGTAAAGTGTAACATCTCAAAAATAATAAAACGAATAAATATAGCGAAACCGGTGATTTAGTCAGAATATTTAAACAAAAGGGAGCGGGCTTGGGCTCGGCTTTAATTGGCCGAGGGAAGCCCAGGTATATATATAAGGCAAGGCAGCCCTCTTCCCTGCTCATTCCACACTCACGCAGCTTCTAGAGAGAGAAAGGAAAGCTCGGGTCTAGAGAGAGAAAGTCGACGGATCGTCATGAGATTGGAGGAGCACGTTACAGCTGAGCCCGTGAGCAAAACCTCTGAATCAGAATTACAATCCAGGTAACGATTCAACCACATTATGAGTTTTTGTTCGTTTTGGGAAGTTTCGGGTTTTGGCTAAAAAGATAACGATTTTGCGGATGAAACTTGAAAGTGAACTTAGGTATAGCATCTAGAATGAAAAACGAACGTTGTGATCAAAGAAAAATTTAGATATTGACTCGATCAGACTTGCATGCAAAAACTTCAGATTTTTGGGGAAGACGATGTGCAGACCCATCGAAACTACTTAGTTTCGATATGTGCACCCATCGAAACTACTCAGTTTCGATATGTGCAGACCCATCGAAACTACTCAGTTTCGATATATGCATACCCATCGAAACTACCATAGTTTCGATATAAGCCCACGATCCGAAGCTAAGATTACACCTAAGTTACTTATCGAAACTACCAAGTTTTGACAGAAGCAACCTATCGAAACTACCAAGTTTCGACAGAAGCAACCTATCGAAACTACCAAGTTTCGATAGAAGCAACATATCGAAACTACCAAGTTTCGATAAAGCAAATCCATCGAAACTACTAAGTTCAAGCATAGTAGTCAGCTTAGTGTATTTCAGAAACTACTCATCAGGTGAGTTCTATGTGCCCCCTTCTATGTTATGTGCAAATGATTTATAAATGTTTTGGGGCTGAAATGTATACACTAAATGAATAACAGTTATGAATGTCAATGTGATCATACATGGTATACAAATATATATATATATATATCTTTACACGAAATAGAATTATGAATAAAGAATGAAACGTATGATTTTTAAAGAATGAACGAAAGTATGACATAATGTGTAAAGAAGAAATCTTACTTTATATCCATGTATATATTGCTTGCCAAGTATAAGAAAACGTTATGGACGCTTCGATGATAACGGCTACTTCGGTAGACGGACGACCACGTGACTATCGTACAACCGGGACAAGTGCGTTCCTTCATCAGCTAGGACGTACGAATGCCACTAGTGCGTTCCTTCATCAGCTAGGACGTACTAAAGTTATTAACGGACGGTCTAAGAAAAATTGGCATCTTATAGTAGAACAGTTGTATAAATAATAGTCGCATGGGAAACGGATACCTTCGGGTAGACGGGCGAATTACGGCCTACGACGGTAGGACGGTTGTAAGTCATGACGGACGGACAAAGGTTGCCGGACGGTTGTAAGAATAAAATGACGGACGGCACTTGTTGCCGGACGGTTGTAAGTATAGGTGGGCCATGACGATGGACCGCGACGATTGTCTTTGTGACCTTCGCAACCAAAAGACGGGTTGATCACCCTTAAGAGTATTACCCATGAATGTAAAGAAAAGAAAAGGTGAATGCATATATATATGTAATAACAAAATAAAGAAGAAAGAGAAGCAAAAGTTATGAAAATAAATGAGACCAATGATGTGAATATATATCTATATGTACTTGCGAAGAATGATAAATGAGAAGCAATTCAAGTCAATGTGTACTTATATAAGTGTATATATATAATTATGCATATTTATAAAGAAAAGAATGTTTATACCTAATTGCATTAAACTAGAACTCACCAGCGTTAGCTGACTTTTAGTATACATTTCAGGTACAGAAAGGAAGGGTCGTGCGAAGGCGTGAAGGTTACCTGGCACGAGACTGACATCCCACTTTTATTTATGTTAAGACAATGTTATGTTTCAATTTTTAAGACTTCCGCTGTTATGACATGTAATTTGAATGATGTTTGCTTCCGCTACTTCTGAATGTTTTAAATTTAAGTTCAGTAATTACGACTATGTTTATGAGTAAATCCAACAAGTGAGGTTACCCGGGAAAGGGGCCTTACATAAAGGGGCTACGACGGTAGCTTAATGGCGTATGTCTTCATGACATATGCAGTAAAAAAACGGTTTGATCACCGTTATGTGTATAACCAATGAATGTTTAATGAAAGAAAAGGTGAATACATATTTATGTACTCGCAAATGAATGCTAAATGATAGAAAATGATGTGTAAGTGTGTGTATATATATATATATACTTATAAAGAATTAATGTTTATACGTAAATGCTCTAAACTATAACTCACCAGCGTTAGCTGACTTTTAGTATGCACTTCAGGTAGCAAGAAGAAAGGGGGTGCAAAGGCGTGAAGGTTACCCGGCATGAGACTAACTTCCCGCTTTATTTTATGATTAAGACAATAGTTATGTTTTAAATATTAAGACTTCCGCTGTTATGTACTCAAAATGTTGAACGCTTCCGCTGTGTTTGAATGTTTTAATTTAAAGTTCAGTATTGATGACTTTGTTTATGAGTAAATCCAACAAGTGAGATTACCCGGAATTAGGGCCTTACAGAAATAGTTCCATACTAGAAATTAATGTTTAACTAAGATAAAACAAAAGTCGTACTCGTGTACCTGACTGACATCTGAGTTAGATATGCGAGTCAACTATAAAAACAAGGATAAATAAAGGAACCTGAGCCCATGACAGAAATGAGTCAGATATAAGTCGCACACAAAAAGGAAAGTCATCTAAAGGAACAAAAGACACGGACTACAGAACCTGTACACAATAGCATATGTCAACTATGGAGACAAAAAGTATTACATAACCATTGAACTCTCTCAACACAAAAGAGGGAATAACGGTCACATAAGCAGAAGCAGAGAGGGATGTTTGACTGCATGTAGCTTCTAATAGACATGCAGTCCAAACATTCCAACCGTAGGGACCCTATAAATAGTCTCATCAACCTCTAAGTTGAGACACACTGATACAGACACTTACATTCGCAATACCAAACTTACTCCTCTTCGCAACTCTCTTCCTCTCTTTTTACCTTCCACAACGAATACTTATTATCACACCGGAGGGTGTTCACTGTCACACCCCGGCCGGCGGCAGATTATACGCCGGGGCTGACACGGTTGTTCATAAGCACACGATCATCTATTAAATGTGACAATATTTATTCATCAAAATTAAATGCATCCGTTACAAGTAGAAATGGATAATAAAGCGTTCAAACATGACATAAGTTGAATTTAATCTTTAATAGAGCTAGGTCCAATGTCCTAAGTGATCAAGTAGTGTCCTAAAACTGGTGCACCTGAAACATGTGAGTAAATGTCAACTACAAGTAGTTGGTAAGTAACATAGGTTTTGACACCAAACAAAAGTTAAGTATAGGTTTACAATTCAATATGTTCAAAGCATGTCTAAAGCATATATGTGAAAACATACAAGGTTCCAAGCGGACAATTCAAGCCTGATAATAGAAAACTAGATACGCAATCCCACTGATTTCCATTTTGAAAAAGGGAGCAAGCGGATACTCCAAGTTATAGTTGATACCCAACAAAACTCGCCAAGGTCTTGTGGTAAGTTATAGTTTCAGTTTGCCATATAAATGATCATGTTAGGTACTACCTTAGGCTTGGGCTGCAAGTTAATGAATGTACTGGCATGAAACACATGCAATGGTCACCAAGTAGTTATATAAAGCATAAAGATCAAGCACAAGAACATAGATATTGAATTGTTTAAATAGATAAAGTTGATAACATGTTTCACCCCAAAAGCAAAAACAGTAAAAAGGGGCTATGTAAACTCACCTTGCAATGGGTAGCTTGGATGTCACACAAGTATATTGCACAAATGTTCTAGCTAATCACAAGGTTAACCTATGTTTGATGGAACATATATATCAATGATTTGTACAACTGAAATAGAGAATCCTATTGTGCGAGAAGATTGATGTGAGTGTCCTCATTTTAATAATAAAATAATTATTTGAGTTGCAAATAATATTTTATGTAAATCTTTGATAAATATTCGTATTGTAATAAGTGAAAGAATTAATAACGATGTTGTTTGTTTGTAATAATTATATAAACGTATGAATAAATAATTAGGTTTCTTTTGTTTGTAAATAAATGCACAAATAAATAAATGACTAGTTTTCTTTTATTTGTAATTGCATAAATTAATAGATAGATAGATGAATAAATAAATGAGTAATAATTAGTTGAGTAATTAAATAATTACTACATAAATAAATGAATGAAACCTTTCATTTGATTTATGAAAAACAAGTGTTAAAAATAATGATTTAATTAGTTGGTAATTAAACCAAAATTTAAAGTATAATAATGTTTTAATTAATTAATAATTAAACCATAATTAATTATTAATTAAAAGTATAGGATTGAGTTTTAAATGTTCTCATATAATAAAAATAAATTATATAAAAGTGTGTATAAATATTTATAAAGAAATGAGTTTATAATCATAATCATAATTAGTTGAAAGTGGTTGTTGTACACTAGAATGGTTATCATTCCAGAGTAGTACCTCCAACCGAAAAGTTCCCAGGAAAGAGTTGGTCGGATCAGAACCCCGTCTTTTCCTAGCCAGAACTTTAATGTTTGTCAGATAACTACATACTGGTTTGAAATTTACTCTATTTGCATACCTAACCAAGTTTAGTTTGTGTTTGGAAAGTATATGGGCTAAAGTGAAAATATAAGTTTATGTAAAGATAGAAATTGAATATTAAATAATTTAATTTGAAAATAAGGATTTTTAGTAAAAACATAATTTTTGAAATTGAAAGGAGTAAGAATGATCAACAAAGGTTTTAAATAAAAGTTTGACACAATTTTAATTAAAATAGGGCTTTTGATCTTGGATAGGTCTATGATTATAACATAAACATGTTAGGGATCATAGATCTAGCTACTTATGAGAGATTTTTAAAGGAAAAGTATGAACAAGCAAGAATATAAGAAGAACTTACTTATGAATATGAAAACGACTTTGAATCTTGAGAGAGGGATTAGAACTTGATATGGTGTGAGGATGAGGGAAGAATGAGGGTCTATTTATAGGGTAGTATCATGGGCTTATTTACAAAATTTAATTTGTTATAGGGATTAAGATTGCAAAATATGAAAAATAGTTTTTAATTTCATAACATATTTCAACTTAAGTGCTCATAAATTTTATGTTCATGACTTCATTTCATCATAATTCATATTTAATATGTTTATAGATATAATTATATATTCATTTGTTTTATTTACCTTTAGTAATTTAAAAATACTAGCAATGTTATATTTTCATAATAAATTGTTTATATCATGTGTGTATATATATAGTTTTAGAAATGACTTAGTATGTACCTATATATTTATGGAATAGGATGGTGACAATTATTTACAAAGCATATAACATAAATATTTATTACTTATGAATTTGAAGTAGGTAATTAAGGTTCTTCATAAATGTGATTCACCAAAATAATGAACTTACATTGCCGAAAAAGTTAAAATAAAAGCGGGAAATTTCCTAGAGATTACAGTCTCCCCTACTTTAGAAAATTTCGTCACGAAATTATTTAGGAGAAGGGTCTAAGGAAGAGACATGTGTTTGGATTCTCAACTAGCTTTGCTTTTCGGTTTGAGGAGTATAGTTGATGACAAGCTTTAGGTCTGGTCATCGTGTGAGGTATGGATGGTGGTAGTGGATTTTGTTTGAGTGGAAATAAGGAAAAGATTGCCCGAGAATGATTTTTTTTTTTGATTCAAATGATGGAATGCATCACTTGTAATGAGGATGATGGAAACTTTTAGATCTAAACTTGTTTAAGATATAGTCTAAGATGTTCGAGTGATGTCACTGGATAAGGATTTCAAAACTACTAGTCAATGTCAGAGTAATAGGAAATCCCTACATGAATATGGACAACGTTACTTCTTACAATATGACAGGAGCACATATACATATATATAGGATGTACCAGCGGTATATCTACTATGCCCTTATCATATTCCGTTAGTTTCGTTAGTGTATTTCACCATAGGTTTTATGTCATCGCACATGACAAAATTTACTATGTTTTCCATGTGCTGATTTTTATAATTACGTGTGCACCCGTAATTACTCATATCGCCGTATGGTCCGTATAGATCGTTCTATTACGTGTGGGTACAGAGGTGTGGGAAATATCAAAAACATTTACTTTATTATTGTTTTCATACATGAGTTGCTAGTGAGTAATTGTGTGTCTAGATGGTAAAGTCAATCAGGGAGTAAAGACTGGCACAACCCCATACGTGGGTGCCCTAAGTAGATGGCACACCCTCCAGGTTACCCATAAAGTTTATAGCTCTCTCGTGTTTGAACAAGAATACGTCAAACCCCGAGTAACTCAAAGTTTATAGCTTTCTCGTGTTTGAACAAGAATACGTCAAACCCCGAGTAGCTTAAAGTTTATAGCTATCAAGTTTCATGGATAAAGTGAACGATCATGCTTCATGTATATAGTGGGCAATTTATTGTAAACAATGTAAACAGTCTAGTTTTGTGTGTAATGTAGGCACTCAAGTTTCATGTATAGCGTGAATAATATAGTACTATGCATATTGTAATTAACCAAGTATCACGTATCGTGTGAACAATCTAGTGTCGTGCATGTTACAAGTAATCAAGTTCCGTCTATAATGTGATCAATCTAGTATCATATATATTGTAAACAACCAAGTATCTGTATCATGTGAACAGGCTAGTATCATGTATATTGCAAACGAGTAAGTTTCAAGTGTGATGTGATCAATCTAGTATCATGCATATTGCAAACAACCAAGTTTCGTGTATAATGTGACTAATTAAGTTTCGTCTATGAAGTAAACAAATTGGTTTTCACGTTTAATGTGAACGTTCATATGTAAGTAATCAACTCTCATGAGTAACGTAAGCTATCAAATTTCGTAGGTGATCGAGTTTTGCAGCCAGGCATGTTGCTTGACATTCATCTATCATGTAGGTAGTTGGGTTTTAAGTTTTCCATTTTCGTTGAGGTTTATATGGGTGGTTAACGCCTACGCGAAATGATTCATCACCTTGAAATGACTAGTAAGCTCATACATTCCGGAAGTTGCAAGGTGATGGGAAGGTTTTGCAGGTATTCAGCATAATGTGTACATGAATATCTAATTTATGCTTTTTGTTTATAAATAAATGAGTAATTTGAAATTTGTACTCTTGTTTGTAAATTAATAAATGGAATAATAATTTGGGCGGATGGATAATTGGATAAATAAAAACCTTTTAATTTGATTATCATAAAGTAAATGTTTCAAAAGATAATAATGGCCTTATTATTTAATAAATAAGCCAAAATTTAAATATTAATTAGTTTAACGAAATAACAAGTCATAATAAAATGTTAATCAAGTCATCATAAAAAGGATGAAATACTTGTTATTATTTTTATAAAATCATTTGTACAAGACTGGTATTAAGCTTCTTTGCGAGGTAAAGGGGGTTTGTAAATAGTTTATACTTTAGATAAAATCTATAAACCAAGAGTTTGATAAAGGTTTTGTTTGAACAAAATAACTATATTAGTTAAATCGAGGAAATAACAAGATAACTAGTTTACAAAGAAGGTTTAGATATCAATCATTAAGGAAAGTTAAAAAAAAATTAACATTTATATTTAGGTACAGAATATGGGTTTCAATTTAAGTTTTTAAGAAGACGCGAAATAGGGTATCCGGCTAACATCTCAGGTAGTTTTCCACCAGGAAGCAGACGAGTACCAAGATGAACATCGTTGTAGTTATTCGTATAGCGTCAGCCCTAGTTATTTTCGTATGTGCATCAAGTATTCCCTGGTCTCCACTCCTTGCCTTAGAAACTCTGTGGTCCTTACATATAGGTGAGCGGCATCAGGTGGAACTCCTAACGTACTGGTAGGTTCCTTGTCTTGTCCTGCTCCTGGATCTGGATGGTATAGGTTAGGTGTTAAATAAGATTTCTCGGAGGTGATTCAGCTTCTCGGAGTCTCAAGTCTGCTCCTAAGCCAATCTGTTATGCTGTCAAACATGGATCTAGCCACTAGTCATTCCGGTGACTGGTTGTCTGGTGATGGGGACCCAAAGTATTCCTCTTGTGTTGACTCTGATTTGGGGTGATTCTTAGGGGAATGAAGAGGGTAAGAGACCATGTTTAGCACGAAAAGGTCGTAAGTGTAATGGTAAGTTGTTAAGTACAAAGGTATTCATAAGTTTAAAATTTTTACTAATCATAACATCTAGCTCTTATAATATATTAGGAGTAACACTTGACCTATAAGTAGTGTACCCACGAGAAGGATTCCCAGGAAAGAAAGGTAGGTCACAAAGGACACACTGAAGTACACAGTCTTTCCTTAGTCAGAATCTTTCATGGACTTACACTCACTCTTCCAGCCATCATGTACAAGTGACATTATTATTTGAACTCATGGTTATGGTGAGAATCGTTAGGGATTGTGTCTTGTGGCTCAAGGGTGTGCTTCACCAATTGAAGCAGCTTCTTTTCCTCAGATGGTAAGGGCTAAGAGTTTAAATCCTTTGTAAATGATAATAAGGGTGATAAAATTTCCAAGGCATAAGGATGAAGAGATATAGTTGACTTAAATATGATTAAGTGTAAGGATAAAATAGAGGGTTTAGACTTGTGTACCAAATTATAATAATTAAGCGGATGATGTTTAGATTGCATTCATCTGGTGTTTAGCCGAATGGATGTTACGATAAATCAAAGTGATTCAAGTCCTTATACTTTCAAAAAGACATGCTTTAGCCTATAGGTGAACACTCACTTCGGGAATTCCCAGGAAAGCATACGGATCCTTCGGTTGATTTGGATTTATATGAAATGCTTTCCTAGACAGAAGACCCAAAGTACAGGCATTCACCCTTCCAGATTGCACATGTTCTCTACTAATTTTCAGTACTCAAAACTTTAATGGGACTTTAAAATTTTAATAGGTATTGGATCTAGGAGTTTTAAATCTTTCCATGAGTGATCAGTGATGATGTGTAAAGATGGAGGTGTATATGTCAAAACCTAGGATAGCATTTAGTAATATCAAATAGGTATTGCGCAGACAATTCAAATAGTGTAACAAATGAGGTATTACAGGAGTAGCAGTTTTTGTGAACATGTAGGTTATCAAGTAATATAGTACATAAGAAAATTTGTATTGTACATGCAATGTAATACACCAGATAATATGTAAGATACTTACATAAGGGTATCCTAAGGTTATAGGATATAGTCTAGAAATATGTTTCAAGTAATCCATATGGTTTTAAATAAATCCATGTAGTCCTTGGAATGTTTTAGTTCATGTAATTGTATCATGTAAACAGAAATAGATAGATGTAGATAAGTATGTGTATAAATGAGTATAAAGTGGAGTTCCTAATAAAGGACATGAGTTAAACTCATGTTTGGGGACTCCTAGATTATAGTCTAGGTCATGTGTGTCTAATAACCTAATTCCCTATAACCATGGCTCTGATACCAATCTGTCACACCCCGGCCGGCGGCGGATTATACGTCGGGGCTGACGCGGTTGTTCATAAGCACACAATCATCTATTAAATGTGACAATATTTATTCATCAAAATTAAACGCATCCGTTACAAGTAGAAATGGATAATAAAGCGTTCAACATGACATAAGTTGAATTTAATCTTTAATAGAGCTAGGTCCAATGTCCTAAGTGATCAAGTAGTGTCCTCAAACTGGTGTACCTGAAACATGTGAGTAAATGTCAACTACAAGTAGTTGGTAAGTAACATAGGTTTTGACACCAAACAAAAGTTAAGTATATGTTTACAATTCAATATGTTCAAAGCATGTCTAAAGCATATATGTGAAAACATACAAGGTTCCAAGCGGACAATTCAAGCCTGATAATAGAAAACTAGATACGCAATCCCACTGATTTCCATTTTGAAAAAGGGAGCAAGCGGATACTCCAAGTTATAGTTGATACCCAACAAAACCCGCCAAGGTCTTGTGGTAAGTTATAGTTTCAGTTTCCCATATAAATGATCATGTTAGGTACTACCTTAGGCTTGGGCTGCAAGTTAATGAATGTACTGGCATGAAACACATGCAATGGTCACCAAGTAGTTCAAATATAAAGCATAAAGATCAAGCACAAGAACATAGATATTGAATTGTTTAAATAGATAAAGTTGATAACATGTTTCACCCCAAAAGCAAAAACAGTAAAAAAGGGCTATGTAAACTCACCTTGCAATGAGTAGCTTGGATGTCACACAAGTATATTGCACAAATGTTCTAGCTAATCACAAGGTTAACCTATGTTTGATGGAACATATATATCAATGATTTGTACAACTGAAATAGAGAATCCTATTGTGCGAGGAGATTGATGTGAGTGTCCTCATTTTAATAATAAAATAATTATTTGAGTTGCAAATAATATTTTATGTAAATCTTTGATAAATATTCGTATTGTAATAAGTGAAAGAATTAATAACGATGTTGTTTGTTTGTAATAATTATATAAACGTATGAATAAATAATTAGGTTTCTTTTGTTTGTAAATAAATACACAAATAAATAAATGACTAGTTTTCTTTTATTTTTAATTACATAAATTAATAGATAGATAGATGAATAAATAAATGAGTAATAATTAGTTGAGTAATTAAATAATTTACTACATAAATAAATGAATGAAACCTTTCATTTGATTTATGAAAAACAAGTGTTAAAAATAATGATTTAATTAGTTGGTAATTAAACCAAAATTTAAAGTATAATAATGTTTTAATTAATTAATAATTAAACCATAATTAATTATTAATTAAAAGTATAGGATTGAGTTTTAAATGTTCTCATATAATAAAAATAAATTATATAAAAGTGTGTATAAATATTTATAAAGAAATAAGTTTATAATCATAATCATAATTAGTTGAAAGTGGTTGTTGTACACTAGAATGGTTATCATTCCAGAGTAGTACCTCCAACAGAAAAGTTCCCAGGAAAGAGTTGGTCGGATCAGAACCCCGTCTTTTCCTAGCCAGAACTTTAATGTTTGTCAGATAACTACATACTGGTTTGAAATTTACTCTATTTGCATACCTAACCAAGTTTAGTTTGTGTTTGAAAAGTATATGGGCTAAAGTGAAAATATAAGTTTATGTAAAGATAGAAATTGAATATTAAATAATTTAACTTGAAAATAAGGATTTTTAGTAAAAACATAATTTTTGAAATTGAAAGGAGTAAGAATGATCAACCAAGGTTTTAAATAAAAGTTTGACACAATTTTAATTAAAATAGGGCTTTTGATCTTGGATAGGTCTATGATTATAACATAAACATGTTAGGGATCATAGATCTAGCTACTTATGAGAGATTTTTAAAGAAAAAGTATGAACAAGCAAGAATATAAGAAGAACTTACTTATGAATATAAAAACGACTTTGAATCTTGAGAGAGGGATTAGAACTTGATATGGTGTGAGGATGAGGGAAGAATGAGGGTCTATTTTTAGGGTAGTATCATGGGCTTATTTACAAAATTTAATTTGTTATAGGGATTAAGATTGCAAAATATGAAAAATAGTTTTTAATTTCATAACATATTTCAACTTAAGTGCTCATAAATTTTATGTTCATGACTTCATTTCATCATAATTCATATTTAATATGTTTATAGATATAATTATATATTCATTTGTTTTATTTACCTTTAGTAATTTAAAAATACTAGCAATGTTATATTTTCATAATAAATTGTTTATATCATGTGTGTATATATATAGTTTTAGAAATGACTTAGTATGTACCTATATATTTATGGAATAGGATGGTGACAATTATTTACAAAGCATATAACATAAATATTTATTACTTATGAATTTGAAGTAGGTAATTAAGGTTCTTCATAAATGCGATTCACCAAAATAATAAACTTACATTGCCGGAAAAGTTAAAATAAAAGCGGGAAATTTCCTGGAGATTACAACAAAGGCCATCCGTGTAATTAAGTTCAAAGGATAGTCATTTTAAAAATTTAACTGTCAAAGTTAACGTTCATCCATTTTAGGGGTCAATTGTGTCACAAATTACAAATTTATGGTCCAATCATGTAATTTCTCAAAGTTTTAGACCAAAAGTGAAATAAGAGCATACCATAGAGACTATCCATGCAATTAACTCTACTTTTTATACATAACATAATATATTATTTAATTATTTTTGTATTAATTTTATTTTTGATAGTAATTATTATATGAATATGTATTTGAAACAGTGAATAAAAATTATATAAATGAAGGCTTGTTTATGTTTATGATTTGCTATTGCTTGGCTTGAGTTCGTTTATTAAATAAGCTATAAGAAAAACGCATTACTCAATTTAAGTTTTCAGCAAATCAATATTAAGTAAGTCATGAACGACTTCATTCTTGGGTACCCTTAGATGATTCCATCTCTTTAATTTTTCAGAAAAATGATTTTCATGTTGAATTTGTTTTATATGGTATGTTTAATAAATTAGCTATTTATTTAAATACTAATTGTTTTATGTTTATTGAGAGACGTGTGAAGTATGGTATATTTAACCTTGTAGATAGTCAACACGTGTCTATATAGTATATATTATTCCTGTGTGTGTATATTATTGTTATTTTTGTGAGAAAGTAAATGGTTGGTGAAGGGACAAAGGTTATGTGATTGTGTCCATAAGCAAGCATCAACTACTTCGTAAAGGAAGGCAAACACATTGAAAATGTAACACTTTTGCCAAATATAAAATCAAGAATCTTTAATTTTTTTCGTTTTTCCCATTCATAAAATTTACAATTGTAACAATATGTTTTCATACTATTACACGACAGCCACATGCACCGTCAAAATATCATAACTTCTTCACATCATTATTTATAAACAATAATTATACCTATTTGAATTTGAACTAATAACAATTCAATAGGCTTTGTACTGTACTAAATCTCAATTGGTCCATATGCCATATCATGTTTAGAACTTTTTTTTAGATTTTCATTTTCAACCTTATACTCTGAATAATATACGCTTGTAGCCTCTTTTCATTTTCAATTAATTCTGTTTTTAGTTTTTTTTTAAACGGAGTTTTATTCAAAATCAAGTTTTCTTCGTATCGTTGCCCATAGCGAGTGCCGATACCGTTGTGGTAGCGTGACGACCCGAACCTATTATGAGCGAATAACAACATTGTTGGTATCGGTATTATCGGAACCCGTATCTATATTCGCTTTTATGGTTTTCGACGACCCGAACATGTAAATTTTTTTCCCTTTTTATTATTTAGTTCTATGTTTCTCTTTTATTAACATTATTTTTACGGTTGTTTCTACGTTTTTATTTAAATTTTAGAATTAATTACACGGATGGCCCCTATGGTTTACACGGATGGCCCCTATGGTTTACACGGATTTCATTTTTGGCTCTTAGGAATGAAAAACTACAAGTTTGGCCCAATAGTTTGCACGATTGTAACACCCATGGCCCCTGGCACTAACAGACGTCAAAAACCCATTTCTTTTAATAAAAAAATTAATAACCACAAATTAAAACCCAAATACAGGGTTAGCCTTGTCATCTTCATCGTCATTACCACCACCGCTCCGGCAAACAACTCCGCTCCCAATGCCCTCTCCGGCAAACACGTCCACGCCGCCAATGGCCCCTATCATCTTCATCGTCCTCTACCGCGGCTGCTACTGGGACACTTACGGCGTCTGCTCCGTCTCCGTCGCACACGATCGAACCCCAATCGATTCAGATCTTGGAGCTGTTGTAGTGTCCGTCTCCGTCACACACAATTCAGATCTTGGAGCTGTTTGCAGTGTAGATTCTGATCTTGGAGCTGTCCGACGCGTAGCTCCGGGTAGGGACTGGTGGTGTCTATGGCAACGCGGTGGTGGTGCACCACTGTGGAAGGTGGCGCCGGGCTCAGAAGTGGCACCACTGTGGTAAGATGAAGATGATGTTGAAGGTGGGTTAAGGTGGGGTGGGCTGGGGTGGGGTAGGGTAGGGTAGGAGTTTTTTTTTTTTTTAACGGCGAACATTGAATTTTGTGACGGCGCACCCTCTGTCACATGGGAGAGCCTCGTCCAACTCCGGCCAATATGTTGTCTTAACCGGTCCCACTTGATGTCAGAGTTGGAGAGCATTCAAGGAAAAATATCACCCAATACGGCCTCTTCCGAGCTTGAGGGAGAGCCAAGGCTCCAACCCTGAATCGGCGTGGGTAAAACCCTGGTGGATCAGCCTAAAAACTAGGCCTTATTTGCATGCCTCAGAAATTAATGGTGGTGGCAGGGATTGAACCCGGGTCCCTTGGGACTTCAGGCCTCACCTCAACCACTACACCACAACCTCTTTGGCAGGGTAGGAGTTTTAAATTTTAATTTTTGGTTTAGGTTTTAATTTTTATTATTTAAGGGTATTTTTGTCATTTTACACTCATTAAACGGTCAAAGTTAACGTCCATTCAACTTAGGGGCCAAATTTGTTACAATCGTGCAAACTATTGGGCTGAACTTGTAGTTTTCCATTCCTATGGGCCAAAAGTGAAATTCGTGAAAACTACAAGGGCCATACGTATAATTAATTCTAAAATTGATTAACGATGGGTGGACACACACCACGATGCGCGTGTATAACATCTAGTTCACAACAAAATTTCTCTTTTTTCTTGGATTAAGTTTTTAATCTTACAATATCGATTCATGTGTAAAGCAAATCCAGATTCGATCAAAATGCCATATACAATGAATACATTTGATTGGTTCTCATAGACGGTGACTCCAAGTGTGAGACTTTGGTTGGCGGCCAGTTTTTTTTTTATTTAAACCGAAAAACCATTATGTTATAATAATAACTAGTTTTTTTTATCGGTTTGGCTCGTTGAAAACCATAAAAACGAAAACCGATACCGGTTCCTATAATACCAATATTGGCAACGGTATTGTAATGATCACGACACTCGATATAGCCTACGATCCCAAAAAATACTAGATTTTGAATACAACTTCGTTTTAAAAATTATTTCGGAATGTTGATAGAAAAAACTACTGACATTTCGTTTTTAAGAAAAAATTAACGAATGAAAGTTATTAAAGAAAAACAAAGTTATTAGAAAATTAAACGAATTAAAAGCGTATATTATTTATAGTGTGAAAGGGGAAAATGAGAAAATATGTAAAGTTTTGGTGACCAATCTACAAAAGTTCAGAAATCATGGAAAATTTGTGTCGTTATAAAAATAAGCATTAAGAAATATGAAAGCATATTTTAGAGAGAAAAGGAAGTAAAAATAAATAATATTCAACACGGTTCGGTTTTGAAAAAAAAAAAAATACGTCAAATCGTATACCGACTCTGTTTCACCAATAAAATTTATATCGAGATAAAAATAACAAGTCGCAACGTTATTTTTCGAGTGTACGAAAACGATATATTTTAAAAGTTACAATTAAAAAACATAATAGTGTGTTAAATGTATTAGTAATGAAATACTCACTTTTAAGCATGAAAGGTATAAAATCCAAAAGTTTGGTGACAAAAGTCAAAACACCCCAAAGTTAACTAGGGCTGAGTTCATGAGAAAACTTATTTTCATGAGAAAATAAAAAAACTTCTCATTTTCATGAGAAAATCAAAAAACTTCTCATGACTCGCTTTTATGGTTCTCGACAAGCGGAGCCAACGATGGAAAAACTCCGGCCGCGTGATGTGGGGAAAAAACCACGCTCTCGTCGCGAATCGCATGTATTATTTTGTTTTCAGATTTTATAATATATATAATATACATTTTTGACACGTTCTATTTTTTGATTTTTTATTTTCTTGTGATAACTTTCGTTCGTTACCTTTTAAAAAAAATGGAATGCGCGACTGTTTTGGATTTTTTTTCATCAACATTTCGTAATAATTTTGTTTAAACGTGTTTTTATTCAAAATCGAGTGTATTTTATTTGTGTCGTACGCTATATCGAGCAACCTAATCGTGTTGGTGTCGTAACAAACCCACCCACTTATAAGTGAATAACATCGTTAGAAGTGTTGTGTTTCATCATATCCTGTATTGGTGTTTACTTTTATGGTTTTTTACGAGTTGAATTGACCCCTGACGACCAAACTCCCGCTACATTATGCGGAGAAAAAGTGACCGTACTCCACCGCGAAGCGTGGAAAGAAAATAATAGTTATTATTATTATTATTTTACTACTGTTATTAGTAAAGCCCATGAAAAAAAATAGTAACTCATCTATCTAGTAGGAGAGCGTCATGTGAAAAGTCAGCCAGTAAAGGTGCGTCACTTAGAAAACATTTTCTAATTTATTTTCTGCATATGTACGTTTGAAAAAAGATTTAAAACATTAAAGCATTACAAATTTTAACCCTCACGCCAAAATGCGTTGGCTTGAAATTTTTTTCATTAACGTTCCGATATAAGACCGAGCCTCTTTTTTTGTATCGTAGGATATAACGGGTATGAGTTTCGTCGTAAGTTTTATCTCCGTAAACGAGCCCAACCACACTCCAGCCGTATAGCGTGAGAGGAAAAACTAGTTATAAATAAAAATAAACTTGTCGACAAACATATCACTCACCAACCACCTCTAAATACATCCATCACAGGGCAACCCTAAGGGTGTGCAATCGTTCAAAGCCTAATATTCTGAGGGTAAAAAAATCATGCATAGGTACCGTAGTCGATTAATACATTTTAAAAAACTATTGTTTATTAGTTAATTATATGTTCTAAAATCTAAAGATGGTCCAATAAGTTAATAAACATTTTAAAACTCAATTACGTAACATGTTCTAGAGAGGAACAATTAACTTAATAAAAAAAATTAGAACCCAATAACATTTTTGCAGGGATTGCTTAACCAAATTAAGTTTAAAACAATAAAACCCAATATGTCAATTACATCTTCAATCAATGTGACCCTCTACACCATTCAAAGTCGAGGAGAATTTTAATGTTAATTACTTTTTATATGTTGTTGATTAAGTGAGTGCTTCTCTTAAAACATAATTTGAACAATACAAAGAATATAAAAAATTATTTAAATTTTTTGTTTCCTAGAAAGTTGAATGAATTTGAAGACAAAGATTTTAAATGTATTGTAGTTTTCTTGAAAATGCACTCAAGTATGATGAAATATCAGATATTGATATTGATGGAGATGAACTTTATATGAAGTTTAGGTTACTTGACACATTATTATCTAGTGAAATTATCAACCCTGTTAATGTTTTAAAATATTTGAAAATTCGTTTGTTTTCTTAATACATTAATTGCATATAAAGTTTTGTTAACTATTATAGTAACAGTGAAATATGTTGAAAGAAACTTTTTAGAACTGGAGTGTTGCTTATAATCCACAATGTTTAAAGAAAGACTTAATAGATTGATAATGATAGTTATTGAGGATGGTTTTTTAGAAAGTATGGATTATAAAGAGTTGATCAACAACTTTGCTTCCAAGAATGCTAGTAAATACTCACGGTTCATTTAATTATATAAAATAAATCAATTTGTTACAATAACTTTGTTATATTTGTTGTTATAACAGTTATCGCCGTATTAATGCATTATAGATATATACGTTTATATTTTAGGAGACGATTTTTATTAGTCGTACATGGTCTCCAAAATCTCACGAACGACCCTGATCCATCATAACATCGACGACACCTGCAACTGTTTTTTTTTTTGTTTAAAACATCATCATTACATAAATTGCAAACAAGATTCACTTTTTTTTTCAAAGAGCAAATTTTATTAAGCAAAAAAGGCACCCCCACAACAGCATGGAGAAACCAACCAAAACAAGAAAGAAAAATTATTACATAATTACAAAAGTTTAAAACTAACCAATCCTTCTAAAGAAGGTTCTTAAAATTAGACCTATTCTTAAGCCACAAAAAGCCAAGAGACATTATATCCTCTATGTTGCATTCCACTTTAGCCGTTTTGTTTGAGAATTGAGCATCATTTCGCGCTTTCCAAATGCACCAACAAGCAATGATGATTATGCCTTGAAAGATATCCTTGTAAGCCACCTCAATGGGAACTGTCGTATGGAGATCAAACACATCTTGTAAGACCCCAACCCGGGCATCCTACAGTTGGATCTCATAATGGGTCATTTTCATTTAAAAACGCATTTATTGCAATCTTAACTACAGCGGAAGTCTTTCTAAAATCATTTATTACCATTTATTGTTATTAAACACACCTCACGAATGCCTACACACCAATCCGAATAACACCGCTTCCCATCCAAGATACGTCAACCCTACGCTTACCTGCAAAACAATCTAACGTACACACAAAGTCAGCTACACTGAGTGAGTTCTAATAGTTTAATTTAGACAAAAACCATCACGTCATATTCTTTAGTTTATTCAACTCAGAACCCTCCGGTCCTTATAAACTAGTTTTACGATTCTTTAACGAATAGTGACCCTATGATATCCCACGACATCCCATACCCGTTCATCACCAGGGACTCAGCCCGTACTACCAATAATAATAATAATCTTACCATTACGTGGATATAGACTCAACATAATATACTAATAACTCGTGTCAAGAACAAGTATTAACTCGACTCTTAATTAACATAACATACCCTAGACATTAACACACTCGGCCTTAACCAAGACGCTTACAATTAACTGACATGACACTTATACACGTCACATCACAAATCCCGACTCAACAGTCAGTCTAACTCTACAGATCACATTACTATCATCAAAATATCACATTAACCCAATTTCACACACCATAAATATAAATCATTACTAGCATGCAAATTAACACATATATACGCATGCAAACACATACCTCATCACTGCACCCTCGTCAGGGTTACCCTCGTCAGGGCGTTCAACACACCCCGAGCTCATCATTAACCTGTTAAATAAATGTCACCTTTGGTGACTTCCCGAAGGACCTCATCCTTCACAATCCCATTTGCCATGCCACAACGACAATGAGGCAAACCCAACACATAAATATAAGCACATAATATCACTCATCATATACAAGACTCATTAACTACACATGCACCTCACACACGACACTAGAACAACATATCCCACATGCAATCATAACCATTTAACTTAAGCCCGACTCTCCCTAACCAACCCTTAACACGTCACACATTAATAACCCGTCTCTCTAGCACACCCATTTCTATGAACACACCATAAACCCTACGACTCTTAAATAAGCATTTTATACTAAAAACATATTGGGTTAGGACCCGAAACCCTTAACACGATTATTTGTATTAACACCTCTTTAAAGTATGTACGTTAGCCCCAAAACAGTAAAACATTTAAAAGTAGGGGATTGGAAACTCAATGGTTATGCCAAGTCTGA
Organism: Smallanthus sonchifolius; assembly: GCA_023525975.1. NCBI lineage: Eukaryota > Viridiplantae > Streptophyta > Magnoliopsida > Asterales > Asteraceae > Smallanthus > Smallanthus sonchifolius. The sequence continues at coordinate 75,236,297 of CM042027.1, read as the reverse complement.
GTCCTTTCTCCGCAACTCGTCAGATTGCTCGAAACCCGGACCTATCAGGCGTACGATCAAAGGATCAGATTTCATCCCAAAACATACGTCGTATAACAATAGTTAGATTCCAACACTTGTCTCATGTGTTTGTCACTCAAACCAACGAACCCTAACTCCACGATTACACGGGTTGAATCGAGCACGACACTTTTAGAACCCGGATGCTCATACCGGTTTCCATGCATGCATGCACGCAAGACTCGCCATGCAAACCCTAGTTCCATTCGAACCCATACCCAAGCACCACCGTTTACCACCACATGCCACCCACACCTTCACCACCGTAACCGATTATCACCGCCTTCCTCATTTCCTTTCTTGTGCATTGCTAGCCCGTCCGCCGAGCTCCGTCATCTCCACATAGGTATCCTCGTCCTCTAGCCATGCCCAAGCCCTAGCGAATCAACACCACGCACCACCATGCACCTCCCATTTCGTACCGCCATAACGTAACGTCACCTCAAGTCATCCTTACGTTCCCGACACCTTTCCAGCCGTGAGAAGCCCTCGACGGATTCTCTTTTCACGTCAAAACACCAATACCACTCTCCTGCTGCCGTCCGCCGTCGTGCGATATAATCACAGCAGCCTCCGGCTGTCGTCGAGCACCATCACCTTCTGTCAACGTCGCTTCCAGCTAAACCCGAGGCCACCGTCACTTCCCGTGTCGCCGTTTTCGTTCTCCGGCAGTCTCCGACGTCATCCCCACAGCCACCTGATTCCCTCTCTCCCTTTCACTTCTCTTTTTCTTTCGGCCATCGGCTTCCATCGCACATCACCACCTTCACAGTCGGCTTCCCTTCTCTCTGCCCCCGCCGTTGTCTACAGCCGTGGACACCACTGTTCCCGCTCACCTTACTGCGGCTCACGACTAGACACTCCCCCCCTAATCGAGTTCTTCCTTTACACACATAAACAAACATAAAACGAGAGTATTGAGAATTGCCTTGGCTAGCTGTGAAGTTCCAAGCTCAAACGTTAGTGAAGCCTCGTCTCCCGATCGCCCTCTCCCTCTCGCTTCTTTCCTGCCGTCGCACGTCTCCCCCTAGGCCAGGACAAGTCACCACTCAAGGACCAACACCGGTACAAACTAATTCAGATGGCCTAGGGTTTCCTCTAAATGTAATCCCCAGGAAATTCCGGTCTATATTTTTACCTTTCCGGCATTGTAATTTCATTATTATTTGATTTTATCTATGAAAGTATCATAAATTTCCAATTGCAATACATACATGTTTGTGCATACATACATTGGATATATTCAATTCAAATGCAATACCTATTTAATGGGGATATAACTAGATGGAGAATTTATAAATTACAAGAGTTACAAGATCTATAAATTATTAATTAAGTTCTAAATAAATAAAACCCTTTTTACTTCATAGAAATTATAATTTGTATTTATAATATTTAGTTATAGTATAAAAATTATAAATTAGGGTTTTATATAATGAAAATAAAATGGAAAATTTTCTAATGAATTACCCCTTTTTATAACACTTAAATTATAACATAATAGTTTGTTAGTTTTAATAAGAGTTTATAAAATTTAACACTTTTAGGTTTTGCAAACGTTCCGGGTAGAAAGTGTAACTTTCTGAAATTTAATACTAACTAAAACCTAACCTAGTTCATAAAATGTTAAAGCTCAAACTGCAAGGACCTGTTCTGCCAATAGTCAAAACACGTTTCCCATCCAAACAAACCACGGGTTCGAACCCCCTACCACCGGTTCTCACCCGTATAACCTCAACCTCGCAAATGGAGCTTTTTCGATCGAAACTGAAACTGGAAACACATTAAGATCGATTAAACGAGCTATTAACTAGGTTTAATCGCGTTTTTATGAACGTTAATGTGTTTAACACGTAACCGAATTTCCATGATTGAAATCTTTAATGAATCGGTTAAACCACATAAAATTGGGCTATAAAAGCCACACTCCCACACTCGCAATACCTCGTACTCACTTCCTACACCCTCAATCTCTTTGCATTTCGCCTCTGCATCACGATCGAGCTCCAAGAAACCGAGTTCAAAAGCCTCTGTCGTTCTCCCTCTACACGAAGCTATTTCAGGTAAAAGTAGTACCATTAGATTCGTTTCAGACCCTAGAACGAAAGCCCCATGAATTCGGGATCGGATTGATTATCAATCGGTCGAATTGGGAAGTTAGGGTTTCGGGTTTCGTATTGGGGACGACGGGCAACTAAGCTTGGTTAACAAAACTTTAGCGGATCAACCACTGGACAAGGTATCAAGCCCAGTCCAGTGGTTAGCGTGTGCGTGTGCAAAGGAGAACCGCCCATAGGCGCAGGTTCGAGTCCCAAGGTGGCCGGATCTTGCTCCTTTTTCATTTGTCACCATTTTAATAGATTCTTTTTGACATTTAAACTTTCCTAGATAATTATTATACATTTATACAAATATGAAAATAATAATAGAAATAGTGTGTCAACTACTTTATTTTATTTAATCTCTTGAAACCCTAAATAAAATAATTGTTAGACAAACCTAATTTTGTTAGTTATTTATATGTTATTTCACTAGTTCTATTTATATTTATAAAAAAAACTATAAATAATTATTATTGGTTATGATAATTATTTAAATGCTTTAAATTTATAAACACCCAAAATAAACATGTTAGATAATTATTTTATACAAAGTGCAATTAATTATTATTTTACTTGTCTATTGAAATCCAATCAAAAAGAATTATTAGCTTCTACCATTTTAGTTATTAAATGAATTAATTACCCCATTTATTTACATTAACTAATAATTTTATTATATTGTAAAAACCTATTAAACATTTTCCCACTCTATAATTTATTTATAAATTGTTTCAAGTATATTATTTTCCATACCACATTATGTGTATATAACAATTTATATACAATGTTATTTAAACCTTTTCCACATTATGATTTACTTGGTTTCTAACTAAATAATTAGGTGACTAAAATCCAAACATTTTTACAAACACATATGTTTTTCTTACTAAACTTGCACAAACCCTATGCATGGTCTCGAATTCCCATGAAACCCTAAACGTTCCGATATCTCCTAAACACCATTTACACATATGTTGAAATTAGGTTACCATTACGCGTGTAGGTTTGTTGTGAGAGTTCCTCACGAGGCCTAACAATCTTTACCAGTTCATACATTCTAGCTTTGATTCAAGTGAGTTTACATAGCCCCTTTTTACTATTTTTACTTTTGGGGTGGAACATGATTACGAATACATTTACATACACAATTCAATACCCTGTGTTCATATGCTATGGTCTTTATGCTTATGTCTTAAACTACTTGGTGACCATTACATGTGTTCATGTCAGTACAATCATTAACTTGTGTGGCAAGCCTAAGGTAGTACCTTTTATGATCATTTATACGGGAATCCGATACATTACTTAACACGAACCTTGGCGGGTTAGTGTTACATTGAGAACTTCACGCAATCCGGGGGATTGTGCATACATATAACATGGCTTGGAACCTTGTATGTTTTCACATATTTGCTTTAGACATGCTTTGAACATATTGAATTGTAATCTATACTAACTCTTTTGGTGTCAAATCCTATATATCTCACCAACTACTTGTAGTTGACAGTTACTTACATGTTTCAGGTGCACCTGTTTGAGGACTACTTGCTCACCTAGGACTTGGACCTAGTTTAATTTAAATTATGTTTTGAACGTTTCGTTTTCCTATGTAACGGATGCTTTTAATTTGAATAATAAATATTATCATATTTAATAGATGATCATGTGCTTATGAACAACCGCGTCAGCCCCGGCGTTTAATCCGCCGCCGGCCGGGGTGTGACAGATTGGTATCAGAGCCATGGTTATAGGGAATTAGGTTATTAGACACATGACCTAGACTATAACCTAGGAGTCCCAAACATGAGTTTAACTTGTGTCTCTTATTAGGAACTCCACTCTATCTTTACTATGCATGCTTACCTACATCTATCTATTTTTGATTATCTGATACAACTCCATGAACTACAACATTTAAGAGTCTACATGAAACTATTTGGAACTACTTGAACTACATGAAACTTACACTTGGACTTAAGAGTCTAATCCGAATGAAACTCTCGTCAAAGGTATGTAAGTTCTAACTAATGAATGGGAACTTGTGCAATCCGGAAGGGTGGATGCCTGTATTCTAGGAGTTCTGTCTAGGAAAGCATTTCGTATAAATCCAAATCAACCGATGGACCAGTTATGCTTTCCTGGGAATTCTTGGGATGAGTGTCCACTTATAGGCTAAAGCATGACTTCTCAAACATTAGAAAGACTTAAAATACCTTGATAAGCCAATGTGCCCAATAGGGTACCATGTATGTTTCACCTAACATCCCATGATTAAATTGCAAACTCTTGTACATGATTCACATCTTATGAACTTTTTATTCACCCGTTTGTAGAATGCCTCCCCGTCATGAGCGTAGGAACAACCTCACCGATAGGATCATCCAGCAAATGGCTACGATCCTACCAACTATGGTCAACCAACTGAACCAGAATGCTGCACCAAGGAATCCCACGTGTACATTCAAACACTTCAACTCCTGCAACCCCACCAAGTTCCACGGGAACGAAGGAGCCACTGGACTCCTCCAATGGTTTGAAAGCATTGAGGGAACCTTCATCAATGCTGACTGTCCTGAGAACCTAAAGGTTCGTTATGCTACTAGTGTCTTCCAGAAGAGGGCACTAACATGGTGGAATGGAGAAAAACGTAACCGCAGGATAGAGGTTGCACTAGCCTTGCCTTGGGCTGATGTGAAGACACTCATGACAGATGAGTTTTGCACCCGTAATGAGGTCAAAAAACTAGAAGCTGAATTCTGGGATCTCAAACAAGACAGTGGTGAAAGCCTTGCCTACACCACTCGCTTTCATGAGCTTAGCCTACTGGTGCCCCATATGGTCACTCCTCTCTCCCGAGCCATTGAGAAGTACATCAACGGTCTGCCCATGCAGATTCAGGATACCGTGTTGGGTAGTAACCCAGCCACACTTGAAGAAGCTATCCGTTTAGCTGCCACACTATCAGATAACCACGTTAAGGCAGGGACTTTGTCCAAGAAGGGTGCTAAGAAAGTCATTGAAAAACCCACCACTAAAACTACCAAGGAAACCAAAGCTGAGTCCTCCTTTAATGACAAAAAGAGGAAAGGCAGGAACTTCGCCATCATCACTCTTGCTGCTCCTCTAGCCCAAGTGGCACCTACTGCCTTCAACCCCAACAAGAAGCCGTATGTGGGAACCCTACCAATATGCAACACCTGCAAATTTCATCATACTGCAAACGTCCCATGTCGTGTGTGTACCACTTGTGGGCATTATGGACACTTGGCTAACACCTGTCGTGCCCCATCGGCTAACCAAATCTACCAACCTGCTATTCCTGTTCCTGATGCTATCGCCCAGGGTCGTGCTTGTTACGAGTGTGGCGACCCAAATCATTTCAGGAACCGTTGCCCTAGGCTAGTCATCGTGAACCAAGCCAACATGAATCAGGGCAACATGATTCAAGGGAACGGGAACCAAGGTAACATGATCCAAGGAAACAGGAACCAGGGGAATATGAACCGGGGAAATGTGAATCAGTGGAATGCAAACCCTGTTGCTCGTGGACGTGCCTTTAACATCAATGCCAACGAGGCTCAAGTTAACAACGATGTGGTGAACGGTACGTACCCAATTAATCACCAATATGCTTCTATCATGTTTGATACTGGTTTCGATAGGAGTTTTGTGTCCTTTGAATTTGAACCACAACTTGCTATGAGTCGAGCTAAACTAGACAAACCCTTTGACATTTTAGTAGCGGATGGTTATTCTGTTTCATGTGACACCATTATTAGAGATTGTACCTTAACCTTGAGCGATCATGATTTTTCAATCAATCTTATTCCTATGGCTCTCGGAGGTTTCGACATCATAGTAGGCATGGACTGGCTGACCAAGCACCATGCTGAAGTTGTCTGTTTTGACAAGTATATCCGTATCCCTCTTGACTCGGGTGAAATTTTGAACGTCTATGGTGCGAAACCGTCAAAGGGACTCAAGCTTATGTCTTGCACTACCGCACAGAAGTACCTACGGAAGAAACGTGTGGCATTCTTGGCCCATATTGTGGAACGAAAAGGCAAAGATAAGAGTCTCCAAGACATTCCTGTAATCAAAGACTTTCCTGAAGTTTTTCCCGAAGATTTACCCGGTCTTCCTCCTGTACGTCAAGTCGAATTCCGTATTGACTTAGTGCCAGGAGCAAACCCCGTGGCCAAGTCACCTTATCGTCTTGCACCATCAGAGATGCAGGAACTTTCAAGCCAACTCCGAGAACTTTCTGACAAAGGATTTATTCGTCCTAGCGTTTCCCCTTGGGGAGCACCTGTTTTGTTTGTCAAAAAGAAGGATGGTTCTTTTCGGATGTGCATCGACTATCGGGAACTCAAGAAGCTTACCGTGAAGAACCGATACCCACTCCCGAGGATTGACGATTTATTTGACCAACTTCAAGGCTCGACTTATTTCTCAAAGATCGATCTTCGTTCTGGTTATCACCAGTTACGAGTCCTCGAATCCGATATCCCCAAGACAGCCTTTCGTACAAGATATGGCCATTACGAGTTCATGGTTATGCCCTTTGGACTAACCAATGCACCCGCGGTATTTATGGATCTTATGAACCGCTTGTGTAAGCCGTACTTGGACAAGTTCGTGATCGTCTTCATTGACGATATCCTCATATATTCAAAATCCAAAGTGGAACACGAAGAACACTTACGTCTGGTTTTGGATCTCTTGAAAAAGGAGCAATTATACGCTAAGTTCTCCAAATGTGAATTTTGGCTAAAGGAAGTCCAATTCTTGGGTCATATAGTCAACGAGAAGGGTATTCACGTGGATCCCGCTAAGATTGAGGCGGTGAAGAACTGGCAAGCTCCAAAGATCCCTACCGAAGTCCGCTCATTTTTAGGTTTAGCAGGCTATTATCGTCGTTTCATAGCAAATTTTTCAAAGATCGCGGAACCTCTCACAGCCTTAACTCACAAAGGCAAACCCTATGAGTGGGGACCAAAACAAGAGGAAGCTTTCCAAACCCTAAAACAGAAACTGTGTGAGGCTCCTATCCTGACTCTTCCTGATGGAACCGAAGATTTTGTCGTTTACTGTGACGCTTCCCACTTAGGCCTAGGTTGTGTTCTAATGCAGCGAGGCAAAGTGATTGCGTATGCGTCCCGACAACTCAAAATCCATGAGAAGAATTATACGACGCACGATCTTGAGTTGGGTGCGGTCGTATTTGCTCTTAAAATTTGGAGACATTACCTATATGGTACCAAATGTGAGGTTTACACCGATCACAAGAGTCTCCAACACATTTTCAACCAAAAGGAACTCAACATGAGGCAAAGGCGTTGGGTTGAACTCCTAAATGACTACGACTGTAATATTCGTTATCATCCTGGTAAGGCGAATGTAGTGGCTGATGCTCTTAGCCGTAAGGAACTTATCAAGATCCACAGCATTTGAATCCAAAATGATATTCAAACTCGCATCCTAGAAGCACAACATCTTTCTGTCACTGAAGGAAACATGTACAATGAAATGTCATGTGGTGCTGAACTCCAACTTGAAACCAAACCCAATGGATTACTTTACTTTCTAAATCGTATCTGGATTCCGGACCGTGACAACCTTCGTACCTTTATCATGAACGAGTTATTCTGTACATCCTGGTGCAGACAAAATGTACATGGATCTCCGTACCCAATACTGGTGGCCTGGTATGAAAAAAGACATTGCCCTATACGTGTCCAAATGCCTTACTTGTTTAAAGGTTAAAGCCGAGCACCAGCGTCCATCCGGTTTACTTGAACAACCCGAGATACCTGTGTGGAAATGGGAGTGTATTGCCATGGACTTTATAACCAAACTCCCACACACATCTCGTGGTCATGATAGCATTTGGGTAATCATCGACCGCTTAACAAAGTCTGCTCATTTCATACCCATACGTGAGGACTATCGAGTTGAAAGGTTAGCTCGAATCTATATTGTTGAAATCGTTAGTCGTCACGGTGTGCCTCTCAACATTATTTCTGATCGTGATGGACGATTCACCTCCCGTTTCTGGCAATCGCTACAATCAGCTCTAGGTACTCAACTAAATCTTAGTACTGCTTATCATCCGCAAACTGATGGTCAATCTGAGCGAACGATTCAAACTCTCGAAGACATGTTTAGAGCCTGTGTCATTGACTTCAAGGGAAATTGGGATTTACATCTACCCCTAGTTGAGTTCTCGTACAACAATAGTTATCATACGAGCATCAACATGGCTCCTTTTGAAGCACTTTATGGTCGGAAGTGCCGCTCCCCTATCTATTGGACTGAAATTGGTGAATCACAAATCACTGGTCCTGAACTTATTCAAGAGACTTCCGACAAGATAATGTTAATCCGAGACAACCTTCTGGTAGCAAGAAGTCGGCAAAAGAGCTATGCCGATAAACGTCGAAAACCCTTAGAATTTCAAGTTGGCGATCTGGTTCTTCTCAAAGTATCCACTTGGAAAGGCCTAGTTCATTTTGGAAAGAAAGGGAAACTTGCTCCAAGATTTGTAGATCCGTTTAAAATCCTTGAGCGGGTTGGGAAGGTAGCCTACAAGTTGGATCTACCTGAAGGACTCAGCAACGTTCATCCGACATTTCATGTCTCGAACCTAAAGAAATGCTTAGCTGACGAAAATCTCCACATACTACTTGACGAGGTTCACATTGACGAAACAATGCACTTTTTGGAGAAGCCCGTAGAGATCATGGACCGAGAAGTTAAGCAACTCAAGCGAAGCCGAATTCCAATCATTAAGGTTCGATGGGAATCCAAACGTGGCCCTGAGTTCACTTGGGAACGTGAGGATCAAATGAAATCCAAATACCCACACCTGTTTCCAGGACCTTCTTCCTAAACAATTTCGGGACGAAATCTCCTAAAGTAGGGGAGACTGTAATCCCCAGGAAATTCCGGTCTATATTTTTACCTTTCCGGCATTGTAATTTCATTATTATTTGATTTTATCTATGAAAGTATCATAAATTTCCAATTGCAATACATATATGTTTGTGCATACATACATTGGATACATTCAATTCAAATGCAATACCTATTTAATGGGGATATAACTAGATGAAGAATTTATAAATTACAAGAGTTACAAGATCTATAAATTATTAATTAAGTTCTAAATAAATAAAACCCTTTTTACTTCATAGAAATTATAATTTGTATTTATAACATTTAGTTATAGTATAAAAATTATAAATTAGGGTTTTATATAATGAAAATAAAATGGAAAATTTTCTAATGAATTACCCCTTTTTATAACACTTAAATTATAACATAATAGTTTGTTAGTTTTTATAAGAGTTTATAAAATTTAACACTTTTAGGTTTTGCAAACGTTCCGGGTAGAAAGTGTAACTTTCTGAAATTTAATACTAACTAAAACCTAACCTAGTTCATAAAATGTTAAAGCTCAAACTGCAAGGACCTGTTCTGCCAATAGTCAAAACACGTTTCCCTTCCAAACAAACCACGGGTTCGAACCCCCTACCACCGGTTCTCACCCGTATAACCTCAACCTCGCAAATGGAGCTTTTTCGATCGAAACTGAAACTGGAAACACATTAAGATCGATTAAACGAGCTATTAACTAGGTTTAATCGCGTTTTTATGAACGTTAATGTGTTTAACTCGTAACCGAATTTCCATGATTGAAATCTTTAATGAATCGGTTAAACCACATAAAATTGGTCTATAAAAGCCACACTCCCACACTCGCAATACCTCGTACTCACTTCCTACACCCTCAAACTCTTTGCATTTCGCCTCTGCATCACGATCGAGCTCCAAGAAACCGAGTTCAAAAGCCTCTGTCGTTCTCCCTCTACACGAAGCTATTTCAGGTAAAAGTAGTACCATTAGATTCGTTTCAGACCCTAGAACGAAAGCCCCATGAATTCGGGATCGAATCGATTATCAATCGGTCGAATTGGGAAGTTAGGGTTTCGGGTTTCGTATCGGGGACGACGGGCAACTAAGCTTGGTTAACAAAACTTTAGCGGATCAACCACTGGACAAGGTATCAAGCCCAGTCCAGTGGTTAGCGTGTGCGTGTGCAAAGGAGAACCGCCCATAGGCGCAGGTTCGAGTCCCAGGGTGGCCGGATCTTGCTCCTTTTTCATTTGTCACCATTTTAATAGATTCTTTTTGACATTTAAACTTTCCTAGATAATTATTATACATTTATACAAATATGAAAATAATAATAGAAATAGTGTGTCAACTATTTTATTTTATTTAATTTCTTGAAACCCTAAATAAAATAATTGTTAGACAAACCTAATTTTGTTAGTTATTTATATGTTATTTCATTAGTTCTATTTATATTTATAAAAAAAAACTATAAATAATTATTATTGGTTATGATAATTATTTAAATGCTTTAAATTTATAAACACCCAAAATAAACATGTTAGATAATTATTTTATACAAAGTGCAATTAATTATTTACTTGTCTATTGAAATCCAATCAAAAAAGAATTATTAGCTTCTACCATTTTAGTTATTGAATGAATTAATTACCCCATTTATTTACATTAACTAATAATTTTATTATATTGTAAAAACCTATTAAACATTTTCCCACTCTATAATTTATTAATAAATTGTTCCAAGTATATTATTTTCCATACCACATTATGTGTATATAACAATTTATATACAATGTTATTTAAACCTTTTCCACATTATGATTTACTTGGTTTCTAACTAAATAATTAGGTGACTAAAATCCAAACATTTTTACAAACACATATGTTTTTCTTACTAAACTTGCACAAACCCTATGCATGGTCTCGAATTCCCATGAAACCCTAAACGTTCCGATATCTCCTAAACACCATTTACACATATGTTGAAATTAGGTTACCATTACGCGTGTAGGTTTGTTGTGAGAGTTCCTCACGAAGCCTAACAATCTTTACCAGTTCATACATTCTAGCTTTGATTCAAGTGAGTTTACATAGCCCATTTTTACTATTTTTACTTTTGGGGTGGAACATGATTACAAATACATTTACATACACAATTCAATACCCTGTGTTCATATGCTATGGTCTTTATGCTTATGTCTTAAACTACTTGGTGACCATTACATGTGTTCATGTCATTACAATCATTAACTTGTGTGGCAAGCCTAAGGTAGTACCTTTTATGATCATTTATACGGGAATCCGATACATTACTTAACACGAACCTTGGCGGGTTAGTGTTACATTGAGAACTTCACGCAATCCGGGGGATTGTGCATACATATAACATGGCTTGGAACCTTGTATGTTTTCACATATTTGCTTTAGACATGCTTTGAACATATTGAATTGTAATCTATACTAACTCTTTTGGTGTCAAATCCTATATATCTCACCAACTACTTGTAGTTGACAGTTACTTACATGTTTCAGGTGCACCTGTTTGAGGACTACTTGCTCACCTAGGACTTGGACCTAGTTTAATTTAAATTATGTTTTGAACGTTTCGTTTTCCTATGTAACGGATGCTTTTAATTTGAATAATAAATATTATCATATTTAATAGATGATCATGTGCTTATGAACAACCGCGTCAGCCCCGGCGTTTAATCCGCCGCCGGCCGGGGTGTGACACTAAATTTCTTTTAAACCATCAACGTTACAATCCAGCCCTTGTGTTTCCCTTTTTTTACATTTTGATCCTAAATCGTTCTTAAGTGGTTAACCGCTTCACTTGCGGGAGTTAAACGTGACTTTAGTGGAAATCCATGCCTCCTGCTACACTTTAATAAAGATTCGGGTCGCCCATCGTCAGGGCATCAACACACCCCGAACTCATCATTAACCTGTTAAATAAATTTCACCCCTGGTGACTTCCCGAAGGACCCCGTCCTCCACGATCCTGTTTGCCGTGTCATAAAGACCAAGACGCAAACACGATACCCGTCGTGTCCCGGGGACAACGACACAAGCACACAAAACAAATATGAACATTTAATAACACACATCGTATGCAGGACTCATTAACTACACCTGCCCCTTACACACGACACTAACACAACATCTCCCCCGTGCAATCAAAACCCTTTAGACTTTAAGCCCGACTCTCCCTGTCCAACCCTTAACATATCGCACAATAATATCACGTCTCTACAACTCACACATTTCTATGAACACGCCGTAAACCCTATGACTCTCAGTTAAGCAGTTTATACTCAAATCATATTGGTTTATAACCCGTGACCCTTAACACGATTAATTATATTAATAACACGTGAATGTGTGTACGATAGCTCCAAAACAGTAAAACGTTTAAAAGAGGGGGATTAGAAACTCACCGGTTGCGAAGCTTTCCTTCCTAATTCGCATGCCCGTAAACTCGTAGTCCAACGCGAACCTGTCGTCAAATGAACTACCCAGATCAATCCTATTACCGTAGTAACACTAACGCATCTATTCTGGACCAGCAGCTACAAGCTCGGCCTAAGTCGTCCCAAACCGTACAACCTACTCGCTCGCGCATAAAAATCCCTTAAATTAACATTACCGAAAAACGTTCCCGAAAGTCGTTCCCGACATTTTTCCCATATCCCAAAATACTCCCCAACAATGAATATAAGGTCCTATGGGGCCATACCTTTGCGTACAAGCCGTTCTAAGAAGGTTTGTACGAAACTGTTTAGCACCACGCGAGAGGAAAACTTGTTTTGCTCATATCTCGACCATACGAGCTCCGTTTCGCGTGAACCACCTATCCACGCGTTCGTCTCAACATGCCCGACCTCAGAAAATTATTGGTGTTGGCCGTCGCCTCCACCGCTGCTTCCAGAACATGAATTTATCTTTCAGTTCATTCGGTTTTGCTCGTCAAAATACGAGTAGCTTAAAACCGACCCAAATTAACTCCGTTTTAGGAAAATCATATGTCCACGCGTCCGTATCGTCGAACCCTTTCAGATGAATAAGTCGCTATTGCCGGAAACCATCGCCTCCGTCGCCGGAAAATCAAACAGTAGCCGGAATACGCCGTCTTCGCGCGTCTGTATTCGCACCGCTTGTATCCCTATCAAACAAACTCGGAATTGGACACATAATATATCCACACGACCGTGTCGCCAGGCTCTTCATCCTCCTACCATCGATGCCGCCTGCCGCCGCCTTCGCCGGCGCCAAAAATCCGAACAGTGGCCGAAAATCTCTCCGGAGTTTCCGTTTTCGCTCGATTCTTTCACCAATCGTCTCCAAGTCGCCATCCAGTGGCCTTGACACTGAAACCACGAAATCTTAATAATAATCTCATGAAAAAAGATTACAAACAAGGGGAAAATCCATAGAAATAATATTACCTAAACGTGTGACGGATTTCCCCCGCTCGGTACCTCCGTAGGACAGCCGCACGACCACCACCGAGCTCTTTCTTCCTTCTCCGTCGGCCCTCCCCTCTAGTCTCTTTCTTTTCTTCCGTCGTAACCCACCTAGGCCGAATGGCCTAGGGTTGGTTTTTAAGTTGTATAGAAACCTTCCCGGTTTTACATCCTAGTCCCTGAGCTTCTCTTTTGCGCGAATGATTCCCAACCTTTCCTCCAGTTCAACTTCCTTGCACCAAGAAAGACTCAACGGCCCATTAGTTAACGAATTTTCGGGATGTTACAAGGAAGTTGATTTTGGTAACGGCGCGATCGTGTCTTTTCTTGGCGCGTTCGTGGTCCTAAAATTTAACCTAGGCGCGGTCGTGCCCTGACTTGGTGCGGTCGTGCTTCCGGGTTGGGACTGCCCGTGGTCGGCCACAGCGCGACCGTGGGCTTGGATTTTGGCCTTGGCGCGGTCGTGCCCCTTCTCAGGCACGATCGTGTCCCTTCATAATCTAGGGCATAAACTTCATAACTTTGTCTAGCATCTTCATAACCGTTCTGATTTCACTACTTGCTTTTCTTACAAATTGTAGGAAACAGAGATCACCCGTACCTCGAGTTTGATCTCAACGAGCAGGAGTACGAGCAAACTTTTAGAGGTTTTATGGCCACGTCGGCACCGGATATTGGTCGGGCGACGTCTTGACTTTGGAACGCTTGATGCCATCAGTCAGAGGGACCGATGGAATGATTTGGTTACTACCCCCTGGTATAGATTGTTTAGGCTACACGCCTTCCGGTATAGTGATGGAGTTTTTCTCGACCTACGAGTTCGTTTACCCCTTCGCAGACTTAGAGCAGCTAGAGACAGTGAGATTTAGACTTGGCGGGGAGTGGCGAGTGATGTCAGTAGCTAGGTTTTGGCGTTTGTTGGGGTTGTATACCCGAGATGAGATTCCGACCAAGTTATTTACCGAGGGTATCACTGAGTTTCCGACAGAGAACAACAAGGACCAGTTCTGGCACGAGTTTGGATTTGGAGTGTATGATCCGAGTTTGACCAAGGCTTCGAGCCTTCGAGATCCATTACATCGTGTGCTACATCGTTGCATTGTTTATTCCATTTCTGGTCGAGGACAGGGAGAGACTGTAGTGAATTTGAGGGAGTTATTTTATTTGTTTTGCCTAGTACGCCCGCGCACCTGCAATCTTGCACATTCTATCGCGGGGTACTTGGTGAACAACTCAGGGAGGGATGCCACGTGTGCCATCTGCGGCGGTCAGTTTGTGAACAAGATCGCCAGACACTATCATTTGCTGACAGATGAGTTTATTGCAAATTTGACACCGGTGGCAGTGACAGTCGTGATGACCGTGCAGACGTTGAGAAACAAACACGTGGTTCAGTGAGCGCGTGTTGGATTTAGGTTAGTTGACAGATGGGGACGGATATGGGATCCAGACTGTCCGGGTCCCGATCCAGATGTTGTGCAAGCCGAGGCCATCGCCGCCGCCCACCAGGCTCATGTGGCTCAGCAGGAGCAGGAGCACCCCGAGCACCATGAGCATCATGTTGAGGATCCGATTGCTCCTCCGCCTCCTCCTCCACCGCCACCTCAGGTTACCGTCACCCATGATTTATTCATGCGCTACTGGGCCTGGCAGTATGAGGTCCAGTGCGTCGTTGCTGCTGCTGGCGGGGCACCATACGTTGTTCCCCTCCCATTCTTTATGCAGCTGGAGCAGCAGTCCGATCAGCCACCACCATCACCACCACCGCATCATCAGTCACCACCACCATCACCACCCGGAGGAGGTGGAGCCAAGGACGGCGAGGGAGCCGGCCTCGATCTTGGAGATTTGTAGATGGAGGAGTAGTGCCCTCCACTCCCATTTTATATCACCTTTTGATGAGTTGTACTTGGGTTGTTTGTTGTACAAAATCTTATATCACGCTTCGGCGTTTGTAGTTGTTTCTTTTGTTGTACTTTATTTCCTTTGTAATGTATGTGGATATTGTCTTTATTTTCTGTCTATATTTTTGGCTGGATGTTACTGATATGTGTTTGATGTTGTTAGTCTTGATTAGATCTTGGAATTTTTGAACTGCGTGGAACGCCATTTTTGTGGGTAGGCCTTTTGCGTGTGACCATGATCGACACGAGGGAAGTTTCAGTTCTCCCTTCACACATCATTGCATTGCATTCCATTTCGCGTAGCATGTTTTTGTATAATTACTGCTCAACTTGAAAGACGTACCTCTTGGCTCGCGGTTACTCGTGGTGGCATTCGTTTCACCTTCATCCCATTTTCGGTTTACGTTAAAGTACTTTATTTGTTTAAAAATACCAGTTTTCTCTTAAACCACAACTCTGATACCAACTTGTAAGACCCCAACCCGGGTATCCTACAGTTCGATCTCATAACGGGTCATTTTCATTTAAAAACACATTTAATGCAATCCAAACTACAGCGAAAATCTTTCTAAAATCATTTATTACCATTTATGGTTATTAAACATACCTCACGAATGCCTGCACACCAATCCGAGTAATACCGCATCCCAGCCAAGATACGTCAACCCTACGCTTACCTGCAAAACAATCTAACGTACACACAAAGTCAGCTACGCTGAGTGAGTTCTAATAGTTTAATTTAGACAAAAACCATCACGTCATATTCTTTAGTTTATTCCACTCAGAACCCTCCAGTCCTTATAAAAACGTTTTACGATTCTTTAACGAATAGTTGACCCTATGATATCCCACGACATCCCATACCCGTTCATCACCCGGGACTCAGCCCGTACTACCAATAATAATAATAATATTACCATTACGTCGACATAGACTCAACATACTATACTAATAACTCGTGCCAAGAACAAGTATTAACTCGACTCTTAATTAACATAACATACCTAGACATTAACACACTCGGCCTTAACCAAGACGCTCACAATTAACTGACCCGACACTTATACACGTCACTTCACAAATCCTGACTCAACGGTCAGTTTAACTCTACAGATCACATTACTATCATCAACATATCACATTAACACTATTTCACACACCATAAATATAACTCATTACTAGCATTCAAATTAACACATATATATGCATGCAAACACATACCTCATCACTGCACCCTCGTCAGGGCGTTCCACACACCCCGAGCTCATCATTAACCTGTTAAATAAATGTCACCTTTGGTGACTTCCCGAAGGACCTCATCCTTCACAATCCCGTTTGTCGTGACACAACGACAACGAGGCAAACCCAACACATAAATATAAACACATAATATCACTCATCATATACAAGACTCATTAACTACACCTCCACCTCACACACGACACTAGAACAACATATCCCACATGCAATCATAACCATTTAACTTAAGCCCGACTCTCCCTAACCAACCCTTAACACGTCACACATTAATAACCCGTCTCTCTAGCACACCCATTTCTATGAACACACCATAAACCCTACGACTCTTAAAAAAACATTTTATACTAAAAACATATTGGGTTAGGACCCGAAACCCTTAACACGATTATTTGTATTAACACCTCTTTAAAGTATGTACGATTGCCCCAAAACAGTAAAACATTTAAAAGTAGGGGAATAGAAACTCACTCGTTATGCCAAGTCTGAGTCCTTGTTCCGTAACTCGTCAGATTGCTTGAAACCCGGACATGTCAGGCGTACGATCAAAGGATCAGATTTCATCCCAAAACATACGTCGTATAACAATAGTTAGATTCCAACACTTGTCTCGTGTGTTTGTCACTCAAACCATCGAACCCTAACTCCACGGTTACACGGGTTGAATCGACCATGACCCATTTAGAACCCGGATGCTCATACCGGTTTCCATGCATGCATGCACGCAAGAATCGCCATGCAAACCCTAGTTCCATTCGAACCCATACCCAAGCACCACCGCTTACTATCGCGTGCCACCCACACCTTCACCACCCTAACCGATTATCAACACATTCCTCATTTCCTTTCTTGTGCATTGCTAGCCCGTCCGCCGAGCTCCGTCATATCCATATCGTCATCCTCGTCCTCTAGCTGTGTCCAAGCCCTAGCGAATCAACACCACGCACCACCATGCACCTCCATCTCGTACCTCCATAATGTAACGTCACCTCGAGTCATCCTTATGTTCTCGACACCTTTCTAGCTGTGAGAAGCCCTCGATGGATTCTCTTTTCACGTCAAAACACCAATACCACTCTCCTTCCGTCGTCCGATACAATCACAGCAGCCTCCGGCTGCCGTCGGGCACCATCACCTGCTGTCAACGTCACCCCCGGCAAACCCCGAGGCCACCTGCACTTCCCGTGTCGCCGTCTTCATTCTTCGGCGGTCTCCGACGTCACCCCCACAGGCACCTGATTCCTTCTCTCTCCCTTTCACTTCTCTCTCTCTTGGCCATCGGCTTCCATCGCACATCACCACCTTCACAGTCAGCTTCCCTTCTCTCCGCCCCCGCCGTCATCTACAGCCGTGGACACCACTGTTCCCGCTCACCCTACCGCGGCTCACAACTAGACACCCCCCTTTTATCGAGTTCTTCCTTTACACACTTAAACAAACATAAAACGAGAGTATCGAGAATTACCTTGGCGAATGGTAGTGAATCCTCGTCTCCCGATCGCCCTCTCCCTCTCGCTTCTTTCTTGCCGTCACACGTCTCCCCCTAGGCCGAATTATGGCCTAGGGTTTCCTCTAACTTTCTTTTAAACCATCAACGTTACAATCCAGTCCTTGTGTTTCCTTTTTGTACATTTTGATCCTAAACTGTGCTTAAGTGGTTAACCGCTTCACTTGTTGGAGTTAAACGTGACTTTAGTGGAAATCCATGCCTCCTGCTACACTTTAATAAAGATTCGGGTCACCCATTGCCAGCCCCATTAGCTTTACGAAATTATGGGATGTTACACATCTCTAACCGTGAAAGCATAAATTGGTGGAATTTTACACCAACGGCTAACATGTTTCCAAACCACCGAAGAATAATAGCAAGAAGACAAGAGATGATCCAACGATTCCGGCAAATCCCGCAAAAAAGGCAAAGCAAAGAGGGTAACTGGACATGGCGCTTGTTTAAAGCCTCTAAAGTTGGAAGACGATCCAGATCCGCCCTCCATCCAAAGACATTGCATTTTATTAGAAGCCATTTGCACCAATTAAATTTATTGGTGCATCTCAAGATTCGATCTTTAGCAATTAAGTCTGTAATAGACTTAGTAGTGAAACTGTTGGAGTTATCTCCTAGCCACCTCTAATCATCTTTAGCTTTCGAAACTTGTACATGCCCCAGTAAGATTCAACATTGTTGCCACTCATTCCTTTCAATGTCTGATTGAGGGTGCCTCCTCCATCTCCAGATCTAAGTTATGTCCTGGTTAACCTGCGAATAACATTTAGAAATATAATATTTTTTGTTGCGCTCCAAAGAAAATAAAGTTGGCCAAACATTTTTTTGCGGTTCTGGTGAGACCCAAGGGTCAATCCAAAACCTAATAGAGTCTCCCTTGCGCAAACTTCCTCGAATCCAATATTACAAACCCTCCCCTGCAATTTTAAAATTAGAATCAAACCGAACAATGTTATTCAAAACTCCCGTTAGAGAATTCTTAAATGGCAGATTGGATCATGTTTTTTACCAGTGATGAAACGCCTCTACCACTCGCCTCCACAAACTTTGACTGTCCTTTTTGAATCTTTATACCCATTTCGATAATAGAGCGTTATTTATGTCTCAGAGAGAACAAATTCCGAGCCCGTCATCATCTTTCGGTTTAGTCACCGTCTCCTAATCTACCCAATGAATCTTTTTTAACTTCCAGCCCTTCAATAACATGATAGGGGCGCTCTAGAGAGAAAAATAGTACGATGGTAAGCTTCCAAAAGCTTTCACTTAATGTCAAATGATATTATTAAAACCAAAATTATGTAATGTTAGCAACAATCTCAAAAGACTAAAAGATATATTCAAAAACCGAAAATGTTTTGATTGAAGTTTAAAGTTGAATTTAATGACCTTACCAAAAGTCGAAACTACCACAAGACAAACATACAACCATGCAATTAATTTAATGTTTATAATGTTGTTTACAAATTGTATAATTCATGTAGTTAAAAAAATACTCTAAGCGGACCTATTAACAAGTTATGAAGTACAACCGCTCTTTTTGAAAAAAAAAACATTAGTATTATACGCACGTTAAAATTCCGTTCATCCCCCATAAAATTTTACAATAGCCTCCAATCGTACCCTATGAAAAATATTTAGTGTTTATAAATTCGATGTATACAATAGCCTCCAACCGTCCCCTATAAAATTTTACAATAGCTTTCAATAAATATCTTTTACAAATCGATGTATATCTACTTTATAAATTCGATTGAACTAATCTCTAGTTTTATTTCCTCTAGTCGTAGACTTTTCAGAAATAAATGATTATTTTATTTATTTTGATAAGGATATTTTGAGATGACATATTATATTTGGGAGGCTTAGAGTTGTCATTATATAAGTGGTACGAAATTTTATAGATATAATGATCCGATGCTTATCTAGAGAAGTAATTTATTAGTCAGATATATGATGTATGTATGGTTTCATATTAGCCGTTTGGAGATTTAGAATATCAAAGGATATATTTCTTTATATCAATTGTCAATATGATTATTTAATTTAAATAAAATAAATTTATTGGTTCCCTTTTATAACACAAAGGTTGCGGGATTTACCTTTTCTAGTACCTTTTACCCATCTCTTTTTTTTATTTTCTTATAATTTTTACTAGGTTAGGAACCCCGTGTATTACACGTGTTGAATAAATACAATATTTTACACTTACTAATAAAAATTCACATATTACATATTAATAACATATTACATAGTTTTTTAATACAAATTTTAAAAACGTTATATAGTTATATTTAAAAATATTTTATAAAAAGAACGAAAGAAATTTCTAAAAATGTTTTATGAACAAACCTATTTTTTTAAATAAAATTTTTTTTATAAAAATAATTCTAAAATCATTATTATTTAATAGAAAAAATATGTTGGAAACAAAAAATTACTAAAAAAACAATTAAAGAAAGTTTGTATAATTAATAGGAGAGAGAGGCGGGAAAAAATGATGATAATGCATATGAGAGTGACAAGTGTCATTCTAAAACATTTATTTATTATATAGTATAGATTATGACTAAAATTACTACAAATTATTTTTAATATCATTAATAATTTATAAATATGATTATATTTAGTATTATAATTATTGATGAGATTTTATTATTAAAATTATTTAAATCTTATTCGGGTTATTTAAAAATATAAAAATATTATTTTAACGGTGATAGTTCAATCTTATAATCTAACACTTTTAGTGATGTTTTAATCCATGTTTTAAACAGGTTGAAAATTTTGAAAACCGCTTACAAAAAATTATACTAATCATCTAAATAAATATATATTGTCACCCGAGCCTGAATTAGGTGTACTAAATTTAGTGGAACAATCGTGATTTTTTGTTTGACTCGATTTAACATACCCTTACGTCCAAAGTACATTATAAATATGAAACCAAACATCAATCTTCTACTTAATTCCCATTTAACATACCCTTACGTCCAAAGTACATTATAAATATGAAACCAAACATCAATCTTCTACTTAATTCCCATATTAGTGGGGAGAAAAAAGTTAAGGAAGACGAACCACCAAAGGTTCACATTTCAACTTCCAAATCCCAACTTTGAAAAATCTCTTTCCCTTGCACTTGTTTACTTTAAAACCAAATCATGTTTTCAATTTCAATTCTATATAAAACAATAATTTTTGTGCTTGTGTTTTCAATTTCAAATTTGGACCACAATCGTGTGGGGATGAGATAATGAATTGTGATCTTTATCATCTTTGACTAAAGTTAGTTTAATCTTTATATTAACGAAACAATGAAATATTCGAGTTTCATTTGAATATTCCGTCTTAAGAGCGTGTTCAAACAAACTCATGTATAAACAATGTTTTCATAACTAAACTGATTATTTAACCTTTCATCTAATTAGTTCATTGGTCGGACCAGTTTAAAAAACTAGTTAACGTTATAAATAATTTAAAAACTATGTATAACTAATTTAAAATAAAACACAAAACTACTTTATTTTTTGTATAAATTACTATTTTAATAAAATATGAAGTTTAAAATAAAAATATGTGAAACCTAAAATAGTAAGTAAATTAGTAAAAAAGATGTAGTAGGTGGTAGCGACAAAAATGATCGTAAGTCGTACTGACTCGTTTTAAGCTAACATGTTCTATAATAATGACTCGTTTTAACCCGTTTTTTAATCTAACTAAACGTAGATAAACTTTTGTATAATTTTATTTGACTCAAATAAACTCACATAAAATATTTTTTTTACACAAATCAACCTCTAGTGATTTTTCATATAAATAATTATAGTATTTTAACTTTTCTTTTAGAAAGCGATACCAAGATTCTCTTAAAAGATATATGTTATCTAAATCGGGTCCAACTACCCCCATCAATCCGGTTCAAATCCTTAACCCAGTAAGAAACAAAACCCTCTTACAGCTGATATATTTGAACCAAACACCTAATCTTCATATTATCATTGCACCTAAATTGTTAGTTAATTTTTGTATTTAATCAACAGATACAAATAAAATAAAAATTGAAGGTCGTGTAGGATGATCCATGTGCACATTTTCTGATCGGGCGGACCGAATAAATTCGTGACCCGCAATGTAGGTCCACGAGGAGACTAGGTGGGGACCACACAAAATACATTACGAATGATAGACTAACACGTGGCGATATTTGATTTGTGCTTCCAAAAGAAAACAGTTTGTTGTGAGGTTGTTACAATAATCCCACGCGTCCGTCCTTTTTATAAATTGGAATGAAATCCCATTTTGAAGTCCGCAATTGATTGTCGACTGAATTGACTGAACGAACAATTTTGTATCAATTTAGTCCCTGAAGTTTTAAAATTCTCAATTTTTATCCCACATGTTTTAATTTTAGCACTTGCATGACATAATAATCTCCTTTAATATTCTGTAAATTAGGCGTGAAACCTGTGTATTATATTATACGGGTTAAATAAAAAATACATGGGTTATTCTTCTTTATGAATAGTTATAAACCTATTAGGAATTAAGAAACAAACTTATTTATTAAGTGAAGAAAGAGAAACGAGAAAAATAAACGAGGGGCACGACATTGTGACAAGTGGCGCCCCATTTACTTATTTATTATAAAGTAAACTGCGGTTTATTCTCTGTGCTTTGGTCCAACTATCGTTTTAGTCCATTAGTTCTAATTTCACATTTCTAATCATTGTGGTTTTATTTTTGTTTCAATTCAGACGGCTAACACCGTCAAAATTTTCTGTTAAGTTTTATGTGAAAAGATGGCGTGTCTACCTAATTCTCTCTTTCGTGAAGATGATGAAGGAAGGGGTTATGGGGAGGAGGCGCTGAGAGGGGCTTTGTGTTGTATTTGTGAAGGGGAGGGTGTGTGGCCGAAAAAACGAGGTGGTGGAGGATGGTGGTGGGTTTTCAGATATGATTAACGTTGGTGGTGGAGGGGTGGTGGTGTGTGGCCGGAAAAGCGTGGTGTCGGTTTGTGTGTAGGGATGGCAATGGAGGTGGAGGTGGAGGTGGGTGGTTATTTTAGGGTTTTTATGGAGAAGAACATAATGGAGGTGGTATTTTTAATTAGAGGGGTATTTTTGTATTTTCATAAATAAACTTAACAGAAAATCAAATGTTGTTAGTCATCTGGCTTTAATTGAAACAAAAATGACTGAAAAGGTGAAATAAAACTAATGAACTAAACCGATATCTAGAGCAAACCTCAAGGACTAAAACCGTAGTTTACTCTTTATTATATATAGATTACATACAGGGACTTATATATGAAGACTGATATCTTGGTGGTTAGCGGTGTGCCCGACAAACAAAATATTATGGGTTCAAATCTTGTAGGGTGCATGTTGTGGTACATTTATCATATAAAATCTAGTAGCTGTTGTTAAAAAAACATAAAAAGATTTTCATACTATGTTGAAATCCCCTTGAACAAGATCTCAAATGACTCTTGAAAATATGTTACTCATACATACAAAATGGATTCAAATTATGTTGTGTATGGTTGTGGTAGCGGGGACGACGACGATATTGACACTGGTGGAGGTTACAATGACGACGACGCTATCTGTGGTGGTGTCAACGATGACTAGAATGTGATGGCAGTAGTGGCTGAAGCGGTTTCGGTGACAATGATGGTGTTAATAGAGAACGGTTGGCGACGGTGAGTTGTGGTGCCCATAGCGATATGTAGACGGTGAAGACAAACATTAAAAGTGAGTGGTACCAAGCCGATGTTAACACATTCTAAGTTGACTTGTTTTATAAAGTGATTTAATTAGACCAATTCTAAGTTAGTTAATTTTATACAGTCACTTAATTTTACCACTACACAATATGTGCATAGACCAACTAATTTAGTTATAAAAAATTGCTCAAATCAACCCATCTATTTTTTAAAAATTGACGATATATTACAACCAGTCATGGATAATAGATATGTCGTGTCTATATATAATACTTATTTAATAAATTTAGCTAAAGTTAAATTAGACTGATTTATAATTACTAATAATTAACCAAATCAGCTTGATTGTGTGTGAATGTATTTAATTTTAACGAAAAAGGATAAACTAAACAAATTAGTCAAATTTAGTTTTTTTTTCAAGTCGAAACAATATATCTATATCTATACATACTAATAAATAAATGTTTTTTTGTTTCATATGTCATTCTCCTATGCATCCAAAACCTTTTTTTTCGCCTCTCTCTCCTATTAATTATATAATTTTCATTAATTGTTTTTATAATTTTTTATTTCCCGTATCTCTCTCCTATTAAATAATGATTTATATATTTCCTTTTATAAAATGTTATTTATTTATAAAAATAGGTTTGTTCATAAAACATTTTTATAAATTAAACATTTCTTTAATTCTTTTTATAAAATATTTTTAAGAAATAACTATGTAACGTTCATAAAATTTATATTAATAAATTGTTTAATATATCATAAATATGTAATGTCAAAATCTTTATTACTAAATATATAATATTATATTTATTTAACTCGTGTAATACACGGGGTTCTAAGCTAGTTTATAAAATAAATATGGGTTAAGATGCCATGGGGTGAGGGGGCAGCAACAAGATGCGGGGTTGTCTTGATTGGATTAAATTAAGAAATTAATTGCGTAGCTTACAGGGGACATGCTTGTGGGCCTTGGCCCCACTGCTCAGCCTCAATATATATATATATATAGGGATAATATCATATATGAGTGAAATCTTTAGAAAACTCATTTTCATTAGAAAATTAAAAAACTCCTATTGTATATATGTAGTACATCCAAAAATCCAACTTACCCATAAAAACCTAACCCCCCACCTAAAAACCTAAACCCACCCTCTAAAAACCTAAACCACACCCCTTCAAAAACCTAAACTAAACCAAAAAGCCTAACCCACCCCTAAAAACCTAACCCCCCACCCCACCTATCCCCTCACCCACACCCCAAAAACCTAAACCCAGCCACCCACCCCCCAAAAACCTAAACCCCACCCCTCAAAAAACCTAACATTAAAATTAAACTAAACCCAAAAGCTAAACCCACTACTTTTCGAGATTTTTTTTGAACGAGGACGACGTGGGAAACAAGGGCTCCAAAGCAGTTTTTTAATTTTTCATTTATTTTTTTAGTTATGATTTTTTTATTATTATTTTTTACCTTAAATAGGTAGTTTTTTGGTTTTCTCATGAACATTGAGTTTTTTTATGATCCTTCCCCTATCATATATACCTCTACAAACATGGGTAAATATCATATATATCCAACAAAAATTAAAAATATCATATATACCAAATTTAAATAATTTGTTATTTTATGACCATTATACCCTTATCCATAATATGATTTTTTTATAACCTAATTTTTTTAGTTTTATCCAATATGTAAAGAATCACTCGTTCTCCTTTCTTGATGGCGACTATCGCGATTCTCCAAACTCATACAAAAATAAAAAAATATGTATATAGATACAAAAGATAAAACATTTATTGTTTTATGTGAATTTGTAATTTTAATGTCATATGAACACTTAATTAAATAAAATATGCAACTTAGAATATTAAATTAATAAGAAAATGAGATTTGGAAGAAAAAATATTTTTTTTTTGAAATCCGGTCCGACCCACAGTACGTATCATCGGTCCGACCACCATCGGTGATCGGCCGGTTCAAACGAAAGCGGTTCAACTACACACAACCTGGTCGGTTATGTAGCCGGTTCTTGGTCCGACCGTCTGGGCCGGTTATGAAAACACTACAAATATATTATTTTTTAGACACACATCTTTATAATAATAAATAATATCTTAAAACGGACACATGTAACTTAATAAAATTTATAATTTTCACGTCAAAATACATTTTTAAATACATATTTAACGAGTGTATGTTTAACAGATTAAATTATATTTTATTTAGACACGTGTAATACACGAGTTTTTAAAGATTAAATTTTTTATTAGTAAGTGTATAACATTTATATTTATTCAACTCGTATAATAGTTTTAAGGGCAAATGCTATAAAAAACCAACATATTTTTTTGTTTTTCTTATAAAAGTCTCTTAACAAATTTTTACACATAAAAAATCAACATATTTTATTGTTTTTCTCACAAAAGTCCCTTAATAACTATTTATCCTATCAAATGAATCGACAGAAGCAAGACAAAGGATTCACTTGTTCTGTCTTCTGTTGGTCGATTTCCTTTGCGTTACTTTTGCGGATTCAATTGTTAAGATAAATACTTGTCGATGGACTTTTGTGAGAAAAACAAGAAAGTATGTTAGTTTTTTATATGCAAAAATTGTTGAGTGACTTTTGTGAGGAAAAAAATAGAGTATGTTGGTTTTTTATGTGCAAAAAATTGTTGAGTGACTTTTATGAGAAAAACAAAAAAATATGTTGATTTTTTATAGCATTTGCCCTAGTTTTAACTTAGTAATTAATTTTAAAGTTTAGGCTTTTTTGTAATTTTCATCTAAATTCGACGGTGGTTAGAATTTGTGAACAAAGAAATACAAGGCATTAACGGGACATCTTCACTTACTTGACCAAGCAAAAACCAAAATCTATACTATATAATAAATAAAATTTTTTCATGGCACGTGTCACATCTACATTCATTCTCATCATTTTTTTCCGCCTCTCTCTCTTATTAAATACACTTTCATTTTTTAACAATAATATATATTTAAATAAAACACATTTATTTTAAATTATCCTTTATTAAACTTTAAAATCTAATTATGTAACTTTGATTTTCAATCAAATAATAAATGAAAATCAAATTACATTAAACAGTAGTTAATGTATTTTTGAAACCCAATTATATATTAGTTTTTATATATTTTGAGTTTTGTTTTCTATCCTTAATATATGATATATTTTTACACCTGTAAAATATACACATAAAAATTAAAATTTTTATTTATTGATATTTTTCACCCGTGTGTATATACGGGATCTAAACTAGTATTAAATATGATATCATTTTAGATTTGGTTCATCACCCGGTAAAAAAACCCGGTCCAGATAACCGGAAATACCCGGTCACTACTTGTGTGTCGTTAGAGTTTGGATCACTTGTTGAAATTACTGCAACCATTCAATGAATATCTTTCATTGCTCTGAGAATCTCCATAATTTAGAGAGAGAAAATCCGTTTGATAGTTGATGTAGATGTTTCGGAAGCTCTTAGGTGTTGAATCTGCTCATTTGATGCAAGTTCGTAGCGATTTGAACTGAAACTGTGTTGATCTGTTGCGATTCAATGTCGAATTTCAGGTTTTAGAGAGAGAAATCGTTTGATTGTTGATGTAGATCGTTCTGAAGCTGCTCGGTGTTGAATTTGCTCAGTTAATGCTAGTTTGAAGGTGTTTTGAACTGAAATTGAGTTGATCTGTGGTGGTTGAGGTAGAATTTTAGGGTTTTGTTGAGAGATATGTGTTTTTAGGTTAGAGATCTGCGTTCAGAGTCGTTTATTGTGGTGAAATGACATCTTCAGAGGTTAATAACTTGAGAGGAGACAGGGACACGTTCTCGTTGTCTGGATTTAGCGAGATAAACGACGCGGTTGGTGATTCGAGAACTGTTCCGGCGGCTACCGGTGCCGGTAAAGGTACTTATCTGAAATTTTTAACGGATAATTCTGTTTTCCGGTTTGATGTACAAGTAATTCGTCATATTCTCTTTTTTTTTGCTTAGCTGATGCGGACGTGGCTATTTACAAGGAGTTATGGCGAGCTTGTGCTGGTCCGCTCGTTACGGTGCCTCAGGAAAACGATCTCGTGTTCTACTTCCCTCAAGGACACATAGAACAGGTTCAAATTTGTTTTAGTTCGTAATTACTGCAAAATTGTATGGGTTTGTGTAAATCGAGTCTCGAAATTGTCACCGTTGATGAGTTGTTTGTTTCTAGCCTAGGTCTGTAAATGATGTTTAACTTTAACCGAACACGAACACTTAAACAATGAATTTTTCCTTAAGAAAATTAACGTTCTTTGTTCACGAACGTAAAGGAGTATTTGATTGTTCTTAAAATAGTGCTTATCGCAAATGGGCTAAACAAAGGGTTTTAAATTTGAAAATCAAAGTGATTTTATATTGATATTAGTAATAAATAAACTTGAATGAATATTTAAACGAACGTAAAGGAGCGTCCATAAACGAACGTAAATGAATGAACATAAACGTTAACGATCGTAAATGAATGAACACGGCATGTGTTCTATTCGTTTGTTTAACTAAACAAACAAAATTTTCGGTTTATGTCTTTTTGAAAATCAAAATGATTTTAAATTGATATTAGTATGTGTTCATATACAAATTTTTTTGTTCATGTTCGTTTATTAAATGAACGAACATAATGAGCTTCCTGCCGAACGGTTCACTGAACGTTCGGTTCATTACTGCATTTACAGGCCTATTCTAGCCTATTTGTAATCTGAAGGAATTATATGGATTATGTTGTTCATAGGTTGAGGCCTCGACTAATCAGGTAGCGGAACAACATATGCCGGTGTACAGCCTTCCATCAAAGATCCTCTGCCGTGTAGTGACCGTGCAATTAAGGGTAAAGTTATTTAAGATATCTGAATTTGATGTTTGTTGTAGGCTAATTGTTCATGCTGTTGAGTTTGAAGGCTGAATTAGAGTCAGATGAGGTGTTCGCCCAAATAACTTTGATGCCAGAGCCTAATGTGAGTTTACCTTTTGTATGATGAACATATTTGGTATATGTTTGGTTAGCATTTAATTAATAATTTATTTTACAATGATTTTTTTTAACAAACAGCAAGATGAAGATGCTGCTAAGAAGGAATCAGCACCACCTGCCCAACCTAGGTTTCACGTGCACTCGTTTTGCAAGACTTTGACTGCTTCTGATACAAGTACTCATGGTGGTTTCTCTGTTTTGAGACGCCATGCTGATGAATGTCTTCCCCCATTGGTTAGTACCTTACCCTGTAAAGATTAATATTCTTCTGGTTTAATTCAGTTTTATTTTAATACCTAAAATGTTCTTCTGGTTTTGTGATAGGACATGTCAAGGCAGCCTCCAACACAGGAGCTGGAAGCCAAGGATTTGCATGGAAATTATTGGCGTTTCAAGCACATATTTCGGGGTAATTGGCAGCTTATCGTAGAGTCTGATTTTGTATAAATTGATTTATATTTAGCATGTATACTTTATCAATAGGTTGAATATGTAGTTCTTGCTGCCATTGCCAAGATTATTGACCTAATTTAATGTCAATCTTGGAGTTTTCATAGAATCATGGATGGAAATCTTTGTTAGTTTATTGAATTTGGAGTTTGTTTTGCTGTTATACATAAATTATTCAACTAATTATGCCTCTGCCTTTTTCAATTCATGTAATTCATACTTTGTCAATATTAGGTCAACCAAGAAGGCATCTGCTTCAAAGTGGGTGGAGTGTCTTTGTCAGTTCTAAAAGGCTTGTTGCTGGCGATGCCTTCATATTTTTAAGGTAATAACAGAATCACGCATGGATCATATTGTTTTTCTTCTTTTTATTTATTTATTTTTATCTGCTTTTTTAAATACCTGACAAGTAACCGTGATATCTAGAGGTGAGAATGGAGAACTTCGTGTGGGAGTAAGACGTGCAATGAGACAGCAGGCAAACGTGCCATCATCTGTCATATCCAGTCATAGCATGCATCTTGGTGTCCTTGCCACAGCTTGGCATGCCATCCAAACAGGAACAAGATTTACAGTCTATTACAAGCCTAGGTATGTAATCAATTTAGTGGTTCTTAATTAGAGTTGGTAAGATGGGCTTGTCAGGTCAGGCAGGTTGGGTAACAAGTTGACACTGGCTTCAGGTTGAAGCTGGTCATTTAGTACGGGTCAAACTGTGATGGGTGACCCACAACCCTTTTTGTCTATTTTAATGAATATTTAATGTGTTTAAGTATTATAACTAAAAGCAACTATTACAATAATAATCTAAAATATTTGAATAACATGATTAAGAAGTACCATGCATTATAATTAAACTTTGGTCCGTTTGACCCATTTGACATGTTCCTTTTGTTGCTAAATTTTTTATTGATCATTTGACCCGTTTCAGATAAAACAGAACCCAAGTTGTCGCATCTAATTTAATGCAACATTGAAAAGGTTGATTGCACAAAGTTGGGCTTGTGCTAACTGGTGTTCTTGTCAAACCCTCAATGGGAGCATAAATTTAAATTCTCTCAGTTTCATTTTTTATCTTAAAAAACTGTTCGACTCCAAATTTAGCTAATTCTTCAGGGGTGGATATTTTCTTTTTCAAGTCCATTTTTTTGTAAATCAGAGTAATTTATGCGACCATTATGTTTTATTTCTTCTTTGTTGTCCCAATTTCACATCAGTTTCTAATAGAATGTAAATTGCTTTAGAACAAGCCCTGCAGAGTTCATTGTTCCGTACGATCAGTACATGGAGTCTATCAAGAACAACTACTCCATAGGTATGAGATTCAAAATGAGGTTTGAAGGTGAAGAAGCTCCGGAACAAAGGTATAGCTATTGGATTTTGCTCTTTTCTTTCCAAAATTGCTTTTCTTTTGCCCAGTTGTGACATGATAGTTTGTTTAATCATGTAGGTTTACTGGAACCATAGTTGGGATTGAAGAGTCTGATCCAAAGAGGTGGCCCGAATCTAAATGGGGATTTTTGAAGGTATTATTATATCATATTTTTCACTTAGTGTGGTATGTCGTGCGATCATACATTTTATATTATTTATCTTTTTATAGGTAAGATGGGATGAAACATCGACTATCCGTCGTCCAGAGAGGGTATCACCATGGCAGATAGAGCCTGCCCTCTGCCCGCCTGCAATAAATCCACTTCCAGTACTTAAACAAAAAAGGCCTCGACCAAGCATGTTGCCTTCATCCCCTGATTCCTCTGTTCTTACAAGAGAAGGTATCCACTTTGACCCGTTTACTTATGAAAGTGTGAGCTTGGATTATTTTTAATCTCTAACAAGTAAACTTAAAATAATAAGCAAAAAAGCCAAATGAGTCAACAGGTGGAAAGTTGCTCAAAATGCATTTTGACTGTTTACAACACCCCTAAACCGTTTAACCAAAGTATTAGATTGTTATTGAATATTGTAGGATTTGTAATCATGTTTAACACACAAGTTACTTACTAATAACTTTTGGACAGAAAGCGTTTCCTGATTCCTCTCTAGAGAGGTCTCAGGTTCGACTCATGCTTGCTTCCACTAGTTTTCTGCGATAACCTCTTAAAGGCCACCTACTCAGCGCAAGCTGCGATTTACCTGATCCCGTTGGTTAGCAAGGTATTGGCAGGGTCTCGTGAGTTTTCGGGTAACGGGTTCTCATGGTTACAAAAAAAAGGTTACTAGATTTGACCCGTACCTGTTAAATCCCCTTATCCAACCTGTTTAACACACACCTTTTGTCACGTCCAGTCATGACATATCTATTAAAATTGAAAATTATTTCTTATTAAGGTAGTTTGATATTAGGTCCATCAAGGGCGGTTGCAGCAGACCTTTCACCTGGTAGTGCATTTTCAAGGGTCTTGCAAGGGCAAGAATCATCAACATCAAGAGTCCTTTTTGCAGAGAGTAACGTATCAGATTCATTTGGTAGGCCCATTCAATGGCCATCTTCTCTAACAATAGATGAAAATGACAAAATCGACCCTGTATCTGTCTCCCAACGTTACTTGGGTGTGGATAAAGTTTCCTTTGAAAGGCCCACCGAATCCTATTTCACAGATCTATTGTCAGGCTTCGGATCCTCTCCTCGTCAAAGTCAAACCGGAGGAAAATTCAACCTACAGTCAAACCCGAGGTCAACCCCTCCCTCCAATCTCTCCCTCAACTTAATGTGCTCCGCCATGAAAGGTAGTTTTGACGAGTATTCTGTTCATAGTAATCCAAGGGGTAACGAGCAGCCACATGGAAAGTGGCTAATGCCGCCACCACTTACTTCATTTCTACAAATTACTAAATCGCCACTGGCTCAGCAAAATGAGGTTAGGAAACCAGAAGATGGGAATTGTAAAATATTTGGTGTACCCTTTGGTAATAAGGTTGCTTCAGAGGCACATCAAGCGTTAAAATTACAACAATACCCCTCATTTGAATCTGGGCAGGTATCTGAACAGTCCCCGGGTCTAAAAGTTATTGGTAACGCATCATCTGGTAAAGAGATAGATAAGCAATATCAAAATTCCCAGTCACAACCGAAAGCCCACCTAGGAATTTCACCTAGGAGTTGTACAAAGGTATTGGTTGTATTATATGAAGCGGTGGTAAGTTTGATTGTTTTTTTAATTGACAAGCTGCAGGAAAAAGAAATGAACTTTACACTTTTTACTGATTTTAGCAACGAACTTTAATTACACAAAATAGAAACCGACTTACATTTTATTACTGATTTTAGCAACCAAGTTGCATTTCATCACCAATTGTAGTAACAAATTGTGCAACAATGCGCTCTTTATATTGCATTATGCACGCAATTTAAAACCAAGGTAACAAATGACTTGTTGATATGCCACGTGACATCTGGCATGAGCATGACATCTTTTAATATGTGAACTTCATATAAACATCATTTTTTGTAGAAGATTTTATAAAGTGGATAAAAAAGTGTTTGAGGGTGAACGTGAACACAACCTGACCCGACCTATTTTGACTTGTAATAAATATGATCTGTTCCGACCTGAACCTGTTTTGACCGGAACTAACCTAGCCATCTTGTCATATGATAATATGCTTTTATAATTTTCGAGGTAATTTAACTTACATTTCTATAATCG
Organism: Smallanthus sonchifolius; assembly: GCA_023525975.1. Classification (NCBI taxonomy): domain Eukaryota; kingdom Viridiplantae; phylum Streptophyta; class Magnoliopsida; order Asterales; family Asteraceae; genus Smallanthus; species Smallanthus sonchifolius. Next base: position 75,203,227 of record CM042027.1, on the reverse strand, counting down.
TTTCAGGTTCAGAAGCAGGGGATTGCCCTTGGTAGGTCTCTGGATCTTACTAAATTCAACAATTATGATGAATTGATTGCTGAATTGGATGAGTTATTTGATTTCAATGGAGAACTAAAAGCCTGCAACAAGACTTGGCTGGTTGTTTACACAGATGACGAGGGTGACATGATGCTTGTTGGAGATGACCCATGGCAGTAAGAACTTATATCACAAAATGTCGATTTATAATCTACTTTAAATCTGCAGTTCACTGGTTCTCTTTTTTAAAGTGTTCAAATCAAACCATTATACGGGTAAAATAAAAAAAAATATCAAAAAAACAGATTATATTAATTTTTTTTAATCTAGTAATCATATATTTGACATTATAATTGTTCATAAAAAATTACAAACTATTGGATAACATGAGTCAAGTCAACTTGACCTGTTTTGACCCGTTAAACAACCCATTCTCCCTGCTCATTTTACCGCATTTAATCCAACATATTCTCGCTCATGTCTTTTTCATGTATTATTTTCTCGTTTATTAGGGAATTCTGTGGCATGGTGCGTAAGATTTTTATTTATACAAGAGAGGAGGTTCAGAGAATGAATATTGGGGCCTTAAATTCAAGGGGCGAGGACAATTCATCGGTTGCAGGTGTAGATGGCAGGGACACTAGGGCTGTTCCATCATCTTCTAGTCCTGAAGACGCGTAGGATTTAATAACTATATCTAGGTAACTAACTCCATTCTTTCTATTCTAGTATGTAATGCGAGCATATGATAATAACCAATTTTAAGTAGATATCTCAAGTACCACATAAACACATGTACCTATTGCTTATTGTTGTGATACATAAGGTGGGGCGGTTATGTGACCACATAACCGCCTCTCTTTCTCTCGCACTATATCTAGTCAGCACTGTGTACACGTGCTTATACGGTTATCGTGGTTCTCTACTTTAAGTTCTTGGATTTTTTTCTTTCTTTTAATTACGAAGTTGGTTTTATCAAAGTATTTGCATGCTTTGGGTTTTTATGACGAAAAAAAGGCAGATTAACTGTAATAGAAACTGGACCAAATTTGGTTAACTTGAGAATTAATACCAATAGTATGATGTTTACAGGTATATGTTTGTAGGGGGGAGGTATGGTTGGTATACATAGGTTATGGCAGTTGAGCAGAGTTGAAATAGTTATTTGAAGTCGCGTCAAGAAGCATCCAAATTCCCGATGAGCAAGATCTTCTCTCAAATGGAGGCAAGTCTGTGATGGTATCATATTTTGAGTTTTGGACAGTTATATTGGTTCATCACTCCTATTATTATTGTTATATATAAGTATGGTTGTATATAGGTGATATTGGGAGCATGGCATTATGTACAAAGGTGTTTTGCTAGGTAACTTTTTGAATGTAAGGAGAAAGTTATCGACTCTTAATGGAGACTTAAGTTTAGTTCTGTGTCCTTTAACGCTTGTTTGCATCTTTATATACTTGATTCTAGGGTTGTTCCTTATGGTTTGCTATATGCTATATTATGCTTGTACACGTAAAGAGGTTTCTGGAGCCAGAGAGCAGTCTCTCTATCCTCAGGGGTAGACCAGACCCTGCCACAATTACGCGACTGAGTGGGATTTTATTGGGATTGTTTTTTTTATGTCTAGGGTAGGGTTACTATTTTGGTTTTCGCCAATTTTGGTCTGGGTCGAACCGTTATGATTTCAAAAAATAGCATGCTGATGGGTTTGGTTGGACTCGTCAAAACGGTTCAGTTTGGTGATTTGAACCAATTTAAAAAAAAATTTGTTTGGTGATTTTCAACAGAAATTACTGTTTACTTCCAATTTGTGCCATGTGTTCGTTAATGTTTGTCGTGAAAAGAGTTGATCCTAATTCGGTAAAACGGGTCGGATATGTTTGAAGAAAAGATAATGTTTGTTTAAGAGTTGGTTAGAGTTTGAGTCTAATAATCATTTGCTTTGTTTTATGTGTATCGGTTTGGTAGAGTTCGTATTTATATAGGTTTGTAAAGTTTGATCTAATAGCTTATTTATTTGAGTTTGAGTTAGGTTAGGATTAGATTATGTTTAGTATAAATATAGAGTTATGTATTCAGTTTTGTGTGTCGAGTTAAGTTTATAATAATAAAAGAGTCAAAGCCAGTGGTTCATTCATTTGGCCATATTGGTATAACCACACATGCTATGTTCATTTAGAATATATTATGAACAAATATAATAAAACATTAACTTTAATGTGTTATCGGGTGAGAAGGAAACGTGAACTTTAATGAAGTAAACATGGAAAACGTGAACTTCAATGAAGAAAAGCATGAATTTAAATTGAGGAAAACGTGAATTTCAGTTGAGGAAAACGTGATTTTTTATATTAAAAAAGAAAATTTAAAGCATATGCAAATAAAATCCATTGCTAAGTAGTGTTTGGTAATGTATGAATGAAGGATGGAATGGAATGAATAATTACGTTAGAATTAAAAAAAACATGTTTGGTATCAAATAAGAATGGAATGAACTATTATATAAGGAATGTGTTTTTTCCATTTCTAATGATTTTTATTCCGTGAAAGACATGTTTTTTTTCCCATTTATTTAAGTAATGAAATTATTTTGTTTAATTAATAACCGGACAATGACCAGAACCATGACCCGACCCTTGACTCGATCCAAGACCCATCCCGTGGAACGATCATGACCGACCCGTGACCCGACCCATGCCCAGACCCATGACGTGAACCATGACCCGTACGATGCCTCGAACCATGCCCTGAATCATGCCTCGAACCATCACATGTGCCGTGACCACACCCATTACCCAACCTATGCCCTGACCCATTACCCGAAGTCTCGAACCATAACACGTCCCATGACCTGATCCATAATATAAATTTATTAATTACAAATATTTTATTTTTCATAAATTTTTTTTCTGGGTACTAAACAGCACGAAGTAATGATTTATTTCATTCACATAGGGTACCAAACATGACAGGAGAATAATAATGGTTCATTTCTTTCCCATGTCCATTACATTTCTTTGTTCATTTCATTACCTCATACCAAACATACTCAACTGTTTTAGAAGTAAAACGCAAATGTGCTTTTGAAAGAAAAATGAGTTTTCTTACTATGTGTAAAATAAAGGGTTAGGCTATAAATATCACCCACTTCTACTTGTGTACCCAGTTCACTAAAAACATTACTTTTTCTAAAACCGTTTTTTTAAGTTTAAAAACACTTCTATAAAATAAAATGTATGCTCCTCCCCTCTCCTACTTGTCGTACCCCCCCTCATTTTACCCCCTTCCCATAATCATTATTTATAAAACCGTTTTTTAAAATTTAAAAACTTTCTATAAAATAAAAATGGGCTAGGTCATACATATCCCCCTCTCCTACTTGTCTCACCCCCCTGAAAAAATAATTTTTAAATTTGTCATTTTATCCCATTCGAAAAAATATTATTTATAAAACTGTTCTTTTAAGTTTAAATTCACTTTCTATAAAATAAAACGTATACCCCTCCCCCTTCTTACTTATCGTACCCCCTCCCTATTTACCCCCTACGAATAATCATTATTTATAAATTTGTTTTTTAAGTTTAAAAACACTTTCTATAAAATAAAAGCGGGTTAGACTACACATACCCCCTTGAAAAATAACTTTTAACCAACAATAACTAATTAACAAAAAAAAAGTAAAAAAAAAACAAAAAAGTTCAAACTGTATTTATTCGAAAACTTAGAGGGGTGCAACAAATACAAGTCAGTGGAAGAGGGAACTTATATCACGATCCAAAATAAATTTTGTCCACCCTTGGACCAACAAGATAAAATAAAGGGTGATGTTATTTGGACAACCCCTATAAGGCTCGTATAGCCCTATACGACCCGTATAGGGTTTCATCAGCATTAAATGAACACCTATACGACCCGTATAGACCTATACGGGCCGTATAGGTACGATGTACGGGGTTTGTACTTGATGCGTTTGACTTTCAGAATGCAGACTGTAAAAAGTGTACCCTATACAGGCCGTATAACTTTTTGGATACGCGTTGTATACGGCTATACGAGCTGTATAACTTTTTGGTTGGTGAAGCATTAAGCCTTATACGAGCCATATAGCCCTATACGGCCCGTATAGCTCCAAATTTTTTTTATAAATGTAGCATACGGGGACCATTTCATATAAAAGAAATTTCACAAACCAACCAATCCGATCAAACCATTCGTATCACGATGTCGTCTTGGGACATTAGTTATGTTTTTGGAGAATATTCGAACCAGTCATACGTCACCGATAGCGTTTTCGGACCCATGGTTGAACGAGGTGAGGATGTTGTGTCCGTGGTTCGTTGTGATGATGGGAGAGTGCTGCCCGATTTGAACCAGGTAAAAAATATATATAAAATGTGATGTCGTTTTGGTTACCAACGTCTCACCATTAAGTTGTTTCAGGAGTTCATAGACGAAGCTGAATCATCTTACGTGGCACAAAGCAATCCGCAATACGCATACGAGACTTACCAAAACTTTTCGCAGTACGCATACGGGTCTTACCATTCGCATGTGGAACAACAACATATGAACGAGTACGAGGAAGGTGCTAACGACTTCGAGGAAGTTGATAAGGACTTCTAGCAAGGTGCTGGAGACGAGGAAGGTGCTAACGGCCATGAAGAACCTAACCCGGATGTTTCTTTTGAAACCGGTCAGGTATGAAATTCCCGTCACTTACATGTTTTAATTGTTACATTTACTCGATATATATCAATTAAGATTGTGTAGTTGATTGTCTAGGAGGTGACATTATCTAAGGTTTTCATTGTCATATTTTAGAGATAGAAACATTCAAGAGATTATTAAGGTTTTCATTGTCATAGGGTGATGTTATTTGGACATTTTAGAGAGAGAAACATTCCCGTCACTTACGTGTTTTCATTGTTACAGAAATTCGTGTCTCTTGAAGAGTTGAAGGCTTGGGTTTACAGAAGAGCACTTGATAGCGGTTACGTCATTGTGACCCGACGAACGACCACAAAAGGCGAAGGGCCGTCAGCAAGGACAGTGAAAATATTCTTGCGATGCGATCGTGGTGGTGAACACATTAGTACAGCCACAGTTCGACGTTCTGGTAGCAAAAAGATTAGTTATCCTTTTAAACTGATAGGGAGCGTAGTCGCAGAGACTGGTACTTGGAAGTTAGAGGTGAAAGAAGGGAAACATAACCATTAACATACAGAACATCTCGAGGGTAACGCGTTTGCTAGGAGGCTGACCCAGACGAAGAACTTTTGATCGAGAGGCTTTATTTACAAAACATGGAGCCAACAAACATACATTTAACCATAAGACAACAAAACCCAAGGAGCGTGTGTATTCTACAAGACATACACAACATGATACAAAAGATTAAACACAGAATTCATGGCGATCGAACTCCAATGCAGATACTAGAGAGCATGTTGCTTCAAAACAAGTACGTTTACTACACCCGGTAGAATCCTTCCACAAATGCGGCCGAGGAGGTTTTCTTTGTTCATCGTCACTCGTACAAACTATGGCGTGCATTCTCACACGTGTTGATGATTGATGCTACCTACAAAACGAACGCGCATAAACTTCCGTTTGTTCAAGTTGTGGGTGTTACATCGACACACAAGTCGTTTTGTGTTGCTCATGCGTTTGTCTTTAAAGAAAAACATGATAACTTCTTATGGGTTCCTACAGAGGCTGAGAGACTTGCTGCAAAAGTGTATGGAGCCGCGTGTGATAGTAACAGATAGAGATCAAGCGCTGATGAATGCCTGTGATAAAGTTTTCCCAGACGCTTCCAAGTTGCTATGTAGGTGGCACATCTCACATAATATTATAAAACACTGCAAGACAAAATTTACAGACGAAGACTGAAAAATATTTAAGCTTTCTTGGTCTCGAATGTGTTCGTCTCCCACTCCGGATATATACGAATATAACTTGGAGCGACTCTATGTGCGACTGTGTGACGACAACTTATCTGGTATATATTATATTTATTTACATACATGCATGCATACATGCGTACATACATTACTGGTCGATATATTTTTCAGGAGTTATGGACTATTTGCATTCTGTCTAGCTGAGAGAGTAAAGAAAAGTTTGTTTTAGCATGGACTAACACAAACTGTAACTTTGGTCAACATACAACCAACCGAGTCGAGAGCCAACATGCTAACTTGAAGAGATACCTTAAGGGGCCTAACAGCTCGTTCGATAGACTTGTATGGCTTGTAGATAAAATTGTAGAGACACAACGCATAGCAATAAACCTCAGTTTTCAAACCAGACGGTCAAATGTAATGGGGGTCCACAAAATACCATTGTTTGATTACCTACGCGGCAATGTTTCTCATAAAGCTCTAGATTTGTTGCTCGTCGAGTTAAAAAAGTTAAGTGTGTTGCGGTTAGCAAAAGGAACTTGTGGCCACCAGCTTTTTTCGAGTTGTGGGTTGTCATGTGCTTGTTGGTTGGAGTGGTATGAAAATACAGGTAATAAATACAGGCTTCTACCATTTATTAGACTTCATATTATTAACCCCCCTTCTAACTATGAATTTTTAATACAGAAAGCAAAATTCCACTTGCCGCGATAGACGTCTTCTAGACAATACTTAATTTATTACCAGAGGAAATTGAGAAAAACGATAGTAATCTTGATAAGGAAATGGATAAAGTCAAACAACAACTAAACTCGCAACCACCGCAAGTGAAAGAAAGTTTGTTGTCGAAGATAAGGGCGCTGATAAATCCAAGTATGACTGACCATCAACCGCTTGAGGTACAACAAGATACTTGAAAGCGCCCAACTGCGAAAGCACAATAACAAAGGAAAGAGGAGACTCAAAAGCCAGCCATGCAAAGCTGCCGTTCAAAGAAATCTAAAGCTAAAACGACAATTCCTGATAAAGATTTTCCACTTTGGAGGGGGACAGGTATATAGATACATACATACATAGATACATACATACATACATACATACATACATACATACATACATATCCCTCGTAAATATTTTCCACTATTTGGCGGTGACAGGTACATAAACAGTATCAACCGTTTTAAGGACTGGCTTCCATCTCTGTATTGGAGATACATTACAGATATAAAGAGATGCCCAGCCGGACGGTAACTGTGGCTTTCGATCTGTAGCTATGGGTTTAGCATTGGACCAGAATCAATGGTTATTTGTTCGCCAACAGCTTCTAGACGAGATGGTTATTAACAAAGACCAGTGGACACATGTTTTCAACAGTTTCGATCCGGGATGTTACGACGCAGTATATAAAACAATAAACTGGCTGCACGTGGCACCTGCACCAAATGAATGCTGGATGTTGTTTCCCTACACGGGATTGTTGATTGCTAAAAAATTTGGTGCGATTGTAAAGTCTTTAAGCAATGGTGGTTGTCAAACTTACTTCCCCCTATTCGATTGTCCGAACCTTTATCCTAACCATGTTATCATATCGATTGCACACGTGGAAAAAAGTCATTTCATCATGGTTGAGTTAGCCGAAGATTGTCCGATGCCATTACCGAATGGACTTTGGAGTATATACCGATCTAACGCAGCTGTCGAATGAGAGACTTTATACACGGATCATATTGAACAGTTTAAGGCGCTAAGGAGTAGTAATAAAACAAAACATAGATAGTACATGCACATGTTTTAGGTTTTCGTTGTAATAAAATAATGATTATTATCATTATTTTATTTTTAAAAAATGATTATTATCATTATTTTATTTAAAAAATGTAATTCAAATTAAAAAAAAATGTTATTTTAAAAAAAATGTAATTCAAATTAAAAAAAAACATGTTATTTTTAAAAAAATGTAATTCAAATTAAAAAAAATGTTATACTTAAAAAAATGTAATACAAAAAAAAAATAAAAAAAATTCTAGTACAGGCCGTATACGACCGTATAGCTCATTTCAATGCAGTAAAAGGGGGAAACGAATGAAATTTGAGGAAAACCAAATTTCAAACTTAAAAACACACACTCTCTCTCTCCGATCGATCAAATCCAGTAAAAGGTCGCTCAAATCACCGTCTCTCTCTCTCTCTCGGATCGTATAGCTCTCTCGGATCACTCTCTCTATTCTTTTCAATCGAGCAAAAGGTTAGTATCCGAATTTTTAGGGTTTTTTTATGATTTTTTTACGGTGGTGGTTGAATAGTGGTAGTGGTGGTGGTGGTGGTGGGGCTGGGAGCTGTTGGTTACGGTGGGGTGGTTAGAGAGGGTGGTGGCTCACTTCAATCATGCACTCCAAGTGTTCGATAAAATGTCTCAAAGTAGTTTCATGGAAATCTGAATCGTGAGGCTCTGGAACAAAAAATGTGAATATGAAATGGTTATCTAAAGCTCCCACTCTCAGCCCCACCGCCACCACCACCATTGTGAATATGAAAAAAATACATAATAGTGAGGCTCTGGAACAAAAATCGAAGGTGCGTATTGAAATCGATAAAAGTATACATTTTTGGGTGTTGATGTGATTTTAATTTAGTAACTTGCGATATGTGTTGTGGTGTTTGCTTGGTTATTTTCATTGTTCTGTAACTGAAAAATTAAGAATGATCGTCTCTTTTGTGTGAATTTTGTTCTTGTGGGTTTTGATTGGTTCTTTTCATTGTTCTGTGAACGAAAAGATTATAAGGATGTGAAATGATTGTTGTGAGTTTTGATATGTGTTTTGGGTTCTGATTGTAGTTGTTTGTTGGTTGAATATTTGGTTCCTTTCATTGTTCAATAAAAAAGATAAAGAAAGATTGCCATTTTTTTGAGATGTTTGTTGTGATTTGTGATACGGGTCGCGGGTTTTGATTGTAGCTCCTCGTTAGTTTAATCTTTTGTTATTTCATTGCTGTGTACAGGATAGATAAAAAAAGTTGCCATTTTATTGTTGGTTCAGTCTTTGGTCTTTTTCATTAAAAAAGAGATTAAAAAGTTGTCTTACTTTTTGTGAATGGGGGAGAATACCCCTTGGGATCGTTTATTAGGGGGCTGTAGGGGCGGAAGAGAGGGCGCGGGGTTTTATATGGGAGAATACCTCTTGAGATCGTTTATTTGCTGTGGCAGCTGGGCCGTCTCATCGGCCGTTGATGGTGTAGTTTCTCTCCACCTTCTGCTTTGCTCCACGTCCGGCTGCCCAGCCGAATTCGGATATGGACGATTCGAACGAGGAGCCGCCACCTTCGGAGGTATCTTTCTGTCTTTTTGGGCAACGACTGATATGTCGTTGCCTCGGTTCGCGGTCGTCTCCGGTATATATTGGTTGCTAGAGACGGTCACCGACATCTACACGACCGCGATCTCATCTATGGCCGATGCACTTTTGGCTTGGTGGCCCACTATCGGCCGTGGTCCCATCGGTAAGAAGGGTCGGGCCACGTCGCTTCGAGACCCACTCGTTCGATATATACACCGTTGTGTTGCCACGTCCATCGCTGGACGTGGCATGAGCGTCTAGTGGGTCACGAAGAATTCTATCTGCGACGCAATCCATATCCGAATTCGGCGGAATAATTCTATCTTTATTGTATATTGTATATTCACCGGCACGCCTTGCGCCGTCCATCGCTGCTTGGCGGATTATTTCGCCTCATACCACCGCAGGCAGCTCCGTAGCCGTATGTACGGTGGGCCGTTCATCACTGCTATCGCCCAACATTGTCAGCGGTATTTTGGCTTCATCGACGCCTTGCCACCACCGGCACCTCACGGTTTTTTTGGATACGACGACGATGACAGGGATGAACATAGCGGTGAGATTTCAGGATATCAGATATAGGTTTGTCGACTCTGACGGTTGTATTTTTGTACCAGAGCCATTGGTACAGCATCCGATGATTGAGGCTGAGGAGGTTGATATGGCTCATGTTGTTGAGCCGGAAGCGCCGCATGACGGCCAGCCTGAGGCAGAGGTCCAGCCTCAGGCTGACCCGGCGCATCCACCAGAGCCGCCACAACATCCTCAGTGCGTTTATCATGCGGTGAGGTTGCCTGTTTCCGCCCAGCTTCTCCTCGAGAGGCTTGTAGCGGGTCAGACGGAGATGATTCGGCGGATCGACCAGGTGGAGGGTTGTGTGGCATGGATGATGGAGAGCGAGGCTGAGAGTCGTAGGAATGCGGGTACGCCGGTTCAAGACCCGCCACCGCCACAAGTGTATCAGGATGCGTGCCCGTCCGGCACGCATGCCGGTACTGATAGCGACATGTAGTACTTTTACGTTTTATTTGTATCTTTTGATTATTATTGTACGAAATCATGTTATATATTATATTTTCAGTTGTTTATTTCTATTATTTGTTTAAAATTTTCGTTATATAATACATGTTCAGTTTGTTTGGCTGTTTGGTTGATATAAACGTTTGTATTCGACACGTTTAAATATTTATAACGATCAATTATTTTAAAACAATTACTATACAAGAATATTTGAAAACGTTTGTATTCGACACGTTTAAATATTTATAACGATAAATTATTTTAAAACAAATACTATACAAGAATATTTGAATTTAAAAAAAAATACCTATACGACCCATTAAAATATGATAAAATTATGTAATAATAGTTAAACAATGAAACAAATTTTTCAAAAAAAAAACAAAAATCTATAAAAATATTTGAATTTAAAAAAAAATACCTATACGACCTGTTAAAATTTGATAAAATTTTATAACAATAGTTAAAAAAAGAAACAAATTATATAAAAAAACACAAAATTCTATAAAAATATTTGAAGTTTTTAAAAAAGAAAGTACCAATACAATTCGTTAAAATTTGAAAAAAATTTATATTAATAGTATATCAATTTTTTTTTATAAAAACCTATACGGCTCGTATACCTATACGGCTCGTATAGGGCTATACCCATTCTTCTCATTCCATCCTTGCTTTTCCGGTCAAAAATAATACTCGTGCTCTATACGGGTTGTATAGGGCTATACGAGCCGTATAGTCTTCTATAATTACCATTCTTCTCATCCGTCCTTGCTTTTCCACTCAAAAATAATACTCGTGTCCTATACGGGCCGTGTAGGGCTATTAAAATTTCTAATAGCCTCATGATTTAAGGGCGACGTAGAATTTCTTCTATGCACTTGTCTCATTTTGAAATTGTTGATTTCTACAAAAAGAACAATGATTTTAAAAATAGACTTTAGGAAAACTTTCAACTCTCTTAGTAGGGTTCAGTGGCAGATCTAAGATTTTTAGTCAGCGGGTGTCAAAATTTGGGTTATGTTTAAATTTGGGTTATGTTTACCAAACCAAATACCAAATTTTGGTTTCGATAAGATCCTGATACGGGTTTGGTTATTCAGGTTCCATCTTCTTTGGTTTCGGTTTCATTCGGGTCAAGTTCAGTCTTCGGTTTCGGGTAAAAACGACACCCCTAGCATTTATAAATATATACGAACTAATCTGTTTCACTTGTGTAGAGTGTCGAGCTTTAAGAACGTCTGAATCGGATTTTAAGTTACATTAAATCGTAAAAAAATCATGTGTAAGAATGGATGGCGAAAGTGAAATTATTTTAGCTTTAATAAATCACAATCCGTTGGTTCTTATCTCAAGAAACTCCATAGATACAGCAAGCCCTAGAAAGCTAACCGAAAAACATGTGTTAAGAATCTATAATATTTAACTATTTATGATTAATAACTAATATTAAATGTTTAACTCTTGGATTGTTTAAATTTGAATCAAACTAAAAGGTTTGTTTTATAGCATTACTTGAACTAAAGAGACTTACTGTAAAAATTTTCCTTCAATTTTAAAATCAACCAAATCCCAACCCAATCCCCCTTTCTTATCTCAAGAAACTCCATAAAAATTGTCTTCAACTTCAACTTCCATGGATAATTTTAGAAAAACAAATTCTCCTCTAGCTACTCTTCTTTCCGTCTCTCACGTTTTATGAAAGGGGCATTGCATTACCCTATCACCTCCAATATGAGTAAATCTCATGGTTGGACACAAATAATCGACAAGTTTGTCTATAAGCTTTCTCGTTGGAAAGCAAATATGCCTTTAAACAGATGTAGATCTATATTATGATCTTATGTTTTGGGCTTTTTTGGGATATACAACATGTCATTGTTCCTTCTCCTTCATAAGGTTTCCAAACACCTCAAAAGCCTTGAGGCTCCTTTTTTTGGGGAGGTGACATGGATTCTCTTAAACTTCATTGGGTGAAATGGAAACCTGTTCTTGCTTATAAACAGAAAGGTGGGCTGGGTATTGGATCTTTGAAGGGTTTTAATTACAGTCTTCTTCAAAAGTGGAGGTGGTGCCTCGTTTCTTCCTCGGATTGTTTATGGGTTCATGTCATTAAATCCATTTATGGGATCCATAACTCTATTCGGCCTATAAAAGGAAAGGGAGTTTGGTTTCGTATAGCTAAATCTTTTAACCACATGCACGCCAAAGGTATTAATCCATATAAAGCATTAAAGAAAAAGTTTGGCTGGGGTCTCTTCACTTTATTCCGGAAGGATTTGTGGTGTAGCTTACGCCAGTATTTGTAACACCTGCCACAAAAATGTCCGAGATATGACAAAAGGTAAAACCTTAGAGACTATAAGTGTGATTACCTTAAAGTTCAGGGTTTAATTGGAAAAATATGGAAATTAAGACCTTAGCGGACCGCTAAGATTACCCGTAACAGTCCGCTATGGGTGTTGGTTTGGGTGGCGGACTGCCACCATATGAATAACGGTCCGCTACTTGTTGGTTAAGCAAACAATTCGGTTAAGCCACGTGTATAATGACTAATGGTCGTGCGTTGTGACACGTGTACCCGTGGCGGACCGCCACGCCAGGTGGTAACGGTCCGCCAGCCGCAAAACTCCCAGAACTTGCCACGCGTACTGGTGGCGGACCGCTACGCCCCCGGGTAACGGTCCGCTAGCCGCAAATTGAGGATCGGTCCAATCAGATTGTGACATATAGGCTGACGCCATCCATGGAGGTGGCGGACCGCCACCCTTCGGCTTAGCGGTCCGCTACGGATCAGTTTCCTAGCCTATAAATACTTGCACGATTTCAATCGTTTTTCTCATCCCAAACACGATCCTCACTCTCAAAACACGTTCCAGAGCTTCGGTAGACGATCCCCGACAATCCCGGTTCGATTCCCGCTCATCGTAGTGCTTGGTTTAAGAAGAAACGCTCCTAAAAGTACGGGTACGCTAGAAAAATCAAGTTAAGAAGCTAGACGTTAAGCTTGGACTCTAGAGGCTCATTCCTACAAACAAGGTAAATACTTTATCTTTTTCAAAACTTGTGTCAAATATGTTATTTACGAAAATGGCCAAATAAAGGTTAATGAAGTAATACTCAACGTTCTTCTACGAACAAGCATTCAGACCATAGGTATATGTAAAACTTGCAAGGGATACATGAGTCTCAGGTGAAATTCCCGGATTGCGACCGGTACTTCCATTTATAACAATGAGGAGACATGGAGTCCCCGTTGTTATAAAGACATACTACCAGTGTATACTGTGGTGCGATTGAACATGACGGGTCTGCTGAGTGTGTAGATTGAATATGAAGTTATGATTGTGAGATTAATACTTGTTTGTGCCAAAATGATTTTATGTCAAGATATGGTATTTACCAGCGTTCGCGCTCACGTTTTATTTTCAAAATGTTTTCTAGGTAACTAATAAAATATGATGAGAAGGGTATACGAGCAGACATGAGATCTGACCCAGTAAAGGATGGAATACACGTAGGATTCTCAGGTCTCGTGTAAAGGGAAATCCAAAAGAAAGGAGATAGGACCTGGGAACTGATCAACCATGTGTTGGAACTATTTCCAGTGGCTCATCATGTATTTGATTTCAAACTATATTTTGTAATCAAATGAGAAGGGTATTGAAACCCTATGTTTATAAAAGTAAAAATAAGGCTTTTGTTTTGCAACTGAGTTTTGGATTGTTTATAAAAGGTAGTAGGTTGTACGTACAAGATGTTCCAGGATTGTAAACCATACAATTTCTCTGGAAAAGAAGGTGGGATTGCCACATTGAGGTGGATTGAGAAGACCGAGTCTGTGCTAGCTATCAGCATGTGCTGAGGAAGATAAAGTTCTGTATGCCTCAAATTTATTCAAGTATCAAGCTTTAGAATGGTGAAACAACATCATTGCTGCTAAGGGTAGAGAAGCAGCCTATGCTATGGGCTGGAATGCCTTTATGACAAGAGTTGATAAGAAGTATGTTCCCAAGAATGAAAGGGAACAAATTGAAGGAAAATTCCTGAGTCTGAGAATGATCGGAACGAACCATCAGGAGTATGCCACAAAACTCCTGGAGTATGCCCGCATATTTTTCATCTTTCCACTCCTGAATCAAACCTAATCAAGCGTTATATCTAGGTTTTGTTGGTGAAATCCGCGACATGGTAAAAGTCGCGAATTGTGAAATCCTTGATGATGCCATGGATCTAGGGGCATCATTAACTACTAGCCTGATAAGAAATCATGAAAAAGGAAAGAAGACGAAGGAGGTAGATAGGCAAGGCCCGAGTGGATCTAATAAATACAACTTTAGTTCTCGGAATAACAACTTCTCTATTCCTGAATGTTCAAAGTCCAGGAGAAGGCACTTAGGACAATGTAGATCTGGACCTTTTTGAAGCTTTTGCAAAATGTCTGGACATAAAGCAGAAGATTGCTTCAGGAAGAAACTAATTATTTTCTTTGGTTGTGGTGAAGCTGGTCACATCAAAATTAATTGTCCGAAGCAGAAGATTGAAGATGTGCCGGTTGTGGCTGAATTCCCTGATGAATTGCCTGGAATTCCATCTGAGAGAGAAGTGGAGTTCAGAATTAATATTGTACCAGGTATGGCACCTATTGCTAAAGCCCCTTACAGATTAGCTCCAAACGAAATGGTAGAATTAAAGAAGCAATTAGACGAATTACTGGAGAAAGAATTCATAAGACCAAGCTCATCACCTTGGGGAGCTCCAGTCTTATTCGTTAAAAAGAAAGACGGATCAATGCGTATGTGCATAGATTATCATGAGTTAAACAAAGTTACGATAAAGAATCGTTATCCACTTCCCCAAATCGATGACCTTTTCGATCAACTCCAGGGAGCTCGTTGTTTTTCTAAGATTGATCTTCGCTACGGTTATCATCAATTGAAAGTTCAGGAAGAAGACATTCCTAAAACTGCTTTTAGAACTCGATATGGTCATTATAAGTTCACGGTAATGCCGTTCGGACTTACTTGGACAAATTCGTTATTGTATTCATCGACGACATTCTTATCTATTCCAAAAGTAAGGAAGATCATACCAATCATTTGAAAATCTTACTTGAAATCCTGAGAACAGAAAAGCTTTACGCTAAGTTCTCAAAATGTGAATTCTGGCTGTCAGAAGTTCAATTCCTTGGTCATGTAATCAATGCCAATGGTATTCAAGTTGACCCTATCAAAATTGAAGCCATATCCAAATGGGAAATCCCAAAGTCACCAACTGAAATTCGTAGTTTCCTCGGATTAGCTGGTTATTATCGGAGATTTATTCAAGATTTCTCTCGAATCGCAGTACCATTAACTTCTCTGACCCGTAAGTCAGTTAAGTATGAATGGGGTCCTAAACAATCTGAAGCTTTTGAAACTCTAAAACAGAAACTAACTCAAGCACCCATACTGGCTCTGCCAGATGGAAATGAAGGCTTTTCGGTCTACTGTGATGCTTCACACATCGGCTTTGGTTGTGTGTTAATGCAAGGAAGCAAAGTTATTGTTTATGCTTCTCGACAATTGAAAACTCATCAAAAGAATTATACGACTCATGATTTAAAACTGGGTGCCATAATCTTCGCCCTAAAATTATGGAGGCACTATCTATATGGAGTCAAATTCACAATTTTCACTGATCATAAAAGCCTAAAGTATATATTCAGTCAGAAGGAACTGAATATGAGGTAAAGACGATGGATGGAAGTCCGGAATGATTATGATTGCAAAATCTGTTATCATGAAGGAAAAGCCAATGTCGTAGCTGATGCTCTAAGCAGAAAGGAACATGAGAAACATAAACGAGTTCGTGCTTTAAGACTCGATCTCCAAATCGATCTTATTACTCGTATTAAGGAATCTCAGAAACTTGCTTTGCAAGAACCCAACCTTGAGAAGGAAGGATTGGTAGGCATGATGGATCAGTTAATCAAAGGAGATGATGAAATTCTTAGAATGAATAAGAGAATCTGGGTTCCTATCTATGGGAATACTCGTGAAGAAATTATGGAGGAAGCCCATAAATCTAAATATACGATGCATCCTGGAAGCGATAAAATGTACAAAAAAAAACCTAAAAGCCAATTATCGGTGGATAGGAATGAAGAAACATATCGCTATCTATGTTGCAAAGTGTTTAACCTGTTCTCAAGTTAAAGCTGAACATCAGAAACCATCGGACTTATTATAGCAACTTGAAATTCCAGTCTGGAAATGGGAAATGATAACCATGGACTTTATCATGAAACTTCCTCGAACGAGTCAAGGGAATGATATTATCTGGGTTATCATTGACATACTTACTAAGTATTCTCATTTTCTCCCAATGAAAGAAACCTTTAGTATGGATAAGTTGACACAGTTATACGTTAATGAAATTGTAACACTACACGGTGTGCCATTATCTATCGTATCAGATAGAGATAGTAGATTTACTTCTCGATTCTCGTAAAGTTTCCAGAAAGCTCTTGGTACAAAATTGAATCTTAGCACTGCCTACCATCCTCCGATGGACGGGTAGAGCGAAAGAACAATTCAAACTCTTGAAAATATGTTAAAAACGTGTGTTATTGATCTTGGGGGAAGTTGGGATGACCACCTACCTCTAATGGAATTCTCCTACAATAATAGCTATCATATAAGTATACAGGCCGCTCCTTTTGAAGCATTATACGGTCGTAAATGTCGAACTCCTATCAATTGGTATGAAATAGGAGAAAATCAGTTGTCTGGACCGGAAATAGTCCTGGAAACAACTGAAAAAAGTTATCCAAATAAAGGACGGCTCGTGATCGTCAAAAGAGTTATGCTGATAAGAGACGAAATCCGTTAGAATTCAACGTCGGTGATAACGTTATGTTGAAAGTTTCACCCTGGAAAGGCGTTGTAAGATTTGGAAAGAAAGGGAAATTAAGTCTTAGATTCGTAGGACCATTCAAAATTTTGAAAAGAATTGGGCATGTGGCCTATCAACTCAAGCTACAAGATGAAATGAATGGAGTACATGATGTATTCCATGTGTCAAATCTGCGCAAGTGTTTGGCAGATAAATCTCTGGTAATGCCCCTACAAGATGTAGAGGTAGATGAAAAATTAAGGTTTGTGGAACAACCTTTGCAAATCGAGGACATGTAGGAAAAGAGATTGAAAAGAAAGAAATTGATAATTGTGATGTAACACCCATAATTGGATCACCAATTAATAAATACATTTAAACACACGCGGAAGCTTAATCCCAGAAAATTTTATTTATTTATTTATTTTTTAAAATCCTCGCGTACCGTGAGGGATTCTGCCCCTCCCTTCGCGTACCGCGAGGGAGCTCCAAAACTGTCAGCCGAGAACCAGGTCTCTTGTCACATCCCAACCGACGGCGAAATACGTCGGGGCGGGACATGTAGACTGTTCAATTGCACATGGTCAAACTAAAGTTTCATATATTAATTGAATCCAAATTTTTATAACACTTGTTCAACAAAACACGTACAATTATACAAAAGGAAAAATAAGGTACACTATAAATGTTCGATTCATTATTTAACTAAGTCCTCAATCCTATGTGTAGCATCTTGTAAAATATCTCAAGAGTTAGTACCTGAAACATGATAAAATGAGAGGGTCAACTATAAATAGTTGGTGAGCATACATAGGTTTTGACTCTAAATAGCATCAAAGTGTCGTGTGTAAAAAAATCCATACAAGTCATGATTAATAAGGCAATTATGGGGAGCAACTATTGTGTAACCAAAAGTACAATCAAACCTTTGTAACTAGCATGCAAAATTGTGTTGTCGGTAACAATCACCCCAATCTGGGTGGGTTTGTCAGACTCAATAGATCTATCATTGTTAACCGTCGGCTTGATTAGTTAATGATTGTACATGTAATTGCAAATAAGTAGTTAACACACCTAGCACTCAAACATAAAGCTCAAATTGCACACAAATTGTAAAGTGGATTTGTATTGTGTAGTTTATGTAAATCATTGTAAGCTGTGATCATGTTTCACCCCAAAATGTAAAAACAGTGAAAAAGGGGTTATGTAAAACTCACCTTGATAAGTAGAGGGTTGAACTTGTAACTTGTAGCAACAAGAATTAAGGATGCCCTAAGTTAAATAAGATATGTTATTATAATGATGAACGGTTTAAGGGAACAACCTTGGAATGATTTGAGATTTAGGGTTTTGGAATGGACGAGTGATCGAGGATACTAATAAAGTTTGAAGGTATGCTTGTATAAATTTTATAAAAGTGATTTAGGTGTCAAAGAATATTATTTGTAAAAATATTGATATAATAACTATAATGTTTATATTATTAAGACAAAGTCATAGGTGAATAAAACTATGCTAAATAAAATAATCATTATCACGAGATAATAATAATCATAAAGATATAATTTGAATAAATAAATTAGTTAAGTGAATGATGATATTATTATTTATGAAATCTAATTACTAAACAAAACTAGTAACACTAATGACATCGTATTAATAATATGTTGTTTTAAAGGTTTAGTAATATATATATATATATATATCCCTTTTGTTTAATAAAACTAATGACGTTACAAAAACACGATTATTTCATAATTTAAGGTTTACGATATTACAATAATGCTTGTCATTCATTCATTTTTTTTTGAAATATATAAAAGTGGTAACGAAATAATACATATTTAAAATGATGATGTTCATACACTATAAGTTATACGTTCGTGATGATCAAAATGATTTTAGGCAAAAATTAAACGTATATATGAATACTTTAAAGAAGATATTAGTTATAACCCTATAATAAGAATTAGTTTTATAATTATAGCATAATCATAATAGTTTATAGATATCTAAATGTGTGTGAGTAAATGCCCAAAAGAAAAAGAGGCATGTGGGTTTAGAACCCGAGACCTGCGATTAGAGTGCTTAAGTTTTAACCAGTTGATCTAGGCTAAAGACTTGTAATGTATTAGAGTCAATTATGTTTTATCATACTAGTTTCAGGAGTCATCCTCCCCAATTCATAACACAGATTGTAACGAGACTCCATCCCCCAAACCCTAACTTCATACGATTAACCAGGGGAAAAAGGGAAACGAGATTTGCGAGTAACAGGAAGGAGTCGTTACCTGAATTTGTCCTCCGAGAACAACACCGAACCGGAATGGATTGCGTGCGGCTTGGTAGTTTGGTCCGACCAGGAAGACAGAGATGGGGGGAGACGAATCTGAGGTGCTCTATGTTTGCAAACCGTTAAAGGTCTAAAAGGGAGATTAGAATGCGTTACACGTCTTGAATTCAACGGGATTTGCAGATTTTGAGGCGTGATTTGAGGGTTTTTGAAACCCACGTCGTAACCCCCAAAAAGGGTTTTAAATTTCTAAAAATTCTCAATCAAAATTTATGATTTAAAGTTCCAAACGATCGAAATTGAATGGTATATTGATTTGGGAGGATTAGGATTCCGAATTTTCAGGGATTGAAGAGTTTTGACGCGGTTTTGACTTTCTCTTAGTCAAAATTGGTTTGAATGTTTGTTACATGGTTCCTGATCTAAAGGGGTTTCAAATTAAGATGATGGGGTTCAATAGTAATTAGAGGGGGTTTAAAATGAAAGTAGAATGAGGTTTCAAGCTAGTTAAATTGTGAATTTTATAAAATAGTTTTTATATAAAACAAAATTCAACATTATCATTTTTATTAAAACATATTCTATAAAAATAACTTTTATAAAGGAAGGTTTCACTTAATTTATTTTTTTATAAAATTGTCATTTGTATAAATGGTTCGTTTATTATGATAAAGGAAACTACATATATATTTATAAAAAAATATATATATATGTACAAGGGAGGCAAAACATCATTAAGTTCATAATATTTTACTTTTTGATTCAATTTACCATATAGTATATATATAAATATAAATAAAATATATTATATATACAATGGAGCTGAAATATTAGAACTTTGATTTGGTACCTGTTTAAAATAAGAGAATTTAAGGTGCATTCTAAGATGAGCAAACTCGGACAGAAATGAGGCATCATTAGTGAAAATTTTAAAATAACTCTAGAAAATCTTGGATGTTAAATCTCTCACATACTGTGAGAGAACCTACCCTGGTTCTCGCGTACCGTGAGGGACTTGAGTAAATAGAAAGTTTACTCATGTTACCTAGTTTCACACTTAGCCAAAATTTCCATATTTTCACCAATTCAACATGACCCAAATTTTACCAACACTTAGGTATTAGTTTCAAAACATATATACAATATTTATAGACACCGAAACATAGTTCATGTGTCAATTTACACCATATTAATGGATTTTCCTTTAATTCCCAATAACACCCAACTTGCATATGAGAACCCTCCACGCCTTGGACTTGACTTTGACCTACATCGGAACTTTCTCTACATAACCACATAAATATATCACTGTTAGTAATGACGATAAAAATACCAAACAAGTATTTACTACTTGTTTCCACCCATTCACCCATTTGACCCGTTTACAACCATTTAGTCAAATAAAGTTCTTAACACTTGCAATTCCACTACAAGTTTCATCCATTTCATTTTTCATTCATATACCACCACCCATTCACCCATTTGAAGTATTCCACACTTCTTATTAGGTTTACGACCTCTTAGTGCGAGTACCACAACTCGTCTTACCTACACTTGGAGTATTTGACTCCAAGTCCACCCTTTAAAGTATCCCACGCTTCTTATTGCGTTTACGACCTCTTGGGTTGCGTTTACCACAACTCGTCTTACCCGCGCTTGGAGTATTTGACTCCAAGTCCACCTTTTAAAGTATTCCACACTTCAATCCACCATTTCACCAAATTATCACATTTTGTTTGACTATTTACCACATAAGTCAATTACACCAATTTCACCACATTTACATATTAGATTGACTATTTACCATATAAGTCAATTACACAATTTCACCACATTTACATATTAGATTGACTATTTACCACATAAGTCAATTACACCAAATATACCACATTTACATATTAGATTGACTATTTACCACCTAAGTCAATTACACCAATTTCACCACCTTTACATATTAGATTGATTATTTACCACATAAGTCAATTACACCAAATATACCACATTTACATATTAGATTGACTATTTACCACACAAGTCAATTACACCAAATATACCACATTTACATATTAGATCATGCATCATCTTACACATTCATTTCATCTCATAGTATGCACACATATACCACCCACTTATCATCATTACTAAGTAAGTGCAAAGGCACTTACCTTTTGAGTTGGAAGATCCCGTGGCTCCTCCTCGGTTCACAATTTAATTACTTAAACATATACACCTAGTTTAGTAATCTAACATTCATCAAAATCACATTACAATTGAGTCAACAACCCAATTTTCATTTCCAACCCAATTTTCATTTCCAACCCAAACTGACCCGTTTGGGTTATTCTCATAACCAAACACTCTCTTTCAATACAAACTCACCTACTTGAGTTTTCTTTCCAATACCTTGACACTAATTTCTCATTCAATAAGTTTTATTAGGTCAATTTGGTGTTCATTCAAGTGTTTAATACCACCTAAACACTTAATCATCACTAATTCAACATTCTAGCATCATAATCCAAACACCCCCAATTTTCACCATATGAACCCTAATTTCTCATAATCAAAATCAAAGGGTTCTAAGATGTTAATCACCACTCTTTACCTTCAGTTAAGCTAGATTATCCACAATCTAACACCAATTTATCACATGCATAAATAATTTTCAGATTTCTACAAAACCCATCCACCAACACATTCAAAGATAAAATCAAAGAATGACTGACACTTACTTGATGTTATGAAGGTGTTGTGTGATCCAAAACCTTCACAATTTAAGCTTCAAACCTGTTTTCTCCTTTTCTCCTCTTGGAATGAATGACCTCAACACCCAAAATGGGTTCGATTTTGACTTCTCCAAGTCAATATGGCAGATTTGCCATGTTACACTTTTGGCCCCTCAACTTTCATTTCACCCATTTCATTCCAAAACTAGTTAAAACTAGTATAACCCCATTACTAACTTGAAACCCATTTGTTTCAACTTATTTCTAAAATATTATTTTCACCATAATAGTAATTAGAAATATTTAATTTATTTTAAAACGAAACCCGGATTTTGGTTCGTTACATGTGAAAGTGAAATGGAACTCCAGACGTGGACCTGAGTACACGTGGGAACTAGAGTCTGAAATGAAAAAGAAATATCCACACTTGTTTGAGTAAACTCGAGGACGAGTTTAAAACAAGGTGGGGAGAATGTAACACCTGCCACAAAAATGTCCAAGAGTTGACAAAAGATAAAACCCTAAGGACTATAAGTGTGATTACCTTAAAGTTCTGGGTTTAATTGGAAAATATGGAAATTAAGACCGCTAAGATTACCCGTAACGGTCCGCTATGGTTGGTTTGGGTGGCGGACCGCCACCATAGGAATAACGGTCCGCTACTTGTTGGTTAAGCAAACAATCCGGTTAAGCCACATGTATAGTGACTAATGGTCGTGTGTTGTGACACGTGTACTCTAGAGGCTCATTCCTACAAACAAGGTAAATACTTTATTTCTTTCAAAACTTGTGTCAAATATTTTATTTACGAAAATGGCTAAATAAAGGTTAATGAAGTAATACTCAACGTTCTTCTACGAACAAGCATTCAGGCCATAGGTAAACGTAAAACTTGCAAGGGATACATGGGTCTCGGGTGAAATTCCCTGATTGCGGCTGATACTTCCCTTTATAACAAATGAGGAGACATGGAGTCCCCGTTGTTATAAAGACATACTACTAGTATATACTGTGTTGCGATTGAACAGGACGGGCTTGCTGAGTGTGTAGATTGAACAGGAAGTTGTGATTATGAGATTAATACTTGTTTGTGCCAAAATGATTTTATGTCAAGATATGGTATTCACTAGCTTTCGCGCTGACGTTTTATTTTCAAAATGTTTTCCAGGTAATGAATAAAATATGACGAGGAGGGTGACATGAGATCTGACCCAGTAAATGATGGAATGCACGTAGGATTCTCAGGCCTAGTGTAAAGGGAAATCCAAAAGAAAGGAGATAGAACCAGGGAACTGATCAACAATGTGTTGGAACTATTTCCAGTGGCTCATCATGTATTTGATTTCAAACTATGTTTTGTAATCAAATGAGAATGGTATTGAAACCCTTTGTTTATAAAAGTAAATACAAGGCTTTTGTTTTCCAACTGAGTTTTGGTATTTACAATTACAACCCTTGAGGTTGAAAGAATGGTGAAACAATCATTTGAAAAAGACTTCCGCTGTGACTTACAAAAAACCCCGAAATCAAGTAACCAAACGATACCGATCGGGCTCACACACGTCGAGGGGTTGCCTGGGGCGGGGTGTGACAATATTGGAGTAGCTTATGATGTTACACGCGTGGATTAGGGTTTGAGGTGGTTTTTGGACGCCTATTTAACCTCGGAGGATAGGGTTACAACCGGGGACATCATTATACGAGTCTTTGACGAATTTGGAGGCAGGAGACAAAAGGGGAATCAGTTCTTAATCATGAATTTTTAGTAATCTTTTGATTTCTAGGATTTATGGGTTTAACTTTTTTGATTAAACACTTTAATTTTGTTATTCAATTATTAATCCATCAAGTCAGTGGTCTTTGAATCATTAACAATTGGTACGTGGTTGAGTGATTGAAATTGAATTGGTAATTGTTTGGATAATATCTCAATTGTGTTCTTGTTGGGTTTAGATCTTTAGGTCGTCAACATAATCAGATTAAGTAGTTTCACAATTATTTATCATCCAAGTTATCTATCCATTCGTTCATGTCTATGTGAATTCCAATGGGTAGTAATTTGATTATACAAGTGCTTCATAAACTTGAACCTAGGTAAAGGCTTTTGCCTTTTAGATTGGAGGTCCTGAGTTTAAACCCAGACATGTGATGAATTGTTTGGTGTAATTTAAGAGTATGACTATATAGATTTGTTGTTCGAAAAAAAAAGTTTGAACTCAGGTGTAATAATCCTTTATTCATTGTTTACAAATCAGTTTTAATTTCAATAAGACTATAGATTTGTTGTTCGAAAAAAAAAGCTTGAACTCAGTTTTAATAATCCTTTATTCATTGTTTTCAGGTGTAATAATCCTTTATTCATTGTTTACAAATCAGTTTTAATTTCAAGTTTACATTTTTATTGATAATCAAAGCATTGAATTGAAAGTGTTTTCAGTCAATAATCCAAATCTCAAACATCTTGTATTTTTTCATTAAGTTTTATTTCAATAGGTTGTAAGTTTTTAACGAGAACTAGAAATCAAGACCCGCGCGTTGCGGCGGGGCCGTACGGTGACATTAACGTGGTTAAGTACATAATTAAGCCCGCGCGTTTGCGAATCTCGCTACACGTGTTGCGGTTGTGACATTAACGACGTTAAGTGCGTAAAAGATAAGTATGGAGTTGCGACGGTTCAGTGTAGATAGAAAAAGTTTCACGTCTAGCACGTTGCAGCGTAAACATGACATTTAAACAATAAAATTGCAACAGGAAACAAATGTATGCCAAGTTCATAAAAAATTAGATTAGAGTAAACACAACAACGTGTAAAGTCGTGAATTTACGTTGATTAATTTCAAAACTTTAAACCAAAAACAAAACAATTTAATAAATTAACATTGAATTGTTGAAAAAAAATTGAAACGCGTTAAAAAAATCAAGACCGAAACGAATTTTAAACACATATAAATTTTAGATAAAAAAACGAAACTGTTCAAAAAACTACAAGGTAATGACAAATTCGTTTGATAAGTTAGCTAGTAATAAAGTAAATAATATAATTTTAAAAAATAAATATAAAAAGATGAAAGAAAAAAAAGATAAAAGGAAAATGATCTTGGGAGAGGAACAGTCTTGGACGACGG
The DNA here is from genome assembly GCA_023525975.1 of Smallanthus sonchifolius. NCBI lineage: Eukaryota > Viridiplantae > Streptophyta > Magnoliopsida > Asterales > Asteraceae > Smallanthus > Smallanthus sonchifolius. The sequence continues at coordinate 75,177,927 of CM042027.1, read as the reverse complement.
AACTCATGAGAGAATCGTTAATGATACTGCAATTTTGTGTGGCATAGTAGGGAAAATAATTCAAAAAAAATGCTATTGTAGGATTCGAGCCTGGGCTAGCAACCCCAAGTTTGAGAGACTTTACCACCAAACCAAGGCCACTTTAATGTGAATTCTTGACATAACAAATCCTTATTCTAATAAATTATTTCAAATAAATTTATATATCCATTTTCATATTTATTTTTAAATTTTCCTCGTAACATCATATGCACCAATTAAAAAATATTAAATACACATATTTTTAAATTTATACTCTTTTGTTCTATCTTCAAATATATAGGTCGGCTTCTTCAAATTAGAAAAAAATCTTCTACTACAACCACCCAATACCAAACTCTCACTCCTACAATATGCAACATATATTATTATTATGGAAGATGATACTTACTTGAGCGTTGGAGTACTATTAGGCGTTGGAGTATTATCAGGGCTAAACCCTCAGACCCTCTAACAAGAGTTTAACATGGATGTAGCTTAGTTTTGGAACCGAGAAGGGAAGAACCGACTTCATAACATCACCAAAGTTGATCTGAACCGATTTTGTCTTTCTCGAGTACTATTACCTTGAACCGTGTCTAACGGTGTGGATTTGGGTAGCAACCGTCAAAACCTACTTTAAATTTTATTTTGAATTATTTGTCAATTTATCGTTTGTCTCAAAAAGATAAAAGGATTACTCAATAGTCAAGAGTAAGTTTTATTTTATAATTAATGAACTTTTATAGTAATTTATAATTAGGGATGGGTTCAGTTAAGGTATTGGTAATATCAGTTTAACACCTGGTTGTAAAATCGTATCCCATACCTGGCCTAATTTCCGTTGGGTATTTGATGGGTAATTACCGGTCGGCTATACCTCGTTCGTTAAAAAAATACTCGTTGGTATTTGATGTGTTCGTGGATTAAGTTACAAAAATATAAATAAATATATTTTTAGGATGGTTTCACGAGATCAGGTTTAAATTTATAAAATGATAATTACTTTAACTTAAAACACACACAATAGACAAGTGTACCTATCGCAGCGTAATATAGTCTAGGTAAGAACCAAGTATCGAACCAATGAACACGGTCGAGTTCCAATACTCAACTTTTGTTATCGTTTAGCCGGATTAATTAGTGAATGGGTTTTGTGTGCTTCTGAAGCAGAAAAGTAAATGACGGTAAAGTAAATAACATAAAAGTAAAAATGTGCGTGATGTGTGTAACATGAATGTAACTAGCAGAATAGTAAATAACAGAAAAGTAAATATGACGGAAATGATCAGATTACGGATAGTATTGCTTTGAGTTTCGAATCAGCTTGGTACGTGATAATGTTAAGTTGACTAATTCAGTGGTATGACTACTACAAACGTGTGATCCGGGTTTCCGCTAGAGCCTCGCCCTCACTACATTTGATTCATGAATTATAATCTTTAAACTAAAATAGTAGTGCCTCCCGTTAGGGATAACAATTACCCTCAACCCTTCAAATGGTCATCTTCGGGTTAGTTTAAGATATCGAACTTAAAATGCTATATATTAGAGTTAAATAGGTGATTTTATTTTGCTCACCAGAAGGCGGTGTAACAATGTGACCAAGTATAAAGACGTACCGTTCCCAACATGAGTTCACCAATTCTTGGTCGCATAATAAGTTCGTATAAAGACGTACGACTTTAAAAGTATAGACCAAGTCTTGGCTTATCAATCTCTGCTCGTATAAAGGCGTACGAGTTTCAAAGGAAGTTTGATTAAAAAGGGTTTTACGATCTTACTCTTTAAAATCAAGATACTCACAAATATAAAGAAAGATTTAGACAATAATAAAAGCCCACAAAAAGGTGGTTTTAAGATCGAATAACTAAAGACATAAACATACCACTAAATTAATATGTTAACCATTATCATACACCAAACACCATCTTCACCCTAGCAATACAAAGAAGCTTTAGCCACGAATGACCATAACGACTAGCGTAACTATGAGTTTCGTAGGCTCCGCTATTATGAAACAAGGAGGAAGAACCCCTCTACTCTCTACACTAACTATGAAATAAGCTCTCTCTAGTGAGTTCTTGAGGTATGGAATAGTGTGTTGAATGAATAACTCAAGCCCTCTATTTATAGGCCTCAAAATGTGCAATGTACGGTCGTGCATTGGGTTGCACGGTCGTGCAAAGGCCTCGGTTGTTAACCAATTTTGACTTCTTGGGGGTCAATGCTCAGGAATGAACCTTCTAGAAGCTTGAATTTTTGATGTTTTTGATAGGATTTAACTTGATTTATATTTTCAACATCGAATATCCTGCAATTACAAAATGTAAAAGTTTTAAGCATCAATTGCAAGGTTATTATTCAATTAGTACAATAATATATGGATTATTATGCATGTAAAACATGTATAAATGATGATATATTAGTATTTCCAAGTACATTTTTTAACATTATAATTATTGAACATTTTTTAGTTATATACAACTATTAAAAATTAAAATATGATACATTAGGTACATAAACGTCGTGGATAACAATAAAAAGAATAATTAATTTTTCACATAATAAACCTACCGATCGAAATGAAGCATTTGTAGATAAGATTTAAGAGAAAATAAAAGTACAAATTATTTTTTTGGTAAACGGGTATGTAGTTTCGGTTAACCCGGCCAGGTATCACCTAATTCCATACCTGTCACTTATCCGTGAAAAATTTTAAAACTAATTTTTTATACGATCTCATACCCGTTGGGTTTCGAGTTCACCCACTGGACATTGTTTTTTTTTTTCCATCCCTATTTATAATAAAATAATTAGCCGTCTAGAGTTTTTATATTATTTCAGTATATATTATTATATTTATTTATCATTTTATCTGATTGGTGTTTTTTGTATTATATTCTAAAAATTAGTTATATCACTAGATAATATTTGATCACATAGAGATGTTTACATTAAGGTTTTATAGATATATTAAATACCAATAACAATAATCATAATAAAAATAAAAATAAAAGTAAAAGGGGTAAGAAAAGATGATTTATTAGAAGATGAAATTGTTAGTGTCAACCGGTGAGTAAAAAAAAACAAATAATTATAGTTGACACAATGAGACTAGGAATATCTTGGAACATGACAATGTCGTAATGAAAAATCACACTTAATTATAACCAATGCATGCAAAAGCAAATATGAACTATAAATAATTTATGAGCTTCTCTCAAGCATATCTTGATATCTTTTAAAAGACTCAAGCTTCTGAAGTCTCATTCGTTTATGAAACTTCATTATGAAGAGATCCGCCACGCGATCAATCTCGTCCTCGAGCCTAAAATCTTCACCATCATGTTCCATCACCAAATCAACCACGGAACCATCGGGATCACCCAAGTCATTGTCGTCCTCTTGATCAAAGAGCGAATGATGGTACTCGTCTTCCAAACTGTTTTCCTTGTGCAAAACTAGTTGAAGGTTGTAATCAACGTTGGTTGACTCTAAAACTTGATGATTGTTGTTGTCTTCTGTGGCACCAAGTAGTAATGCATGAATTTTATGAGAGATTGAGCTTGTCCTTATTGTGAAAGGAAGTTTCTTGTTCTTCAACAATGAGCAAATTATAACTCTGGCTTTCATCGACTCCACTTTGCTTTTGATAGCTAGTGATTTGGATTTTGTGAGTGAAGTCAATCGGGATATTATGTTCTTCAAGAATAGAGACACTCCTTTCTTCATTCTTTTCGGGTTGTTCGATGTACAACCAAGCATTCACAGAGTTAAGTAGCATAAGTTTGTGGCTAGTTAAATGAAACAATCACCCACTCAAGTGTACAGAAATGATAGATGGAGAAATAGGGTGAGATGCAAAGTGATGTATAGAAGATAAGTTGGCAAAAGAGATGTGATATAAGCTTTAATTTCATAGGTTCATTTATATGTGAAGGAAAGAGTGAGCAAAAAAAAACGTTCATTATAATAATAATAATATTATTATTAGATTTTTTTTAAACTATGGCTTGTACTAATGCATCATCACATGAGGGGTTATTCCAAAATTTGTTTCACATACCTTCGTCGTTGGTATTGACATTGACAATGTCTCTATTTTCTTACCAATATAAAAAGGCCTATTTTGAGTTGTCACGAATGTCATTAGTGATGATGGCTTGAGAAGTTGTCAATGCCAGTGATGATGGCTTGAAAAGTTTGTGACAAATTCGAGAATGAACCCAATGTGGTGAAGCCATCGCCATTGCCCCTATGTGAAACAAATTCGAGAATGGGGCCTATGTGATTAGGGCTGGCATAACAGGTCATACACGACATGATAAGACACGATGCCTTGTAGTGTTCGACATGAACACGTATGACACGATAACTAATCGTGTCATTTTTTTCAAATATGAACACAACTTGTTTAGAAGCATGACACTTGTTAAAGGACCTATTTAGAGAGAGAATAAATATCACATGTAATAAAAGAAAAAAATGTCAAAAATTCACATGTCAATATGTCACTAACGGGTCTTAATAGGTTAACATGTCTTTAACTTGTTTAGACACGAATTTAACTGTCTTAACGTGTCGACATATTTAAGACACGAAACCCGTTAAGGTCAAACACGAGACATGTTAATTACGTGTCGTGTCATGTTAACAGATCGGTGTCAGAAATTGCCAGCTCTACATGTCAGGGGCGGACCTACCCTATGTAGGGGTGTTCAAAAAAATCCGAGTCCGAAACCGAATTATCCGAAAATCCGAATCCGAATTATCCGAAAATCCGAATCCGAATTATCCGAAAATTCGGATATCCGAAATTTCGGATATCCGAAATTCGGATATCCGAATTTTCGGATTCGGATTCGGATAGTGATTTTCGGATATTTCGGATAGTTCGGATATCCGAATATCCGAAATATTATATTTATATATATTTTTTAATTGTTTTTATTATTTAAAAATAAGAAATTTTGAATCAAAACCCGATATATTATATTTATATATTTTTATATGTATATTTTCTAATGTTTTTTAAGGTTTTTAATTGTTTTTGTAATTTAAAAATATTATTTTTATATATTTTTTTATTTTTTTTATATTTTCGGATATCCGTTTCACTATTCGAATCCGTATCCGAATTTTCGGATATCCGAAATTTCGGATTCGGATTCGGATAGTGAAATCCACTATCCGAAAATTTCGGATATCCGACTTTGAACACCCCTAACCCTATGGGTAGGGGTCGCTACCCCTCAACTTTTACGCGTAATGCAATTTTTTTTTACGGTTTTATGTATCCGGTTATCCAATATGTTACCCCTGAGCAAAAATTTCGTTACCCCTCAATTTTTTTTAAAAGCTTAACACTTCATAAAAAGTCTAAAATTTTATAAAAAAACCTAATACTTTATAAAAAGTCCCCACATTTTATTAAAGGTTTTGAGGTATTGGGTTTTAATAAAACATTTGGGCTTTAGACGGCTCAAATGTTTTATTAAGACCAATACCTCAAAGTCTCAATTCTCAAACCCAACTTACCCAAACGGTCGGCCATGAAGAAAGACAAAGAGCGGGAACTGTGAGAGTCAGAGACCGACCACTCAACCAGTCGCTCGACCTGAGCTGTGACTACCGCCCGGCGCTGCTTACGCCAAACCCCAGTTGCATGTTACCGTAAAAAAAATTGTTTACGTGAAAGTACGGTCAATTTTTTTTTGTTTCATTTAGATGAAAGTACGGTAAAAAAAAGTTTTGTTTCATTTACAAGAAAGTACGGTCAATTTTTTTTTCATTTACATGAAAGTACGATCAAAAAAAATTTCGCTACCCCTGAACTTTTGTTTTAGGTCCGTCGCTGCTACATGTGATACATGGCTTACTGTAAGCCTTAGTTTTAATTTTTATTATTATTATTATTACTATTATTATTACACATATAAAAAAAATGAAAATGTATATAAAAATCAAATCAAAAGCAAACCTTGCTTGTTAAGTAATCAGGACAACTAAGATCGATAAATATGACTTTGGATCCACCAGAATATATACAAGTACTATTATAAATGTTGTTTTAGTGGCTTGCACAGATTCTACGTACACATTTTTATTTTTGGTTTAACGTGACTGAAAACGCCGAAAGCAATATTTGGAAAGTAAGCACACACTATGCACATGCATTGCATCAACTCTTTAGTTTTTTTTTATATAATTTGAAATAGGGGTTCAACCGATATCTTTTCTCATTCTAGTCTACTTTTTTTTTTTTTTTTACTGTTTAACCATTTGACTCGTTAGAGATAAAACATAAACCAAATTGACCCGTTTATAAAAAATTAGGTCGAATTTGTCACATTTACAAAACATATATAAACATATGCAAAAAGTTAAAATAAGTCATGGTATAAGCTCACCTCAAAAAAAGACTCAATTGCCACTAAGGTGTATAAATTCGTCGGCATAGTATATAAAACCTAGCAAGTCATTTTCAACCCTTTTCAATTCAATGTAGATTTCGGATCCAGTTAACTTCAGTCTAAAGAATTAAATTAAAAAGTTGATTTTTATTAATTTAAGCGGTGGTATAAAAATTTTATACTTATAATAAAAATGATAAAACCAAAATTAGAGTCCCGTATAGTTTCATATGTTGGGTTAATCTTGCTACATAATCATCATTGCTTAAAAATTTAAAACCAAAACTTTGATTTCTTTCCAGTTGTGTATTTTATTTTATTCTTTATAAATTACTAAATTGATTCATTAAAACTTATATGTTTCTGTATTTGTTATTATTGTAAAATTTAAATCTTAAATCAAGGAGAACAGTTGTTGTATAAAATATCCCTCATCTTTAAAAGAATTAAGACAAAAACTAATTATATTTTAAAACACCGTGGTAATCAATCAAAATGAGAATAAAAAGAAATAAATTAACATGAAATTTTTTTACTATAATGATATGACAAAAAATCCCATGAGATCTAACAAATATTATATCTTTAAATACATAAATATATGATTAAAAGTTTTTATTTGGATCATACTTGCCTATAAAGTTGTTTTCAGTTTGTAGAATTCATAAAAATATAATTGAACAATTTAAATGATGATGAACACGATTTTAAATTAAAAAATATTTAAATAAAAATTAAAACAAATAATTAATTTAGTTACATAAAATAGTTGAGTTGAGTTGATTATTAATAAGAGAGAGACGAGCAAATGTGAATTAGGAGACCTATAAATGTGACAAGTGTTATCTAGTTAGTCATTTATTAGATGGTATAGATATAGATATTGATATTGATATTGTAGCCAATGATCTTCAGGCCAAGTAGTTGAGGTGAGGTACCCAAAACTTTATTAAAATGGGGAGGTATTGGATTCAAGTCCCACTAATGACAAAAAAAGAGGTTTCAGGTTAAGCCAGGGGATTTTTTCACCTAAGGTGGGTTTCCTCCTGAGGGTGGTCTCAGGTTCGAGACTAACTGGGACGGACAGATGTACGAGCTTTCCTTCGGGGACGTGCCAGCCTAGAGCCCTAAGGCTTCATACTCGATAAATGGAGATGATCGGGCGGGTCAGTGGCTCGTCAGTGACCCAAATAGTTGTTAAAAAAAGATAAAGATATTGTAACATCCCGAAAATAATGAAAGATAAATAAGCGGGTTTTTGAAATAAAGAAAATAGAAAAGCCGAGACGAGCAGGACGAGACACGAAAGAAACAAAGAAAGAAGGTAGAGAGAGAGAGAGAATGCAAGGAAGCCAATATTTAGCTCGAGATCTCTTCCATTCATCTTCTCCATTAGTAGTAAACAAAAAATTGTCATCCTTGAGGTATGGATCGAATCTAAAATCCCTTTTTGTTCAAAAAATGAGTTTTGAGGTAAAACTTGGGTTTTCATCTCAAATGTGAGATTTTTAGGTGTAAATGGAAGAACAAAGCCTGGATTTCGCTTCATGGGTAATAAACAAAAGGTTTGAACGTAAAAAGTTTTCAACTTGAATAAAAAACAAAGATTTCTGGCCAAGAACATTTGAATCGTTCGAAAAATGAATGAATGGGCCGAAAAGCGTTTTCGACCGAAAGAGATTTCGATCGAATAAGGAACACTGTGTGTTGAACAAAAAACTACTTCGGACGAAAAGGTTTTCGCCGAAATGGTTTCAAGCGAATGGCATTTCGGACAGGAAATATTTTTGGTAGAAAGGGATTTCAACAGAAAAAAAGGTTTTGGCTGAAAGAGATTTCAACCGAAAAAGATTTTGGCCAAAAGGGTTTTTGGCCATGGTAGTTTTCGGGCCAAGTGTTTTAGAGTTAACAGTATATTTGACACATCTAGTTAATTATCGTTCTAACAGGTTTCTAGCATTCTGTTTAGCACAATCGGTTAACGAGTTTAATAGTAAGATCAGAAATTGTGAGTTTCTATTGCCCATTTTTTTTACGTTTTTGAGCTGATGTGCATACTCAACAGAGAAACATGATATTTATGAAAAAGTTTAGAAAGACAAAGATATATTTTACAAATGAATATTTTATGAATGTAAAGAGAAATAAAGACAGAGTAAACAACAAAATCCAAAAAACGAATGTTTTAAAGAAAGTAACGTTACACGAAGAAAGATTAATGAATAGAGTTATGAGTACTATAGTGTCGAATGAATGAGATAGATACCGTGTTATTTATTTATATGATAATGTGTACTAACTGAATGTAAATGCGATAATGTGAATGTTATGTGATAAACATAGTAGATGAAATGTTATATGAATGTTTATATAATAGACAAAGTAAATGAAATGTTATGTTAACGTATAGAAAGAACATAGGAGACTTGTACAAGCAACAAAGGAGTCTTGTATTCGTAGCAAGCACAGAGACAGATGAGTCTTGTTTATGTAACAAGCAGATAGACAGAGGAGCCTTGCCACTAGGCAAGCATACAGAGGAGACTTCCCTTCAGGTAAGCAAAATAGAGGAGTCTTGATTCGTGGAAGCATAGAGGAACCTTGTCTCTGGGCAATGGTTCAGATGTGTATGATAGTATGAATGTATGTGTAAGTTCACTTGTTATATACAAGTGAAAGAAAGTATGAGAGTGACAGAGTGGGGCACTTTAATTGGTTTATCTAAAACAGAATTTTTAACAAATAATAGTAACAAAACGATTTATATAATTAAGCTACCAAAAAGAGAAACAGAGTTTACAGTCAATAATGTAAAGATAAAACTCACCAGCGTTAGCTTACTTTTTGTATGCATGTCAGGTAAACGAGAATGGTAGATTAAAGGAGCTGTGAGAGCTCGATAGCATCGATTGGATGACTGCTTGTTCTGAAGACTGACAATCCCATGACTACAGTTTTGTTTTAGATAATGAACGTTGAATGTTTTAATTGACACTGAAATTATGTAATAGACTTTCGTTGTATCCTTTGAATTCGATATTTAAGAACTATGTTTATGCTATGTGTGTCAACTATAAGAGGTACCCGGTTTGAGTCCTTTCAGATATAGATATAGATTTCTGAGTTTAGGTCCTCATTAAAATGAATCTATGACGTTATAAGTTAAATGGACCGTGTTCAATTGGTGTAAGCTAGTAATTGGTCTAATTGTTCACGTGGAACGTGACGTCTTTCCGTTTGAAGCGACTCTAAAAGCATGTGGTATACCCAAGTGAGTGAGGCTCAAGTGAGGGGAAAAGTGGTTGTCACGTGGCGCCACGTCATTTTAATGAATTCTCACATCACACTTACTTGGCAAGGGAAATACCCAAGTGAGTGAGTGAGGTGTGAACATTAAATGCATTTTAATAATAAATTTATAAATAAAAATTATAATAAAAAAGACATAAATATAAATTATAATAAAAAAGACATAAATTAAAAATAAAATAAAAAAGACATAAATTGAAAATAAAATAAAAAAGACATAAATAAAATGTTATTTAGTGGTTATTTATAGGGGGTAAAAAGTTTTTTTTTAAGTTACCGTTTTTAACGGTCAAATCTTAAATGTTTTAGCCGTTCAACGGCTCTCTTCACCTCTTCACACCCGTGAAGTTCTTCACGTGGAAGTCTCCCCCCTCCTTCACGCCATCGAGGGGGCGGTGTGCAAAAATCCCTCACGGCGTGAGCCATCCTCACGGCACTCCTTCACGTGGGTATACCACTTGATCTAAGGGTGAAGGGGCCTCCTATTTCTTTTCTAAACTTACATAACCAACTACTAATCAAATTATTGTAAATCATTTCTTTCCTCAACTTCCATCGAGGGGGCCTTCCTTAACCCTTTTTATTTAATAAATAATTTAATTTATATAATTTTAACATTTAAAATACCTCTTTAATTAATTAAAAACAAAATACATTATTAATTAAAAAATAGCATTCCATTAATTTCAAAACATAATATTAACTAGTATGTCTTCATTTGATACACTTATATTTTACCTTGTTCAAAAATAAGATTGTGATCAAAACAAATTAAATATAGACGTAACAATAACTATACTAGAAAATATTAAGAAAACTTATTATTTTATTAATAAAAAAATAACTATTTACAAATAGATTATGATAAATAGAAAATATTAAAATAACTATCTATAAATAAAAACTCATTATACACTATTCCGTCGACAAACGTTGTGTGGAAGCTCTTTTAGGTGCTCGATCGCATCTCCGAGAATCGACACCCGATACATCTGTTTAACATTATGTAATTAGAAACATGAAATCTACTCACAAGGATCATGAAGAACTGAATATCCAATGATCTGAAGATTAATTTGGAATAAATCAAATAAAAAAATATGTTTCACTGTAGTCCAAAATCTATGAGTTTTATGAAGTTGTTAACATCAGAATACTTGTGAGGCGGCTAAAAGGGAAAATAAAACCAGTTTGTAACAACTGCAAAATGAAAAACCAATTTTTGACCCAGTTTCATCAAGAATAATTCTAAACTGTGGTCAAGAATAGGATCTTGATTGTTGTAAATCATGAGGTGAATTAAAGAGTTTCAAATGGAATTTTTTTTTCCATTTGAAACTCTTTAATTCACCTCATGATTTAGAACAATCAAGATCCTATTCTTGACAACAGTTTAAAATGAAACTGTGGTTGAGCTTTTCTAAGGGAGAGAATTAACTACCACCAGCACCACACCCTTAAGAAAGCTCAACCAACAGGGCAACCTACACCTACCACAATGTAATCGTATGATGACGTGGCAAAAAAACTTACCTAGAGAGGAGGTGAAGTAAGTGAATGAAGGCCCTCGCCCTCGTCCAACAACATGAATGAGCCTCCTTGTCACTGGTCGCTACATTCTCATCCGCGATTACTCCCCTAAGGCTATCGATTCAAGTTGAAAACGGGAGATGAGTGGAAAGGTGGAATTGTCCTTGCACACCAACTCCTATTCAAATGACCACCATCAAACAAGATAAAAGGATCTTTCTTTGCATATTAAACAAATATAATTGGTTGCATGGTTGTTATTTGTACATCAAAGTATCAAACAATCATGAATCATGACATATAATGAATTATAGTTGATAAAGATCATTCAATGTTGTCATTTATCTAAAACTATTCAATATTATAAAGTTTGGTGATAATGCTTAGAAAATTCTTTGGGTTTCAGGATATTGTAATCAGTCTTACAGTCGTTGAAGCTCATTGTCCCTAGCCTGAATAGAAAGAAAGAAGGATATTGGGTGGGTTAGATACCTCGAGTATAAACTCTGACCATGGAAGGACTGTAAGTCTAGTTTCAAGATATATGGTTATAAAAATCGTGATTAATCGGCCTAAAAATCGCTAATCGGTCAAAGTTGGTCAAAATCGGCCCTAGTAGACCAAAAATCTGTGGCTTCCCATTTTTTCAGCGAGATTCCGGCGGGTTACCCGCGACCTACAGGCGACTTTCCGGCGAGATTCTTGTAAATTCCGGCGATTTATAAAAATGTGTGTATATATATATATATAATTTTGAAAAGTACATATAAAAATATGTGTATATATATATATATAAATCTGAAAATTACATATAAAAATTCCAATCCGATTAATCCCTACCCACTGCCCGACTAGCGCCTAGCGATTTTTACAACACTGGTGATTCATACCTTAGAGACTAATAACTGATTGATATAATATTTGAAATTTATTTGATAAAATGACTTTGTAGGAATTAGAGTAACTACAAAAGTTGGTGAAAGATAGTGAACTTCAACATAATATTTTTCTAACAATGAAACTACTAAACTTGTGTACCAAATTAGAGGGAAAATGACTAAGCTAATTAAGACTTTGATGATAAAGAAATACTCAACACTCTGTGTAACAAGGAGATCAAGACAAGAAACTTAAGAAGGAACATATTTGTGGCATAGGAGTTGTATCAAAAGACCAAGTTTTAAAATTTTGTTGCTATGAAGACCTAAGATTTGAAGAAGAAACTAATGCAAGTAAGTTTAAGTATGAAGAACTCAAATAAAACGAATGTAGATTGCAAGATTTAAAAAATCAAACATTTACTTTTGATGAAAGGCACATGATTGGATGTGTGGTCCATCAACAAAGGAATGGTGATAAGGCAAACTTAACGGAGGATGATGGTGGTTAGATGCATGATACAAATATATAGAATGAAGGGAAGTCGTTATTTTTTAATGAATGTCACAAATTATAAACATAAGGCTTTGATTTCTATGTTCTTCCTCAATTATAATAGACTATATTCTTATGTCATCCAAGCAGGCCAACTCTACAATATATAAGGTATCTGCTTGGTTTACTGATATTAGACACCAAAAGCACAACCAATGTTTTTCATTAGAAAGGGAGATTTGAGACGGTGATTAACAGGAACAGACCTATGCTTCCTTAAACTTATGCAAAAAATGTGGCTTGTCTACTCAATCATTTTATAACCAATTATTATACTTTTTCAATTATCTATTTCACTTCTGAACAATGACATCATTAAGTGGTTTATAATGAGAAATTTCTTACCATATCCCAGACACGTGAATATGCTGACGCCATGGTGGCTTCATATCTTTGGCATGTGTCCTGTTTCCTGTTTCAGTACAGGGATTAGGAATAGATTGCAGAGTTAAGACCATATGAGAAAAATAGCACATTAACAGACATGGTGGCACGTCCAAATTCTTTTTGAAATCGCCAAACTAACTAATACTTGACTGTTGAATTCACAACCTAGATTTTATCTCTAGCAACTTACAGATGATACACAAGTAATATGTTATATTGACTATTTATTAAGATCATGACCAATTTTGGGGCGTGGTTTCAACCATAGTTATCAAAAGCTCGCTTTTGTGCGCCTAGGCGCAATTTTAAGGCGAGGCGCGATAAATGCGCCTTGACTTTAAGGCGAGCGCCTTGTGAAGCTGAAGAAGATTTTGGTACTTTACTTTGTACATTTTGTTATTCAAATTTTGGATTTACATTTGAATCTTTGACTATTTTAGAACTTTTGTTACTAATTAGATGATATTAAATGTTACATGATAGCTTTTCTTTATTTTATTTGAACAATAGTATTATTTTTAAGTATAAATTCCTTTTATTTAAGTGCGCTTTTTTCTCCTCAGGCCCTCACTTTTTTGGCGCCTTGCGCCTAGGCCCCCGGCAAGGCCTATGCGCCTAGCGCCTTTGACAACTATGGTTTCAACTTTCAATAGAATCAACATTTGTTTAAACCGGAACCTAGAAAAAAGCAGGTTAACCGAAAAGATGTCATTTTTGTTTTTTGCCAAGATTAATTTTTTTAATTAGCAAATACATATCGGAATTCCAATTGCATGTCAACTCATCAGACTTCAAAAATCCAACAAAATGCAAAAAACTAGATGGAAAATTACGAATTAAAGGTGGATATTGTTATCAGTCACACAGTTTTTGAATTGAGGTAAAAAAAACAAGTAAAATATAAAGAAAAAAATTAATCCGTGTGCGTGCTTGAAGTTTTCCAGCATACAAAATTTTTTCTCAAATTAGTTGACTTTTTTTGTTGATGAATAGTTGACATAAAATCCTAAATGATAAATTAATATATCAGCTGACTAATAAAATTATTTGAAACAAACCTGGTTATACAATTTCAACAGGCATACCACCATAAAGCAAAGAAAACCCAATATGTCAATCTTCATGCCCATTTGAGGCATTGAATGATGTGCAAAATAGCTTTGTATGCCCCTACAATCAATTGCACAACATTTGAAAACCAAACTTAATGATATTCTCAAAACTATACATCTGCTTAATAGATATAAAAAATCTCAAAACAGAAAAAAAGAGAAATAAAAAGGAATGGACTAACTTGTACAACCAACTAAAAGTATGTACTTACATAGTTAGCGTAGTGTACCGTATTTACAAAAGTGCCACGGCCACAGGTCTCCACCTAAGCGATTGACTTTCCTTCCTCCAATCCAAATTCATGGAAGCCCTTGGTCGGACCTACATGGAAGTCAAGATATGCAAAAATACACTGCAAAAAATGGATGTAATGCCATACATATACTTCTAGAAGTTCAAAATTTTCATATATATCATTCTAAATTTCATAATACCATATTTACCGTTTCAAAACAGTAAAATTATCCTACTTATCCTTTCCATATTAGATCAAACAATAACAGTTATTTATAACTGTGTGTTTTACTAAAGGGACAGGTAAACAAACAATATATCTGCAAATAATCTTGGCACATAATGTTATCTTAGTTTATTTAGTGAAACAAGTTGGTAAAAGTAACTGATTTTATTATAAAGTACTATCAAACAGGCAGATGTTATGCCTTTAGTGTTTTAAAATGGTAAATATCATACCAGCCTTTGGCCACTGGCCAGGCAGAGACGAGGTGGCTCACCGATCAAAAGCTTGTGGCTTCATAAGGGCGTGTGAATATTTACCATTAAAAAACAAGGTAAATACAATATTATGAAATTTTGAACTTTTAGAAAAATATAAACGAAAATAAAAACTACAAAAAAACTATTGTAGGCATAAATTTTTTTGTTAACTAGAGCATACCTTGGTCGATAAACTTGAATCCGCCAGTATGACAAGCCTTTTGTGCTTACAAAACTATAGGTCAGCACGGTATCAAGTTTCTTGAAAACTATCATAATCTTGCCTCATAAATATTTCAAGATATTTTTTTGGAGCAGCAGGATGAATTCTATAAATTCGAGCAATAAAGCTTCTTTCACTGGTAGCAATAATACTAGCAAGTGAATATTCTGTTTCACACAAACCAGTTTCTATAAGCCATGAATGAAATCTATATCTCGGCTTTATTCTTTTCTCCAAGTCAAAGCACAAATAAGCCGGGAAAACATCAAGATAATCCAATGAGGAATCTATTTCGTTGCAAAGAAACTTTAGTTTCTTTTCAAGAATTTCCATTTGCTGATTTAATACTTTCGGTGACAAACTAATTATTTTACAAAGCTTTGAAAATTCAATTCCATTACGAATTAAGCAATAGAAACGTTTATTTAACTGACTACTCGTCCCGTGCACGTGTTTTAACACTTTTATAGTCAACCCGTTTTCTCCAAACCCAATACTGTGCAAGAACTGTAACTTACTCAAAGTGTGAATAGGCACTCTAGAAGATTGAATTCTCACTAAGCTTTCCGCAAAGTCTTTATCATAATCTTGATTGGAATTGATGATTGGGTAACTTTCTAATAACCGATGGCCCCCGTTTTTTAGATTATCGAAGAACCATTGATTAAGACTCAATGCTCTCATCACATGTGGCAAGTTAGCTAATCGGTTTTTACCAAAAACATAAGGGTACTTCTCTGTAATAACATTCAGATGTTGTTCATCAATCCCAAAATGTCTTAGAAGCCCCATGACACAAAATACCTGATTCCTTAACTCAAAATTAAAGATATCAAGACCCGAAAGAAGTAATGATATGACCTCGTCTACGGTAACATCAAATCTACAAAAATACTCGATTTTTTCGGATAAAACTACTTCTGAATAGTCCACCAAAATAGCCTTACTTCTACCAATCATGTCAAATATGTCATGTTTCTTGCAACCCAGATTATAAAACAACCTAATCTTTCTACAAAGATCAATCCAAGTATCCACCTCCCCATCCACATCACTAATCAAATCAAAACCTATAACAACCCTTTTCAAATCATTAACCAACTCGTCAACTTCCCTATCCCCGTTCAACACACGAGGAAAAACCAAGCAAATCCCAACTAAAGACGAACTAGTGAACCCGTACTCCATATACTTGCTCCAAATTTCATTTATCTCATTTGGCTCCTTATCAAAAACTGTTTTCACTTCTTTATACAAAATCCCCAACTTGTTCCAAGGAACACCAAAACCGTAAAGCGCACAAGCGACATTAAACGAGTTTCGATCTTCGGATAAAAAGAATTTACGCGCAGGCAAGAACGAATCGAGTTCACTAACATCAATGCCAATGCTTTCAAAGAATAACTCAAACTCGTTAACCGGATGGTACCTGAGGAATTTTTGTAAGGATTTGGAGAAACCTGGTGCTGAGAATTTAACTTTAGAGATTACCGTAGATAGGGAGACAATGGAGTTTTTGCTTATGTTTTCTGCAAATGTGTACGGTACGGTTTTAACGGTGTGTAGGTAGTCTGTTAGGGCTTCTTGAGCTTGTTGTACGGCTTTGGCTCTGTATTTGTGAGGGATTTTTGAGAGGGATTTGAGGTTGTTAGTGATGGAGTGGTGGCGGACGGTGGCGTGTGAACGGAGCGACGGGATTGTACGGCGGAGGAGCATGATGCTCGTTCGTTTGACTGTATTGTTAGGGCACAGATTGGAGTCGATTTCGAAAATTTTGGAATCCGTAAATTGAACTATAGCATAACAGTAGAATGCATAAATTGATGGTGGAATAGTAATGTATAATGTTACCTGTTCGTGGTTAGGTTATGCGATTGAAGAAATTGCAGAGCCGCCGGTGGTGGTGGTGGCGGCGGAGGCGGAGGCGGCGGCGGCGGCGATGGAGTTTGAAAAGGGTTTTCAATCTTACCGTTGCTCAATGGTGAAGAGGCTTTGGCAGCTGTTTTATGATTTGGGGACATATTTACACAACCCGGATGTTGATGATTTTGTGAAGAGTATCTACGTAACTGTCTGTGTTTTTTTAACCGAACCCGAATCAAATCAATCCAACCCGATCAAGCGAGAATCCGAGGAACCCAACCTGAATATTAAATAAAATCGAAACCGATTAACTATTTTGGTTCGGTAATCGAATTCAATATGTTTGAATCGGGTCAACCCGATTATGGATTTAGAATAATGCACTCTTATTTATCAGGTATCAAGTTTTTTATCTAATAACACACAACTTATTTTCTATATTAAAAAATATAAGTTTTTTTCTCCAAAATAGATGTGTAAAGATTTTTAAATCATATTTCAAGCTTAAACACTTCATTTGCACTTCTAAAGAAGTTTAAAATAAAATAAATAGATTATAAGAACCCATGATTGCTGAAAATTGTCTATCATGAGTAGTAATGATAATTATTATATGTTTCAAATAGAACTTTTTGCGTACTTGAATGCAAATAAACTATGATACCGAATATTATTCGGACATATAGACATTGCAACTACATGCATCTATGGTTCTATTAGAAATTTAGCATACTATGTCTCAACATATTACTATACACTATTGTATGGTATGTCTCAAATGCAGAAGTATCCCACACAGTTCATATATCAACACTCAAAACCGCAAAATTCCCGTTCTCTTTTTTTTTTTTAAATAAATAGAAATAAATTAAAATGAGACAAAGGGGAATCACAAGAATGCATCTTCTTCTGCAGAATCTTTAGAATTTTCAACTGGTAATGAAGATGATTGGTCGATTTCCTTTCGAGATGCTTCCCAGAGCTGCTGTTCTATCCCCAACTTTCTCAATTCTGTTAACCCGCGTTCAACTGCAAGAAACTGAAAATGTTAACATGGGTTCAGGTTGGGCAGGTGGACCCACAAAACATTTTTCTATTTGACTTATTATCAACATGTTTGACCCGTTCATTAATAACCGTATATGTATGTATGCATTTATCTACAGGACCATGCATTGGTAAAAAATAATCTTAGAGGTGGCAGTCCTGACCCAAATACCTACGAATGGGTCGAATGTAAAAAATGTAAAAACTTAGTTAAAACTGGAACATGTCAAATGGGTTGAAGACCTCGTTTATCCAGAAATTTAGATTATAGTTGTAAAATATTATTTTTGTGATCAAAATTAAAGCTTGACGATTTACAAAAAAAATGACAAGAAAAGTGTAAGACCAAACCCTCCCAGGCCCATTTCAACCAACGCTAAAATGACCCATAAACCCGTTTTGACCAATTACATACACCCGCATATCTTGTCAACTCTAGTTAATATCTTTCTATTTTACTAGCCTAAGGAACTGTAATTTATGCTTCTAGGATCGGATCACAGAATCGTGTACGAGAAAAAGTAAAAAAAAAATGAATTAATTTGAGAGCTTGGTAGAGTTGAGCATCATATCTAATTCTCTTTTCCTGTCTAATTATTTTATGGAAAATAAAAGAGTTAGAAAAACATACCATCAACAGCATCATGAGAAGTGGGAGACGTTGCACTACGGCTTATCCAAAAGTGAAGTCGATCTTCAGCAATATCCTCTTCTACACCATGAACTTTGGCTCTTCTCCAAAAATATGTAAGCCAAGCCTGCACAACAATACAATTATTAACTATGAGACACTAGAGGCAGAAAAATGGGGCCATGAAGGAGTGG
Source organism: Smallanthus sonchifolius (assembly GCA_023525975.1). Taxonomy (NCBI): domain Eukaryota; kingdom Viridiplantae; phylum Streptophyta; class Magnoliopsida; order Asterales; family Asteraceae; genus Smallanthus; species Smallanthus sonchifolius. The sequence continues at coordinate 75,159,045 of CM042027.1, read as the reverse complement.
ATAAATGTATAAAACATGTTGAAACTTGAAAGGGGTCGGGTCAGGTCAGGTAAGTCTGGCCGGAAAATTTTCTGCCCATTTCTTATATATATTTATTATTATTTTTTGTTTTTGTGTTGTGTGTGTGTTTTTGGTGGGGGGGAGGGATGGGATTATAACTGGAAGAAAACCTCTTTAAAAGAAACGTCTTCAGCCTCCTCGAGACTCAACTCTGCAACAGAGGTGAAGAAACTGAAGTTAGTCAAAACTCAACCTCAATTATTTATTTGTACAGTTTAGAGCAAAACAGGAATTTTATGCAGTTGAAAACTAGACAACATATGTATTAAAAACATTTGGAAGTTGTATAAATGGCAAATTCTTAAAAAAGTGTCAAAGCGCATCAAGTGAAATCATTACGAAACCCCTCCACGAACTTTGTACCACCCGGGGATTTTGGATCTGCAAGAAAATGGAAGACGGGAAGGATTGTTGTATGATTATCAATTTATAATCAGATGGTTGATGAATACAAAAAAGGAAGTAGAGATACAAGTTGTGAAACATTATCTGGTTATTGCTATTTCAAGTCACAATTATTAGTAGTGTTTGGATAAAATGATTTTGATTTATTTATCGGATTATTAATGATGCCAAACATCAGTTTTAGATAACTAGCTTCATATATTGAACATAAGTGAAAGCTTAAATTACTTGAATACCCACTGTTTTCACTCTATTTTAAATACTTCATCCACTTTTTTCCTTTTGGATAATAATATTAGTAAAAAAATTAATTATTCAAATTGTAATGGACAAATGTTTTTAATTTTTTTTAATATATAGTTTATACAAAAATATTTCTGTAGTTGATAAAAATAAATTATCATACTTTAAACTCAAATATTTCAACAATATGTAAACATGTCCTTTTTGGTCATAAATTAAATTCAAATATTTCAACATATAAAATATTACTGTAGTTGATAAAAATAAATAATCATACTTTAAACTCAAATAAATCAAATATTTCAACAACATATAAAATCACTTGCTTAACACTCATTTTTACTCTATTTTAAAGACTTCTCGTCCACCTTCCTCCTTTTTAATAATAATATTAGGAAAAAAGATAATTCAAAGTTTTTAAAGAACAAATGTTACTGCAACTTTTGCTAAAAACTATTACTAATAGTTGATAGAAGATAAATTATCAAATTGTGAAATTCAAATATTTCAACAATATAAAAAATATGCCCCTTTTGGCCATTTTATCTGATAGTTTCTTAACAATCAGCATTTACCAAACATTGATACAACTATTTATCTTATTAACACAACTTCAAGCAGCAGAAGCACATCCACACATTAACACCCTCTATATAAGTTTCAAATATTAATTAGGGCTAAGAGCATGAAATATTAAAAGTGGACCATACCAGGAACAGATTGGCGTACTAAATTTGGACGACGTTGTTGGGCCAACGCCAGCACAACAGCATCTTCTACCTTCAAATGTATATATAAAAACATATTTAAGGAACTAATGAATTAAACACGTATCTAACCAACATACATCAATCCCAAAATTAGGGTTTTATAGACCATCTCACCTTCAAGGATACCATTTCCCTCAGACCCATATCAACTGAAAGCATACTCTCAATATTTCCTTCCCCGGTTAAGTCATTAATATCACGGACGACTTTTCTCCTGTTAGAATCATCATCACCTGCTCACAAGCCATGATAATAAGTTAAAAGAATTGCACCTGGCAATAATAAGAGAAGTGGCCATTTCAACCCATTTACTTATAAATGGGTCGATTCATGTTGTGGCAAATCAACAAGTTTGGCAAAAAAGGAGACGGTCAAACAGATTGAAAATCGTCCAAAGTCTATTTTAACGCATACAACCTCCTAAACTGTTTTATTCAAGAATTGAGATTACTATTGTAATAATATTGTTTTGCGATAATTATTGAGATAATTTACACATAGACCATCCAAGTATTCAAAAGTTCTCATAAAAGCCACCAAACTATTAAAACGATTTTAGAGGCCGCTCAAGTATCAGTTTGGTTACATTTACGCCGATAACTGATTCTGGAAAAAAGGAGTTGCGGGAAAAATTGTAAAATGACTAAATACCCTTAAACTTAAAAGTAAAAAGTGACAAAAATGCCAATGAATTTACTCGAAAGAAACAACTCTGGAAGGGTTTCAAAACATATCAGAGTAGTTCAGGGGTATTTTGTCATTTTGCCAACTCTACAAGTGGCAAAAGCTTTAAATTTAGAGGCATTTGGTCATATAACAATTTTCCAACAAGGCCTCTAATGTTCTTTTAATATTTGGGTGGCCTTGGGTAGCAGATGTATACACTAGCAAAAAACATTTGTGGGTCAACCCGACCGACCCATATTAAAAAGATCCATTTTGACCTGTAACTTTAACCCACCCATCTGGCCACCTCTAGCCCATATATATGAACAGCAGATAACTGTTGAGTTAGTGAACTTGCCAACATGCCAAGATTCATCCCTCGCCTTTTGACCAGCTGAAATGACAACTTCAAACGGCAAAGGTGCAAATGATGACCAATGCTCATGCTTTGTCCCCGCTATGTCAGTACAAATACCTTAAACCAAAAGGAATACAAGGTATTATAACAAAAAATGAGGTATTTAGACGTGAAATACATAACATGCAATTCTCTTTTTCCAGCTATGCAAGATAAGTGGCAAGAAGAATACCATGTTGTACAGCTAAACCCCAATAACGAGAAAGCCAACACCTCTTTAGAACTACCTCCTCCTGAAAGAATGCAAAGACAAGAAAAGAAAATAACATAATTATTAAATAAATGAAAGCCTTAGAAAATACTAGATTTGGCAATATCTCAAACGGTTCAAATAGTTTAAATAAAAACTTTAGCAAAAAGGGAAATAGTTCAAGGGAGATGAAACTCATCCAAAGTCATTTTTTAACGTATACAACCTCCTAGATCGTTTTGATCAAAGATTTCAGTTATTAATGTAATAATAGTGTTTTTGTAATAATAATTAACACATTAATATTTATAAACAAAAAAGGGCGAAAAAGTGTTTGCAGGTCAACCCAGTCCACCCTGTTTTTACCCGTACTAAAAGATACCTCTTAACCAACCCCCCCTGATCCGACCACGTTCCCGCCTCTAGAAATACCATGGAAAAATCAAGCCTACCATCTCTTCATGAGTCAAAACCATTCTTTGTGTCATCGTGCGAAGAGCTTTTGCTTCAAATTCAGCTTCTTTGAGCTGCTCCTCGGCACTAGATGTCTCATCTTTTAATTTCTGGTTCAGAAAGACAGAAAAGGAAGAAAACAGTCAGCACCAAAAAAAATATTAACATAGCCAAAAGAACAGCATTTTAGTGTTTCAGTGACTAGTACCATGTATGTACCTCGAGCTCTGCACGAAGTTTAGAAACTTCTACATCTCTTCCATCTTTCGTCTGTTGTGCAGCTTTTAAAGCAGTCTGGAACAAAAAATTCATTATTTCATAACAAGTTCCACAAGAAAAAATATCTTAAAGATAATTTGTAGAGATGATGTATAGATAGGCAATCCAACTATTAAATAAAATTAAGAGGTCACCATGAATCAATTTGGTTTCTTTTATGCTAAATTAGGCCAAAATACTTGCTGAAAAACTGTAAAACAACAAAATGCTCTGAACTTTAAAGTTTTTTTCACATCTAGAGTTCTAAAATAACAAAAATGCCCCTCAATCAACTCAAAAGAATCAACTCTAGGTAGATTGTCAAAACATATTTGAGTATATTCTGGGGTATTTGCCAATCTACAACTCAAGAAGCGACAAAAGCTTTAAATTAAGAGCATTTTGACATTTTACAACTTTCTGAAAGTTTTTCGTTGAAATCAGAATAAACAAAACCAACTGATACTTGGATGGCCTCTATAGTTGGTTTAATACTTGGGTAACCTTGGTGAAAACTTTTGAATACTTGGGTGATCTACATATCATCCCTAATTTGTTTTAATTGCCAAATTTGTATTACCTCTCTTTGACGTATTGCTGCTTCTTTCCTGCGGAAACATATATAATATAACTTTTTAAGTGTTATGCATAAAAATGATATAAGAAGTTTCAAATCTAGATTTATTACCTGCTCAACAACTTCGCCTCCAAAGATACTCCTTCTCCTAAAGAAGCCACCTATTGGATACATATTTTGCAGGTGAATATAATATAATTATGTGGTATTATCAAATTTGTTAAAACTCTACTTAGCCTTGAGGTCATCAAGCCATACAACATCGAAACTTAGAGTGGACTATTTGTGACTAACTGTAACTGTATACCTGTTTCTCCAGCTCCCTTGCCCTAGCCTCTGCTTCTTCACGTTTTTCTTCTACACACCGAAGCTGAAATAAAAGATATAAATAATTTGTTAATAGTACTACTTATACATAAAATTAATATAAATAGAGGAACCAGAAGAACGGACTAACCTTATCTATAACAATGTCATGCTCTTCTTGTAACATATCAAGCTGCAATTGAGCGCCAATTTACATCAACTAGAAGTTGTAAAATTCATGTGAACATAATCTTATCACATACATCCTAATCAATAAGCACATTAAATTTAATAACACTACATGCCCTTTAACAAATTCACTTTTGTGTCATGTACAAGTAATTTAAAATTTTGATAAGATATTCATACTTCATCGCGAAGTGCAGATGCCTCGTGCTGATCTCCCATATCTTTGCCATGTCCAATGTCTGGTGTGAACCTAAAATGTATAATCAATAAATAAAATACTCCCCGTAATTACATATAGGTTATGAACTGAGATACGTTATTAATCTAAGAAGCTCTGACTAGAGCAATCACTTATAAAAAGAATCTTATGAAATGTTCACTAATAAAGCATCTAAAGATAAACGATTAAAAGCATTTAGTACCTTGGTTTTAAAAAGCGCGCCTAGGCGCGAGGCGACCTAAGGCGCAAGGGGCTGCGCTTTTGGTGGCTTAAGGCGCGTGTAAACATAAAGCGCACCTGAGGCGCGATTTTTTGGCAAAAAATTGGCTTGAGGCGCGCGCCTTTTGTATTTGAGTCATTTTTCTGCAACAAAATGTTGTACAGCAGGCTTTTAAGGCTGTACATGTAGGTAATTTACATGATAAAACATATTTAAAGCTTATTATAGTTAAATTTTGTGTAGAGGGTGCTAAAAACCTATGATATATATAAACATATATATAAAAAAAATGATATAATCATTTTGCGCCTCGCGTACGAAAAGCTCACCGCTTTTGCACTTTGCGCCTCGGTTTTAGACCTTGTCGCTTTTGTGCGCTTCTCGCTTTTTAAAACCAAGTTTAGTACCTTTTTTCTCTATGTCGGTTGCCAGCAGCCGGATCTATTGAGGGTGGGATGGTATCAGGTTGTCTCACAGATGGTCTATTAGTTGGTACATTTTTTCCTGTGCGAACAGATACTGACGGTCTTCCTGCTGATGTGAATCGGTTAGAAGGAGTGTGCTCCATAAAGTTCCGACCTAACTACATAGGAGAATAAGAAAGTGATTACAACATACAGACAAAGAAAATAAATAAGCATATGATTCAAATAAAATCTTTATCAATTGGTATTTGATTAAGCGAGCCGGTGATTGATACATGCACCACTAAATCAAATAATTTTTTTATTCTAAATCAACAAAGTTTCTAAAAGACTTCTGACATTATAGGGGAAATTCCATTTCTATAGCTTATCAAGAAATCAATTTCCAACTAATCAAGCTCCGGTTCAGACTCCACCCCTAATTTCATGCACTAAGAGCTACCTCACTTAACCTAGCACAGTATAACTAAGAATCCACACTGTAATTACCTTTTATCTATAGTCTTAACAAAATGATCAAATTAATAAAACGAGACAGTTTGGAAGCTCTAATTCAAACACACACTAGAAGAACTACAAATCATAATTCATATACACTAAGGTATAACGAGATGCGTTGACTTACCGCCGGTGACGGCGATCCATTAGGTCTAGCAAAGGAATTACCAGACAAATCACTACCACTACCATTACTATTAGCACTGTTATTCCGAACGGAGGTCGGAGCAGCAAACCGGAACCCTATATCATCACCGTCATCGTCATCGCCATCGTCATCGCCATCGTCAGTAGTCTGTGAAGCCATGACCCGCGCCAAACGCTTCGCCGCTTCTTTTGCAGCAACGTTCTGTGTCCTCTTCATCGTTGAATATCCAGAAGATTGACCTAATTTTGACTGAGGATGCGCCGGAGACATCGCCGGTGACGACGAACCATTGGTGATAGAATCACCGCTCCACTGCCGTGTATACGCCGGACTATCCGTCCGTTTCCGATCCATTTGAGTCTATATCAAATTACAGTAACAACTCAGGAAATTTCGTCTGGATTTGTTGGCATTTTTGACAAGGATTTTGAGGGAAGGAAGATCAACGGAGAGAGAGAAGGAACTGGAAGTTTGAAATGGGATTTTTCTTTTTGGACATGTGCTGAATGTTAATTATTTAGGGCAGGATCAATAAGAAATATGTTTTCGCTAAAAACTCTAAGAAATGATCAAAACGTTTAGAAACGATATTAAACGAACTCCGATTGAGCTCATTTCAGCGGCGTTAGAACCATCTCGTCGAACTCTATCATCTTAGCTTTTAGGGTTTAACTTTTAAGGTTTAGATTTTACATTTGAATTTTAGGGTTTTAGCCTTATAGTTTAGCCTTAGGGTTTAGCTTTTAGGGTTTAGATTTTATAGTTTAGGTTTTTTTTAGGGGTGGAGGGTTTAGGTTTTTGGGGGTGGGTTTAGGTTTTTTTTTGGGGGGGGGGGGTTTAGGTTTTTGGGGGTGCGGGTGGAGGGGGGTTTAGGTTTTTGGGTCCGGATTAGAGTTCGATGAGACGGTTCCAACGCCGCTAAAATGAGCTCAATCGGAGTTCGTTTGACCCACTTCTTAGCGTTTCTTAGAGAAAAACCACTTCTTAGTGGAACCTTCCCCTAATTATTTATATATATTATGATTAAAAAGAAAAAACTAAAGTTGTCGTTGTAGTATAGTGGTATGTATTCCCGCCTGTCACGCGGGTGACCCGGCAACGGCGTTTACTTTTTTGACATTTAAGTTACCATTTACTTTCTATTAATTTGACATTTGTGTAGCACCTTTAGCCATCCAGCTTTTATTAAAGTGTAAATCACAGGAACCATCCGTGTATTTTTTAAAAGTTAGAGACCAAATTCAAAAATTTTAGTAAACCATAGGGACAATCTGTGTACTTTACTCAAATATATATGACTAGGTTAAAACTCATGTATTACATGGGTTAAATAAAGACAACTTGTTGTAAATCAACAGTTTTCATGAAAATTTGTATGTTTGATGGTATTGATGAAATAATTATTTTTTAAAAATATTTTATAAAAAAATAAAAGAAATGTTCAATTTATAAAAATATTTTATGAACAAACATATTTTTTTAAATAAAAAACGTTTTATAAAAATAATTATAGAAATCATTATTATATAATAGGAGAGAGAGACGGGATCCAACAAAAAATAAAAAAAAATAAAGGCATTTGAAATAGGAGAGAGGGGCGGTAAAAAAATGTTGAGGGTGAATATGAGAGTGACAAGTGTCTCACTAAAACCTTTATTTATTATATAGCTAAGTTATAATCTCGTGTATTACATGAGATTGTATATTAAAAAGATAAAACTTATAAATTTGTAATACGTCTTAACTTGTCAGACTATTATGATCGTCACGAAATATATAAAATGGAAATGTGCGTGTGTATAACAAATTAATATTTTTCTTTAATTAGTTATATTTTGATTTCCTATTATTTATTATTATTTAATATAATTAGTATTTTTCTTTAATAATATATTTATAATACATTATTATTTAATAAGATGGATGTGCATTTATTAGGAGAGAGAGGCGGGAAAACTAATGTAAGGAAACACGATAAAGTGATAAGTGTCCACCTTAAAACTTTATTTATTAGTATAGATTGTAACTTTATCCTTTAACTTCAAAACTACATTTTGTTATTTATTAATATAATTTTATAAAATCTTACAGAATAATATACTTTGTAAATAACATAAAAATGGTTTTTGAATTAGTTTAGGAAACAAGAAACGTAATAGTTCTATGATTCATTACTTCTAATCAGATTACGTTTTGATTTTAAGTTTATCCATACTATATTATAATACATATTAGGAGAACAAAAGTGTAATTTTATATCATTTAAAATATATTGTTGACTTTTAAACCATCTTCCCTCACGATTTTTAAACAACGTAACTTTTTCATACGTTATATATATATTTTTAAATTATGACATAAAAACGACCATTTTATTCTTTTTAGTTTGAGTATGATATTGTGGTGATTATTTTTTTTAATTCAATTTTTTTAAACATGTTACGTTATTAACAGTGTCTGTGTTCTTTGTCGCAATTGTGTGGACACCCCTCTAGTTTATTAAAACGAGGCTTTAAAATCAACTAAAGTATTCTCAGTTTTAACTTTCAAACCAAAATATAAATTTGTTGTTTTAATTGTAACAACTATGAACAATCCTTAAAATAAATAAGTAGGTTTTTATTTATAAAATTTCCCATGTGATAGTCTAGAATAGTTTGTAAAACAGGTGGAAATGTTTTGAAATGCCGTATGAGAAATTTAGAAATCTCCTTATAAATATTTTAGATATTTCCTTTGAAGAATCTTAGACATTTTCGTAATTAGATTTTTGTATAGCTTTCGGAAGATTTTAGAGTAGTCAAGAATAACAGAAGTTCAACTGTAAATAAGTGAATGTCTTCATTTGGCAAAGCACCCAACAATTACTAAAATACCACAAAAAATACCTACTAAAGTTTCATGTAAAAGCTCCCTATAGGGCTAAAATTTAATCAATTGATGTAACTGAAGGTGGCAACATTGTAAACATTAGTAAATTTTTTATCATACGCTGAAAAGCATATGAGGCGCGGCCTCCACTGCATTTGTGAACCTTGACACTGTCTCGAATTTGTTGGACAGATAATGCTACTGACTTTCCCGTAGCCATGAAGTGCAGGGCTTCTACACGCGAAACCGAAGCATACGCCCAACAAGCTTCTGTGTTAAAAAAGATGTCATTTTATTATTTAACACAAATCATTATAATAGGGACTAGTTATATATTCCAGGAAATGTAAATAAAGTAGATAAAGAGAGAGAAAAACGTCACTAACTAATCAGATGGCTAAACACTTATATCCACCTTATTAACAACCAAAGAATGGTTTAAACAGATAATAAAGTGAAAAAGACTAATCTACCCTTCTTGTTTTAATCCTGCTTTGGCTTTCACTCTGTTTGACTTTTATAATAAGACTTTTGTTAGACTATGAACTTGCACACTAATATCATCATGACCAAAAAGAACACCACAACAAAATCACCAAGAAGCAAAATTACTATTACAAGCAAACAAAACAATCAAGATCATGTTTACCTGTGTTCATTTGGTTTTTGACAGGGATGATTATGCCGTCTGACTTCCAGTTAACTTCTTTTGGTATTAAACTATACGTGTTACTGGTTCATTATCATGTGACCCGCTAATGTAGTGTCACCATATATAATTAACTTTAGTTAATTTATGACTTCTAATACTCTGATAGATACCAGAAAACCAAAGCTTGGTTTATTGAAAAACTAAGATAGCCGGCCAGATTCGATAGAGGGGTTAATCTCCAATACATTAACAGTTGGTAGTCAAAAGACTAAGAAAAATAGAGCAGGTAATGGAATACGTAAATGAAAAATAGAACAATTACTAATCCTAGCCTTCTTACTTTGCTCTTCCCCTAACACTCAGCTCCCCACTAATTCAACCCTAAAATTTTGCTCCTGATTGAATGGGTCAAGGTAAGGTGGAGTCGTATCATACTCCCCTCTAAACTAAGTTAGAGAGGCCTTCACGTACGGGTCTTCCTGCTCCATGCCTTGTCTTGATGCTCCACTATTATAAAATCACCATCAACCAGGGTCTAGACTTCCTTTAATTTCTTCATTGATCTTCAACCTACATGCATCGGTCTTGATCTTCACTTGATTTTCACCAACCACTTCCATTTTTACATTTGAACCGAGATCACTTTATGCACTCACTGCATCTGTTTCCATTTCCACTTGACCCTTTTCTGCATCTGCATTCTCTGTACTCACCGTTGCACTGTTCTTCGTACCTGCATCATTTTCTTCATCTACAATCACTGCATTTACTACATTATCATCCGAACTTCCAAATCCACTTCACTTTTTCTTTCATTCGCTGCATCTTTTGTTTCATTCACTCTTCCAACCATTTCAACATCTTGTGCATTAACTTTCCTTCCTATCAGTCAATCTCATTTCCTTTATTCACCACGACACTTGTTTTCCTTCCTTCCATTTCATTAACAATCCCACACATAGTTTCTTCATTCTTTTCTTTTCCTTGAACATCTCACGGTTTTCTGCCATGTTTTCATCACTTGATCGATGAGGATTTGATTTCAATATTCAGGCCAATAGTCCCTTCAAGATGTAACTCATCAGTAGGGGATAAACATGTTGATTATAGCCTCCTACCATTCCTGATTTCAATATTATGCCTCCTGCATATTTTGAAATTAGAATCATTCAAAATCGACTCACTCGATCTCGTTATGATCGATCTTCTTGCACAAGTTGCTCCTGGATCTTTGGCATTGTTGGATTTAAGAGTGTTTCACACACTAACTAACACTTCAGGGCTCAATAGGAATTGGAGAAATTAAGAACAAGCATTTTACACAAGTTTTACAGCAACTAAAAAAACAACATATATAGTTCCCCTGTTTATAGTTTACACTTATTTTGAAACAGTAAGAGACTTGCATAGCAAGAAGATGAAGATCGATCATGAAATGAACAAGATCAAACAACAAACCTAGCAAGATTATACTTCGAATCAACACTAAAAGCGCTCTAAAATAAACACATTCACGTACAATATCATACGTATTACCCTAGCTAATACCAACACCGAACAAATATTCAATCATGAACTCCACAACATCAAAGTAAAATACATTATACTTACAGTTATTCCTTGCAATCTTCCCAAACAATGAGGCAGCCATGGAATCCGGCGATGAAGGGTTTCTCTCTCAAAATCAAAAAAGTTGAAGAAGGTTAGAGAGAGAGAGTGTGTGTGTAATGTGATGAGCGGTTATTTGAGTTACAAAACGACAAAAAGCTTCCATTTATTTAATAATTTTTTAAATACATTTAGCTTATTTTCTAACAACAATACCTTATCCATAAACTACTCTTACTAATTTAGGACGGAGAAATTATAATTAGTTGAGATGTAAATTTTACAATTTTTTTACACTACCCTTAAATATGGAAATAAAATACCAAACTAAATTTAAAAATATATTATATTTAGTCCGGCTCCGTTTTAAATAAAGTTTATACCACACTGCAAATAAAAAAATAAGTGTATTTTGAAGTGGTGTATTCCTATTAAGAAAATATTATATTTTAAAAGTTATATAAAGAAATAATACATAAAACTTTTTTCCCTCTAAATAATTTATTTCTAGGTAAAATGGATCACAAACTCAATGTCCGGCTTTTCATCAAAATAAGAAAAAAAAAATATTTAATGAACCTCATGTATCAAACCTCAACGGGCGTGATAATATGCACGTCCCATGAGAATGAACTAGTAATTAGGAGTGTGTTACTTCGAGACTTTATAGTCTCATATTATTGTTAATTTGTTACTTGAAAACTTGTATTGAGAAACATATAAAAATATCAAAAACTCAAGAAACAAGTCAAATGATTATTTATAAAAGTTGACTCAACTTAAATATGAGCCAACTTATAGCTTTTATTAAAAATTACAATTCGAATGGTCTTATCATGAGCCCGAGCCTAAATTATTCTTAACTTTTTAAACAAGCTATACACTGAAGAAAAACTAATATTAACCGTAATAATTTTAAACTATCTCATGATATCATAATTGGCCTTTTGTTTTTAAAGTATTAATTCTAATATTAAATCAAGGATGTGCTCATTTGTTATATGTCTATCTTAAATGAATTCCTAGTATCATCCTACTAGGGATGACAGTCAAGCATGAACCCAATAAGAATATACCTAAAGCTCAAGACATGCGGGATGGGTATGGAATCAGGTAAGCGGATAATATATGAGATCGGGTGGGACTTGAACCCAAAACCTCCTCATTTTAGTGAAGTCTTGGGTATGCATATATACCTGATTACCCGATTATATACCCATTTTTTTAATTATATTACATTTCTTTGTAGCTATTTTAGTTATATTATATTATCCCCAAATTCCTTAATTCCATTTTCCCTCTCGTTCCACCAATCCATTCTCATAATCTCCTACTCGAACTTGATGATCAGACTTCTGAACCTTCTTGTTCTCATTTGAACCCTAGCCTCGATCAAAGAGAGAGAGCGAGGATAGATTTGGTCAAACACTAGCCACGATCGAATCGAAGCGATGTAACATGCACATTAACTTTTGTTGTAACCTGGTGGAGCGGGTCAAACTACTTCGTTCGTTCATTTTGGTATGATGGTAAAATTATGGCCTAATGTACTAATATAATTTTTGTTCATTTTGATATTATAATGACCTTCTATACTAATATATTATCTTTTGTTCATATTGATACATAATGATGACCTATGTTCGTTTTGTAAGTTGTAATGTGCACATTAACTTTTGTTCATTTCGATATAATTCATAACGAGTGTATATGTTAACAGATTACATTATATTTTATTTAACTCGTGTGACATACGGGTTTTTAAAGACATAATTTATTATTATTAAGTATATAATATTTATTTATTCAACCTGTGTAATACACCAGATACATACTCGACATGTTTTGAGTCGGGTATGGGACACACTTTTATAGTCGAGTATGGGGTTGGGATTACTCATACCCATCCTACTGTCATCCATGTACATCACGGTTCACCTTCACCCACCCCCTCACGCCATCAAGGGGGCGGTGTGCTTTTCTCCTTCACTGCGTGAACTACCCTCACGGAGGGGCTCACCAAAAGTATACCACTTGATCTAATAATCCAAAAAATGAATAGTGAAACCTATGCAACCATGGACCCATCGATTATTATATTTGACATAATAAAATTTTAGTTTGAAAATTTGAGTTGTTATTGAAATAATAAAGCTTAAGTGGCGTATTTGACAAAGTAGCTAGTTATTTATGAATAATCAAATTATTTAGGTTTAAAGGTGAGTATGGTTTATATTCTCTTTTCAGTGAGTTTCTAGCCAAGTAATGATATTTAAAAGATGCATTGAATGTTTAATGTGTTTTTAAATTTTACATGCATGGTTTAGGTTTAGGTTGACGTGATGGCATGATGTGTTATCAATGGTTCAATGAGTAAGTGGTGTGATTCATGTTGTGAGTAGTCATACATGGTTTATGGATTACAAACGGTTTTATGAATGAAGTATGATAAATGTATTAAAGGGATTTAATGGTCCATGTTGAAACGCAATTTATGTGACTCGGTGTGATTATCTTTCTTACCATTCTGAAAAGGTAACATGTTTATTTAAAGGATTTTATCCATGGTATTGGCTATGACCGTGTGGAGGTCACACACGATGCTTCGCCTACGTGACAAGCAGTGTGGAGAAGCACGACATGTGACCACCAATCAGAAATTGGCTATCACTATCCTAGACAGGGACCACCCTTGACAATGACATGTATCGATTCTAAGTAAGTATGTGTATGAAGAAAGGTAACCCTCTGTAAACTTTCTTTTATACGCATTTTTCTCTCTAATTCGACTACTTATTCTTATTTTAGAGGGTGGTCACAACTTGTATTTTAGTATTTTAGGTTGTTTATGAGTCTTTTTTTATTGTTTAAATTAGTGTGTTTATCAAGTATTTTTTGGTCAGCAAGTTGGGTTAGTATTTTATTAGGTCTAGGAGTCTTAAATTCTCATGTTTATTTAGTATAAATATGAGTCTTAGGATAATGTTTACCGCTGTATTTTCTAATTGAATAATAAAATCTTTGTAATACCCTGAATATTTAAAACATTAACAAATAATAAATGATAATAATAATAATAATAAATGATAATGATAATAATAATAATAATAATAATAATAATAATAATAATAAAAACTGTGATAAGTATTGTTTTTTTTTTTGCTACTGGGCAATATTGGCTCAACCGTGTTTTTTTTGCTTGCCTTTGTTTTCATGGCAGTTAGGCACTCAAGGGATCTTGTGGATGTGTGAAGAGGAGAGAGAAATTAATTTGGATGTTGTAATAAATAATTAGGTCTTTTGAATTATAGTTGGTTATAGTTATTTTGATTAAATATAGAATTATGCTCTCTTCTGGTTACTATATAGTACCACGTGAGCCCTATCGGGATTGGGGTGTTACAATTATAATATCATAGCACTACAAGAATTTTAGGCAGATTCAACGACCTTTATCGACGACATGTCGTCGAAATAGCCTTTCTCGACGACATGTCGTCGATATTGCCTCGTCGGCAGAGTTCCGTCGGGACTGCTTGAAAAGTCGTCGAGAAAACGTCGTCGATATAGATTACCCTTTTATCGACGACATATCGTCGATATTTTCCCGTCGGTAATAGCTTTTCAATTTAAAAAAAAATTAAATAAAAATTAAATATCATTCTCGACGACATGTCGTCGAGATTGATCGATTTAAATTTTATTTAATCTTTTTTTTTTAAATCTGGAAACCTCAATCCCGACGACATGTCGTCGAGACTGGGTTATTTTAAAAAAAAAATTTAGAATTTTAAAAATTTCCAGTAATGTAATACACAAAATTCAGAACCTGTCAAACCTGTTATATATTAATACATTTCACAACAATATATTACTTAAAACATCTAACAAAAAGTATACAAATTGTATAAGTTATTACAAATCGTTCAAATAAAAGTTACAACCAAGTTTATTCATCTTGATCGTCGTCATTTTGGTTGCCGGATTGGTTGCGGTCCTGTTGCATCTGTTTCACGGTCTCATTCAGTTCACGAATTTGTTCTTTTAATTCGTTGAATTGAGACTCGGAGAGAGCCGAAACATTAGTGGGCATGTTTCTAACTTTTCTTCCAACTCCTCGGCTCCAACCGCGTCTCTCGCCAAGGGCACGTTTTAGGACCTCTTCCTCATCAACATCTCCGCCTTCTTGTTGCATCCGGGTCAATTCTTCTTGAATTGTATTCTATAATAAACAAAAAGTACACATATAAAAAAAATTCAGAAATCCGACAGCATAACGACTACAAAATTGATAGCCAACCTACTTAACAATACTCAATAAACATAATAATTCAACAAAACTCAATAGCCAACCTACTTAAAAATACTCAATAAACATAATAATTCAACAAAACTCAATAAAAACCTATAATAAAAACCAACAATAATCAATATGATTAATATTCTAGTGTATTTCCCAAACTTAGAATTCCCTTATCGATATATATACTTACCCAATCGTTTTGTGCCCGATCGTTGACCCATGTGCCGTGAGACGTGTGCATACGTCTCCAACCATCAATTAGGCTGACGGTTCCACCTTGTTGTACCTATAAACAACAAAAATAATGTTACTAATATTTGACTAACTTATGAATTCATTTTTAGAATAATATTAACAACTTTTGTTACCTCCTCATATCGCCGTTAAGCAAATGACTTGATCCCACTAGTATTGGCGTATGGTTGTTTAGCTCGGTTTGAAGAATTTTGATTGCAGCGTGCAATAATGCGGGATCAAGGTACAATATGTCGATGAGGGAATTCCAATTTCCGGAACTGATGGACTCATAAGGATTATTCCTTGCTTCTTCCAACTCCTCGTAACCACCAACCGATTCAAAATGTCTCTTTAAAGTATATTTGCGGTCACGAAATCTACGGGCACAATCATCATGGATGCCCGCAGATATTTGTGGCCACTGCGGTGTGTTACTCCAGCTTTCTAAATCAAAGTAATTCTGTAAAAAAAAGGTAATTAGGAAACACTTAATAATTATGAATGTTATTAAATTACATTTTATACTTACATGAAGATTGCGAAATACGGTGCTTTGATCACGACCCCCACCGTCACCACCATGTGATCGAGCATAAGTCGCCATATATACCTACATAAAATTGAATTCAATAAAATGACAGTGTCTACATACATCAATAAAAATAAGTGTCACATACATTACAAGTCAATCAGAATCATCACTAATATCATCGTTGTCGTCCTCATCCAAAGTGTATGTGCCTTCCTCCTCCTCTTCCTCAACATCATCAGCCACAATCTGGGGGTTAAGACTCGAGTGAGCACCTTCACCTAAAGTCGACACCATGGGCAAGTAGCCTAAGTCGATAAACATACTACATGATTGAGTGTCATGTACGACACTGGTACTTGGACCCTCGTTAACATTACTTTCAAGGTTTGAGTTGACAACCAAGTTATAATCAGATGATCGAGTGTCGTGAAGTACATCTATCTCGTTAACAACACCGGTATCCTCCCAAAGTTTCCGATGATAAACGTCTTCCACAACCTTCCACTTGCCGACGGCGCGAGAAGGATCTTGGAGATAAAACACTTGCTTAGCTTGTGTGGCTAAAATGTACTGTTGAGCATCATACCATTGACAACCAACATAACTTTGACGGCTAGCGTCGATAATAGTCAGATTGTCCTTTTTAATTATCCGTCCGTTACCCAACGTGTCGAACCATTTACAACGAAAGACTACAACCGAATAATTACTTAAATAATTCAACTCTATGATACTCTCAAGTTCACCATAATATGGTGTATCACCTTCTCCGAATGAAACAACACCACTGTTTTGGGTAGTGCGTCCGAGATCACGACTGTGTATCACAGATCTAACACCATTAACGATACAAGCAGTGTAAGAATATGCACTCAATGGACCATGTGCCAATGCCCTGAGTTCGTCGGTAGAGTCAGGAGACGTGTTTACCTTAGCATTGAGCCATGGTGAAAACTCAGTTTCTACATTTTTGGCAGGAAACTCAGTTTTAAACTCCCTGTACGGTGGATAGAAAATATGTTCAAGTTATTTATTTATTAAAAACTAAATTAAAAGAAAAGTTTGAGAAAAAACTTACGATAAGTAGCTTTTAATTTCAACACAGTTGTCCAACACAAACCACCCTAATGAATTTTTGGCATTTTCACAAAGTGGAGTCATTTTCTTTGCCGACATTGGCCTACATTGTGATGAAAACACAGAGTATTGCCTATTTGGAATGCCAAGATCTTCATTTATGTCAGGACGATTGAATTTGGTTTGTACATCCTCAAGATACCTAGAGCAAAATGTCAATGCTTCTTTTACAACATAACCCTCCGCTATTGAGCCTTCGGGCCTGGCCTTATTTCTGACATACGCTTTCAGTTTTTTCATATATCTTTCAAAATGATACATCCATCTCATATATACAGGCCCACCAAGAATAACTTCTTCGGGTAGATGAAGAACTACGTGAACCATTATGTCAAAAAACGTTGGCTGATATATCAATTCCAAATTGCATAGTATCTTTACCAAACTATCATGTGCTTCTTGCATGTCTGTCTTATCTATTGATCATGCACATATTTTTTTAAAGAATGTGCAAAGGTCACTAATTGCATTTTTAACATCCGCATGCAGACCTATTTGGATCCCTATTGGTAGCAATCGCTGCATGAGAATATGATAATCATGAGACTTTAACCCGATTATATTTGAATCAACCACTTTATTTTTAAAGTTGGATCCAAAGCCATCGGGTAGTTTCACTTCTTTAATGAACTTACAAAAACGTTCTCGATCACTTGGCTTGAAAGAGTAAGGGGCATGCGGTTTGACGACCTTTTCGTTTTTCATTGTTAGCCATAGATTTTGTCGAATGCCTAAAATTGCCAAGTCTTCTCTTGCTTTGTTTGTGTCTTTTGATTTGTCGTTCATTAACAAAGTACCCAACACGCTCTCACACACATTTTTCTCAACGTGCATAACGTCAAGATTGTGTTTTAATTCAAGAGAAGACCAATATTTCAACTCGAAGAAGATACTACGTTTGGTCTAATTCAACTCTGATTCAGCACGATTTCTTTTCACACCTCCACGCTTAGGATGTTTACCAGGAACACGATCGGGGAGGTTTTCTAATTGTTCTAATATCCGTGTGTTCGTCAATTTCATAGGAGGCTTTCTTTTCTCTTTTTTGCCATTAAACAATAGACTATCTCTCATACGATTATTGGAAGGCAAAAATCGTCTGTGGCCAACATAAGATAACTTATTGATAACACGATAGGAGGGTGTGTCTTCGTTACAAGCAGGGCATGCTAGATAACCTTGACCGCTCCATCCAGACAAGCTGCTACGAGCAGGATAATCGTTGATAGTCCATAATAGTGCCACATGCATCTTGAATACGGTGTTGGTTGATGCATCTCTCATTTGTACTCCTTTCTCCCACAACATTTTCAACTCATCCACCAAAGGCCTTAAGAAAACATCAATGTCCTTTCCAGGTGATTTGGGCCCTGGAATTAGCAAAGTTAGCATGAAAGAAGTCTCTTTCATACATAACCACGGAGGTGTGTTATACGTTGTCAACACTACCGGCCACATACTGTAAGACTGACTTATGTTACCGAAAGGGTTAAAGCCATCGGCAGCCAAACCCAAGCGGACATTCCTTGGTTCTTCTGCAAATTTAAGATATCTCAGATCAAAATCTTGCCATTGCTTCCCATCAACCAGATGACGCATTATAGAATCCCTTGAGCGTCCTGTTTTATGCCATGTCATGTCTTTTGCCGTGAATCTGGAACTATATATTCGTCGAAGTCAAGGCGTTAAAGGAAAGTAACGCAACACTTTACGTGACACTTTCTTGCCACTTGTGTTTGGGTTAACCCATCTGCTCTCGTTACAAATCGGGCAGTTTTCCTTTGACTCATTCTCCTTCCAAAACAGAGCACAGTCATTTATGCAAGCATGGATAGATTGATATCCTAACCCAATCTTTCTCAACTTCTTTTTAGATTCATAGTGAGATTCGGGAATGTGATTCTCTTTCGGTAATGCAATTCTGAGAAGCTCTAAAAGTTGGTTAAACGAAGTATCCGTCCACTTGTTTATAACTTTAATATGCATCAATTTTGCTAAAAAGTTTAGGGAAGACATCCAACTACAACCAGGGTATAACTCGGTACGAAGCTCTTCAAACAAAGCATCAAATTCCGGGTCTAAACCAGCTCCACTTCCATCTTCATCAGTATTTTCTTCATGTGTATTTTGTTCCGCCATAACATCATCAAGTGCATCAAACATCTCATGATCAGTTGCTGCAACACTTGTATTTGTAGCCCAAAATGCGTCTACATCCGAAGCATTAGCATATTCCTCGACGTGATAAAACCAAGTGTCGTATGCTTGTAGAAACCCATTAACACGTACGTGTGAATAAACAAAAGACGGACTTTGCCGATAAGAGTTGGCACATTTTATACACGGGTAATAAATCTTGCCATCTTCGTCAACATAGTTTTTGGCATTATCTATAAACTTTTGAAGACCTTTTATGAAATCCGGATGGTTACGATCTCGCAGTGCAATCCAACTCTTATCAATTGTCATAACTGTTTTTTGTTAACTGATAACACATCAGATGAAATATCTATAGGTGATGGATCCTAACCCACCTTTTGAAAATTCTATCTCATATGTATACGTTTTAACGGGTTGACTATTCAAGAATAAATCGACATCATTTCCCCTTAACCCTCCAAGTATGTGTATGAAACGCAAACTCGAAGAGTAGGAGAAATAGCTAACAATTTACTCTTGAATAGTCAATCCGTTAAAACGTATACATATCCTAAATGAGATAGAACATTCAAAAGGCAGTCCCAAACGGGGACAATCCAAAATTTAACTCTATTAGTTAAATTTCGGACGGGTATTTTCTAAAGGGTACAATCCATAATTTATCTATGTTAGTAAGTCAAACTCGAACCGTTTGTTTTTTATCAGATTTTTTCCAAAAATATATTTTAGATAATAAATTAAACTGATTACGTATCTTTTGTTAAAATAATAAACCAATTTTCCAATATATTTGTGTTAACAAAGAATCGTGTTCGAGTTCGATATACTAATATAGTGTTACATAATCTAAACAATAGTTAGTTTAGTAGAATAGTGTTACCTTTTTAATACAGTCACAGTCAAGCGGAAAGATAAAAGCTAAACAAGAAATCCTATAAATTCGTTACAAATGTATTAGATATAAAAAATCATACAAATATAAAAAATAAAAACGGATTAAAAAACAACAATAATACATTTCACAAATACATACAAATACCCAAATAAATAATACATACAAAATATACATTAAAAAAATAAATAACATTATACAATTCATACAAATAATATATACATAACACAACCAATAATACATTTCACAAATACATACAAATACCCAAATAAATAATATCATACAAACTAATAAATAACATTATACAATTCATAAAAATAATAATTACATTAAACAAACATCTATATAAATTAACTATCAATTTTCACCAATAATCCATACATCTATATAAATTAACTATCAATTAAAATAATCCATACATTAAACAAACATCTATATAAAATTCACATTAAACAAACATTTATATAAAATTCATCAATTTCACAAATAATCCATACATCTATATAAATTAACTATCAATTTTCACAAAAAAAAATGAACACATCTATATAAATTAACCAACATTTATACAAAACTAAATCTCTCAAATCTAAACCTAATACCAAAACATTATACAAACATTTATAAATCTATATAAAACTATCCAAATACACCTATAAACACAAAAAATATACATATTACCTCCGGAAATTTCTTGAAACGACGACACGTCGTCGGGAAAACACTCAATCAAGCTTCCAACTACTTCACTTAGCCCAAAAACTTCACCTACACAAGATTTTAATTAGAAATTTTCGATTATAAAAAAAAATTACAAAAAAAGTCAAAATCGGGTCTAACCACTTGAATAAGAAGATTAATGGTGAAGAATGAGGTAGAAAACGTTGGATTTTTTAGGAAAATCGGGTCTAACCATTTGAATAAGAAGATTAATGGTGAAGAATGAGGTAGAAAACGTTGGATTTTTTAGCAAAATGGTCGGATTTTGTGGGTGTAGTCGAGAGAGAGTTTGAGAGGAAAAAGAGGGTACAAATGAGGAGAAGAAGGGTTTATGCCGTCTAATTACCAGGTTAGACCAATCTCGACGACATGTCGTCGAGATTGGTTATTCTATTAAAAAATTAATTTTTTTTACCAATATCGACGACATGTCGTCGATATTAGGTATTTTATTTAAAAATTAATTTTTTAATATTTTACCAGGCAAAAAAAAAAGAAAAAAAAATTAAAAATATCAATATCGACGACGTGTCGTCAATAAAAGTTTTCAGCTTTTCCGGGTAAGCGCCAAAAACTCACTTTTTCCCGGTTAACGATCCCCGACGACGTGTCGTCGAGAAAAGGTTACAAAAAAAAATCTCGAGAACCGGAGACCATCGCCGACGACGTGTCGTCGGGACTGGTCCCCTTAATCTCGACGACATATGTCGTCGATATTGGTCGTCGAATCTGCCTAGATTTCTAGGAGTGTAGTTTAGGCTCTTTCATGTAGAAATCTTAAACATAAAATAAAAACATGTGAGGTAATGGGTAGAAGTTGGGTTAGGATTTTCAATCTTCCGGTAAATCGTCGTTGTTTATCTTACGTTATATGATGCTCTTTTTAGATATCTTCCAAGGGTACTCCTATCGATCCTGCCTTCATTGTCGTTGTGAGTCAGAATGTTGGAGGAGTTGCTTCCGGATATCTTTCTAAACTTTTTGCATCAATGGAATGCTAAAGGGAGCAACCCAGCTCCTCAAGATCTTCCTGTTCCACATTCAAACACACAGACTAGTAAGGGAAAACAAGCGCTTGGGAGACACACTTGGCTTGAGCGTTTTTGAAAAAAAAAAGTATTTCAGTACTGTTGCTACCCCTGTTGAGACTCGTAACTGGATTACACATGTTTAGAGACTCTAAGGTGGTCGGAGTTGATGATGCATTCAAAGTAAGGTTGGCTACGTTCAGGTTAGAAGATGATGCTTTGAGCTGGTGCGAAATGTTGGTGCAAGCTAAAGGTGGAGATACTTTTGTCGATAATATTCCCTGGACTGATTTTCGTAATTTGTTCTATGAGCGATATTTCTCACAAGCGGACAAAGAAGCTTATTTTAGGGAGTATTTGTCTATCCGACAAAGGAATGATAAGCCGTTTATGACACGGTTTTCTCGATTGGTTAGTTTTATTGAAGAATTAGCTCGTCCTTATGCATTTCAGACAAATAAGTTCCGGTGAATGGTTCAGAAGACCAGAACGATTGTAGTTTGTAATTTTGTATATTTAACTCGATCGAGTATGTCATGTTGAATTCGTAGTACACTTATTCACTTGTTTGTTTTGGATGTTACAAAAGATCGGAACGATTGGAGGTCCTGAAACTCTCAAAGGGTAAGGCTCTACAATTGGTTTTTGTTTAGTAGATATAGTACATATTTGTTTTTAATATGTGATATCAAAATGTAATATCCTAAAAATGTCAAAAATAAATAAATAAAGGTCGTGCAAGTTCCAGCAAAGTTGGGGGACTAAAAGTAGAAGATTTCAAAGAAGAAAACACCCCCTATAAAGCCCCTAGCTTCCACCAGCCAAGTTCTCGCAAATCAAATGCAAGTTTTCGGCCAAGTTTTCGATTTTGAAAGAAAAGGTAAAGAAACCAAGGTTTGAGGAATTTTTTTCTTAAATGGTGCTATATATCGATAGTAGTTTCACAACCGGTGTTTGATTTGAAAAATTTAACACAAATGGTGTTTCCATTGTTGCTAACCACGAATTGTATGTTTACCTAGTTCCTAACCACGAATTGTGGTGAAACCTTGCTTGCTAACCACGAATTGTGGTTGCTAACCACGAATTATGGTTGCTAAGGTTGCCAACCACGAATTAGTTAAAAAAATGTGGTTTCTAAGGTTACCAACCACGAATTGATTGAACCTAAGGGTTGCCAACCACGAATTGGTTGGAATTGTGTTTGCTAACCACGAATTGGTGGTTCTTTTGGGTTTCCAACCACGAATTGGTGGTTCTTGTTGTTGCCAACCACGAATTGGTTGGAATTGTGGTTGCTAACCACGAATTGGTGGTTCTTTTGGGTTGCTAACCACGAATTGGTGGTTCTTTTGGGTTTCCAACCACGAATTGGTGGTTCTTGTTGTTGCCAACCACGAATTGGTTGGTTTTCTTTTTTTTTTTATTATCAAATATTTTGTCTATCCTTTTTTATTCTTTGTTTAATATCTTTAATCATAAATGATTTATCATGTCACGGGTTTTAAATGATTTGATATCACTACTACAAAACTACAAATAAGTACATACATTAATTTGTCGATATGTTTCACATGTCTTTGTTTAGGGTAGCTAGTATGCCAGGAAGTCTTCAATAATGATATCATATGATATCATTACAATTATAAGTAGCATATCTTGTTTCAAATTTTATCATATCACATTTTAACTTTTTATCAAATCATATTTGTTTCACAATTCACTCATGGAACCACAAGTGTTTCCCGGTCCTAGTTGTCCAGAAGTATTATTCCTTGAAAGAAACCATAGAGCTTATCAGTTGTTTCATTCATCATCCTATAGTCATGAAGCACTTATTCTTAGACGTGCTGATCGGAGATTCTGGAATCACTTTAAAAATTTTGAGGTTCCAGAAAATGTAATGTTACATATACGAGAATCTGGTTTTGGTGGTGTTTTTTACTGTGGTTACCGAAAGGTGGATAATCACTTGATAACCGCACTTGTAGAGAGGTGGCGTCCAGAAACCCACACCTTTCATTTTAAATTTGGAGAAGCCACTGTTACATTGCAAGATGTTCAAGTTCTTTGGGGTATGCCGATCACCGACAACGTCGTTTCTGGAGAGGAGATAAGATTATCTGAAACTCAGTGGAAAAGCCGTTGTTATGAAATGTTGGGTTTGGATCCTGCATTTTGTCATTTGAAGGGTTCTCTGCTTAGGTTATCTTCTATAATGGATGAACTAGAGAAGCCGCTTCCTGAGTCCACTGTATCGCCTATACAACGAGCAAGGTTATACATCTTACATTTAATTGGAGGAACCCTATTTCCTGATTCTACTGGGAACCACGTATCTTTACAATTTTTAAATCATCTAGAGGATTTAAATGAATGTGGTCGGCTAAGTTGGGGGAGCGCTGTTGTTGCTAGCCTTTTTAGAAATCTCTGCAAAGCATCATCCCCGCAAGCCACAGAAATTTATGGGCCGATGGTATTGTTACAGTTATGGGCATGGGAGAGAATACCATCAATTGCTCCCATACGGACAGAAGATTATGCTAGAGAAAAACCGTATGGTGCACGGTAAGTTAAAAACAACATATATTATATATGTTTATTTTTAATTATTTATAAAATCAATTTTATACGATTTTGATAGGTGGAGTGTTCCTTTAAGCTTCAGAGAAGCAACAAGTCATGTTCTTGTTATGTTTCGTTCACAATTTACATCTTTACAAGCGGATGAGGTAATTTAAATTATATACATTTATTTTTCATTATAAAAATATAGTAATGTAATTTAGTTTCAATTTTGTAGTTCATATGGACGCCCTACTATGGGGTTATGTTGGATCTACCGGATATGTGTAGAAGCGACCACCTTAGTTGGATGTGTGATACCACTCTCGTATTTTGGGACGTTGTTGAGGCCCATCTAGCAAGTAGGGTAATGCGACAGTTCGGTTTTGCTCAACCGATCCCTTCTAATGTAATGTTCGACAAAAGCGAACATGAAAATTTGCATAAATCTAATCGTAAGGGCAAAGGTAAAGATTGGAGACAACGCCATCATAAATACATTACAAATTGGGAGTCTCGTTTAGAGCGTGTTGTTGACGGTGTCCCTGCTAATACGGTTTTTGCAAGTAATGAGTATTTGAATTGGTATTTTCCACGTACTGTTTTATTCATTACTAAACCTGGTCGTCATCATTCTTCACAATCGCATCAAGATCATGGTGGCAGACTTGAACTACTGGTAATTATATTTTATTATGATTTTTTTGTAAATTAAAAACTTTAACATTTATGGTTGGTTATTGTAGGGAGATGGAATGAGTCAAATATATAGAGCTACAGGAGAATTAATGGGAATGGATTCACAAAATACACAATTTTTGCAGCCTTTACAAAATATGGCGAACCAATATATGGGACTTGCAAACATGGGAGAGCATATTTATTGCCCAAGTTCACATGTGGCTACGAACAACAGTCAATATTCTTTCCCAACTGAACCCTTAGATATGGTTCAAAGTGTGCGTAGACGCGGTGGTAGACGCGGTGGTAGACGAGGTGGCATCCATGGTGTTGGTAACCAAGATGGTGACGATTTACAAAACCCTGATCGTGATGGTCGAAACCCAGAATCTGAACACCAAAATCTAAATTTGGAACTAGGCGGTTCATCGTCTAATAATGTTGGTTTTGGACAATTTTCAAACTTGATGGGTAATTTTAGTCAAGCTTATTATACACCATCACAACAAACTAGTCCCCCATTAACGTATAATCATTCAAACGATTTTGTGAACATGGTCATGCCTCAAAATACCAACACCGACACCATGACAGATCAACACGTACGACCATCTGTAACCCCTATACCATTCCCAAACTTTGATATTAGTCAAAATCCAAATCTTACAGATCAAGAAGGGCGACCTAGACGGACTTCTAGGCCACCTTGGTGTGGCACGCATAGCAGACTAGATCGTCATTAGATTTTAAACATGTTTATTTAAGTTTAATTTTTTATTGTATGGTAAAAGTACATGTTTTGTTTTATATAAGTTTAATTTTTTATTGTATGGTAAAAGGACATGTTTTGTTTTATATAAGTTTAATTTTTTATTGTATGGTAAAAGTATATGTTTTGTTTTTTTGTAAATGTCACGTGAATCTAATGCAAGTTGGATCTATTGTCTTATAACCATTATAAATATTGTCATTCACATACATCACACTTTCATTGATCTAAATTTAACACTTAAATAAACATGTCTTCTAGTGCACCCGGTAGTGACATACCGGCACCGGTAGAGAACCATTTTTGGAGAAATAATGAGAACTGGTCTAGAAATGTTGTCCAATTCTTTTACAACGGAGATAGTGATTGGTGTAGGGTTCATTGTATGGGCGATGAAGAACTTGTCTGCGAATTTTGGGGTACCCTTTTAGGGCTTTGTGGAGACGCTTTTATACAGGAGATTGTAAGTATAAAAAATTTATTCATGTCATATTAAAGTAGATGGTAATTGGTGTAATAATTATTTTTTTTTGTACAGCATGTTCGCGCTTGGACAAGAAATCTTATATATTGGAGGTTATATTACATATTAATAAGCGATGAGTTGCCTAGGGGGGATCGTTGGACTATTCTACCGCCTAAGTTTATGGACCTAATAACTGACGGACATCACGATTCCTTTCAATATGGTGATGGGACGAACCAGTTGTATCCTGCACTTTGGGAGGTCGAAACGGTAAAGTTATATAATTACTAAATAATTATAATTTATTATAAATAAATAATAATTATTTATATGTTTTAACAGACATTTTTACCTCTATCTCCTGATGGTGTAAACTGGTACCTTTTTAAAATTTGTATGCATTCACTACAAGTTCATGTAATTTATCCATATGATTGTGTTGCAAATACATGTGCTAATTCATGGTGCATACATCGTGGTATTCACCGAGTATTTTTGGAATTCGAGTTACATTTTAGATGGTTTCTACAACGTATTTTGTTTTTTCAACGCTCTGGCCTACAAGAAGTAGAGACTTTAGAAAATTCCGGGGAAAGTGTCTGGCCTCCAAATGGTGTTCACATCGGTCGAGATGCGGGAGTCGTAATATGTATGTTATTACGAAGGCTAGTACAAAACAGGTCGTTAGTGTGGGAGGAAGATAGTGTTCAAAATGCTTGTCTAAATTATAGACGTTTTATGGCAGATCAATTATATGGTAGTCGTATATGAACACCAATGTAAGATTTTGATTCCTCATGTTTAAGATTGTGTATTAATGTACTCGAATATTCTAATCTTTTATTATTCTCAACAAAGACTTTTACATAAAACATTAAAGTTACATTTTTCGAAACTAATATAAGTTACATAACTTAATTCCATAGAAATATCATAAATCTGTTCCTGTTACGACCGGTTGGGACATCTATTCCTGTTATGACCGGTTTCATTGCAGATTTCGCACCTACGAGCGACACATTCTTCACGGTAATGAA
Organism: Smallanthus sonchifolius; assembly: GCA_023525975.1. Classification (NCBI taxonomy): domain Eukaryota; kingdom Viridiplantae; phylum Streptophyta; class Magnoliopsida; order Asterales; family Asteraceae; genus Smallanthus; species Smallanthus sonchifolius. The sequence goes on along the minus strand of CM042027.1, from coordinate 75,131,341 downwards.
CATCCATCTCGTTATGTATCCTACGTGCTCGTCTCCTACCACGCGATGTGACAATTTTTGATTCGTCTGCTATAATCCTCCAACCAGGATCTATCCATAAAGCAGGATGAGGTAGTGGCCGAAAATCACTCTGATATTGTTGTAGATATGTTGCATTTTTGTAAACCCTATGAACCATGTCATGAGGTCTTTCACCTCGATGACGACAAATGGAAATTGCATGTGAACATGGAAATCTTTCAACTTGCCATTTTCCGCATGAGCATTTTTTGTTTTTATATTGGACAATATAATCGTTGTCTCCATCTTGATTTGTTTGCATTATTGAAGTAACCCTGTACCACCCTTCTTCTTCATTAAACTCAGTTACAGTGTGGTCTTGACCCCGTTTGTCACGTTCATCAAAGGTGTGCCATACACGTGGGGGTAAAGATGTTTTACAATGCTTTGCAATGTCAGTATGGTTTCGAAATTGTTGCACGACTTTATTAAACGTATAATCAATACACGCCTTTATGGGCAGCACCCTTGCTCCACGTAATGCGTTGTTTAAGCTCTCTGAAATATTTGTTGTTAAGTTACCCCAACGACTATCTTTTTCATCGTGCATAAGTGTCCACTTATTGAAACCAATTTGTTTCAAATACTCCCAAGCCTCAGGATTGATCTTTTTCATTTGTTGTATACAGCTTCGATACTTTCGACGTTGTGTGGTGCTACCAATAGACCAACATAGCCTTTTTAAGCTAACATTCTTGAACTTCTTCATGAAGTTGCTCCTAACATGACGCAAACAAAAACGATGATATGCAAGTGGCTCCTTCCACATATCAAGATTATTCATTGCATGAATAATACCTTTGTGTCTATCTGAAATAACACACAATCTTCTCCTAGTTAGACTACCAATATGTTTCCAAAACTGTATAAAAAACCAACCCCAGCTATCATTAGTTTCCTCGTCAACGATTGCATAAGCTACTGGCAGTATATAGTTGTTTGCATCTTTTGTAACTGCAATTAACAACTTACCACGATATGATCCCGTCAAATGTGTACCGTCTACGCATATAATGGGCCGACAATGTTGAAAAGCTTTTATGATAGGCCCAAATGCCCAAAATACATATTTAAATGTATTGTATTCACTTGAACCATCTGTTTGATGATACCATTCCACAATAGTGCCATTATTTGATGACATCAGAGCTGTAATATACTTAGGTAACTCCTCGAAATTAGACTTCCAGTTACCGTAAATACTATCAACAGCTATTCTCCTAGCTCGCCAAGCCTTAATATATGAAATATCAACCTTCAATGTTTCCTTTATATACGCCTGGATTTGTTTTACAGGGAAAGCAATGTCCGCACGAACCGCATGGTTGATGTATGCTGCAACATTTTTAGATGTAAGGCTTCTATTGTTGTTGCGAATGACTGACCCATAACAGTTGTGAGACGCAACCCATTTTACTATCCTCCACATGGTTTCACCATGCTTCACACGTGCATACACATACCAGTTACACGGAGGAGCGTATGGAAGGTTACTTGTTTGAAAAGCGACTGTGGTGTAACATCTTGCCCTCCATTTTTGAGGTCTAGTTTCAACTACTATTAACTCTCTATTACAGGCAACATTCCACTTTCGAACAGCATACATCAACTCAGTTTTAGATTTGAAGTACATACCAACTCGAATTTCATTTAGCTCATTGTTCCACAAATCTATGTGGTCATCTTCTTCAAAACCACCAGCGTCGTAATCTCTTAATTCCTCAACATCATCAGAATAGTTCACCGGGATTTGAGAAAGCCCTTGAACAATTCCGAGATTATATTCTGCTGGAGTTTCACGGTAGCCGTCGTCATCAGTTTCGTCAGTGGACATGTTTAAATCCTCTCTTACATCTTCAGAATCTTCAGACCTTAATTCTTCAACAATGTTATCCAAGACTTCTTCATCGTCATCATGAATAGTGTCATCAACTTGTTCATTTGAATTATCTTCTACTATGGTATGTTGGTTTGACGGGCCTGCTTCAAAAGTTGATGGGTATTGTATTGGATCATTGTATTGATAACAAGGGGGTGTTGGTGTTATTTGGGGTGCCATTGAAACAGAAACACTACGAAGCAGATCCATACATCCGTCTCGTTGGACTGACATTATTGGCTGACAATTAACGTGTATGTCAGCCCTGAAATTTGGTTTTGCTTCTGCTAAATAATACATAATATCTAAACTTGCATCACTAGAAATATAGGATGCCTCAGATATCCCTTGAAACTGATAATATAATAATAATCCTAAGTTAAAGGATTCTTTTTGAACACCAAGATGATTATAAACCATACGAAGCAATTCTTCATATCGGATTCTGTGGTCAATAATAAAGGAAGTCATTCGAGTAGATTCATCTGAGGAAACAACTCCGTTATCATACGAAATATTACCACCATAGAATAATCTAACAAGAAACGGACGGACTAAGGACATTATGAAAGAAAGACTTAAAAGAGTTTGAAATATTTTAAAGAGTATGAAAGAGTTGAAAGGGTTTGATATGGTTTTTGCTGAAGTCTAATATATATTTGTTGAGCAAATCATCAAAAGAGTTTGAAACATTTTTCTCTTGTTTGAAACATTTTTCACACACAGTGAACATTACGAAAGAAAGACTAAAAAGAGTTTGAAATATTTTTCACACACAGTAATCATAAAGATTCTTTATAAAAATAAAGCTGACAGATTCTCTTATTTCTTTATAAAAAACAAAGATATGTGAAACATATCGACAAATTAATGTATGTACTTATTTGTAGTTTTGTAGTAGTGATATCAAATCATTTAAAACCCGTGACAGGATAAAGCATTTATGATTAAAGATATTAAACAAAGAAATCTTTGATAATAAAAAAAAAAGAAAACCAACCAATTCGTGGTTGGCAAACAAGAACCACCAATTCGTGGTTGGCACCACCAATTCGTGGTTAGCAACCACAATTCCAACCAATTCGTGGGTGGCAACAACAAGAACCACCAATTCGTGGTTGGCAACCCAAAAGAACCACCAATTCGTGGTTGGCACCACCAATTCGTGGTTAGCAACCACAATTCCAACCAATTCGTGGTTGGCAACAACAAGAACCACCAATTCGTGGTTGGAAACCCAAAAGAACCACCAATTCGTGGTTAGCAACCACAATTCCAACCAATTCGTGGTTGGCAACCCTTAGGTTCAACCAATTCGTGGTTGGCAACCTTAAAAACCACATTTTTTCACCACAATTCGTGGTTAGGAACTAGGTAAACATACAATTCGTGGTTAGCAACAATGGAAACACCATTTGTGTTAAATTTTTCAAATCAAACACCGGTTGTGAAACTACTATCGATATATAGCACCATTTAAGAAAAAAATTCAGGTTTGAGCCGTCTTCTTGTCCGGTTTCTGTTAAGGATCGTTAAAGGAAAGATACACAAGAGGCAAAATTAAAGATTAATGAACTACGTTCTAGAAGATTGTTCAATGATTAACAAGCTAGGCAAAAAGTAGAGTAGTTAAACTCTGTATATATTACTTGATTAGCTTATAACCTGTGTATTACACAGAGTGAAAAAATATTAGTATATAAAATTCTTAAATTTGTATATATCTATCTTAAAGGTGAAAAAATGTATTACATATATTAACAATAGAAAATAAAATACTATTCAATGTAATTTGATTTTCATTTACTATTTTATTGAAAAATAAATGTGTTTTATTAGTATATAATTAATAATTTGTTTAAAAATGTATTATTATTGAAATATGAAAGCGTATTTATTATGAGAGAGAGAGGCGAAAAAAATTTTATAAGGATAAATATGGAGGCGACACATGGCATTGAGAAAACCTTTATTTATTATCTATACTAATAAATAAAGGTTTGATATGGACACGTGTCACTTTCTTATGCCTTCTTACATTGGTTTTTCCGCCTCTCTCTCCTAATAAATGCGTCTTTTTCTTATTAAATAGTAATTATATTATAAATATATTATTAAAGATTAATACTAATTATATTAAATAAGAAAATATATAGTAGGAAATCAAAATATAACTAATTAAAAAAAAAATACTAATTTGTTATATACACACATTTCCACTTAATATATCTCGAGACGATCATAATAGTCTGACAAGTTAGGATGTATTTACAAATTTATAAGTTATATCGTTTTCAATATACAACATGTGTAATACACGGGATTCTAACCTAGTATAGTATATACTAGGTTAGAATCCCGTGTAATACACGAGTAATTTGAATATAATCTTACTACTCTAATAAATGAAAATCTCTTCAAGTCACGTGTCATTCTCTGGTTACTTCTCATCTTTATTTTCCCGCATCTCTCTCCTATTAAATATTAGATTTCCTATTTCTCTCTCCTATTAAATAATAATCTTTATATTAATAAATCTAATTACGAATACTTATTATTTAATTATAAATAGTTATTATATCATCAATCAAATAAACTTAATATGAACTAACATTTATCAATTAAATTAATACTCAGTTGAAAAAAAATGTTTTAAAAACTAACTTAACAGACTTTATAACTGTCATGACAAATTATATTTTTTTAAAACATATTTTGACAAATGTGTTTGTTAACAAATTACATTATATTTTATTCAACCGATCTAATATACTGGTTGTAATACATGGGTTTTTAAAAATATAAAATTTCCATTACTAAATATATAACATTTTATTTATTTAACCCGTGTAATAGAAATAAAAATTGTATCTCTTTAAAACTTGTTATTACATGGGTTGAATAAACTCGTTTATTATGCGTGTTGAATAAAATGTAATATGTTAACACATACACTCTCCAAAATATGTTTTTAAAAAATGTACTTTGACGTGGCAATTATAAATTACGTTAAGTTAATTTATAAAATATTTTTTTTAACTAGGTATTAATCTTTTTTATGTATCTAATAAATGTTAATTTATATTAACTTTATTTGGTTAATAAGTATCCATAAATAGATTTATATTAAATACTTAAAAAAAATTTATTAGTTTAATATCATCATTAAATAGGAGAGAGAGGCGGAAAAACATACAATAAAAAACCTTTATTTATTATATAACTAGGTTAGTTCCCGTGTATTACACGGTTAATGAAAAGAAACATATATTATTCATAAGTGTATAAATAAGAATTACTTTATATAGTGAAAAAAATAAAATTACAATTACATTTACAAAACCAAATTACACAAGGTAAATTTTTTAGATTCTAGAAAGTTGATTTTGATTAATTGTTATTTGCTTAACAAAGATAAGTAGTTAATTTTTAAAAAAAATGTCAATTTAATTATCTAATTATAGTAAATTTGCGAAAGTTAATTTATTGATTTTGTTATAATTTAAATAATACAAAGTTCAAAATTTTCAAATCAAACGGTTTTTAAGTTTTAGTCAAATGATATTAAATAATTTTAGCAATTATATTTGTTAAGCATTTATTATTTGTGAGAGGTTTAAAATCTTAAATTATATTTAAACTTTAGGTGGGATAACCATTTTATAAAAAACCTTTATTTATTAGGGAGTATAGATTAGTATTTTTCTTTAATTAGTTATATTTTGAATTCTTATTATATATTCTTATTTAATATAATTATTCTTCTTCTTTAATAATATATTTATAATATCATTATTATTTAATAAGATATATGTGCATTTATTAGGAGAGAGGCGAGAAAACCAATGTGAGGAGACACGAGGGAGTGACATGTGGCAATCCAAAACCTTTATTTATTAGTATGTATAGATATAGATATAGATATAGATTTTGTTGTTCATCATGTTGAAACTAGTCGACTGATAACTTTGTCTCTTTAAACTAGTTTGATACTATTTTATATTGCACACAAACCGATCCATGAACCAATATTATGAAAAAAGCTTTGGTGAAAGTAGGATAGGACCTTTTTTTTCCAATTTGTAGTGATAAAAATGAAGATCGAGAAATTAGTGAAAGCATTAAGGATGATTCAGATTGCGAACATGTGGAAAAGGATGGACAATTGACTCCCAACTGGAATTTAGATTCGTAAGACAGAGATGGTAGCTATGACAAGGAGAGCAAGAGGACAAGTTGTAAGATATGAACGTTAAACAATCGAAATATCCATGAAGCAAAACATTAATGATTAAAGAAATGTTGAATAATACAAAGGATCTATATCTAGCTCTGCTTAAAACATCAACACTGTTCGGTATAAAATATTTAAAATATGAGAGAAAACGAGTCAATATCTTACGAGCATGTTAAAGAGGTTGTGGTGTAGTGGTTGAGGTGAGGGCTGAAGTCCCAAGGGACCCGGGTTCAATCCCTGCCACCACCATTAATTTCTGCGGCATCGCAAAAGGCATTTTAGGCTGATGCTCCAGGGTTTTACCCACGCCGATCAAGGGTTGGAGCCTCGGCTCTCCCTCAAGCCCGGAAGGGGCCGTATTGGGTGGGGTCTTTCCTTGAAAGCTCTCCAACTCTGACGCCAAGTGGGCCCGGTTAAGACAACATATTGGCCGGAGTTGGACGAGGCTCTCCCATGTGACGGGGGGTGCGACGTCACACATTCAATGTTCGCCTTTCAATATATATATATATATATATATATATATATATATATATATATATATATATATATATATCTTACGAGCATATTATGTTATTTCAAAATAAATTTAAACATAATAAAGTTGTACTAGATAATAAAAAGTTGACTTGATTGCATACTTCACCGATATTTTGTATAAATGTAAAAAACTTAAGGGGTAATATTCGTAAATTCAAGCATGACAAAATTGTAAAAATATGAAAATTGCCGTTCAACGGCCGGTGGTGTTCTCTGTTGTGGTCTAACTAACACATATGGCCGTAACCCCGCTAGATCTCGTTAAATGCAATATGCAAGTTGATTTCTCGTGGGTTCAATATTCGATAAATTTGTTTGTATCGAAGACATCAATCCTAACCTTGAAATTGTGTCAAGCGACTGTGAAATGAGTCGAACAAATTGATGGATTACAAAATTAAGCTGTAATCAGCTTATAAACGGTTGGCGGGTTATAAAATGGTTGTAATAAATGATTCAAACATGTTTTTTGTTCTACTTTTAAATGCGAGGTGGGTCGATTTGTTTGATTAAATATGTTAGAGATTAGACATGACAATGTAACCAGAATGCGACCCATTTTTTTTTTAAACAACAATTTTTTACACCTAAAAATATACATAACGTTGCACTTGCAAAGAATTTAACCTACGGTCCTACACAACTAGACTACTGTGTCATCCTAACCCATTTACCTAAATGAATTAAACGGGTTGATGGGTTACAAATAAACTGTAATTAAGTTATACACGGGTTATAATCAAATTTTATTAAATGGGTTAAACTGGTTGACCTCATATTTTTTAATTTTTACTTGTAAATGGGATGTGAGCCAACTTGGTTAATTAAATACGTTAAATAAAGCAACCAGAAGAACATGACCGGTTTAATTTGACATATTATTGGTCAATAAGAATACAATATATTTATTAAGCATATTAGACATGACAGTCCAAAACCTATGCATTTTCATGTAGACACTTGTATATGGTTATAGTGTCATAAAGTAACTCATGACTAGTCTTCAACTATATCGTTACAAGATTCAGCTACATGCTTACTTGCATATGCGATTTAACCTTAATCTTTCAAACATCAAATTCTTCGAACAAACCCTACAAGTACATAGATGTCTTGATAGTGATTTTATGTGTTATGTAACTTGTCTATGTTGCCATCTTTAAGGGAATGGTACAATCTTATATACGTATAAATAAATGTATAACGATCAAAATTTTCTTTTGTAGGTCTATCATCGGTGGTGCCACTCCTCCCGCTAAGTAAACTATGGCAATCAAACAAATCTAATTAATCGGTATTGTATTGTGAAGGGCATGGAGAATGCTCGCAATTAATAACACTAGGTTAGCATTTGTTACACTCCCGCTTATGTTATCTAATGAGGTGCATCAGTGACAAGAGAGGTTGTGGGTTAAACCTTATTTAAAACAAAAAAAAAATTGTCGTTCAAAAAAAAATGAGGTGCATCACATCCCTTACAAGATAATATATATTTTAAATACAAAAAAAAATATTATTTGATATACTTTTTTCTAATCATAAAACAAATTATTTTTATAATTTTTTACAGATCTACATTTATTAACGATGTTATTAGAATTACTTGATGCAAAATACACGATCCTATGAACAAAGTTCCTATGTTCTACATGAGTTTTTTTTTGTTTTACAAGGATCCTATGAACATTATTTACCAAATGATCCTTTATTTTATTTTTTTTATTATATATCATTATCTGTGGTTTAGATTGGTTCTTGAAATTATTTTGTATTGAAACCTCCAATGTGTGTGTGCGTGTGTATATATATGTGTGTGTATTTCTCACTCACATAACTACATCTTGAAGGATCGTTAAGAAAACTTAGATCATAATAGACCATCATAGTTTCATTTTAAGTTGATTCAAGTTTTAGGGATGAGATATGACATGTCATATGAGTATGTAAAAGACTCGATAATGACACAAAAGTATGAGGAAAACATTCCAAGTAATATTAGTATCTATTTTGTTTCTTTTATGTCAATCTAGTTAAAACTTATCGTAAAATTATGAAATGACAAAAATCGTCACCTCTATCCACGATGTTAACCATGTTTCGGTTGAAAAAGTTGGGAAGAGGACAGTGATTTTATTGGAATATATTTGTCTTATTTTATAATTTCAAACAAGTTTTAAACCCGTAATTGATGTATACAAAACCAAAATAGTACATAAAGGTCATGTAATATTTTTTTTGTACATTGATTTTTAGGATACAAAATACATCCGTTTTGGTTTTGTTTCTTCATTATATGTTTTTTTAGAATGCTACCTACCTTATAGTAACTAAGTTTTTTTCAAGTATTTCGTTAAATTCACTCAAACTTTTTATATAAAGCAAAATATCTAACATTCGTAATGTGGTTGTGAAATTAGGTTGTAAACCGATGATGTGTTCGTTTAAATTTAAATGAAGACATACAAAAAATGATGTGAAATTATTTATTAAAAAATTAAGATTAACTTTTAAAACCCTGGTTGCAATTTTAGCTAATTTTATTTTTCCTATCATGGGAAAATAATTTGCCAATATATCATCTAATTTCTTGGGAAGTCGAAGGAGACTCTATATATGTATGTAAAATACCTTTATATATGTATGAAAAAATCTTTATTTATTATATAGTATAGATATAGATATTAGTATTACTATTAAAATACAATATTTTTATATGAACAGATATGTGTAAATTTATATGAACTCGTATTATAAACATTTATACATGTGTAAGTCTCTCATTTACACATGTGTAAATGTTTATAATATACAAATACATGTAAATTTACACACATCAGTTCATATAAAAATATTATATTTTAATAGTAATGCTAGTATATTAGATAAATGAATACTTTTTATTGTTTTTCGCGAGTGCTCATGATTCATTTGAACCTCACTCTATAGCACCATTCTTTGTCCAAACACTCAAAAGCGTTAGTCTGCTTGTAGAAAGGAAATAAGCAGATAAGTTGTTTAAATAAGCAATCCAAACACCCCAAGAAACCATACATGAAATGCTCAAACATTAAATAAATAAAAACACCTCTTTCAACACGAGTAGCACAGGTGCTTGCTGAGAATCTTTTCAAAGACTCGATTACACGGAGTGTGCAGTATTCATCCGCTACACCAAATCCAAGGTAATTGTATGAACCTAAGCTAAGGCACCTACTTGTTTTTGTAGTCCGGTTGCCAATATCACAGGTTAGGGTCGAACCCACGATCATATTTAGCTAAACAAGACGGCCTCAGGGTCAAACCGATGGGTTAGTTGTTTGACCCTTTATCTTTATAAACTTTTTAAGGGTATTATATTAAACATAAACTAGTTTGGTATTTTATCTCAAATATTTAAAAGTTAAAAGATGCTTAATGTTTTTAGGTGTAAATGTTTTTAGTAGTACTATGTAAAAAAATAATAATAAAATTTTCAGGTTAAACGGATCGTGCCTCTGTCAACATGCAAAAACAAGTCATGTTCAAGTTTATGTGCATGACATGATTTCCAAATTCGTGTAAACATTTTGGATTTGAATCAGGACCAGCCAACCTATAAACAACCTATTTAACACTCCTATGACATTATCATTTTAAAAGTTAAAGAAATAACCAAGACATGACAGAGAACTCATATATAATGCATATCATTTTAAAAGTTAAAGAAATAACCAAGAAGTGACAGATAACTCATATATAATGCAAATTCAACACTCACTTCAATGTCTTGTTATTATCATTTGAAACACGCTCCACCACATCAAACCAAGCATCAGGAGGGCTAGATATAGGCCTCCCAAAACAATCCTACATGTACATATTTTATAAGGGAGATTCTAACCGCACACGGAATATTGCTAATTGGACCCGTCGCCGCCTTATACGCCCTCGTATAGGTCAATACGAGGGCGTATAGAGTTCAGTCACTGCCAACAGAATGCCACGTGTCATTCTCTGTCTGGCGGCTGGCCCCATACGTGGCGTATTGACCTATACGCAGCGTATGAGGCACGGGTTATATTTTTGATTCAAAAGTTGGAAGGTTTGGGAGTTTTATGAATCCTATACGTGGCGTATTGACCTATACGCCACGTATAGGTATTTTTTATTTAATTATATATTTTTTATTTTATTTATATTTTGTTTATTTTTATTTTAATTTATATAATTTTGTTAATATAAGTTTGTTAATCAAACAAAATATTAAACATTACAAACCAAACAAAATATTAAACATTACAAACCAAACAAAATATTAAACATTACAACCAAAGAAATAAACTAAAATTATATACATTACATCAAAAAATTAAATATATACATCAAAATGTTTTACATACATAACAACGAAAGAAACAAAATACAAATAAAAGAACTAAACCTGACCGGCTCCGCCGTCACCCTGACCCGCCCCGCCCTCACCCTGAACGGGGTCGTCCGGATAATGACGTGGCGGTGGTAGTGGGAATGGCTCGATGCCGGCGGCTCGTGACTGATTCACGAGCTGTCCAACCGCCCACATCATCAGGTCCTCCATGCGATCGAGTTGACGACCCTGTCGCCGTGAGTCGGCAACAAGGCCATCAAGCAATTCTTGGGTAGCCCTATCCAGCCTAACAGACCGACGTACGTGTCGGGGATGTTGTGGCGGATGCTCGTGGACCTGCTCGACGTGTGGCGGCTCGTCCTCAATCACCACACCCTGTAGCGGCTGAGGCATAGGCGGGTCCCCCTGTCCAGGCATCTGCGGCAACGACACTGTCACACCCCAACCGACGGCGGAAAACGTCGGGGCGTGAAGCTGTGCAGACTGTTCATAGCTCATGGTTGCTAAAGTTTGAATAATTTAAACATTCATTTTCATTACACATAGCAAGTTCATACCATACAAGAACCAAATGTAGCGATTACAAAATACAGATAGTTTAGATTAATTGCTAGGTCCAAATCCTATATGTAGCAGCTTGTAATACTTCAAACATTGTCACCTGAAACATGGTTAAAAACAAAGTCAACTAAAAAGTTGGTGAGAATACATAGGTTTTCGTGTCATGTAATAGAATATAGTGTCGTGTGCATACAATTCATACAACATGGCAATTAAGGCATTTATGGAGAGATACCATCGTGTGACCTGGTAGTACAATCAAACCTTTGTAACTAGCATGCAAAACAAACGCGTGTTGGCAGTAACAGTCACCCTACCTGGGTGGGTTTGTCAGACTCAATAGATCTATCACTGTTTACTGTAGGCTATAAAATAGTTAATGATTGCACGTGAATAGCAAACTGCGTGTTGGTCTACACACCTAGTACTCAAGCACAAAGCTCAAAATTGTAACACATGATTGTAGGGTGGAATTGTATATTGTGTAGTTTGTAAACATAGTAAATAGAACGCATGTTCCACCCCAAAAGTTTGTAAATAGAGTAAAAGAGGGGCTATGTAACTCACTTGTGTTGGAGCGTGTAGTTTGCACAGATCAACAAAAATACCAAGCGTGTTGTAGGTCGCTACGTTTGACCTATTGGATAAATGTATAACGCGTGTCATTGTTTGTTTTATTTTTATGTCGAAAAATGGATTTGTATGTTTAGGGTTTGTTTGAAATAAATAAATAAATAATTTTATTTATCTATTTAGTACATTTTAAATAGTAGTGATATATATATTCTTTAAAATGTAAATTTAAATAACTGATATATATTTATATTTATTTAAATATAAATTTAAATAAATAATATTTGTTTAAGTCAAAATATATATTTGTATGAATGGTTTTATAAACTCACGATTTCATCGGTTTCGAACTATCGGGAATTAATCGTTTTAAATCTCTAAATCAAGGATTTGGTTTATAAATGATTCCCGGGTCTTGGGATTTTATAACTTAAATTTTTATAAACAAGTTTTGAAATGTTTAAATAAAAACATATTAAATTAAGTTTGAAAATAATAAAATTAAAGTTTCTGGTCAAGGAGCACGACCGTGCTCAAGTAGGGCACGACCGCGCTCGTTGCCGGGCGTGACCGTGGTGGTCAGAGCGCGCCCGTGGTCGAGTCAGAAGGCACTACAGAGGTTCTGGACATGGAGCACGACCGTGCTCGTATCTGGCACGACCGCGTCTAGTGTTTTGTTTTTGGTCAAGACTTGTTTGCTTGGTAAGCACGACCGGGCCACACCTGGGGCACGATTGTGCTTGGTCAGGCACGACCGCGCTCAGTGATGAGCGCGACCGTGTCGGGTCTTTTTCAGACACAATTCGATCGATTCTTATAATAAACGCTTCTGTATTCTTAGGGCTTTCATTTAGTGGATGATTACGAAGCTATCTATATAGTTTAATTGTATTTACATCGTGTTTAAGTGGTAGTTCGACTAAAAGTGTAGTTTCGACTTTTTAGGTTAAAAATCGGATCGATCGCGTATTTTTACTACGAATTGACATAGGGCTTTCGTGGTAGAGGTAGATACGAAGCTAGAGACATATTACTTACTTGATTAAATCGGGCAATTTAATGCCGTCGGCTACGGGTCGACGGCTTTGCTTCTCGGCGATCAATCGAACGACCGAGGTTGTATGAGTGTCGAGTGAGAGTTCTGGGTGACTGTGTGGATGCGAATGAGGGTGTAGGAAACGTGCAACTGGCCCTATATCGAAGAATTTGAGAGACTCGGTTGTGGTGTGAATGGGATTAATTAATTGTGCAAATTGGACGACAATTGATGCGTGTTTCAGACGAATTTCAGTCGAGTATGGTCTGACGCGCAAGACCGGCTTTTCTTTATTTTAATTTTCACGAAATCAGAAGGTATGGTATGGTTTGACTTCTGCAGAGTCAAGTGGGTTCATCAGCGCGACCGTGCCTACTTTAGGCGCGACCGTGCTTAGGTCGGCAGGCGCGACCGTGCCTAGTCCTAGGTGCGACCGTGGTTGCCTAGTTTTGTAGTTTTTGAGTTTTGTCAGATTTGGTCCTCGGGGCTTGTGAGATAATTACGTTTTTGTTTAATTTGTTATTGTAATAGAATAGTTTGTATATGTAACTGCATCGTAGTTTGTTTGTACACGAATCGAAACTGAAATGTGTTTGTTTATTGAAATCAAACGATTACATGATGAAAATCAGAAATGTTACAGTCTCCCCTTGTTGAGGGGATTTCGTCCCGAAATTCAACTAGTTGAGGTTGCAGAATTTGTGAATAGGTGAGGATACTTGAGTTTCATTTGGTCTTCACGTTCCCAAGTAAACTCAGGACCGCGTTTTGAATCCCAACGGACTTTGACTATAGGGATGCAGCTGCGCTTGAGTTGCTTGATTTCACGATCCATGATTTCCACTGGTTTCTCGACGAAATGCATCGTTTCATCAATGCGCACGTCGTCAAGAGGTATGTGGAGTTTCTCATCAGCAAGACATTTCTTCAGGTTGGACACGTGGAAGGTTGGATGAACATTGTTGAGTGCTGGAGGTAGCTCAAGTTTGTAAGCCACTTTCCCGATTCTTTCAAGGATCTTGAACGGGCCTACGTAACGAGGTGCTAGCTTGCCTTTCTTTCCAAAGCGGATCACACCCTTCCAAGGGGATACTTTGAGAAGGACAAGGTCACCCACTTGGAATTCCAAGGGTTTTCGTCGCTTGTCGGCATAGCTCTTTTGTCGACTTCTCGCTACTCGGATGTTGTCACGGATTTGAAGGATTTTGTCGGATGTTTCCTGAATTAACTCGGGACCGGTGATTTGTGCTTCACCAATCTCGTTCCAACAAATGGGAGAACGGCATTTGCGACCATAAAGAGCTTCGAATGGAGCCATGTTGATGCTGGTGTGGTAGCTGTTATTGTAGGAGAATTCAATAAGTGATAAGTGTGAATCCCAATTGCCACCAAAGTCTATGACACAGGCTCTCAGCATGTCTTCGAGGGTTTGGATTGTTCGTTCTGTCTGACCATCAGTTTGGGGATGGTAGGCTGTGCTTAAATCCAATCGTGTGCCAAGTGCCTTTTGCAGAGATTGCCAAAATCTGGAAGTGAAACGAGCATCTCTGTCGGAGATTATGTTCAAAGGTATACCGTGTCGACTCACAATTTCGTTAATATAGATTCGGGCCAATTTCTCAACCCGATAGTCTTCACGGATGGACAGGAAGTGTGCGGACTTTGTGAGACGGTCAATGATTACCCAAATGCTATCATAGCCGTTTGAAGTACGGGGGAGTTTAGTAATGAAGTCCATGGCTAGATTTTCCCATTTCCACACGGGGATTTCCGGTTGTTCAAGTAAACCGGAAGGACGTTGATGCTCGGCTTTAACTTTAGAGCAGGTTAGACATTTAGCAACATAGAGTGCAATGTTTTTCTTCATACCAGGCCACCAATATTGTGGTCGAAGATTGTGATACATTTTATCCGCACCGGGATGAATAGAATACCGAGACTTGTGTGCTTCAGTCATGAGGAATTCCCGGAGATCATTGCGATTGGGAATCCAAATACGATCCAAGAAATAAAGCAAACCATTGTTTTTAGTCTCTAGCTGGAATTCAGCACCGCACGACATTTCCTCATACATATTGCCCTCGGTAATCGAGACGTGTTGAGCTTCTAGAATACGGGTTTGAATGTCGGAATGAATCTTGACACTTTGGAGCATGACGCGTTCTTTACGGCTCAGCGCATCGGCTACAACATTAGCCTTGCCGGGATGATAACGAATCTCGCAATCGTAATCATTGAGGAGTTCAACCCAACGTCGTTGCCTCATGTTGAGTTCTTTTTGATTGAAGATGTGTTGGAGGCTTTTGTGGTCGGTAAATACCACACATTTCATGCCATATAGATAATGTCTCCAAATCTTCAAGGCAAATATGACTGCACCTAGCTCCAGATCGTGCGTCGTATAGTTCTTTTCATGGATCTTGAGTTGCCTCGATGCATAAGCAATTACCTTGCCTCGTTGCATGAGAACACAACCAAGGCCTAGGTTAGAGGCATCACAGTAGACGACTAGGTCATCGTTTCCTTCGAGAAGAGTCAGAATAGGAGCATCACATAACTTCTGTTTAAGTGTTTGGAAAGCTTCTTCTTGTTTCGGCCCCCATTCATAAGGTTTACCTTTATGAGTCAAGGCGGTGAGGGGAACATCAATCTTGGAGAAATTGGAAATGAATCTTCGGTAATAACCCGCTAAACCAAGGAACGAACGAACCTCGGTAGGGGTTTGAGGAGCACTCCAATTCTTGACAGCTTCGATCTTGGCAGGGTCGACATGTATTCCCTTTTTATTGACAACATGACCCAAAAATTGAACCTCCTTTAGCCAGAATTCACATTTGGATAACTTGGCGTATAATTGTTCGGTTCTCAGGAGATCCAAAATCAGTCTAAGGTGCTGTTCATGTTCTTCCTCAGTCTTGGAATAGATCAAGATGTCATCGATGAAAACAATCACGAATTTGTCAAGGTATGGTTTGCACATGCGGTTCATGAGATCCATAAAGACAGCAGGTGCATTGGTCAACCCAAAAGGCATAACCGTGAACTCGTAATGACCATATCTTGTTCGGAAGGCGGTCTTTGGAATATCTTCTTCTCGGACATGCAGTTGGTGATAACCAGATCGAAGATCAATCTTCGAGAAACAAGTAGAACCTTGGAGTTGATCGAAGAGGTCGTCAATCCTAGGTAACGGGTAGCGGTTTTTGATTGTAAGCTTGTTGAGCTCTCGATAGTCAATACACATGCGGAATGAACCATCCTTCTTTTTAACAAACAAGACCGGTGCACCCCACAGTGAATGACTTGGCCGTATGAAACCTTTGTCAGCGAGTTCTTGAAGTTGACTTGCAAGTTCTTGCAATTCGGAAGGTGCAAGCCGGTATGGAGCTTTAGCCACAGGGTTTGCTCCGGGTATAAGATCGATTCGAAACTTTACTTCCCGAACAGGTGGAAGACCGGGTAAGTCGTCGGGAAAAACTTCGGGAAACTCTCGGATGACGGGAATATCTTCTATTCTTCTCTCCTTGTCTTCCTTTTTAATCACATGAGCTAGGAAAACCATGCACTTCTTTCGAATGTATTTCTGGGCAGTTATGCATGACATCAGTTTGAGTCCTTTGCAAGGTTTCTCGCCAAAGACTTTCAATATGTCTCCCGGTGGAAGAGGTACTCGGATGTACTTTTCAAAGCACATGACCTCGGCAAGGTTTTTAGATAACCAGTCCATGCCGATGATGACGTCAAAGCTTCCCAACGGCATTGGTATAAGGTTGACTGGAAACGTGTGACCATTGAGTTCTAGTGAGCAGTCATGAATGATGGAGTCAATAGTGATGGAGTTTCCATCCGCTACTTCAACGGTGAAGGTTTTCTCGAGTTTGGATCGTGTTTTTCCAAGTAAAGGTTCAAAGTTAAGTGACACAAAACTCTTATCGGCCCCGGTATCAAATAGTATAGATGCAAATTGTTTATTTACAAGAAACGTACCGTTGACCACATGATCGTTGACTTGAGCTTCATTGGCGTTGATGTTGAAAGCACGTCCACGAGCTCCGCCCTGATTATTGTTCATGAGTTTTGGACATTGGTTTCGGAAGTGGTTCGGGTTGCCACATTCAAAGCAAGCCCGTCCATTTGCATTGATTGGAACCACTTGATTAGCTCCGGGTTGATTAACCGGGTTGGCTTGAGTAGTAAGTGCCTTTTGTCGGCAGATATTGGTCGTATGGCCAAGTTTCCCACAATGATTGCAAATGCGACATGGGATAGTTTGTGGGTGATGATAGTTGCAGTTGTTGCAGAGTGGGTAGGTACCTCCATAAGCTTTCTTGGCTGGATTTTGAGCCAAGGGTGCAACTTGATTAATTGGGGCAGCTGGAGTGACTACTGCAAAATTCTTCGCCTTTCTCTTCCTGGTGTTTCGATACTGTTCGTTTTGAACTTCTTTGACATGAATAGGAGGAGTTGTGGTGTCAGAAACTTTCTTGGCCCCCTTTTTGGTAAGAGTACCTGCTTTAACGTGATTATCGGTCAGTGTGGCAGCTAGACGAATAGCATCTTCTAGGTTTGCAGGATTTCTTCCCAGAACAGTGTCCTGGATTTGTCTCGGTAGGCCACCGATATATTTTTCAATACACCTAGACAAAGGTGTAACCATGTGAGGTACCAGCATGCTTAGTTCGTGAAAACGGTTGGTGTACGCCAAGCTTTCACCGCTATCTTGGGTAAGATCCCAAAATTCCGCTTCTAGTTTCTTCATCTCATTTCGAGGACAGAATTCCTCGGTCATGATCCTTTTCAGCTCATCCCATGGCAGAGCCATTGCTACTTCTACTCCCCTTGTTCTCTTCTCCCCATTCCACCAGGTTAGTGCCCGTTTTTGGAAGACACTAGTGGCATGGCGAACACGCAGATTGTCCGGACAGTCACTATTGAGGAAGGTGCCCTCAATATTTTTGAACCATTGAAGGAGTCCCGTGGCTCCTTCGGTACCATAAAATTTCAGGGGATTGCAAGAGTTGAAATGCTTGAAGGTACAATGTGGCGGGTTGGCACCACCGCCACCACCAGTATTAACACTACCACTGGCGTTCCCATTGTTGTTGTTATTGGCTTGAGTTAGTTGAGTTACTAGCTGAGTGAGGAGAGCAGCAAGGTCGGTATTATTGTTGTTGGCATTGCTGGTATTGGTGTTGGTGCTATCGTTGGCGTTGTCGGTGTTGTTGCGGTTGATGTTACGACGAGGAGGCATTCTATAAAAAGAGAATGATACAAAAATGTTGTGAGAATTTATAAAAATCCGTTGAAATTTAGGATAGGAGGAAAAATAACATATTTATTTCATAGTTCGGATTGTTTTCAAGTAATCACATTTCTACTTGAACACAATGACATATTAAGGTTAATTAGACTCATATAATTTTCAAGGAGACGTGCTTTAGCCTATAGGTAAACACTCATCCCGGGAATTCCCAGGAAAGCATACGGATCCCTCGGTTGATTGGGATTTATATGAAATGTTTTCCTAGACAGAAAACCCAGAATACAGGTGTCACCCTTCCAGATTGCACATGTCCTTTAATAATTAACAGAGTCTAAAACCTTAACGGGTATATAAAAATATTTTTGATAGACTAGTGTCTACGAGTATGAGTTTTTCCACAAGTTATGGCGATGATGACATAGAAGCAGTTAAGGAGGATACGCGGCTTAGGATACGGGTATGGATACGATTTATTTAATTTATTATTTACGTATGCTTATTAAGTCATGTAGTCTAAACATCTTAAGTATCAAATAACTAACACATAAAGCATGTGACATATAGCAAATAGCACGTATCACATAAAACATGTAGCATGACATTGTTGGGTGTCCTAAAGTTATAGTCTAGGTCAATGGTGTCTAATAACCTAATTCCCTATAACCAAGGCTCTGATACCAATCTGTCACACCCCAACCGACGGCGGAAAACGTCGGGGCGTGAAGCTGTGCAGACTGTTCATAGCTCATGGTTGCTAAAGTTTGAATAATTTAAACATTCATTTTCATTACACATAGAAAGTTCATACCATACAAGAACCAAATGTAGCGATTACAAAATACAGATAGTTTAGATTAATTGCTAGGTCCAAATCCTATATGTAGCAGCTTGTAATACTTCAAACATTGTCACCTGAAACATGGTTAAAAACAAAGTCAACTAAAAAGTTGGTGAGAATACATAAGTTTTCGTGTCATGTAATAGAATATAGTGTCGTGTGCATACAATTCATACAACATGGCAATTAAGGCATTTATGGAGAGATACCATCGTGTGACCTGGTAGTACAATCAAACCTTTGTAACTAGCATGCAAAACAAACGCGTGTTGGCAGTAACAGTCACCCTACCTGGGTGGGTTTGTCAGACTCAATAGATCTATCACTGTTTACTGTAGGCTATAAAATAGTTAATGATTGCACGTGAATAGCAAACTGCGTGTTGGTCTACACACCTAGTACTCAAGCACAAAGCTCAAAATTGTAACACATGATTGTAGGGTGGAATTGTATATTGTGTAGTTTGTAAACATAGTAAATAGAACGCATGTTCCACCCCAAAAGTTTGTAAATAGAGTAAAAGAGGGGCTATGTAACTCACTTGTGTTGGAGCGTGTAGTTTGCACAGATCAACAAAAATACCAAGCGTGTTGTAGGTCGCTACGTTTGACCTATTGGATAAATGTATAACGCGTGTCATTGTTTGTTTTATTTTTATGTCGAAAAATGGATTTGTATGTTTAGGGTTTGTTTGAAATAAATAAATAAATAATTTTATTTATCTATTTAGTACATTTTAAATAGTAGTGATATATATATTCTTTAAAATGTAAATTTAAATAACTGATATATATTTATATTTATTTAAATATAAATTTAAATAAATAATATTTGTTTAAGTCAAAATATATATTTGTATGAATGGTTTTATAAACTCACGATTTCATCGGTTTCGAACTATCGGGAATTAATCGTTTTAAATCTCTAAATCAAGGATTTGGTTTATAAATGATTCCCGGGTCTTGGGATTTTATAACTTAAATTTTTATAAACAAGTTTTGAAATGTTTAAATAAAAACATATTAAATTAAGTTTGAAAATAATAAAATTAAAGTTTCTGGTCAAGGAGCACGACCGTGCTCAAGTAGGGCACGACCGCGCTCGTTGCCGGGCGTGACCGTGGTGGTCAGAGCGCGCCCGTGGTCGAGTCAGAAGGCACTACAGAGGTTCTGGACATGGAGCACGACCGTGCTCGTATCTGGCACGACCGCGTCTAGTGTTTTGTTTTTGGTCAAGACTTGTTTGCTTGGTAAGCACGACCGGGCCACACCTGGGGCACGATTGTGCTTGGTCAGGCACGACCGCGCTCAGTGATGAGCGCGACCGTGTCGGGTCTTTTTCAGACACAATTCGATCGATTCTTATAATAAACGCTTCTGTATTCTTAGGGCTTTCATTTAGTGGATGATTACGAAGCTATCTATATAGTTTAATTGTATTTACATCGTGTTTAAGTGGTAGTTCGACTAAAAGTGTAGTTTCGACTTTTTAGGTTAAAAATCGGATCGATCGCGTATTTTTACTACGAATTGACATAGGGCTTTCGTGGTAGAGGTAGATACGAAGCTAGAGACATATTACTTACTTGATTAAATCAGGCAATTTAATGCCGTCGGCTACGGGTCGACGGCTTTGCTTCTCGGCGATCAATCGAACGACCGAGGTTGTATGAGTGTCGAGTGAGAGTTCTGGGTGACTGTGTGGATGCGAATGAGGGTGTAGGAAACGTGCAACTGGCCCTATATCGACGAATTTGAGAGACTCGGTTGTGGTGTGAATGGGATTAATTAATTGTGCAAATTGGACGACAATTGATGCGTGTTTCAGACGAATTTCAGTCGAGTATGGTCTGACGCGCAAGACCGGCTTTTCTTTATTTTAATTTTCACGAAATCAGAAGGTATGGTATGGTTTGACTTCTGCAGAGTCAAGTGGGTTCATCAGCGCGACCGTGCCTACTTTAGGCGCGACCGTGCTTAGGTCGGCAGGCGCGACCGTGCCTAGTCCTAGGTGCGACCGTGGTTGCCTAGTTTTGTAGTTTTTGAGTTTTGTCAGATTTGGTCCTCGGGGCTTGTGAGATAATTACGTTTTTGTTTAATTTGTTATTGTAATAGAATAGTTTGTATATGTAACTGCATCGTAGTTTGTTTGTACACGAATCGAAACTGAAATGTGTTTGTTTATTGAAATCAAACGATTACATGATGAAAATCAGAAATGTTACAGTCTCCCCTTGTTGAGGGGATTTCGTCCCGAAATTCAACTATACGCCACGTATGGCCCTATACGTGGCGTATAGTTCTTAAGTTCAAACCTAAAAATCGCTAATCTATCCAGTTTTACCCGCTAATATTCAATATAAACCTAACATTAATGATCGTGGGTGTAGAGACGTACCTTTTCGAAGTTTTTTTGAGACGACAATCCTAGTCAACGAGCTTTTTTGCCGGATGCGTATGGGTGTGTGTTTGTTTGTTTTGGGTCGTTTGGGTCTGTACGCTGCGTTTTCCTGGTATATCAAGTGGCTCACGTATTGACCTATACGTGGCGTATAACCTTTAAAATATCTTGTTCAAGTCTATACGCCACGTATGGGCCTATACGTGGCGTATAGAATATTAAATTAAAATTAGTTATATTTAATTAAAATTAATCAAAAAATAATAAAATATTAATTATAATTAACTTAAAATTAATTTAAAATAATTAAAATTACAAATAATTAAAATTTAAAATAATTAAATTGACCCTATACTTAAAATTAATAAAAAACTAATAAAGCATCATCCGTGAGTCGTGAAGTATTGTGGAAATGTAGATCCATTAGTAGCCATTATTTTCTTAAATCGTTCAATACGATCACTGTATATATTTTCCCATTTTGCTGCATCATCATTTCGGTGCAAATTCCAAAGTGCATTTGGCGTGGGAATCGGAAAATCTCCGTCTAACTTGACGTGGATGAAATGAGTCCTGTTGACGTGAACTAATGATACAGTTTGATGTTGAGCGTGAACGTTTGGACCAAACCACAATGGAAAAAATGTTTGATTACCGGCGATGCTTAAAAGATGAACAATCACCCCAAATCTTTGAGCAATTAGGAGTCATGTGTATGGCATCGACATCCAACGACTAACTGGTGCGGCTTTCACATCCTGCCAATCTATTGTGTGACGTAGCATATCATACTCTTGAAAGGCGACTCTGTCAAAAACAGTTCTCCACCATTCCTCTTTATTGTCCATCTCCTGTAGAAGTTGTTGTCTGATAAAAAGCCACCGGTTTTCATTTAACCCTAAGCCCAAAGCTACCGATCGAAAACCACAGTTACCGTCGGGATTTACATCCTGTATATGTGAAATGTAAGGATGAAAGACAGACGGTATCGAATCCTTAAAACAATTTATATTGTTAACCGCATCTTTCCCCATAATCAATGGAAAACCAAGATATGCGTTATCATCTTGTGGTTGCTTTCCTTTACCCTTCGTTGGATGACGGTGTTGAATGACCGAACTCGCTTGTATCGAGTCTTGTGACGCAATGTACGAGCTATGTCTCGCAGGGTCACATTTGCTTTGTTGGGATCCTGTGAATGAGCTATTTCTCGCGACATCCTGTTTCCTTTGTTGTTTGTAACATCCCGAAAATAAACGACGATTTTATTAACAGAATAAACGAACGAGGCATGACGGGTCGGGTCGGATGGGTCAGCGGGCTATAAATAGCCTATGCCACCCCATTTTCTCTCATTTGCAACCTTTAGAGAGAGAAAACCCGTAGAGAGAGAAAGTGTCGGAATCGCACAAGATCGCACCCGTTCGTGTCTCCTGCACTCGTGAAGAGAACCTCCAAAGCGGAATCGTCATCCAGGTAACCATTCGAGCTAAATCTGAGTTTTAGTTCGTTTTTGGGTTTTTCGGGTTTTGGGTGAAAAGGCAAGGCTTGAACGGATGAAACTGATAAATAAACATAGATTTGAGATCCTTAATGGAAAACGAACGTTTTGGATGCAACAAATTCGGGATCTTGACACGATCAGACCCGAATGTGAAAGTTAGGGTTTTTCGCCAAGAACAGGTCGTGCGCACTTGCTAAGTGCGCACAGAGCAGGTCCTGCGCACTTGCTAAGTGCGCAGGAAGAGGAACCTGCGCACTTGTTAAGTGCGCAGGAAGGGAAGTCTGCGCACTTGCTAAGTGCGCAGACATCAGAACTGATTAAGTAAAGTCAGTATGTTAGAATGGTTAAGCCGTTAGAGTCGGGATTGGTCTGATGTGTTTAACTAATCAATTCAGATCGGAAGTGACGTTGTCGGACCTTCGTTTAGGACAACCCATATTAGCGTATCAGGTGAGTTCTAGAGCCCTCTTTTAAATGTTTTGTTAATGTTTTTGGGCTGGTGTGCATACTTACGAAATGATGTTTAACGAAATGATGTTTAACGAAATGATGTTTTAACGAAATGATGTTTAACGAAAGGAAAGGTTTTGAAATGTTGAAACGATGTTTACGAAAGGAAAGGTTTTGAAATGTTTTTGTCAAAAAGGGTTACGAATGCTTTATGAACGGTTTAAATGAGGAAATGTTTAATGAGAAGAGAAAGAGGTAAAGGTTTTAAAGAAGTCATTACAAATCTAATCTGTCGAATGAATGGAATTGACGAATGAAGTCTGGGAATGAGATTCCCAGCCTTGTGGTAGATTATGGACAGCGAGCCATAGTTGCCACAAGAACAACAGGGGCATATCTTTGTGGCATGTCAATGGTTATGATGTTGTACAACTGGTAAAAGGGAGTAACGACGGTTACTCAGGGGTTAACGTGACCCCATGTAAGGTTAAATTATGATCCGACGATGTTATGGCTGAGAGTCATAACCGTCGATGGAAGTTGTCGGTTTATGGACATGAGAGCCATAAGGGCAACTGAATGGGTATTGTCGGTCCTCGCGCAGTTAGCCTTGGGGGCAATACCAAAAGGGAATTGACGGAATGTATGGTATTGTCGGTCTTCGTGCAGTTAAGCCTTAGGGGCAATACCATAAAGGAATTGACGGAATGTATGGTATTGTCGGTCTTCGTGCAGTTAAGCCTTAGGGGCAATACCATACTAAATGACGGAACGAAGGGTAACACAGATTTAGATAATAATGTATGACTTAAATGAATGTTAAAAGTTTTAATGAACGATCCGTTTAACGGTGTTTATGATTATGATGTTGATGATGATATGGGTACGAAACCTTTTTTTAAAGATGTTAAATTATTACATGCTTTTGTGAAAGGTTTTTACTAAATGAATGATACGTTTTTGGCAAATGTTGATGTTAAAGTTTTTATGAAATGCTAGAACTCACCAGCGTAGCTGACCTTTTTAGTATGCACATTCAGGTTAAGGCAGGTATGGACGATGGACGGTGATGCTTGGCAAGCGAGAAGAGTTACCCGGTCGATCATGAAGACTGGCATCCCGTTATGAGTTGTTTATGTTAAGTTTATGTAATTGACAATGTACGCTTCCACATGTATGAACAAGTTTTTAGTTATGTTGAATGAATGATTCCGCTGCATTATTTGATACTCATGTTTAAGAACTGTTTGTGAATGAGTAAATCCAACGAGTGAGGCCTCCCGGGTTTGGGGCCTTACAAGTTGGTATCAGAGCAATAGTTTGAGAGATTCGGACACCCCTAATGTCTGAACTTAAACTTTGAATGGGACCGAAAGCGGATGCCAGTACGGGTAACTCGAGCCACAGCATCAGGTATGAAAAGTAGAGTATGTGTATGTAGTATGCCTTAGGAAGAGTTAGGAAAGGACTTGTGTTCTGATGGAATCACAAAGGTGGTCAAATAGAAATCGAAAGGTAGTGTAATGGTTAATTACAGATGGCCAGTGTATATTAACATCTTACAGTGCTTATTGAATTCTATTTGTTAACTAGCGTGATGACATTGGATTCCTTGTCCTATAGAACGAAATGGCGAGAAGAGGGAACGGAAGGCGTGGTGGCCGTACCGGTGGTCGTACCGGCGGTCGAAATGGTGGGCGTGGCAGGATTCCTGCGCGCCAAGAGCACAGCGAAGAAGGAAGTGTTCACACTGAACCGACGGTTAGTGTGCATGGAACTGAACAGACACAGGTTGCAGAACAACCTTTCACTTTTGAACCAGAAGTGAGAGCAGCCATAGCTCGAGAGTTCTCCGAGTTGATGAAGAATTCTCTGCCAGGTCTGTTGGCAGAAGCATTGAAGCAGGTCAAGGGGGAAGGTGGGTCTAACCCGACGGTTGATACCCCGAACACTGAGGCAATCAACGCACCGCCTGCTCGCGGATGCGACTATAAGTCCTTCAAGGCATGTGACCCGCCAGTTCTGACAGGAAAGAAAGACGCAGTAGCTACGTTTGACTGGATAATCCGTATGGAGGCTGCCATCCGTCTCAGCGAATGTCGAGCGGATCAAGTTGTGAAATTTGCTGCTAACTCCTTGAGGGAGGAAGCATCCCATTGGTGGGAAGGTGTACGTCAGGCAAAAGGGAGCGAGATTGTGGATGCAATGATGTGGGCTGACTTGAAAACTTTGGTGATCAAGAATTTCTGCCCAAGGAACGAGATTGAGAAGGTAGAGAGGGAATTTCTGGGTTTGAAGGCCGGGAACATGACGCACCGGCAATATACAACCCGATTCAATGAACTGGCACGTCTGGTGCCACACCTTGTCACTACTGAAGAGAGAAAGATTGCCTGCTATATTCATGGGTTGCCGGACCAGGTCCGCACCTATGTTAAGGCAAACGCCCCTACTACCTATGATTCGGTAGTAGAACTGAGCGGCGTAGTATTTGATGATCTGGCACTGAATGTCGCCGCCATCGAGGAACCAAAGAAGAGACCGAGCTTCTCAAACAAGCGAACTGGTGGAAAGATGTTTGGGGCTCGCGATAAAAGGGCTCGGGTGGATGAGCCGACTATTTGTAAGAAGTGTGGAAAGGAGCATGTAGGTGAATGTAGACTGGGATCTAACCTGTGCTTTAAGTGTGGCAAGACCGGACACTACGCCCGTGAGTGCACACAACACTACAAGTGCTACAACTGTGGGGATTTCGGTCATCTGAGTAGGGACTGCCCGAAGCCAAGGATGGGGGAAACCGGGAAGGGAAAGGGCCCGGAAAAGAAGGGAGAGGGATCTCGTGCAAAGACTCGTGCGTACGCGCTGACGCAAGACCAGGCCAGAATGGACCCCGACGTGGCGTCAGGTACGTTCGTCCTTGACAACACTCTTGTTTCTGTGTTATTTGATTCAGGTGCCAGTAAGAGTTTTATATCTGCGACTTTTTGTAAGAGAGTGAAGTACGCTGTAAGTATACTAGAAAGGGCCTTTAGCGTAGAAACCGCTGAGGGTAGAACTGCGAGAGTGACCGAGGTAGTTGACAACTCTACGATAAAAATAGAAGGTCATAGATTCCCTGTCAGATTGTTTGTTATGGTTTTGGGAGGGTTTGATGTCGTGCTGGGTATGGATTGGCTAACTGCCAACGAAGCACAAATCATATGTAAACGAAAGATAATCCGACTCAAGGCTCCGGATGGTAGCAAAGTCGAGGTTTTTGGAGATCGTGACGTCCCGATGCCAAACGTCATCTCGATGATTAAGGCAACAGATTACTTGAGGCGCGGATGCGAGGCTTATCTGGTGTACGTGATTGACAAGTGTAAGGAAGTGAAGGAACTAGACGATGTACCCGTGGTACGCGAGTACCCGGAGGTGTTTCCAGAGGATTTGCCTGGGATACCACGCGATAGAGAAATTGAGTTCCGAATTGACTTAGTACCAGATGCCCAGCCCGTGGCTAAGGCTCCATATCGACTAGCACCAGTGGAAATGAAGGAACTTATGGTCCAACTAGACGAGTTACTTGAGAAAGGATTTATCCAACCGAGCATCTCGTCGTGGGGTGCTCCGGTGTTGTTTGTAAAGAAGGAAGATGGTTCGATGAGAATGTGTATCGATTACCGCGAGTTGAACAAACGTACCGTGAAGAACAAGTACCCGTTACCAAGGATCGACGACTTGTTCGATCAATTACAAGGCGCAAGTTGGTTCTCAAAGATCGACCTTCGATCCGGGTACCATCAGTTGAAAGTGAGTGAAGAAGACATACCGAAAACGGCATTTCGCACACGTTATGGACACTTTGAGTTCCGCGTAATGTCTTTTGGATTGACGAACGCCCCTGCAGCGTTCATGGATTTGATGAATAGAGTGTGTCGACCAATGCTGGATCGATCAGTAATCGTATTCATTGACGATATCCTCATCTACTCCAAGAATGAGGGTGATCACGCGTGTCACTTGAGGGAGGTATTGGAAGCTCTGAAGAAAGAAAAGTTGTATGCTAAGTTCTCCAAATGCGCGTTCTGGCTTAGGGAAGTCCAATTCCTAGGTCACGTCATTAACCCGAACGGCATTATGGTTGACCCAACAAAGATAGTAACGGTAAGAGAATGGAATGTTCCTAAGACGCCAACTGAAATCCGTAGTTTCTTGGGATTGGCGGGCTACTATCGGAGATTCATCCAGGATTTCTCGAAAATAGCTTCGCCGTTGACGAAGTTGACTCGGAAGGAGGTAAAGTACGAATGGGGTTCGACCCAGGATGAGGCGTTTAAGGAATTGAAGAAGAGGCTTACCCAAGCTCCAGTGTTGGCCCTCCCCGAGGGCAATGAAGACCTAGTGGTGTACTCTGACGCTTCGGGTCAGGGATTGGGATGCGTGTTGATGCAACGCGGGAGAGTGATCGCGTATGCGTCACGGCAGTTGAAAGTTCATGAAACTAATTATCCGACTCATGATTTGGAACTTGCTGCTGTCGTATTTGCATTAAAAATCTGGAGGCACTACCTGTACGGGGTGAAGTTTACTATTTACTCTGACCACAAAAGTTTGAAGTACTTCTTCGAACAAAGAGAGCTTAATATGAGGCAGAGGCGATGGTTAGAACTCCTAAAAGATTATGACTGTGAAATCATATACCATCCTGGAAAGGCAAACGTGGTGGCTGACGCTCTAAGCCGAAAGGATGTGCCTACTCCTATTAGAGTGAAGGCTTGCCAGTTGGTGGTAACTTCAGATGTGATGAGAGAAATTGAAAAGGCTCAAGATGAGGCACTTAAAGAGGAAAACATAAAGAAGGAAAGGATGGTTGGCCAACAGGACAAGTTGGAATATAACACCCTTGGTGTTAGGACACGTTTTGGGCGGATATGGATACCTATGGGTGGCGAGCTTAGGACCAAAATCTTGGATGAGGCTCATAAGTCTCGTTACTCTATCCATCCCGGTACCAATAAAATGTACCAAGATCTGAGGAGGGAATACTGGTGGCCTGGAATGAAATGTGACGTGACGAAGTATGTAAGCAAGTGCTTGACTTGCTCGCAAGTAAAGGCCGAGCACCAGAAACCGTATGGAAAGATTCAACCACTTGATATACCGGAATGGAAGTGGGAACACATTACCATGGACTTCATAACTAAGCTACCTCGCACAGCTAAAGTTCATGATACCATTTGGGTAATTGTGGACCGTTTAACGAAGAGTGCTCATTTCCTACCTATTCGCGAGACGTTCTCGTCGGAAAGGTTAGCGGAAGTGTTTATTAATGAAATAATAGCACGGCATGGGATGCCATTGACGATCGTATCTGACCGGGACACACGATTCACATCGAAGTTCTGGAAAAGATTTCACGAGGCGATGGGCACGAGGCTTAATATCAGCACAGCATTCCACCCGCAAACGGATGGTCAGTCCGAAAGGACCATTCAGACATTGGAGGATATGCTTCGTGCTTGTATTATCGACTTCGGTGGCAGTTGGGACAGCCATCTGCCGTTAGCTGAATTCTCCTACAACAATAGTCATCACACAACGATAGGCATGCCGCCTTACGAAATGTTGTATGGGAGAAGATGTAGGACCCCGGTTTGTTGGGGTGAGATTGGACAGAAGGAATTAGGAAGTCTCGAAGTCGTTAGAGAGACGTCGGAAAGGTTTGATCAGATCAAAGCGCGAATGAAGGCCGCACAAGATCGTCAGAAATCCTATGCGGATAAACGACGAAGGCCTATTGAGTTTAATATTGGTGATAGAGTAATGCGGAAAGTGTCACCATGGAAGGGAATCATACGATTCAGAAAGAGAGGAAAGTTAAGTCCGAGGTTTGTCGGACCATTCAAGATAATGGCACGGGTTAGGGAAGTTGCTTATCGGTTGGAGTTGCCTGATGAGTTAAGTGGGATTCATCCTACCTTTCATGTATCACACTTGCGAAAGTGTTTGGCGGATGAATCGGCTCACGTACCACTTACCGACATCGAGTTCGACAACAGCCTTAATTACATCGAAGAACCTGTGGCCATCCTTGATCGAAAGGAGAAACGTTTACGTAATAAAGTTATCCAATTGGTTAAAGTCCAATGGAAGCATCAAAAGGGATCGGAAGCCACTTGGGAAACGGAGAAGGAAATGAGGGAGTCGTACCCTCATCTATTTGACTTATGATAGGTTTCGGGGACGAAACCTATTGTAAGGGGGGTAGACTTGTAACATCCCGAAAATAAACGACGATTTTATTAACAGAATAAACGAACGAGGCATGACAGGTCGGGTCGGATGGGTCAGCGGGCTATAAATAGCCTATGCCACCCCATTTTCTCTCATTTGCAACCTTTAGAGAGAGAAAACCCGTAGAGAGAGAAAGTGTCGGAATCGCACAAGATCGCACCCGTTCGTGTCTCCTGCACTCGTGAAGAGAACCTCCAAAGCGGAATCGTCATCCAGGTAACCATTCGTGCTAAATCTGAGTTTTAGTTCGTTTTTGGGTTTTTCGGGTTTTGGGTGAAAAGGCAAGGCTTGAACGGATGAAACTGATAAATAAACATAGATTTGAGATCCTTAATGGAAAACGAACGTTTTGGATGCAACAAATTCGGGATCTTGACACGATCAGACCCGAATGTGAAAGTTAGGGTTTTTCGCCAAGAACAGGTCGTGCGCACTTGCTAAGTGCGCACAGAGCAGGTCCTGCGCACTTGCTAAGTGCGCAGGAAGAGGAACCTGCGCACTTGTTAAGTGCGCAGGAAGGGAAGTCTGCGCACTTGCTAAGTGCGCAGGAAGCAGAGTCTGCGCACTTGCTAAGTGCGCAGACATCAGAACTGATTAAGTAAAGTCAGTATGTTAGAATGGTTAAGCCGTTAGAGTCGGGATTGGTCTGATGTGTTTAACTAATCAATTCAGATCGGAAGTGACGTTGTCGGACCTTCGTTTAGGACAACCCATATTAGCGTATCAGGTGAGTTCTAGAGCCCTCTTTTAAATGTTTTGTTAATGTTTTTGGGCTGGTGTGCATACTTACGAAATGATGTTTAACGAAATGATGTTTAACGAAATGATGTTTTAACGAAATGATGTTTAACGAAAGGAAAGGTTTTGAAATGTTGAAACGATGTTTACGAAAGGAAAGGTTTTGAAATGTTTTTGCCAAAAAGGGTTACGAATGCTTTATGAACGGTTTAAATGAGGAAATGTTTAATGAGAAGAGAAAGAGGTAAAGGTTTTAAAGAAGTCATTACAAATCTAATCTGTCGAATGAATGGAATTGACGAATGAAGTCTGGGAATGAGATTCCCAGCCTTGTGGTAGATTATGGACAGCGAGCCATAGTTGCCACAAGAACAACAGGGGCATGTCTTTGTGGCATGCCAATGGTTATGATGTTGTACAACTGGTAAAAGGGAGTAACGACGGTTACTCAGGGGTTAACGTGACCCCATGTAAGGTTAAATTATGATCCGACGATGTTATGGCTGAGAGTCATAACCGTCGATGGAAGTTGTCGGTTTATGGACATGAGAGCCATAAGGGCAACTGAATGGGTATTGTCGGTCCTCGCGCAGTTAGCCTTGGGGGCAATACCAAAAGGGAATTGACGGAATGTATGGTATTGTCGGTCTTCGTGCAGTTAAGCCTTAGGGGCAATACCATAAAGGAATTGACGGAATGTATGGTATTGTCGGTCTTCGTGCAGTTAAGCCTTAGGGGCAATACCATACTAAATGACGGAACGAAGGGTAACACAGATTTAGATAATAATGTATGACTTAAATGAATGTTAAAAGTTTTAATGAACGATCCGTTTAACGGTGTTTATGATTATGATGTTGATGATGATATGGGTACGAAACCTTTTTTTAAAGATGTTAAATTATTACATGCTTTTGTGAAAGGTTTTTACTAAATGAATGATACGTTTTTGGCAAATGTTGATGTTAAAGTTTTTATGAAATGCTAGAACTCACCAGCGTAGCTGACCTTTTTAGTATGCACATTCAGGTTAAGGCAGGTATGGACGATGGACAGTGATGCTTGGCAAGCGAGAAGAGTTACCCGGTCGATCATGAAGACTGGCATCCCGTTATGAGTTGTTTATGTTAAGTTTATGTAATTGACAATGTACGCTTCCGCATGTATGAACAAGTTTTTAGTTATGTTGAATGAATGATTCCGCTGCATTATTTGATACTCATGTTTAAGAACTGTTTGTGAATGAGTAAATCCAACGAGTGAGGCCTCCCGGGTTTGGGGCCTTACAAGTTGTTGCTTTTTCAAAGTTGGACGACCGCGAGTATCTTCTTGTACCACAGGCGCTTTCTTGTTACTTTTGCTCGGAAAGACCACCCCTGCGATTCTCGACAGCATACTTCTTTTGACCTGATCAGGTTCTGAAATAATTTTGTTTCTCACTTGACCAAGTACTTTATCCACGTCTACATTTTCATCATCGACAAACGACGGTTTTAAATCAAGTTTCCTCGAGAGGACGTCCAACGCATCTAGCGGGATTCTGCCACCTGTATTAAAACGAAATAGTCAGAAAATTTTGAAAATTAAACATTCACAAATTCCAAAGTCAAAACAGTTTACATGTAGCTTCGATACTTACCAGACGACAAGCACACGACAACCCACAACTACTGAAAAGTTGGCAACCACACGTTGCATTTTGTTTCCGTATATGTGATAACTTGTACCACTCGTTTTCTAACAAATTTAGAGCTTTATGTGAAACCTTACCGTGCAGGTTATCAAACAATTCAATAGCTATGTGGCTATCCATTTTTCTTATGAGGCTTGTTCCAAACGCAAACTGTAATTGATAATATTGATCTGTTACAATTTCATCAACAAACCCAACAAGTCTATCTAGGGAGCTGTTAGCATTTCTAAGATAACTCTTTAAAAGCGAATGCTGGCTCTCGACTCGGTTCGTTGTTTGTTGACCAAAATTGAGGTTTTTGTTGGACCAGGCAGATACAAACTTTTCTTTATACGGGTCCAACCAATTTTTAGTCACATAATATATAACTCCTGGAAAAATATTGAATAAATATTTAAATATTTAATAATTATTCAATACTGAAAATATTAAATATTCAAAACTTACTTCCTCGTTTGGCAGCATACAGTCGTTCGTAAAGCCGGTTGAAGTTGTATTGGTATATATCTGGCGTGGGAGACTCACATAATACCGACCATGAATACTTGAAATTTGCCCAGTCTTCGTCTGTAAATGATGCCCAGCAATGTTTTGCGATATTCTCGTGTATGTGACACCGACATAGGTTCTTCGAACAATCCAGAAATATTTTATCACATGCGTTCATAAGAGCTTTGTCCTTGTCTGTTACTATCACACGCGGCTCCATACACTTTTGCAACATTGCTTTTATTTGTAGTAGCACCCAGACGAAGTTTTCCTCTCGTTCTTTTGATATAAATGCATGAGCGACGCAAAACGACCGGTGTGTGGAGGTCACACCGACCACTTGGACAAATGGAAGTCTATACATGTTTGTTTTGTAAGTCGCGTCGATCATCAACACGTGCGGGAACGCACGCCACATCTCAAACGATTTCGAATGAACAAAGAATATCTCCTCCACAATATTTGTGGCAGGATCTTTCCGAGTATAGTAGACGTATTTTTTAGAAGAAAGCAGGTTTTCCAGAATCTGCATTGGAGTTTCACCGACTCTCGTTTTGTTTTTTATCTTTTGTATCGCATTATAAATGTCCTTTTTAATGCAACTACTCTCTGGGTTTTGTTCCCTTATAGTTGCCAGAATGTTTCGTGGCAACATGTTTTGCGAATACAACTTCGCCACTAAAAGTTGTTCCGACTGAGACAGTCTTCTCGCAAAGGAGTGCGCCTCAAGATGTTGACTAGGATCGTGGTTATGACTGTCATCCTTCACCGTTAATTTCCAATCACCAGTATTTTCTTGGTACTCTCCTTCTAATTTAAAGGGACAACCTATTTTCTTGCTACCGTCACGTCTAACCGTGGCAGTAGACGCACGTTCGCCGTGACGGTCACACACAAGCCACACCTTGATAAACGGTTCCGTCGGATCGTCGCCTTTTCTCCTCGATCGTCGGGTGACAAGGACATAACCATTCTCACGTCCTATCCTGACCGCCCAATCCACCAACTGTTCACGAGACTGAAAATTCTGGTCAGTTTTATACGACACGTTTTGATGGTTTTGTTCCTCGTCTTCGGACACGAAGTCGTCGGTTTGTTGTGTCGGGTATGAGACTTCACCGTATACGTAGTCGTCGGTTTGTTGTGTCGGGTATGAGACTTCACAGTATATGTAGTCGTCGGTTTGTTGTGTCGGGTATGAGACTTCACAGTATACGTAGTCGTTCGTGGGCTGTGTAAGGTAAGACGGTTCACCTTATACGAACTCGGGATTGCTCAGTGGCTCGTTCAAATCCGGAAGCCTTACCCGTTGATGAGAATAAACGTCGGACGAGACCTCCTCCCGGTTCACCTCTTGAACGCCAGAACTTTGCGGGTTGTTTTCCACCGACTCGTTAGAATATACCTGAAAACCGTAGTTACCATCCCACCACCAAGACATGTTTATAGTTTTTTTTTGGAAATCATACGTTCGTTCGGTTCGAATGAGAATTCTGCATTGTTAAATACACAAAATTTGGGCCCTATACGCATCGTATAGCCCAATACGATGCGTATAAGGTACGATGTGATGGGTTTAGTGGCAGAAGGAATCTCGTATCCTAAACTGCATCGTATTGACCTATACGATGCGTATACGAGGTTTGAATGACAAGTTGTAAGAGAATGTCGGGCACGGGAATTTGTGAAGGGCTATACGCATCGTATTGCCCTATACGATGCGTATATGACCAAGTGCGATTAGCATTTCCCGTGTGTGATTAGTAGTCCCCTTTTATAAACAACAATGTTTTAGTTAATGAATTTAATTTGAATAATTATTAAGCATTTAAGCAAAAGGCATAATCATGGTATTAATGAACCAAATGGACATGCAAAATCGGTTTTCCTGTAAAGGGTTTCCTTTTGAGGAGGTCATTAGTTCGAATCCTGACGAGGAGAATTTTGCCAGTATCCTTCACATGACTAGGAGTTAGCCGTTCAGATAAAAAGTTAATGAATTTAATTTGAATAAATATTAAGCATTTAAGCAAAACGCATTCTCATGATATTAATGAACCAAATGGACATGTACACACACATGCAAACACACACAAACAAACATACATACATACAATCACATATGCAAACACAAACATACATACAAAATATGATACAATCAAATACATACATTCATGAGTAAAGTACACGGATATACAAAATATGATACAATCACATACATACATTAATGAGTAAAGTACAAGGATTGTCCATGTGGTTTATCAAAATTTTGGATTTGCTTCCTAGCTTTCCAAAAGTACACGGATGGTCCATGAGGTTTGCACTTTGTAACGCATTTAGTCTCCAAACATTGTCAAAAGTACATGTTTGGTCCCGTTGGTTTGCATTTTGTAACGCATTTAGTCTCTAACTTGGACCTTCTAAAACTTTTAGATTTGTAGGCTGGGGACTAAATGCGTTGCAAAGTGCAAACCACATGGACCATTCATGTATTTTTAAAAAGCTAGGAACCAAATCCAAAATTTTAATAAACCACAGGACCAGCCATGTACTTTACTCTAAATTCATACATACATACATACAATCAAATACACACATTCATAATAACATACATTTGTATATGATCTGCATTATGTGTGAACACATATACAAATCACATGAACCAAAACCTGAATGCGAAGATAAAGGCGGCGAATATAGAAATCCTCAAGCCCTAGGCAGATCAGATATGGAACTGTTATCATTTCAACGAATTGATCGGCGGGAAACAGAGCTCCCGCGAGACGAGACGAGACGAGACGAGAGAGAAGACCGGCGGGAAACGAAACAAATCCTCAAGTTCCGACAAGATTAACAACTTTTTGTTTTTCTTCTCAAATGAGCAAATTTTAAAAATAGATAAATCTATAATATTAATAATGTGATTTTGTAATAATGTTTGATATGTTTATTATTTGTAAAACTAAGTAATAAAAAAATGTTGATGTGCAACCTAGTCGAACCCGACTTGTTACATTCGTCGAAAAGGACTTGGTTTCACGTAAATTCATGTTGATTCGTGCCACATATTCTTTTATTATATAAAACGTTCATAATATTGTTATCATGTTGTATCTAAGTTGTCATTAAGCTATTCTCTTGTTACTATGATTTTTTTGGATTTTGAATAAATAATTAAATGTGATCAATTCACGTTTATACATGGCTTCTTGTGCATTGTGTACTAATAAATTGTGTTCTAACCCTTTTTTTAATTTTAATATAAATACATAAGTTGATGGATTAAAATGATGTTATGCCTTGTTGGGCTAAATATACTTACTTGGCTTCAATACATATACAACTATACAAGCCACTAATTGTTGATGGGCTTTAAAAAGGACTAAATATGTATATGTTGGAACTTGGAAGTCAATGGGCTACGTGTAAACTTCATAAGTAATATGGCCATTCAGAAGGTATTACCGGGGTTGGTGGCCCAATGGTAGAGAAAAATCATCTAGAAATACCAAGGTTTAAAAAGATCGTAGGTTCAAGTCTCATTTCTAACAGGAATTAAGAAATTTACCTTTAAAAACAAAACTAAAAAGAAGGAAATTAACACAATATATAAATACTATGTTAGAATCTCGTATATTATACAAACTGAATATATGTAATCTTATATATTTAGTATTAAAAAAATATGTTTTTAAAAACTCGTGTATTACACATATTACATTAAATATAATATAATCTGTTAACAAATACACTCGTCAAAATATGTCTTTTAAAATTGTATTTTGACGTGACAGTTATAAATTATGTTAATTTAATTTTTAAAACATTTTGTTCAATATTAATTTTTTTATATAACTGATAAATATTAATTCATATTAAATTCATTTGGTTGATGATATAATAACTATCTATAATTAAATAAAAAATACCCATAATTAGAATTATATGAAATATATATTCTTTTAATATTTACACCTATTACCTTAAAAAAATTAATAGCAAAGTTATACACCGTTGGCCATTTGGTGCAATGGTGAAGTCTTGGGTTCGAGTCTCACCAGGAGCAATTATTTGAATTAGAGTCGGTTGATTTTCCCAGTTATGAGTTTCCTCCTAAGTTGGAAGTTTGATCCGGATTGGTGGGGGTACTTGGGACCAATTTTGATAACATCTATCTACCAATGGGATCATGGTGTCTGCTTTCCAAAAAAAAAATAGCAAATTTATACATCCATTAATCTAATCTTTAATTACACCATTTTATAGGTAATGGAACTTAACGTTTACCATTTAAAAGAAAATTTCACAAACAGTTTGGATAGCATTGGACTATGAAGTCATTTGGTTGCGGCCTTTACATTTTATTTTTGAAAGACGACTTTCTTAAAACCACCCTACTTCCTTCGAGAACAACCCGAGTGTTTCTTGTTGGAGTTTTGTGTGAAAAATATGTTTTTTCACTAAGTTAAAAATGACCTTTTGTCAACTTTGGACAAAAATAAATACATGTAACTAAGGTTAATATTTTTATTTCTTTTATGTTTGTGTTCTCTTACGTGAGACCTTTGGTAGGAATCAAACCGAGCTCAAAACGAAGCTAAGATGAACGAGATATCGGTGCTCAAAGTTAGGTATTTACAGCTGAAATAATTCAGCTTTTCTTGAGTAGAAAAGTGGGAAAACTTGTCCCACATAGGTGGGATGAGAAACCTTTAAATGAGTTATAAGGTGGAACAATCCATTAGGATTGTTACCTTATAAAGATTGACACTTAGTGGAAACCAGGAAGGTGCGAATCACCCAACGCCCCCGAGCATAGGACGAGGGCGTAATGTGGCATTTTGATGGTGCATGTCGCACACTCGCGTCACCGCTGCATGCGTATTTTTAACCAGCTACGAGTGATCCTAGTTCAGTACACGGGCACACGGCAGGTGACGTGGCGCGGCATCTGGGCTTAGTGCCCGGTCTCTCTAGCATGCACGGATGTCGTCCGCGTGGCAGCGCGGTTGGTGTTCGGGGCGTCCAAGCAGAGTGGACGGCTAGTCTTCACGTGGCAGCCCAGGTGCGCGGCCTAACAGGTGTAGTTCGCATCCGCGTATCCATTTACGGATATACACGTTCTGGCGGTGGATTCCGGTCCGCATGGTGTGTCCGGATATGCGCGTTCTGTTGTACTCCCAGACGGTAGACACAGCTTTGGTCGTTGTACCCTGAGAAACATTCGAGCTCTCTTGGGAGACTCGGAATTTGTTTTAAGGGACCCGTGTTAAACACGAAGCCTCGGTCACGAATTCTGTATTTGTTTTTCTGTTTTGTAATTTTCTTTTATTTCCGTTGTAAAGTACTGTATTTTACTTTTTTTATACTTTTATTGTAATTGAAATTTATACAAGTGTTAGTATTTTTATTTTAACGTACGGTTCCTACATTTTTTGTGAGTCATGTAATTCTTTCCATATGGGTTGTAACCGGACCCAAAACCGGAAAAAAACCCATTATGTGAAAAATTATTTGACCACCGATGACCAAAACAAAATTAGAGAGTATGTCCAACGGCCAACGGAGTTTTTTTTTCAAAAGAGTGTAGATAAAAAACTTATTTATCAAAATGGGTAATTTGAAAAATATTTATTAAAATAATGTTTGGAAACTTATTTTCTGACTCGTAGTCTTTTTGAAAAGGGTAGTAAGATTAATACACCATTAAACCTATATACACCACATTAATAAAAAGTTACATAAAATTTAGTGTAACTTTAATAAATAGTAAACATAAAAAGTCGTGTTGTATGTCACCATCAACTCATACCTCAATAACCATTAATCTTTATAAATATTTTTTTTATAAAACCTATGTAACTTTTATATTTTAAACCACTACCTACTACCTATTATTCTCAATGAAATACGCAATATCATCTAACAAAAATCACCTATTTTTTGTATAAACTTTTTGCATCAAATACAAAATTTGAAGAACGACAACATCTCTATTTATCTAAATTATTTTATCTTTTATTTTAATGAGTATCTAAAATAATTGACCGACAAAAAAATAGATTAAAGTAGAGTACCATCCATCTGTACATAATACATCTTTTTTTTAAAAGTAATACATCTAATACTTTATTTTAAAATTGTATTATTTCAGAGGTAAATTTTAATAGCTAATTAAATCAAATTAGATGGTTATACACGCGCTCCACGCGGGTGTCGCCCATTTTGTTAATAAAATTTAAATAAAAGCGTAGGTGTAACGATAAAAATAATGTTAATAAAAAAGAAAAAGAAAATTAAATCAAACTAGATGGTTATACTCGTCACGGTATCACAACGATAGGCAACGAAAAAAAAACTCGATTTTGAATACAACTCTGTTTTAAAAAAAATTTATCACAAACGCTTCAGGTGCGACCGGATATGATTTCTTTGGGTTGAACGAATATAGTGGCGAACAAACTTATTTAACCAACCCTTCAGGCGCCGGCCTTTCAAGTCCGCCTGTATATGATTTCTGGGGTTGACCCACAATGTTACTAATAAAAAATCACAAGACTATCACAAATATATTGATGAAATTCCAACAGTCTTTTAGCCGTACGTGGAAGATATAAAAGATGTGTTAGGTGATGGAAATTGTAGGTTTCGGGCGCAACTTCTGCTCTCATGTACGGTGAAGATGAATGACTATTAATCCGGATGCTACTAACTGATGAGATTGTGCAGTTTGAAACATATTACAGAAAGGCTTTTTAGGACAAATACAATGAGGTGTTTTCATCCTTAGAATGGTCGGGGCCTAGTTTTGCGCCACAAAATACTGGATGATTATGCCAGAGACGGGGTTTTTTATTGCGAACAATTTTAACGTAATTTTTTATTTCATATCTAAAGAAGGTAATAATAGTTCGACATTGTTTCCGCTTTGGAGAGACCTTGACCAGTTCCCAGATAAAAAGATAATCACAATTGCACTGGTGAATAAAAATCATTATGTAATGGTAGAAATGCAAGGAGAGTTTCCAATGGGTTTCACACACAACTTATGGATACTTAGGAGTGAAAGAGACGCAACTGAGTGGGAAAACGTATTTAAATCACGTCAAAAGCTTTATAAAGATTGAGTAGCAAAACCTGTTGAATATGTGATTGTAAATTAATTAATTAATTTATTTGTTAGTGAAAATTTTTATTGTTGTTATTAATTTTATTTTGATATTTAATTACACATATAAAAAAATAGTTAATTTAAATTAAAAAAAAGAATAATAATTAACTTATTTTAAAAAAATATGTATAATAAGTTTATATATAAATTGGTGTATCAAATTTATCTTCCAATAATATAATTTTTTTTTAAAATACAAATTTTAATTAATAAACTATAATAATTTAATATAAATAGGAAATTATGATTATGATTATGATTAATTATCACGGGTAAAAATAAATATATGGTGTTAAAAATTAGTCACATCATATCGTGTTAAATAGATTCACTTTTAAAAATATATACACCAGTAATTTCCATTTTCAAATACAGATCCGGTGAAGTTGGCCTACCACTTGTTTTTTAATTTTACATTTAACTAAATATGTTTAACGTGATTAAACTTAAAATGATGATGATTTATCATTTACACAAACATTTTAAGAGTTTGTAATTTTTTTTACAAATTTTAGTTATGTATCTTTCGACCTATTTTATCTACTTAATTTTTAAAATTTTACCAATATTAAGGCATTATGTATCTTTCGACCTACCTTATCTAGTTAATTTGTTAAATTTCGTCTTGCTTCTTATATATCAATTAAACATCTATACTATATAATAAATAAAAGTTTTGATGTGTCACTTGTCACTTTTTCATGCATTCTTAAGTTTTTTTTTCTCGCATCTCTCTCCTATTAATTATACAATATTTTTAATTGTTTTTTTATAGTTTATTGTTTCCCGCCTCCCTCTCCTATTAAATAATAATGACTTTTATAATTTTTTTTATAAAACATTTTTCATGAATATGTAATATGTAAATCTTTATTACTAAGTATATATAACATTGAATTTATTTAACACGTGTAATACACCGGGTTTCTAAAGTTTAATATGAATTAACATTTATCAGTTACATAAAAAAAACTACTACACAGCTAAAAATGTTTAAAATTTAACTTAACATAATTTATAATTGTCAAGTAAAATTTTATTCAACTCGTGTAATACACGGGTTTTAAAAAACATAATTTTTTTTATTACTAAGTACATAACATTATATTTATTCAGTCCGTGTAATACACGGGATTCTAACCTAGTACTTATTAATCAAAACATTTTTTGAATTTGCATAACTTGTTTGATGCACCTACATCTGCCATTAGTAGGAACGTTTTTTTAACTAATATTACTTTTTTTAAATGATAGTTTTATTGGTGTTTATCGACTTTTGAATACATATATAAGACATAAAATCAAGTATCATATAGTATAGGCAAATGCTTTAGACCCCAAAAATTTACATTTATAATATTAATTATATATTTTCTTTATTTATTATGAAATTTGTCTTTAAAAAAAATATACATTTTCTTTATTATTATCTTTAATCTTTTATATATACTAGTGGGCGAGCACGCGCGTTGCATCGAGGGCATTGATGCACCGGGGAATTTGTATGCTTCGGTTTTTGACAGCTTGTATATTAATACTCATTCCGCGTTGCACGCCTTACTCATTAATCGGTTTAAGAAAAAAAGAAAGAAAAAAAGGTCACATGCAAATATTGATAAAAATAGGCACGTCGTATCTGCAAATTTGAAATTTTATAAAAACATCGTATTCTAAAAGTCGTAAGAGAAAAAACCGTAAAAAACGAAACACCGAGACAACTTTGAGACTTGTTTGTTTACGTTTCGAACGCTTGCACAATATCGCGCACAACTCTGTTTTAAACAAAATTTAGACCGAAATATAGATAAAAATAAACATGTCGAAGCGGTATATACTGAATTTTATAAAACATCATTACATCATATTTTAAAATTTATAAGCGAAAAATAAAAACAAAAACAAAAAAAATAACTTGAAGGTGACGCGTGCCATTTAGGGGGAAGAAAGAAAGAAAAAGCACAGTAATTGAAGTTCTTATAAAGAAACTTTGAAAGATGTATAATTTGTAAAAGTGAAAAGTTTTTTTTTACCAATTTGTAAAGTATAAAAGTTTGCTTTTCACATGTTTGGTAATTATATATACATCACTAATTTATACAAATTAAAAAAATTATTTTGATTTCATAAAACATTTAAATTTATCATTACATATAGGGCTGTAAACGAATCGAACCGAACCGAACGAAGTCTTGTTCGTGTTCGTTCATCAAGCATTTAACTTGTTCATGAACGGTTCACGAACATTAACCGAACGAATTTTCATGTTCGTGTTCGTTCATTAAGGAAATGGATTTGTTCACGAACGAAACCGAACGAATGATAGTTTGAGACTTTTGATGTCAACCCTAATGTCTTACGAAATAAACATTTAATAAGATCATTTTAATATCAAGTTTTTTGTACTTGTATCGAACTTACTTTACTTAGTTAATTTTAGGGTAAAAAATAAAATAAAAATTAAAGAATATAAAAGGTTTAGATAAAATAAAAGAGAAATATACAAAAATCTTTAATAAACAACATAAACAAACGACACATGAACGAACACGAACGTAAATGAACATAAACGAACGAACGTTAATAAACGAACGTTCACGAACACGTTACCGAACGTTCACGAACACAATTGAATGAACGAGATTTTTGTTCATATTCGTTCATTTACTTAATCGGACGAAATTCCTTGTTCTGTTCGTTCATTTGTTAAACGAAAGAACGTAAACGAACTTCACGTCGAACGGTTCACAAACTGTTCGCTGAACGTTGAGTTCGTTTACAGCCCTAATTATATGTCTTAACTCTTAACTAGAGATGATTTTTTTTAAATGACAATGATTTATTGAAGAAAAGACAACAACTAGCAAGCCACTAGAAGCATACACCACGAGAAATATTTTAGCTTACAAAGAAAAATTCGTGAAGTTAAAATTACACCAAGAAAATCTTTCAACAGTTTGGATTTTCGTCCTATTTTTACCCATAAATGAGAAAGGTTCTTAGTTAAAAGTTATTTTTTATAAAAAAAAAGTAACCTCAAAATCAAATAACGTTTTGTCATAAAAACATTTAATCGTATATCATAAGATAAAACTCATAAAATTATTTTATTAGTGTCACATGACAACTATACTTCTCCCTTAGATCCGCACATCGGCACATGTAACTTGATAACAAACTAGTTGTTATGCTATTATAGTAGTTACGAGATTTTGGTTGAATCTCAATCAAAATCCAGATTATCCAGTTAGTTGATTTGTATATGCATCAGTTGACTTCGTCGAGTCAACATGTACTCATTTCATGTTAACTTCATTTTTACAGTAAATTTGCCACTCATAAAGGATCTTGTTTCTTCCATTTATCACAAGCAACGGTTTTATATATTTTAATATTTTTAAAACCTTAATTTAATAAATACTAATTATCTTTAAGGATAATCTGTGATATAATACTCAATAGTTGATAGTCCAAATTTACTCATTTGATAAAGCAAATGAGTTAACTATCTGTTGCGACTATTTTTAATGTACAAACATGTTAGTTGTAGTATTTTTATATTGGCAGAATTATATATATCATTTATTTTAAAACCTATTTATATATATACTCAATAAAAATTTAAATTACATGTATCCCATTATTTTAAAACCTAATTACATATATGTCCAACCAAAAACTTAAATCACATATATTCTCTTATTTTATAAAATTAAAAATTAGGACAAAAATAAAATTTTAAGATTACAAGAGAAACACGACTATTCTGATTCTTGAACTAGCAATACGACATTCTAATTAAAACCTAA
Organism: Smallanthus sonchifolius; assembly: GCA_023525975.1. Lineage (NCBI taxonomy): Eukaryota > Viridiplantae > Streptophyta > Magnoliopsida > Asterales > Asteraceae > Smallanthus > Smallanthus sonchifolius. The sequence goes on along the minus strand of CM042027.1, from coordinate 75,087,461 downwards.
CTAGCGTTTCAATCGGCGATCAAAGATTTTGATTCCATCGATCCCAGTACATCGTCTGATTCCAAGTAGGCTAATTCCAGCGATACGACATTCTGATCTAAGTCGGCTGATTCCAACATGTGCGTTTTTTTTTTGCGATTCCAACATCCAAACATGTCGACTGATTTAGGTTATTGAGTTTATATTGTTTTGAATGTTTTGTGAATTTAACATCCGATATCAAAACCTTGGCACTTATTTTGTATATTTTGATAATTGTCGAAAAAACAGAAAGAAAGTAAAAGACTGATAAAAAGGTGAAAAAAGACAAAAAAAAAAGAGAGTAAAAACCGAAAAAATGTAAAAAATAAAAACTAGTTAAAAAGGTAAATTTGAAATTTTGAAGTTTTAGTTAAAAAAAGGTAAAATAGTTATTACATAATTTTTTTTATAAAATAAATCAAAATGGATATATTTGATAACTTAGCTTTAAGGAATGAGATATGTGTAATTTATATTTTGGGTCGGGAAATATGTAATTTATAAAGTTTGTATGTTGATATTTGTAATTGCCCTTTTTATATTAATATTCCGATTTCATTCATAAAATATGAGTAAACGCTTTATGATATTAGTTGATGCTCAAAGAATTTTTATGGCTATATGTGTATAAGACAAAATTATTTAACTGAACTGACGTTAAAACCAACCCTTATATTTTTTATAATCAATATGTTATATGATAAAAAAAAGTCGTGTTATAATTTACATAAACAATTAGATGTGGCTTAAAGGATTACTAATATTTTATTTGACCAAATGTATAATTTGATTTGTTAATTAAAACTAGTTTCTACCAACTGATTCATATTTTTCAACAACCGAATTAACCGAACAATTTATATCTGAAACCTTGTGGTTATCAAAATGTAAAACCATATATTCAGTTATCGGTTCAGGTTTACCTCATAACTGAATTGATTCGACTCATAGTCACCCCTAAGAGGGTGAATCAAGTATTAAAATTAAATCTAATTTTATAATTTTTTTTTCCTTCTAGTTTTTTTTAAGTAAAAATAAAAAGAAACATATTCAACCCTTGTATTTCTTTGTCTTCGAGTTCTCAAATGGTTTTTTTCTTCTTTTCAGATGATATATGATTTAGTATTATTTTTTTTAGAGTTTTTTTTTTTACATATTTCCCCCTATTAACCTTTTTAATAACATATACAACCAACCATAAAAATCAATTACATATTTACCGAATGTTTACACAATTACTTATTTACCCTTATATATAAATTGATATATTTAGAAAGTAAATATATGCAAATAGTACTTTAATTGGTTCATTAAAGGTAAAATATTAATTCAATAAGTTATTTTAAACGAATTGGGTAAATCTATACTATATAATAAACTAGTTTAGATCCCGTGTATACACACGGGGTAGAAAATATCAATAAATAAGATTTTTAAATCTATACAGGTGTAAAAATGTATCATATTATAAGGATAGAAAATAAAACTCAAAATATGTAAAAAGTAATATATAATTGGATTTTGAAAATACATTAAGTACTATTTAATGTAATTTGATTTTCATTTATTATTTAATTGAAAATAAAAGTTATATAATTAGATTTGAAAGTTTCATAAAAGATTAATTTAAAATAAATGTGTTTTATTAGTATAATTAGTAATTTCTTTAAATATATATTTTTGTATAAAGATGGAAGTGCATTTAATAAGAGAGAGAGGCGGGAAAAAAATTATAAGAATGAATGTGGATGCGACATGTGGCATGGAAAAACCTTTATTTATTATATAGTATAGATTTTTAGAGTTTTTTTTACATATTTCCCCCTATTAACCTTATTAATAACATATACACACAACCATAAAAATCAATTACATATTTACCTAATTCTTACATAATTACCTATTTACCCTTATATGTAAATTGATATATTTAGGAAGTAAATATATGCAAATAGTACTTTAATTGGTTCATTAAGGGTAAAATATTAATTCAATAAGTTATTTTAAACGAATTGGGTAAATCTATACTATATAATAAATAAAGGTTTTGATTGAACATTTGTCACTCTCCCATGCATCCTTAACTTTTTTTCTCGTCTCTCTCTCTTATTAATTACACAAATTTCTTTAATTGTTTTTGTAATTTTTGATTCCCGCCTCTCTCATATTAAATAATAATGATTTCTATAATTATTTTTACAAAACGTTTTTCATAAATATGTAATACGTAAATCTTTATTAGTAAATATATATATTTTTTTGAACGACAGCACCTAGATATTCTAGGATAATTGGGTTTCCCCGACGCAACACCTAGAACATCCAGGGCAGCCCACCCTAGGAGGAACCCCCTAACTTGGTAAACCCCCTTACCTTGCCACAGACCCCCTTTTTTGTTGTGGTTAGGATTCGAACCCAAGACCTCCACTATGGGAAGTCTTGGGGCTACCATTGCACCAAATGACCAACGGTTAATAAGTATATATAACATTACATTTATTCAACCCGTGCAATACATCGGGTTTCTAAAGTTTAGTATGACTTAACATTTATCAGTTACATAAAAAAAGTTAATACTCAGCTAAAAAAATGTTTTAAAAATTAACTTAACAAAATTTATAATTGTCACGTAATATTTTATTCAACCCGTGTAATACACGTGTTTTAAAGATATAAATTTTTTATTACTAAATATAATATTACATTTATTCAACCCGTGTAATACACGGGCACGGGATTCTAACCTAGTATGTAATATATAAGCTTTAGGAAAAAGAAATATGTAATTAAAATAAGAGGTTGAGTAAATATGTAATAAATGAACATAGAAAAAGTATATATATAAATGACCCTTTTTTTTAATTCACTAAAGCGTTGGTCAATGGTCATATGGATAAATTAACGTATGGATCACTAGATCAGGTAGAACGTAGGACTTAATCAGGAGGTTGAATAGGTGTGTTAAGATAATAATTTAATACAAGATTTTTGAACAGTTTGACTTTATGAAAAGCCTAATTGTACTCGATGATTTTAATCAGAGATAGGAAAACGAGAACACGATCCGTTTAAACAATATGTTTAACTGAATGTGTTATTTACTTATTTTCTTAAAGTAAGCCATGTTCAATAACGCGAAAACACGTAACACGTTTAAATATAAGCATTTTTTTAAGAGTAAAGGCCCGGACACTCGAGATTACCATGACAAACGGATCACCTTCCGTCCGAAGAACAGAAGTGTGGTGACCCGGCCCCACACCACCTAGGAGGAAATCCACAACTGGGAAACCCATTGACTCACCCTGTAACATTTTGTCACAAGTGAGACTTGACCCCATGACCTCCTATTTAGAAAGTCATGGGGCTACAACTCAACCAAAAGACTTAATGATTTATAAGCATCTCAATAATTCAAATGATACATCACGTCAAACACAATTCACTAAACACGATTAAGAATATAGTAAGACACAAATAACAGGATAAAATGAAAGTTACCAAAAACTACAATCCATATTTGATTATAATACATTTAATTATTTACAAAACTATGTCGTTTTGATAAATGCTTCATAAACTTGTCATGTCGACCTATTAATCTATTTAATACACTAAGTTAAATGTGGTATGTCTGTCATAATCGGGTTAACTGCGTTCCACCTATTTAAACATGTTTTTAATCGTGTTATTAAAGTGTAGCTTGTTTACCGTAAACACTAAACCAATTAAACTTCGTATCAAGTAATATTATTTTATAAACTCCGACCCTACTTTTAATGGCGGTTTTTATTAATAACTAGGTTATAAACCCCGTGTATTACATGAGTTAAATAAATGTAATTTTATATATTTAATAATAAATATTTACATATTACATATTTATGGCATATTACATAGTTTTTTAATACAAATTTTAGAACGTCATATAGTTACTTTTTAAAAATGTTTTATAAAAAGAATGCAAAAATGTTCAATTTCAAAAAAAAATTTATGAACAAAACTATATTTTTTTTAAATAAAAAATATTTTATAAAAAGAATTATAGAAATCTTAATTATTTAATAGGAGAGAGATAAAAAATAAAAAATTAATAAAAAACAATTAAGGAAGAAAAATGTGTGCAATTAATATGACTGAGAGACGGGAAAAATTGTCTAATCAAAACCTTATTTTTTTATAGAGTATAGATACATAAAGAAAAGGTGGTTGCATCTTAACTAATTATGTTCGATAAGTGTTTCGGGGAAGAAAACCATGCACCAAAGCATATTTTATGCCAGATTTGAAGGAAAAAAATCATAATAACAAATTACCTTTTAAGTAAAAGTCAAAATAATTAGTCTAAACAAAAAACATTTTATACTAGATTTAAAGGAGAAAATCATAGGAGTCAATTTACCTAAAAGTCAAAATAATCAGAGTAAATTACATTTCGTACATTAAATTAAGGGACGTTAAAATTTTCATTAAATGACTACCTTTTTTAATTAAAAAACAAATAATATAAAACTATTAACCCCCTCCAACATGAATTATCTTCTAAGAACGTAGCTAATCAATTACATTCCTTTGAACATGATGATTTTGGGAATGAAACTAAACCCTAAATTCACATTTTCAGAGTTGATTTTGATGTCAATCTCAAAAATTGATGTTAATTTCAAGATTTGAAGGAGTATGAACGGGAATGTTTCTAAATGTTTTTATGATGAACCCAGATGAAACAAAAAGCTTTACCAAAGCAAAGATCATGGCACCCGAATGTAGTGGTGCACAAATCGGTTTTTTAAGCCAAACCGGTTCAAACCGAACCGAACCGGTTTGGTCAACGAAAAGTCAAAACCGGTTTGGCCCTAAACCGGTTCGGGTTAAACCGGTTTCGGAGGTGGAAAATATCTAACTGTTCAAACCGGTTAGGGTAGGTTACAAACCGGTTTGCCCTATAAACCGGTTTAAACCGGTTTTTATTAAAAAAAAAAATTCAAATAAATTTTATATTTTTAATATAAAATCAAAAAATATATATATATAAAACATAAAGTTCGACGTTTATTAATATTTGGAAAGTTCGGAAATTAAAAAACATGACAAGATAAAATTCTAAAATTCTAAAACAGTACAAATGACAATATATATTTTTATTTTTTGGAATATTGATTGATTATTCTTGTGCGTTGTCTTCGGAACTGGAGCTTCGTAGCCTTGCATCTTCGGCTAGTTCTTCATCGGTGACTGGTTCGGATATTCCAAGATCAACCTCGTTGTTGTGTATGATTTCTTCGGCTTGAATTTCGTCTTCGAGAGAAGTTTGGTCTTGTATCCTATCCATCGCATCCAAATGGTCCTTCAAGCAAATGCACATTTCCATCGCTAGGGGGGTGAGTCTAGTCCTTCGTATCGATAAGATTCTGCCACTAAAAGAAAACGCAGATTCCGAAGATACCGTGGAAGCTTGGACGGTTAGCACATCACGGGCCATGGCGGAAAGAATCGGAAACGAAGCTTCGTTTTTTTTTCACCACGCCAAAATATCAAACTCTTAAAAAACGGTATGAGGAATAAACGCTAAAAAGTTTGTGCTAATATACCTTCCGAGTTCGCTACTCGGGGTGGTACCTCGAGCCCGTTTACTAAATTCATTTAACATTTCGTTATATAAATTCAAATTAACATCTCTCGAGCTACCACTTGATGATGTACCCATTGTATCATGTGGAGTCGGAGTTATACCATATTTATGTAAATAAACATCAAATAAATCTTGTAAACATTTGTTAAAATATGTTTTTGTGACTTGTGCAAAATGGATATCTTCACTATCCAAATTCAAAGCATAAGTAATTCTATCAATCAAAGTTTCAACCCCGTAAACATTTATGGTAGGGTTTAACGCGGCGGCGCAAGTTATAACGGGAGGCATTTCTTTAAAATATTTCACTAATTTTTCTTTCATCGGTTCTATCATTTTTGTAAAAAGAGAGCTTTTATTTTCAAGTTCGTACAACTTGTTAGCCATTAAATATATTTTTTTTAAAGTTAATGGACTTGTAGGATAATAAACACCGGATAAAAAAGTGGTGGCGGTTTTGAAAACTTCAAGCAATTCGGTTACGTCTTTTAAAATGTCCCAACTCGTAGAAGGAAACTTTAGAATTTTACGACGAGGTTTTGAGGCAAGCATTTCATGAAATAGTTCTAAAGTTTCTCTTTGTCGTAAAGCGCTATAAAACATAGTATAAGTCGAGTTCCATCTTGTCTCGACGTCCCAATTCGGACCTAAGCAAAGATTATTCGTTTCACGACGAAATCTAATATAATCATGGTATCTTTTTTTGTTACTAAAAATATCTTTAAGTGTGACACCCTCAAAAAAAAAATTTTGTGTTATTTTAATTTTCGGGACGAAAATTCTTTCAACTTGGGGATGATGTGACAATCCGGACTTTTCCAGTTAACTCCGTTAGTAAAATCCAGTTAAAGTTAACTGAAATTAACTTTATTCAAACTTCAGGGACTATTTCTGTCAATATTCCAAACTTAAACTTCAAGGACTAGTTATGTCATAAGCCTAAACTATTCTGTTGACTTTTGAAAAGTCAAAATCCACTCTGTTGACTTTAGAAGTCAAAATTAACCATGAGTTAACTTCATTTAAACTAGAGGGATCAAATCTGCCAAGTTTCGAACTACAATTCTCAGCAAAACCTCAGGGACCTTTTCTGCCATATCTTGAAACAGGATTGTTGACTCCTAAAGTCAAAATCGCTGTTTGATCCCAAAATCCGGACGTTTCAGATCGATATTCGTTGGAATCAAAACCGTTTTGCACGTCTATGATCTTAACGAGCATCTTTAAGTCATTAAACGCCACAAAATTAATCGAATTAATGATAATTATTGAGAATTAATGTGTAACCGTCGACCACGATCTAATCATCATCTAATTCGTTTTAACCCAATGTTAACACTACGAATTGTGACTCTGAATTCGATCGTCGAGCACTCCTGAGACTTTTGCACATACTACATTGGTCGGAACAACAGCAGAAGCCGCCGGAAATTGGACTAGTCACAGCCGGCACACGTTTTAGTCGAGAGCTACCAATTCGGTGTTCTTTCTGGTAACTAATCATACCCTCAGTTTCGTCTCTATGTCTTCATTGAAAGCCCCATGATTATCAGGGCTCCTAATATCGAAATTATCGCGAACCAATTTCTAGGGTTCATACGTTTCTAATTTAATCGAACCCTATGAATTCGATATCAGATAATGAAATTAAGCATACCCTCAGACTCGTCTCGAAGTCTAGATCGAAAGCCCTATCAATCCAAGGGCTCATAACATCAAATCAATGATAAACCGATTCTAGGGTTCATCATAGGGACTGTTGAATCGGATCCTAACCTAAACACCATATCAATCCAATTAACCAATACGGTTAGGTTCGTAATCATCCTCTTACCGAAAGCCCTATGAATCCAGCATCAATTATCACAAGAATTAAACAAATCAATCCCATGTTCTTAAAACAGAGTTTCGGCTCATTTTTCTACAATTAAACGGTCCATAACTTGTTAATTTTTCAATTAAATGATCCCACAGATTCGAAATCGATCGACTAACAAAACTTCTATACCATGGATTCATAACAATATCGAAATTGTTAGATTTTGTCTGGATTTGGCTTCGGTTCGCGCAAAAGGGGAAGAACTCGCGAGAGCCGGGTGTTAAAACCATCTCAGCCCGGTATCCTTCGCGATACCCTAGCGGGCGGAGATGGTTAAGGCAGTGTGCGGGTGTGGGAGAGACCCGGGTTCGAGACCGGGCTCCCACAATCATTTTTGGAACATTTTTCTGGAATATTATATTAATAAAAATCAAACCTTATAATATTATATTATTATATAAATGCGTTTTAACTCGAAAAACAACCCGTAGGCTCGGGTTTGAATTATTAGCTTATTTTTATAAATTATACCCGCTTTTATAATTTATACATTATTATTATTATTAAGTAAAAATAATATGTTTATATTATTTCTAAGCCGTAAACTCGTGTAAAATAATATATTATTATTATTCTCAAATTGTGACCCGTATTATTAAATAATATATGTTTATATTATTTCGAATCATTTTATAACGCTGTGTAACAATTAAGATTAAATAATAATATAATTAATTATATTATCCACTCGTATATATAATATTATTTTTGACATTCGTCACGTAAAGTGATTCCTAAACTCGTGAACACATTTGTCCACTTTCGTTTATTAGAGCGATTATTTAAGACGTTTCTTTCCGTGTCACAGTCACAATTCCCATTATCATTCCTAATTTATGTGTTTATAATTTTAGGACATTCGTAGGTCTTTTGAGACTTACACTTGTGGTTCCAACTTACCTCTAGGGTGAAACTACCTTTAACGCAAAGCAGGTGAGTTTCACGGCCCCTTTTTACTGCTTTTAACTTGGGGGAGAAAACATGCTTAAACTGATTTTAGATTTTGTATTTCATATGCTATCAATGTTAAAGCTAAGTGTAACATGCTATCACAGAAAGTCCTCATCTTATTTTGAACCGTTAATATGGATCTTAGCGAGGTAATGTTTAGTAGTACTACTGGGTTTGACAAATCCCACCCGCGTTAGTCGCGCTAACTCGATCGGATATCGAACGGGTGAAATGTTAGCCTATTCACATGGCCAGTATTGATAGAACCTGGCAGGAGGCAATAAACAAACAGTCAGTTTCGGTTGCGATCACTTGAGCTAAAACATGAACATAGGTTAGCTACCTATAGATACATATTGAATGATCATAAATCTGGTAATGCCTATTTATTTATTTGAAACCTGTGAACTCACCAACCTCGTGTTGACACTTTTTTACATGTTTTCTCAGGACGCTAAACTAAGACACAGGTGCACGTTAGGGCATGCATGGGATTCAACTGCTTTGCTTTGTGTCTATTTATGTTTGAATAATTTTAATGTACTTGTTTGGTTGGACGTTTGGACTTTTGGACTTTGGTTTTGGGCGCGTGTATTTTGCGCATTTACTTTCTTTACGCTTCCGCATTGATACTCTGATTTAAAAGATATTTTCATTTGAGTCCCATGTAGAGTCGTTCAATGTAACTAATGTCTGAGATCCTGGTTTGTCACTTCCCAAACGGTAATACTCCGTTAGTGGAATTTGGAGGTGTGACATTAAGCATTAGTCGAAAAGTATATGTTAAGTTTGAAACCTCTTCAATTGCAAGCCCGGCTTGCACCGCCAAGTTAATGATGTGTGCGACACATCGACTATGGAAAAAATCGCCGTTGCAAACCGGTTTATATTTAGTTTTTAGTTTTTGAACCGCATTTTGTATTATTAGATGCATTATCAAAAGACATTGAAAAAAGTTTATTTTGTAATTTAAATTCGGTTATAACACCATCCAATATATAAAATAAATTTTCGCCGGTGTGTGGATATTCAAACAAGTCAAACGCGATTGTACGCTTCATCATTTGCCACGTATTGGGATCAACCCAATGCGTGGTAACGCAAAGGTACGAATCGGGAATACCATGTGGAGCCGACCAAACATCGGTGGTTAAGTTTACACCGGTTTCCAAATTTTTAAAACCCAAATATAATTCTTTTTTTGCTTTTTTCCACATTTTTATACAATCTCGTCTAAGGGTTGTGCGACTTACTTGATGATAACGTGGTTGGAGTGTCTCTTGAATCATCCTTGTCAAGCGCGGATTGTCAAAGTGGTTGAACGGCAATCCTTCTTGAATCACTAACCTCGTCATTCGATCTCGAACAATATTTGGATTAAAGTTCCAAATTCCTCCTTCGCTTGTCATCGAGGCTTGACCTTCACTTGGAATTCCCTTCAAGGACGGGCAAGATTTATCCATATGCGTTTTCAAACTAGTGTTTGAATCTTTCCCCAAAAACGCACCACACATCTTGCACCGAGCATGTTCCTTCCCGTTTGACAACAAACATAGATCGTAATTGCACCAAATTGACGGATTTCTCGTTGTTGCTCGAATTTTCACAACGGTAACTTCGTTTGAGGAACCACCAACACCAAAACTTGCCATGATTTTTTTTAGAGTTTAGAGAGAGTTTTTGAGCATTTAAAGAGTGGTTTTAGATATTAGAGAGTGTAGAAAGAGGTGTGATTAAACCTAAACACCCCCCCACCTATTTATAGTGAATTAGAGGTGAAAAAAGACAAAAAAAAAACGGCTAAAATCGACCCCAACGGCTATATAGCTGTTGAATAACGGCTAGTTTTTTCAGCGATCAAACCGGTTTAAACTGGTTTAAAAACCGGTTCACAAAAACCGGTCCCCTACTCGATTACACACAGAAAGCTTCAAACCGGTTTCAAGCCGGCGGTTTTAGGCTAACCCGAACCGGTTTGCTCCAAACCGGTTTATCCCAAACCGGTTTGCCGGTTTGGACCGGGTAAAAAAAAAACCGGTTTTTTTGTGCACCTCTACCCGAATGTGGTCCGAATTTAAGAAGAATGGGCCTAGGCCGATTGAGAAGAAAGTGAGAGCAGGGTTTTGGATAATTTTTTAAAATTTTAAATTAGAGTATAGTATTAAGGGTACAATTATCATTTCAAAAAAGTTTATTAGAATTTTAAAACGAAATGTGTTACAAATCCTAAATACAAAGGATAATTCATGTAATTATTGATGTTTAAGGACGAAACTCATAAATGGCGTTAGAAGTTTTCCTCACAGTGGTTTCTTATTGATGAGGTCCCAGCTACAACTCATAGAGAAAAACATGAATGACTCACAAGAAACATCCGCGTTGCTCCCAAAGAAAGTACGGGTTTAAGAAAACCGCATTTCAAAAAAAAGTTAACTATTTAAAAAGAAGCCAAGAAAAATCAAAACACAATAGTTGCACAAGGAGATTCATTAATTTTTCAGATATTAGATACTAGTTTAGAACCTGGGTAATACACAGAGTGAAAAAAATATTAATACATAAAATTTTTAAATCTTTATATATATTTTATAGACGAAAAAATGTAATACATATAGTAACAATAGCAAACAAAATAAAAAAATATGTAAAATTTAATATATAATTAATAATTTGTTTAAAAATATATTATTATTGAAAATATGGAAATGTATTTAATAAGATAGAGAGACGTGAAATTTTTTCTAAGAATGAACGTGGAGTCGACACGTGGCATTGAGAAACCTTTATTTATTATATAGTATAAATTTAACGTTTTGTAAAAAAATAAATAAAATGTTAAAATAAACCTTTATACATAATAAAGACTATATATTAACAAACGTTTATAATTTTTTTTAAAGAACGTTTTTATAATTTTTTTTAAAAATAACCTTTAATAAAAAAATCAAAGCTTTTATAAATTTTGTTCCCCTTCACTTTTAAATAAAATTTATTTAGAAATGTTGATTTTGTTTGTTCAACCCATTATTATTAATAATAATAATAATGAAAGACAACAAAATAACAAAGTAAATTAATCCAAAAAAATGGGTTTTGTTTAATGTGAATAACTTGAAATAAAAGTGAACTGAAAGGGGTACGTTAGCACAACCTTTTCTTAATTGACTTGTTTAGAATATATTGACGTTCCTGATTTCATCTACAGCAAAAAAAAAATCGATGAAATTAAAGAAATGTAGTGATAGATCAAGACCTAAACAACCAACGGAATAAATAAGATAAAATGAAACCGAAGAAACCCTAGTTCTATAGTTATAATAGAAAATCAATAGATAATTTATTTCAAGTGTAAAAGATCATTTTAGGCGGACTTAACAATCCTTACAGTGACGTAAAATAAATAGACAAAATTCATAAAAAAACTTAAATCACTATTTTTTTAGGGTCATGTTTCACATACATTATTTTCACTGATTTTTACTTGTTACATCTTTTCTTTAAGTTTTTAAATAAATATAATTTAAACCTTTTTGTTTCTTTTTTTTATAATTTTGTCCTTTTGTTAATTAGTCATTGTCGGTTAAAAATTATCTTTCAGGTGGGTATGTATATCCTAATCCGTTTTTATTTTATAGAAAGTGTTTTTAAACTTAAAAACGGTATTATAATAATGATTATTCGAAGGGGTAAATGGGGAGGGAGGTGCAACAAGTAAGAGGGGGTACGACAAGTAAGAAAGGGGGAGGGGTATACGTTTTATTTTATATAAAGTGTTTTTAAACTTAAATGAACGGTTTTAGAAATAATAATTTTTCGAATGAGGTAAAATGATAAGTTTAAAAACTATTTTTTCAGGGGGGTGCGATAAGTAGGAGGGTGATGTGTATGACCTAACCCGTTTTTATTTTATAGAAAGTTTTTAAACTTAAAAAAATGGTTTTTATAAATAATGATTATTCGAAGGGGGTAAAATGAGGGGGGTAGGACAAGTAGGAGGGGGGAAGAGTATACGCTTTATTTTATCGAAAGTGTTTTTAAACTTAAAATAACGGTTTTAGAAATAATGATTTGTCAATAGAAGTAAAACGACATATTTAAACATTATTTTTTTTTTAAAAAGAGGGTATAACAAATAGGAGGGGAGAGGAGGGTTATGTATAGCCTAACCCTTTTATTATAACGTCACAAAGGGCTTTTATTGCAAATCTACCACAAATGTTGTGGTACTCAAATCATTATGATCTTTTGGGACCAATAAATAAGAACAACCTCCATTACATGATGCAATATCTTCATTGTGAAAAAGATGGTTGAAAAAAACTATCATTTTATTATTTGATTTAAAAAGTTAATATTAACCTTTCCAGTTTTCTATGTTCTTCACCATAAAAAATCAGAGTCTAAACGCTAAAAGAAACGTATAAAATAAAAATATAACAGAAGAACCCGAGTTCTATCTTTGCTAACAAAGATCAGGAAGTAGTTTAGCTTAATCTGCAAAATGATCATTTTGAGTATACTTAACGATCCCTAATTAGTAGTGCTGACAAAACAGGTATAAACGCGTTAAACAGGTCATATACGACAAGACATGATTAACACGGTTGCTAACACACGATATGATTAACTAATCGTGTGTCTTCAAATACGAACACGTACATGTTTATAAACATGTTACACGACACGATGTGTTTAGACACGTTTTTATGGAACTATGTATGTTTTAATAATACAAATGTGTATATTTAAAAAATATATATGTATATTTTTTAAAATATATATAGGTATAACCTGGTCTATACAAATTAAACATATTAGGACCTCTTTACACTCGATTTTAATCGTGCCTTAAACGTGTCGACCTGTTTATGACACAATAAATGTTAAGCTCAAACACAAACCTTTTTAACTTCGTGTTGTGTTAACGTGTTTGTATCATAAATCGTCAGCTGTACTAATTAATTAGCAAAGTGAAACAAATGAACTAAATCCTTAACAAAAATCTCAAAGTAGGGTCCCCTAATGTAATTTCAAAAAATTAGCAAGCAAATATGTAAATTTACAAAGCATATGATATTTATAATTTATTCAACATTTTGAAATAAAACAACCGGTTGCATGGGCCATTGTAAAAAAAGTCTGCCCCTTGATAGTTGATATGAAAAGGAATTTATATCTGAAAAGCGATCTTTTTAAAACGACACTTTTGGCAAAAAGCAAATGATTATGGAATATTATCCTCGTAACTTGTTGTTTGATGACAGCCTCATTTTCTCCTTTTTTGCATGTGACACATTTCACATTTCTTCCTCAGTTTCCACACGCGACCTATTTTTTAAAATTATCATAAATATGATAATTTTTAAGGAAAATCACGTGAGTAGTCGTGTTAGTTTGAATATATCAATAAAATAGTTATTAATATTTTCTTTTTGTGTGTTGCTATTTTCTAGTCAAGTTTTTGTATTTGTGGGTCTCTCTTTTATAGTTGTATTTGGGGGTTCGTTTTTCTAAATCTGTTTGTAATTATGTCTCTAGTTGCTTACTAGCCAGGTTTTTATTAATAACTTTTTTGTCGTTAAAAAAAATAATAAGAATTTACTCCATATAAAATCTTATAGAAAAAAAAGGAATCGGATAAATGTTGGGGACGTGGATTATTTTTATATAAAACTTAGTTATTTTTACGTCGATTAAACAGTCAACTGATAACATACATACAAGTGTCGTAGTTGACGGAATACTTAGCATTTTTATCAGTTAGACTGAAAACCTATGACATATTGAAAATGTCATCATTAAGTCGGTTTTAAAAAAAATGACTATTTTTATACAAGTGGTGTATTTTAATTGGATGTGGTAATTTGACTTTGTAAGGTCAATTGGATGTGGTAATTTGACTTTGTAAGGTCAAATTGTAATTTTAAAAAGAAGTCATTAGCTATTGGGTATCTATATATTTTTTTTAAACCGGCCTTTTATGTGATTTTACTTGATTTTTAAGGCACATTTTTACATTGCTACCAATTTTAGACAATAATTTATCTCTATGGTCTTTAAAATACACCGTAGAATTTTGCATATCAATTTCAGACAAGATTTTCTCTGTATATTTATACATTGTTTTTTTAATAAAAGGGGTAAAATGTTATTTTTTTAATGAATTTAACAATAATATTACGTTTATCAGTGATAAGGACCAAATGTGATATGGTTTAATAAACGGTGTAAACGGAATTATAATTTTCGAAAAGAAAAAAACCAAATACATAAATTTAGGATTAGCACATGTAATTAACTCTTAAGTTTATTAATAAACTTTGATGATTTTATTTATATATCTCAATAAACAAAAGTTGGACTCTTAAAAATCAACCCCAAAAGAAACTATTATAAGTGGACTAGTTTAGATCCCGTGTCTACACACGGGGTGAAAAATATCAATATATAAATTTTTTAAATCTTTATATATATATATATATATATATATATATATTTTACACGTGTAAAAATATATTACATATACAAGGGACGTCTCCGAGATTTCGAGTGCCCCAGACGAGTACTAAAAAATGGGTCCTTAAATATAGTTTTTTCCCCAAAAAACGATGATAATTGTAATAACAATAAAAAAACGTTATTGTAGCGATAAACAAAATTAAACAATAAACATAACAAAGTTAAATGAATCGAGATACTCTCCTAACATTTTTCGAAGCAAAGTTGTTGATCAGTTCTTCACCATTGATACTATCTAATATATTGTTTTCAATAGCTATCTTTGCCAATCCCATAAGTCTTTCTTGAGACATTTTCAATTGTAAGTACGACTTCAACAAAATTTTCATATACTTATTTTGATTCTAATTTAAAAAAATGTATACATATATACATACACACACAAAAATTTATTTTTACAAATTTGGGCCCTCCGCGTAAACGGCCCCAAAGCGACCGCCAATGCCAGCTTGGGCTCCGAGACACCCCTGACATATACTAAGGATAGAAACAAAATATGTAAAGTTGATGTATAAGTGGATTTCGAAAATACGTTAATTACTATTTAATTTAATTTGACTTTTATTTACTATTTGACTGAAATAAAAGTTACATAATTAAATTTCAAAGTTTCTTATAATAAGGTATAATTTAAAATAAATGTGTTTTATTAGTATAATTAATATTTTTTTTTAATATATAATGTTATTAAAATATAGAAGTGAATTAAATAAGAGAGAGATACGAGAAAAATGATGACAATGAATATGGAGACGACACGTGGCATTAAAAAACCTTTATTTATTATATAGTATAGATTTACAATTTAATTTATATGATATGTTTTATAAAGTGAAGAGTTAACCATTGAAAATAAGAAAAATAAATAATTACGTATATACTTTTGAGTAAACCAGAAAAAGAAAAAAAGAAGTATATAATCAATTTAAAATCACTGTAAAATTAAGATAATAACATGAAAAAAAAATCCCAAAAACTTTTTAAAATTTATTAAATCAGATAAATTAATTTATAATCTCTATAAACTTGATAATTAATTTATACTAAATTACCTTATTAAATGAAAATTTTATTTTTCAAAGGAGTAGTTTATTGGGTGGAAGTCCGAGCAGAGAGACGACAAAGCTCCCCGCCCTTATTCATCCATTTAACAATTAGTGACCAAGTTAAAATGGTGTTGCTATTTACACCATAGTCTATAATATCCTAGTCTATAAAAGCATTAATTATCACCTAAGCATTAAATACCTCACATTAATTATCAATAAAGCATTAAACACTTCTCTAATAATAGTTTATATATATAATTAAATTTAATACATATAACTACTTTTTTGTGTTCTTAATTGATTGTTAATAAAGAAACATTTATATTTGGTTATTTTCTAAAAGATTAATTTAAAGTTTATTAGATGTTGTTAATTTCAATTTTGCAATTGTATTATGAATATTTTGCAATTGCAATTGTATTGTTAAAAAATTTTATATTGTTAATGATATGTTTCTTTTATTTTGTTTTGTTGAAAGAATATGTTTTTAATATTAAGAAACATGACTTTTTAAATATTATTTTTTTTAATTTCCCATTCTATAACCTGCTTTACTGGTTATTTATGTTTTAAAACTTTGTTGCTGTTAAAAAAACAAAATAAAAGATAAGTAAAAGTAAATTGATTTGATGTCTAAAATTAAATAATTAAATAATACACGGAAAGTCGTATGCTCTTCTAATAAATGATTGTATTTAATAACACACTTGAGTTAAATGAATCTTACTCTGATTGGTTTAAATATAGTCAAAGATAACTAATATAGTAGATTATGGAGTAATTAGAAAATATGTATGGTGCATCTAGAAAAACCCAGTTAAAAAACCAGTTGGTACGTTAGTTTTTGTGCCTACTAAATTAATTTTATAGTAAATTGTATTTTCGGTCTATGTGTAATTTTATAAAATTATTAAAAAATACACTACGATTTAAATGACGTATACGGTGCTTGACTTAGCTCTCGCATTTGTGCAGTGTTCGTGGGAGGGGGCGGATCGCTTCACAATCTAATGTACGCATCCTTAATCTATTTTATGGAAGAGCCGATTTCTCATGGCTTGAACTCATGACGTTAAGGTCATAAAGCATATTTGTGTTTTTTGTCTCATGATTTATCTTTTACAATTATATCAACATGAAATTCATTTTTAACGGAATTGTTTGTCTCAAATGACATTAGATTTTGTCTGTTTAGCGACGGATCTATAAGTTTTTGTTGGGATGAAACGAACTAGGTCGAAAACAATAAATAATCTCGTCTAGTTATTTTTCTACGAGTAAACTTATATTTTCAATTGGCGCATTTGATCACAAAATCAGAAATACACTAATTTAATATGAGTGATTCAACGAGTTTTTTTTTACCTCTAAGGGTGCAGAGAGTGGGTGCGGGATCGGGAAGGAGGCCCATGAAGGCAAAGTGGAATTTTCCCTCGGGAATGGATTGGGAGTACGTCACTGATTTGAAGAAGGTTTTGTGAGGAAACTAAACTGATGTCGGGAACAAATGAATCAAGATAGAGGGAACACCATTCCCCCCTCTCTAGGGAATGGATTGGGAAGCTCTACTAAATCCCTCTCCCGAGAGTACTCCCTTATGCCTAATCAACATACCTAAAAGCTAAATTATTTTTAAATTTGCTGAAATATATATTATACCAAAATCAAGTGCCATACAAGAAACAACATAAATAAGCATCCTAAGATAAAGAATCAAAATGAAAAATAAAGATAAAGTCATCTCACGAACAAACGATCAAGTTCGTGTGCTTATTCATGATCGAAATAGTTTTAGACGTTACTTTTTACTCTTCAAACCATCACAAGTGTTTGAAGTTTGAACCAACTTAAAGTTTTCTCACTGTCAATACGCCTGCGACTTTGAATGTTCAAACACTATATTGTGAGCCAATGGAGTAAACCCACGATATAATAGTTGTGTTCAGGGTGTTAAATATGTTGTTTGGATAACTCATGTATCGTTCAGGATAATGGGGTGAACCTTATTGAGAATGATAGCTCATAAGAGGGCTGTTTGATAACATTTTAGATGAATCTGACATTAAATATGAACAAAGAGAGATAATGTTTTAAGTGACATTATATTTTAGTAAAGATAGTTGAGAATTTGTATGTGTTACCTAAAAGGTTTAGAGCAATAGTTAAAACTATAAAGTATAAGTTCAATTTTTTAATAGGGTTATAACTCCAGTTTTAAGTCAGACTTAAGAAAATATATTGGATGAAATCAAACAAATTTATTGAATAAAAACATGCTTATATCTACATTTCTATTATTTAAATCCCATGATTATTTTTAGTTGTCAGGTATATTTAAGTTTATAGTCATAAAATATAAAAAAAACATTTCTATTATTTAAATCCCATGATCCTAACCCCATTCATGTATTTAATATATGCATTTTATTTTTCTGAAAGCATGTTTACAAAATTCTATTTTTGATGATATAAAAGGCATTCTATTAGCCAATATTAATATTTTTGTATAAATTTATAATTAGAAATAACTATTCATGTAGTTATTACCTATACTACAATTACTAAATATCAAAGCGTTCAAGTCTAAGTTACAAATATATGCTACAGATGCTTATTTTATGGGAAAAATACAAAAATGAATATTAGCCGATAAAAAATTACCCAAACAGACATTTAGTAGTCTAAGTCTTTGAATTTTGTTGGCTAAGCCGGCGTCTTTTTAAGTTAGTCGGCTAAATGTCCATTTTGTTATTTTTCCCTTATTTTATTTTCTTATGCTACAATTCACTTTGACCCCTTTAATTTTAATATATATTATTAGCCTTGAACTTTTATAAAGATACCATACAACTACTGAACTTTAATAAAGTTATTTTTATATATATATTTTTTCCTTTTTTCTTAGTTTTTTCTATTTTCTTTTTTTATTTATTTTTTATCTACGTTTCTAATATTTTGAAAAATATTTTTTTTTCACAAGATGACTACTAACATGCCATTACATTTTGCTTATTTTTATTCACGTTGTGAACCTACTACTCACCACGAGTAATTACCACTAGTTCAAAAATGATAAATTTTGAGTGGTTAGAGTGATGCTCGTTTAATGTATGATTTCTTTCTCTTTATTTTGTTTTTGCCTTCTCTAGCTCCTTGTTAGAGTGACTTGTTTTTATAAAATTTCTTCGCCATTAAAAAAAAATTATCCACTAGTTATTGTTTGATTATTAAAATCAACAAATAATATATAATATTCAAATAATGAGGTAGATATGGTATCATGTAGCTTTTTGACGAATAAAAAGTGTAGTAAAAGACTAAAATTAGGTTTGGGACTCACAGAGTCACAGTCAAGATTTGCCGAGTCATAGTCTGGATATTTGTTAGTACGGCGTTTTTGACCACGCGCTCACCTATTAGTTTTCAGTTTTTCACATGTATTTTCAGAGTCTTTGTTCTTTATCATTTAAGTTTATTTTAAAAATTAAAATTATTAGTTATTATTTGTTAAGAATGTAATTTATTTAGAGTGGTTAGGTTATGTGTAATAGTAGGGTAAAAGTGGTGGTTTTTTTATACCATATAGGCGTCACATAGACAGAGTCTTTTTCACCCACACCTTCACCTAGGTGTGCAATGGTGTGAGTGAGAGTGAAAGTTTGTTAGTGTGTGTATGTGAGAGAGAGATAAATGTGTTTGTGTGTGTAACCCGTTCTCACGCCTGTGACCACCATCACTTGCGTCACTCACGCCCCCCTCACCTCCACCCAGCACGGTGTTTCACGCCCGTGGTGTGTGAGGTGACACCACGCCCAAACCATCACGGTAGCATTACATATAGTCTTGTATCTAGATTACATAAATATGTGTTGTTATTGTTGTTAAGCAAAGTTGAGTTAACATGTTAAGTTTAACTAAATGTGTTCTTATTTAATGATGAAAAGTAACATGTTTAAATAACGAGTTAAATAACACGACATGTTTAACACAGCTAAATATAGGAAGTTTAATTAAATGATATTGACACGATTAATTTAATATGGTTAACAAATAATAAAACGTGAGAACAAGTTTAAATAACGAGTCACATAACACAACATGTTTAACACAATTAAAGGATATCATAAGTTTTATAAAATAAAACCAAGTAATTATTTGTGTTTTAATATATTTAAATTATTTATTAAAATATACTTTAATGCATATGAGTCTATTAAAACAAAGTAAAACTCTTATAATGTAACATCCAAAAGTTTAGATCTTATTTTAAACTAATATCATGTCTGACAATAACTATTTATAAAACAAAGTAAAACTGTTATATTGTAACATCCAATAATTTAGATTTTATTTAAACTAATATCATGTCAAAATTATTCTATATATAACATTGATCAAAGACGACTTTTTTAAAACAAGAAAGTCGGCTTTTATTGAGTTTTACAAATGTTAACAATTGAAAGCGTTACAAATGTTGAGTCATATTATTGTGAATTTCAGCATACAATATTTTTCTTCGTTTCGATCCAAACCTTCAAATGTAACCATTTTTCTTGATTCAAAGCCAAATTAAAACCCTCTTAGAAACACCAATTACAATGATTATAGGTTGAGAAATGACACATTTCCATTCAAGATCAGGCAATATTCTTCTTGGAGTACGTAAGTACTTTCTTCAAGTGGAGAGTCTTCCACCATTGATCCTATGTTTATCATTGTTGCACCTCCTTCTCCTTCTGATATGCTGTAGACTGTGTCTTGGTTACTAACATCAGCTGATATAATATCCCAATCTTCCTTTAGATCAAGCGAATTAAAACCAAACGCGGCTTAATTCTTGCTCATAACCTCCAAAGAAAACTTACAAATATGAAGATGTTAGAGTCATTTATATGTGGTTAGGAGTCAATTCTCCGTCATCAATTTGTAGATTCATGACCCCTATCTAGCTTCATCAACACCATGAAAACACATGAACTTATTGCAATTTGCAAATGTCCATGGCCCCTTTTTTTATAATATCCAATTTTAATCTTGTAAAATGGCACATTTGGCCCCTTAAAACTTAAGCTTCATACTAATGTTAATCGAATATGTAAATGCACTATAAATTTTACTTGTGCATCAAATGATAGTTCTCATGTGATTACACCAAGTTTCAATCAAATGATAATATATATAAAAAAAGCTCGTTTAGTTTATAATGTAAGTTAATATATGAATTCACAAAGTATACCAGGTAAGTTTATATCAGGGGTGTTAAACGGGTCATGTTCGTGAGTTGGCAAGTCAAATCCATCATGACCTAGAAAACTTGACACATGAACTTAAATATGACACCCGTTTTCATGGGTTGACACAACCACGACTCATTTGACCTGAAATTTAATCATTTTACGTGTAATAATGAAATCTACAAACACAAACCAATCCCATAACATGTATAATCCATCTATTTATATTATATATAACAAAATAGAAAGGATTAAAAGTAACTCATACAATAAAATTATGTCATGTATAAAACATGATACGATCCATTTGTTCATTTACACAAAGAAAAAACCAACACAGCTGGTCAACATCTCAACCTCATAGAGAGGGTCAAGGGTTCGACCCTTGCGCCCACCCCTATTTTTTTTCTTTTTGGTATTTACAAAGACGAGCATGTAATTTCCACTTTTGTCCCTTGCACTATGGTTAAGGTTACAAGGAGTCCTTTTAGTCACAACTAAGTTTTTAATATACCCTACGATATGTGTTATAGATTGAAGGATAAGAGATATTTAATAGGTTAATTAAGTGTTATAAGAGCATTCACAACCGGTCTGGTATATGTTTGTTACTGAATTTGATATATTTTAAAGAGTGGTTTAAAGTGGTTGTGAGTGAAGAAAAGAGAAAATGTATAAACTTTTTGTATATTTGTAAAAAAAACTGTTCAACTGTATAAAATTTTTAATATTTTTTAAAATAATTACTAATTGGTTAATTAATTTACCAATTAAATCAAATAATTTTTTTTGTCAAGAATATACTAATACAAGATATGTACCAGTTTGATATTGTTTATTGAACCTGGGTACACATAAAATCTTATTTTCAAAATGATTTATATATGCAATTTATTTATTATTCATTTATTTCTTATTTTTAATATTCTGAAGTTAATTTCTTAAACGTAGCTATTTAAATTAAGAAATACTAAATTGTAACATGAATCAATTATTTTTACAAAAATACAACAATATTTTATGATAATAAATTTATTTTTGATGGGCAGAAGCATGGTTCCCTATTTTATTCGTCCCGGTCATCCCCACTTGCGCGTGAAGTTTCACTCGACTCACCTGCGCGTTGGATCCGATCCACCAGCTAACTTAATTTCGCCTATTTCTACTCCGGCTAACAACTGCGCGCGCACACACACTCCCCGCTTTTTTACTCTGCAATGAAGGTGCCGGAAAGTGAAACCACCGCCGGCAACACCGAAACCGTCCAGATTCTTGAATCACTGCTCCATTCCATCCAGCACACTCAATCTTTCAAAGGAAAATGGTCTCTAATCGAAACGAAACTTTCCGATCTCAAAACCTTTCTCTACGACATCTCCGACTTCCCTCCGAATTCCATCTCCGACGGCCTCATTCGTTCTCTATCCCAAACACTCTCCGACGCGCTATCACTTTCTCTCACTTGCCACAGCCCTAATCTCCCCGCCGGCAAGCTAAAAACACAAAACGAAGTTGATTCTGTCTCAGCAAAACTCGACAATCACGTCAGAGACTTGGATGTTGTGATCAAAAGCGGCGTCCTCCACGACGGCGTCGTCTCTTCCGTTTCGATTTCGAAGAGAGATTCCGTACGAGTTGAAGCGAGAAATCTGGTAACTCGATTGCAGATCGGTTCGGTTGATTCTAGAAACTCCGCGCTCGATTCGCTCTTAACGCTAATACATGAAGACGATAAGAACGTTCTCATCGCCGTCGCGCAGGGAGTCGTTCCGGTGCTCGTCCGTCTACTAGACTCCGGTTCTTCGCCGGAAATCAGAGAGAAAACCGTCACGGCAATCGCTAGGGTTTCAACCGTCGATTCGAGCAAACACGTGTTAATCGCGGAAGGTCTGTTACTCCTCCATTACCTCATCAAAATTCTCGAATCCGGCAGCGGATTCGCGAAGGAAAAAGCGTGTATCACGCTTCAAACCCTAACTCTCTCCAAAGAAAACGCAAGAGCAATCGAATCAAGAGGCGGAATCTCATCATTGTTAGAGATTTGTCAGTCCGGTACTCCGACGTCACAAGCCTCCGCCGCCGCCGTTCTCCGGAACCTAACCACATTTTCCGGCACCAGAGAGAATTTCATCGAAGAACACGCTATTTCGGTATTTCTAACCCTAGCTCGCTCAGGAACTAAATTAGCACAAGAACATTCAATTGCTTGTTTAAGTAATCTCGTTAAAGAAGATGATGGATTGAAACTGTTAATTGCTAGAAAAGGAGGATTCAATATTTTAAAAAACTTTTGGGACTCTGCTCCTGTTATGAGCTTAGAGGTAGCCATTGAGTTCTTAAGCAATTTAGCATCGGATCAACGCCTAATCGAATCGATTACATCAAACGATTTCTTAATTCGTTTACTCAACGTGTTAAATTGTGGAGTGTTAGGCGTTAGAACTCATGCCGCTGAAGCAATTTACAAAATCGGATACACTACGAAAACCAGAAAGGAATTAGGCGAATTAGGGTTTATTCCGCCTTTGATTAGCATGTTGGATGGGAAATCTGTCGACGAAATCGAAGCTGCCGCGAAGGCGTTATCAAGAATCTTGATTTACACCGAAAACAGAAGGGTTTACAGGAAGGATCCGAGAGGGATAACAATGTCGGTTCATCTGTTAGATCCATCAATACCAAATCTTGAAAAGAAACACCCTGTTTCGATTCTGCTTTCGTTAACCCATTCGAAGAAATGCCGCAAACAGATGGTGAATTCGGGTGCTTTGGTGCATCTAGAGAAGCTTGTTGCAATGGAGGTTGAAGGTGCTAAGAGTTTGCAGGAAGCAATTGGTGGTGGGAAGATGTGGGGTGTTTTCAGAAGAGTTTGATGATCATTACATTAAGCTTTCATGTAAGTAACAAATCACACTTGTTGATCTTTTTTTTTTGTTTTTTAGTTTTGTTTTAGTTGTTCTTGACATCTTGTTGTTGGTTGTTGTGCCATTGTTGATAAATTTATTGGGAACAAGTAGTACTAAAAGTAGATGAATATTACTTGGTGTTGAATGGTGAAGTTGTGGTCAAGCTTTGTTTGGTGAACTAACTTGGACCAAGTCCTTTTCTTAATTTGTGCTCAAGGTTGATCACATATATCATGTTATTTTATATGCTATTATAAGATTGTAATGTATAATATTATAAGAACTATCGTTTTTATTTTAAAATTTTAATGCAAACTAACAATTTAAAGAAAAATATAAAAAAAAAATATTTTAAATTGATAAAACCTCAACAATTAAACCACTAATCGTAATCCGGCCGGTTTGCTTGTTGTTTCCCAAGGTCTTTGTTAGTGGGTTGATGCATAATTTACGTAAAAATATATACTAATTATACACTTCTTTTAGTTACTACATTACAAAAAAAAAATTGTTTTTTCTATTTCTAGTAAAATTAGGTACAAAATTGGTAGATAAAAAAACCAGGACGTAAATACCAGCTTAGATGTATAATTTTTTTATTTGGTTTATGTTTAGTTATTTATTGTATATAAAACTAAAAGCAATTTTTAAATAATTCACCCCATGTTATTATCTAAGTTTAAAAGTTTGAATCCAGTACCTTCTCATTTTAGCCCATTTTAGAGAAACCGGGCATATGAATTAAACGATCACTACTTTTATTCTTATAGGAATCTTTCCTATTTTTAGCCAATGTACACCATATTTAAATCCCTTAGTTTTACTATTTTTAAGTATATTTCATTTCATATTATCTTCGGTTTTTCTGTTCCTTTTATGGGCCCGTTGTACCTCATGCATAATAAAGTTGTACAGGAGAATCAGGCCGAACATGTATTTTACATCATCTCTAAGATTCTAACGACCGGTCCGGTCCCTCCTACCAGGTACGGTTGACTTGGGTTACAGTTTTTAACCGGTAGCGTTGAATCTGTTTTGGCCTCTTTGGGAAAAACAATTAAAGTAAATTATAAATTATGTCATCTAACTGTATATGAAGTTTATATGAAATTGCAGATATTATACTTTGACTTCAATAAATACATTGTATGTCTTTTTTTTTTAAACATTTGCATACACTTAGTCATTTCCACTAACTTGTGTTAAATTTTTCTGTTAAGTCAAGTCATGTGCCTTGCACATGAGAGCAATATGGTTATTTTATCTTATAAATGATGAAAAATGTAATTTACTCTAACAATATTTTATTAAATAAAAAAAATTATTTTCGATCGTTCATCATTCTACCAATCTTCATTTGACAACACCGTCGTCCCCAACCTCTCACGGTGCAAAGGTGTTGATTAATAAGTTAAATTTTCAATTTTTATAGTATGTATGCTGTAAAATTGAGGGTTTTGAAGTGTGATAAGCCTCATTTCAAAAACAAATCTTTTGTGGTTTCTAGTTGTTTACACCCTCCTGCCACTCCTCTCCTCTAATTCATCCATCAATACTCAAAATTAAATTTTGAACACTCAAATCTCTCAAATATGAACTATAGGTTAACAAATTCATCCATCTACAACAAAAGTTCATTAATGGAACTAAACTGAATAGCAAGAAGAAGAAGAAGCCCATATCTGATTGCAAAATCAGAATGGGGTTTATCAAGAAAACGTTTATTAATGGTACCTCCACTATCAAAAATTGGTTGTTGCTCACAGACCCATGAGTTCTGCTAGAGAAGATGGGGGAGGTGATTTGAAGGCGATGTTATGGTGATTTGAAGGTGCGTCTGCGATAAAAAAATGGGGGAGGAGAGTAGGGTTGGGATTTTCACTGGTGATGGAGGCCTTGTCTTCGATTTTGAAGTCGTCGGCGAGCTCCAGTTGGGATTTTTTTAATCTCTTACCTTTTAAGAGCTCCGGTGGTGGTGAAGAAGATGTGGTTTTTCGAAGACGGTGACGGTGGTTGATGAGGATAATGGGGGAGTGATGTGGTTCCAACCGGAGAACTCCAATTGGTCAAGAAAATTGAGACGAAAACCAGAAAAAATTTAGAGATTTAGGAACCAGACTTAATATTTTTTATTCATATCTCGTTTGCTACTGTTAAAGGCTTTATATAGCCAACAAAACAACATGCATGTAAAAAGAAAATTACTTGAAAATAAAATAACTACCACTAAATCCACTACACATGTTTTACCTATTATTAAGAAACCCACAAAAGACCACGTACTAGTAATAAAATACTACTACTTAAATAAATAACCCACATCCAAGTTTCCAGGCTTGCATGCATGCATAGAAGGGTTGTACCTCCTGCATGTAGACTTATACATATTAATATGGTTCGAAGAATGGATTAGGTAGGCACGTTACAGGGAGCTACTGCGACATGGACGACGGATGTGGTGGTGGGTAGCGGAAGAGCCGAAAGAGAAAAAAAGTGGTAAAGTGAGAAGGACGATCTGGTCATTTATATATATATATATATATATATATATTGTTTTAATTTCTTTTTGTTTTTCATTTAATAATATATTTTGTTTTATTAAGTGTAAAAGGACGGAAATTCCCTCGTGTGTAAGACATATGACTTTGAGTTAACAGAAAAGTTAACACCAGTTAGTGGAAATGACTCAATGTTTGCAAAGGTTTCAAAAAAAGAACATACTGCAATTTCCTACATAGTTAAAGGACATAATTTATAATTTACTCCAAAAATTATGTTTACTACTATTTACATATTTATTAAATATTTAACTTCAAAAGTGAAAGTAGTTTAAAAATGTTACTGAGAACTTTTGATTATAAATTATCTTGAATATGTTTTAAAACTTCACGTAAATATAAAATTTAGAAATTGCTTTTAGTTTTATATATAAAATAACTTAAATCTAACATGTAAATCAAAATTAACTATTGTAAAAAATTATTAATCATTATTATATTTATATTTGATGTGAATAACAGTCTTGAGCCATTAGGGTGATCAGTTACTATTAGGGTTCCTCCTGCTAATCGGTCACCTCTAGGGTTACGGTTCTGGTTTCTCTTTCGTCCTCGTCCGCTTGGAGATGGTGATGACTGTGGAACTGGATTACCGAAAGGGGTTGTAAGGACACTTTGATGGTTTTTAAGTTTGCGGAAGACAAAGTAATTTGGATCGAATACTCAGAGGATTTCTATTGATTGATTGCATACATTTACAAGAAAATGAAAGAGCCTTAAATAGGCAAACAACTAACGTAAACAAACTGGAAAGTAGGAACAACTAAGCAACAAACTTTGCACATATCATGCAAAGGAACCGGTCATTGAGAAGACTCAATGCAACGGGTATTATTCAAATGTAAATGAACTTGAACTACGCAACCATCTGAATACTTGAACCGGATCCGACCCATGAGAGTTTGGATTATTTTTTAATACCCCCCGATAATTCAAACTCGGTTAATCCAATTAACTCTCTGAAATACTCAAACTTTTCTCTTGCAAGCGGTTTAGTAAGGATATTAGCAGCTTGAGCTTGAGTGCCACAAAATTCCAACTTTATTAACTCCTGATTTGTTATTTCATGAACAAAGTGATGTTTCAACTCAATGTGCTTTGACCTGCTATGCATAATAGGGTTTTTGGATAGACTGATAGTTGATTGGTTGTCATAGAATATAGTAGTAGCCTTCTTCTGACTGAGTTTCAGATCAACTAGGAGTCTTCGAAGCCAAATTGCTTGGCATGTGACAGCTGTGGAAGCAATGTACTCAGTCTCAGTGCTTGAAAAGGGAAATGTTGTTTGTTTCTTAGTACTCCATGTAACAGCAACACTACCCAAAGTAAACACATTTGCAGACGTACTTTTCCTATCATTAGCACATCATGCCCAATCACTGTCCGAATAGCCTGTTATAACTATTTCTTGGTTATCACTGGCAGACTTATACCACAGGCCAAACTTTAAAGTTCCTGCTACATACTTCGTGATTCGTTTGACTGCACCAAAATGTAATTTAGATGGATGTTGCATATATCTTGATACTAGGCTTACCGAATAGGCAATATCCGGTCTAGTGTGTGAGAGATATATGAGACTCCCAACTATACTACGATACATCTCTTCATCTGCTCTATCTGCATGATCATCCGTCATCAACTTTTCATTTGAATTCATGGGAGTTTTCTCGGTTTTACATCCATCCATACCAAACTTTGCTAGAATTCCTCTAGCATACTTCCCTTGGGACACAAAAATTTCGGCTTTAGACTGATGAATCTCCAAGCCCAAGAAGTAAGCCAGCAAGCCCAAGTCAGTCATTTCGAATGTTGACATCATCCCATTCTTGAATTCTGATACAAGCAGGTGATTTGAACTGGTGCATATGATGTCATCTACATATAAACAAACATAAATAACATCATGAACATCTGTTTTTTAATGTATAGAGTTGGTTCATTGCTGCTTTTGTGGAACCCATTGGAGATGAAGAAATCATCTATTTTAGAATACCATGCCCTTGGCGATTGCTTTAACCCGTAGAGAGCTTTCTGCAGGCGATAAACTTTATCTTCTTTCCCTTCTATTTCAAAGCCTTCTGGTTGTTGGACATAAATTTCCTCGTCAAGCACACCATTTAGGAAAGCATACTTTACATCTAATTGATGTATATTCCATCCATGGTGTGTGGCAACTGCAAGAATCATTCTAATAGTCTCGAACCTAACAATAGGAGCAAATGTTTCTTTGTAGTCTATCCCCTCTTTTTGTGAATAGCCCTTTGCAACTAACCGGGCTTTATGCTTCACAACCTCTCCATATGGCCCGAGTTTGGTCTTGAATAACCACTTTAAACCGACCAAATTCTTTCCTGTTGGCAGAGTGACAAGGTCCCATGTTTTGTTTCTTTCTATGGCCTTCAGTTTTTCATGCATGGCCTGCCTCCGTTCGTTCTTTTGTACTGCTTCTCTGAATGTGGTTGGATCAGAAATGTTTAAGGCAAATTGGCATGTATTATAGAAGTCAGGAGGAACTTCCATTTCAACTGTGGAATCATATAAGTCAGATACAGGTTTTGTTTTCAACACCGGTGATGAAGTACTGGTACTAGCACCAGTAGATATTGGTGACTGCATAGGCAGTGGAGAATAACTACTAGTGCTCAAATCAGAAACGATATCACCTGTTCTTTGAAGAGCTGGAGATGCTACCCCTTCTGCTGATGTGCCCACATGCTCACTTTCCATGGTAGGAAAGGGATCAGAATAGAATGTGTCATATGTTGGTCCTTCACTTCTGAGTGTTTCATTCCAGTCCCACTTCGTATCTTCAAAGAACTCAACATTTCTCCTGGTCATGAACTTCTTAGTAGTAGGATTATACAGACGATACCCACTACTTTGGGTAGAATACCCAATGAAGACACATTTTTCTGATTTGTTATCAAGCTTTCTTCGTCCTTGAGATGGTATGAGGCTGTAAGCCACACACCCAAAAACCCTTAGGTGCTTTGCAGATGGCTTCTTTCCGGACCATGCCTCCATGGGTGTTGTCCCCACAATGGCTGTTGTGGGAGACAAGTTTATTAGGTGAACTGCAGTAGCCACTGATTCGGCCCATAGGAAATTTGGCAGCACCATTTCGTGTAACATGCTACGTGTGAGCCCCATGATCGTTCGGTTCTTCCTTTCTACAACACCATTGTGCTCAGGGGTGTGTGGTATCGTTAGTTCTCTTAAAATGCCATGTGTGTCACAGTATTCATTAAACTCTTTTGAACAAAATTCTCCACCACTGTCAGTTCTCAGCACTTTAACTCCATGTTCACTTTGTTTTTCAATCATGCACTTGAATGATTTAAAGCAAGCAAAGGAATATGACTTGTTAGCAATAAAATACACCCAACACATACGAGTTAGGTCATCAATGAAAAGTAAGTAATATAGGCTGAGAACAAGACTTAGAGACTGCATGGGACCACATAAGTCGGCATGCACCAACCCAAGTTTCTTGGTTGCTCACCATGATTTAGAGGAGAATGGTAGCTTTGCTTGTTTGCCCATATTACACCCCTCACATTTGAGTGAGTGACGAATAGTAGGTAGGCCTGTTACAAGGTTTTGGTCATGTAAATGCTTCAAACTGTCATAGTTCAGGTGGCCATACCTCAAATGCCATAGCTTAGTAGGTGTATTTGGTGTGGTTGCATATGTGCACATCTCAGCCTTTGTGGCATCAAGTAGAAACATGTTGTTGCTAGATACTGCTATCTTCATAAGTGTAGCGCCATTTAGTTTAATCACACACTTTCCATCTTCAAAGAGTAAGGCATACCCTTTCTTCATGAGTTGTCCTACACTTAGAAGATTGTACTCGAGCCGAGGAGCATAATAAACATCATCTAGCAGTTTATGACCTCCATTGCCGGTGCCAATACAAACTGTTCCTCGTCCTTCGACATTCAACTTCTTCTTATCTCCGAACTGAACTTCCAGCTGGAATGACTCATTAAGTTTTGTGAAAATGTTCTTGGACCCCGTCATGTGATTAGAGCAACCTGAATCCAAAAACCATAGACTATTGGTCTTACCCGATGATGTAGTGTGAGTTATGAAGTTGAATGATTCTTCTGGTTGGATGATGATTTCCATAAAGAGCTGTTGATCTTCCTTAGCCTCACTTTCTTCTTGTTCTTCAGTGGCTAAGTTTACTTATTGTTCTTCATTGTACCAACAATCTTTCTTTAGGTGACCAAATTTGTTGCAGTGAGTACATTGGGGTACTTTGCTTTTATCCATTCCACGACCACGACCACG
The DNA here is from genome assembly GCA_023525975.1 of Smallanthus sonchifolius. NCBI lineage: Eukaryota > Viridiplantae > Streptophyta > Magnoliopsida > Asterales > Asteraceae > Smallanthus > Smallanthus sonchifolius. The sequence continues at coordinate 75,056,413 of CM042027.1, read as the reverse complement.
ACCCCTGCCTTGGAAGGAGCCGCGTCCACGCCACCTAGATCCACCATTATTGTTCTATCGGCTCTGTGAACCACCATCGACCTTGTAGCCTGTCACATGAAGTCATAAAAAGCTTGACCCAGTACGAATACGTGACTTTAGCATCATCAATTAGTCCTGTTAAGAACCCTAACCTTGTTTCGAATGTTGGAGACGGTGTAAACTGGATAGATTGTTTTCATAGATAAAGAAGTAGCATCATCAATGTTCTTGGTCTTGTCAGGCATTGAAAATAAAACTGCGACCCAAACTGAGGCAAAATACGAAAAGTCGATGAAACAAAAAACAAACCCGAAGATTAGGACCAGACAAGAATTCCGACCAATCTTTGATAAACCGACGGTCAATGGGTTCATCACGCGCTGTCATACGTCATTTGAAGTAGGCGCAACAGATCACTTGGGCGGCGCGTACGGTCACATGGAGGGGGGGGGGGGGGTTGGCGATGGGTTTCGATGGTTGTCTGATCACGTTAAGCCGCATGTGATGGTGGCGGCGGTGAGAGGTAAGAGAGCCTTGAAAAAAAGATATAAGGTTTATGTCTGGAGGGTTGTGATACAGATACTATAAAAGTGTTTATAGTGCAAAAAATTTCATCTCAATTTCATTAAGGGTTAAATCCAGTGTTTCCAGAACCGGACCGGACCGGTTGGACCGGAAACCGTGCACATAACCAACCAGGTTGTGCGTAGTTGAACCGCTTTCATTTGAACAGGTCGGTCACCGGTCGGACTGGATTTTAATTTTTTTTGTTTTTCTTCCTTCAAGTCTCATTTTCCTATTAATTTATTATTTCAAGTTACATATTTTTATTTATTTAACCATTCATATGACATTAAATTTGCAAATTCAAATCAAAACAAAAAAATGTTTTATATTTTGTATTTATATACAAATTTTTAATTTTATATTACTTCCGACGTCACCCCGTTTTTAAATCCGATCCGACTGGTTCGACCGGTGGACCTATAAGGCGGCTGATTTGTTGTCTGACCCGGTTCTAATCCCGTCTTTGGCTTGGTGATTTCTTTCTTTTCCTTTTTCTTTATTTCTCACAAATATTTTTTTTTTCTTTAAAGGATTAAATGGAGGAGGTTAAACATAAAAGCCCTTTCAGCTTTCGCCTATCAGCACGGCTACACCTCTTGCTCCCCATCAAACTCAGTTCAAGCCTTGGAGGTGTTATTTTTATGTTTTAAATTTTTTCTTATCCAAGTTTTTGTTTTTTTTTTCCAGTTTTTTTGTAGGTTTTAATGTTTTGTTTCAATGTGTATGAATATTTTTTTTCTACTGCTTTTACGTGTTATCGCATATATTTTAGTTCAAGTCTATGACCCTGCCGTGGAGCGCGGGCGTCAAATGCTAGTTCTATTGAAAACTAAATCGACCAAAAAAAAATTACTAATAAGAAAAGGATTTTTTTTTTGAAGTAGAGTAAAAGACGTACAAAACACATTTCACATATATTTTACAAATCAAAGGGACTTTGTACTAATGTATCCAAGTGTGTAAACGGTGTTTATTTTTAAGAGGTTGACTATTCGAGTCTCGCATTGGACGTTTTAAAAATAGTTAGGCGCTAGTCGGATGGTGGGGTACCGACTAGCGATTATTAGGGATTAATCGGATTGAAATTATTATATGTAATTTTCAAAATTATATATAGATACACAGTTTTGTATGTAATTTTTAGATTTATATATATACACACACATTTTTATATGTAACAAGGATTAATCGTTAGAATTTACAGGGTTGGTTGGAAACTGACTGGAAAACTGGGATGCCACCGATTTTTGGCCGATTAGGGCCGCCTAGGACCGCATTTGACCACCACTGACCAATTAGCAATTTTTTGACCGATTAGGTGAAAATTACTCAAAAACCCACCCATTAGTGATTAATCTCCGACTAATCGTGATTTTTACAACCATGGTGGTGGACAAGTGTTGTAGAATTAGATTGATAGTCAATAGAAAAAACATATAATTTAGAAGGTGCGCTTAACAAACCCTTACAAGTTACGATGATGCCATTGAGCTGTCCCAACCCAAGGTTACAGTTATATGGGCTTAAAAAGCCTATAAGTTTTGTGCTTTTTGTCTATAACAACTTATGGTTTTGAAAGCATTTTTAGAAGTAACTGGGAGCAAGTAAAAGGTTTCTGAAAGAAAAGCCGAATTTATTTTCAATAATTAAGTTATATTTTATTTGTAAACTAGATTAAAATCCTGTGTATTACACGGATTATATATTAAAAAAGATATAATTTATAAACTTGTAAATACGTTTTTTGAAAATAAAATAAAATATCTATATATGTTTTTTGAAATAAAATATCTATATATGTTTTTTGTTTGACCCGTTTTAGATAAACACAACCCAAATAGGCACAAATCAATATCTATATGAAAGACCACAATCCTTTGGAACCTAATCCAAGACCACCACCAACCAAAAACTCAGTTGGGTTCTTTTGCCGGAGTCAATGGTATTTGGCCGAAAAACGAAAAGCATATGTAAAAGTACATTAAATCAATGGGTGAATGTAGAAGAAAATGGAAGTAGATGACAAATTCAACCAAAATTCAATATCAAAACTTTATAGGCTAACAAAACAAAAGATTACATTCAGCTAAAACAATCAGATTTTGATTACTTAATGAAAAGAATTGCCTATTATTTTGAATAAACTCCAATCATGAGTTCAAAGAGATTAATTCTAAGCTATCAATGCCCCAAATAAAACTGAGTGTAAGAAACAACTATCAACATACATCAAATATTTCAATACTTTGTATGCAAAATTCTTCCTCAAACAATCTTTAATCATTCCATTTGCAAGTCCTACAGAATTTTCCACAAGCTAACGTTGACAAAGATTATTACATTTAGCTAAGAGAACAAAACTTGTTGAAAGAAATGAAAAGAATGCTAAATTCAGCACAACGAATAAATAACAATCATAGTACAACAACTGATTCTACATGACAACACGCCTAGAACTTTATCTATAAACATCATCTGTTTCGGTAGGAGTAGCAAACATGCTTTGGCAATTGCAATGACTTAACAAATAATGAATCAAAGTGATTGATCTATGGCAAATTCTTGGTTACATATTTTAATCGGTAGGAGTAGCAAACACAAAGAATCGGATAACAAAAGGCTACAGTTTTATGCACGGGTTAGAAGCACATGGTCTCACCTTCAACATCGTCTTCTTCGTTGTCGTCGTCATCATCTTCAACCACATGTTCCTCATTCTGTATAAAAATATCATTTCAATTTTAGACATTAAAATTTACCCATACCGCCATCATTTGTACACATACCATGTTAATCTAGCAAAACATAATTCACATTTAAGCATTGCTAATCAAAACACATAAAATATATTAAAGTTCTGAATTCTGATATACTAAATCTTTTCAGTTGAAGTACTTCAATAAGAGAGTAAATTTGTGAATACTAAATCACTTATTAAACAATAACCTTGCATAGAGGGGTTGAATGGTTGTTTCACCATTTGGTGCCTCAACCAAGTTAAGTCTATCTTCACTGACAAATATCAAAAAAACTAACAGGCGTAAAAAAATTGTTATATTTCGATTTTCACTTTCATTCAATCAAATATCACCAGAAATTAATAATGAAAAGGAGAAAATTAGAGTTTTGAACAACTGCTTTACCTTTGGATTTCTCGAATTTAGGTCGATGCTCCGACTTGGGTTTGAAGTTGGATTTCTCAAGACCTTCTTCGAATTAGGGCTTGAAGTTTGATAATCGCAAAACCACCACTGTGAAAGAATGAGAAAGAGAATCGTAAATACGTGAAATCATCCAATAGGGTTTTATAGATGAAATTGATTTAAGGTCCGATTGCTACAAAGCATTCATTGTTGGGATGATTGTAGTGGCCATCATGTTGAATTAGTCCTTGCCTCCTTGGGTTGGGAGTATAGGCTGTCGACCATCACAACGGAAGGGGAGAATGGAGAGAGAGAGAGAGAATCGGTGGTGGTGGTGGGAAGGGAGACAGATTAGGGTTTTGGAGGAGGCGGTGTTACCGAGTCATAGGATTCGTGCTTTTCTTAATTCGGGTAAACGGGTATTGGGCAGGAAAAATAAGGTGAGGGAGGCTGTGAGAGTGACATGTGTCCTTAAAAACCTTTATTTATTAGTATGTATAGATAGATTATCTTTAATTTAGAAAGTTAAAATACAACCTATTTTAGATAACTAATTTTATTTCCAAAACTAATTTAATTAGTGTTATTAAATTATATAAACACAACCGACTAATAATAACTGAATTTTTGGATATAAATGGATCTGAAACTCGGATCGAGTATACCCGTTATACTTTGGTATATGGATGAGATCGGTACCGTACCATTATCCAAATTACCGATACCGAAATTATGAAGAAGTGGGAACCAAATACCGTATCAATCTATCGGTACAGTACCGGTACTCGTTACAAAATGCTCATCTCTAGATGATATTGGTACGTACCTGTACCGGAGATACTCATACCGAATTTCTAAAAAAGTGGATACCGAATACCGTACCGAATCCATCAGTACCAAATACTCAACCCTAGTTTGGTACGGTGAAATTCTAATTTGATTTTATGGTGTAGACACAGTTTTTATATTAATTTACCAGTAACATACCCTAATTCCTACATGGAAACTAGGGCTGGCAATTTCTACCTGTTTAAGATACGATTAAACTTGTTTAAGAAAAATTACACTATGTAATTTTATACATTTTAAAAAATAAGTAAAATTAAGAGACTAGACTCCATCATTTCTCCGTCTTGGTACATAAAAGATACAACTGTCTTATAGACATTAGATATAAAGAAGTTAAACGAGTCATATTCATATTTGATACTTGTGTTATCCGCGTCGTCTATGACCTGTTTAGACACGAATTACCTGTTTTGCCAGTCCTAATGGAAACTAACCTTTTACCTCTCTACCAAATTTACCATTTTACGAAGAAATTGCTTTGCTAATATTCTGTTGGAAATTATTTAATCCAACAATTAATGTTTTTTTAATGTACCAGATTTACCATTTTCCGAAGCAATTAATGTTTTTATTTCTTTGATTATTTACCTTTTTTTTAATGGCGAACATTGAATGTTGTGACGTCGCACCCCCGTCACATAGGAGAGTCTCGTCCAACTCCGGCCAATATATTGTCTTAACCGGGCCCACTTGGCGTCAGAGTTGGAGAGCATCCAAAGAAAAATCCCACCCAAAACGGCCCCTTCCGGGCTTACGGGAGAGCCGAGGCTCGAACCCTGGATCGACGTGATCAGCCTAAGAGCGATACCTCATTTGCATGCCTCAGAAAATAATGGGAAGAGCAGGAATTGAACCTGGGTCACAAAGAACATTAAGTCACTCCCTTACTACCACCACCTCATTGGCATGCAAATGAGGCCTAGCTCTTAGGCTGATACACCTACGTAAACCTAAGTTGAATTGATTATAGTATTAAAAACTTGTGTAGGCAAAGATTTTTTAAGTTCGTTTTCGTATTTTTAACTTTACCTTGTCCCTTCACAAACTTAATATCGGCTAATATCCAATATTGGTGCAAATCTCCTTCTACCTCTCCAAAATCGGGTAAAGACATTATTGCAAACTTGGAACCCATTCACCAGAACCAAAAAAAAATGGTACATGCCATTGATCTAATCACACTATAGTGCATATGGAAAACTTGAAAAGATATTGTTTTTAACAATGTTCGTCTATCTGTTTTCAAAACAATGGAAGAGATTAAGAGGGTGTTTGGGATTGCATTGGAAAACTGCTTACTGACTTTAAAAGACAATAAGCTAAAAAAAGTGTTTGGCAAACATAAAAACACTTCTTGTTTTAACTTTTTGATAAAAGGTAAAAAGTTATTTTTTAAGAAGCCACAAATTCTTGGCTTTTCAAATGACTTTTGGCTTTTGCAATAATATATTACAATTCTACCCCTAACAATTTCTAACAAATACATATATAAAATATAAAAATGTCCTTTTTGGTCATTTTACGTGAATAACCTAAATCAAACACTTTTAAAAAAACAATTTTTAGACTTATTGTTTTTTTCTATCACAAAAGCTAATCCAAACACTTTTTAAAGTCTTTTTTAAAAAAAGTTATAAGCTAATAAACACTTTTAACAAAAAACACTTTTGAAGTTAAATAAGCAATCCCAAACACCCTCTAAATCCACATTTGGGTTAGACATTGAGCCAAGCTATCAACCACCGATATGTCGTTGGTGCAGTTTTAACTTTGTTTTGTAAGGTGATATAGCATGTGGTGTATTATTTGGTATTTTATTCCTTGTAATTTTCTAGCTTGTCAAAAAGATAAGTTAAATACGATTTTATTCTAAATTACTCAACGACTACAGAAAAGATAGATGAAACAGAAGGGGTTAAGAACCCTAATACAAATATGAATAAAGACGAACAATAACACAAATAGTAATGCTTTTGTGTATAATCAGAGAGTGGTTCGTTCCCTTTGCAGCAGAGGGAGCAAGCCCATATAAGTAGCGAAGAGGAGACGATCCAAATAAGCAATCACCGAAGCTGATTTGAGTTACCGTTAAAACAACTGCACATCAGAGGAAGAACGGAGAATCCCTTGTTTCCTTTTTTCTCTTTGAAGTAAGCATCAGGAGAAGCCCAAACAGTAGATGGGCCAACCACCATGATGGGCCAAACAGAAACCCGGGAGAAGCCCAACATGCAAAAGATAAAAGAAAAAAAAAATATGATTATCAAATTGTAGAAAGATTATATTTTAACATAGCTCCCTGCTAGCTTCTATGGAATATAACCCTCGTCGATATGAAAAAGAAAAAAAGGTTAGATTTTTTTTTTAAAATCGCTCCTAATTTACTCATATAAATCACCTAGCCCTGTAAATGAACCGAACGTTCATGAACTGTTTGGTGGAAAGTTCGTAATGAACGAACACGAACAAATTTTTTTGTTCATTTAATTAAACGAGCGAACATGAACACATGTCGTGTTCGTTCATATATGTTCATTATGTTTGTTTATTAACGTTCGTTTATGTTCGTTTGTTTGTGTTCATTTGTTTTTGGACGAATCATGTATATATGAACCGCTAATTTACATGTGTTTTTTGATAAATTATTAAGTACTAGAATTGTTCACGTGTGTTCATTAATGTTCATTTGTGTTTGTTTATGTTTGTTCGTTTGTGTTTTTTTTTATGTTTGTTCATTTGTGTTCGTTTAGCTTTCTAACGAACTAACATGAACGAACAAGAACATTTTCATTTTCTTAATGAACGAACATGAATAAAAAATGTGTTCGAATATGTGTTCGTGCTCGATTAAAATGAAATAAACTAACACGAAAACACCGATGTTCGTGTTCGTTCGGTTTATTTTAGGGGTGTAAACGAGCCGAGCTGAGCCCGAGCTCGACTAGGCTCGAGCTCGGCTCGTTTAACTTGCTGTGAGCTCGAGCTCGGCTCGATTCGAGCTCTATTTCTAAAACTCGGGCTCGGCTCGTGGGTTGTTTTTCAAGCTCGAGATCGGCTCGTTTATTATTTATTAATTAATAATTATTTTTATATAAGCTTTATTATAATTTTTATATATAACATAATATATATTATTTAAGTTACTTTTTATCATAATTTAATATATACTAGTTATTATTTTATAAATCTATTTTTAATATATTAATTAAAAAAATATATAAATAGAAGGCTCGTTTAGGCTCGCGAGCCGTCTCGAGCTCGATTAGTGAAGCGCGGGCTCGGGCTCGTTTATTAAACAAGCTTTATTTTAGGTTCGAGCTCGTTTAAACTCGGCTCGATTCGAGTTTTTAGCGAGCCGATCTCGATTAGCTCGTGAACGGCTTGACTCGTTTACACCCCTAGTTTATTTACAGCCTACCTATACCTACACCATAGGATATAGCATTGGGACGATAAAAAAAGAATAATAATAATAGTTGCATTCATGACATGATTTAAATCATATTTTCCACGATTTTTATCGTTTTATTTCTTTGACTTTTTCTATTATTAAAATGTTTTTCTTGTTATAAATCTATATATATTCTTTATGTTTATGATAAAATTAGCATTTATAAACACATTATAAAAAAAATTAACTTCACTTTCATTTTGGACAATTTTAAAGATTTTTAATGAAATTGTACATAAAATAATATCATATAGGTAAAATAACGGTGTTACATTCAAATTTATACCAAATTTAATTGATGGGTTGTTTCATGATTTAACGCGTAAGTGTGATTTTGATAATGCGTTAACCTTTTGTAGCTAGATGTGCACAATGTTGGTGGATCATATATGCAGGGGCGGCCCTTAGGGGGGGCGGGGAGGGCGATTATCCGGGGCCCGTAGTTTTAAAATCTTTTATAAATACTTTTGTCATCGAACAAATCTGCTATGAAATATAAGAACAATAACAAGGACTACTGATACTACAAATAGACTCAGAGACAAATAGAAGATCTGATTACAAATTTTTCACACAGATTATCAACAAAATAATCTGGACTCTCAAGTTACACAAACTAGAATGAATTCTCACAAGAGAAACACTAAGAAACGAGAGAGAAATAACTGTTGACACACACAAACGAGTCCAAGCGAGACCCTAATGACCAGAAGACAACATTATATTCTTGAACTTGAATCCAGCTATAAGCCCATTAGCCTCTCCAGAAATCCCATAAGCAAAAATTGAAGTTAAATGAAGATAAGAATTGAGAAATTAATATTAATACTTTCAACAAGTTTATACATATATATTTTTATTAAACATTTATTTTATTAATCCACTTAAAAATTAAAAAAAGATCCATTACTTATATTATTCATTTATCTTATTTTTATTAAAGTCTTAACCTGTATTATCCACTACTTGAATACTATTATGACTAGATAGTGTTCATTGAAGGTGACCAGCATTAGTGCTCTTTCAAGTTTCAACCTACCGTACATAAAGAAGACACTTTTTCAAAACATGTGGGATATTTGCAAGTTGCATGACACGAGTCATATCATTCACGACCACTTTAATTTTTATTGTTTTTAAATTATTTAAATGTTTTTCTTTTATTTATAATTCTATATTTATCTTTTGTGTTTATGAACAAAATGATTGGTTGCTCAGTAATTATTTACGATATATATTTGTTGGTGTGGGGTTCTTCTGGAAACTGATGATGAAAAAGTCGTATATGTAGACATCATCAAGTTACAATTTCTTTACGGCAACGTTAAAACCGACTAAATCGTATAAACCACAAACTGAAGCAAATAGATCGATCATTTTGACAGTTTCACGGTTCAGCCAACGGTTTAAAACTTGAAACTGCCTGTTAAACGTCGAGTCGGTCATTTAACATTAGTTTGTTAGGTTTTTTATTTGTTTATACATACGTATTATACTAATAAACCATTTTAATCATTTTCAATAGTTAATACAAACTAACTATTTAAAAATGGCCCAAATCGTCAAAACTAAACTGTTTTGACTGGTCCAGCCGATGCCACAAACTTAACATATTTATAAAATAATGGTTTGACCAATTTTTCTAAATTTATTTATTTTATCAAAGTAGAACCATCCATGAACACCCTATTTTCTGTTTGCTTTTTGAGTTATGTAAATCTATACTAATAAACAAGTAAAGTAGGAGGACACTTGTCATAGTTCTAGGTCTCATTATTCTCATTTTTCCGTCTCTCTCCTATTAATAATCAACTCCACTATTTTAGACAACAAAATTAATTATTTGTTTATATTTTTATCTACACATTTTTGAATTTAAAAAGTGTTTATCATCAATTAATTTGTTTAATCATATTTTTATGAATTCTACAAACTGAAAACAATTTTATAGCTATCTAAGATTCAAATAAAAAACCTTTAATTATATATTTACACATTCACATTGTTCTATTTTGACGAGTGTATATGTTAATAGATTACAATAAAAACCTAAATTGAAATTGAAATTTATAGCCGGTGCATTACATGGGTTTTAAAAACATAATCTTTTTATAGCTAAGCATATAACATTACATTTTTCATCCGTGTAATACATGAAATACTAATCTAGTAATTAATATAATTAGAAAAGACATGCCATTTAAATAACGATCTTCTATTTCCAGAGAAAAATTATTCAAGACGTTACAAGTATTAGAATACATGTCTTTCGACCCATTTGATTTTATTCGACGTACACGTATTGTTGAAATTGGCATATTTAAAGTTAAATGATATGTTTTATTTAGGGGGTGCAGTATACCAGTGTGAAACAACAACGTGAGTCTATGTGGCACCCTCATTTGGTAAGAACACCGCCCCATCTTCAAGTGAGGCTTGGCGTGAGACGGGGTGCGTGTGAATTCTCACAGGAGTGAGAGAGCAGTGAGGGGGAGAGAAAGAGAGGCTGTGATTGGGTGTGAAAGGTTCATGGGTGGGTCAAGTGTATTGTCAACCCAAACTATGGCTTAGAACCCCCAATTTCTTAAAAAAACAATTTTCATATATTTGTTTTTGAGCCGACTTAAAGTGTTACCAATTAACCATTAAGTGGCTCGTGTAAATCGAAGCATTACTAGGTCTCTTGATTAAATTTGTGATAATCTAAGTTGACAAAACTGTTGATAAATCTGTGACAACAACCTAATTTGTGACAAATTGTTGATAACTGGAGTTGCTGATTAGTTAAGTTGTTATAATATGTGATAAATCTGTAACAAATATGTGATTGTTGATTGTTGATTGTTCATCTCTAAGTGTTTGTGAATTTAACCTATTTTGTAATAAACTATTGTACTTTTTCATGTCAAATCGTAATCGAAAGGATAAATCCGGTTATATTAAACGAAAAATAAAACATAAACAAGACATCGATATGAACAAAAAAAAAGGAAAGTTTACAAGATGACTTTTAGAAAATGGGTTCAACTTTTTAGTTCGTTTGGTGCCCTCAAATTAGTTGAGCCGCTTGAACACCAACCCCTCTCTAAGTGAGAGGCGTGAAAGGCCTCACTCACTAGAAGATATATAGCGTGGCCTTACGACTTGATATAAATGAAAAACATATACATTAATATTGTATGTATAAAATGCGTTTTTGGATAACTCAGGTTTTTTTATGCTTGATTAACTAAAGTAAATGATAATAATTACCTTTCTCATCAACTAATAACTACTATTATACAAATATCATACAAAAAAATGTTTGATAAGTCATGAGAGTTTTAAAAGACACAAACTTGTCAGATGGTTATTTTTTCAACAAAAAAATGTTTTTTGTAAATAATATGTGTTTAAGAATAACAAATCTAACATATAACTAATAAATGTAAACGCATAAAAATAAAAATCAAAGTTGTAAAACAGTAACAAAAAATTGAGATCTTAATATTATTAGTAAAATTGAGGATCACAACAACCTAAACCGTGTTCAAAACGGAGCTAACAAAAAATATATATCAATGCTTCAAATGTGTGTTTGAAACTTGATGCATGTGAACATGTCTCACATTTGTGGAATGATAAAATTTGGATTAGTTTATAAGAGGGAACCCTTATAGAATCTTGTTCTCTTATAAGGAGTAACACCCGGTGGCAGTCAGGAGAGTATGAAGCACCTAACACGCTCGTGCCTGGTACCAGGACGAAGGTCATGGTGATTGACGTAATTGACGTTTTGATGGCGCACTTTACATTTTCAATCAAGGCAAGTTCAATGGGATCTTCATTGTCTCTCAGTTTCAGTTGCAATACTTGTACATGAAAGGCAGTGAAATACCATTAAATAGAAAGAGGATTGAATATCTCACTTCAATACCGATCTATGAACTGCATACTTTCCATATCAAACTTCTCCGAGTAGTTATAACGACATACCGATAGAATTCCTATCAAGTAGTAGCAAGGACCGTTTCACTTTTCTAGATGGCCACATCTAAACTTGTACTTATATGCGATGCCGACATAAATCGGTTAATGCCTGCAATGGACTTGCCTTTTTGGCTAAGTACTTGACTTCAAAGACAGCTAAATAGTTTCATTCAATAAACATCATTTGCAGGCTTTCTACCCCTTCTAACGAGTTATTAGCATCTGGGAGTTCTAACGACTTACTTGCTCGCATCCCTTGCCTTAAAGGTTTCACTGCTCTAACTAGGGTATGCCGCATAAAGAATTCAACTAGAAGGCAAAATTCACCTAGTCAAAATGGCAATTATAGGTGCAGTCTGTGTGTTGTGCAATGCGGTGTAAGGCCCCAACCCCGGGAGGCCTCACTTGTTGGATTTACTCATTCACAAACAGTTCTTAAACATGAATATCAAATAACGCAGCGGAAAATTTCATTTAAACATAACTTAATCGTTGTTCATACATGCGGAAGCGTAAACATTGATTAAAACATAATTTCATCATAACTAAACATAACGGGATGCCAGTCTTCAAAAGCAGTCGGGTAACTCTTCATCTCTAGCCAAGCATCACCGTCCATCCTCATAACCTGCCTTAACCTGAATGTGTACACTTAAAAACGTCAGCTACGCTGGTGAGTTCTAGTTTTCGTTCGATTTAAGAAATGGTTCATCATTCAAACATTCATTAGGGATTAACATTCGTATAAGAAAACAGGGCCTTTCATTCGTAAACCTTCGCACATTTAAACACATTGAACGGATCATTTGTTTAAAACATTAACATTCATTTAAGTCATACATTATTATCTAAAATCTGTATCGTTACGCGTCTCTATGTCCCCGGAGGAACCGTTAATGTTGTGGGCAACCGCTACGTATCGCCGTCATTGCCACAACCATACACTACGTGGGGTCAACCGTTACGTATCGCCGTCATTGCCCAACACACATCTTTCTTTTGGGAATCAACCGTTACGTATCGCCGTCATTGATTTCCCGCTACCCTTTCCCTTAGGATGATCGTCATCACCCGAGTAACCGTCGTTACTCCCTTACCAGTTGTACAACATCAAAACCATTGGCAGGCCACTAAGACACTACCCCTGTTGTTCTTATGGCAACTATGGCTCGCTGTCCATAATCTACCACAAGGCTGGGAATCTCGTTCCCAGACTTCATTCGTCAATTCCATTCATTCGACAGATTAGATTTGTAATGACTTCTTTAAAACCTTTGCCCCTTTTTGTTTTCTTTTCATAAAACCTTTCCTTAACTTTCAAAACCCTTTACCTTTTCGTTAAACCATTTCTTTATAACATTCGTTCGTAAACATTCCGTTCATAAACTTTCTTTCCATAAACCCTTCGTTCCAAATCATTTCCTTTCGTAAACGTAGTTTTATAAACATCATTTTATAAAACAACATTTCATACGTGTACACACCAACCCGAAAACATTATATAAAAACATTTAAAAGAGGGCTTCTAGAACTCACCTGATACGCTAATATGGGTTGTCCTAAACGAAGGTCCAACAACGTCACTTCCGATCTGAATTGATTAGTTAAATACACATCAGACCAATCCCGACTCTAACGGTTTAACCATTCTAACATACTGACTTCACTTAATCAGTTCTGATGTCTGCGCACTTAGCAAGTGCGCAGACCATGCTTCCTGCGCACTTAGCAAGTGGGCAGGTCCTTCCTCCTGCGCACTTAGCAAGTGCGCAGGTCCTTCCTCCTGCGCACTTAGCAAGTGCGCAGGACCTGCTCCGTACGCACTAAGCATGTGCGCACGACCTGTTCTTCGCGAAAAAACCCTAACTTTCGTATTCGGGTCTGATCGTGTCAAGATCCCGAACCTGTTGCATTCAAAACGTTCGTTTTCCATTAAGGAACTCAAATCCTTGATTATCTTTCAGTTTCATCCGTTCAAACCTTACATTTTCACCCAAAACCCGAAAAACCCAAAAACGAACAAAAACTCAGATTTAGGTCGGATCGTTACCTGAATCGAGCTTCTGATCCGGAGGTTCTTCTCACGAGTTATGGAGCAACACACTTCTCAAATCTCGGGTCGATCCGACAACTTTCTCTCTCTACGGTTTCTCTCTCTAGAAGTTGCAAATGAGAGAAATGGGTTGTGACCTTGGCTATTTATAGGGGAGGCTCCCCTTCTAGCCCATACGACCCGACCCGACATGCCTCGTTCGTTTATTCCGTTATTATATCTGTCGTATTATTTTTGGGATGTTACAAGTCTACCCCCCTTACAATAGGTTTCGTCCCCGAAACCTATCATAAGTCAAATAGATGGGGGTACGACTCCTTCATTTCCTTCTCCGTTTCCCAAGTGGCTTCCAATCCCTTTCGATGTTTCCATTGGACTTTAACCAATTGGATAACCTTATTACGCAAACGTTTCTCCTTCCGATCAAGGATGGCCACGGGTTCTTCGATGTAATTAAGGCTATTGTCGACCTCGATGTCAGTAAGTGGTACGTGAGCCGATTCATCCGCCAAACACTTTCGCAAGTGTGATACATGGAAAGTAGGATGAATCCCACTTAACTCATCTGGCAACTCCAACCGATAAGCAACTTCACCAACCCGTGCCATTATCCTAAATGGTCCGACAAACCTCGGACTTAACTTTCCTCTTTTCCTGAATCGTATGATTCCCTTCCAGGGCGACACTTTCAACATTACTCTGTCCCCAACATCAAACTCGATAGGCCTTCGTCGTCTATCCGCATAGGACTTCTGACGATCTTGTGCGGCCTTCATTCGCGCTTTGATCTGATCAAACCTTTCCGACGTCTCTCTTACGACTTCGAGACTTCCTAATTCTTTCTGTCCAATCTCACCCCAACAAACCGGGGTCCTACATCTTCTCCCATACAACATTTCGTAAGGCGGCATGCCTATCGTCGTGTGATGACTATTGTTGTAGGAGAATTCAGCTAACGGCAGATGGCTGTCCCAACTGCCACCGAAGTCGATAATACAAGCACGGAGCATATCCTCCAACGTCTGAATAGTCCTTTCGGACTGACCATCCGTTTGCGGGTGGTATGCTGTGCTGATATTAAGCCTCGTGCCCATCGCCTCATGAAATCTTTTCCAGAACCTCGATGTGAATCGTGTGTCCCGGTCAGATACGATCGTCAAAGGCATCCCATGCCGTGCTACTACTTCATTGATAAACACTTCAGCTAACCTTTCCGACGAGAACGTCTCGCGAATAGGTAGGAAATGAGCACTCTTCGTTAATCGGTCCACAATTACCCAAATGGTGTCATGACCTTTAGCTGTGCGGGGTAGCTTGGTTATGAAGTCCATGGTAATGTGTTCCCATTTCCATTCTGGTATATCAAGTGGTTGAATCTTTCCATACGGTTTCTGGTGTTCAGCCTTTACTTGCGAGCAAGTCAAGCACTTGCTTACATACTTCGTCACATCACATTTCATTCCAGGCCACCAGTAGTCTTTCTTCAGGTCTTGGTACATTTTGTTGGTACCAGGATGGATAGAGTAACGAGACTTATGAGCCTCATCCAAGATTTTGGTTCTAAGCTCGCCACCCATAGGTATCCATACCCGTCCATAACGTGTTCTAACACCAAGGGTGTTATATTCCAACTTGTCCTGTTGGCCCACCATCCTTTCTCCCTTTATATTTTCTTCCTTCAAAGCTTCATCTTGAGCTCTTTCGATTTCTCTCATCACATCCGATGTTACCACCAACTGGCAAGCTTTCACTCTAATAGGAGTAGGCACATCCTTTCGGCTTAGAGCGTCAGCCACCACGTTTGCCTTTCCAGGGTGGTACATTATTTCACAGTCATAGTCCTTCAGGAGTTCCAACCATCTCCTCTGCCTCATGTTAAGCTCCTTTTGTTCGAAGAAATACTTCAAACTTTTGTGGTCAGAGTAAATAGTAAACTTTACCCCGTACAGGTAGTGCCTCCAGATTTTCAATGCAAATACGACAGCAACAAGTTCCAAATCGTGAGTCGGATAGTTGACTTCGTGAACTTTCAACTGCCGCGACGCATATGCAATCACTCTACCGCGTTGCATCAACACACACCCTAACCCCTGACCCGACGCGTCAGAGTATACCACCAGGTCTTCACTGCCCTCGGGAAGGGCCAAGACTGGAGCTTGTGTTAGCTTCTCTTTCAATTCCTTAAACGCCTCATCCTGGGTCGAACCCCATTCGTACTTTACTTCTTTCCGAGTCAACTTTGTCAATGGCGAAGCTATTTTCGAGAAATCCTGGATGAATCTCCGATAGTAGCATGCCAATCCTAAGAAACTGCGGATTTCAGTTGGCGTCTTAGGAATGTCCCATTCACTTACCGTTACTATCTTTGCTGGGTCAACCATAATGCCGTTCGGGCCAATGACGTGACCTAGGAATTGGACTTCCCTAAGCCAGAACGCGCATTTGGAGAACTTAGCATACAACTTCTCCTTGTTTAGAGCTTCCAACACTTCCTTCAAATGACACGCGTGATCACCCTCATTCTTGGAGTAGATAAGGATATCATCGATGAACACGATTACCGATCGATCCAGCATCGGTCGACACACCCTATTCATTAAATCCATGAACGCTGCGGGGGCGTTCGTCAATCCGAAAGACATTACGCGGAACTCGAAATGTCCATAACGCGTGCGAATTGCAGTTTTCGGTATGTCATCTTCCCTCACCTTCAACTGATGGTACCCGGACCGAAGGTCGATTTTCTAGAACCAACTTGTGCCTTGCAACTGGTCGAACAGGTCATCGATCCTTGGTAAAGGGTACTTGTTCTTCACCGTTCGTTTATTCAACTCGCGATAATCGATACACATTCTCATCGAACCATCTTTCTTCTTTACAAACAACACCGGAGCACCCCACGGCGAGATGCTCAGTTGGATAAATCCTTTCTCAAGTAACTCGTCTAGTTGGACCATAAGTTCCTTCATTTCCACTGGTGCTAGTCGATATGGAGCCTTAGCCACGGGCTGGGCATCTGGTACTAAGTCAATTCGGAACTCAATTTCTCTATCGCGTGGTATCCCAGGCAAATCCTCTGGAAACACCTCCGGGTACTCGCGTACCACGGGTACATCGTCTAGTTCCTTCACTTCCTTACACTTGTCAATTACATATACCAGATAAGCCTCGCATCCGCGCCTCAAGTAATTCGTTGCCTTAATCATTGAGATGACGTTTGGCATCGGGGCGTCACGATCTCCAAAGACTTCGACTTTGCTACCATCCGGAGCCTTGAGTTGGATTATCTTTCGTTTACATATGATTTGTGCTTCGTTGGCAGTTAACCAATCCATACCCAGCACGACATCAAACCCTCCCAAAACCATAACAAACAATCTGACAGGGAACCTATGACCTTCTATTTTTATCGTAGCGTTGTCAACTACCTCGGTCACTCTCGCAGTTCTACCCTCAGCGGTTTCTACGCTAAAGGCCCTTTCTAGTATACTGACAGCGTACTTCACTTTCTTACAAAAAGTCGCAGATATAAAACTCTTACTGGCATCCGAATCAAATAACACAGAAACAAGAGTGTTGTTAAGGACGAACGTACCTGACGCCACGTCGGGGTCCATTCTAGCCTGATCCTGCGTCAGTGCGTACGCCCGCGTCTTCGCACGAGATCCCTCTCCCTTCTTTTCCGGGCCCTTTCCCTTCCCGGTTTCCCCAATCCTGGGCTTCGGGCAGTCCCTACTCATATGACCATTTTCCCCACAATTGTAGCATTTGTAACCTTGCGGGCATTCTCGGGAGTAGTGCCCGGTCTTGCCACACTTAAAGCACAAGTTAGATCCCAGTCTGCATTCACCTACATGCTCCCTTCCACACTTCTTACAAACAGTCGGCTCACCCACCCGAGCCCTCTTATCACGAGCCCCAAACATCTTTCCCCCAGTTCGCTTGTTTGAGAAGCTCGGTCTCTTCTTTTGCTCTTCAACGGCAACAACATTCAGTGCCAGATCGTCAAATACCACGCCGCTTAGCTCTACTGCCGAATCATAGGTAGTAGGGGCGTTTGCCTTAACATAGGTGCGGACCTGGTCCGGCAACCCTTGAACATAGCAGGCAATCTTTCTCTCTTCAGTAGTGACAAGGTGTGGCACCAGACGTGCCAGTTCATTAAATCGGGTTGTGTATTGCCGGTGCGTCATGTTCCCGGCCTTCAAACCCAGAAATTCCCTCTCTACCTTTTCAATCTCGTTCCTTGGGCATAAATTCTTGATTACCAAAGTTTTCAAGTCAGCCCACATCATCGCATCCACAATCTCGCTCCCTTTAGCCTGACGTACACCTTCCCACCAATGGGATGCTTCCTCCCTCAAGGAGTTAGCAGCAAACTTCACTACTTGATTAGCTCGACACTCGCTCAGACGGATGGCGGCTTCCATACGTATTACCCAATCAAAAGTAGCCACCGCGTCCTTCTTCCCAGTCAGGACCGGCGGGTCACATGCTTTAAATGACTTATAATCACATCCGCGAGCAGGCGGTGCATTGTCGGTCTCATTGTTCTGAGCACCAACTGCCGCGCTAGACCCACCCACCGGATTGACCTGCTTCAATGCTTCTGCCAACAGACCTGGCAGGGAAGTCTTCATCAACTCTGTAAATTCTCGAGCTATGGCTGCCCTCACTTCTGGTTCAAAAGTGAAAGGTTGTTCTTCAACCTGTGTCTGCTCAGCTTCATGCACACTAACCGCCGGTTCAGTGTGAACACTTCCTTCTTCACTATACTCTTGGCGCGCAGGGATCCTGCCACGCCCACCATTTCGACCGCCGGTACGACCACCGGTACGGCCACCACGCCTTCCGTTTCCTCTCCTTGCCATTACGTTCTATAAGACAAGAAATCCAATGTCATCACGCTAGTTAACAAATAGAATTCAATAAGCACTGTAAGATGTTAATATACACTGGCCATCTGCAATTAACCATTACACTACCTTTCGATTTCTATTTGACCACCTTTGTGATTCCATCAGAACACAAGTCCTTTCCTAACCCTTTCTAAGGCATACTACATACACATACTCTACTTTTAATACCTGATGCTTTGGCTCGAGTTACCCGTACTGGCATCCGCTTTCGGTCCCATTCAAAGTTTAAGTTCAGACACTGGGAGTGTCCGAATCTCTCAAACTATTGCTCTGATACCAACTTGTAAGGCCCCAACCCCGGGAGGCCTCACTTGTTGGATTTACTCATTCACAAACAGTTCTTAAACATGAATATCAAATAACGCAGCGGAAAATTTCATTTAAATATAACTTAATCGTTGTTCATACATGCGAAAGCGTAAACATTGATTAAAACATAATTTCATCATAACTAAACATAACGGGATGCCAGTCTTCAAAAGCAGTCGGGTAACTCTTCATCTCTAGCCAAGCATCACCGTCCATCCTCATAACCTGCCTTAACCTGAATGTGTACACTTAAAAACGTCAGCTACGCTGGTGAGTTCTAATTTTCGTTCGATTTAAGAAATGGTTCATCATTCAAACATTCATTAGGGATTAACATTCGTATAAGAAAACAGGGCCTTTCATTCGTAAACCTTCGCACATTTAAACACATTGAACGGATCATTTGTTTAAAACATTAACATTCATTTAAGTCATACATTATTATCTAAAATCTGTATCGTTACGCGTCTCTATGTCCCCGGAGGAACCGTTAATGTTGTGGGCAACCGCTACGTATCGCCGTCATTGCCACAACCATACACTACGTGGGGTCAACCGTTACGTATCACCGTCATTGCCCAACACGCATCTTTCTTTTGGGAATCAACCGTTACGTATCGCCGTCATTGATTTCCCGCTACCCTTTCTCTTAGGATGATCGTCATCACCCGAGTAACCGTCGTTACTCCCTTACCAGTTGTACAACATCAAAACCATTGGCAGGCCACTAAGACACTACCCCTGTTGTTCTTATGGCAACTATGGCTTGCTGTCCATAATCTACCACAAGGCTGGGAATCTCGTTCCCAGACTTCATTCGTCAATTCCATTCATTCGACAAATTAGATTTGTAATGACTTCTTTAAAACCTTTGCCCCTTTTTGTTTTCTTTTCATAAAACCTTTCCTTCACTTTCAAAACCCTTTACCTTTTCGTTAAACCATTTCTTTATAACATTCATTCGTAAACATTCCGTTCATAAACTTTCTTTCCATAAACCCTTCGTTCCAAATCATTTCCTTTCGTAAACGTAGTTTTATAAACATCATTTTATAAAACAACATTTCATACGTGTACACACCAACCCGAAAACATTATATAAAAACATTTAAAAGAGGGCTTCTAGAACTCACCTGATACGCTAATATGGGTTGTCCTAAACGAAGGTCCAACAACGTCACTTCCGATATGAATTGATTAGTTAAATACACATCAGACCAATCCCGACTCTAACGGTTTAACCATTCTAACATACTGACTTCACTTAATCAGTTCTGATGTCTGCGCACTTAGCAAGTGCGCAGACTCTTCTTCCTGCGCACTTAGCAAGTGCGCAGACCATGCTTCCTGCGCACTTAGCAAGTGCGCAGGTCCTTCCTCCTGCGCACTTAGCAAGTGCGCAGGACCTGCTCCGTGCGCACTTAGTAAGTGCGCACGACCTGTTCTTCGCGAAAAAACCCTAACTTTCGTATTCGGGTCTGATCGTGTCAAGATCCCGAACCTGTTGCATTCAAAACGTTCGTTTTCCATTAAGGAACTCAAATCCTTGATTATCTTTCAGTTTCATCCGTTCAAACCTTACATTTTCACCCAAAACTCGAAAAACCCAAAAACGAACGAAAACTCAGATTTAGGTCGGATCGTTACCTGAATCGAGCTTCTGATCCAGAGGTTCTTCTCACGAGTTATGGAGCAACACACTTCTCAAATCTCGGGTCGATCCGACAACTTTCTCTCTCTACGGTTTCTCTCTCTAGAAGTTGCAAATGAGAGAAATGGGTTGTGACCTTGGCTATTTATAGGGGAGGCTCCCCTTCTAGCCCATACGACCCGACCCGACATGCCTCGTTCGTTTATTCCGTTATTATATCTGTCGTATTATTTTTGGGATGTTACATGCGGGCGCGAGTGCAGTATGCGTGTTGTGTAGTTTGTCTGTTCGATTTCCACCAGCTAATACATTGTTCAAGAATTCCACAATTAATCTGAGTTGATTGCGTATTAACTCAAACTGTTCATGTCACAGACTTCGTGTACGTATATACAAGGCATATGTGCATTGTTTCTACACACTATAAAATAGAGTAACATATGTTTCATAAACCACACACAAATTTTCCATCTGTCTTGGACCTCTACACTCTTGTTTCAAGTATTGTATCAGGTGCTAGGTAAATTTTGGCAGTGCATCTGCTCCGACCGTTGTACCCTGGGAGACAGACGGGTTTCACCTGGGTGGCTCGAAATTTGTTTTAAGGGACCACTGTTAAATAGAAATCCTCAACCACCACACCTATTTCTCTCTTCTCCTTGTATGTTGTACTTTCTACTATTACTTTTTCTACATTGTAATTCGATTATAGATTAATAAAAGTGTTTTTCTTTATTTATTTGAATGGTTTTCCTACAGACATGAATATGGTTAAAAAGGTGGGATGGTATTTCTACGAAGAGAGAAAAACATATTTCTTTTAATAACACACTTATTAAATATTGAATTATAATTGCTTAATTCATGTGAGTCAAAGTTCGTGGGTCATTTATGTATTAGAATGTTGTAATTAGAGACATTTGTGTAAATGTTGTAAGTAAGGGGTGTATGTGTCAAACCAAAATCTTGAAATGGAATAGGTCAATAGGACACAATGTTTTAAAACCAATGCTTCATTTCTATTCTAGTGTTATATAAACACAATGCCAGAGTATGTAAAAATGTTACGATCATCGTTAATCGAAGTCAATAGTCTATGTTAATTGTTCAATTGTGTTCATGGAAGACCTTGGGCAACAATTTGTTGGACTTGTATGCCCGAGTAACGACATTCGACAACACTGTCTTCGAGATAAGATCCAAAGAGTTAAACAACAGGTGAGGTTCAAATGCTAACCAATATTTATGTGATAACCATGATAACCACTCTCAAACATTGTGTTACGTATACGTACTAATCGTGGTGTCAAGGACAATCAAAAACATTTATAACAACTACTACTTATCTTCCTTAGACTGCAGATAGGGAAGTAGGGTTGTCGAATCCACAGGAAATCAGTGGAAAGATATAATTGCAATAGTTTAGTAAATTGGAATTAAAATACAGATCAAATAAAGATGTAACTCCCTCCCAAACTTCAAGTTCTAGGCTTATGTAAAACTCAGTTGCTCAATGGACACTATATAGACATAGTGTTGGAAAATCAGTTGAAACAGTAATTGAAGACAGATTCTTTGTCAGAAAACCTATGCAACTACTTTCTGTAGGATCGATGATTACAAGATAGTTCTGTTCTAGTTGAGATTGGCGGAAATAATCACAACTATGCAATGTAAACAAGCATACAAAGAGAATACTGATAAATGCAAAGTGTATTAATCTTCAATGTTTACAAGATTACAAAGAAAACTCTAAGGAGCACACTTGTACAAATGGAAGATACAATACATATAAAGGAACTTAGAATCAAGACAGAATCTTGATTCTAAGGATCATATCAAACACAAGCCGTTGATCTTAGACAGTTACAAGCTACACTATAATTGGTAGACAACTAAAAGATAAACTACAACAAACAGTTATGTTCAGGTCAAAAGTCTTCTTAGAAATATTTGCAGGAGACTTCAGAAGTGGTTTGTCTTTAATCATCTGCACCAATAACATTCTTTCTGCTGATAGATGTGTCAGTGTTGTAGCAGACGTGTCAGTAGCAAAGTAAAAGCTGCTGATGATTTGCCTATCAGCAGCATCAAGTGTTTGATGCTGCCGAGAAGCCTATTAGCAGTAACTCTGGACTTCAGCAGATAAGACTATCTGCAGTATAGTTGTTAATCAGCAGGAGAACATACTATCCGTAGCAATTAGCCTTATCCCTAGTAGCTTGTAAGTCAGCAGAAAAATTATGGAGTCCGCAGCAGTTGTACTTAGAGAATTTTGTAGCCATCAGTCTTTATCTCTAAAAATCCCCCTAGACTGATGCTACCAAAACTCTCTTACTGCATTTGTTGCTGAAGCTTTTGCATATGAGCAACTATCCTTGCTATCTCATAGCCTTTTCTTGAACATCTCATCTTCTGCCTTCTGACATCTATCAAAGTGTACTCATTCTGAGCAGCATTGTAGGAGCAACTGATGAGAGGAAAGTGGGATTGGAGAGGTTTAACATCAATAATCACATCTTTGCTGGGATTGAAGTGATGCTTGATCACTAACAACAAATGTCTTCCACTATCATTCTCAGGCTAATGAGCTTCACCAAACTCCATCATTCTTTGAAGATCAAAATCTGGAAGCTGCATCACCTCATCAACAGATTTATACACTGATCTTTTAACTTCTGTCCTCCCCCTAAACACTTCAAACCACTGATCTTGTTCACTGTAAAACCATATCACAATCTCTCTTGAGCTTCAGGTGTGGTAGAAGGTTTAGTCTTCTTTTTTGGGGGGATGTTGATGAGGAGGAGCTGGGTGAGAGGATTTGGAATCTTTGGGTGGAGAGGAGGGAGGTCTAGGAGGGAGAGTGGAAGGTTGTTGGATAGAGGAAGGAGTGGATGAGGGAGTAGGCTTGGGTTTCTTTTGTTTTCTTTCTACAGTTTGAGTGTCTACCCTTCTTTTTGAGTCTGTCTTCCCCAGTCTCTCTTCCTCTTCCTTCTTTACTTTGACATAGAGGGCTTGCAGGTTCATGAAACTCATGGGAACCAGCCTCTTTCAACTCTCATCTCTAGCCTTTAGGAAGTCCATCATGACCTTCCTTTCTTCATGGGAGCTGACATTAAATGCAATGGTTTTCCTGGTTTTCTGTTTGGCTTTTTCTTCTTCTTCAGCCCTTTTCTTATTTGCCAATTGACCTTGCTGTCCCATGAAAGCTCTGTATATTTCTTTATTTGATAATTTCTGAAGATAGTCTGCATCCTCACCTTGGGAAATTAGAGCTTTAGTCCACTTCTCTCTCATTTCTTTTGCTAATTCAGAATCAATGATTCTGAATTTAGCTTCTTCTCTTCTCTTCTTCTCTCTCTCTTCTTCTTCTTTATTCAGTTGTTCCTACAGCTGAAGAGCTAAGGCTTTATCTTCTTTCAGTTGTGTAGCTGCAGAAACTCTAACTTTTAATTTATCCAGTTGCCTAGCATGCAACTGGATTTGCTGTTCTCGGAGGAGTATGTCAGCTTTTCTCTTTTGAGCCTTTTTGAGCTCAACCATCTCCTCCTCTTCTCTTTCTCTTCTTCTCTTCTCCTTTTCTTTCCTCTCTTTCTCTATCTTCTCTTCTTCCTCTTCAGTCATGATGCTCTTCCCTTTGTCTTTATTGGATGCCTCTGCTTCAGCTTCATGGATCATAACAGCAGATGTGAGGGGTGCTGTTGGGACCTCAACTTCAGCTTCATTGGCAATTTGAGGAATGGACCAAGGAGGGGCACTTTCTTCATCCTCTTTCCATTCATCTCAAGTCACTGCCTTCCACTCTGCAGTTACCCTATGTTCTTCCCTTCTTCTTGATTCTTCCTCAGTGTTTAGGATGATAGTTGGAGAAGAGGGAAGGAACAACTCCTCTGAGTCAGAATCATCTATTGCAGTTATTCCTTCATTCTCCAGTCGGTCTTTGATGAGTTTGATAATTTCTTGATTCTTTACTGAGTTGATATTGTATATATTGGACCTGAGTTCAAAAACTTTGTGAAGGAAGTCTGAGTTTAGGAGAAGGATCTCTTGAATGGTTTTGATGATGAAGGATGACCAGGCACATAAGAAGAATTGGAACCCTAAAGGTTCAATGCTAGACCATCCATGAACTTCTAGTCCCCTGACAGCTTCATTGTACAAAAATCTTCTTAGGCATAAGATTTGATCTTCAGTCAAAGCCCTACTCCTTATCAAATCAAATCTTTGAGCTTGTCTTTGTTCAGCTGCTCTTGAAGACTCTGCAATGTTTAGAGGCATGTTATCTTCAATAAGGGCCTAAAGTGTAGAAAGATCTTTGGCAATTTGTTTCTGGTTCTTATGTTTAGGATAAGACACCCTGTTTGCTTCTTATATAAACCACTCAAACCAGGGCATGTTGTCTTCCATCAGGTCATAAAATCTTTCAATGGCAAGTTCAGTAGGGAGATCTGTTGAAGTGTTGATGCATTCTGTAAGATATAGATCCAAGGTATGCAAGGAATTCAGATTATTCCAGTTGAGCTCTTCAATTTTACCAGATTCCCATCCAATCCAAAACCTTTCTGATAGACCATCATATCCCTAAGACAGAATGGAGTTAAATTTCGGCTTGTGTGCAATTAATGGGAAATGAGGGAATATGACTTGTTGTGAGATGTTAGCTGCAGCTGGAAGTATAGTGACTGAGTGAGGCACATCTTCATCGTCATTGTTTATCTTCATCTCCTCAGGGAACACTTCATCTACATCCCTAGCAACTAACTTCCAATCCTCAGAGATCTCTTCCTCTTCATCTTCTGAGTCTGGCAAGTCATGAACTTGAACAAAAGCAGGCTTGAAAAGTGTGCTTTGAAAGACAGCCTGTTCTTGTATCCATTCATCAAGATTGTCTTTGTCATCTTCAATAGTAACTATCTCCCCCTTTTTGGTTGCATAAGTGCATAGGGTTTGGTCTGTTTGGGTTCCCACTGATACAAGAGAAGGAGAAGTCACAGTTGGGTATCGATGGGCTTCATGCATAGAGACTTGGTGCCTTAATTTGGACACTTCAACCTCTAGCATGGCTACCCTCGCCGTCAATTCCAAATTGTCTAGTTTCAGTCTGTCCTCATCCACAGTTGTGGAATCCTTGGAACTAGTGTAACACCCCGAAAATCAGTAAAGCTAATGAAACGGATAGTGGGCAACCCGAATCTTTATTAAAGAATAACTAGGAGCATGGATTGCCACTAAAGGTACGTTATCGTAGTTTGGGGTCAAAGCGTATGAAAAAGAATGCAAGGGACCCAGATGTAATTACGTGAGGTATTTAAACCACTTAAACACCAACCCTAGAGACATATCGGCCCTAGGTGAGTGCGACGGCTGCCAAGGAGGTCGCAGGGAGGAAAACTGGAGATGAGGGTGACCGGGGGAATAAACAAGGCGACGGCGCGATGGTTTATGATCGGGGAGCTTCTAAAAATGACGAGGTAATCTCCTTTTCCTCATGGTATTTGGTTTTGGATGATCTTTCTGTTAGAGGTGCATAATTGAAGTGTTATGGCCACTAGGAACTGACATGGAAGCGATTGGTGAAGGAAACGAGCGAAAACGGAAATCCGGCGAGGATTTT
The DNA here is from genome assembly GCA_023525975.1 of Smallanthus sonchifolius. Lineage (NCBI taxonomy): Eukaryota > Viridiplantae > Streptophyta > Magnoliopsida > Asterales > Asteraceae > Smallanthus > Smallanthus sonchifolius. Next base: position 75,029,867 of record CM042027.1, on the reverse strand, counting down.
CGGCCACTGTTTGGGTTTCAGGCGGTGGCAGTTGTCGGAGATGGTAGCAGGTGAAGGGTTTTGGCGACACGGTCGGGTGGATATATTATTTGTCCAATTTCGAGTTCGTTTGATAGGGTTTTGAGCAGCGCGAAGTAAGACACGTAAAACACGTGAATCCGGCCACTGTTTCGCTTTCCGGCGACGTAGGCGGCGGATTTCGGCGACGGAGACTAGAGGGCCTGAAAGGTTTCGGCGATACGGATGCGTGGACATATGATTCGCCTAAAACGGAGTTCATTGGGGTCGGTTTTAAGCTACTCGTATTTTGACGAGCAAAAACCGAACGAGCTGAAAGACAAATTCGCGTTCTGGCAGCAGTGGTGGTGGCAACGGCTGACACCAATAATTTTTTGAGGTCGGGCATTTTGAGACGAACGCGTGAAAAGGAGCTCGTATGGTCGAGATATGAGCAAAGCAAGTTTTCCTCTCGCATGGTGCTCAGCAGTTTCATACAAAACCGCTTAGAACGACTTGTACGCAAAGATATGACCCCATAGGACTTTATATTCATTGTTGGGGAGTATTTTGGGATATAGGAAAAACGTTGGGAATGACTTTCAGGAACGTTTTTCGGTAACGTTAAGTTAAGAATTTTTGTACGCGAGCGAGTGCGTCGGTTGTACGGTTTGGGACAATTTAGACCGAGCTTGTAGCTGCTGGTCTAGAGTAGGTGGGTTAGTTTTATTTCGGTAAGTGGGTTGATCTGGATAGTTCATTTGACGTCAGGTTCGCGTTGGACTACAAGTTTACGAGTATGCGACTGCGGAAGGAAAGCATCGCAACTGGTGAGTTTCTAATCCCCCTCTTTTAAACGTTTTACTGTTTTGGGGCTATCGTACACACTTTCTTGAGACATTAATATAATTAATCGTGTTAAGGGTTTCGGGTTCTAACCCGACGTGCTTTGAAAATAAAATAAGTATTAAGGGATCATAGAGTCTAGGGTGTGGTTATGCGAACGTGACATATAGGGTCGCTAGCAATGATTGAGTGATGTGTTAAGGGTTGGACAGGGGGAGTCGGGCTTAAAGTTACATGGTTATGATTGCATGTAGGATATGTTGTGTTAGTGTCCTACGTAAGAGCAGGTGTAGTTAATGAGCCCTGTGTATGATGTGTGTTATGATATGTTTATATTTGTGTTGTATGTGTGGTGCCATAGTCCTTGTGGCATGGCGGGTATTGTGTTTGTATTGCTGTCATCACAACACGACAAAGGGGATCGTGGAGGATGAGGTCCTTCGGGAAGTTACCAGGGGTGACACTTATTTATCAGGTTAATGATGAGCTCGGGGTGTGTTGATGCCCTGACGAGGGTAACCTTGACGAGGGTGCGGTGATGAGGTATGTGTTTGCATGCATATGCATATATGTGTTAATTTGCATGCTAGTAATGAGTTATATTTGTCATGTATGAGATAGTGTTAATGTGACGTGTAGAGTAAGACTAACCATTGAGTCAGGACTTGTGATAGGACGTGTATAAGGGTTGCGTCTGTTAATTGAGAGAGCCTTGGTTAAGGCCGGATGTGTTAATGTCTAGGGTAGGTTTTGTTAACCCAGAGTTGAGAAAATGTGTATTCTTGGATACGAGTGCTAGCATAGTATGTTGAGTCTATGCTGTTGTGATTGTAAGGTCGTTATTATTTATATTGGTAGTACGGGTTAAGTCTCAGGTGATAAATGGTTGTGGGATGTCGTGGGACAACAGAGAATTAGTCATTCATTAACAAAGTGTAATAATATTATATAAGGACCAGAGAGTCCCGAGTAAAGTGAACTAAGGAACATGACGTGATGGTTTTTATCTAAATTAAACTATTAGAACTCACTAAGCATAGCTGACTTTGTGTGTACGTTAGATTGTTTGCAGGTAAGCGGTGTATTGGCGTATCTTGGCTTGCAAGCGGCGTTACTCGGATCGGTGTGCAGACATTTGTAAGGTAAACCTAATAACATTAAATAGTTATTAATGTTTTTAGAAAGACTTCCGCTATAGTTTGAATTACAATAAATACGTTTTAATGAAAATGACCCGTTATGAGAACCAACTGTAGGATGCCCGAGTCAGGGTCTTACAACTAGATGGGGCCTTACGCCTAGCCTCTGCATCCCCATCACCCTGATTTTCTTGGCTCCTGGGATTCCTCTCAGTGAAGAATGTTTCAAAAGAAACATCCTCACTTTCAGTTGCCGTGGCTGGGGACTTAATGATGTTATCATTGTCCTCCAGGTCAATTGATGGACCAGTAGTAGTGATAGCCCTTTCCACATTCACTCTTTCATCACTCCCAGAGTGAACCTTCTTAGGTGATGAACTTGGGCTAGGTACTTTGGCAGCCAAGTCAATCAGTACCTTTGAGATAGTGGGAGTTGGAGAAGATACATCATCTTAACTAGGTGCCTCTGTACTTAAGTTCAAAGATAAAAAAGAATGTATAGGCTCAAGAGGTTGTTCTATGGATCTGGGATGTGATCCTGATCCTAATAGAGGGACTTCCAAGGAAGTCTCCCTAATAATGTGGCTATCCCTTTTTATATTCTCATCAGAATGTTGGGATTCTGAGTGGGGGATTTTGGGTTGGGATTAGGCCTGTGAGACAAGAATAGAAGGAGTATTCTTGCTCCTCTTTCTCTTTCGGGTATAACTTGCCTCAACTGGGCCCTGTGTTCCAGTTGGGCTTCAAGAACCGGGGTAAGTATTTGTTGTGCATGTGCACCCTCAATAGGCTGCATAGGGGTTCGCTTAAGAGAAGCAGTTGTATGTTCAGGCTGTGAAGTGGAGGGTGTGGGATCAGTATCAGCTGGGACTGCTGAACTGTTACCCTAGGTACTTTGTATGTTCAACATTGTAGATAACAATGGAATATTGACCCTTGAGAACTTTTTGGAAACTGTTCTCATACTTTGAAAAATGTTATTTTTATGACCCAAAATTAAGTAGATTCTTGCAGGTTTTGAAAGGTCTTTTACTTCATGATTAAAAACTTCATACAAGAACCTTGGGTACATAAAGAAGGCTTGTTTTGCACCTTCCTGAAAGTTATATCTCAGACCTTCAAAAATCAAGTGAGAAAAATTAAAACCCTGCCCTATGACCATACCATGAAAGGCGGAGGCAAGACCAGAACTCAATTGATGCCATCCACTTCTCTTCTGAGATATGCATTGAAGAAGAGTGTGGCATAGAAACTTCCAGGGAGGGCCCGTCAGTGCCTTCTTGATCGTGTAATCGTCCTGATTTCCGGTGTGCCCTATGGATACAACAGTTCTCATGTATTCAGTCTTTGAGTATGAGATGGCGGCACCCTCATCTTGAAGTTTGAGGTGTTTCTTGAGGGTGGCTTCCGTGATGGTGAAGTCTTTGTTGTCAACCGTGGCTTTGATTTGGGGAATCCCCTGTTCGGTAGAGTAGACGACAGAGTTCCAGAAATCCTCCATGTGAGGGATATAGATTGTGGGGTTGACTGTGAGTGCAAAGTGGATTTTCGATCGACAAAGAAAGTCGATCATGTCGTCAAACCCTTCAGATTTCTTTCATTTCACCAGATATGCAGTTAGATTGTGGTATGTGGAAAACTTGTCATTTGGGTTGTTGATGTCAACTTCTTCCATTATAGTTGAGTTTGGAGGGAAGAGAGAAGCTTTTTGAAAGTTAGTTAAGTATGGAAAAGCTTTGAATGCTTGAGAGAAAATGATGAGGGTTAGGTCGGAATTGAATGTGAAGTGACGAAGAAAGAATTTTGATTTGTGTTATAACGGCAGAGGAGGGAAAAAGCATAATTACTTGTATAGTACAACCCAGTTACTTTTCACTGTTTTACAGTTGTAATACACTGTAGCAGTCATGGTAAAGACTGAAAGTAGTTTTCTACAGCGGGTAAAAGTTAATTTGGACTTATTTTACCCATTAGCAGCAAACTTGGTTGCTGCGGATGGTTAAGCCTATCAGCAGCAAACTTGGTTCCTGCTGATGGATGTAATGGTCCGCAGCAAAAATGTTGCTGCTGATTGCCTTAAAGCTATCCGCAGGAAACTTGTTCCTGCTGATAACTTAAGGCAGTCAGTGGCAAATTCTTTGCTGCTGATGATTAAACCTGTCAGTAGCAAAAATGTTTGCTGCTGACTTATAACTTTTTATTTACAAAAAAAGACAAACACATTTTATTAAAAATATTTTAGAGACAGATTTTAATCAAAGTTCATTATACCAATGGATTCAACTAAATATCTAAATCTAGCTTCATCAAAAGGTTTTGTAAACAAGTCAGCATATTGCTCATTGGTATGAACTTTGGTTAAAATAATTCACTTTTTCTCAGGTTGATCTCTTATGAAGTGATACCTGATGTCAATGTGCTTTGTCTTGGATTGCTGCACCAGATTTTTTGTAATTGATATAGCACTCATGTTGTCAATGTGAATGGGAGTTGCCATGTAAGTCATCCCATAATCCAGCATTTGATTTTGTATCCAGATGACTTGTGCACAACAACTTGAAGCTGCAATGTACTCTGCTTCTGCTGTAGAAGTTGTTACACAAGTTTGCTTCTTGCACTGCCATGAAATCAGTCTTCCTCCTAGAAACTGACATCCCCCTGATGTGGACTTTTTGTCCAAGTTGCTTCCTCCATAGTCACTGTCGGTGTATGCATACAGGTTGAACTTATCATTTTTAGAATACCATAGCCCATGTCTTGGGGCTCCCTTTAGGTATCTAAAAATTCTCTTGACTGCTTAAAGATGTGTATTCTTTGGATCTTCTTGGAATTTTGCACAAAGGCATACTGCAAACATGATATCTGGCCTTGATGCAGTTAGATACATGAGTGATCCTATCATTGCACAGTACTGATGTTGATCAGTGTCTTGACCATCTTTGTCTGGAGTCACTTGATGGTGCACTTGCATAGGAGTTCTTGCAGCAGAGCAGTCAGCCAACTTGAATCTTTCCAAAATGCTCTTGACATATTTGGATTGGCTGATGAATATTCCATTTGGACCTTGTTTGACTTGAAGACCCAAGAAGAAGTTTAATTCACCCATTGAACTAATTTCAAAATTTGAATGCATCAGGACCTCAAAGTCTTTACACAGCTTCTTCCTTGTTGATCCAAAGATGATGTCATCAACATAGATTTGTACAAGTAGGATTTCTCCCCCTTCATCTTTGATAAACAAGGTCTGATCAATGGCACCTCTTCTGAAGTTGTTGCTGAGTAGATATCCAGACAAGGTTTCATACCAGGCTCTTGGGGCTTGATGTAAGCCATAGAGAGCTTTGTCTAGTTTGAAGATTTTGTTAGGATGTGCAGGATCTACAAAGCTTGGAGGCTGTCTGACATAGACTTCCTCACCAATCTTCCCATACAGAAAAACACTCTTGACATCCATTTGATACACTGTAAAGCTCTTGGATGCAACATATGCTAGGAAGATTCAGATGGCCTCCAGTCTGGCAACAGGAGCAAAGACTTCATCATAGTCAATTCCCTCTTCCTGAGTGTAGCCTCGAGCTACAAGTATGGCTTTGTTCTTAACTACAATGCCTCTCTCATCTTGCTTGTTCCTGAATACCCATCTTATACCAATAGAAGTTTAACAAGGTGGAAGATCAACAAGTTTCCATACGTCTTGTCTCTTGAATTGCAGCAACTCTTCCTGCATTGCTTCAATCCAACTGCTATGTTGCAAAGCTTCATCTATCTTCTTTGGTTCTACCTGAGATAGAAAGCAATAATACAGACATATATTGGCCTCATATGTTCCTTGTTGATTCTCTGTGCTGGAACAACATCCAACTGTATCCCTTGCTCAAGGTTGCTTTGATTCTAATCAGGAAACTCTTCATTCATAGTGGAAGAGTCTTCAATATCAGCAGCAGTATCAGCAGCAGATGCCTCTATCCCAACAGTATCATCTTGATCAGCAATAAATGTCTCTATCTGCAGAGACGTCATGAGTTGCATTCTGATTTTAATTTTCAGAAAGACTGTTGCTGGTGACATTAGAGAGACTGGTTCTTGCTTCACTGGCTTCAATAGCTTCCACAACAGATGGAGGATCAATAGATGGTCTTTTGATTCTTATAGAGGGACTAGTGAATTCCAATATGTAATTAGTAGAGGATGTAGAAGCTGGTGCTTTGGAAGAGGTAGACTCCATGTTTGAGAAGATGAGAGGCTCAAATACTTGGGAGAAGGAGTCTATATCAAAGATCCAGTCTGGTCCTTTACCCTTTTCACATGCAATGTGTTCCCTACCTTCCACATTTGCTGATTCTTCCATAATTCTTGTTCTTGAGTTGAATACTCTGTAGGCCTTGGATTGAGAGGAATAGCCCACAAAGTATCATTCATCTGATTTGGCACCAAACTTAGGAAGAACCCCATGTGTGATGAGAATGGTGCATGGATATCTAAAGGGTTTTAGAAATCCAATGTAGGGAACTCTTTTGAACCAGAATTCATAAGGTGTTTTGTTGAGAGGCCTGACAATGAGAACTCTATTTTGCACATAGAAAGCTGTGCTAACTGCCTCAGCCCAGAACGTGAGAGGTTGTTTTGAGTCATCCAGCATTGATCTTGCAGACTCAATTAGAATTCTGTTTCTCCTTTCAGCAACCCCATTTTGTTGAGGAGTTCTTGGAGCACTGTATTGTCTTTCTATGCCCTTGCTCTCACAAAAAACAATTCAAGGTTTGGTTCTTGAACTCTATACCTTGATCACACCTTATGATTTTCACTTTCTGATTGCTTTGATTCTCAACCCTAAGAATGTAGGATTTAAGAATCTTAGCAGTTTCATCTTTTATTCTCAAGAAGTATACCCGTGAGAATCTGGTATAGTCATCAGTGATCACCAGACATTATGACTTCTTGCCCATTAACATGACATTTGTAGGACCAAAAAGATCCATATGCAACAGCTGTAGTGGAGTTTCATTTGAATTCAATGTCTTGGGCTTATGAGAACTCTTGTGTTGCTTCCCCTTCAGGCATGCAATGCAGTGATCTTCAAGTTGGAATTCTTTGTCAGGAAGACCTCTAACAAGATTTCCCTTCACCAACTTATTGATGGTTTTTACATTAACATGGCTTAATCTCATGTGCCAGAGAGCTGATTCATCAACTGATGCCTTTGACAGAAAACAAGATACACTTCCAGATGGAGTGACCTCATTCATGTCAAGCACATTAAGTTATCTTTTCTTTGAGCAGTTAATAGAATCTTCTCTCGAGGAGGTTTGTTTAAACCAGTGGAGAGCACAAAACATTCTTTGTCTGTGAAAAGCATCTAATGCTTTTGATCATAGATCTAAGACATACTCATGAGATTAAAATCCAATTCTTTGACAAAGTTTACCCTTTCAATACTCATTCTTTCATTGGACACAATTCCTTGTCTAGTTATAGATCCTCCCTTTGAATCACTCCCAAAGGCAACATATCCTCCATAGAAATGTCTGAAGTTGGAGAGGATGGATCTGTTACAGATCATGTGCCTGGAATAAACCACTGTCTACAAACCAGGTGTTATCCTTGTTACCTGGTTGTCCCTGCACATGAGAGAGATCTAGTTAGAGGGAGGAACCCAAGAACTTGCAGACTTAGGTGAGTGTGTCTTTGGACCATTAGCATCAGTATGCTTGCATTCAATGGATACAATGATGATGCTTTGAGGAATAGAAGTTGTGGATTTGGCTTTCCATTGTTGGGATGGTTTTCCAGACCTTTTAACTCTATCAGTAGCAGCTGTGGTTTTGACTGCTGATTGCTTTGCTTTATCAGCAGCAGATTTTGCTGCTGAAAGGTTTTGGCTGATCAGCAACAACTTTGGTTGATGTTGATGACTTTAAATGATTAGCATCAGATTTTGATACCGCTGAAGGCTTTGGTTTTGGCTTCTTTGTCTTCAAATGATCATCAACATTTTTGCTAGCTGTTGATGGTTCAACAGATAAATGCTTCTCCTGCTTTACCTTTCTATTAAAAGAGGGTTTCTTTGTGGGAGTTCTTCTATAGACTAGCTTCTATTTTGGAGTAGCTTGAACTGATATGGAGGCTATTGAAAGATCTGGTTGAAGGGATTGAATTTACAATCTGCAACAAAGTGGTCTGATTCACCACATATGATGCAGGATTGTTGAGGTTGTTGGAGCTGCTTTCTTGGAGGAGAGAGAGACTTTGTGAAATGAGTTGTCTTGGCTTCATAGCTTCTTACCTTTTTGTTCTTGTTGGTTTTCTCAAAGGATGTTGCTTGAGATTTCTTTGCTGCTGAAGGTAGTAAAAGCAGGTGCTGGCAGTGTAGTTGTATTTTCCAAAGACAAAACATGATTTAGCCAGTTTATCACATTCAAAGTACACATAATCTTTTCTTTTGAACATATCTTTGAAGTTCCAGGGATGAGCTTTGTTGTGTTCAAAAGTGGCTTCCTGCAATGTTTTCTGAACATATGAAGGTCTCTCTCCAGGTGCATGACAGATGTTAAACACTTTACTGGGTTGATTGGTTTTTTATTGATGATTGGTGGAGGTTGAAGATTGTCCCTTTTCAATGTTTAACTTTCTTCCTTCTGGAGGATAACTAATCTTGATTTGTTTAGTGGATTGAGATACTGGTATTGAAGGAATGAAGGGGCTTGGACCATTGGTTTGGATCACTTTGCCAGACTTGGTGGTTTTGAGGATTACTTCATTTGTGGGAAGTAATGGAGCTTCACTTGTTTCAGTGGAGTCTGAGCATGTGGACTCAGACTCAGATGAGGTAGCATTCTTGCACAAATGTTTCTCCCTTTGAAGGATCAAGATTTCGGTTTGCCAGGTCAAGATTAGAGAGATTGAAGTTTGGTTCATGGATGGCTACATAGTCAGCAGGTGGAGGTACAACATTATAGGGTTTTTCAGCTTGAAACCCAAGACCAGCAGTTACCTTTTCATGAATTTGAGCATCCAAAAGTCTTTGTGGCTTTTTGGATGCAAACTCATACTTGTCAATATGGACCTTTTGGTCTGCCAACTCAGCCCCTGTAGCTTTTAACTTAGCTAGAAGATCATCAATCTGAGTTTCAAGATTTGTTTGTTCATGTTTTAATGATGAAATCTCTTTCTTTAGACAGTTAATATTTTCTTTGTAGCTGTTTTCAACCTTTTTAAATTCAGATTTCATTTGGTGAAACTCTTCATTTTGATCTATAAGGTTCTGGTTATGTTTTCTGTATCCTAGAACCTTATCAATGCAAGCTTGAGAACAGAGATGTTCATATACCCGAGATGGTATCTCTAATGTGTCTATCATGAGTGCTTGGTTGTTGGCAGGAAGATCCTCATACTGAAAGCTCCAGTCAAACTCAGCTGTTCCTACAGCTGCACAAGCTGCATTATGAGCAGGAGGGGTTGCTTGACCTTGATGAGCTTGTCTTGGCTGAGCACCAGCTGGATTTGCCTTTGGTGCCTTGCATTCTCTGGCAAAGTGACCAAGTTGGTTGCAATTATAACATCTTTGCTTTTGTCCAACCATACTCTAGTGTTAGATTTGTTGCTTGGAATGGGTCTTCCAATTATAGAGTAGAACCGTTTAGCTCTGAGAGACAACATGACATTAGAGTGTTGTATGTGAATTTCTTCTAAATCATCTGGATGAAAACACTCTAGATCTTCTTTAATAAATGACATGTTTCTTGGGTTTTCAGAGACAAAAGAAGCAAAGTTTGTTTGAGGTGGGGCTTCAAGGAGAAATGGTGAGTTATTTGATTGTGAGGTTGGAGTCTGGGGATGGGTAACAATGGGAGGATAGTAGTTGCTTGAACTTGGAACTGAGTGGTCAAAGTGCATTGCAGAAGAAGTGGTGGTGGATGATGAGGCTGTTAAATGACCTGAGCTTCTTTCTTTGGCTTGAATCATTTCTAATTCATAAGTTTTCAGCTTGCTAAACAGCTCAGTCATCTGCAGAGTCTTCATGTTTTCAGTTCTCCTAATTGACACTGTGTAGAGTGTCCAGCAACTTGGCAGAGATCTGATAAACTTGTTGAGAATGTCTTCATTCTCCAGCTTCACTTTAGAACATTTTAGATCTCCCACAAGATAGGTGTATCTGTTGTACAGAACAGTAAGAAACTCACCTTCCTTCCAGACAAAATTTTCATATTGTTGCTTCAAGATATCTCTTCTATTTTCCTTCACTTCTTCTGACCCAGCAAACATCTTCTCAAGAGCTTCCCATAACTCCTTGGCAGTCTTGTATTCTTTGAAGTTATGGAAAACTTTGTTTGGCAAGCACATCTGAATGGCTCTCAAAGCTTTAAAATCAACCTCCATCTTTTTGATGTCTTCCTCTGAGTACTTTGAAGCTTCTTTAGGAACTGATGGACCTCCAGAATCAGCAGAGGACACCATGGGTACATACAGACCATCTTTTATGGATCTCCACATTCCATATTCTTGATAGCAGAAGAAACTTTTCATCCTGTTCTTCCACATATCATAGTCTTCTCTAGACACCAGTCTTGGTGGTCTATTGAGACTTCCAGTATCTTCAAAACCAGTGTTTTGTGCCATTTCTGAATAGATGGTGTTTAGTAGAGAGATAGTAATTAACAGAACCAGAGAGTGATTAAACAAGTGTGAGTTTGTTTAATCTGAGAGCCAAAGCTCTGATACCACTTGTAGGATCGGTGATTATATGATAGTTTTGCTCTAGTTGAGATTGGCGGAAACAATCACAACTATGCGATGTAAACAAGCAAACAAAGAGAATACTAATAAATGCAACGTATATTAATCTTCAATGTTTACAAGATTACAGAGAAAACTCTAAGGAAGCACACTTGTACAAATGGAAGATACAATACATATAAAGGAACTTAGAATCAAGACAGAACCTTGATTCTAAGGATCAGATCAAACACAAGCCATTGATCTTAGACAATTACAAGCTACACTACAATTGGTAGACAACTAAAAGACAAACTGCAACAAACAGTTATGTTCAGGTCAAAAGTCTTCTTAGGAATCTTTGCAAGAGACTTCAGAAGTGGTTTATCTTTAATCATCTGCCCCAAAAACATTCCTTCTGTTGATAGATGTGTTAGTGTTACAGCAGAGGTGTCAATAGCAAAGTCAAAGCTGCTGATGATTTGCCTATGAACAACATCAAGTGTTTGATGCTGCTGAGAAGCCTATCAGCAACAACTCTGGACTTTAGCAGATAAGGCTATCCGCATCATAGTTGTTCTTCAGCAGGAGAACATACTATCCGAAGCAATTAGCCTTATCCGTAGCAGCTTGTAAGTCATCAACAAAATTGTGGAGTCCGCAGCAGTTGTACTTAGAGAATTTTGTAGCCGTCAGTCTTTATATCTATAGTTTCGTCACAAACAAGTATATTTCAATTACCCAATTTATAAATACCAAGTTACCCACTTTAGTCACCGAACCCTGCTACTAGGTTTTGTCATCAACCGAACACAGATTGTAAAGTAGAAAACTCAAAGCATAAATATAAATTGTTCAAATCAACTAATACATCAATCTATTAAGTTATTGTCAGAAACTAACAAGACCCAATCATGAACAAATAAAATCAAACATAGAAACCTATACGAACCATTCGCCGGGAGGAAGCCACACATAGCTTAGCCACGCATGCTTGTCAGACACGCGAGCATAGCTTCAATAGATGATCCGAAATGACTTCTACCTCTTGTCCAAAAAGCTTCCAAGAATGAATGATGACGGCCTTAGGGTTTAGACTTGAATATATGGCAAAAATCTCAAAATCCCTAAGTTTTCTCACTTTTGGCGTAAGCAACGCCGACCTGGCGTAAGATACGCCGACCTGGCGTAAGATACGCCCAAAACCAAACTACTACGCTGACTTCCCTGATCAACACCGACTCAAACGGCAAACAATATTCTAGCGTAAGCTACGCTGGGTTGGCGTAGGCTACGCCAAAACCTAGTTTTCATATCCGGCTCGTCGAACTACACCAAATCGATATATTATTGACCCCGTGATTCAATTTCTAGCTCAAGATATGCTTATGCCAAGTTTTTCACTCTAGAACTTCTTGATAAGTCGCCATCTTTGCATAGTTTCGCATCCAATCCTTCTAATTCATCCCAAATGCTTCCCGAAACGCGTACTTAGCATCCAATTACTTGTAATAGACACAAATACAAATACCAACGTAAAACCGACTCGATATACAAAGTAACACCCATAAAACTGTACGAACTAAACTCTTAAACACTGGATATTTGACCTTACATCACATCCCCACACTTAAACTTTTGCGTCCCGAAAAAGAATAATGCAATGTAATCATAATCAGAAACTTGCAACTTATAATTTCATTATACACAGCATGGATTTCAGAACACGTTAATTGTAACAATCGGTTTTTCGATCCGATTAAACCCAGCCACCAACCTATCGAGCCCCCAATTATGTGATCTTTAATATTATACATTACCAAGCAGTCAGTTTATCTATGGGTCTCACACTCAGAAAGCTACAGCTCAGCCTAATCCCATCTCAAGGTCATGTTTAAACCAAGGTTAAACCGTATAGATTTCCCACCATTATAAACACGAATTTATATGTTTTAAAAATTAAGATGGATAATGGATGAATGAATGTTTTTGAGCTTTTATTAATGTAATACGATGCATAAATTTCACCTAGAGGCATATCCCCCAAGTCACCATCCCAGAGGGTAACACATAGGTTTCAGTTATTAACAATGACGTTCATAAGGTTCGGACTAGTGGTGTATCCTTCAAGTCGCCATCCCAAAGGGTAACACATAAACCTAGCTTAGATGTCTATTATTGATCACATAAGTCCCGTCCATGGGTGTATCAACCAAGTCACTATCCCGGAGGGTAACACGTAGACGAAACTCAAGCTTTCAATTTTAATTAATTAAGCTCATTCAATTGATGGATTATGGATGCGGGTGTCACCAACTTTAGGATTTATTTTCATAAAAAGAAAGCGGTGTGCCAGTTATTTTAAAAACTTATAATTTTTTGTTTATACTGGTACCTATCACCCTATTTTAACAGTTTCGACCTTACCGACACCCCTAAGATGAGAACCCACAAAACATCCTGAATTAATTATTTATTTAAACTAGATTCACTATCAGGATATTTAAGCTCTTAAGTCAGTTGGGCCTACCAAAACGTTACAAATTATACATGTTTTATTATCATTATTATTTAATTAAATTCCACACGCAAATTCCCGATTGTACTATCATTTCCCATTTAGTTGCAAACATTCTAATCCAGGGACATTTTTAAAATTTTTAATTTTTTATGGATTTTTATGATTTTATGACTCAAACTACAGACTCAATTACAAACCTTGACATTGTCCCCAATGTAGGAAGAGCGACACTAAATTAAAAGAAAATTACAAAAATTAAAGAAAACTTAGCTGGACAGACGATCGTATAGCATTTCATTTGCGACCGTGTTCCCTGGATGCAATCGGGTTGCATTGTACAAGATTCATCAAATTCAGACTTTCTATACCCGAATGGAGATTGAGTACGGGTAATTAAATCCAAACCTGCCCAAATTAAACTTTGAAGCAAACTTGAAAACCCATGAAACTTCCCCACACTTGGCCGGCTTGCACACAAAAACACACAAAACAAAAATGAAATCGTAACTCACTTTTGTAGGAATCACGAATGCATTTAGCGTATGCATCAAGCCTTTTAAACCCCTTGGTAGCCCGAGTGGACGAGTTGAGTCTCATGAGGGTTTCTATTGAACACGCCCACAAAGTTCATTTAACTAGACATGAAAATAAACAAACTAACCTTAGGCTTCCTCCCAAGAGCGCTAAGTTTAACGTCTTCAGCTAGACGCGATGTACCTTACTGATGTCATGGTGGTCGGGTGGGATGCTTATAGTCCTCCCTCCCCACACTTAGATTCCTTTCCTCATCAAATTTCCTCCATGCTTGCACAAACAAAGCAAACAACTCCCGCTCTGCATCTTGAACTAGCTGTTTCTTTCCTTTCCGCCTCCTCTTTCTGACCCTCTTCTTCCCCTTGTCTGGAGTCTCACCATTCTTTTGCTCAGCTAACCTGTCACTCACAAAACAAACATTCTCGATTATGTGATTCACCTTTTTAGATGATCTACATTTGTTAGCTTTCGAGGTTAGCAAGTTTGAAAATATGTTAAGACTCATCTTCTGAGCCCCAAACCTCATCCTTACCGTTCCCCTCAGCACAATTAATATTTGCCAGAGAAGTGGCCAAGAACGGTCTACCCAAAATAATAGTTGGTTATGCGTTCTTGCACAGTCCAACACCAAGAAATCCACTGGGTAGTAAAACTCCCCTACCTTCACAATCACATCCTTTACAATCCCCCGAGGATGTGTGGGAGTCTGATCAACCAACACCACAGTGGTGTTAACTCTCTGTAATGGACCAAAATCATGTTGATCATATAGACTTGTTTAAGTGTATTTAGAAATGGTAAATTAATCTCACCTATTTGTATTGCAATAATAGGTGCCCCTGGATCTTGGAGTTTCGGGGGAAGGGTACACGTAAACACGGCATTCACACTGACACTCAGTTTTACTTGTTCGGGACATTTGTGTCGTCGTTTACGGGTACTCAAACCTTTCAAGCACTCAACACTATCAGGATCTTGTTTAAGTGTATTTAAAAATGGTAAATTAATTTTACGTTTTTTTCAAACTTTTCCCATCTTTCATTATGTGTTGGATCTTTTCTTTTAAAAATGGTTTGATTAAAGCTGAAGGGAATGGGATTTTCATAGATTCATTCACATTTTTATTTTTCAGTTTATCTTGTGACATTAAATCCTGATTAGGGTCAGACTTAGATGCACTGTGCTCCACCACTTCCTCTACAACCGGTGGTGGAGTCGGTTCACAAGCAACAAACTCAAATGAGGACTGAAGACTTACAACATTGAAGTGTGCACTGTTTGTGGTTTCAGCACTTGAATACTGATGTGCACTGCAAGGCTTACCTAAGTCTTTCATGATGCTTTCAACAATATCAGTTAAGTGGGCAACTTGATCTATCAAAGCTTGATGAGATTTTTCCTGGCTCTCCTGTTGCTGCACCACTGCTTGTACCACTTTTGCCAGCTCTTGCATATTTGATCGGATAACATCCAATTCAAATTGATAGCTACCGATCGGGTGGTAATCTTGATTGTAATTCTCCTGATAACTTTGATACTCAGAACAACCACCATGTTGATTATATCTTGGGCAATCTTGAGCCCAGTGGCCAGTGATGCCACAGTTACTCCACGGCTCATAGTAGTACTGATCATCAATATAATTTATGTCCATGCCGACCTGCACAAGTAACACACCCAAGTAGTTCTGAATGAAAAAGTAAACAAAATAAAAATAAAAACAAAAATAACAAAATCTTTTTGGGTTTTTGTTAAAAGAATCAAAATCAACTAAACAAGAAAATTCAACTAAACTAAAGCAATAAAACTAAGCGCACCGATTCCCCGGCAACGGCGCCATTTTGATCGTGGTGTCAAGGACAATAAAAAACATTTATAAAAACTACTACTTATCTACCTTAAACTACAGATAGGGAAGTAGAGTTGTCGAATCCACAGGGAATCAGTGGAAAGATATAATTGCAATAGTTCAGTAAATTGGAATTAAAACACAGATCAAATAAAGATGTAACTCCCTCCTACACTTCAAGTTCTAGGCTTATGTAAAACTCAGTTGCTCAATGGACACCACATAGACATAGCGTTGGAAAATCAGTTGAAACAGTAATTGAAGACAGATTCTTTGTCAGAAAACCTATGCAACTAGTTTAGTCACAAACAAGTATAATCCAATTACCCAATTTATAAATACCAAGTTACCCACTTTAGTCACCCAACCCGACTAGGTTTTGTCATCAACCGAACACAGATTGTAAAGCAGAAAACTCAAAGCATAAATATAAACTATTGAAATCAACTAATACATCAATCTATCAAGTTATTGTCAGAAACTAACAAGACCCAATCATGAACAAACAGAATCAAACATAGAAACCTATACGAACCATTTTCCGGGAGGAAGCCACACACAACTTAGCCACGCATGCTTGTCAGACACGCGAGCATAGCTTCAATAGATGATCCGAAATGACTTCTGCCTCTGAAAATCACCATCTGGTTGTCCAAAAAGCTCCCAAGAATGAATGATGACGGCCTTAGGGTTTAGACTTGAATATATGGAAAAAATCTCAAAATCCATAAGTTTTCTCAGTTTTGGCGTAAGCAAAGCCGGCCTGGCGTAAGCTACGCCCAAAACCAAACTCCTACGCTGACTCCCCTGATCAATGCCGACTCAAACGCCAAACAAGATTCCAGCGTAAGCTACGCCAAAACCCAATTTTCATACCCGGCTCGTCGAGCTACCTCAAATCGTAATATTATGGGCCCCGTGATTCAATTTCTAGCTCAAGATATGCTTATGTCAAGTTTTGCACCGTAGAATTTCTTGATAAGCCGCCATCTTTGCATAGTTTCACATCCAATCCTTCTACTTCATCCAAAATGCTTCCCGAAACGCGTACTTAGCATACAATTACCTGTAATAGACACAAATACAAATACCAACGTAAAACCGACTCTATATATAAAGTAACACCCATAAAACTGTTCGAAAACTCTTAATCACTGGATATTTGACCTTACATCACGTACCAAATACCAACGCAAATTTCTTAATTTCTGTGGAAGTGGGACTTGAACCCATTAGCTCCTCAAACCTTGGTGATACTATAGTATTTTCCTCTACCATTGTGCATCAATCTCAAAGGTGACTAAATTAACTTGTCATGTGGTTTGGAATTACAGAATGATTAAGTTATATATATTGGATATATGCATATAATAAATTATGAATTTAATTAATTATACTTATAAATATATAAAGGTTATATATTTGAATAACCAAAGATTTGGTTAGATTGTGGTTGTGAGATAGCTACAGGAAATAAAAATAAAAAATTGATAGTTGTGAGTTGTTAGATTCTGAAACACCCTACTTTTACTATATTATTTTATCAGAGTTTATTGTGGAAAACGGTCCCAGATTTTTCAAAACCTTGTCATTAAAGTGACAAAGGTATATTTTATTATAAATATTGTTTTACATAAAATATTACATCATGTAACATAGAGATTCTTCAACTCCGATCAGCCACGTCCTCAGGAAGACTTATTCCACATGCTCTTAACCTGCAGTGTTTGGGAAAACGTTTTTGGATTAGCTTACGCTAAGTAGGTACACTGCATCGTTCATTTTATTATGAACCCTTTAGGTTCTTATTATTGTTCAAGTTTTCTCGGGCTCTCGGCGCCCACGTGACCATCTCCGGACGTACCTCTGGTCACGTTATTTGTATATTTTATGGGTGTGCTAACTCCCTCGCGACCATCTTCGGATGTACCTTCGGTCCGAGTTTTTATCTGAGACCCGCCCCGTAGGCTGGACGTCTCTTCCATACTTTATTGAGATCCGCCCCGTAGGCTGGACATCTCATTCAATTGATTAATTTCTTATTGAGACCCGCCCCGTAGGCTGGACATCTCTTTTCATTGGGACCTTGAGTATCATAGACTCACAGCCTCCCAATGTCTTTCTCAACCAGTCCTCACCTTAAAACTTCCTAACGGTTCCCCATAATGCACTAAAGAGGTTTATATATAGGAAGTACCAGCGGCGTATCCACCACCCCTTTAACACTTCATGAGTACTCCGTTATTCCATTTTAAGACTTAGACTCGTTTCCATCACACATTCATATTCACACATATAGCATGATCATCTATCATGCATTCACATATTCACATACATTACATATTCGTACATATAACATGACCACATGTCGTACTTTCATATTCATCCATGCTCTAATTCCTTATAAAGGTTTCTCCATGTTACATTAAAGAGGTTTATATATAGGAAGTACCCGCGGCGTATCCACCACCCCATTAACGTCCCATGAATACTCCTTTACTTAGAATTAAGCTTTCCCATCTAATTCTCATTTAGTAGCATGATCTTTTTATGCTTTTATCCTAACTTTTGCTCTAATCCCTTACAAAGGTTTCAACTTGTTATGTTAAAGAGGTTTATACATAGGAAGTACCAGCGGCGTATCCACCACCCCTTTAACATCTCATGAATACTCTTTTGCTTAAGATTAAGCGTTTCTCATCATTTATTTAATAGCATGACTTCCTCATGATTTTATCCCATTCTCGTCATAATTCTCCGTAAAGGCGTCTCTATGATGTATTAAAAAGGTTTATATATAGGGTGTACCAACGACATACCCACCACCCCTATAACACATCACATATATTCCTTTATTTAGAATTAAGCCTTTCCCTTATTCTTACGTATCATATATTGTAAACTGGGGTGATTATCCTTCCAGAGTATTACCTCCAAAAGTGATGTTCCAAGGAAAGAGTGACGGGTCTAGGAGAGATTTATACACAACTCTTTTCTTATACACAAAATTCCGTTTGTCGGATAACTACATACCGGTCGAAAGTTCTCCCGTATGTTTACTATATCCTTATTACTTTTATTTAGTCTATGCCCCTAAACATTCATAATAATCTCAACACGAAGCACTAAGAGGTTTTATATAGGAAGTACCAGCTCCGTATCCACCACCCCTTGGATACGTCATGACTACTCCATTATTCTCGTTTAGTGTTTAGACTAATTCGTCATTACCGCGTACCTTAGTTTCACACATAGCACATAACACATAATCACATAATTCATATAAACATTTATCTAAGGTGCGGGTCCAGTGTACTTACGATAGTCTCGGGTCGTTTCCTACGCTCGTTTCTTGCTTAAACGTCTCACCGGATCCGAACCGCACTCGTAGCGTACCGCTCTCGCACTTAAACGCGTCGTACCGGGTCTTCTAATCCTCCTTAGAGAGAGAGTGTGTGTGTGTTGTGTGGTGTTGGTGTGTGTGTTTGTTGTGTTCCAATTTGAATGGCAATTACTTTCTATTTATAGGCTGAAACTGCGTCGATGTCGTACCGACGTCTAAAACGATATCAGTCTGACGTCCGCATGTCGGACCGACGTCTAAAACCATATCGGTCCCACATGGAGCTCAGTCACCAAACACGCGTCAAAGCCTCCTGATTTTGCTTCAGCAACACACGTCGGACCGTTATGCTTATGATATCAGTCCGACATACCTTATTTTTAGATTCTCCTCGTCGAAACACCCCATTTTCATATATTATGGCTCCCGTAACTCTTTTTCTAGCCCAAGATATGCTTATGCGAAGTTTTGGGCTAATTCTGGGCGAATAGTCTTCCAGTTTCGAACCCGGTTGGGTTCTTTTGGCCACGTTTCTCAACCGACACGTGTCCCATCTTATGTTTAAGAGTTTTTGGGATGTTACAGATTCGTTAATCGCCACTAGAGTAAGCGGTCTAGGATCAACATTTCATCAACCGAGTCTTGTACGGAAACTCCTAAATTCTGTGCAAGATACGTTCATTTAAATTGTTGCAACCATTGAACAATTCACTGATCTAGAAATAATAACTCTAAATGAGACGATTGGAAGGTTGAAGGCATTTGAGGAGAGGACCAACCTAAGGAAAAGAGGCACAGTGGACAATCAAGACAAACTCTTGTTCACACGTTATGACAACAAGTCGGGTCATGGAAGACGTTTTGAAAACCATGGACAAGAAAAATCTAAATAATCACAAGGCAATTGGCATGATGGAAAGTTTAGACAAGAAGAGAGACGAAAAAATATCTAACATGATAATTCCAAGGACAAGGATAGTTATAGGAGGAAGAGATACCTTAGAAATCAAAACCAATTCAAAAGTGATAACAGAGAAGTAGAATGCTATAATTGCCATAAGTTTGGACATTATGTGAGAGATTGTCCTCAGAAAGGACAAACACAAGAAGAGTCAAACTTGGTGCAAGAGGATGAGGAACCGACACTCTTAATGATGGTTACACGACTGAAAGTGATCTTGACGAATGCTTGTCGGATAGAGCGATATAGCCTTCCTTTTCCTTTCATGGCCACATATCTTTCCCGCTAAGGAATGATAAATCCTTCTCCCGTTCCATGAATATAATTTGCGTTTCATCATCAGATGACTATATGTAAAACCGAGAATACAAAATATGCGATCTTGATATAAACCAAATTAGGCTAAAAAATATCATACATTTAATATGGGTAAAATAGCCATGAACTAAAATATTGTTTTGATTCAGGTATATATTATATTTTAAGTTTGGGTTGAATAGTTTTAGTTTTTAATTGTATATATGAACTTCTTCCTTATTAAATAATTAGAAAAAGTAAATATTAAATAATACCGGGATTAAGAAAAAAAAATAAACAAAAAATAATATTGACTCATAATTGTGACGCATGACGAAACGGTTAGTTATTTATTAGGTATAGATCATATAATTGCCTAAAATTAAGATTTTTTTCACAATAACAAGCAAATATATCTTTATAATTCTTTAAACTTTTTGATCGCATTAATATTTACAATGTTGCATGATTAAGTGGTTTATTAGTTATTCTGATAAATATAAAGAAGAAAACATATAATAAGGATGAATGGATGATTAAGAAAAAAATGGAAGCTTCCACTAAAAAAACTTATCATATGAGAAAATCAACAAATGTATCTTTGGCGCTCTTTGGTTTATTAAAAGTTGAACCATTAAAAGTTTTTAATAGTTCATCATTGTTTTTTAGCAGAATTACTAAGAAGCTGGATGGACTATTAAGAGTTTTACAAAATCTAAAAACAAACACCTTCTACCCCTGACCGATTCAGAGGTAGCCTCTTAATGTAATCATTAAGAGGTTATCATGTCTTTACCTACATTCTTAAGCCCTACTTCCTTCGGGAGCAGCCCAGACGTTCATGTGAGTCATGCATGTCTTTACCTATGCGTTGTAACCGCATGAACTTGAACCCGAAACCTTCTAAAAAAGAAATCACTATTTGGAAAACTCCTTAACCACTAAGAGAGACCCCAATGACGGATTATTATTACATACCTTATATTTTTTTGGAACAACAAATTTCATTAAAAACCACAACCGAACACCCCTACCAACAAGTCACTAGCAGGGGCCGGAAAACCAACAAACCAGGAACAAAACATCAAACATTACAAAAGACATAGTTTCCACTCGTCCCAAGCCATATCCATCTTGTCCGGCTTTTCTTTAATCCATAGATACAAGGGCGATCTGATGTCACCCAACACCTTCTCAACCTTAACCGGAACATTCGAGAAAATGAGGTTGTTTCGGGCATTCCATAAGCGCCAACATGCAACTAGAATGGTAGCCTTGATCCCTTCCTTCTTCACCATTGACCCAGCCACGAACTTATGAACATTGAGTAAGTCATGAAAAGAGAAGGCAAATAAAGGAGGGATATTACACCACCTTCTAATATTTTGCCACACCAATGTGGCCACATAACAACCTGTAACACATGATCGATAGATTCTCCGGACGAAAACCATAAGCTACACATATCCGGGCCAAAACACATACGTCTCTTCTTTAATTGATCAAGAGTCGGAAGACGATTCATAAACGCCCTCCACCCAAACATATTAACCTTCAAGGGACCAAAGAATTCCATTTAAACACATCCACAGGCTGATCCAAACCCCTATCATACAACAATTGTTTCACCTCTGTAACCGAGAACGATTGAGACCCATCCCCTCTCCATAACCACCTATCCCTTCCCTCTGGAAATGGCTGACCAAATAGTTGGTTATAAGGCTTAAAAACTCGTTAGTCTGTATCAGGGGCGGCCCTAAGGGGGGTGGGGAGGGCGACCGTCCGGGGCCCGGTCTCCTAAGGAGCCCCTAGTTTTAAAAAAATACTTGAGTTTGACCTTCTACATTGTCTCCACCAGTTACATATTTTATGTTTTATATTATTACAAAAACTTGAGTTAGATGGGTTGATTTTATATTACATGTTAATGCTTTTCCACTCAAGGAGGTTGTAGGTTCGATTCCTACAGCCCTCCTTTTTATTTTTCTTCCTTTTAAAATAGATTATTGCCCCCCCTAACTTTAGTTAAATTACAAAAGTCACCCACAACTTTGTAATTATTAATCTGACACCCCTGACTTTATGAAAATGGCATAACTAACCCTTAACTTTATAAATTGGTAATTTGACACTTCTCCCCTCACTTTGGTAAAATGGCAAAACTCACCCCTACCTTTGTAAATTGTTAATTTTATCACCTCAAGTTTAACGAATTTATCGTTTCAATGTTAACTCCTATTCGCGCCACAATTTATCTATTTTTGAACTCCATGACCGAGTCGTGGCAACTTCATACGTTTCTTTTATGTACTATTAACCCACTTAGAAATTAAAAAAATGCCCAATACTTGTATTATCCATTTATCTTATTAACCCACTTATAAATTAAAAAAAGCCTACTAGATTTTCAAACTTATTAAAAAATAACAAAATAATCGTTATTCGTTTGTTATAGTTTTTTATTATGCCATTATGAGTTTATATTATGGGGTATGTTTTTTTTAAATGTCCTGGGCCCAAAACATTTTTAGGAATCTCAGGACCGGCCTGGTCTGTATCCCATTACCTATATGATTCTTCGAGTTCCATTGCAACGAAATACCCCCTTGCTTCTGCGTAACCTAGTCAGCTACCACGCAATTCTTTTTGGCCTCCTTTTTAAATGTGTTTAGGATAAACCGACTTAATAGGTAAGTCTTCAAGCCAATTGCCGATCCAAAACCGCACCTGGGCACCATTCCTAACCTCGCCCTTAAACTCCTTTACTAGAGACGCATGAGATAACATGAAAGCGTTTTCAATTTTAGTGATCAATCCTCATACCCCATTTAAAGATTTGTTAAAAAAGCATTTAAGGACCAAGATTTAGGCGTTAAATGCAATACATCAATGAGTATAAACTTCCATCCTCATTAAGATATCGCCACCACCACCTAGCCAAAAGAGAGAGATTCGATGTTTTGAACGGGCACAATCCCAACCCCCCCATCACTTTTATACGGTCCCACGCAATCCACGCCGTTTTGTTGGACTTACAATCACCACCCCATAAAAACCGCGGCCTCTTATAATATGTTATTTTTAGACTTTTTATTTTTTGTTTCTTATTTTTGGAATTAGATTAAATTTTAAACTAAAAACGTTTTTATAAAAAAGATATTTTTACAATACATTTTTGGTAAATGTTTTCTAAACTTGTTTTTTAACCCGCGGTTCGCGGTGGGAGTTTGGTCGTTTTTCCCCCGCCTCACGCGGTATGAGTTTGGTCGTTATCGGTTCGACTTGCCGAAAACCATAAAAGTGAATACCAAGACTGGTTCCGCTAATACCAATAATAGTCACAGTATCATAATGGTAACGACACTCGTTATAGCATTCGATCACAAAAAAATACTCAATACTTAATACAACTCCGTTTTAATTTTTTTATATTGGACGTTGAAAAAAAACTAAAAAAAAACCGTGCACTCCGTTTTAAAAAAAAAGTTAACAAACGAAATTTATTACAGAAAATCAAAATTAATAGAAAATTTGACGGGTTAAAATCGTATATTACATATAGTATGACCGAGGAAAATAAAAAGTATTTTAAAGTTTGATGGTTAGTCTACAAAAACATAAAACCTCAGTGTACTTACCGACCTAAAAATTTTAATAATAACAATAAGAAAAATTCATTATGTTTCTTATATTTTTTTTCAAACTAAAATTAGAAAATCATGTGATGATTTAACAATTTACTCCATCTGACTATGATTGATTGCAATTAACACACACCCTTAAATTTCATTGATTAATGTTTTTAATTCTATTTCCATCCAAACCAATCAAACATTATTTTTAATGAAAAGTTTTTAAATTCCAATTCTATTTTCTTTGAATTTTGCGAAACAAACTGATCCTAAATCAAAAGCCAAATCTATACTACTTAATAAACAAGTAAAATTATCGGACACGTGTCACCTTCTGATACAATCTTAGCATAATTTTCCCGACCCTCTCTCCTATTAAATACTATGTTAAAAGAATATATTTTTAAATATTTAATATCAATCTAATTATGAATATTTTTTTATTTACTTTAATATTGATTACCATTTATCAATTACATAAAAAAATTAATACCAAGTTAAAAAAATGTTTTAAAAATTAACTTAATATAATTTATAACTGTCAAGTTAAAATAGTCATATTTTAACGAGTGTATGTGTTAAAAGATTACATTATATTTTATTCAACCAGTGTCACGTGTTTTTAAAAACGTAATTTTTTATTTACTAATTATATAAAGTTATATTTATTTAACACGTGTATATACGGGATTCTAACCTAGTGATTTAATAAAATACGAAATTATCACTCTTGACTCACGATGCTATTGAGTTTAATAAAATACAGGTATATAATTTTGGGGGTTGCCCTGCTGTTTATAAAAGTTTTTCGCGATGCTATTGAGTTTAATAAAATATAGGTATATAATTTTGGGGTTACCCCTCTTTTTCTTTTGAAAAAAAATTAGATTTAGTAAACATATATGGATAAGAAAGGTCGGCACTTGATGACCCCCTTTTGGAGATAATTCTATTTTCTTTTTTGGTATTTAATAATGCTTCCTTTTCTAGAAGACGACGTACGCCAAGGCACCAATATACGCGACAAAATCAATGATGCCAAAAATGATTTCAATTCGTCTAGAAACTTGCTCTCCAAGAAAATTCTCTCTTGTAATTGTAAATATATTTCGTGATATTAGGATGACAGGTTCAATTTTTTTAACTCTACTAAAAATAAAATGGTAAAATGTAAAAAAGTGCAATTTATATTTTACAAAGATGGAACGCAATTTCAACTATTTAATTTAATATAGATATATATATTTTTTACAAAAGAGAAATAATTTTTTTATCCATTTATAAAGAACTCATGCGAGTTAGTAAATTGTAATATTAACTCATTAAAGGAGTAAGAGGATGAAGAATAACTACCTTAATCACGTCTGTTAAGTGATATATTCTGATTCACCTTTTTTTTATTTATTATATACTAGGATAGTTCCCGTATACTACACGACTAATGAAAATAAACATGTATTATTCATATAAGTGTCTAAACAACTTCATAAATAAAATAATAATTTATTTTACACAAAGAAAAAATAAAATTACAATTACATTAATAAAACTAAATTTTTTTAAGGTAATTTTTTAGATTGTGGAAAGTTGATATTGATTAATTATTATTTACTTAAAACAGGTAAGTTGTTAAGATCGTTGGAAAATTGTCAATTCCGTTTTCTAATCATAGTAAATTTGTGAGAGTTAATTTGTTGATTTTGGTATAATTAATTGTTAGTTTCTTAATAAAGGTAAGTTGTTAAGATTGTTAATTTTGCTATAATTTAATTTAATAAATAAGGTTTGTCTAGTTCTAGTCAAATAATGTTATATTTTTAGCAATTATCTTAGTTTGTGATAGGTTTAAATCTTAAATTATAATTAAATTAATAATCAATTAATGTTAGAAAAACGTATTTGGATTCATTCGGGTTAGATGAACCGAGAAAAAGGTTTTCGGATGCAAGAATTTAGGCGGGAAAAAACTATTTTGCATGCTCTAAAATTAGGGCAAGTGTACCAGACAACCTTTATTTATTAAAGAGTATATATGTATATGGAAGGGTTTAAATGCTAACCACTATAAAACAATCACATAATTTATAAATTATTTTTTCTTTTAATTGTTAAAATAGTATTTAAGTATCTTGAATAAATATTTTGAACGTAAATACGAAAATGATGAGTTTTACGTGTACGTATCAAATAATGTTACATATACGTGACACATAGTGTTTACATATATGTAACATTAACATAATGATAATTGATATATATACGTAACACTTTGTTTGAGAGTGGTTATAATGGTTATCACAACTAGAGAACTCCTCTTTAAAGGTAAAAAATAATAATAATAAAAAAATCATAACTCAAAATATAAATCAAAAACTAAAAAAGTGGTTCGGAGACCTTGTTTCCCACGCCGTCCTCGTTAAAAAAAACTCGAAAAAATAGTCGGTTTAGCTTAGCTTTTAAGTTAGGTTTTTGGATGGGGGTGGGTGGGGGTTTAGGTTTTTGGGTGGGGGTGGGTGGGTTTAGGTTTTTGGGTGGGGGGGTTAGGTTTTTGAGTGGGGGTGGGTGTGGTGGGTTTAGGTTTTTTGGGGTGGTGGTGGGGGGTTTAGGTTTTTGGGTGGGGGTGGGGGGTTGTAAGGCCCCTTTCCGGGTAACCTCACTTGTTGGATTTACTCATAAACATAGTCATACTTACTGAGCTTAAATTTAAAACATTCAGAAGTAGCGGAAGCAAACATGATTCAAATTACATGACATAGCAGCGGAAGTCTTAACAATTAAATACATAACATTGTCTTAACATATATAAATGTGGGATGTCAGTCTTGTGCCGGGTAACCTTCACGCCATCGCACGACTCTTTCTTCCTTTACCTGAAATGTATACTAAAAGTCAGCTAATGCTGGTGAGTACTAGTTTAAGGACAATCATACATAATACTTATTTTATCATGAATATCTTATATATATGTGTACATAACATACGTAATATTCGTACTTTTACATATTCTTTACTTTACTGTTCTCACATAACATTCATTTTCATGTATATACATACGTACATACATTCTTACTTTTGAGGGGGGGAGAACAATTATTGGCCATAATCTTAAGGGAGATCAACCCATCATACTTGTCGCGAATGTCATAAAGACATCGCAATGAGAACTACCGTCGTAGCCCTTTTCATTAACCGTCCGGCTCTAGAAAATCGTCCGTCGAAACTTAAATCCGTCCGGCAACCTTTGTCCGTCCGCTCTTTACCGTCCTACAGTCGTAGTCCGTCCTTTTGTCCGTTTGCCCTAGGGCATCCGTTTCCCATGCGAACTATTGTTTATGCAACCGTTATACTATTTTAGCATTTGCTTCGACCGTCCGTTAATGCCTTTTGTACGTCCTACTTGCGAAGAAACGTATCATTCCCGGTTATAAAATAGTCATGTGGTCGTCCGTCTACAGAAGTAGCCGTTGTCAAAGAAGGGTTCATAACGCTTACATACATTCTTAACATGCAATATATATAATATAAAGCAAGATTTCATTCATTTACGTTGTGTCCTTCTTTCATTCATTCTTTATAATCATACGTTTCATTCTTTGTTCATAATTCATTTTCATATATAAGTATATGTATATTTGTATACCACGTATGATCACATTGTCATTCATAGCATTTATTCATTTAGTGTATACACTTCAGCCCCAAAACATTTAACATGATTTGCACATAACATATAAGGGGGGCACATAGAACTCACCTGATGAGTAGTTTCTGAAATATACTTAGCTGGCTACTGAGTGTCACTAATGTCACTTCCAATCTGTATAATAAAGTCATACACGTAAGGTAGTGCTCCTAGATGACACTAGACATTACTATGCTTGAACCTAGTAGTTTCGATGGATTTGCTTATATCAAAACTTGGTAGTTTCGATAGGTTGCTTATGTCGAAACTTGGTAGTTTCGAGTCATGGGTTCATATCGAAACTATGGTAGTTTCGGTAAGTAACTTATGTATTATCTTAGCTTCGGATCGTGGGCATATCGAAACTTTCGATGGGTCTGTATATATATATCGAAACTATGGTAGTTTCGATGGGTCTGTATATATATCGAAACTAAGTAGTTTCGATGGATTCACCTACATCGAAACTACTAGTTTCGATGAATCAGTCTTCTTCCCCAAAAACCCGAAGGTTCTGCATGCGACTCTGATCGTGTTGATATCTAAATTTTCTTTGATCAAAACGTTCGGTTTTCATTCTAGATGCTATACCTAAGCTCATTTTCAAGTTTCATCCGTAAAATCATCATCTATTGGGCTAAAACCGAAAACCCAAAAAAAATCATAAAAACTCAGATTATGATCGAACACTTACCTGGGTTGGATTTCTGATTCGGAGGAGATGATCACGAGTACATCAGCAACGTTCTCCTGAATTCCCGAGTCGATCCGTCACTTTCTCTCTCTATACCCGGGCTCTCTTCTCTCTCTCTAGAACTTGTGAATGGTAGAAATGAAAGGTTTGGAGTAGCCATTGCCCTTATATACTTGGGCTTCCTTCGGCCCGTTGGAGCCGAGCCCAAGCCCATCCGTTTTTTTTTTCTTTTTTTTTTCGCCATTTAAAAATTATAAATTTCGATCGTGCCATAATTTATTTATTACTAGTTTTGGGATGTTACAGGGGTTTAGGTTTTTGGGTGGGGGTTTAAGTTTTGGGGTTGTGTTAGGTTTTTGGGGTGATACTACACATATGCAATATTAAAAATAATAAGAAAAAAAACGCCGAGTTAATTTTTATTTTTTATAACGTTAT
The DNA here is from genome assembly GCA_023525975.1 of Smallanthus sonchifolius. Lineage (NCBI taxonomy): Eukaryota > Viridiplantae > Streptophyta > Magnoliopsida > Asterales > Asteraceae > Smallanthus > Smallanthus sonchifolius. Next base: position 75,001,222 of record CM042027.1, on the reverse strand, counting down.
TTATACTCAAATGAAAGATAAAGAAATTTTTGATTTAATGGTGCAATTTTAAAAAAAAAATAATATTGTATGCAAAAGATAGAAATGTTCAAAGATTTATATGTTTTAAGTTTCAATTTTACCCTTCCTTTTTAAAATTCCACCCCTTCTTTTCTTAGTGGTTCTCTAGTTTTCTCATTAAAGTGAGTTCTTTCATGAACTCAACCCTATATATATATATATATATATATATATATATATATATATATATATATATATATATATATATATATATATATATAATAAATGAAAATCTCTTTAGGATACGTATCACTCTCTCATTACTCCTCATCTTTATTTTTCCGCCTGTCTCTCCTATTAAATATTAGATTTTGTATTTCTCTCTTCTATTAAATAATAATCTTTATATTAATAAATCTAATTACGAATATTTATTATTTAATTATAAATAGTTATTATATCATCAATCAAATGAACTTAATATGAACTAACATTTATCAATTAAATTTAAAAATTAATAATCAGTTGAAAAAAAAATATTTTAAAAACTAACTTAATAGACCTTATAACTGTCATGATAAATTACATTTTTTAAGAACATTTAAAAACATATTTTGACAAATGTGTTTGTCAACAAATTATATTATATTTTATTCAACCGATGTAATATACTTGTTTATTCAACCCGTGTATTACACAGATTTTTAAAAATATAAAATTGTTATTACTAAATACATAACATTTTATTTATTTAACCCGTGTAATACATGGGATTTTAACCTAGTATATATATATATATATATATATATACATCCTTAACTTAATAAATGATTACATGTTTTGCCACGTGTCACTTCATCCTTCAATCTCACTTTCTTTTTCCTACCCAAACCATTTACCTGGATTAAATAACACGTGGACCTTATTAAATAATAATAATATTAAAAACATATATTTTTAAATACCTAATATAAATCTAATTCTGTATACTTAATATTTAATTATAGATAGTTATTATATCATTAACCAAATAAATTTAATATGAACTACATTATTAATTACATAAAAAAATTAATTCCAAGTTAAAAAAATATTTTAAAAATTAACATAACATAATTTACAGTTGTCACGTCAAAATACATTTATTTAAAGACATATTTTGACGAGTGTACACGTTAACAGATTACATTATTTTTTATTCAACCCGTGTAATACACGGGATTCTAAACTAGTATATATATATGGTTAGGTTATAGTAAAAAAGAGTTTTAAAAATAAGAAGGGTAAGAAGGATTCTAAGCTTGACATATGTCATTTTATTGTTTTTAAAGGGAGGGCATAATAATCAATGTGTAATATAAGGTCTGATATTACACAATGACCAGACCTGATATTACACAATTAACCGATATTACACAATGACCTGACATATTTAAGCGAATTTGTAAGGCCCCAAACCCGGGAGGCCCCACTTGTTGAAATTACTCATTCACAAACAGTTCTTAAACATGAATATCAAATAACGCAGCGGAAAAAATTCATTTAAACATAACTTAATCGTTGTTCATACATGCGGAAGCGTAAACATTGATTAAAACATATTTACATCATAACTAAACATAACGGGATGCCAGTCTTCAAAGCAGTCGGGTAACTCTTCATCTCTAGCCAAGCATCACCGTCCATCCTCATAACCTGCCTTAACCTGAATGTGTACACTTAAAAACGTCAGCTACGCTGGTGAGTTCTAGTTTTCGTTCGTTTTAAGAAATGGTTCATCATTCAAACATTCAGTAGGGTTTAACATTCGTATAAGAAAACTGGGCCTTTCATTCGTAAACCTTCACACATTTAAACACGATCATTTGTTTAAATCATTAACATTCATTTAAGTCATACAATATTATCTAAAATCTGTATCGTTACGCGTCTCTATGTCCCCGTAGGAACTTTTAATGTTGTGGGCAACCGTTACGTATCGCCGTCATTGCCACAACCATACACTACGTAGGGTCAACCGTTACGTATCGCCGTCATTGCCCAACCCTTCAATGCTTGGGGTCAACCGTTACGTATCGCCGTCATTGCCCAACACGCATCTTTCCTTTGGAAATTAACCGTTACGTATCGCCGTCATTAATTTCCCATTACCATTCAATACGTGGGGTCAACCGTTACGTATCGCCGTCATTGCCCAACACGCATCTTTCCTTTGGAAATCAACCGTTACGTATCGCCGTCATTGATTTCCCATTACCTCGTTCGTTAGGATGATCGTCATCACCCGAGTAACCGTCGTTACTCCCTTATCAGTTGTACAACATCAAAACCATTGACATGCCACAGAGACAATGCCCCTGTTGTTCTTGTGGTAACTATGGCTCACTGTCCATAATTTACCACAAGGCTGGGAATCACATTCCCAGACTTCATTCGTCAATTCCATTCATTCGACAGATTAGATTTGTAATGACTTCTTTAAAACATTTGCCCCTTTTTGTTTTCTTTTCATAAAACATTTCCTTCACTTTCAAAACCCTTTACCTTTTCATTAAACCATTTCTTTATAACATTCGTTAGTAAGCATTTCGTTCATAAACTTTCTTTCCATAAACCCTTCGTTCCAAATCAGTTCCTTTCGTAAACGTAGTTTCATAAACATCATTTTATAAAACATCATTTCATAAATCATCATTTCATACGTGTACACACCAGCCCGAAAACATTATATAAAAACATTTAAAAGAGGGCTTCTAGAACTCACCTTATTAGCTAGTCTTGGTTGTCCTAATCAATGGTCCAACCACGTCACTTTCGATCTGAATTGGTTACAAAACACATATATCAGACCTAACCTCGATTCCCACTCTTCTCAGCTGATATAGGCGAACTTAATGCTAAGTTCGCCTCCCCTGGCTTAGGCGAACTTATAAGCGAACTTAATAAGTTCGCTTACCCTGTGGCCAAGCGAACTTAACCCAGGCGAACATAATAAGTTCGCCTACCCTGTGGCCAAGCGAACTTAACCCAGGCGAACATAATAAGTTCGCCTACCCTGTGGCCAAGCGAACTTAACCCAGGCGAACATAATAAGTTCGCCTACCCTATGGCCAAGCGAACTTGCTAAACGAACATAATCAGGCGAACTTGATAAGTTCGCCTCCCCAAGCGAACTTGACAGGCGAACTTGCTAAGTTCGCCTGTAACATCAGTCATCTTCCCCAAAAGTCCCGAAAATTGCGGATTTGGGTTCGGTTATGTCAAAACTTCAACCTTCTTTGCTCAAAACAACCGTTTTTCATTGTAGATACTAAACCTAAGCTTATTCTTAAGTTTCATCCGTAAAAACTTCCGATTTTTCACCCAAAACCCGAAAAACCCTAAAACGAACAAAAACTCAGATTTAGGTCGGATCGTTACCTGAATCGAGCTTCTGATCTGGAGGTTTCCTTCACGAGTGCAAGAGACACGTTCCGGTGCAATTTTGTGCGATTCCGTCACTTTCTCTCTCTACGGTTTTCTCTCTCTAGAATGTCAAAGAGCAGAAGAATGAGTGCCTTGGACTATTTATAGGGAAGACCTCCCCAAGCCCGGTTCGCGACTGACCCGGTCCAACTTCGGCCCACTTGAACTCGTTTACTTTATTTTTCGTCATTTTGGGATGTTACAAGTCTACCCCCCTTATAATAGGTTTCGTCCCCGAAACCTATCACAAGTCAAATAATTGAGGGTACGACTCCCTCATTTCCGCCTCCGTTTCCCATGTAGCCTCCGATCCCTTTCGGTGCCTCCATTGGACTTTAACCAATTGGATCACTTTGTTACGCAAACGCTTCTCCTTTCGGTCTAAGATAGCCACGGGTTCTTCGATGTAGTTAAGGCTGTTGTCAACCTCGATGTCAGTAAGTGGTACGTGAGCCGATTCATCCGCCAAACACTTTCGCAAGTGTGATACATGGAAGGTAGGATGAATCCCACTTAACTCATCAGGCAACTCCAACCGATATGCGACTTCACCAACCCGTGCCATTATCCTGAATGGTCCGACAAACCTCGGACTTAACTTTCCTCTCTTTCTGAATCGTATGATTCCCTTCCAGGGCGACACTTTCAACATTACTCTGTCCCCAACATCAAACTCGATAGGCCTTCGTCGTCTATCCGCATAGGACTTCTGACGATCTTGTGCGGCCTTCATTCGCGCTTTAATCTGATCAAACCTTTTCGACATTTCTTTTACGACTTCCAGACTTCCTAACTCTTTCTGTCCAATTTCACCCCAACAAACCGGGGTCCTACATCTTCTCCCATACAACATTTCGTAAGGCGGCATGCCTATCGTCGTATGATGACTATTGTTGTAGGAGAATTCGGCTAACGGCAGATGACTGTCCCAACTGCCACCGAAGTCAATAATACAAGCACGGAGCATATCCTCCAGAGTCTGAATGGTCCTTTCGGACTGACCATCCGTTTGCGGGTGGTATGCTGTGCTGATATTAAGCCTCGTGCCCATCGCCTCGTGAAATCTTTTCCAGAACCTCGATGTGAATCGTGTGTCCCGGTCAGATACGATCGTCAAAGGCATCCCATGCCGTGCTACTACTTCGTTGATAAACACTTCTGCTAACCTTTCCGACGAGAACGCCTCGCGAATAGGTAGGAAATGAGCACTCTTCGTTAATCGGTCCACAATTACCCAAATGGCGTCATGACCTTTAGCTGTGCGAGGTAGCTTAGTTATGAAGTCCATGGTAATGTGTTCCCACTTCCATTCCGGTATATCAAGTGGTTGAAACTTTCCATACGGTTTCTGGTGTTCGGCCTTTACTTGCGAGCAAGTCAAGCACTTGCTTACATACTTCGTCACATCACATTTCATTCCAGGCCACCAGTAGTCCTTCTTCAGATCTTGGTACATTTTATTGGTACCAGGATGGATAGAGTAACGAGACTTATGAGCCTCATCCAAGATTTTGGTTCTAAGTTCGCCACCCATAGGTATCCATACCCGTCCATAACGTGTTCTAACACCAAGGGTGTTATATTCCAACTTGTCCTGTTGGCCCACCATCCTTTCTCCCTTTATATTTTCTTCCTTCAAAGCTTCATCTTGAGCTCTTTCGATTTCTCTCATCACATCCGATGTTACCACCAACTGGTAAGCTTTCACTCTAATAGGAGTAGGCACATCCTTTCGGCTTAGAGCGTCAGCCACCACGTTTGCCTTTCCAGGGTGGTACATTATTTCACAGTCATAGTCCTTCAGGAGTTCCAACCATCTCCTCTGCCTCATATTAAGCTCCTTTTGTTCGAAGAAGTACTTCAAACTTTTGTGGTCGGAGTAAATAGTAAACTTTACCCCGTACAGGTAGTGCCTCCAGATTTTTAATGCAAATACGACAGCAGCAAGTTCCAAATCGTGAGTCGGATAGTTGACTTCGTGAACTTTCAACTGCCGCGACGCATATGCAATCACTCTACCGCGTTGCATCAACACACACCCTAACCCCTGACCCGACGCGTCAGAGTATACCACCAGGTCTTCATTGCCCTCGGGAAGGGCCAAGACTGGAGCTTGTGTTAGCTTCTCTTTCAATTCCTTAAACGCCTCATCCTGGGTCGAACCCCATTCGTACTTTACTTCTTTCCGAGTCAACTTTGTCAATGGCGAAGCTATTTTCGAGAAATCCTGGATGAATCTCCGATAGTAGCCCGCCAATCCCAAGAAACTGCGGATTTCAGTTGGCGTCTTAGGAATGTCCCATTCACTTACCGTTACTATCTTTGCTGGGTCAACCATAATGCCGTTCGGGCCAATGACGTGACCTAGGAATTGGACTTCCCTAAGCCAGAACGCGCATTTGGAGAACTTAGCATACAACCTCTCCTTCTTCAGAACTTCCAATACTTCCTTCAAGTGACACGCGTGATCACCCTCATTCTTGGAGTAGATAAGGATGTCATCGATGAACACTATTACCGATCGATCCAGCATCGGTCGACACACCCTATTCATTAAATCCATGAACGCTGCGGGGGCGTTCGTCAATCCGAAAGACATTACGCGGAACTCGAAATGTCCATAACGCGTGCGAAATGCAGTTTTCGGTATGTCTTCTTCCCTTACCTTCAACTGATGGTACCCGGACCGAAGGTCGATTTTCGAAAACCAACTTGCGCCTTGTAACTGGTCGAACAGGTCATCGATCCTTGGTAAAGGGTACTTGTTCTTCACCGTTCGTTTATTCAACTCGCGATAATCGATACACATTCTCATCGAACCATCTTTCTTCTTTACAAACAACACCGGAGCACCCCACGGCGAGATGCTCGGTTGGATAAATCCTTTCTCAAGTAACTCGTCTAGTTGGACCATAAGTTCCTTCATTTCCACTGGTGCTAGTCGATATGGAGCCTTAGCCACGGGCTGGGCATCTGGTACTAAGTCAATTCGGAACTCAATTTCTCTATCGCGTGGTATTCCAGGCAAATCCTCTGGAAACACCTCCGGGTACTCGCGTACCACGGGTACATCGTCTAGTTCCTTCACTTCCTTACACTTATCAATCACGTACACCAGATAAGCCTCGCATCCGCGCCTCAAGTAATCCGCTGCCTTAATCATCGAGATGACGTTTGGCATCGGGGCGTCACGATCTCCAAAAACCTCAACTTTGCTACCATCCGGAGCCTTGAGTTGGATTATTTTTCACTTACATATGATTTGTGCTTCATTGGCAGTTAACCAATCCATACCCAACACAACATCGAACCCTCCCAAAACCATAACGAACAATCTGACAGGGAACCTATGACCTTCTATTTTCATCGTGGAGTTGTCAACTACATCGGTCACTCTCGCAGTTCTACCCTCAGCGGTCTCTACGCTAAAGGCCCTTTCTAGCTTACTCACAGCATACTTTACTCTTTTACAAAAAGTCGCAGATATAAAACTCTTACTGGCACCCGAATCAAATAACACAGAAACAAGAGTGTTGTCAAGGACGAACGTACCTGACGCCACATCGGGATCCTTCCTAGCCTGATCCTGCGTCAGTGCATACGCACGAGTCTTTGCACGAGATCCCTCTCCCTTCTTTTCCGGGCCCTTTCCTTTCCCGGTTTCCCCCATTCTGGGCTTCGTACATTCTCGGCTCATATGGCCGAAATCCCCACAGTTGTAGCATTTGTAGCCTTGCGGGCATTCACGGGAGTAGTGCCCGGTCTTGCCACACTTAAAGCACAGGCTAGATCTCAGTCTGCATTCACCTACATGTTCCCTTCCACACTTCTTACAAACAGTCGGCTCATCCACCCGAGCCCTTTTATCACGAGCCCCAAACATCTTTCCCCCAGTTCGCTTGTTTGAGTAGCTCGGTCTCTTCTTTTGTTCTTCAACGACAACAACATTCAGTGCCAGATCGTCAAATACCACGCCGCTTTGCTCTACTGCCGAATCATAGGTAGTGGGGGTGTTTGCCTTCACGTAGGTGCGGACCTGGTCCGGCAACCCTTGAATATAACAGGCAATCTTTCTCTCTTCAGTAGTGACAAGGTGTGGCACCAGACGTGCCAGTTCATTAAATCGGGTTGTGTATTGCCGGTGCGTCATGCTTCCGGCCTTCAAACCCAAAAATTCCCTCCCTACCTTCTCAATCTCGTTCCTTGGGCAGAAATTCTTGATTACCAAGGTTTTCAAGTCAGCCCACATCATCGCATCTACAATCTCGCTCCCTTTTGCCTGTCGTACACCTTCCCACCAATGGGATGCTTCCTCCCTCAAGGAGTTAGCAGCAAACTTCACTACTTGATTAGCTCGACACTCGCTCAGACGAATGGCAGCTTCCATACGGATCACCCAATCAAAAGTAGCCACCGCGTCCTTCTTCCCAGTCAGGATCGGCGGATCACATGCCTTAAAGGCCTTATAATCACATCCGCGAGCAGGCGGTGTATTGTCAGTCTCATTATTTTGGGCACCAATTGCCGCGCTAGACCCACCCGCCCCATTAACCTGCTTCAATGCTTCTGCCAACAGACCTGGCAGAGAAGCCTTCATCAGTTCTGTGAACTCTCGAGCTATAGCTGCTCTCACTTCGGGTTCAAAAGTGAAAGGTTGTTCTTCAACCTGTGTCTGCTCAGCTTCATGCACACTAACCGCCGGTTCAGTGTGAACACTTCCTTCTTCACTATACTCTTGGCGCGCAGGGATCCTGCCACGCCCACCATTTCGACCGCCGGTACGACCACCGGTACGGCCACCACGTCTTCCGTTTCCTCTCCTTGCCATTACGATCTATAAGACAAGAAATCCAATGTCATCACGCTAGTTAACAAATAAAATTCAATAAGTACTGTAAGATGTTAATATACACTGGCCATCTGCAATTAACCATTACACTACCTTTCGATTTCTATTTGACCACCTTTGTGATTCCATCAGAACACAAGTCCTTTCCTAACCCTTCCTAAGGCATACTACATACACATACTCTACTTTTCATACCTGAAGCTGTGGCTCGAGTTACCCGTACTGGCATCCGCTTTCGGTCCCATTCAAAGTTTAAGTTCAGACACTGGGAGTGTCCGAATCTCTCAAACTATTGCTCTGATACCAACTTGTAAGGCCCCAAACCCGGGAGGCCCCACTTGTTGGAATTACTCATTCACAAACAGTTCTTAAACATGAATATCAAATAACGCAGCGGAAAAAATTCATTTAAACATAACTTAATCGTTGTTCATACATGCGGAAGCGTAAACATTGATTAAAACATATTTACATCATAACTAAACATAACGGGATGCCAGTCTTCAAAGCAGTCGGGTAACTCTTCATCTCTAGCCAAGCATCACCGTCCATCCTCATAACCTGCCTTAACCTGAATGTGTACACTTAAAAACGTCAGCTACGCTGGTGAGTTCTAGTTTTCGTTCGTTTTAAGAAATGGTTCATCATTCAAACATTCAGTAGGGTTTAACATTCGTATAAGAAAACTGGGCCTTTCATTCGTAAACCTTCACACATTTAAACACGATCATTTGTTTAAATCATTAACATTCATTTAAGTCATACAATATTATCTAAAATCTGTATCGTTACGCGTCTCTATGTCCCCGTAGGAACTTTTAATGTTGTGGGCAACCGTTACGTATCGCCGTCATTGCCACAACCATACACTACGTTGGGTCAACCGTTACGTATCGCCGTCATTTCCCAACCCTTCAATGCGTGGGGTCAACCGTTACGTATCGCCGTCATTGCCCAACACGCATCTTTCCTTTGGAAATTAACCGTTACGTATCGCCGTCATTAATTTCCCATTACCATTCAATACGTGGGGTCAACCGTTACGTATCGCCGTCATTGCCCAACACGCATCTTTCCTTTGGAAATCAACCGTTACGTATCGCCGTCATTGATTTCCCATTACCTCGTTCGTTAGGATGATCGTCATCACCCGAGTAACCGTCGTTACTCCCTTATCAGTTGTACAACATCAAAACCATTGACATGCCACAGAGACAATGCCCCTGTTGTTCTTGTGGTAACTATGGCTCACTGTCCATAATTTACCACAAGGCTGGGAATCACATTCCCAGACTTCATTCGTCAATTCCATTCATTCGACAGATTAGATTTGTAATGACTTCTTTAAAACATTTGCCCCTTTTTGTTTTCTTTTCATAAAACCTTTCCTTCACTTTCAAAACCCTTTACCTTTTCATTAAACCATTTCTTTATAACATTCGTTCGTAAGCATTTCGTTCATAAACTTTCTTTCCATAAACCCTTCGTTCCAAATCAGTTCCTTTCGTAAATGTAGTTTCATAAACATCATTTTATAAAACATCATTTCATAAAACATCATTTCATACGTGTACACACCAGCCCGAAAACATTATATAAAAACATTTAAAAGAGGGCTTCTAGAACTCACCTTATTAGCTAGTCTTGGTTGTCCTAATCAATGGTCCAACCACGTCACTTCCGATCTGAATTGGTTACAAAACACATATATCAGACCTAACCTCGATTCCCACTCTTCTCAGCTGATATAGGCGAACTTAATGCTAAGTTCGCCTCCCCTGGCTTAGGCGAACTTATAAGCGAACTTAATAAGTTCGCTTACCCTGTGGCCAAGCGAACTTAACCCAGGCGAACATAATAAGTTCGCCTACCCTGTGGCCAAGCGAACTTAACCCAGGCGAACATAATAAGTTCGCCTACCCTGTGGCCAAGCGAACTTAACCCAGGCGAACATAATAAGTTCGCCTACCCTATGGCCAAGCGAACTTGCCAAACGAACATAATCAGGCGAACTTGATAAGTTCGCCTCCCCAAGCGAACTTGACAGGCGAACTTGCTAAGTTCGCTTGCAACATCAGTCATCTTCCCCAAAAGTCCCGAAAATTGCGGATTTGGGTTCGGTTATGTCAAAACTTCAACCTTCTTTGCTCAAAACAACCGTTTTTCATTGTAGATACTAAACCTAAGCTTATTCTTAAGTTTCATCCGTAAAAACTTCCGATTTTTCACCCAAAACCCGAAAAACCCTAAAACGAACAAAAACTCAGATTTAGGTCGGATCGTTACCTGAATCGAGCTTCTGATCTGGAGGTTTCCTTCACGAGTGCAAGAGACACGTTCCGGTGCAATCTTGTGCGATTCCGTCACTTTCTCTCTCTACGGTTTTCTCTCTCTAGAATGTCAAAGAGCAGAAGAATGAGTGCCTTGGACTATTTATAGGGAAGACCTCCCCAAGCCCGGTTCGCGACTGACCCGGTCCAACTTCGGCCCACTTGAACTCGTTAACTTTATTTTTCGTCATTTTGGGATGTTACAGAATTACACAATGAGTTGTAAACGTAAAACACAATGCTGAATACATATAACACAATGATGAAAAATATTTGATAAAATGAGCATATTACACAATGAGCAAATTACACAATGACCGGACATTATGTTACACAATGACCTGACATATGTGAACGAATTACACAATAATGAGCAAATTACACAATGAGCTGGAAAACATAAAACACAATGATGAATACATATAACACAATGATGAAAATATTTGACAAAATGAGCAAATTACACAATGAGCAAATTACACAATGACCAGACCTTACATTACACAATGACCTGACATATTTGAGCGAATAACACAATAATGAGCGAATTACACAATGAGCTGGAAAACGTAAAACACAATGATGAAAAATATTTGACAAAAGGAGCATATTACATAATGAGCTGGAAAACGTAAAACACAATGATAAAAAATATTTGATAAAATGAGCAAATTACACAATGAGTTGGAAATTGTAAAACACAATGATGAATACATATAACACAATGACAAAAAATATTTGACAAAATAAGCATATTACACAATGAGGAAATTACACAATAACCAGACCTGACATTACAGAATGACCTGACATATTTGAGCGAATTACACAATGATGAGCAAATTACACAATGAGCTAAACGTAAAACACAACGATGAATACATATAACACAATGATAAAAAATATTTGACAAAATGAGCATAATACACAATGAACATTTCTTACATTACACAATGACTTGACATATTTGAGCGAATTACACAATAATGAGCTAATTACACAATAAGCTGGAAAACGTAAAACACAATGATGAATACATATAACACAATGATGAAAAATATTTGACAAAATGATGAATACATATAACATAATGATGAAAAACATTTAACACAATAACCAGACCTAACATTACAAAATGACCAGACTTGACATTACACAATGATCAGACCTTATATTACACAATAACCTGTTATTACACAATGACTACAACTGATATTACACAATGACCAGAACTGATATTACACAATGACCTGACGAATTACACAATAAGCTGGAAAACATGTTTTTTTTCGTTTTTTGTATATAACGACACTATACTCGTTTTAAAGATTAAAAAACGCTCGTTTTTATGGTGTAATTTTTTTAAAAAAATAATGTCGTATATAAAAGTTATTAACGTGTATTTTTTTTGGAAGGGGGGACTTGATAAAAAGTCAACAAAAGTGACCAAGACTAAAATACTTTTCCAACAACTTTTTCTCCTACAGTTTAATCTCAACCACTAAAATACCTTTCCAATATTTTTTCTCCTACAGTTTTTATCTAAACATTTTCCTATATATGTATATATATAAATATATGGATCATTTGAAAATTCCTAAATTTTTGAGAACTTGCGAGAACTCATCTAAAAACCAATCAAAATCATATTTTTTCTTTTTACTACATTTATTACTAGATTACAACATAAAAAAATGAATTTATATGTTTAATTTCACATGTATTCATATACTAAAATAAATACACACATGTGAAAGTGTTTAACATTTGCACATGTGTATAAATTTTTTTAAGAATAATTTATAGAAAATAGATGTATTAATTGAAAAGATAAATCATGTTTTGTGTTGTATTTTAATAATAAAGGTTTTTACCCTTTCCAAAGTTTAAGAGTTGAAGAAAAATGTAATTTTAACTGAAATTACCAACTACATCTATTTTTGCGTGAACAATGTTTAATTGAAAAGATAAATCATGTTTTGGGTTGTATTTTAATAATAAAGGTTTTTACCCTTTCCAAAGTAAGAATTGAAGAAAAATGTAATTTTAACTTAAATTACCAACTACATCTATTTTTGCGTGAACAATGTTATTAGAGCCTGATCGGACCAGCCGGTCCAACGGATTAAACCGGGAACCGCCTTGGACACTGGTCCGGTTGCATAGATTAAACCATTTGGCGGTTAAACCGGGCGGTTTTCTTCTAACCCCGGTTGAACCGGGAACCGCATGAACCGGATTTTGTAATGGAGTTGATTAGTTTTCTATTTTTAAGAAGTGAGAATGGACCAACTTTTGAGTTGTAGGCGATGTGGGACAAGGGATTTAAGCTTGTAAAAGAGTTTATAGAGAGTTGTTTAATAATTGGTGAAAAATTTAAATACTTTCAGGTTGCAATACTCGAACTAAGGACCATAAGGATGTTTTGAAGTTTGTTTACCAACTACTATACTAAGATGATGATGTCTATTTTTTGAGTATATAGCTTAAATATATGTCCCAAAGATGTATTAAAGTCTTTAACACTTTCCTATCTTTGTTAATTATTTTTTTTTACAATGAGATTTCTTTTATTTCTTAAAAGTTTAAATTATATAAATAGTATCTGTATGTTAAACTTCTAATTAATATTTAAGCATTTGATATATATATATATATATATATATATATATAAATAATTATAATGTCATCCGGTTCTTGAATCCGGTTCGACCGGTCCGACCAGTGGACCTCTAAGTCGTCAGGTTCGATATTCGATCCGGTTCCGAAAACATTGGTTGTGAAAATAAAAAAAATGGTTTTAATTGGTTTTTTACGAGTTCTCAAAATATTTAGAGTTCTCATTTAAACCTAATCCATATTATAATATATATATATATATATATATATATCCATCTAAACAAAATAATTTGTTAATGTTTCGGGATAACAAATCGGCTATCCCATTATCTTTTCCTTTAATATGTTCAAACTGTATAGTATATCCACTACCTTGTATAACATTTTACAAATTTACCCATCTTGTTCTGTTTATCTTTTTGCTTTGGTTATTTTTGATAAATTTAACTATAGCTTCACAGTCTGTCCTAACTGTAAAATCTTTGTATAAAAATAATTTAAATTTTTCTAAAGCGTTGATTAGCGCTTGTATTTCAAAATCTAATCTGGTCCAAGTGGTTCCAGTTTTGAAGCTTCCACTGTAATAAGAACATATTTTTTCTTCTTTTTTGTAGCTATGAATATTTGGTTTGCAAAGGAGAACTGCTCCCCATCCTTCTTTGCATCCATCAACTTCTATAATGATGTAATCTGTTATAAGTGGTAATTCTAAGGGTTTGATTTCTTTAACCCTTTCCTTTATCTTTTTAATCAAAATAATGTCTTCATGATTGAAATGTCTTTGTCCATTTTTAGTGGTTTTGCTATATAACGGTCCTACTAATTTTGAAGGTTTGGAATAAACTTTCTAGCATAATTTACCAAGCCTAAAAAAGCTTGAATCTGTTTTAAATTATTAAGTTTTTCTGAAAAATCGAGGATTTTTGTAGAAATATGTGGTTGTAACTCAATTTTTCCATTACCAATTTCTAATCCTAAGAAGGAGATTTTTCTTTTAAATAATTCCATCTTTTTCTTAGATACTACTATCTCATTCTTTTTTATTTCTTCAAATACCTGTTGTAGATGAGTTTCGTGTTCTTGGACTGTTTCACTTGCTACTAGTATGTCATCAATATATACTAGACAAAATTTGTATTTGAGAAATATTCTGTCCATAAATCTTTGAAATATTGAAGGAGCATTCTTTAGTCCGAATCTAAGAACATTTCATTCATATAATCCTTCAGAACATGTAAAAGCTGTCCATTTTTTAAAATCTTCTTCTAGATGTAATTGATTAAAACCTGATTTTAGGTCAAATTTAGAAAATACTTTGTTATTTTGTATTAGTTGAATTAAGCTATCTTGGTTGGGAATGTTGTAACCATCGTCTTCTGTGTTATAATTTAATCTTTTATAATTGTAGACGATTCTTGCTTTTCCTCTTTTTATTTCGCTATGATTTTTTACTATAAAGGCTGTTGATCTGTGAGGACTTTCAGATTTTTTGATTAATCCTTGTTTAGTCATTTCTAGTATTTGTGTTTTGAATTCCTCTTTGTCTAGAGGGTTATATTCTATATTTATATTTCCAATGGTGATATCTGGATTTTTTAGCTTGAATTTACAAATGTATTTAACTTTCGAATTTGCAATATTTTCTCCTATAAGTCCTATTCGTTCTAGATGTAGAATTGTAGGATGATTAATACTTGTTGTAACATCTTGTCCTTTTTCTAGTTCATAGTTTACAAAATTTGTGAAGAGTTGTAAAGCTTCATTTTCAATAAGGTTCTGTCTTTTATTTTTATTTAAGAATTCTAAATTTTCTTTTTCTCCTCTTTTGTGAGCAATTTCATTCATGCTTTTATATCTAAAAGTGGGGAAACTGTAAATTTGTTTACTAATGGTTATGAAGTTTCTTGTTATAGTAATTGCACCATTTAATCCTAGTATGAAATTTAATCCTAGGACAAAATCTCTGGATTTAATGGGTTGTGGATTTATATTTATTTGTGGAATATCATACTTTGTACTGTAATTTCCTGTAAAATCTAGAAATTGTATTCCTACTGGTTCTAGGTAATGTGTTATGTTTATTAATCTGTCTTCTACAGTTCTTGTCATTAACCTATATGTAAGGGGTTTATGGAAATTTTCTTGTGTTAGACTGTGTGATATTACACTTTTGGTTGCTCCTGTATCTACTAAGGCTGTTAAGTCTATTGGTGTGTTGGCATCAAGCCATAATCTACAATGTATGTTTATCATATTTATCGACTCATTAGTTTGTATAAGGGTTTGTTCATTGGTTTGTATAGGGTTTTGTTTTGGTTCTGTGGCCATGTTACTTATTTCTAGGAATTCTACTGCCTGTTTTTTCTTTTCTATTAGATCTTCAAGTCTAGTAATTTTGTTATTCATAATTTCTATTTTTAATTTGTTGACTTCTATGGCTAGTTCTAATTTTTGGAACTTTTCTTCGTATTCGTTTGTATTTTTACTTGCGCTTTGACTACTGTTTGGTGGTTCTATGTTATGAATATTTTTAATGCAAATATGACAGATTTCTTTAAAGCATATATTGCATTGAGATATTTTGTCTATACTTGGGTAGTATTCGCAAATGTAACATTTAATGTAATTGTTTCCTTTTCTGTGTTTCCAGTCATGTTCGCATTCTTCTGGATTAGTGTATGTGTATGGGATTTTTGTTATGGGCTTTTCTTCTTCGCTATATATACTATATATTGATTCATTATCTGTGTGGTATGTATCTAACGCTTCTATCTCATAGTCATTAATTTGTTCAACTAAATTGCTTCTTTCCATATTTTTGTTCCTATTTGAACATTTATTAGCTAAATGTTATGTGTCTCCACATATAAAACATTTGCATGTTCTAGTATGAGGTTTTCTAACATATTTGTTTTGATATTTTTTGTACGGTTTATATTCTTTGTTGTATATAGTACTCTTTCTAATTTTCTTTTTCTTGTCATAATATCCATAGGCTTGTGGATTATAGATTGTTGTTTTGCAAAATGCAAAGGCATTTCTTTTTAGTTGCTCTTGTAGCGCAACTTATTTACATTTTTATTCTAGAATACCAAATGTAAAGGTTATTCTAGGTCATATTCCTATGTTTGCTAAGTTTTCGTATTGTAACTTGCAGGCTTCGTGTATACTTTTTCCTAAGTTTTCTGGTAATTTTATAAAATATTTGTCACATAAGCTATCATCCATAGCTTGTCCTGTTTGTGCTAATAATCTTGTAAAGTCTAGTGTAAACTCGTTTATATATTTCATGTCTGCTATGCTTAGTTGTTCTAGATTTCTAACAGCTGTGTCTTGTATTAAACTGTTGTTTTTTGCTGGGTCTACTCCTAAAATAAGAACTCTTATTTGAGAAGTAAAATTATAGGGATTATCTCCTATGACTTTTAATCTGTTTATTTGGTCTGGGCTGTGGGCTTTTTTACTTTGCCATATTCCTAGGGCTGTTGGTCCTAGAGTTGTTTCTAAATAGGAAAACATGTTCATACTGTCTTTCTTATTTGTTTCGCACATCCTTACTACTGTTTGTTCCCATGTTAGAACTTCGTCTACCCATAGTTGTTTGTTGTTCTAGTAATAACATATTACTGCTATAAATTTGCCCTATTGGTAACCTGTTTCCTGTTCCTTTATAACTTGACTCATGTTGATAGTTTGTAGCTGGTCTAGTCCATGGTTCTCTTCCCATGGTTTCATATGAAGTTTCTCATATTTTTCCCTCTGTATAGTTTCTTTTCTTATGTTCAGAGTCCATAAAACTGTGTTCGAGATTTTGTTTATAAAAATCAGAGATCATGGTATCTCCTTTGCCTATACTTTTTACTAATGGTAAATTAAAATCTTCTTGTAGTTTGTTGTAACTTTCTTCATATTTCATTCCTAAGGTAAGCATACATTCTACTATCATGTCGTCTACTTCTTCTTGTATGTTTATTTCTGTAAACTTTCTATTTATTATTTGTTCATACGATTTGTTTGTTTCTTCTGTTTTGAAAGTTGTATTTGTCTCTTCTATTGTTTCTTCTAATATACTGTAATCTATATCTTCTTGTGAATTCTGAATCTATTATATATTTATCATCACTTTCTTCATTTTCTGTATCGTATATGGGTTTTTCATATTCAGAGTCATCGTCTGATTCTAAATTCATGAAGTTATATTGTGGTTCATTTGGTTGTTCTTCTGAACAACTACTTTCTTCGTATTTATTATCTTCTTGTTTAAAATATGTAAATCTTATGCTTTGTATTCCATCTATCCCTTCATATATATGACTCTTTTTCTGTTAAATCGTTTATTTTCCATTCTAATCCTGCTAATTCTTCAGGATCTATTCTAACTGGTTCAATCATTTGTATTGATTTAGATGCTATTGTGTTAACTATTCCTTCTATGTTTACTTTGTATTTCATTCCTGATCTATTACTGGCCTTTCCTAAGACTCCTATACTTATTACTATGTTATTTCCTTCATAGTTTTCATATCCTTTGGATTCTAGGGCTATTTTTAGTTTTTGTAGGTCTTTAATGTCTTTTAGAATTCCAGGTATACAATAGAATAAGACTGTATTTTTGACTCAAATCTATTTCCATTCCTGAAATTTCTATATGGCTTTGTATAAAATGTGTATTTTTTCCTTGCTGTATAAGCTGGTTTTACAAACTTGCAATAGTTTCTTCTTGAGTCTTTATAATCTGTTCATGACTCGTCTTTGTAATCTGTGAAAAAGTAGACGTTTCATACTTGATTCATATGTTTCGTATTTGTTTATTTTACTTTTTGTTATGATAAAATTGGGATATAGAAAAATTTTATAAGAGAAAACTCAAGAGATAAGGTGTTTACTAAGAGAAATCACATTCTTTTAAAAATTATTGAATCATCAAAAGTGTTCAAAAAACTCGAATTCTTAAACTTAGAATTTGCAGAACGAAGCGATCATAAAAATATAAGTAATAGTTACTATAATCATATTTGTAGATTTAAAAATAGGTTGGGGCATAAGAGATTTTCAAAATTTTCGACACTTGCAATAAAACATAAAAAACTTACAGTATATTTGCAGTGGATAGTGGTGGTATGTGCAGCGGAGTTGCAGAGTTGTGGCGGAAAGCAGTGGAAAGATTTTTTTTTTGTTTTTTTGTTTTGGGATATAGTATGAAGAGCAAGAAAAAAACTCTTAAGAGAATAAGGGTGTACTAGAGAAATTAGAAAGGGAGAGTTTAGTTACTCATTAATTAAGAGAGATTCTATTGTTATTTTTCGGTGTCTCTACAAATGAATTTTCTTGCCTTTAAATAGGCAGAACACTAAGCTATAAAACAAAAATGATAAATAACGCACTAAGCTAAAAGACATAAAAGAAACGGCTACAAATTAAAATAGTAAAACAACAAAAAACATTTCTTTTATCTTCAGAGGAGTGTCGGTTGAATTATTGAGACTTTGTAGACTGTGTTGGCTTTGTAGGCTTTGTGGGTTTTGACGTCATTGCATACGCCAATCTTCTAGAAATATCTGTGAGTGTCTGGAATGGTTGGCGGTGTGCCTGTGTCTGAATCAAAATCTTCAGGGTTCAAATAATAATCTTCTAAATTCATGATATGTTGTAGCTCAAGGGATTCTCCTTCACCGATGAAGGGAAGAAGCATGTTCCAATTTTTATGACTCCAAATTTGTTTGTAATGTCCTTCGGCGAGAAGGTGACAACTTTCCCAGTGAAAGCCTGGAGGTAGTATAGGAGTCTTCTGGTTTTGGGTGATAAACCGTGTAGTGTCTTTTCTGTGGCTGTTTGCTTCAGGTTTTTCTGAAGCAAGGCTGGTAAGGTTGTCGACTCAGTAAAGTTCTGAGAATTAAATCTCAGTTTGTATAGCAAGTCTTTTTAGGTAGTCTTTGGTAGAGAGCTTGTGGCTGATGAACATTCTTTTTCTGGCAGGTCTGTATGTGTGGTCATTGGCAAAAGGAAAGGAAGAAAAAATTTTGCAGCCAATGTGTGGAGGAAATATATGTGTAGAGATGTTTCTAGTGGTTATTACAAATTTCTCTCCAAAAAGATTTATAATTTTTTATGTTTTTGTATTTAATTCTAATTCTATGTAATCAATCATACACAGTCTTCATACAGATAATACACATCTAAATAGTATTACAGATCTTATTATAAATTTAGGATTCAGTTTACAAAAAAAAATCTATAAATAATAAACACTCATTAGAAAGAATTATACAATTAATAGTTAAAGAAACAGACGAAATTAAAAAGTTCACAGAAAATTTAGAATACAGAGAACAAAATAATCAAATATTATATATATACATATATATATATATATATATATAGATAGAGAGAGAGAGAGAGATGAAAATTCCACTAAAAAGTGGTTTTCCGCTAACAAACGCTAAGAAGTGGGTCAAACGAATTCCGATTGAGTTCATTCCAGCGGTGTTGGAACCGTCACATCGAACCCTAACCCGGACCTAAGAAACATTGACACGGTTCAAACGCCGCTGGAATGATCTCAATCGGAGTTCGTTTGACCCACTTCTTAGGATTTCTTGACGAAAAACTACTTCTTAGTGAAACCTTCCTCTATATAGATATATATACATAGGGAATGGTTCAAATACCAACCGCCTTTTTATATGAAAACCGTGCTAACCACTATAAAACAATCACATAATTCATTAATTATTATTTTTAATTGTTAAAATAGTATTTAAGTATCTTGAATAAATATTTGGAACGTAAATATGGAAATGATGAGTCTTACGTATATGTACCAAATAATGTTACATATACGTGACACGTAATGTTTACATATATGTAACATTAACATAATAATAATTGTTACATATACATCACAATATGTTTGGGAGTGGTTATCATGGTTATCACATAAATATTGGTTAACATTTGAACCTCACCTTATATATATATATATATGGAAAAGTTCATAAGAAAACTCATCCTTAATGAGATAATAGAGAACTCCTCATTAAAAGCAAAAAATAAATAATAAAAAAAATCATAACTCTAAATATAAATAAAAAACTAAAAAAGTGATTCAGAGTCCATGTTTCCCACTTCGTCCTCATCAAATTTTTTTAAAAAATAAACGAAAGAATGACCGTTTAGCTTTCGGGTTTAGTTTAGATTTTAGGGTTAGGTTTTTGGGTTTAGATTTTAGGGTTAGGTTTGAGTGTAAGGGTGGGTGGGGTAGGTGGGTTTAGGTTTTTGGATGAGGGTGGGTGGGTTTATGTTTTTGGTACGGGTGGGGGGTTAGGTTTTTGGGGGTGGGTGTGGGCATTTAGGTTTTTTTGGTGGTGAGGTGGGTTGGGGGTTTAGGTTTATGGGGGTGGATTAGGTTTTTGGGGTGGTACTACACATACACAGTATTGCGGGTTTTTTTCGAACAAGAACGATGTGAGAAACATGGTCTCCAAAACTCTTATTCATTTTTTGATTTATATTTTGAGTTATGAATTTTTTTGAATTTTTTCCCCTTTAATGAGTAGTTATCTAGTTCTCTCACTAAAGTTAGTTCTCTAATGAACCCAACCCTATATGTATAGGGAGAAGTTCATAAGGAAATTCCTCATTAGTGAGAGAACTAGAGAACTAGTTTTTGGGTTTAGATTTTAGGGTTACGTTTGAGTGTAAGGGTGGGTAGGTAGGTGGGTTTAGGTTTTTGGGTGCGGGTTGGTGGGTTTAGGTTTTTGGGTAGGGGTGGGGGGAGGGTGTTAGGTTTTTGGGGGTGGGTGTGGGCATTTATATTTTTTGGTAGTGAGGTGGGTTGGGGGTTTAGGTTTATGGGGGTGGATTAGGTTTTTAGGGTGGTACTACACATACATAGTATTGCGGGTTTTTTTCGAACGTGGAAGATGTGAGAAACATGGTCTCCGAACCACTTTTTTATTTTTTGATTTTATATATATATATATATATATATATAGGGAGAAGTTCATAAGGAAACTCCTCATTAGTGAGAGAACTGGTCGTTAAAGGCAAAAAAAAAACCATGTTTCCGTGTCGCCCTCGTTAAAAAAAAACGCAAAAATGCCGATTTAGCTTTAAGGTTTAGTTTTTCGGTTTAGTTTAGCTTTTAAAGTTAGTTTTTTTGGGTAGGGGTGGGTGGGTGGGGGGTGGGTGTTTAGGTTTTTGGGGGTAGGGGTGGGTGGGGGGTGTTTAGGTTTTTGGGGGTAGGTGTAGGGGGTTTTTTGTGGTGGGGTGCGTAGTGTGGCTGTGGGTGGGGTCGGGTTGGGTTAGGTTAGGTTTTTAGGTGGAGGTGGGGTGAGGGGGTTTAGGTTTTTGGGGGTGGGTTAAGTTTTTGGAGTGCTACTACACATACGTGGTATTGCTTTTTTTTTTAACGAGCACGATGTGGGAAACATGGTCTTCGAACCACTTTTTTAGTTTTTGATTTATATTTTGAGTTATGAGTTTTTTATTAATTTTTTTGCTTTTAATGAGAAGGTTTTTGGGTGGAGGTGAGATGAGGGGATTTTTTTATTTATTTTTTTTTGCTTTCAAGAAAGTCAATTCCTAATTTATTTATTTAGTTCACCACTTTTTCTCATTTAAACAAGAAAGTCAATTCTATCAATTTTTCTCATTCAAACAAGAAAGTTAATTATCTTATTCTCTCCGGCTGTTTTTTTTGTAAGTTTAGGTGGTAGTTGTGGGAAAGTCATCTCCGGTCGTTTTCGGTGTTGTGTGTAATTTCTTTGAGAACTTTATACCTTCTACGTATTATTTCGATAAAGTTTTTGTGTGTGCTTTCTGAACTGAACTATTCCACCGTTTAAAAAGTTAGCATACCAATTTATATTATTAATTGGTATAAAGCTATGTGCTTTCTTCAATAAGCAACAAATCAGCACCACTTTCTGCAAGGAGTAACATGGACCATAGTGAAAAGTTTAGACGGGTGGTACTAATATGTAACAGTGTTTGTACGTATATGTAACACGGTTGGTACGTATATGTAACATGGTTGGTACGTATATGTAACACAGTTGGTACGTATATGTAACACGGTTGGTACGTATATGTAACACGGTTGGTAAGTATATTTAACATGGTTGGTATGTATATGTAATAAACTTTGACTTGAATTTTATGTTCTAGTATATTTTTATTTTTTTGTATGATTGAAATCCAAAACTAAAAAAATTTATTGATTTTTTTGGTTTTAAATTAATTTTTATGGGTTTTCAGTTATTAAGTTTGAAATGGTACGAGAGAGAGAGTGTGACACGCATATGTAACACAGTTGGTAAGTATATGTAACACAGTTGGTATGTATATGTAACAAACTTTGACTTGAATTTTATGTAAAACTAAATCATTTTATTGATCTTTTTGGTTTTAAATTAATTTTTATGGGTTTTTAGTTATTAAGTTTGAAATGGTAGGAGAGAAAGTGTGGACTAATTAATGATTATCTAAATTAAATTATGTTGTTTTATCCAAATTATCCTTTTGCATTAAATATAATTAATTTTTTCTTTTAATAATTAAAAATTTGCCATTAAATGAAATCAATCATTTATCAAACTCAATCAATGGTGGATATGTGGTTATCATGGTTATCTTATAAAATGAGTTTAGCATTTGAACCCTAATATATCTATATCTATACTATATAAAAAATAAAGTTTTTACATGCTACGTGTCGCCTCGACATTCATTCTCATTATTTTTTTCCCGTCTCTCTCTCTTATTAAATGCATCTCCTATTTTTAACAACAATATATATTTAAATTAAATATTAATTATACTAATAAAACACATTTATTTTAAACTATCCCTTATGAAACTTTAAAAATCTAATTATTTAACTTTTATTTTCAATCAAATAATAAATGAAAAATAAATTACATTAAATAGTATTTAATTTATTTTTGAAACTCAATTATATATTAGTTTTTGCATATTTTGACTTTTTTTCTATCATTAGTATATGATACATTTTACACGTGTAAAATATACAATAAAGATTTAAAAAATTTATTTATTGTTATTTTTCACGGGATCTAAACTAGTATATAATAAATAAAAGTTTTTCCATGCCACGTGTCGCATCCACATTCATTCTCATATTTTTTTCCCGTCTCTCTCTCATATTAAATACACATTTATCTTTAACAATAATATATTTCAAAGAAAATATTAATATATACATACTAATAAATAAAGGTTTTGGGGTGCCACATGCCATTCTCATGTTCATCCTCAACATTTTTTTGCCGCATGTCTCTGCTATTTAATGATACAAGTTTCTATAAAAAAATTATTATTATTGTTTCCCACATCTATTCTATTAAATAGTAATGATTTTTATAACTATTTTTATAAAACATTTTTTAATTAAAAAATAGCTTTGTTCATAAAACATTTTATAGTTTGAACATTTTTTCATTCTTTTTATAAAACATTTTTAAAATTAACTATATAACGTTTCTAAAATTTGTATTAAAAATTATATAATATGTCAAAAATATGTAATATTAGATCTTTATACTAAGTATATATATAACAATGCATTTATTCACTTTGTATAATATGCAGTGTTTCTAATCTATATTATAATAAATGAATAACTATAATTGCTACGTGTCGACTTCTGATGAAACCTAGATCTTTGTTTTTCGTCTTTCTCTCCTATTAAATAATGATGATGTTAAATAATTAAATATTTAACATATATTCTAATATGTTAAATAATTAAACTATCTTTTTACTTTTTACATTTTCGTTATTATTTTTTATTTAATAAAAACCAACCACTACATATCTCTATCACTACTATTTTTTGTCACTTTCGTTATCCTCATCATCGTATTATCATCAAATATTCAACGTCAAAAAATTATGGGACCATAACCGTACGTGGAAAAAGTGGTTAGGGAAAGCCGTAAAAATTTGACTTAGAGCAGCATTGAATTTGTACCACTTTGGGCCAGTCAACAAGAACCATATTTGTGTGCCCCAAAAATAACATGCGGTGTTGATAAAGCATGTGTTATGTCTACTCACTTCATGCGGGGGTGATGGAGTGACAAGCGAGGGTGAGCTGGAATATCAGGCCTGTACTAGTGGCGTCACAAAACTAATCTTGCGCGGGTGTAGCACCGCACAAGAGTTTGGACCTTCTGATCAGACGTTATAGCAGCCTCCAAAATGCCAATCTAAGCTCAATTCATCATTTTGGACCATCTGGTCAGACGTTATAGCACCGCACAAGAGAGTTTGGACCGTCTGGTTTGACCCACTTAGCGATTCTTAGCGAAAACCTATTTCTTAGTGGAGCCTTCCTCTCTCTCTCTCTATTTATATATATATATAACTTTTTAACTAAACAAAAATCACATTTATCTTTTATAAATATCACTTTAATCATCAACATTTTCAAACAATAACCTTCAATATCTATTTATTTTTTCGTTCTAAAATATTGTGAAGATGGATTATTATCATCATAATTGGGCGACACCGATACATTCTTCATCCTAACGATCATAGTTGCAACCCAAATTTTAACCGATTAAGCTAAAAGTTTACATTCGAGAACAAGAATAACACGTTTAAACAAGGACCGTGAAGCTGCACATGATCGTCTCGTGGCTGAGAGATACCATTTTTCAGGCGAGAATCCTATATACACTGATGAATTTTCGAGGATGGCGAGAATCCTATATACACCGATGAAATTTCAGATGACATTTCCGAATGAGGAAACAAATATTTCTACAAATAGTCAATGATTTGGAGAGACATACCATTATTCATATTAGCATGTGATGCTAGAGGTAGAAGAGGTTTACTACTTTACAAAAATGCCAATCCGCAACACTTTAACTAGCATACTACACCACATTCAACACATGTAGGAGTCACTACAAGAATTTTAGGCAGATTCAACGATCTTTCTCGACGACACGTCGTCGATATTGCTTCCGTCAGCAAAGCTTCGTTGAGACTGCTTAATATGTCGTCGAGAGAAATATGCCCTTTTGCGATGTAACATCCCAGTTTTTCATTGAAGATGAACGGGTTTGTAAAGTTGTAAATAAATATTTGTAAGTATTGAGACTTGACTGGGTTAGTGCGTTATTACTTTAGTAAATAGATAGACGGGGGTTACTTTGTAATTATCGAAGCTCTGGGGAGGTGTAAGGCCCCAAACCCGGGAACCCGATATGTTGGCATACACGTAAGCACGGTAGTAAAAGACATCAAATTGTCTCAATAAATGTAACGGAAAACAAACAGTTAACAGTGGTCAACGACTCAAATCTCAATCATAATTCAAACAAGTAATAATAATATCTAAATCATTCAACAACACGACGAAAAAGTAAATGTAATCACAACGATCACGGTAACCAAACACTATCCAGAAGCCGCCAGCTCACACTTTCTCCTTACTTGAAATACATGCTAAAAAGTCAGCTACGCTGAGTGAGTTCTATAGTAATTCGTTCGAGGATATTAAATCCCGAACCTTTATTAAAAACGATTTACATCACAAAGGTTTTCTTATTTCTTTACCGATTAATCAATTATATATTTTACCGACATACACGAAATCACGTCGACTGATCTAAGAACTCGTACGATCATGACTCGTTGACCGATCATCGTCAGTCATAACACTCACCGACCAACACCGACTTACGATCACGCTTAAGCAACCCGTTTCATCCGACTAAGTTCAGACTAAATTCCCGTCGACTAGATGCCCCTATCTATTTATCACATAGCTGCTCGTATCCTCGTAGCCATGAACCGTCGGGATCGATGCCTACTTTGTACTTAAGGTGACGTGTTTCCCCTATCTATTTATGTCGTTCGATAATACTAGATCACGTCCGGTAGAGACAACCAACCAAATAACTATTCCGAAAACCTATGAATTTTAGGAAGATGTTTGCACGTTTGTTTTCGTTTTGTTATGATGATTTGGCTCCATAGATTTAGTCTGCATGGTTGCCACAATGTTTTATTTAATATACTGCTTCAATTTCAATAAACCTAAAGAAGTGATATTTCATAATTTTTAAATAGGATTTTATGTATTGGATATATCGTTTGAATTAAATGAATGACTTTTGTTAAATAAGTCAATTTGTTAAGTTGTTAGTAAAGTTAGTGTCTAAACGTTAAGTTATGACTTTATAAAAATCGTTATGTAATGAATTCATGTTTTAAGTTTCAATTTTGAAAGGTAAACTTTTACAAGTATATAAATATTGGTTTTAATATTTTATGGGTACGGTTATAATACTAAAAGGGTTATTTTACAATCGTTAACTTAATTATTTAATTTCCGGTAGGGACAACGATTTTGACTATGGAAAACACTCAATCCACCATGTGACCAAGTCACGACACTAATATTGGGCAACTTATCATTAGGCCTTCATGATTATCAAGAATAAGTTCGATTAAACAAAAAGAGGTTATAAATGTTTTAGTAACAACTTTATCTATAATATATTACTAATAACACGATTTTATTAGTATACAAATTTCAAAAATGATTTCCTACTATATATATCTCGTTATTATTTTCGCAATATGACGATTTCTAGAATAAATAAATAATCATACTAAATTGAATTTTTCATCTATAGTACTAATACAAATTCACATTTAGTTACTTATTTTAAATAATACCCTTATACTATTATGTTATAGCATTTAATCATATAACTTTTTGACATTGTATTATTAATATATTT
The DNA here is from genome assembly GCA_023525975.1 of Smallanthus sonchifolius. Lineage (NCBI taxonomy): Eukaryota > Viridiplantae > Streptophyta > Magnoliopsida > Asterales > Asteraceae > Smallanthus > Smallanthus sonchifolius. The sequence goes on along the minus strand of CM042027.1, from coordinate 74,974,172 downwards.
TCAAATAGTGTTTATTATTACACCGAGCTCGCTTTTATAAATAAAATTTATAAAACATCTTTTACACGCTCTATTCGTACTTCCCTCCCACTCGTCCATTTCAAAAATCCTAAAGTCCCCAAATCATTCCGTAGTCGTGTTCTTAAACAATCTTTACATTATAATAACTTATCTTATTTAACTTAGGGCATCTTTAATTCTTTTTGTTACAAGATACAAGCCCGACCCTCTACTTATCAAGGTGAGTTTTACATAGCCCCTTTCCCTTTTATATTTTTGGGGTGAAACATGATTACACAACAAACATTATTTGCAATTACACACGTACAATTCTACAATATGATCATATGTGTTTATTTGTGCTTTATGCTTGAATGCTATTTGTTAAGGCTACATATACATAATACACTCGTGCAATCATTAACACATTACATCAGGATAGCATTTGTTGTTATGCCCTACATTTACATCAGGATAATATGTGTTGTTATGCCCTACATTTACATCAGGATAACATGTGTTGTTATGTCCTACATTAGGATAACATGTGTTGTTATGCCCTTCAGTTACAAGGTTTCATTTATGCAACTAGCTTAACTTAGATTCTTCATAAATGCTTTATAAACCATGTATCATATGAATTGTACACAAAATATTTGAACTTTATATGTGATGTCAAAACATATGTATGCTCACCAACTTTTTATAGTTGACCCTCTCATTTTATCATGTTTCAGGTACGGATTTTTGAGTTAAGATTTCAAGTTGCTTCACTTAGGATTGAGGACCTAGTTTTAAACTTAATAAATATATTCATGTATTTTTTTTGTTCTTGTAAATGTTGTACTTGATTACTTGAACTATGAAATGAAATTGGTTGTTTAATTATTTCAATTATAGTAAACCATGAGCTTATGAACAATCTACATGTCCCGCGACGTTTCCGCCGTCGGTTGGGGTGTGACACTCTCGCTCACTCACTCAAACCGACCCGGTGTTTAACACCCGCGCATGAACGTCGCCATGCATGGCGTTGCATGCAACCCATGAACACCCAAGCCGAACCCAAATCGTCCCCCGCAGCCTCTACCGGACCACCTCCGCCCCTCCGTCGCTGCCGTGAATCCCCGCAACCGCCACAGTCTCTGGTGTGGTCTCAGGCTTTCTCCCGCCTAGTCGCTAGTCGCCCCTCGTCTTCATCGAACCACTCCCACCTGCTCACATCGCCCTGCCGAGCCGACCAGCCTTGGCCCGGCTCCTCGCTGCTGCTGCCGTTTCTGTGCACCACCACTGCCACTAGTGGCTGATCTAGAACATAATTTCAGGGGTAGCATAAAATTTCTTTTTACCGTACATTAAAAAAACGATAATATACACAGTAAAACATGTACCTAATAAATTTCTCCTCTCCGACATTTTAAAGCTTGAAATCGAGCCATTACATCGTCTTCCGTTACTTTATCAAATGTTTTTCTTTCGATCGCACAAACTAGAGCATTGTTCAAATACTCTTCGCTCATTCGATTGTGTAAATCCGTCTTGATAAGATTTAATTTAGAAAAAAACATCTTTCAACGGTTGCGGTTGCAACCGGTAACAACAACGCTAGCTTCAATATCCAATAAACCATAGGAAAAGAACGATCTTTTCCGGTTTCCGAAGTCTGACAGCTACTGGCGGAACTCAGGAGCTAGGTGGAGACAACAGCTTTTGGATAATACCGATTTTTTTTGTTTGTTAATGGCTTTAGGGTTAAATTAATTTGGGCTTTTGGGTTTTAAATCTTTTAATAAACTTGGGTTTTTTAGTTTTATAAACTTAAGATTTAGAGTTTTAATCAATAATTATTTTTGACCTTTTAAAAAAAATATTGAGTGGTAGAAAATTATATTTTCAGCGGGTAACGTAATACAAAAAAACGTAAAAAAGAAAAAAAATTCACTTCGCCGGAAAAGTTGAGGGGTAGCGGGTGCTACCCCTACCTTATATATACATCCGCCACTAACTGCCATGTCCGGCCACCACCGAGTGGCATCGTCTCCATGTTTTCCTCTTCTCGGCTACGCACACCACCAAGACCCTCCCGGGTTCTCGGCTAAAGCAAACTCGACCACCACGCATCAAAATCTATCGAAATGGAATACATAACGGGGATAGACGATTATACCTTTTAATTCGAGTGACTCGTGCAATCCGAATCTCCTAGAACTCGCTTTCTTCTCCACTCGATCCTTCCGAAACCCTAGCACCATATTGCGGTTTTATCAAGGTTAATCAGGAATCAAATCATACAAACAATGGCTAGAGGCTCACGATTTTACCTTGCTTTGAATACGAACTCGACGATAGGCCTATTCTCTCTTCCTTTCTCCTCTTGGCAGCCGCACACAACAATGGGGAACCCCCCATTGTCGTAAACCCTATAGGGGTGTTTGCCGGACCGGGCTTCGGCCCTTATGTGCTAATGGCTAGCCTCCGGGCTTGGCCTGTCTCGCAACTTGTTACAACTCCTTCCCTAAGGTCTCGCTATATACACTTTACACCCCATCTAATTATTTATAAAACAATAACGCACTAACCCCGTCAAATCTTCCCACCTCGCGAACAGTTAATTACAATAACTACAAACTCGTTTTCTAAACGGAAAACTGGGATGGCCAAAACCCCCACACTGATAACACTTAGGACTGCGCGGGCAGTCTCTAGCAAAGTGTCTCGCCCTTTAGCCTTAGAGTTTTCATCTTGTTTCTTCACTGGGACTGCTTCCCTGCTTGGTCCCGCACCCCATCCTGCCTTACACTCTTTCGCCAGATGGCCAAAACCCCCACACTGATAACACTTAGGACTACGCGGGCAGTCTCTAGCAAAGTGTCCCGCCCTACCGCACCTATAACAAGAACCTACATCAGCCTTCCACTCACCTGAGTGCATCTTACCACACTTGCGACATGAACAGGTCCATCGGTCCTAGCCTTCTTCACAAACGGAACCTTCAAATCTTTACCGAACCTTTTGAGGGGTACGGTCCACTTCTTATCCTCCGGTTTCTTCTCTTGCACCTCAGCTCCCATGACATCGTCATATAAAGTTCCACTAAGCTCCACCGCACCGTCAAAACTCGAAGGCTGTCGAGCCTTGATTAAATGCCTAACATGATCCGGTAGACCGGCTACGTACAACTTCATCCACCGCTCATCATTTTCGGCCAAATGTGGCACCAGACGTGCCATATCTATGACCTTCGACGTGCACTCACGATGAGTGGATTTACCAGCCTTGAAAGTCAGAAACTCTTTCTCTACTCTTTCCAGCTCTCAAGGAGCACTGAACTTCTTTCTGACCAAACCCTTCAAATCTTCCCAAGTCATGGCTTCCAGCTCTTGAGTCTTCTTTCTCTCTTTCACCGAGTTCCACCAGTGCAAAGCCTCAACAGAGGAAGAGTGAGAAACGAACTTCACAATCTGCTCCGGCTTGCACTCACTGATAGAGATGGTGGACTCCATCTCAGTAAGCTAGTGATATGTGGCCACTGCATCCTTCAACCCATCGAACCTAGGCGGATCTCACTTCTTAAAGTGCCCGTAGTCACAGTTGTCGCCGGTTCCAGCCGATTTCTTCTTCTTTTCCACCTCCACTTGCACTCCCATCTCGAGCTCCACAAATGTTGCCTTCACAATATCAGGCAGATACTAATGGATCATCTCAGCCATTTCCTTCTTAACTGCTTCGCGAACCTCAGGTTTGAACTGGAATCCTTCATTAGCTCAGGATGCACCAAAGGTTCAGCACACACCGACTGCTCTGTATGAACTGACACCTCATCAAGGTTGACATCCTCCCCTAAGCGTTCCCACATCGCCCCTACCAGCAGCAGTAGTAGCAATTTGTCTCTTAGGTGCCATGAGTTACTGAAAATAGTAACAAATAGAGCAATACTTAGGTATCATTTAAAACAATCCGAGCAGTGCAATTAGTTAATGACGGTGGCCAATTGCCATTACCCGCTTGCCTTGCCTTTCAGGTGTTAAACCATCCCTATACTACATCTTGGCATAACGCCCCTGTCTTAGCCTACTAACACACAGACATTTACACTAACTCATACCTGGCGCTTCTGGCTTTTGGTTACGTGTGATGACATTCCCTACACATTGGTCCCATTCTCAGTCTAAGTCTAGACATTGAGGATGCCCATATTATTTAAACCACCGCTCTGATACCAACTTGTAAGGCCCCAAACCCGGGAACCCGACATGTTGGCATATACGCAAGAACAGTAGTAAATGGCATCAAATTGTCTCAATAAATGCAGCGGAAAACAAACAGTCAACAGTGGTCAACGACCCAAATCTCAATCATAATCCAAACAAGTAATAATAACATCTAAATCATTCAACATCACGACGGAAATGTAAATGTCAGCACAACGATCACGGTAACCAAATGCCATCCAGAAGCCGCCAGCTCACACTTTCTCCTTACTTGAAATACATGCTAAAAAGTCAGCTATGCTGAGTGAGTTCTATAGTAATTCGTTCGAGGATATTAAATCCCGAACCTTTATTAAAAACGATTTACGTCACAAAGGTTTTCTCATTTCTTTACCGATTAATCAATTATATATTTTACTGACATAAACGAAATCATGTCGACTGATCTAAAGACTCATACGATCATGACTCTTTGACCGATCATCGTCAGTACTAACACTCACTGACCAACACTGACTTACGATCACACTTAAGCAACCCATTTCATCCGACTAAGGCCAGACAAAATTCCCGTCGACTAGAGTCGACACGATATCAATTAATCTCATAATATCAAGTCATCGCATTAGATAACATGACCCAAATCCTTCGCATACAATTATAACTTATCATTTCATAACACAAATATTAACATCAAAACCCTTATCATTTCGTGCCTTCGCTATATTGCACGTTATGTATTCGTGCCGAAAACTACAAACGTTTAAAAATGGGCGATAGAAACTCACCTTTGCTAGACGTGATTTGATCCCTAGGACTTGCTAAATCCACGTGCTCTTCTTTCGACCTCATACCTAATCAATAACACAATACACTAGTCAATACATGACTCGACGTTCATCCTATCGCTTACTCACTCAAACCGACCTGGTGTTTAACACCTGCACGTCGCCATGCATGGCATTGCATGCAACCCATGCACACCCGAGCCAAACCCAAATCGTCCCCCGCAGCCCCTACCGGACCACCTCCGCCCCTCCGTCGGTGCCGTGAATCCCCGTAACCGCCACAGTCTCTGGCATGGTCTCCGGCTTGCTCCCACCTAGTCGCTAGTCGCCCCTCATCTTCACCGAACCACTCCCACCTGCTTACATCGCCCTGCCGAGCCGACCAGCATTGGTCCGGCTCCTCAATGCTGCTGCCGCTTCCTTGCACCACCACTGCGACGTCCGGCCACCATCGAGTGTCTTCGTCTCCTTGGTTTCCTCTTCTCGGCTATGCAACCACCAAGACCCTCTCGGGTTATCGGCCATAGCAAACCCGACCACCATGCATAAAAATCTATTGAAATGGAATACATAACGGGGATAGACGATTATACCTTTTTAATTCAAGTGACTCATGCTACACGAATCACCTAGAACTCGTTTCCTTCTCAACTCGAGCCTTCCGAAACCCTAGCACCATATTGCGGTTTTATCAAGGTTAATCGGGAATCAAATCATACAAATAATGGCTAGAGGCTCACGATTTTACCTTGCTTTGAATACGAACTAGACGATCGGCCTTTTCTCTTTTCCTATTTCCTCTTGGCAGCCGTACACAACAATGGGGAACCCCCCCATTGCCGTAAACCTTATAGGGGTTTTTGCCGGACGAGGCTTCGGCCCATGTGTGCTACCGGCTAGCCTCCGGGTTTGGCCCATCTTGCAACTTGTTGCAACTCCTTCCTTAAGGTCTCGCTATATACACTTTACACCCCGTCTAATTATTTATAAAACAATAACACACTAACCCCGTCAAATCTTCCCACCTCGTGAACAGTTAATTGCAATAATTACAAACCCGTTTTCTAAACGAAAAACCGAGATGTTAAAGCAGGTTTTTATAAAAGAAAAAGAAGTTGCGAGACGGGCCAAGCAGGGAGGCTAGCGGATGGCACGCTAGGGCAGAGCCCGGTCCATGGAATAACACCCTAAAGGGTGTTACGGCAATGGGGAATTGCGACTGCCATGATCAAGGGAGAAGGAAAAGGAGGCCGACTACGGTAACTTGTGACGAATCATAGGTATAATCACGATCTCTACTCCCTTGTTGCATGATTTGATCATCGGATCGTTTTAACACATTTATTAATCTTAGGGTTTTTGTAAGAGTAGTTCTCGCGAAGAGGAGTAATAGGTCGGGTATTCGGCTCGCATGAATCGCCCGTATTGCAAGGTATGATCATCTATTCCCTCCTTGTATTCATTTTCGTTTGATTCTTGTTGCGTAGCGATCGGGTTTTACTTAGCCGAGAACCTGAGGGTGTTCGTGGGAGTTTTCGCTAAGCCGAGAGGAGAAAGCGAGGGTCACGACACCACTCGGTGGTGACTGGACGCGACTGTTGTGGCGCGAGATGGGGACGACAGGTGGTCCAAGTGGCAGCGACGGGGCTGTGGTGGTTCGGCGAAGACAAAGGCGGGCTATGGTGGTACCGGGTGACCAAGGTGGCAGCCCATGGGGTTGGACAGCGATGGTGCAGGGCCAACTAGAGGCAGGGACATGTGAGTGAAAAGTTAGGACCCGAAGCGGAGACGCGGTCGGAATGAGTGGTGGCGGTGTCAGACGCGTCGGAAGTCCGAAGTGAGGCCGGGTTCATGAGAGGGTGCCGTGGACGAGAACATGGGTTTTCGTGGTGCATGGCATCACTCACATGCATGCAATCATGCGAAGTGTCGGGTTTAGTCGTGTAGGTGTAGAGTATCGTCGAGGCGTATTCTATCTCGTAAATTATGTGTAATATAGGTGCGAAGTCGAAGAGCGGGTACGAGGTGTTAGAGGGTTCTAGAGATCAAGTTGCATCTGACAAAGATGAGTTTCTATCGCCCACGTTTAAACATTTTGTAGTTTTGGGGTCGAATACATGCAACGTGCACTATATCGAAGGCATGAAGTGATAAGGTTTTCGATGTTAATATTTGTGTTGTGAAATGATAGTTATAATTGTATGCGTAGGATTTGGTGTCATGTTATCTAAAGTGGTGACTTTATATTAAGAGGTTAATTAATATCGTTTCAACTCTAGTCGATGGGAATTGAGTCTGACCTTAGTCGGATGAAATGGGTTGCTTAAGCGTGATCGTAAGTCGGTGTTGGTCGATGAGTGTTATGACTGACAATGATCGGTCGACGAGTCATGATCGTACAAGTCTTTAGACAGTCGATGTGATTTCGTGTGTGTCGATAAAAATATATAATTGATTAGACGGTAATGAAATGAGAAAACCTTTGTGACGTAAATCGTTTTTAAAAAAGGTTCGGGACTTAACGTCCCGGAACGAATTACTATAGAACTCATTCCGCGTAGCTGACTTTTTAGCATGTATTTCAGGTAAGGAAAAAGTGTGAGGCGACGGCTTCTGGATGGCGTTTGGTTACCGTGATCGTTGTGATGACATTTACTTTTCCGTTATGATGTTGAATGATTTAGATATTATTACTTGTTTGGATTATGTTTGAGATTTGGGTCGCTGACCACTGTTGACTGTTTGTTTTCTGCTGCATTTATTGAGACAATTTGATTTCATTTACTACGTGCATACGTGTATGCCAACGTGTCGGTTTCCTGGGTTTGGGGCCTTACAAGTTGGTATCAGAGCGGTGGTTTAAATAATCTGGGCATCCTCGATGCCTAGACTTAGACCGAGAATGGGACCAATGTGTAGGGAATGTCATCACGCGTAACCAAAAGCCAGAAGCGCCAGGTATGAGTTAGTGTATATGTGTGTGTGTGTGTTAGTAGGCTAAGACAGGGGCGTTATGCCAGGATGCAGTATAGGGATGGTTTGAAACCTGAAAGGCAAGGCAAGTTAAGTTGGTAATGGCGATTGGCCACCGTCATTAATTAATTGCACTACTCGGATTGTTTTAAATGATACCTAAGTATTGCTCTATTTGTTATTATTTTCAGTAACTAATGCACCTAAGAGACAAATTGCTACTAATGCTGCTGGTAGGGGGCGACGTGGGAATGCTTAGGGGAGGATGTCAACCTTGATGAGGTGTCGGTTCATACTGAGCAGTTGGTGCGTGCTGAACCTTCGGTGCATCCTGAGCCAATGAAGGATTCCAGTTCGAACCTGAGGTTCGCGAAGCAGTTAAGAAGGAAATGGTTGAGATGATCCATCAGTATCTGCCTGATATTGTGAAGGAAAATTTGAGGAGCTCGAGATGAGAGTGCAAGTGGAGGTGGAAAAGAAGAAGAAATCGGTTGGAACTGGCGGCAACTGTGACTACGGGCACTTTAAGAAGTGCGATCCGCCTAGGTTCTATTGTTTGAAGGATACAATGGCCACATATCACTGGCTTACTGAGATGGAGTCCACCATCTCTATCAGTGAGTGCAAGCCAGAGCAGATAGTGAAGTTCGTTTCTCACTATTTCTCTGCTGAGGCTTTGCACTGGTGGAACTCGGTGAAAGAGAGAAAGACGACTTAAGAGTTGGAAAATATGACGTGGGAGGATCTGAAGGGTTTGGTTAGGAAGAAGTTCTGTGCTCCGGGAGAGCTGGAAAGAGTAGAAAGAGAGTTTCTGACTTTCAAGGTAGGTAAATCGACTCATCGTGAGTATACATCGAAGTTCATAGAGATGGCACGTCTGGTGCCACATTTAGCTGGAAATGATGAGCGGTGGATGAAGTTGTATGTAGCCGGTCTACCAGATCGTGTTAGGCATTTAGTCAAGGCTCAGCAGCCTTCGAGTTTTGACGGTGCGTTGGAGCTTAGTGGGACTTTGTATGATGATGTCATGGGAGCTGAGGTGCAAGAGAAGAAATCGAGGATAAGAAGTGGACCGTACCCCTTAAAAGGTTCGGTAAAGATTTGAAGGTTCCGCTTATGAAGAAGGCTAGGAACGATGGTCCTGATTCGTGTCGCAAGTGTGGTAAGATGCACTCGGGTGAGTGCAGGGCTGATGCGGGTTCTTGTTATAGGTGCAGTAAGGCGGGACACTTTGCTAGAGACTGCCTGCGCAGTCCTAAGTGTTACCAGTGTGGGGGGTTTTGGCCAACTGGCGAAAGAGTATAAGGCAGGACAGAGTGCGGGACCAAGCAACAAAGCAGTCTCAGTGTAGAAAGAAGACTAAAAGTCTAAGGCTAAAGCAAGAGCCTTCACCATGACTGCAGCTGAAGCCAAGAATGACCCTGATGTTGTTTCAGGTACTTTTCTTATTAATAACATACCAACTTTGGTTTTATTTGATTCAGGGGCAAGCAAGAGCTTCGTAGCCCCATCTTTTTACAAGAGTTTGTATAGGACGTCTAGAATGATTGAAAATCCGTTTAGTGTTGAGACCGCGGTGGGATCACCCACCAGAGTCATTGAAGCATTAGATAACCGTTTTATTGATCTAGAGGGTCATAGGTTCCCTGTTAGATTATTTATTATTGCTTTAGTAGGATTCGACGTTGTGCTGGGGATGGATTGGTTGGCCACGTTCAATGCGAACATTGTTTACCGAAAAGAAAATGATAAGGTTAAAGTCTCTAGAAGGAACGGTGGTGACGATGTATGGAGACAGAGTGAGCTCTTTACCGAGAGTGATCTCTATGATGAAGACGGTGAAGTCGTTGCGGCGTGGGTGCTGGGCATACTTAGCTTATGTCACCAATACATAAGCAAAGAGAGTGGATTTGTCAGAGGTTCCAGTGGTGCAGGATTTTGCAGATGTCTTCCCTGATGATTGGCACCGACTGAGATGAAGGAGCTCATGGAGCAACTTCAGGACTTGTTGGACAAAGGGTTCATAAGACCAAGTATATCACCATGGGGTGCACTGGTATTGTTTGTGAAGAAGAAGGATGGTAGCATGCGTATGTGCATCGACTACCGAGAGCTCAATAAGTTGATGGTTAAGAACAAGTATCCGTTACCGCGTATCGATGACTTGTTCGATCAACTACAAGGAGCAAAGTGGTTTTCACGTATAGACCTGAGGTCAGGATATAATCAGCTGAAGGTTAGGGAAGAAGATATCCCAAAGACGACATTTAGGACACGCTATGGACATTATGAGTTCTTGGTTATGTCCTTTGGATTGACGAATGCTCTGGCAGCATTCATGGACTTGATGAACCACGTGTGCCATCCAATGCTGGATAGATCGGTGATTGTATTTATCGATGATATTCTAATTTACTCTAAGATTGAGGAGGAGCACGGAGATCATTTGTGATAAGTGTTAGAGACGTTGAGACGAGAAAAGCTTTACGCTAAATTCTCAAAGTGTGCGTTTTGGCTATGGGAAGTGCAATTTCTGGGGCATGTTATTAACCCAGAAGGGATCATGGTGGATCCTACAAAGATTGAAGCAGTGGTGAAGTGGAACGCTCCTAAGACTCCAACAGAGGTGCATAGCTTCTTAGGGTTAGCCGGGTATTACAGGAAGTTCATCAAGGACTTCTCTAAGCTGGCAACACCATTAACTAAGTTGACTCGAAAGGGAGTGAAGTTTGCTTGGGGACCGGATCAAGAAGGTGCATTTCAGGAGTTAAAGAAGCGATTGACTGAAGCACCAGTGTTAACGTTACCAGAATGAACGGACGACTTAGTGGTGTATTCGGATGCGTCTTATTTAGGGTTAGGTTGCGTGTTAATGCAACAAGGGAAAGTGATAGCGTATGCGTCAAGGCAATTGAGAACGCATGAAGTAACTTACCCTACTAATGATTTAGAGTTAGCGGCGGTGGTGTTTGCACTCAATTTGTGGAGACACTACCTGTATGGAATCAAGTGTACGATCTACACGGATCATAAGAGCTTGAAGTACTTCTTCGAGCAAAAGGAGTTGAACATGAGGCAGAGAAGGCGGTTAGAGCTAATTAAGGACTACGACTGTGAGATCCTTTACCATCCAGGTAAGGCAAATGTAGTTGCCGACGCGTTAAGCCGTAACGAGGAACACACGCCAATTAGAGTTAAAGCGTGTCAACTGGTAGTGACACCAGATTTCCTGTTATTATTAAAGGATGTGCAAAAGGAGGCCTTGAGAGATGAAAGGATAAAAGAAGAAAGGATTTTTGGACAGCGTGATTTGTTGACTGAGAACAGTCAAGGGGTGTGGGTCAAGGATGACCGTATCTGGATATTGAGGTTTGGTGGATGTAGAGAGCAGGTACTTGATGAAGTGCACAAGTCGAGATAATCGATACATCCGGGAACGACAAAGATGTATTAGGACATGAAGGGAAACTATTAGTGGCCAGGAATGAAGCATGATGTGATCCAGTATGTGAGCAAGTGTTTGACGTGTTTGCAAGTTAAGGCAGAACACCAGAAGCCTTATGGCAAAATACAACCTTTAGAGATTACGAAGTGGAAGTGGGAGCATATCACCATGGATTTTATTACGAAATTTCCTAAGCCGGTTATGGGGCACGATACTATTTGGGTAGTAGTGGATCGGTTGAAAAAATGCGCTCACTTTCTACCGATTAAGGAAACTTTCTCATCGAAAAGGTTATCCGAAGTGTTTGTTAATGAGATCGTTGCTAGGCACGAAGTGCCTATTTCTATTGTATCCGACAGGGATACGAGATTCACGTCAAGGTTTTGGAAGAGGTTTAATGAAGCTATGGGGACGAGATTGCACATTAGCACTGCGTATCACCCTCAGACTAATGGACAGTCAGAGCGGATGATACAAACATTGGAGGACATGTTGCGTGCATGTGTGATTGACTTCGGGGGTGCATGGGATGGTCAGCTACCATTGGCGGAAATCTCTTACAACAATAGTTATCATGCGACTATTGGGATGCCGCCATATGAGATGCTTTATGGGAGAAGGTGTAGAACCCCGGTGTGTTGGGGAGAAATCGGACAGAAAGAGTTAGGGAGTTTAGACGTTGTAAAAGCAACTTCCAAGAAGTTTGAATTGGTGAAGCTAAGAATGAAAGCCGCTCAGGATCAGCAGAAGTCTTACGCCGACAAAAGACGGCGACCTATAGAGTTTAAACCAGGAGATTATGTGACGCATGTTTCGGGGACGAAACCTCTTTAGGGGGGGGGGGGAGACTTGTAATATCCCGGTTTTTCATTGAAGAAGAACGGGTTTGTAAAGTTGTAAACAAATATTTGTATGTAATGAGACTTGACGGGGTTAGTGCGTTATTACTTTAGTAAATAGATAGACAGGGGTTACTTTCTAATTATCGATGCTCTGGGAGGTTTTTATAAAAGAAAAACAAGTTGCGAGACGGGCCAAGCCCGGAGGCTAGCCGATGGCACGCTAGGGTCGAGCCCGGTCCGTGGAACAACACCCTAAAGGGTGTTACGACAATGGGGAGACCCCCATTCGAGTGTTGAGACTGCCGTGATCAAGGGAGAAGGAAGAGGAGGCCGACCGCGGTAACTTGTGACGAATCATAGGTATAATCACGATCTTTACTCCCTTGTTGCACGATTTGATCATCAGATCATCATTTTAACACGTTTATTGATCATAGGGTTTTTGTAAGAGTAGTTCTCGCGAATAGGAGTAATAAGTCGGGTATTCGGCTCGCACGAATCGCCCGGATTGCAAGGTATGATCATCTATTCCCTCCTTGTATTAATTTTCTTTTGATTCTTGTTGCGTAGCGATCGGGCTTTACTTAGCTGAGAACCCGAGGTTGTTCGTGGGAGTTGTCGTGAAACCGAGAGGAGAAAGAGAGGGTCACGGCACCACTCGATGGTGGCCGGACGCTGCTATGGTCGCGCGAGAGGGGGACGACGGGTGCTCCAAGCGGCAGCGACGGGGCTGTGGTGGTTTTGGCGAAGGCAAAGGCGGGCTGTGGTGGTACCGGGTGACCAAGGTGGCGGCCCATGGGGTTAGACAGCGGCGGTGTATGGCTAACTGAGGCGGGGACATGCGAGTGAAGAGTTAGGACCCGAAGCGGAGATTAGGTCGGAATGAGTGGGTGTCGGACGCGTCGGAAGTTCGAACTGAAACCGGGTTCACGAGAGGCTGCCGAGGACGAGAACGAGGGTTATCGTGGTGCATGAAGGACGTGCATGGCATCACTCACATGCATGCAATCATGCGAAGTGTCAGGTTTAGTCGTGTAGGTTTAGAGTGTAGGATCGGTAGATACAAGATGGTTTTATTCTAGTTGAGATTGGCGGAAACAATAACAGCTAAGCAATGTAAACAAGTAAACAAGAAGAATACTGATAAATGCAATTTGTATTAAGCTTCAAAGGTTACAAGATTACAAGGAAAACTCTAGGAAAGCACACTTGTACAATGAATCGATACACTACTTATATAGTAACTTAGAATCAAGACAGACCCTTGATTCTAAGGATAAGATGGAACACAAGCCGTTGATCTTGTATAGAAGCTATACTACATGTAAAGACAATAAACACTACAATAGCTAACTTTACTCAATTCCAGATCCTCCTTGATAAAGGATATGTTTCTTGAGTTTTCAGAGACAAAAGCAGCAGAGGTTGAGGCTTGAGGAGGAGCTTCAAGAAGAAATGGTGAGGTGTTTGATAGAGAGGTCGGAGTCTGGGGATGAGTGAAGATTGGAGGGTAGTAGTTGCTTGAACTAGGACCTGAGTGGTCAGAGTGTCACATCCCCAATTTCTAATTAATTGAGTTTTACCATTTCGGGATGTGACAAACCAGGATCTCAGTCATTAGTTACATTGAATGACTCTACATGGGACTCAAATGAAAATATCATATCAATCAGAGTTAATGCGGAAGCGTAAAGAAAGTAAATGCGCAAAACACACGCGCCCAAAAGAATAGTCCAAAAGTCCAAACCAAACACAATTCAAAATAGTCCAAACAGTTTAATAAAACATAAATCAAAGGCAGAATTCCATGCATGTCCTATTGTGTGCACCTGTGCCTTATCTTAAGCGACGTGAGAAAAACATGTAAGAAAATGTCAACACGAGGTTGGTGAGTTCACAGGTTTCAGTTTATAGAAGCGTTTAACAGATTAGTGTACATTCAATATATAAATCAATAGGTAGCTAACCCATAAGCATGTTAACAAATGCGCTCGCAACCGACAGCTGACTGTTTATATGCCTCCCACCATCATGGTGCATGATTAAGTCAATATTGCACCCGTTCGACCTTCAATCGAGTTAGCGCGACTAACGCAGGTGAGGTTTGTCAAACCCAGTAGTACTACTCAAATTACCTCGCTATGTTCATATTAACGGTCCGATGTGAGGACTTAAAGGATAATGTGTACGCATAGTCATACAAGTGATATCATATATGAATTACAAAAATCAAAAGCATTTACGACATGTTTTCTCCCCCAGTTTAAAAACAGTAAAAAGGGGCCGTGAAAACTCACCTGCGTTGCGTAGTAGGTAGTATCACACAAGTATGAGATTTAGAACCTCAAGTGATAGCATGCACGACTTACGTATTCCCTAGAACCATAAACACATAAGTAAGGGGCACATTGGGATTTGTGACGACGACACGGAAGATTAGAACGTGTTAAAACATTCTAAGGATCAATGAGTAGACGAACGTGTCCACATGAAATGATTAAGATAAATGTGTTACGTGTCGAACGTTTCTAAATAACGAATAATATTAATAATTAAACGTGTGGGATCGTATCATTTAATATTGATCTAAGAAAATAATATAACTAATATACTATTTTTGAACTCGTAGAAAATATGCGATAATCACTTAAGTGGCAAAAATAATAAATATATTATTTTTGTTTGAGGATATAGACGTGAGCAAATAATATAAATAATTAATTAGTTTTGGAACGTTACACGAGATTAATAACGAGGCGAAATAATATATATTATTTTATAATAGGAGTCATGGGTTGAAAATAATATAAATATATTATTTATCCGAAGTCGAGGTTTAAAATAATATGGATTTATTATTTTTAAAAGTGTAAATAATATTAATTATGCGTTATAAAATCAAACCCGAGCCTACGTGTTGTTTTCGGGGCTAAAACACATTAATATATTAATATAATAATAGTGGGATGATTTTTATATTAAAACTATTAATTAAAAACAGTTTTAAAAAGAAATGGGTGTGGAGAGACTCGAACTCGGGTCTCTCCCACACAAACACATGCACTTAACCAGTCCCGCCCGCTAGGGTATCGCACAAGGATCCGGATCAGATTGGTTTTAACATAGAAACCCAGTGGTCCCTTCTCCCATCGAAGCTGAAGCCGGATGAGATTGGTTGGATAGAGTGGAAGGCTTGGGTTTCTTTGGTTTTCTGTCATCTGCTTGAATAATCACCCTTTTCTTGGAGTCTTTCTTTCCTAATCTTTCTTCCTCTTCCTTCTTTACTTTGAAGTACAAGGCTTGCAGGTTCATGAAGCTCATGGGACCCAGCCACTTTCCACTTTCTCCTCTAGCCTTTAGGAAGTCT
Source organism: Smallanthus sonchifolius (assembly GCA_023525975.1). Taxonomy (NCBI): domain Eukaryota; kingdom Viridiplantae; phylum Streptophyta; class Magnoliopsida; order Asterales; family Asteraceae; genus Smallanthus; species Smallanthus sonchifolius. The sequence goes on along the minus strand of CM042027.1, from coordinate 74,958,546 downwards.
ATCATGATCTTCCTTTCTTCATGGGCCCTGGTATTAAAAGCAATGGTCTTATTGGATTTCTGCTTGGATTTTTCTTCTTCTTAAGCCCTTTTCTTATTTGCTCATTGACCTTGCTGACCCGTGAAAGCTCTGTAGATTTCTTTATTTGACAGTTTCTCAAGGTAGTCTGCATCCTCACCTTGAGAAATCAGAGCTTTTATCCATTCCTATCTCATTTCTTTGGCTAGTTTAGAGTCAGTTATTCTGAACTTAGCCTCTTCCTTTCTTTTCTTATATCTCTCTTCTTCTTCTTTATTTAGTTGTTCCTGCAGCTGAAGAGCTAGAGCTTCATCTTCTTGTAATTGAGTAGCTGCAGGAATCTTGACTTTCAGATCATCCAGTTGCCTAGCATAGAGCTGGATTTGTTGTTCTCTGAGGAGATTGACAACTTTTCTTTCTTGAGCCTTTCTTAACTCTGCCATCTCCTCTTCTTCTCTTTCTCTTCTTCTTTTCTCCCTTTCTTTATTTTTCTTCATTAGTCTCTCTTCTTCTTCCTCTGTCATGATTCCCTTCTCTTTGTCTTTATTGGATGCCTCTGCTTCAGCTTCATGGATCACAACAGCAGATGTAGAAGATGCTGTTGGGATCTCAGCTTCAGCTTCATTGGTAGTTTGAGGAGTAGACAAAGGAAGGACACTTTCTTCATTTTCTTCCCATTCATAACAAGTCACCGCCTTCCACTCTACCCTCACCTTCTCTTTTTCTCTTCTTCTGGATTCTTCTTCTATGTTCAGGTTGATAGTTGTTGAGGAGGGAAGGGATAGGTCTGAGTCGGAGTCATCCATTGCAAGTCGTCCTTCCTTTTCAAGATGAGCTTTGATAGTGTTGATCATTGCTTTACTTTCTAAGGAATTCACGTTGCAAATGTGTGTTCTGAGCTCATAGACCTTGTGCAGGAAGTCTGAATTGAGGAGTAGGATCTCATGGATGTTGTTGATTGAGAGAGATGATCCATTACTCAGGAAGAATTTGAAGCCAGAGGACTCAATGCTTGACCATCCTTGCACTTCCAGGCCCCTGACCACTTCATTGTACATAAATTTTCTCCAGCATAAAACTTCTTCTTCTGTTAAAGCACTGCTCCTGATCAAGTCAAGTCTTCTTGGAGCCAGTCTTTGTTCTGATGCTGTTGAAGATTCTGCACGAGCAGACGGATAGGCTACCCTGTTTGCTTCTTCCAATAACTTTTCAAACCAGGGCAGATTGTCCTCCATTAAGTTATAGAACCTGCTGATTGCAAGTTCTGCTGAGAGATCTGAGGAAGTGTTGATGCAGCTTGATAGGTACTTTTCGAGGACTTGGAGTTGATTCAGTGTATTCCAGTTTCCATCAAACTCTCGTCTAATCCAGAATCTCTCAGATAGACCATCATACCCCCAAGCTAGAATGGAGTCAAATTCTAGCTTATTTACAGTCAGTGTGAATTGAGGGGCAGTAGTCTGACTTATTATGGCTGCGGCATCAGGAAGCATGCTGAATGATGGAGGTGTGTTTTCATGGTGACTTTCATTCTTCAACACCTCATCAATAGCTCGGACAACTAACTTCCAATCCTCAGTGATATCTTCCTCTTCATCTACTGAGTCTGGCAAGTCATGGATTTGAACAAAAGCAGGTTTGAATAGAGAACTTTGAAAGGCCGTCTGCTCTTGTATCCATTTTTCGAGGTTGTCAGCATCATCTTCCATAGTAACTATCTCCCCCTTTTTGGTTGCGTCAGTGCATAGAATCTAATCAGTTTGAGTGCCCACTGAGACAAGGGAGGGAATAGTCATTGGAGGGCATTGATGGGCTTCATGCATAGAGACTTGGTGCCTTAGTTTGGACACTTCAGCCTCTAGCATTGCCACCCTGGCCATCAATTTCAAATTATGAAGTTTCAGTCTGTCGTCATCCACAGTTGTGGAATACTTGGAACAAGATGGGGCCTAAGGCCTAGCCTCTGCATCCCCATCACCCTGGTTTTCTTGGCACCAGGGATTCCTCTCAGTGAAGAGTGTTTTAAGAGAAACACCCTCACTGTGAGTTACCGTGATTAGGGTCTTAGTGATGTTGTCACTGTCCTCCTAGTCAATTAATGTACCAGGAGTAGTGACAACCCTTTCCATATTCACTCTGTCATTACTTCTAGAGTGAACCTTCTTGGGTGATGAAGTTGGGTTAGGTGCATTGGTAGCTAAGTCAATCAATATCTCCGAAATAGTGGTAGTTGGAGAAGGTATATCATCTTGACAGGGTGCCTCTGCACTTAAGTTCAGAGAAGAAAAATAATGGTATGGCTCAGCAGGTTGTTCTATGGATCCGGGATGTGATCCTGATCCTAATAGAGAAACTTCCAAGGAAGTCTCTCAAATGGTTTGGCTATCCCTTTTGATATTCTCATCAGAATTTTGGGATTCTGAATGAGGGCTTTTAGGTTGGGATTGGGCCTATGAGACAAGAATAGAAGGAGTCTTCTTGCTCCTTTTTCTGGTATATTTTGCCGCAACTGGGGCCCTGTGTTCCAGTTGGACGACAATAACATCAAAAACAGGTGTAAGTAATTTTTGTGCCTGTGCATCCTTAGTAGTATGCACACGGGTTCGAACAGTGGAAGCAGTTTGTTGTTCTGGATTTAAAGTGGAGGGTGTGGGATCAATATCAGCTGGGATTGCTTAACTGTCACCCTGGGTACTGTGTATGTTCATTATTGTTGATAACAATGGAACAATGACCCCTGAGAACTTTTTGGAAACATTTCTCATACTTTGAAAAATATTATTTTTATGTCCCAACATAAGATAGATTCTTGTAGGTTTTGAAAGATCTTTTAATTCATTGTTGAAAACCTCCTGCAAGAATCTTGGGTACATATAAAATTGCTGCTTTGCACACTCTTGAAGGTTATATCTCAAACCTTCAAAGATGAGATGTGCAAAGTTGAAGTCTTGGCCAGAAACCATACCATGAACAGCAGAGGCAAGTGCAGAGCTCACTTGGTGCCATCCACTTCTCTTCTGGGATATGCATTATAGAAGAGTGTGGCATAGAAACTTCCATGGAGGGCCCATCAGCGCCTTTTCAATGGTGTACTCATTCTGATTTCCAGTGTACCCTATGGATACAAAGGTCCTCATGTACTCTTCTTTTGAGTATGAAATGGCAACCCCCTCGTCTTGAAGATTGAGATGTTTTCGGAGTGTAGCTTCAGAGATGGTGATGTCTTTGCCGTCTACCTTGGCTTTGATTTGGGGTATCCCCTGTTCGGTAGAGTAGACGGCGGTGTTCCAAAAGTCCTCCATATGAGGGATGTATATGGTTGTGTTGACGGTTAGTGCATGATGTATCTTCGATCGACAGAGAGAATCGATCATGTCATTGAACCCCTCGGACTTCTTTCCATTGATTAGGTATGCGGTGAGATTGTGGTAGGGTGAGAACTTGTCATCGGGCTAGTTTATGTCTGCCTCTGCCATTATTGTTTGGTTTGGAGGGAAAGAGAAAGGTTGTGAAAGGTGGTTATGTATGGAAGGCTTTGAATGCTATGGAAACTTGAGAGAAAATGGTAGGAGTTAGGTTGAAATTGAATGTGAAGAGGTTATGGAGAAATTTGATTTATGTTATAACGGCAGAGGAGGGAAAAAGCAAAGTTACTTGTATAGTACACTATAGCAGTCATGGTAAAGACTGAAGGTACTTTTTACAGCGGGTAAAAGTTAATTTGGACTTATTTTTACCCTTCAGCAGCAAACTTGGTTGCTGCGGATGGTTGAGCCTTTCCGCTGCAAACATGGTTGTTGTCGATGGTTAAGTCAGTCAGCAGCAAACCCAATTGCTGCTGATGGATGCAATGGTCCGCAGCAAAAATGTTGCTGCTGACTGCCTTAAAGCTATCAGCAGGAAACTTGTTCCTGCTGATAACTTAAAGCAGTTAGTGGCAAATTCTTTGTTGCTGATGATTAAACCAGTCAACGGCAAAAATGGTTGCTGCTGACTTATAACTTTTATTTACAACAAAAGACAAACACATTTATAAAACAATTTTTAGAGACAGATTTTAGTCAAAGTTCATCATGCCAATAGATTAAACTAAATATCTAAATCTAGTTTCATCAAATAGTTTTGTAAGCAAGTCAGCATATTGCTCATTGGTATGAACTTTGGTTAAAATAATTATCTTTTTCACAGCTTGATCTCTTATGAAGTGATACCTGATGTCAATGTGCTTTATCTTGGAGTGCTGCACTGGATTGTTTGTGATTGATATAGCACTCATGTTGTCAATGTGAATGGGAGTGGCCATGAAAGTCATCCCATAATCCAGCATTTGGTTTGTATCTAGATGACTTGTGCATAGCAACTTGAAGCTGCAATGTATTCTGCTTCTGCTGTAGAAGTTGATACACAGGTTTGCTTCTTGCACTGCCATGAAATCAGTCTCCCTCCCAGAAATTGACATCCCCCTGCTGTTGACTTTTTGTCCAAGTTGCATCCCCCATAGTCACTGTCAGTGTATGCATACAGGTTGAACTTTTCATTTTTAGAATACCATAGCCCAAGTCTTAGGGCTCCCTTTAGGTATCTGAAAATTCTCTTGACAGCTTGAAGATGTGTGATCTTTGGAGCTGCTTGGAATCTTACACACATGCATACTATAAACATGATGTCGGGCCTTGAGGAAGTGAGATACATGAGTGACCCTATCATTGCACAGTATTGATGTTGATCAGTGTCTTGACCATCTTTGTCTGGAGTCAGTTGATGATGCACTTGCATAGGAGTTCTTGCAGCAGAGCAGTCAACCATCTTGAATCTGTCCAAAATGCTCTTGACATATTTGGATTGGCTGATGAAGATTCCATTTGAAACTTGTTTGACTTGAAGACCCAGAAAGAAATTTAGTTCACCCATTGAACTCATTTTAAACTTTGAGTGCATCAGGACCTCAAAGTCTTTACACAACTTCTTCCTTGTTGACCCAAAGATGATATCATCAATGTAGATTTGTACCAGTAATATTTCTCACCCTTTATCTTTGATAAACAAGGTCTGGTCAATTGCACCTCTTCTGAAGTTGTTGCTTAGCAGATATACAGACAGAGTTTCATACCAGGCTCTTGGAGCTTGATGTAAACCATAAAGAGCTTTGTCTAGTTTGAACACCTGATTAGGATGTGAAGGATCTACAAAGCCTGGGGGTTGTTTGATGTATACTTCTTGACCGATCTTCCCATACAGAAAGGCACTCTTGACATCCATTTGATAGACCATGAAATTATTGGATGCAGCGTATGCTAGGAAGATTTTGATGGCCTCCAGCCTGGCAACAGGAGCAAAGACTTCATCATAGTCAATTCCCTCTTCCTGAGTGTAGCCTTGAGCTACAAGTCTGGCTTTGTTCTTGACGACAATGCCTCTCTCATCTTGCTTGTTCCTGAATACCCATCTTGTGCCAATAGCAGTTTGACCAGGTGGAAGATCAACAAGTTTCCAGACATCCTGTCTCTTGAATTGCAGCAACTCTTTCTGCATTGCCTCAATACAACTGGTGTGTTTCTGAGCTTCATCTATGTTCTTGGGTTCCACCTGAGATAGAAAACATGAAAACAAACATATATTGGCCTCATGAGATTTGCTTCTTGTTAGAACTCCTTGGTGAACTTGGCCAATGATATTTTCGAGGGGATGTTCCTTGTTGATTCTCTGTGCTGGTACCACATCCAGTTGTATCCCCTGCTCAAGATTGCTCTGATTCTGATCCGAAAATTCTTCATTCATGGTGGAAGAGTCTTGAATATCAACAGAGGCATCAACATTACCAGCAGCAGCATCAGCAGCAGATGCTTCTACAACATTTATAGATGCGTCTTCATTCAGGATTTCATTATCAGAGAGGCTGCTGCTGGTGACATTAGAGAGTCTGGTACCGGCTTCACTTTGCTTCAATAGCTTCCACAATAGATGGAGGATCGATGGATGGTCTTTTCAGTCTGATATAGGGACTAGGAAACTCCAATCTGTAGTCAGAGGAAGAAGTGGAAGTTGGTGCTTTTGAAGAGGTAGACTCCATATTTGAGAAGATGAGAGGCTCAAATATTTGTGTGAAGGAGTCTATATCAAAGAGCCAGTCTGGGCCTTTTCCCTGTTCACATGTAATGTGTTCCCTACATTCCACATTTGCTGATTCTTTCACAATTCTTGTTCTTGAGTTGAATACTCTGTAGGCCTTGGATTGAGAGGAATAGCCCACAAAATATCCTTCATCAGATTTGGCACCAAACTTAAGAAGAACCCCATGTGTAATCAGAATTATGCATGGACATCCAAAAGGTTTTAGAAATCCAATGTAGGGAACTCTTTTGAACCAGAGTTCATAAGGTGTCTTGTTGAGAGGCTTAACTATGAGTACTCTATTCTGCACATAGCAAGCTGTACTAATTGCTTCAGCCCAGAATGTGAGAGGCAGTTTTGAGTCAGCCAACATAGATCTTGCTGATTCAATTAGAGTTTTGTTTCTTCTTTCAGCAACCCCATTTTGTTGAGGAGTTCTTGGAGCACTGTATTGTCTTTCTATGCCCTTGATCTCACAAAAATAGTTCAAGGTGTGGTTCTTGAACTCTGTACTTTGATCATACCTTATGATTTTGACTTTATGATTGCTTTGATTCTCTATCCTAAGAATGTAGGATTTGAGAATCTCAGCAGTTTCATCTTTTGTTCTCAAGAAGTATACCCATGAGAATCTGGTGTAGTTATCAGTTATCACCAGACAGTATGACTTCTTGCCCATTGACATGACATTTGTAGGACCAAAAAGATCCATATGCAGCAACTTTAGTGGAGTGTCATTTGTATTCAAAGTCTTGGGCTTGTGAGAACTCTGGTGTTGCTTCCCCTTCAAACAAGCAATGCAATGATCTTCTAGTTGGAATTATTTGTCAGGAAGTCCTTTGACAAGATTTTCCTTCACCAGCTTGTTAATGGTTTTGATGTTAACATGGCTTAATATCCTGTGCCAGAGAGCTGATTCATCAACTGATGCTTTTGACAGAAACAAGATACACTGCCAGATGGAGTAACCTCATTCATGTCAAGCACATATAGATTTTCTTTTCTCTGAGCAATCAATAGGATCTTTTCTAGAGGAGGTTTGGATAAGCCAGGAGATAGTATAAAATATTCTTTATTTGTGAAGAACATCCAATGCTTTTGATCACAGACCTGGGAAACAATCATGAGATTGAAGTCCAATTCTTTAACATAGTTTACTCTTTCAATACTCACTCTTTCATTGGACACAGTTCCTTGTCCAGTAATAGATCCTCCTTTTGAGTCACTTCCAAAGGCAACATATCCTCCATTGAAATGTCTGAAGTTGGAGAGGATGGATCTGTTGTCTGTCATGTGCTTGGAACAACCAATGTCTACAACCCATGTGTTATTCTTGTGACCTGGCTGTCCCTGAGGCAGAATCTCAGTTGTGTCTGCCATGAGTGCTTGGTTGTTGGCAGGAAGATCTTCATACTGGAAGCTCCAGTCAAAGTCAACAGTTCCTACAGGTGCACAAGCTGTAGTTTGAGCCGGAGGAGTGGCTTATTGCTGTTGTTGTCTTGGCTGGGCTTGGTGAGCTTGCCTTGATTGAGCAGCAGCTGGGTTTGCCTTAGGTGCCATTCATTCTGTAGCAAAATGACCCAGTTGATTACAGTTATAACATCTTAATTTGCTTTTGTCCAAGCCAACTCTGGTGTTGGAGTTGTTGCTTGGAATGGGTCTTCCTGTTCTAGAGTAGAACCTTTTTGATCTTAGAGAGAGCATGACATAAGAGTGTTGTATGTCCATTTCATCTAGATCATCTGGATGAAAGCATTCCAGAACCTCCTTGATAAAAGACATTTTGCTTGAGTTTTCAGAGACAAAAGCATCAGAGGTTGAGACTTGAGGAGGAGCTTCAAGAAGAAATGGTGAGGTGTTTGATTGAGAGGTCGGAGTCTAGGGATGAGTCACTATTGGAGGGTAGTAGTTGCTTGAACTAGGACCTGAGTGGTCAGAGTGAAGTGCAAAAGAGGTGGTGGTGGATGTTGAGGCTGTTTGGTAGCTTGAGCTCCTTTCTTTGGCTTGAATCATCTCTAATTCATAGGTCTTTAGCATGCCAAATAGCTCAGTCATCTGTAGAGTCTTCAGATTCTCAGTTCTTCTGATTGACACTGTGTAGAGTGTCCAGCAACTAGGTAGAGACCTGATGAACTTCTTGAGAATGTCTTCATTCTCCAGCTTCACTTTAGAGCACTGTAGCTCACCTACAAGATAAGTGTACCAGTTATATAACACAGTTAGAGACTTACCTTCCTTCCGGACAAAGTTTTCATATTGCTGCTTCAGAATGTCTCTTCTGTTTTCTTTTACTTCCTCTGAACCTACAAACATCTTCTCAAGAGCCCCCCATAACTCCTTGGCAGTTTTGTATCCTCTGAAGTTGTGAAAAACTTTATTTGGTAAGCACATCTGGATGGCTCCCAAGGCCTTGAAATCTACCTCCATTTTCTTGATGACTTCATCAGAATACTTGGAGGGTTCTTTGGGGCCTAATGTACCTCTGGAATCAGAAGAGGCCACCATGGGTATATATGGTCCATCTTTAATGGATCTCCACATCCTATATTCCTGATAGCAGAAGAAGCTTTCCATCCTGTTCTTCCACATATCGTAGTCTTCTCCAGACACCAGTCTTGGTGGTCTGTTGATGCTTCAAATATCTTCAAATCCATTGTTTTCTGCCATTTTTGATTTGTGATAACGGGTGTCTTTAGCAAAGAGATAGTTTTGAATAGAACCAGAGAGTAATTAAACAAGTGTGAGTGTTTAATATATGAGCCAAAGCTCTGATACCACTTGTAGGATCGGTAGATACAAGATGGTTCTATTCTAGTTGAGATTGGCGGAAACAATAACAACTAAGCAATGTAAACAAGTAAACAAGAAGAATACTGATAAATGCAATTTGTATTAAGATTCAAAGGTTACAAGATTACAAGGAAAACTCTAGGAAAGCACACTTGTACAATGAATCGATACACTACTTATATAGTAACTTAGAATCAAGACAGACCCTTGATTCTAAGGATCAGATCTAACACAAGCCGTTGATCTTGTTTAGAAGCTATATTACATGTAAAGAAAATAAACACTACAATAGTTAACTTTACTCAAACGTCTTCTTAGGCATCATTGCTTGGATACTTGGAAGAAGAGCGTTGTTGTCTTTTATTGTCTGCACCAGTAACATTCTTTCTGCATGGAGTGTGTCAGAGTTGTAGTAGAAAGTTGTCAGTGGTAAAGTTGTTTTAGCAATACGAGTCAGCATCAACGATTGATCTTCATCGGATATGGCTATCAGCAACATTGTTGATGATCCGCAGTAGGACTCAACTATCCACAGCTGCTGATGATTTGCCTATCAACAACATCAAGTGTTTGATGCTGCTGAGAAGTCTATCCGCAGCAACTCTGGTCTTCAACAGATAAGGCTGTCCACAGCAGAGTTGTTCATCAGCAGGAGAACAAGTGTCCGCAACAAACAAACTTATTCGCAGCAGATTGTTGGTCAGCAGCAAAACTTTGAAGTCCACAGCAGTTGTACTTAGAGAATTTTGTAGCCATCAGTCTTTATTTTTACATAGAGTATCGTCGAGGCGTATTCTGACTCGTAAATTATGTGTAATATAGGTGCGAAGTCGAAGAGCGGGTATGAGGTGTTAGCGGGCTCTAGAGACCAAGTTGCATCTGGCAAAGGTGAGTTTCTATCGCCCACTTTTAAATGTTTTATAGTTTTGTGCTCGAATACATGCAACGTGCAATATATCGAAGGCACGAAGTGATAAGGGTTTTGATGTTAATATTTGTGTTGAGAAATGATAGTTAAAATTGTATGCGTAGGATTTGGTGTCATGTTATCTAAAGCGGTGTCTTTATATTAAGAGGTTAATTGATATCGTGTCGACTCTAGTCGACGGGAATCGAGTCTGACCTTAGTCGGATGAAATGGGTTGCTTAAGCGTGATCGTAAGTCGGTGAGTGTTATGACTGACGATGATCGGTCAACGAGTCATGATCGTACAAGTCTTTAGACAGTCGATGTGATTTCGTGTACGTCGATGAAAATATATATCTGATTAGACGGTAATGAAAGGAGAAAACCTTTGTGACGTAAATTGTTTTTAATATAGGTTCGGGACTTAACATCCCCCAACGAATTACTATAGAACTCACTCAGCGTAGCTGACTTTTTAGCATGTATTTTAGGTAAGGAGAAAGTGTGAGCTGGCGGCTTCTGGATGGCGTTTGGTTACCGTGATTGTTGTAATGAAATTTACTTTTCCGTTACGATGTTGAATGATTTAGATATTATTACTTGTTTGGATTATGTTTGAGATTTGGGTCGCTAACCACTGTTGACTGTTTGTTTTTCGCTGCATTTATTGAGACAATTTGATGTAATTTAATATTGTACTTACGTGTATACCAACGTGTTGGGTTCCCGAGTTTGGGGTCTTACATGCGACGACATGTCGTCGCAAAAGGGGTGTCAGGATAACTTTTTCACCATTTAAAAATAAAGATAAAATAAAAATTAAAACCCCTCAATCGCGACGACATGTCGTCGAGATAGGATATTTAATTTTTATTTTACCTTTATTTTTAATTAAATATATTATGCCTCAATATATATACATACATACATTTCACAAAAAATAAATAAAAAATATATTCATCTATATTCATATAAATACCAAAAAAAGATAACATAAACAATATATATATATATATATATATATATATATATATATATATGTATAGGGTGAAGTTCATAAGAAAACTAACATTTAGAGAGAAAACTAGAGAACTACTCATTAAAAGCAAAAAAATATAATAAAAAAATCATAACTCAAAATATAAATAAAAACTAAAAAATTAGTTCAGAGACCTTGTTTCCCACGTCGTCCTCGTTCAGGTTTTTGGGTGGGGTGGGGTGGGGGGTTTAGGTTTTTGGGGGTGTGTTAGGTTTTTGAGGTGATACTACACATATGCAATATTGAAAATAAGAAGAAAAAAAACGACGAGTTAATTCTTATATTTTATAACTTTATTTATACTCAAATGAAAGATAAATAAAATCTTGATTTAATGGTGCAATATATGCAAAAGATAGAAATGTTTAAAGTTCCAATTTTACTCTTTCTCTTTAAAATTTCACCCCTTCTGTTTTTATTGGTTGAATAGTTCTCTTATATATGTATGTATGTATATATAGAGGGAGGATCCCCTAAAAAGGAGATTTTGCCTAAGTAGCTTAAGAAGGATTATGGTGATGGCATGTGACACTCCTCATAATTATGATTAAAGGGCATTTAGTTCATACAACCCAAACTTTCACCCACTTGTTTACTCAAATTACAGCACACAAAATCTAGTACAAAAAAACACAGCACCAAAAATCTAGTACAAAAAATTCAGCACAAAATTTTTAATAAAAAAACTTCAACATAAAAAATATAGTACAAAAATTTCAACACAAAAAAATTAGTACAAAAAATCCAACACAAAAAATATAGCACAAAAAAAACTTCAAGTAAAAATGATTCTAATTATAAGAAGTGTGAGAAAGATTTAGGGCCATTAGATCAAATTATAGAAAATATTTAATGATTGAGATTAAATTGTAGAAGAAAAATTTGTTGAAAGTGTATTTTAGTCTTAGCTACTTTTGCTGACTTTTTTTATCAAGTCCCCGCCCCCTTTTAAACGTTCATAACTTTTACATACGACATTATTTTTTAAAAAAAATTACACTATAAAAACGAGTGTTTTTTATCTTTAAAACTGGTATAGTGTCGTTTTATACAAAAACACAATTTTTTTTTGTATTTTCCAGCTCATTGTGTAATACAGTTCATTGTGTGATAACAGGTCTGGTCATTGTGTAATATCAGGTTTGGTCATTGTGTCAAATGTTTTTCATCATTATGTTATATGTATTCATCATTTTGTCAAACATTTTTCATCATTGTGTTATATGTATCCATCATTGTGTTTTACGTTTTCCAGCTCATTGTGTAATTTGCTCATTATTGTGTAATTCGCTCACATATGTCAGGTTTTTGTGTAATGTAAGGTCTGGTCATTATGTAATTTGCTCGCTGTATAATATGTTCATTTTGTCAAATATTTTTCATCATTGTGTTATATGTATTCATTATTGTGTTTTAAGTTTTCTAGCTCATTGCATAATTTGGTCATTATTGTGTAATTCGCTCAAATATGTCAGGTTATTGTGTAATGTAAGGTCTGGTTATTGTGTAATTTGCTCATTGTGTAATATGCTCATTTTGTCAAATATTTTTCATCAGTTGTGTTATATGTATTCATCATTGCGTTTTACATTTTCCAGCTCATTGTGTAATTTGTTTATTATTGTGTAATTCGCTCAAATATGTCAGGTCATTGTGTAATGTAAGGTCTGGTAATTGTGTAATTTGCTAATTGTGTAATAGTAGTTCATTGTGTAATATCAGGTCTGGTCATTGTGCAATATCAGACCTTCTATTACACAATAGCCTAGTATATTACACAATGACCATTATACGCTCTCTTTAAAAACAATAAAAGGACACATGTTAAGCCTAGAATCCTTCTTATCATTCTTATTTTTAAAACTTTTTTTACAATAACCTAACCCTATATATATATATATATATATATATATATATATATATATAGAGAGAGAGAGAGATAGAGAGAGGAAGGATCATAAGAAAACCAAAAAAATTACTTATTTAAGGTAAAAAATAATAAAAATCATAACTTAAAAAATAAATCAAAAATTAAAAAACTGCTTCTGAGACCTTTTTCCCACGTCGTCCTCGTTAAAAAAAATGAGTGGGTTTTGCTTTTGGGTTTAGTTTTTTTTGGTTTAGTTTAGCTTTTTGGTTAGGTTTTTGGAGGGGTGGGGCGGGGTGGGGGTTTAGGTTTTTTAGGGGGGGGTGGGTGAGGGGGTAGGTGGGGTGGGGTTGAGTTTTTGGGTTGGGGAGCTCCGGTCCTGTTTGTCAAGAAGAAGGACGGGACCTTCCGCATGTGTATTGACTACCGTGAGCTGAATAAAGTGACGATCAAGAATCGTTATCCTTTACCTCGCATAGATGATCTCGTTGATCAACTCCATGGATCAAGCTTCTGTTCCAAGATAGATCTTAGATCTGGTTCCATCAATTGAGAGTCTAAGATGAGGATATCTCTAAGACTGCTTTCAGGACAAGGTACGGCCACTATGAGTTTATGGTCATACCTTTCGGATTAATCAACGCACCCTCGGTATTCATGGACCTCGTGAACCGTGTGTGTAAACCATACCTTGATCAGTTTGTCATCATTTTCATTGACGACATCCTCATCTATTCCAAGAACTAGGAGGAACATGAGGAGCACCTACGCTTGATTCTGTAATTGCTAAAGCATGAACAACTGTATGCTAAACTTTCCAAGTGTGAATTCTCGATTCGGGAAGTTCAATTTTTAGGACATGTGGTTAACGAGAAGGCAATATGTCACACCCCGGCCGGCGGCGGATTATACGCCGGGGCTGACGCGGTTGTTCATAAGAACATGATCATCTATTAAATATGATAATATTTATTATTCAAATTAAAAGCATCCGTTACAGAGGAAAATGAAACGTTCAAAACACGATTTAAATTAAACTAGGTCCAAGTCCTAGGTGAGCAAGTAGTCCTCAAACAGGTACACCTGAAACATGTAAGTAACTGTCAACTACAAGTAGTTGGTGAGATACATAGGTTTTGACACCAAACAAAAGTTAAGTATAGATTTCAATTCAATATGTTTAAAGCATGTCTAAAGCATATATGTGGAAACGCACAAGGTTCCAAGCGTACAATTCAAGCCTGATAAATAGAAAACTAGATACGCAATCCCACTGATTGCCATTTTTAAAAAAAGGGAGCAAGCGGATACTCCAAGTTATAGTTGATACCCAACAAAACCCGCCAAGGTCTTGTGGTAAGTTATAGGTTCAGTTTCCCATATAAATGATCATGTTAGGTACTACCTTAGGCTTGGGCTGCAAGTTAATGAATGTACTGGCATGAAACACATGCAATGGTCACCAAGTAGTTCAAATATAAAGCACAAGAACATAGATATTGAATTGTTTAAATAGATAAAGTTGATAACATGTTTCACCCCAAAAGCAAAAACAGTAAAAAGGGGCTATGTAAACTCACATTGGATTGGTAGCTTGAAATCACAAGTACGGGTAGTCGCACAAGGTGCTTAGCTAACCGCAAGGTTAACCTATGTTTGCATGTATATATGTATTAATGACATGCTCAAAAGATTTAAGTAGCTAGGTTGAATGAGCGTGTATCTATTTGTTGTGAATGATGAGTTTGTTAATATGGAGATAATATGATTGTTTGGAAAATAATATGTTCGTTGATTAAAGGATCGAATACAAGCTTATATATATATATAATGTTGTTTACAAAATAATGATTTAGATTAATAACATATACATTTTAATTATTTAGATAGTTAAACGGATAATAAAGAGGGCATAAGTCATACTAAATAATTGTGTATATATATAAGAAACATAGTTAATAAGGGGTCTAAATAAAATGATTATATAAATTCTTTAATTATTAGTTTTTAATTCTCTAAAACGATTAAATACTTATTTAAAATTGTTAGGTTAACATTTTGATTCATAGAAAAATTCCCGAGTTTTGAAAGGTTTATAAAATAATTCTTGTAAGGAAAATGAGGTTAAAATTCGATTTAGATACAATAATAAAATAAAATAAAAACATTGCAGACCACGGGACTCGAACCCGGGTCTGCTGGGAGAACCACAAATGCGCAAACCACTAGACCAGGCAGGTCTTAGTGGTAGATGATAGGCCTGTTTACATGACAACCCCTATCCGAGAAGGGACCGAGTTTCAGGTCAAAAACATGCGCAAAAGACAAGGTGCGGGGCTAGACTCGAACCCGCGACCTTTCTGTTGTAAGACAAGCGTGTTACCGGTGGACCAGGGCTAATGCCTTGGTCTTAAACAGACGCGAAATCGTTTTAACAAACAACCCGAACCTCGTCTTCTTCCCCAACCCGTAACCCAAACCCTAGCCATTCAATTCGATTGATTGAGCAACCGATCGAACTCGAGTTCATAGGGCTTTTGATCCCTGCATCAAAACGAATCAAAAGACACCAAAATTACCTGAAATTATTAGCGATAGAGGAAGAACGGGACCGAGGCCGAGATCGGCGTTTCTTGAGCTCGCCGGAGTTCTGGAGAGGATAAGCGAGTGATTTAAGGATGAAGGGAATTCGTATTGAGTTTCGTCGATGGATTGGGGTACCTATTTATACACAATTTGTGCGAGAACGAATCGATCGATTAAATGAGCCTTCAATGGCTTTCGGTTACTAGTTCAACCACAATGGGTTCATAAAAACTCAATTACTCAAAGGAGATGGATCGATCGCGTGGTATGAACGTTTAGCCGGTTTCTTTTAAGTGTGATAATGCCTCAGGGATGAGTTCACGATTTTGGCTTCGGAACCGGTCTTGAGCGGGTTTCGAACCCATGACTGAAAAGAGGAAAGGGGGAAATCCGAGTTTTGCAAAACAGGGCCCTGGCCTTTCATAGTTTTATCATTTTATGTAGAAACCTTTATTTTTAATTGGAATTAAGTTTCAGGAATTTACATTATCAACCCTGTACTTTTATAAAGTATAAAAATTTGTAACTCTATAAATTTATATAACCCAAATACTTTATTTAGTTATAATGATAATGTTAAAATGTAATAAGACTTATTTTAATTAAAATCATAATTCAAATTGAAGTAATTGTTTTTAATAAATTTATATAAATTAGATGGTTAATTCCTATTTTCTTGAATGAATTTATTAAATGATCAATATCATCTATTAATTATAATTTTTATATTTTTGAAGTTTGTAAATACATGTATTAAGTAGGTTTTGAAATAATTATGTACATTTATTTAGTAGAATAGAAATAAACATTTATCTACTTATCATTTTGTAATGATGGTATTAAATGTATGCATATAAAAGATATTAAATAATTTATTAAAATGTATAAATGTATCTATTAAAATAAATGAGTTACAATGCCGGAATAGTTTAAAAGGTCGGAATTTCTTGGGGATTACAGTCTCCCCTACTTTAGGAGATTTCGTCCCGAAATTTATTAAGAAGAGGGTCCTGGAAACATATGTGAGTATTTAGCTTTCATTTGATCCTCACGTTCCCAAGTGAACTCAGGGCCACGCTTGGATTCCCATCGAACTTTAACGATTGGAATTCGACTTCGCTTGAGTTGCTTAACTTCTCGGTCCATGATCTCCACGGGCTTCTCTACGAAGTGCATTGTGTCGTCAATGTGGACCTCGTCAAGTGGTATGTGGAGGTTCTCATCAGCTAAGCATTTCTTTAGGTTCGAGACATGAAATGTCGGATGAACGTTGCTGAGTCCTTCAGGTAGTTCCAACTTGTAGGCTACCTTCCCAATCCGCTCAAGGATTTTAAAAGGACCTACGAATCTTGGAGCAAGTTTCCCTTTCTTTCCAAAACGAACTACGCCTTTCCAAGGGGATACCTTGAGAAGAACCAGATCGCCAACTTGAAATTCTAAGGGTTTTCGACGTTTGTCGGCATAGCTCTTTTGCCGACTCCTTGCTACCAGAAGATTGTCTCGGATTAACATTATCTTGTCGGAAGTCTCTTGAATAAGTTCAGGACCAGTGATTTGTGTTTCACCGATTTCAGTCCAACAGATAGGAGAGCGACACTTCCGACCATAAAGTGCTTCAAAAGGAGCCATGTTAATGCTCGTATGATAACTATTGTTGTACGAGAACTCAACTAGGGGTAGATGTGAATCCCAATTTCCCTTGAAGTCAATGACACAGGCTCTAAGCATATCTTCGAGGGTTTGAATCGTTCGCTCAGATTGACCATCAGTTTGTGGGTGATAAGCAGTACTAAGATTTAGTTGAGTGCCCAAAGCTGATTGCAGCGATTGCCAGAAGCGAGAGGTGAATCGTCCATCACGATCAGAAATAATGTTGAGAGGTACACCGTGACGACTAACGATCTCATCAATATAGATTCGAGCTAGTTTCTCCACTCGATAGTCTTCACGTATGGGTATGAAATGAGCAGATTTTGTCAGACGGTCGATGATTACCCAAATGCTATCATGACCACGAGACGTGTGTGGGAGTTTGGTTATAAAGTCCATGGCAATACACTCCCATTTCCACACTGGAATCTCGGGTTGTTCAAGTAAACCGGATGGACGCTGGTGCTCGGATTTAACCTTTAAACAAGTAAGGCATTTGGACACATATAGGGCAATGTCCTTTTTCATACCAGGCCACCAGTATTGAGTGCGAAGATCCATGTACATTTTGTCTGCACCAGGATGCACAGAGTAACGAGTCTTGTGAGCCTCGTTCATGATAAAGGTACGAAGGTTGTCACGGTCCGGAATCCAGATACGATTTAGAAAGTAGAGTAACCCATTGGGTTTGGTCTCAAGTTGGAGTTCAGCACCACATGACATTTCGTTGTACATGTTTCCTTCAGTGACGGAAAGATGTTGTGCTTCTAGGATGCGAGTTTGAATATCATTTTGGATTTGAATGCTGTGGATCTTGATAGGTTCTTTACGACTAAGAGCATCGGCTACGACATTCGCCTTACCAGGATGATAACGAATATTGCATTCGTAGTCGTTTAGGAGTTCAACCCAACGCCTTTACCTCATGTTGAGTTCCTTTTGATTGAAGATGTGCTGGAGACTCTTATGATCGGTGTAAATCTCACATTTGGTACCATATAGGTAATGTCTCCAAATTTTAAGAGCAAATACGACCGCACCCAACTCAAGATCGTGCGTCGTATAATTCTTCTCATGAATTTTGAGTTGTCGGGACGCATAAGCGATCACTTTGCCTCGTTGCATTAGAACACAACCTAGGCCCAAGTGGGAAGCATCATAGTAAACGACAACGTCTTCAGTTCCATCAGGAAGAGTCAGGATAGGAGCCTCACACAGTTTCTGTTTCAGGGTTTGAAAAGCTTCCTCTTGTTTTGGTCCCCACTCGTAGGGTTTGCCTTTGTGAGTTAAGGCTGTGAGAGGTACCATGATTTTCGAAAAGTTTGCTATGAAACGACGATAATAGCCCGCTAAACCTAAAAATGAGCGGACTTCGGTAGGGGTCTTTGGAGCTTGCCAGTTCTTCACCGCCTCAATCTTAGCGGGATCCACGTGAATACCCTTCTCGTTGACTATATGACCCAAGAATTGGACTTCTTTTAGCCAAAATTCACATTTGGAGAACTTAGCGTATAATTGCTCCTTTTTCAAGAGGTCCAAAACCAGACGTAAGTGTTCTTCGTGTTCTGCTTTTGATTTTGAGTAGATGAGAATATCGTCAATGAAGACGATTACGAACTTGTCCAAGTACGGCTTACACACGCGATTCATAAGATCCATGAATACCGCGGGTGCATTGGTTAGTCCGAAGGGCATAACCATGAACTCGTAATGACCATATCTAGTACGAAAGGCTGTTTTGGGGATATCAGATTCGAGGACTCGTAACTGGTGATAACCAGAACGAAGATCAATCTTAGAGAAATAAGTCGAGCCTTGAAGTTGATCAAATAAATCGTCAATCCTCGGAAGTGGATAACGGTTCTTCACGGTAAGCTTGTTAAGTTCCCGATAGTCGATACACATTCTGAAAGAACCATCCTTCTTTTTGACAAATAAAACAGGTGCTCCCCAAGGGGAAACGCTAGGACGAATGAATCCTTTGTCAGAAAGTTCTTGAAGTTGACTTGAAAGTTCCTGCATCTCTGATGGTGCAAGACGATAAGGTGACTTGGCCACGGGGTTTGCTCCTGGCACTAAGTCAATGCGGAATTCGACTTGGCGTATAGGAGGAAGACCGAGTAAATCTTTGGGAAAAACTTCAGGAAAGTCTTTGATTACAGGAATATCTTGGAGACTCTTATCTTTGCCTTTTCATTCCACAATATGGGCCAAGAATGCCACACATTTCTTCCGTAGGTACTTTTGTGCGGTAGTGCAAGACATAAGCTTGAGTCCTTTTGACGGCTTCTCACCGTAGACGTTCAAAATGTCACCCGAGTCAAGAGGGATACGGATGTACTTGTCAAAACAAACGACTTCAGCATGGTGCTTGGTCAGCCAGTCCATGCCTACTATGATGTCGAAACCTCCGAGAGCCATAGGAATAAGATTGATTGAAAAATCATGATTGCTCAAGGTTAAGGTACAATCTCTAATAATGGTGTCACATGAGACAGAATAACCATCCGCTACTAAAATGTCAAAGGGTTTGTCTAGCTTAGCTCGACTCATAGCAAGTTGTGGTTCAAATTCAAAGGACACAAAACTCCTATCAGAACCAGTATCAAACAGGATAGAAGCATATTGGTGATTAATTGGGTACATACCGTTCACCACATCGTTGTTGGCTTGAGCCTCGTTGGCATTGATGTTAAAGGCACGTCCACGAGCTATCGGGTTTGCATTCCCCTGATTTACATTCCCTCGGTTCATATTCCCTTGGTTTATGTTTCCCTGAACCATGTTGCCCTGGTTTAGATTTGCTTAGTTCACAATGACTAGCCTACGGCAACGGTTCCTGAAGTGATTAGGGTCACCACACTCGTAACAAGCGCGACCCTGGGCGATAGCAGCAGGAACAGGAACAGGGGCAGCATGTTGGTAGACTTGATTAGTTGGCGGAACACGACAGGTGTTAGCCCAATGTCCATAACGTCCACAAGTAGTGCACAGACGACATTGTGCGTGGGCAGGGTGGTGGAGTTTGCAGGTATTACAAAGTGGCGAGGTTCCCGCATATTATTTCTTGGTGGGGTTGAAGGCAGTAGGGGCTACTTGGGCTAAAGGAGTAGCGGGTGTGATAATGGCAAAATTTTTGCCCTTCCTTTTCCTGTTATTGAAGGAAGACTCAGACTTAGTCTCCTTGAGGGGTTCAGTGGTGGCTTTCTCAAGGGTCTTCTTGGCACCCTTTTTAGATAGAGTACCTGCCTTAACATGATTGTCTAACAGGGTTGCTGCAAGACGGATGGCTTCCTCGAGAGTGGCTGGGTTACTACCCAAAACAGTGTCCTGAATCTGCATGGGCAGACCATTGATGTACTTCTCAATGGCTCGTGAGAGAGGAGTGACCATATGGGGCACTAGTAGGCTAAGCTCATGAAAGCGAGTGGTGTAGGCAAGGCTTTCACCACTGTCTTGTTTGAGATCCCAGAACTCAGCTTCTAATTTCTTGACCTCATTACGGGGGCAAAACTCATCGGTCATGAGTGCTTTCACATCGGCCCAAGGTAAGGCTAGTGCAACCTCTATCCCACGGTTACGCTTTTCTCCATTCCACCATGTTAGTGCCCTCTTCTGGAAGACACTAGTAGCATAACGAACCTTCAGGTTCTCAGGACAGTCAGCATTGATGAAAGTTCCCTCAATGCTTTCAAACCATTGGAGGAGTCCAGTGGCTCCTTCGTTCCCGTAGAACTTGGTGGGGTTACAGGAGTTGAAGTGTTTGAATGTGCACGCGGGATTCCTTGGTGCAGCATTCTGGTTCAGTTGGTTGACCATAGTTGGTAGGATCGTAGCCATTTGTTGGATGATCCTATCGGTGAGGTTGTTCCTACGCTCGTGACGGGGAGGCATTCTACAAACGGGTGAATAGAAAGTTCATAAGATGTGAATCATGTATAAGAGTTTGCAATTTAATCATGAGATGTTAGGTGAAACATAGATGGTACTCTAATGAGTACATAGATTTATCAAGGTACTTTAAGTCTTTCTAATGTTTGAGAAGTCATGCTTTAGCCTATAAGTGGACACTCATCCCAAGAATTCCCAGGAAAGCATAACTGGTCCATCGGTTGATTTGGATTTATACGAAACGCTTTCCTAGACAGAACTCCCAGAATACAGGCATCCACCCTTCCGGATTGCACAAGTTCTCATTCATTAGTTAGAACTTACATACCTTTGACGAGAGTTTCATTCAGATAAGACTATTAAGTCTAAGTGTAAGTTTCATGTAGTTCAAGTAGTTCCAAATAGTTTCATGTAGACCCTTGGATATTGTAGTTCATGTAGTTATATCAAAAATAGATAGGTGTAGGTAAGCATGCATAGTAAAGATAGAGTGGAGTTCCTAACAAGAGACACGAGTTAAACTCAAGTTTGGGACTCCTAGGTTATAGTCTAGGTCATGTGTCTAATAACCTAATTCCCTATAACCATGGCTCTGATACCAATCTGTCACACCCCGGCCGGCGGCGGATTATACGCCGGGGCTGACGCGGTTGTTCATAAGCACATGATCATCTATTAAATATGATAATATTTATTATTCAAATTAAAAGCATCCGTTACAGAGGAAAATGAAACGTTCAAAACACGATTTAAATTAAACTAGGTCCAAGTCCTAGGTGAGCAAGTAGTCCTCAAACAGGTACACCTGAAACATGTAAGTAACTGTCAACTACAAGTAGTTGGTGAGATACATAGGTTTTGACACCAAACAAAAGTTAAGTATAGATTTCAATTCAATATGTTCAAAGCATGTCTAAAGCATATATGTGAAAACGCACAAGGTTCCAAGCGTACAATTCAAGCCTGATAAATAGAAAACTAGATACGCAATCCCACTGATTGCCATTTTTAAAAAAAGGGAGCAAGCGGATACTCCAAGTTATAGTTGATACCCAACAAAACCCGCCAAGGTCTTGTGGTAAGTTATAGGTTCAGTTTCCCATATAAATGATCATGTTAGGTACTACCTTAGGCTTGGGCTGCAAGTTAATGAATGTACTGGCATGAAACACATGCAATGGTCACCAAGTAGTTCAAATATAAAGCACAAGAACATAGATATTGAATTGTTTAAATAGATAAAGTTGATAACATGTTTCACCCCAAAAGCAAAAACAGTAAAAAGGGGCTATGTAAACTCACATTGGATTGGTAGCTTGAAATCACAAGTACGGGTAGTCGCACAAGGTGCTTAGCTAACCGCAAGGTTAACCTATGTTTGCATGTATATATGTATTAATGACATGCTCAAAAGATTTAAGTAGCTAGGTTGAATGAGCGTGTATCTATTTGTTGTGAATGATGAGTTTGTTAATATGGAGATAATATGATTGTTTGGAAAATAATATGTTCGTTGATTAAAGGATCGAATACAAGCTTATATATATATATAATGTTGTTTACAAAATAATGATTTAGATTAATAACATATACATTTTAATTATTTAGATAGTTAAACGGATAATAAAGAGGGCATAAGTCATACTAAATAATTGTGTATATATATAAGAAACATAGTTAATAAGGGGTCTAAATAAAATGATTATATAAATTCTTTAATTATTAGTTTTTAATTCTCTAAAACGATTAAATACTTATTTAAAATTGTTAGGTTAACATTTTGATTCATAGAAAAATTCCCGAGTTTTGAAAGGTTTATAAAATAATTCTTGTAAGGAAAATGAGGTTAAAATTCGATTTAGATACAATAATAAAATAAAATAAAAACATTGCAGACCACGGGACTCGAACCCGGGTCTGCTGGGAGAACCACAAATGCGCAAACCACTAGACCAGGCAGGTCTTAGTGGTAGATGATAGGCCTGTTTACATGACAACCCCTATCCGAGAAGGGACCGAGTTTCAGGTCAAAAACATGCGCAAAAGACAAGGTGCGGGGCTAGACTCGAACCCGCGACCTTTCTGTTGTAAGACAAGCGTGTTACCGGTGGACCAGGGCTAATGCCTTGGTCTTAAACAGACGCGAAATCGTTTTAACAAACAACCCGAACCTCGTCTTCTTCCCCAACCCGTAACCCAAACCCTAGCCATTCAATTCGATTGATTGAGCAACCGATCGAACTCGAGTTCATAGGGCTTTTGATTCCTGCATCAAAACGAATCAAAAGACACCAAAATTACCTGAAATTATTAGCGATAGAGGAAGAACGGGACCGAGGCCGAGATCGGCGTTTCTTGAGCTCGCCGGAGTTCTGGAGAGGATAAGCGGGTGATTTAAGGATGAAGGGAGTTCGTATTGAGTTTCGTCGATGGATTGGGGTACCTATTTATACACAATTTGTGCGAGAACGAATCGATCGATTAAATGAGCCTTCAATGGCTTTCGGTTACTAGTTCAACCACAAAGGGTTCATAAAAACTCAATTACTCAAAGGAGATGGATCGATCGCGTGGTATGAACGTTTAGCCGGTTTCTTTTAAGTGTGATAATGCCTCCGGGATGAGTTCACGATTTTGGCTTCGGAACCGGTCTTGAGCGGGTTTTGAACCCATGACTGAAAAGAGGAAAGGGGGAAATCCGAGTTTTGCAAAACAGGTCCTGGCCTTTCATAGTTTTATCATTTTATGTAGAAACCTTTATTTTTAATTGGAATTAAGTTTCAGGAATTTACATTATCAACCCTGTACTTTTATAAAGTATAAAAATTTGTAACTCTATAAATTTATATAACCCAAATACTTTATTTAGTTATAATGATAATGATAAAATGTAATAAGACTTATTTTAATTAAAATCATAATTCAAATTGAAGTAATTGTTTTTAATAAATTTATATAAATTAGATGGTTAATTCCTATTTTCTTGAATGAATTTATTAAATGATCAATATCATCTATTAATTATAAATTTTATATTTTTGAAGTTTGTAAATACATGTATTAAGTAGGTTTTGAAATAATTATGTACATTTATTTAGTAGAATAGAAATAAACATTTATCTACTTATCATTTTGTAATGATGGTATTAAATGTATGCATATAAAAGATATTAAATAATTTATTAAAATGTATAAATGTATCTATTAAAATAAATGAGTTACAATGCCGGAATAGTTTAAAAGGTCGGAATTTCTTGGGGATTACACAATACATGTCGATTCATCAAAGATAGAAGCCATCAAGAATTGGGTAGTACCGACGACTCCGACAGAGGTGCGACAATTTCTGGGATTGGCTGGCTCTTATAGTCGATTCAACGAAGGAATTTCTAAGATTGCCCAACCCCTCATTGCCTTAACTCAGAAGGGTAAAGCCTATAACTGGGGTGACAACTAGGAGTCAGCATTCCAACTCCTTAAGCATAAACTTTGAAGTGCACCCATTCTAGCTCTTTCGGAGGGAACGAATGATTTTGTGCTGTATTGCGATGCATCCATTCAGGGTCCTGGTTGTGTGTTAATGCAACGAGAAAAGTGATGGCGTACGCTTCACGTCAACTAAAGATTCATGAGAAAAACTACACCACTCATGACCTAGAGTTGGGAGCCGTAGTTTTCGCACTTAAGATATGGAGACATTACTTGTACGGTACCAAGTGCACTATCTACACCGATCACAAGAGTCTTAAGTATATCTTTAAGAAGAAAGAGCTGAACATGCGACAACATCATTGGGTCGAGCTCTTGAATGATTATGACTGGGCAATCATATATCATTCGGGTAAGGCTAATGTTGTAGCTGATGCCCTAAGTCGAAAGGAAACCAAGCCCAAATGAGTTCGAGCATTACAGCTTACTATTCATATCGGATTACCTAACAAAATCCGTAGTGCTCAACTAGAAGCCTTGAAAGGAGAAAACCTACCGCTGGAAGCCACACACGGTATGTAGGAACAACTTTAGATCAAATCTGACGGCGTTCGCTACTTCGACGAGCGAATATGGATTCCAGTATTCGAAAACTTAAGGGAACGAGTCATGGACGAAGCTCACAAATCTCGTTACTCTATTCATCCAGGTTCCGACAAGACGTACCATGACCTAAAGGTGCTAAATTGGGAAATCGTCGATCGTTTAACAAACTCCGCTCCCTTTGTAGCAATCAAAGAAAGAGACAAAATGGAGAAGCTTACCCGTATTTATTTGAAAGAAGTAGTCTCTCGGCACGGGGTGCCATTTTCTATCATTTCGGATCGTGACGCACGATTCACCTCACGTTTCTGGAAATCATTACGTAAAGTCTTAGGCACGCGTCTAGATATGAGCACTGCATACCATCCTCAAACAGATGGCCAAACGGAGTGTACAATTCAAACTCTGGAGGATATGATACGAGCTTATGTGATGGATTTCGGTAACACTTAGGAGTCTCACCTACCGCTGGTGAAGTTCTCCCATAACAACAGTTATCACACTAGCATCAAAGCAGCTCCATTTGAGGCATTATATGGATGGAAATGCCGCTATCCTATTTGTTGAGCCGAGGTTGGGGATAGTCAACTTACGGGTCCTGAAGTTGTACTTGAAACTTTTGAGAAAATTGTTAAAAATAGAAATCGTATGGCACCAGCTCGTGACCGTCAAAAGAGCTATGCCGATAAGCGTCGTAAACCGTTGGATTTTCAAGTAGGCGATATGGTCTTGTTAAAAGTCTCACCTTGGAAATGTGTCATTTGTTTTGGGAATTGACGCAAATTAAACCCTCGTTATGGTGGACCGTTTAAGATAGTGAAGAGAATTGACCCAGTAGCGTATCAAATGTATCTATCCGAAGGACTTAGTGGTGTACACAACGTCTTGCACGTCTCAAACTTGAAGAAATGTATAGCAGAAGAGTCACTCACGGTTCCTCTTGAGGAACTACACATCGATGAACCGCTGCGTTTCATCGAAGAACCGGTAGAAATCATGGATAGGGAAGTCAAAACGCTTTATCAGAGTAAAATCCTTATTGATAGAGTTCGTTGGAACTCGAAACGCGGACCGTATTTCACGTGGGAGCGTGAGGATCAGATGATGCGCAAATATCCTCATCTATTCAAGCACTCCACGTCAAACTCTTAAGGTAGTGTTCTAATTTTCGGGACAAAAATTATTTCAACTAGG
Organism: Smallanthus sonchifolius; assembly: GCA_023525975.1. Taxonomy (NCBI): domain Eukaryota; kingdom Viridiplantae; phylum Streptophyta; class Magnoliopsida; order Asterales; family Asteraceae; genus Smallanthus; species Smallanthus sonchifolius. The sequence goes on along the minus strand of CM042027.1, from coordinate 74,932,461 downwards.
GGATGATGTGACATTCGGGAATTTTATTATTATTTTAATTTCCGGGAAGAAAATTCTTTCAACTAGGGGATGATGTGACAGTCCGGAATTTTTAGACTAACTCTGTTAGCTAAATCCAGTTAAGTCCTAACCTAGTTAACCTAGTCTTAAACCCCAGGGACTATTTCTGTCAAGAATTAAAGTAGAACTGCAAGGACGAGTTATGATAATTGTCCAAACTCAACCTGTTGACCCTGAAAGTCAAAATCAAGAATTTTGAATCCTGTTTTACTTTGTAAAGTCAAACTCTTAGCATTTGGGTTCAAATTCGAATTCAAGAATCAAATTTTATCTAATTTTGTAACGGATCAAGCATGTTCCAAGCATTAACAATTGTAACCTTTGGTTTAATCATCATCATTATCGAATTCAAACCCAATTATGGGCATTCAATCCGTAATCGTCGACTTCATCCTTTTTGCTCACCAATTCACAACAATTCGATCAAATACACTGAAATTGAACACCCTCACACCTTAATATCATACTTCAAGAACTTTTGCACGTCTCAATTCAATCGGAATCGTAGTCGGAGTCACTGGAGACAAAGCCACACAAAGTCAGAATACGTTTTAGTCGAGCACCATAAATTCAAACCTAATTCTGGTAACTAATCTCACCCTTAGCTTCGTTTCTCTGTCTAGATTGAAAACCCTATGTTAATTCGATCATCTAACACCGATTTAGTGATAAACCAATTCCAGGGTTCATCACACATACGGGTTTAATCAAACGCTAACATAGACCCAACCTCAATCCAATTAATTTACATGGACTGATTCGCAATCATCCACCCTTTGAAAGCCCTATGGTTCTAACAACTAATTTTATCCGATTTAGTGAATTTGAATCCGTGTTCTTAAACTAGGGTTTGTTCATATACATTTTGGGGTTTTCGATCCTAAACACAGTCTCAATCAAATTAAACTACAGGGATAGATTCGCAATACCTTGCTTTGTAAAAGCCCCATGGTTTCAACAAATTGTACTATCAGATTTTATCAAATTGATTTTGAGTTCATATCTAGGGTTCCGACTCTTGAATCTGGAATTAAACAAACCTAAACACGTTTATTTCATAATTAAACTCAACCTCAGATTCGCAATGTTGTGTTTAACAAAACCCATATGTTTTCTAGTTCAATCGATATCCAAATCGATGGATTTGGGATGGTGTTTAGGTTCGGCGCGATAGGGGAGGGGAGGCATAGAGTCTGTTGTGTTAAAACCATTTGATTTCAGTTGTGTATGTGATTCACAAAGTAGCTGAGTTGGTTAAAGTGTTGTGCTGGTGGGGAAGAGACCCGGGTTCGAGTCTCCTAACCCCAGCTTTTGAGTTTTTATGATTTTTAAGTATTATTTCAATATAAAACCTTTTCCACTATTATTTTAATAATACGTTAATGTGTTTAAGCTGAAAAAACCATCCGTGGTCTCGAGTTTAGATTTTTATAGCACAATTCTATTATTGTTTCACTTTTGCATAATATATATATATATATATATATATTATAGTCATTTCGAATAAAACAATATATTAATATTATTTTTAAAACCGTAACTTCAAAATAATATATATTAATATATTATTTTCGCCACGTTAATAAACTTAATATAAGCGTTTGCAAATTTATAAATAATATATTTATTATACACATATATGTTCTCGAATAAAATAATAGACTTATTATTTTTTCGCTCGATTTTGTTGTTGTGATAGTTTGTAAAATTTAAAAATAATATATATGCTATATTATTTTTCCTAATCATTCTTTTAATGGTACGAATGTATGAACATATTTATTATACTATTATTTCTCTTTCGTCGCGTATCGTAATCATTCTAATTATTTTATCTTAGAAATCTGTATTACCGTGGACACGTTCGTTTACTCTTTGATCATTAGAGTGTTTATTTTACTACGTTCAACATTCTGTGTTGTCGTCACATACCCCAATATATCCCATTTTATCCCTAATAATTATGATGTAATTCTAGGGCATTCGTGAGCCGTGTTGGGCTAACGCTTGAGATTCAAATCTCATACTTGTGTGATATAACCTACTATACAACGCATGTGAGTTTTTACGGCCCCTTTTACTGTTTTAAAATGGGGGAGAAAACATGAGACAACTATTTTTGATTGTTGTAATTCATATGTTATCACTGTTGAGACTAAGCGTAACACACTATCACTGAAAGTCCTCACACACATCGAACCGTTAATATGGATCTTAGAGAGGTAATGTTTAGTAGTACTAACGGGTTTGACAAGCCCCACTCACGTTACTCGCGCTAAATCGATTGGAGGTCGAACGGGTGAAATATAAGCCTACTCACATTTGCTAGAGTTGATAGACCTGGTAGGAGGCAAACAAACACAAACAGTCAGCTTCGGTTGCGAGCGCTTTAGTAAGACATAAACATAGGCTAGCTACATATAGATACACATATTGAATGTACATAATCTTGTAAATGCTTTCATTACGATATTGAATCCTGTGAACTCACCAACCTAGTGTTGACACGTTTTCTTACATTTTTTCTCAGGACGTTAAGCAAGTGCACGTTAGGGCATGCATGGTGTCAACTTGATATATTCAATAATTGTCAAGCTATTGAAAATTTATTATGTTTTAGTTATTTTTAGACTTGGGTGCGTTGTTTTGCGCATTTACTCTCTTGTTTAAACACTTCCGCATTAACTCTAAACTTTTATAATATTTCATTTGAGTCCCATATAGTGTCGTTCAATGTAAATAATGACTAAGAACCTGGTTTGTCACGCACCAAACGGTAAAACTCCGTTAGTGGAGTTTGGGGGTGTGACAGATTGGTATGAGAGCCATTGGTTATAGAGAACTAGGATTGTATACTAGACTATAACAGCACACATGCATAAGTTACACGACACAAACACTCAAACCTGATACACATAGCACCCATATATACATTGCATTGCAGGCATGTTAACACCATCCATATCACCCTCTGTTGACGAGGGACACATCATTTGCATTACATCATCCTTCCCAGTGGCGACACTCGGGGAATCACCAAAACAACATCCACTCCCGTACAAGGGTAGGGAGACGGAGCCTTCGGAGGAGTCACTTACACCACCATCACCTGTCGGCTTTGGTGGGCTTTCTCAGATCCATGTTATGGATGACAGTCAGCTAGCACATATCTCTTTGGCAGTTGGGATCGTCGGAGGCGAGTCCCTATTGTAGCCACTAGCAACAATATGTCGAGTGAAGGCAGATCGTTGCACGCATTATTGCAGAATCCATTGACACGTAGGTTTCATCACTTTCCTGAGCCATGGGCTCGCATATTTGGTCGACATTCTGTTGAAGATAGATCGACCACAAAGTTGAGAACGCATTGCTCATTGCATACTCAAATCCTATCCTCACTAAGTTAGAAGGATGACTACTTTGCTCCTTCCTGTAACTCATATCCATGAATTAGTTTCACTTCTCGAAGTCTCATTTCATGTGCATGTTTTGTTTCATGCGCATGATCGCGTCTACAATCCGCTGGATTAGACTGTCGTATTGTGTTCTAACTCGAGTGAATACTCGGATCAAACAATTCTCAACTACTCATCCGGATATTAGTCCTTGTTGATCAACTTGTGGTTGAAGGCCAAGCTTTTCGATGACTTATCATACCTGACAACACTTTGTACTCAGCAATACAAACTAAAGGACATTTTGACATAAGACAGGGAGAACTAGGGTGAGCATGCAAAGTAAATTATCATTACGGGTGCATATGTAATAGTAATTTGAGTTGCATGTAAGTTCTTGTGAAACCTAGTGTGTGAATAAATGGACTTAATCTGTGAATTACAGACTTAAGTTTCACTGTCCGTAGAAATTCTCATAACCCTCTCAATGACTAGTTGGTATCGCTAAACCTGTTCAACAGTTGATAGACGCGACTATCAGGTTGAAGATGTTTACAGACACATTGAACAATCATCAAAAGGATCCATCTTTATATCTCACTCATGAAAGAGTCTTGGTGAAATTAAGACTCTCATCCAAACGTGATCACAGAAACTAACTCGATTGAAACTCTGGTAGAATCACATGGCAAACCCATTGACCCCAAGTATGAAAGCGGAATTTGAAGAATTCCTACTAAGCTAACATGTTATTCCTCCAACAATAAATTCTCTTTGACTCTATTTCCTTATCCTACGACTAATCCTTAGTTTAATTAGATTTATATCATAGCATATCCAGTTGTTCCAATGACATTAGAAAACGGGGATTTAGTCTAACCACCCATCAGTTGAACACGTTTACTTAAACATACATCCTATCCTTTATGTTACTAGAATCTATAGCTCATTAAAATTCTTTTCCTACATGTGGACCTTTTCCCTTGGTCTTTGCATTAACCGACGCTTATCTTATAAGCGCAGGTCTCACTGGAAGTCTCAGCGTGACTTCACAAATTTCATCTTGGTGCAGGTCGTACTCCAACTTTATTAGGAGCTAAGTAAACTATAGGAATAGTGGACGGTCAAATAATCGTAGAAACCCACATTCTTAGAGGATGTAAGCCAGGCTCAGCTGGTCATAAGCTTGACATTGACTTTAGGCCAGTTACGCTTGGTAGTTTTAACATAATTGTCGGTATGGATTGGTTATCTAAGAACCAAGCCGAGATTATCTATCATGAGAAAATTGTTCGCCTTCCTCTCCCGGGTGGAGAAACCCTTTCTGTCCCAGACGAAAGGAGTGGTGCAGTCGTTGGCATCATATCCTTAATGAAAGCACAAAAGTGGCTGCAAAAAAAAGGTCATACTGCTATGTTGGCTCTCGTCACCGAGAAGCCATCTGGAGAGAATAAAATTGATGATATCCCAATCGTATGTAACTATCCGAAAGTATTTCCCAAGGATTTGCCTGGTCTGCCACCGCATCGCCAAGTAGAATTTCAAATCGACCTAGCACCCGGAGCATCGCCGATTGCTCGGGCACCTTACAGACTAGCACCATGTGAATTGCAAGAGCTATCCACTCAGCTACAAAAGTTTTTGAATAAACGTTTCATCCGACCTAGCTCATCGCCATGGGGAGCTCTAGTCCTGTTTGTGAAGAAAAAGGACAGAACCTTCCGTATGTGTATCGACTACCGTGAGCTGAATAAAGTGACGATCAAGAATCGTTATCCTCTATCTCGCATAGATGATCTCTTTGATCAACTCCAAGGATCAAGCTTCTATTTCAAGATAGAACTTAGATCTGGTTACCATCAATTGAGAGTCCGAGATGGGGATATCTCTAAGACTGCTTTTAGGACAAGGTACGACCACTATGAGTTTATGGTCATGCCTTTCAGATTAACCAACGCACCCACGGTAATCATGGACCTCATGAACCGTGTGTGTAAACCACACCTTGATCAGTTTGTCATCTTTTTCATTGACGACATCCTCATCTATTCCAAGAACAAGGAGGAACATGAGGAGCACCTACGCTTGATTCTAGAATTGCTAAAGCATGAACAACTATATGCTAAACTCTCCAAGTGTGAACTCTAGATTCGGGAAGTTCAATTTTTAGGACATGTTGTTAATGAGAAGGGAATACATGTCGATCCATCAAAGATAGAAGTCATCAAGAATTGGGCAGCACCGACGACTCCGACGGAGATGCGACAATTTCTGGGATTGGCTGGCTATTATCGTTGATTCATCGAAGGATTTTCTAAGATTTCGCAACCTCTCATTGCCTTAATTCAGAAGGGTAAAGCCTATAACTGGGGCGACAACCAAGAGTCAACATTCCAACTCCTTAAGCAGAAACTTTGAAGTGCACCTATTCTAGCTCTTCTGTAAGACCCCAACCCGGGCATCCTACAGTTGGTTCTCATAACGGGTCATTTTCACTTAAAACACCTTTATTACAATTCAAACTACAGCGAAAGTCTTTCTAAAACTCGTTTATTACTAATTAATTTTATTCATGTTACCTTGTGAATGCCTGCACACCGACCCGAGTAACGCCGCTTCCCAGCCCAGTTACGTCAACCCTACGCTTACCTACAAAACAATCTAACATACACACAAACTCAGCTACGCTGAGTGAGTTCTAATAGTTTAATTTAAATAAAAGCCATCATGTCATGTTCTGCAGTTTAATTCACTCAGGACCCTCCGGTCCTTATAAAATATCATTACACTTTATTAACGAATAGAGAATCCCCTGTCATCCCATAACCATTTATCACCCGAGTCTCAACCCATACTACCATTGTAAATAATAACTACCCTACAATCACAACGGCATAGACTCAACATACTATGCTAGCAACTCATATCCACGGATACACATTAACTCGACTCTGGGTTAACACAACTTACCCTAGACATTAACACATCCAGCCTTAACCAAGGCTCTCACAACTAGTAGTCCTGACTGAATGGTCAGGCACAACCTACCCTTATACACATCACATCACAAGTCCTGACTCAATGGTCAGTCTAACCCTACACGTCACATTCAATACGTCACATTTACACTATCTCATACACAATAAATACAACTCAATACAAGCATGCAGATTAACACACACACACACACACACATATATATATATATATATACACGCATGCAAACACATACCTCATCACTGCACCCTAGTCCTGGTTACCCTTGTCAGGGTTACCCTCGTCATGGCATTACACACATCGAGCTCAACATTAACCTGTTAAATAAATGTCACCATTGGTGACTTCCCGAAGGTCCTTGTCCTCCACGATCCCGTTTGTCGTGTCGTGATGAAAACGACACAAACACAATACCCGCCACGCCACAAGGACAATGTCACCAAACATAGAACACAAATATAACCATATCATAACACACATCATGTACAAGACTCATTAACTGCACCTGCGCTTTACACACGACCCTAACACAACATATACCGCATACAATCATGACCATTTAACTTTAAGCCCGACTCTCCCGGTCCAACCTTTAACATGTCGCACATTAATATCTCGTCTCTATAAGTTACACATTTCTAGGAACGTAAACCCTACGAATCTCAATTTAAGCAATTTATACTCAAAGCATATTGGTTTAGAACCCGTGACCCTTAACATGATTAATTACATTAATACCACGTGAATGTCCGTACGATAGCCCCAAAACAGTAAAACGTTTAAAAGAGGGGGGATTAGAAACTCACCGGGTATGTCAAGTCTCCGTCCTCGCTTTGTGACCCGTTCTCTTGCTCGCAGCCCGAACCTGTCAATGTATGACCCCATGATCAGACACGTTTAAATCTTACGTTAACTAACGTATAAAATTAAATATAATTCCCGAAGCTCCAACCCACATGCTCGTCCCTTCATCCCTACCAAACCTTAGCACCACGTGCCTGCCAGAACCGCACCTTCCTTGACCAAACAGAGATCCGAGTATTCATGCATGTACGTACATGACAATGCGAACCCAAAGCCCATAAAAATACTCATACCCGAACCAGGTCCCCTATCACGCATGCAGTCCCGCCATGCAAAAACCCTAACCGGTTCTATAACGGTATTCCGTCTCCTCCACCGAGTACTACCATCCATGTCATCCTCGTCTGCTTCCTCATGCTTAACCCTACACACCATCTTCGCCAATCTAACCTTAACCGACTAATTCCTCCCCTATCATCACTGGTGGACTCCACCCTAGCCACCACGGCCGTAGCCTTCGTCTTACATAGAGTGCAACCACAACCCGCTACCACTCATCTTGCTCCTGACCTCGTGTCCTTCCCAGCCGATCCCGTATATCTCGCCACAACAGCCGCCTCATCACCTCCGTCGCATGCCGCCAAGTACCGCACCAGCTTCCCCGATAGCCACCACGCATCGCCGCCGCAATGCTCTTTCCACCTCGGGTCTTACCGGCTTCTCGTTGCGCCATAGCGGCCACCACTACGGCTGCTGTCACACTCCTCCATCCTCACGTCGCTCCTCCATAGGTCGCCGACGTGCCTTTTCCTTGCTTGATTCCATGGCCGCACACCACTACCGTCCACAGCCACCACAGTCGATCACCATGATCCAACACTAAACCCAAATCAGGTTCTACTAAACCAAAATGAAAACGTGACACGATAGGAGTAACGAGGATTACCTTGGTAAGATGTGTAGCTTTTTCGCTCAAGATCGCCATGCGACCACCGATAGACCATCGCACTCTTCCTCTTTTTCTGGCGACCCCTTTTTCCGCTCCCCTTCCCTGCCGTCAAGCGCACACCTAGTAGAGAATGGCATTATTCAGAAAATTATGGGAACGAGCCACAGACGACGCTCATAAATCGCGTTACTCTATTCATCCAGGTTCCGACAAGACATACCATGACCTAAAGGTGCTATATTGGTGGCCAAAGATGAAGGCCGATACAGCCACCTATGTGAGCAAGTGCCTGACTTGTGCAAAGGTCAAAGTAAAATATCAAAAGCCTTTCGGTTTACTTCAGCAACCAGAGATTCCCATGTGGAAATGGGAGCAAATATCTATACATTTTATCACAAAATTTCCACGAACTCCTAGCGGACGTGTTACCATCTGGGAAATCGTCAATCGTTTAACAAAGTCCGCTCACTTCTTAGCAATCAAAGAAACATACAAAATGGAGAAGCTTACCTGTATTTATTTGAAAGAAGTAGTCCGCCAATTCCTATCATTTTGGATCATGACGCGTGATTCACCTCACGTTTCTGGCAATCTTTACATAAAGCTTTAGGCACGCGTCTAGATATGAGCACAACATACCATCCTCAAAAAGATGGCCAAACAGAGTGTATAATTCAAACTCTAGGGGATATGCTACGAGCTTGTGTGATTGATTTCGGTAACTCTTGGGAGTTTCACCTACCGCTGGTGGAGTTCTCCTACAACAACAGTTATCACACTAGCATTAAAGCAGCTCCATTTGAGGCATTTTATGGACGAAAATGCTGCTCTCCTATTTGTTGGGCCGAGGTTGGGGATAGTCAACTTAGGGGTCCTTAACTTGTACTTGAAACGTCTGAGAAAATTATTCAAATTAGAAGTCGTATGTCAGCAGCTCGTGATCATCAAAAAAGCTATGCGATAAGCGTTGTAAACCGTTGGAGTTTCAAGTAGGCGATATGGTCTTGTTAAAAGTCTCACCTTAGAATGGTGTCATTCTTTTTGGGAAACGAGGCAAATTAAACCCTCGTTATGTTGGACCGTTCAAGATAGTGAAGAGAATTGGCCCAGTAGCGTATCAATTGGATCTACCCGAAGGACTTAGTGGTGTACACAACGACTTGAGGAACTACACATCGATGAACAGTTGCATTTCATCGAAGAACCGGTAGAAATCATGGATAGGGAAGTCAAAACGCTTAAACGTAGTAAAATACCTATTGTTAGAGTTCGTTGGAACTCGAAACACGGACCGGAATTCACGTGGGAGCGTGAGGATTAGATGATGCGTAAGTATCCTCATCTATTCAAGCACTCCACGTCAAACTCTTTAAGTACTATTCTAATTTTCGGGACGAAAATTCTTTCAACTAGGGGATGATGTGACAATCCGGAATTTTTAGACTAACTCTGTTAGCTAAATCCAGTTAAGTTCTAACCTAGTTAACCTAGTCTTAAACCCCAAGGACTATTTATGTCAAGAATTAAACTAGAACTGCAAGGACTCGTTATGATAATTGTCCAAACTCAATCTGTTGACCCTGAAAGTCAAAATCAAGAATTTTGAATCATGTTTGACTTTGTAAAGTCATACTCGTAGTATTTGGGTTCAAATTCGAATTCAAGAATCAATTTTAATCTGATTTTTAACGGATCAAGCATGTTCCAAGCATTAACAGTCGTAACCTTCGGTTTAACCATCATCATTATCGAATTCAAACCCAATTAAGGGCATTCAATCCGTAACCGTCGACTTCATCCTTTTTGCTCACCAATTCGCAACAATTCTATCAAATACACTGAAATTGAACACCCTCACACCTTATTCGCATACCTCAAGAACTTTTGCACGTCTCAATTAGGTCGGAATCACCGGAGACAAAGCCACGCAAAGTCGGAATACGTTTTAGTCGAGCACCTTCAATTTAAACCTAATTCTTGTAACTAATCTCACCCTTAGCTTCGTTTCATTGTCTAGATTGAAAACCCTATGTTAATTCGATCATATAACATCGATTTAGTGATGAACCAATTCGAGGGTTCATCACACATACGGGTTTAATCAAACGCTAACCTAGACCCAACCTCAATCCAATTTATTTACACGGATTGCTTCGCAATCATCCACCCTTTGAAAGCCCTATGGTTCCAACAACTAATTTTATCCGATTTAGTGAATTTGAATCCGTGTTCTTAAACTAGGGTTTGTTCATAATACATTTTGGGGTTTTCGATCCTAAACACAGTCTCAATCAAATTAAACTATAGGGATAGATTCGCAATACCTTGCTCTGTAAATGCCCCATGGATTCAACAAATTGTACTATCAGATTTTATCAAATTGATTTTGAGTTCATAGAGCAGCGAGGCGGAGCCTTCGGAGGAGTCACTTACACCACCATCACCTATCGGGTTTGGTGGGCTTTCTCAGATCCATGTTATGGACGACACTCAGCTAGCACATATCTCTTTGGGAGTTGGGATCGTCGGAGGCGAGTCCCTACTGTGGCCACTAGCAACAATACGCCGTGTGAAGGCAGATCGTTGCACGGATTATTGCATAATCCATTGACACGTAGGTGTCATCACTTTCCTGAGACATGGGCTTGCATCTTTGGTTGATATTCTGCTAAAGATAGATCGACCACAAAGTTGAGAACGCATTGTTCATTGCATATTCAAACCCTATTCTGACTCAGTTAGAAGGATGACTACTTTGCTCCTTCCTGTAACTCGTATCCATGAATTAGTTTCACTTCTCGAAGTCTTATTTCATGTGCATGTTTTGTTTCATGTGCATGATCGCGTCTATAATCCGCTGGATTGGACTATCGTATTGTGTTCCAACTCGAGTGAATACTCGGATCAATCGATTCCCGACTGCTCATCCGGATATTAGTCCTAGTTGATCAACTTGTGGTTGATGGCCAAGATTTTCGAGGACTTATCGTATCTTACAACACTCTGTACTCAGCAATACAAACTAAAGGATATTATGACACAAGACAGGGAGAACTATGGTGAGCATGCAAAGCAAATTATCATTATGGGTGCACACGTAATAGTAATTTGAGGTGCATGTAAGTCCTGGTGAAACCTAGTGTGTGAATAAATGGTCCTAATCTGTGAATTACAGACTTAAGTTTCCACTGTCCGTAGAAATTCTCGTAACCCGCTCAATGACTAGTTGGTATCGCTAAACCTGTTCAACAGTTGATAGACGCAACTATCAGGTTGAAGATGTTTACAGACACATTGAACAATCATAAATAGGATCCATCATTATATCTCACTCATGAAAGAGTCTTGGTGAAATTAAGACTCTCATCCAAACGTGATCACAGAAACCAACTCGATTGAGTCTTGGTGAAATTAGTCTAATTAGATTTATACCACAGCATATCCAGTTGTTCTAATGACATTAGAAAACGGGGATTTAGTCTAACCAACCATCAGTGACTTTATCTAGCTACAAGAGTTGTTGGATAAAGGTTTCATCCGACCTAGATCATCGCCATGGGGAGCTTCGGTCCTGTTTGTCAAGAAGAAGGACGGGACCTTCCGCATGTGTATCGAATACAGTGAGCTGAATAAAGTGACGATCAAGAATCGTTATCCTCTACCTCGCATAGATGATCTCTTTGATCAACTCCAAGGATCAAGCTTCTATTCCAAGATAGATCTTAGATCTGGTTACCATCAATTGAGATTCCGAGATAAGGATATCTCTAAGACGACTTTCAGGACAAGGTACTACCACTATGAGTTTATGGTCATGCCTTTCGGATTAACCAACGCACCCGCGGTATTCATGGACCTCATGAAGCGTGTGTGTAAACCATACGTTGATCAGTTTGTCATCATTTTCATTGACGGCATAGGAGGAACATGAGGAGCACCTACGCTTGATTCTGGATTTGCTAAAGCATGAACAACTATATGCTGAACTCTCCAAGTGTGAATTCTGGATTCTGGAATTTCAATTTTTAGGACACATGGTTAATGAGAAGGGAATACATGTCGGTCCATCAAATATAGAAGCCATCAAGAATTGGGCAGCACCGACGACTCCGACAGAGGTGCGACAATTTCTGGGATTGGCTGGCTATTATTGTCGATTCATCGAAGGATTTTCTAAGATTTCCCAACCTCTCATTGCCTTAATTCAGTAGGGTAAAGCCTATAACTGGGGCGACAACCAGGAGTCAGCATTCCAACTCCTTAAGCAGAAACTTTGAAGTGCACCTATTCTAGCTCTTCTGTAAGACCCCAACCCGGGCATCCTACAGTTGGTTCTAATAACGGGTCATTTTCATTTAAAACACCTTTATTACAATTCTAACTACAGCGGAAGTCTTTCTAAAACTCATTTATTACTAATTAATGTTATTCAAGTTACCTTGCGAATGCCTGCACACCGACCCGAGTAACGCCGCTTCCCAGCCAAGTTACGTTAACCCTACGCTTACCTATAAAACAATCTAGCGTACACACAAAGTCAGCTACGCTGAGTGAGTTCTAATAGGTTAATTTAAATAAAAGCCATAATGTCATGTTCTTTAGTTTAATTCACTTAGGACCCTCCGGTTTTATAAAATATCATTACACTTTATTAACGAATAGATAATCCTCTGTCGTCCCACGACATCCCATAACCGTTTATCACCCGATACTCAACCCATACTACCAATGTACATAATAATTACCCTACAATCACAACGACATAGACTCAACATACTATGCTAGCAACTCATATCCACAGATACACATTAACTCGACTCTGGGTTAACACAACCTACCCTAGACATTAACACATCCGGCCTTAACCAAGGCTCTCATAACTAATAGTCACAACCTTTATACACATCACATCACAAGTCCTGACTCAATGGTCAGTCTAACTCTACACGTAACATTCAATATGTCACATTAACACTATCTCATACACAATAAATACAACTCATTACTAGCATGCAGAATAACACACACATATTTATATATATATATACACACGCATGCAAACACATACCGCATCACTGCACCCTCGTCAGGGCATTACACATCTCGAGCTCAACATTAACCTGTTAAATAAATGTCACCATTGGTGACTTCCCGAAGGTTCTTGTCCTCCACGATCCCGTTTGTCGTGTCATGATGACAACAATACAAACACAATACCCGCCATGACACAAGGACAATGACACCAAACATAGAACACAAATATAACCATATCATAACACACATCATGTACAGGACTCATTAAGTGCACCTGCGCTTTACACACGACCCTAACACAACATATACCACATACAATCATGACCATTTAACTTTAAGCCCGACTCTCCCTGTCCAACCCTTAACATGTCGCACACTAATATCTCGTCTCTATAAGTTACACATTTCTAGGAACGTAAACCCTACGACTCTCAATTTAAGCAATTTATACTCAAAGCATATTGGTTTAGAACCTGTGACCCTTAACATGATTAATTACAGTAATACCACGTGAATGTCCGTACGATAGCCCCAAAACAGTAAAACGTTTAAAAGAGGGGGGATTAGAAACTCACCGGGTATGTCAAGTCTCCGTCCTCGCTTTATGACCCGTTCTCTTGCTCGCAGCCCGAACCTGTCAATGTATGATCCCATGATCAGACACGTTTAAATCTTACGTCAACTAACGTATAAAATTAAATATAATTCCCGAAGCTCCAACCCACATGCTCGTCCCTTCATCCCTACCAAACCTTAGCACCACGTGCCTGCCAGAACCGCACCTACCTTGACCAAACAGAGATCTGAGTATTCATGCATGTACGTACTTGACAATGCAAACCCAAAGCCTTTAAGAATACCCGTACCCGAACCAGGTCCCCTATCACGCATGCAGTCCCGCCATGCAAAAACCCACATGCTCGTCCCTTCATCCCTACCAAACCTTAGCACCATGTGTCCTTCCCAGTCGATCCCGTATATCTTGCCACAACAGCCGCCTCATCACCTCCATCGCATGCCGCCAAGTACCGCACCAGCTTCCCCGATAGCCACCATGCATCGCCGCTGCAATGCTCTGTCTACCTCGGGTCTTGCAGGCTTCTCGTTGCGCCATAGTGGCCACCACTACGGCTGCTGCCACACTCCGCCATCCTCACGTCGCTCCTCCATAGCTCGCCCCCGTGCCCTTTCCTTGCTTGATTCCATGGCCGCACACCACTACCCTCCACAGCCACCACAGTCGATCACCATGATCCAACACTAAACCCTAATCGGGTTCTACTAAACCATAATGAAAACGTGACATGATAGGAGTAATGAGGATTACCTTGGTAAGATGTGTAGCTTTTCCGCTGAAGATCGCCATGTCACCACCGATAGACCACCGCGCTCTTCCTCTTTTTTCGGTGACCCCTTTCTCTGCTCCCCTTCCTTGCCGTCAAGCGCACACCTTGCAGAGAATGGCATTAGGGTTTCCTATAAGTTGATTAAATATAATCAACAAATACGTTCGGGTCCTTGTAGTTCATCTCCTGTGCATTTTGATCTCAACTCTATTTAACGGCTAATCTATCACTTAACTCGAGTCGAAGCACATCATAACGATAAACCTTGCTCCTTATTTCGTGTACTAGCGGTTCGGGTCGTCCACTAACCCAAGTCTCTAGTTTATGGATTTTCGAGATGTTACATCTTCCAGAGGGAACGGATGATTTTGTGGTGTATTGCGATGCATCCATTCAGGGTCCTGGTTGTGTGTTAATGCAACGAGAAAAAGTGATCGCGTACGCTTCACGTCAACTAAAGATTCATGAGAAAAACTACACCACTCATGACCTAGAGTTGGGAGTCGTAGTTTTCGCACTTAGGATATGGAGACATT
This sequence comes from Smallanthus sonchifolius, assembly GCA_023525975.1. Lineage (NCBI taxonomy): Eukaryota > Viridiplantae > Streptophyta > Magnoliopsida > Asterales > Asteraceae > Smallanthus > Smallanthus sonchifolius. The sequence continues at coordinate 74,917,340 of CM042027.1, read as the reverse complement.
ACTTGTACGGTACCAAGTGCACTATCTACACCGATCACAAGAGTCTTAAGCATATCTTTAAGAAGAAAGAGTTGAACATGCGACAACATCGTTGGGTCGAGCTCTTGAATGATTATGACTATGCGATCAGATATCATTCAGGAAGGCTAATGTTGTAGCTGATGCCCTAAGTTGAAAGGAAACTAAGCCCAAACGAGTTCGAGCATTACAACTTACCATTCATACAGGATTACCTAACAAAATCTGTAGTGCTCAATTCGAAGCCCTGAAAGGAGCAAACCTACCGCTGGAAGCCACACGCGGTATGGAGGAACGACTTGAGATCAAATCTGACGACATTCGCTACTTCACCGAGCGAATATGGATTCCATTATTCGGAAACTTAAGCGAACGGGTCATGGATGACGCTCATAAATCTTGTTACTCTATTCATCCAGGTTCCGACAAGACGTACCATGACCTAAAGGTGCTATATTGGTGGCCAAAGATGAAGGCCGATATAGCCACCTATGTAAGCAAGTGCCTTCCGATTTACTTCAGCAACCAGAGATTCCCATGTGGAAATGGGTGCAAATATCTATAGATTTTATCACAAAATTTCTACAAACTCCTAGCGGATGTGATACCATCTGGGAAATTGTCGATCATTTGACAAAGTCCGCTCACTTCTTAGCAATCCAAGAAACAGACAAAATGGAGAAACTTACCCGTATTTATTTAAAAGAAGTAGTCTCTCGGCATGGGGTGCCAATTTCTATCATTTCGGATCATGACGCACGATTCATCTCACGTTTCTGGCAATCTTTACATAAAGCTTTAGGCACGCGTCTAGATATGAGCACAGCATACCATCCTCAAAAAGATGGCCAAACGGAGTGTACAATTCAAACTCTGGGGGATATGCTACGAGCTTGTTTGATTGATTTCGGTAACACTTGGGAGTCTCACCTACCGCTGGTGGAGTTCTCCTACACCAACAGTTATCACACTAGCATTAAAGCAGCTCCATTTGAGGCATTTTATGGACGGAAATGCCGCTCTCCTATTTGTTGGGCCGAGGTTGGGGATAGTCAACTTACGGGTCCTGAACTTGTACTTGAAACTTCTGAGAAAATTGTTCAAATTAGAAATCATATGGCAGCAACTCGTTATCATCAAAAGAGCTATGCCGATAAGCATTGTAAACCGTTGGAGTTTCAAGTAGGCGATATGGTCTTGTTAAAAGTCTCAACTTAGAAAGGTGTCATTCGTTTTGGGAAACGAGGCAAATTAAACCTTCGTTAAGTTGGACCTTTCAAGATAGTGAAGAGAATTGGCCCAGTAGCGTATCAACTGGATCTACCCGAAGGACTTAGTGGTGTACACAACGACTTTCACGTCTCGAACTTGAAGAAATGTCTAGCAGACGAGTCACTCGCGGTTCCTCTTGAGGAACTACACATCGATGAACAGTTGCGTTTCATCGAAGAACCGGTAGAAATCTTGGATAGGGAAGTCAAAACGCTTAAACATAGTAAAATACCTATTGTTAGAGTTCGTTGGAACTCGAAACGCGAACCAGAATTCACGTGGGAGCGTGAGGATCAGATGATGCGCAAGTATCCTCATCTATTCAAGCACTCCACGTCAAACTCTTTAAGTACTATTCTAATTTTCGATACGAAAATTCTTTCAACTAGGGGATGATTTGACATCTGGGATTTTTTTTATTATTATAATTTTCGGGACGAAAATTCTTTCAACTACGGGATGATGTGACAATCCGGAATTTTTATACTAACTCTGTTAGCTAAATCCAGTTAAGTCCTAACCTAATCAACCTAGTTTTAAACCCCAAGGACTATTTCTGTCAAGAATTAAACTAGAACTGCAAGGACTAGTTATGATAATTGTCCAAACTCAATTTGTTGACCCTGAAAGTCAAAATCAAGAATTTTGAATCTTGTTTGACTTTGTAAAGTCAAACTCGTAGAATTTGGGTTAAAATTTGAATTCAAGAATCAATTTTAATCTGATTTTGTAACGGATCAAGCATGTTCCTAGCATTAACAGTCGTAACCTTCGGTTTAATCATCATCATTATCGAATTCAAACCCAATTATAGGCATTCAATCCGTAATCGTCGACTTCATCCTTTTTGCTCACCAATTCGCAACAATTCGATAAAATACATGAAAATTGAACACCCTCACTCCTTAATCGCATACCTCAAGAACTTTTGCACGTCTCAATTCGATCGGAATCAAAGTCGGAATCACCGGAGACAAAGCCACACAAAGTCGGAATACGTTTTAGTCGAGCACCTTCAATTCAAACCTAATTCTGGTAACTAATCTCACCCTTAGCTTCGTTTCATTGTCTAGATTGAAAACCCTATGTTAATTCGATCATATAACATCGATTTAGTGATGAATCAATTCGAGGGTTCAACACACATACGGGTTTAATCAAATCTTAACCTAGACCCAACCTCAATCCAATTTATTTACATGGATTGATTCGCAATCATCCACCCTTTGAAAGCCCTATGGTTCCAACAACTAATTTTATCCGATTTAGTGAATTTGAATTCGTGTTCTTAAACTAGGGTTTGTTCATAATACATTTTGGGGTTTTCAATCCTAAACACAGTTTCAATCAAATTAAACTATAGGGATAGATTCGCAATAACTTGCTCTGCAAAAGCTCCATGGATTCAACAAATTGTACTATCAGATTTTATCAAATTGATTTTGAGTTCATATCTAGGGTTCCGACTCTTGAATCTGGAATTAAAAAAACCTAAACACGTTTATTTCACAATTAAACTCACGTTGGATTTGCAATATTGTGTTTAACAAAACCCATATGCTTTCTGATTCAATCGATATCCAAATCGGTGGATTTGGGATGGTGTTTAGGTTCGGCTCGATAGGGGAGGTGAGGCACAGAGTCTGTTGTGTTAAAACCATTTGATTTCGGTTGTGTATGTGATTCACAAAGTAGCTGAGTTGGTTAAAGTGTTGTGCTGGTGGGGAGGAGACCCGGGTTCGAGTCTCCTCACCCCTGTTTTTGAATTTTTATGAGTTTTAAGTATTATTTCAATATAAAACCTTTTTCACTATTATTTTAATAATACGTTAATGTGTTTAAACCGGAAAAACCAGCCGTGGGCTTGCGTTTAGATTTTTATAGCACAATTCTATTATTGTTTCACTTTTTTATAATAATATATATATTATTGTCATTTCGAATAAAACAATATATTAATATTATTTTTAAAACGGTAACTTCAAAATAATATATATTAATAGATTATTTACTCCACGTTAATAAACTTAATATAAGCGTTTGCAAATTTATAAATAATATATTTATTATACACATTTATGTTCTCGAATAAAATAATATACTTATCATTTTGTCGCTCGATTTGTTTGTTGTGATAGTTTGTAAAATTTAAAAATAATATATATGCTATATTATTTTCCTAATCATTCTTTTAACGGTACGAATGTACCAACATATTTACTATACTATTGTTTGTCTTTCGTCGCATATCGTAATCATTCTAATTATTTTAACTTAGAAATCCGTATTCCCGTGGACACGTTCGTTTACTCTTTGATCATTAGAGCGTTTCTTTTAGGACGTTCAACATTCCGTGTCATCGTCACATATCCCAATATATCCCATTTTATCCCTAATAATTATGATGTAATTCTAGGGCATTCGGGAGCCATGTTGGGCTAACGCTTGAGATTCAAATCTCATACTTGCGTCATACTACCTACTACGCAACGCAGGTGAGTTTTCACGGCCCCTTTTACTGTTTTAAAATTGAGGAGAAAACATGACACAACTATTTTTTATTATTGTAATTCATATGTTATCACTGTTGAGGCTAAGCGTAACACACTATCACTGAAAGTACTCACACAAATCGAACCGTTAAAATGGATCTTAGCGAGATAATGTTTAGTAGTACTACTAGGTTTGACAAGCCCCACCCGCGTTTATCGCGCTAACTCGATTGGAGGTCGAACGGGTGAAATGTTAGCCTACTCACATTTGCTAGAGTTGATAGACCTGGCAGGAGGCAAACAAACACAATCAGTCAGCTTCAGTTGCGAGCGCTTTAGTAAGACATGAACATAGGCTAGCTACCTATAGATACACATATTGAATGCACATAATCTTGTAAACGCTTTCATTACGACATTGAAACTTGTGAACTCACCAACCTAGTGTTGACACGTTTTCTTACATGTTTTTTCAGGACGTTAAGCAGGTGCACGTTAGGGCATGCATGGTGTCAACTTGATATATTCAATAATTGTCAAGCTATTGAACATTTATTATGTTTCAGTTATTTTTAGACTTGGGCGCGTTGTTTTGCACATTTACTCTCTTGTTTAAACGCTTCCGCATTAACTCTAAACTTTTATAATATTTCATTTGAGTCCCATATAGTATCGTTCAATGTAACTAATGAATGAGATCCTGGTTTGTCATGCACCAAACGGTAAAACTCCGTTAGTGGAATTTGAGGGTGTGACAACTATGTATGCACTCAGTCTCTGTAACTGGCTGTGATTATCAATAGACGAAGTTTGAAGTATTTCTTGTTTGTTGTCGATTTACTTAGTTGTGTTGCTTGATACTCCACCTAGTCACGTGCATTCCGCACCAGGTCTGACTAGTCACACACACTCGCACGTAACGATCCGAGACACCCGGGGACCTACAAGTGGTATTAGAGCTTTGTATATTGATTTCGAGTGTTGTGAGTGTGTTAGGAGCATTTTGAATACAATCTACAGCCTTTTTACAAGTAAAAGTGACCTATTTTGGTATTTTGTGATAAAACAGAGGTAGCTCTTGAGCACTGTTTTAGACTAAAAAATCAGTAAAAATCCGACATTTTTGTTGTTTGTTTGAGTGTTTTGATCACCAAGGGTTTGTTAGAAAAAAGTTTCTAACCTTTTGGCTTGATCAATTTGTTCAAAGTTTCAATTTTTGAAGATTTGAGGATATTCCGGTGATCGGAAAAAGTTGGTGGAGTAGGTGGATAAAGTGAATTGCGTACTTACCTTTTTTGGCAAAAAGGACAGTCTTGCTGCGTACTTGCTAAGTACGCCAGACCAACTTTGTGCGTACTTAAATTTCCTTCCTGCATACTTAATCTTACTCATGCGTACTTGCTAAGTACGCAAGAGCAAACTTTAAGTGCGCAAGAACAAATTGCTAAATGCGCAATGCCAGATCCAAGTGTGCAAGTTGTGCTGATTTTCTGATTTTTGTCTAAGTGTTACACCATGGCAAACCTTCAGAACTTAAGTACCCTGTTTAACTATGACAATGAGGTAAGGACTCCTCAGAAACCACCAAAGCTGCTTAATATAAATGATTATTCGAATCGGAAAGCACGCTTTGAGGAGTACATCTCATATACTGATTCCTCACTGTCGATACCTATTCTTGAGGGATATAAGCATCCAACTTATGTGTTTCTTGAAGAAACTATTCCCAAACCTATTTCCAAACTAGACGAAGAAGAAAAGAAAGTATATGAACGTGAAAATAAATTACTCTAGCGTTGTCTAGAGATCTTTTTCATAGCTTCGGGGTTAGGATAATTCTAAAGATCTATGGAAGGCCATTCAGAAGAGGTTTGAGGGGAAGATTGACGTCAAGAAGAGCAAGGGAGAGCTTCTGAGGAAACAATATGAGTGTTTCAGATACTTGGAGAATGAATCAACTGATGAACTTATATCTAGATTCTATCTTCTCTAGACTGAGCTGAAGTCGTATGAGCTCAAGTATCATGCTGATGAGTTGGTGGAGAAGTTTCTGGATGCCTTACCACCTAAGTTTGACATGTATACCATTCTTTTGAGAGAAAATTCAAAATTCTATGAGATGACTACTGAGAAAGTGATAGGCAAGGTTCAGGCACATGATATGAACTTAAGAAAGAAGGAAAGTTTCGGACAACCTCAAATACAAGATCCTTACATGTATTTTGGGGTGAATTCTACTGTAAAACTGTCTAGTACTAGAATTTCCTTGTACCTCGAGAGTCCTCAAGTAGAGGAAAACTTGAATGGTGGTGGTAATCATACTGGTTTTACTGCATCAGGATCTGGTCAACACCATCAATCCTCATCAAGGAACACTACATCTACATCTTCAGGCAACCAAACTGCCATAGCCAAGATTGCTGAAGATCACGTGGCCTCGTTCTCGTCATGTATGCTTCTCTACGAGAACTTCATTGGTGGGAAGCTAACGGATCCTGAGACCATTGAGGAAGACTTCAATCAGGTGGATCCAGATGACACGGAGGACATGGATATTCAGTGGATTATGGCTATGATCTTAAGAAGGGTGAAGCGTTTCCTAAATCGAACTGGAAGGAAGTTTGTTGGTGGGCATTCAAATGCCAAGGTTGGATTTGATAAATCCAAAGCTAAGTGCTACAAATGTCAAAACTTTGGACATTTCGCAAGGGAATGTCAGAAGGATAAAGCACTAGCTTCGGGTTTCACTAGACCAAGCCAGGGAAGCTCCTCAAGAAATAACCAATGATTCAACAATCAGGACAACCGCAATCAAAGTCAAGGTGGAACGTCCAGTGCTCTAGTGGTTCAGTAGGACGACAACTTTGATTGGGGTGTTCATCTAGATGATGCCATTGTTTCACAGACCAAGATGGGTCTCATGGCAGAGATTGTTGAAATGATGGAAGCAGAAGAAAGGGAAGCTTCTGTAGCTGACCAAAGAGAATCTACTCCTGCTCTTTCCCTCATGACTATTGGAGAGGCATCAAGCACGTCAACTGAGGTAGATTTTAATTCTTTTGTTGTTATTTCATGTTCAAAATGTTCAGGCTTGAAGGAAGAGAACGCTCGACTTCAAGACAAAGTTGAACCCCTTCGTATTGCAGCGTTAAGTTACAAAGAAAATGAAAAAAGTTTTAAAGAATCAATTGAAACTCTTAAGGAAGAAAGACACGAGTTTTCAATTAAAATCAGTGAACAACAGTTTCATTTGGACGTTGCACACAAGGGTTTGGAGAAAAAGAACGTGGAAATTGCCAAACTGCAAAATGAGATCCTGCAGTTAAGTGGCAAGATTGAGAAGTTGAAAAAATCTCGTTTTATGGTGGAACACTACGAATATCTAGTGAGGCAAGTGAATGGATTGGGCTTAGGTACCAATGCCATTCCTCCACCAGTGAGCGGGAAGTTTGTCAATGGGTTGATTGACATTGACTTGTCATGTCTTGATGAATCCTCAAGTCAGGATGATTCATCAAGCAAGGATGATTCCTCAACCAAGGATGAGTCCTCATGTAAGGTCAGCTCATCATCCGAGGATGAGTTCTTCTCGGATGAAGGCTCTGAGAACACCAATCTTGAGGGTGTTGTCTCAGAGGAGGTTTCTTGGTGATCAAAAGATTGGGAAAAACATTATCACTGATCGTGATAATTGCATTTTAACTGAACCAAACACCGTTTAATCTAATGATAAACTAAAATGAATGCTTTATGGAGGCTTCAAAACCATTAAGCAAACCAAGAAAGAAACTTTTATTAATCACTTGAGTAGAAATTACCAGAAAAAACATTGATAAATATTATACTCAAGGTGATAAATCTAAGTCACATTAAGTGCAGGGTATTAGTTATGTTCACCAAACAACCATTGGCACTCCAAAAGCTGAATCATCTGCATTCATAAGCAGAGAAACTTACAGGAGTACTTACAAAGAAAATATGACTTGCTTTCACTGTGGCATAGTCGATCACATTCTTGTGAACTGTCCTGATAAGAACCAAGGGAAACGGCCAGTTGTTCATAAACAAGTTGTTTCTCCCAAGACACCATCAGTGAAGCAACACCAAAATCCCAAATCAAATGTGGTGAAACCACCAGTGAAACCTATGGTGAAGCCAAAGACACCATCTGAGGCTAAATCATCTGTTCCAAAATGGGAGAAGCAACCTGCTAAACCCAGTGTATCTATCTCTGGTAGTATACAATCTGGTGAGAAGCCTGTGGTGAAACTTTCTAAGCCACATAGAAGAAGAAGGAACAACAGGTTAAGAAAACTTGAACAACAGCTAGCTTGTAGTCAACAGGGTGAAGCTTCCACTAGTTCACCTAAAGCTGAGACTAGCAAGCCTGATGTTCAGAAGGCTAAAAAAAGGTCCTAGACTAAGAAAAACAAAAATTCTAAACCTTCTGATCCTAAATCTTCTAAGAATTCACCCATTTTTTATCGTCATGATTACGAATTAATAGAGGTTGTTTATTTTGAGAACGACGGACAACCCAAGACCACTATGGATTGGGTCTCCAAATCTAACTAGTTTGCTTGTGACTCATGCAGGGACATTCGAATGAAAACTATATGTAACCATTGGTATTTAGATAGTGGATGTTTCCGGCACATGACAGGCAACATGGCCTTGCTTCAAGATGTTAAACCATTCAGAGACGGCTATGTGGCCTTTGCAGGAGAAAAAGGCGGTAGTATCACTTCTCAAGGCTTGGTTACGAATGTATGTTTTAGCTTCAACAATGTCAACTACTGCGAGCAGATGAAGCATAACTTGTTGAGTGTTTCTCAGATGTGCGACAAAGAGTACTCGGTTATGTTTGATAAGTCTGAATGCTTGATTCTCAAGCCTGGTTTTGAAGTTCCTGTGGAGTGGATTCTGATGAGAGCACCAAGAACAAATGACACCTATCAGATCGATATGAGCGTGGTGACAACCACCTCATCAGTTGCTACTTGTTTTCTTACAAAGGCGACAGAGCTTGACTCAATCTTGTGGCATAGGAAACTCGGAAACATTTCTTATCGAAAAATGAATAATCTTGTCCAAAACGGTTTGGTAACCGGTGTTCCTAAGCTGAGATTTTCCATTGCAGATGACTGTATGCCTTGTAAAAGGGCAAACAACACCGGAAATCTCACAAGCCCAAGCTCCAAAACTCCATTGATACCCCTTTAGAACTCCTACACATGGATTTGTTTGGACCCATAAGTATCAAGAGTATTGGAGGGAAGTCATACTGTCTAGTTGTAATTGATGACTTCTCACGTTTTTCTTGGGTGCATTTCTTAGGTACAAAGGACGAGACTGCTGAAATTCTTCAATGCAAGCTGAAGGTTAGAAGAATAAGGAGTGATAATGAAACTTAGTTCAAGAATAATATGATGGAGCTTTTCTGTCTCAAGAAGGGTATTCATCATGAATTTAGTGCCCCGTACACACCTCAGCAGAACGGAGTTGCAAAAAGGAAGAACAGAACTTTGATCGAGACTGCAAGGACAATGCTATCAGATGCCAAGCTTCCTGTAACTTTCTGGGCAGAAGCAGTAAATACAGCTTGTCACGTCTTGAACAGAGTTTTGGTAGTTAAAGGACAAAACAAAAGCTGTTATGAGCTGATCAACAATCGACCTCCAAATCCAAATTTCATGCAAAAGCGGTAGAAGGCGTCTTCTTAGGATATGTTGCCAACTTACCCTGCAAGAGAGTGTACAATATAGGAACACGCTCAGTTGAAGAATGGTTCGAAGTGGATTGCAGTAAATACAGTACTCCACCAGAACCTACAGGTCCAGCGTGGGGATTCGATTATGATGCTCTATTCAAGTCTTTTAACCTTCCTGATCTATCTGTCGAAGATACCGCCCATTTGTACGAATTCATTAATGGCGCTGATGACTCCAATTTCTCCACTCATGCCACTGTGCAAGTAATGACGAGGAAATTGTTCATGTTGATGGGAATGACACTCCAGCTGATCCTAACGCTCATGTAGGAAATGAAGCTCCAGTTGATCCAATCAACATTGAATCGTCTTCATCTGGTTCACATGATATGGAGGAGTTAAGTACGAATCTTGATACAAATCTCCAGGAACCGCATGTAGCAGAGACGAGAGTGCATAAGAATCATTCAATTGACAACATTATTGGTGATTTTAATGCCGGTGCTCAAACTTGTCATAGAACCATTTCCGAAAACACGAGTCCGGTATCATGGAAACATGTTTGCATGCTGCATTCGTATCCCAATTGGTGTCGAAGAACGTGAAAGAGGCTCTCGCTGATAACTGCTAGATTGAGGCTATGCAAGATGAGTTGTCTCAATTCCAAAAGTTGCATGTGTGGGATTTGGTTGACCTTACAAAGGGTATGCATCTAATTGGAACCAGATGGGTGTTCAAATGCAAGACGGACGACAGACATGTTGTAGTGAAGAATAAACAAGGTTGGTTGTTCAGGGTTTTTATCAGCAAGATGGCCTGGATTACACTGAAGTATATGCCCCAGTTGCTAGACTTAAGGCCATTCGGCTGTTTCTGGCTTATGCCTCATTCGTCGGTTTCAAGGTCTATCAACTTGATGTGAGGAGTGTTTTCCTGTATGGAAAAGTTCATGAAGAGGTCTATGTCACTCAACCACCCCGCTTTGAAGATCCACATAATATTGATAAAGTGTATAAACTGGATAAAGCACTTTATGGTCTTCATCAAGCACCTCGGGCATGGTATGAGACTTTGTCAAAACATTTATTGTCCAATGGTTTCGATCGTGGACAGATTGACTCGACCCTCTTCATACAGAAAGCTGGAGGTGATATTCTACTTGTGTAAGTGTACGTTGATGACATTATCTTTGGGTCTACAAATGAAGAGATGTGTAGGGAATTCGAAAGGGTGATGAAGTCCGAGTTTGAAATGAGCAATATGGGTGAAATGTCATTTTTCTTGGGTCTGCAAGTCAGTCAAAGGGAGGATGACATTTATCTACATCAAAATAAGTATATACAAGACATTTTGTTAAAATAAAAAATGAATGATTGTAGTACTTATCGCACACCAATCCAGTCAATCACGGTTTGCATCCAGACAAAGATGGAAAGGATGTGGATTGTAAATTGTACCACGGGATGATCGGATCTCTTATGTATCTCACAGCTTCAAGGCCCGGCATAATGTTTGCTGTGTGCTTGTGCTCGAGGTTTCAGTCACAACCGAAGGATCTCACATGATAGCTGTGAAGAGGATCTTCATATACCTGAAAAGGAAACCCCGATTAGGTCTTTAGTACTCCAAGCAGCAGTCATTTGAATTCAAAGCCTACACTGATTCTGACGATGGCGGTTATAATCTCGATAGAAAATCAACCTCAGGTGGATGTCAATTCTTGGGAGACAGGCTGGTCTCCTAGGAGTACAAGAAGCAGTCAACGGTTTCTGTCTCAACATGTGAAGCAGAGTACATTGCTGCCGCAAACTGTTATTCTCAGATATTATGGATCCAACAACAATTGAGAGACTATGGCTTAAACTACACCGGAACCCCCTTGTTCATTGACAAGAATGCCACCATGTCCATCACAAATAACCCGGTGAAACATTCCAAGACTAAACATATTGAGATTCATCACCACTTCATCCGTGATTGTGCTGAAAAGCACTTAATTGAACTTGTAAAAGTTTACACGGATGACAACTTTGCTGACATTTTCACTAAGGCGTTTGATCGAACTCGTTTTGAACATCTCATCAACATGATAGGGATGTTCAATCCTGAGTGAAAACTTGTTTTTCTAATCAAAACATTTTCTTGGAAGTTAAACTTTTATGTCTTTTAAGTTTGCAGTTTGTTTATCTTTCAAGTTATTTCAGAAAAACCCAAACATAATAGAAAACAAAGAAAAATTTCAAAGTCATTTGAAGAAAAAAAGGAAATGATAGCACATCAGTAATAATCTAAACGTCTTAGACTGCACATATGGAAAATGATTGCGTCATGCTTATTTGATTGATTAAATTGTTTGACTTGTTCATCTGCATATTTACAAGTACTTTGAATTGTCAATAGGCTATAAGCGTCTTTGAATCATTAGTAGTGTGAAAACTAAATCAATTATACAACTATGATTTGAACCTATGTTTGCTAGTGTGTGTGTGTAAAAGAATGTAAAAGATCACTATCAGATATAGGCTGTAATATTTTGGCAAGTATTTTCTTCTGAGACTAGTTTTGGGTTAGGTCATTAGCACAATTACTGCGTTTCATCTTACTGCCCATACTCACAATTATGCAATGAGGATTGAACCAAGACATGTATTGACATTAACCGTTAAGCATATATTCACCCTTGAATCATTCCTGATTCATTGAAATCAAATCCAGATAAAAGTTGGATCCCCTTACCTAAATCCTCAGACACCATATTCATTATCTTGAATCATTATTCCGATATTCACAGAAGAAATCCTATGAAACCAAGACAAATGAATCACTCGATTCTGAATCATATGATTCCTGATAATCCTTATGGATTCTGCTTGATTTTTTTGTGCTAACTAATGAAACATCATTCTGGAAATTTTGAAAATCATTGGGAAAATCTTAGATGCCTTGAGATAGTGCACATTTAAATTCATGTAGCATAACTGTGGGGTACACGTTGTATACTTATAATGATTAACTTAACACACAAGAACGTGATACTAGATGCTTATGATTTCCAATCTTATAATATTGCCAACTTGAATGACTTGTTCATATTGCTTATTACGTATGAATATGTAGTACACCATGACAAGATCCCATATTCTTTGATGTTTATATTGAATCATTTTTTCTTTTAATAGCCTGACATGATCCTCTGCTCATGACTTTGACCAAAAAGAGATTGTGTGTATATACTTGTATATCTTCATTCAGAAAAAGATGAAAAAATTTTAAGTTTATGAATAGTTCAATTTTCTTTATAGTTTATCAAAAATTTAAGAAAAGCCAAAAATATTTGTGTTTAACTTCCTTGAATTGTTGTTGAAACCTCTAGATTGAACTTTCATATCCGGTTCGCTATTTGACTTGACATTTCTTCATAATTTGAGTTAAATTTTGAGTGCACAAGTGTTACTACGTACTTGTTAAGTGCACAAGAGTAACACCTTACGTACTTACCAAGTATGCAAGCCTAAGTCTGCGTACTTAGTAAGTATGCAGGAGTTACTTCATGCGCACTTAATAAATACGCACGACAGTTGTGAGTGGGGTATATATACGGGAGTTAGTCATTTTCACCAGTTCATCTCTTTCAAACGACTACCACTATGCTATACCCACGACCCGATTTTTCCTAAAAAATTCGTGTGTTTCCAAACAAGTTTTTCATCCCGATCTTAGTTTCATCTTCATCTAACTAACATTTGGTGATATTCTCAGTCGATTTCATCCACAAAATCATGTGTTTTGGACCGATTCTTGAACCTGAAAAAGTTAGGGTTTTGATCATGAAATTTCCATCGATTTTGGGTGTTTTCGAGTAAAATTATACCTTCAAATCTATTTAATATCATTAATTAAAGCTCTAGTAACTCAAATTTGTCCTTAACATGGTTTGATTTTGATTTTGGCCTCTTGGTTCCCGTGGGTTTACGTTGAACAAAAGCTTGGTCACAAATGACCGGGTTTAGCATGATATTGTTGTTGGTTTTGGTCCCATTAGTCCTAAACTTTGTTTTCGACCTTGTGGTGACCATAATCCACAACAAAATCACACATTCTTCAGATTTGGATTTTTGAAAATTTTGGATAAGGGCTTGTTCTTGCGCACTTAGTAAGTACGCAAGAGATAGTTCCTGCGTACTTGCTAAGTACGCAAGAAGTAAACCCTGCGTACTTGCCAAGTACGCAGGAAGTGCAATTCTGAAATTTTTCTAAGTCTGCAAATTTGAACTTTGTGAACGTGCTATACCTAGTCATGTCAGTTCAATTCCAATGAGTCTATTTGTTCTTATAGTGTTCATTGTGTGTTCTTGCAGTGACGGCTTGTGCAATTACCAGTGAGTTCAATATTCTTGCTCTCACGAATCTGGAATGGAAGGGTGCTGCACTTCAATATAGAGAGATTGTGGACTTTCTGAATCGTTCCAAGATCAACTATGCCATTTCTGCTGATCCAATCGTTTCAAGACCTTATCTGGAATAGTTCTGGGAGACAACTGATCATGATTGTACGGTAACCCCAAATGTTATTAGGGCTACTGTAGCGGGTCATGATATTGCTATCTCTTAAGACACCATCAGGAGAGTCCTACAGTTCAGAGATCTAGCAACCGACCCAGTTACTTATCCTGATTACATTATGGATGGGTGCTGGAGAACGAGGATGGGATACATCGGTGCTAGAGACTATGCCTCGCATAAGAAGATGTGGTTACTAGACCATATCATGATCATGTGCATCTCTTCACAAAAAGCAGGAAAGGATGCCATGGGTCACGACTTGGCAGCTGCAATGGTTGTGTTGTCTCTCAACAAGGGCTATAACTTCTCCAAATACATCTACAAAGCCTTAACCGATCAAATCAATACGGCAGAGAGGTTTAGATTCTTGTTGTACCCACGATTTATACAGTTGCTGATAAATGATGCCTTGCCAAATCTTCCGGTAACTGGTGAAAGATTACAGGCCAAGAGAGTGTTTTCTCAATTCCTTACGTCAGGCAGTGTAGAACCTACCCCTGTGCACACTCCTCTCTTTGGCCACCTAATCAATGAAGCATATGTGGCCCCTCCGGATCTAAGATGGTTTAGTGCTGAGTCTAAGCCTGAACGGAGTGAACACTCTCATGAACAAGTAGAGGAGGAAGCAGAAGGAGATGAAGAATCTGAGAGTCATGATTCTGAAGAGGGCGGTGATGAAAAACAAGAAGGAGGAGATGGTGCTGAGGAGTCAGATTCTGAAGCCACTGAATCTGATTCATCTGATTCTGATCATACACCATATCAATCACACCCAAGGGAGTTGACGAAGGTCTCCCTTCCGAGTCATCTTCTATAAGACAAAGACAAGAGAGTACTGGAAGCGACTATGAACCCGATTCTGATTCAGATGCTGAATTATCGAGACAAAGAAGAGAAAGAAGTATAAAGCGCGGGGGGATAGGCCATTTACGGCTATCCTTAGAAAAGTTGAAGCTCGTGTGTCATGGCAGCCAATCACTGAGGCCGTGAGCACTTCTTCACCCTCTACTTAAACTTCTAGCCAACTGTATCAGCGACAGCGGAGGAGGTAGCCACATGTTAGTGCTGAGGTGGCTGCTACTACTGTCACATAGGATGTTCTTGTGATAGTATCCCTCCCAGTTCAATCTGTCCACCAGGTGATGGTGTCGAGTCCAATTCAGATAGAGTTGATTACCATCACCCCAACCACCTTTGAGACCACAACCATCCCAACCACTATCCCTACTACCACCCTTCAACCACTCAGTGAACCCTTCTTATATGGTGATTTCACCCATGGGTTCGATTTTGAAGAAATCTTCACCTTTCCCCCTCATACAACCGAGGCCTCTATAACTAGGGATCCTGATCCTAGGAATGTAAGAATTGCTACTCTAGAGTTTCAAGTGGCTGGTTTACTTGAGACGGTACGAAAATCAAGGGTGGAGTCTGACAAGAAACAAGGTCAGATTAATTCTTTGGTTGATGAAGTATCTACTCTGAAGAAAGAGCATGAAATGATGGTTAAGTTGGTCTGTGATATAACCAAAACGCTTGCTGCTTAGGGGGATAAGATTCAAGAGTTACTGAAGGAGAAGGAGAAACTAACAAAGCCTAGTAGTGATGAGGCTTGTCACCTAACTAAGGATAATCACACGGACAAGGATCCTGAAGCCGGTCCCAGTGGAAGTGAGCAACAAGCGTTAGCGATTGTTCCCATTTCTGATGTGCCTATGGTTGAGGAGTAGTCCACTCAACATGAAGGTGACGTGTCAGGTAGTGGAGGTGGTACTGGAAAGTCTGCGGCTGATGTTCTTCACGACCTGTCTGATGAGGTCATTCTAATGATCGAGCCAGACTATTCCAAGGAAGCTCAGATCGATGCTCTCATCAACTTACAAGAAGGAGAGATCGAGTCTGATGAAGAATGGGATGTTGAAGATGAAGATGTTGTGGTGGAGTTTACAAAGGGGGACGGTGAAGGAGTTTACGAGCTTGAGGATGGAGAGATCTTTAAGGCTCCTTCCTTTGAAGCTACTTCTAACACATGTTCAGTCGATCCTGAATTCGTTGCTGAGGCTAATGGGGTAGCAACCTTGACTAAAGCCTGTCCCACCGATCCCAAACCTGTTGATCCAGAAGCGTGGAAGAGTAAATATCATTGCAGATGGTTTACTAAGGTTCAAGCTCCTGTCTGGCAAAAAACATCCATAATAAACAAACATGGAGCTACAGGTATGATCTTGTCTGTCAGGTTTGACGACGACAAGAAGTTGTTCGCCATCAAAAGAGCCGGTGGGGTTCAGTACTTGAAACCTACTAGCGAGGCATTTAACTCATTGCCGAAGTACGACCTGGTGAACCTTGCCAACCGTGAACTGCTGGGTGACACAAGTCATGCAGTGGCGAAGGGTTTGAGGGGTACACTACAGCGAGATGGAAGTTCAGGATACTTTGAGGTATTCAAGCCTCAAATGCCGAAGAGAGTCCGGGATAAGACTGTCAAACATCCCGTGACTATCGAAGCCTAAAGAAGCTGGTTTACAAGCCAATGATGTGTGAAACCAAGATTTTCCTTAGCAAGTTATCTCAGTATATCCTTGCCAACATATGGTACTGGTACGTAGATCCAAAGACGGGCGAGGCGGTGGTGATTGGAAGACTAAGGTCCGGGAGTGGATGCTTGTAGCCAAAGGAATTGATCACGGCCTTTGATGAAATCACTTTCATCAACTTCTCTGTGAAAGATATGACGACTCTTAATGAAAGATATTGCATCTACACGGATGAGTGGACGAAGGTTTAAACATCAAGATATGACAAGCTAGTCAAGTTATGTCTTGACTACAAGCTGAAGATGGGAAGCTAGATCTGCAGGAGGTTGAAGACCGAAGACAATCCAGAGTTGTTTTCAAGGGGGAGTTTGTTGGAGCACTTTGTGTGACAGGCACTCTGGATGTTGTCTTACGCTTTTGTACTTTACTTTTTGTATTTGTATTGATATTTAGTATCTGTATGTACTGGCTTATCGAGTTGTAAACGTATATGTAGGTACTGTGTTGTCTTTGTAAAGTGTTGTGCGCACTTAACAAGTGCGCAGGATATAGATCTTACGTACTTAGCAACTATGCATGAGCAAAGGCTGCGTACTTGCTAAGTACATAGGAGTTAATCCCTGCGCACTTGACAAGTGCGCAGGTAACAGGTCTTAGTATATATAGCAAGGTTGTGACAGAATTATGTACGCACTCATTCTCTGTAACCGGCTGTGATTATCAATAGACGAAGTTTGAAGTATTTCGTGTTTGTTGTCGGTTACTTTGTTGTGTTGCTTGATACTCCACCTAGTCACGTGCATTCTGCACCCGGTCCGACTAGTCACACACGCTCGCATGTAACGATCCGAGGGACCTACAACCCGAGTTCGATAAAAGTTGATTGAAACAATTCGAGTAAAAACTCAAAAAATTATACAAATCAATTTCTTTGTAGTAGAATGAACTGAAACATCATCAGTCACTTTATATGATCGTGGAGAACTTTATTATCTTTATCAATTATTTTCCTTACTTTTAGACATTTAGTATTTCACTTTTTAAATGAATTTATATAGACATGCATCATTATTGTTTTAGTATTTATAAAGTGGCTCATAAAGTATGGTGTTTTATAGGAATATCATGGGTTTAAAGTATGGTGTTTTACTTGAACACAATGTGTTTAAAGTTATGGTGTTTTACTTGAACACAATGTGTTTAAAGTTATGGTGTTTTACCTGAACACCATGGGTTTAAAGTTATGGTGTAAAACATCATGATCAAAAATCATAAACGCTATGTTGAAAGTTGATGCTCAAGTTGAAAACATCATGACCAAAAAAACTAAAACGTCATGTTAAATTGGACGCCGAATGTGTAAAACACCATATCCAGAAAAAACACTATGTTGAAAAACACTTACTTGAAAACACCATGACAATAAAACTAAAACACCATGTTAAAATTCACCAATATGTGTAAAACACCATAACCTAGAAAAACAACATACTTTAAACCCATGGTGTTCAAGTAAAACACTATAGTTTAAAAAAAAGACGTTTTTTTTTCTAAACAAAACATAGCAATAGCATACTCATATTAAAGATAAAAAACGTTCGATTTTATGGTGAATATTTTTTTTAAAATAATAACGTATAAAAAAGTTATGGACGTTTAAAAATTAGTGGGGAAGTTGCATGTGAGGCTTTTAGGTTGAATCTTACCATTCTACCCTCCTGATCTCTTCCGTATTGTTTCTAAGTTGCATTTATTTACTAAAATACTACCGTGTGAATCTCAGCCACAAAACACAAATACCTTGTGTCTGAGATTTTTTAACATCCCAAAACTCCTAAACATAAGATGGGACACGTGTCGGGTGAGAAACGTGCCTAAAGAACCCAACCGGATTCGAAACTGGAAGACTATTCGTCTAGAATTAGCCCAACACTTCGCATAAGTATATCTCGGGCTAGAAAAAGAGTTACGAGAGCCATAATATATGAAAATATGGTGTTTCGACGAGGAGAATCTAAAAATAAGGTATGTCAGACCGATATCCTAAGCATAACGGTCCGACGTGTGTTGTTGAAGCAAAACAGGAGGATGTGACTTGTGTTTGGTAACTTAGTTTGACGTCAGACCGATATGGTTTTAGACGTCGGTCCGACATGCGAACGTCGGACCGATATCGTTTTAGACGTCAATCCGACATCCGCGTAGTTTCAGCCTATAAATAGAAAGCAATTGACGTTCAAATAGAAAACACAACAAACTCACACACCAACACCACACAACACACACACACACACACTCTCTCTCTAAGAAGGATTAGAAGACCCGGTGTGGCGCGTTTAAGTTCGAGAGCGGGACACTACGAGTGCGGTTCGGATCTGGAAAGACGTTTAAGCGAGGAACGAGCGTAGGAAACGACTCGAGATTATCGTAAGTACACTGGACCCGTACCTTAGATAAATGTTTATATGAATTATGTGATTATGTGTTATGTGCTATGTGTGGAACTAAGGTACGTGATAATGAAGAATTAGTCTTAACACTAAACGGGAATAATGGAGTAGTCACGACGTATCCAAGGGGTGGTGGATACGCCGCTGGTACTTCCTATATATAAACCTCTTGCTACTTCGTGGTGAAACCATTATGAATGTTTAGGGGTGATGTAGTGCAAAGCACACATCTTTATTCCTACATTTTCGAGTCGTTTTAACTAGTTTTGTATTCGATTTGAGTCATTTTTAGTTTGTATTGAGTCTATGTTATGTTCTCAAGTGCTCATGATGATTACAAGAGAAAACCCGAAGAAACCGAGCACGAGAATGAAGCCCAAGAGATTAAAGTCAAAAAATCTAAAAATCATGTCTCTCGTTGTACGCGAAGACCAGACGGAAACCTTCCGCGGTATGCGAAGAAGCAGAAAACCAACCGCGACTAAATTGTCCCTAGCGCTACACGACGCGAGGGCTTGTAAAATCCGTAAAAAGCCCTAAATCGACTTTATATCGATTTGTGATACCCATTGGCAGGGGAGTTCGATTTCTTGCCGTCTAAAGCATTATCAGAGGCGATTTTGGGAGCAAGGAAGAGGAATTAAGAATAAAGATTAAAGCTTTGGATTCCGGGTTTATCAATTTAGCAATCTAGGGTTTCAAGATTCCATCTTTGTGTTTGATTTCTTAGATTGAACCTATGATTATTTTTTTACTTCTGTGTTTGAATGTTTTGAGCATGATACTAGGCTAAAACTTTAATATTGCCTAGGTCAAATGATGAATGCTTGTTAAAGTTTCAGTTTTTATCGGTTTTGGATTCGTATGATGATTTAATGATTTTGTAAACGATCTTAGTATGATGATTATGATGTATATGCATTCTTTAATTCTGATTGTATGATTGATTTCAATTCCTTGCGTTGATTGTGGTTGTCTACCATGTTTAATTAGTGTATCGTTATCATAGATCTTAGGGTTTGTGATTGTGGTGGTTTGCTAGACGTAGTAGCCATAGGAGTTGTGATTGATTGTTGATTAGATTTGAGTGTTCTTTTTTGTTCAATACCCGAGAGGTGAGAATTAGTTGTCTAGCCTTCTTCATTAGGAATCCGAGTGTTAACAGTCTTAAAGGATGTTAGTATTAGGTGTCTAGTAATTGTTGCTAGGTCAAATCATAGTTATTATTCTAAGATTACCCCATGCATTCCTTGAATGTATTGTGGACGGTGAGACTTAGAAGTAATCCATCCATTAGGGTACATTGTCATAGTTGGAAATACCCGAGAGGTTATCCGACCACCTGGTGAGTTTAGTACACTTTAGGTAGCTTTGTTGGTGACACACTAAGAGTGATTAAGGATCCACTAGGTTGTCTTTAGCAGTTATCCTTAGAATCCCAGATCCATCTTAGTTTCCAGAACCGATAGAAGTTGTACGTTGCAAGTAGGATTCCGACCTAGGTGGTATTCTTCCTATTCCTGATATCTTAATTAGTTCTTGTCTTGATAGTTGAGTCGAACTTGTTTTCTGCATTTCTTGGTTAATTCAGTAGTGTATTAAACCCCCCAAACCAAATCATTCTTTAGTCCAAGTCAGAGTCTGTTTTGTTATTCGTAGTGTCTCTAGGGTTCGATAATCTGGTTTATCGTTAAGTTGTGCTACACTCGATAGGTCCACTTCCCTGTCAGTGCGGTTTAGTTCATAGGTTTTCCATTTATTACTTAGGAGTCTAGGTTAGGTTTTGTTATTTATTTTATAGACCGTCTGGACGACATCAAGGGGTACAGAATAAAAGTAATAAAAAAATAGAGTAGGTGTACGGGAGAAATTCCGACCGGTATGTAGTTATCTGACCAACGGAATGTTCTGTCTAAGGAAAGAGTGGTGTATAAATCTCTCCTAGACCCGTCTCTCTTTCCTGAGAACATCTCTGTTGGAAGTACTCTGGAAGGATAATCACCCCAGTTTACAACATATGATACATATGAATAAGGGAAAGTCTTAATTCTAAATAAAGGAATATCTATGATGTGTTAAAAGAGGTGGTGGGTACGCCGCTGCTACACCCTATATATAAACCTCTTTAATACATCATAGAGACACCTTTACGAGGAATTAGGACAAGAATGGGTTAAAATCATGAGGAACTCATGCTATTACATGATGAGAAACACTTAATCTTAAGCCAAGGATTATTCATGAGATGTTAAAGCGGTGGTGGCTATGCCGCTGTTACTTCCTATATATAAACCTCTTCAACATAAAATGACGAAACCTTTGTAAGGGATTAGAGAAAGAGTTAAGATAAAAGTATAAAGATATCATGCTACTAAATAAGAATTAAATGGGAAAGCTTGATTCTAAGTAAATGAGTATTCATGGGACGTTAAAGGGGTGGTGGATACGCCGTTGGTACTTCCTATATATAAACCTCTTTAATGAAACATGGAGAAACCTTTATGAGGAATTAGTGCAGGGATGAATATGAAAGTATGACAAGAGGTCATGCTATATAATGTGTGAATATGTGAATGCATTATAGATGATCATGCTATATGTGTAAATATGAATGTACGATGGAAACGAGTCTAAGTCTTAAAATGGAATAACGGAGTACTAATGAAGTGTTAAAGGGGTGGTGGATATGCCGCTGGTACTTCCTATATATAAATCTCTTTAGTGCATTATGGGGAAACCGTTAGGAAGTTTTAAGGTAAGGACGGGTTGGGAAAAACATTGGGAGGCTGTGACTCTATGATACTCAAGGTACCAATGAAAAGAGATGTCCAGCCTACGGGCAGGTCTCAATAAGAAATGAATGAATGGAATGAGATATCAAGCCTACGGGGCGTATCTCAATAAAGTATGGAAGAGACGTCCAACCTACGGGGCGGGTCCCAGATAAAAACTCGAACCGGAGGTACATCCGAAGTTGGTCGCGAGGGAGTTAGCACACCCATAAAATATACAAATAACGTGACCGGAGATGGTCACGTATGCGCCGAGAGCCCGAGAAACTTGAACAATAATGAGAACCTAAAGGGTTCATAATAAAATGAACGATGCAGTGTACTTACTTAGCGTAAGCTAATCTAAAAATATTTTCCAAACACTACAGGTTAAGAGCTTGTGGAATAGCGCTTCCTGAGGACGTGGCTGATCGGAGTTGAAAAATCGCTATGTTACATGATGTAATATTTTACGTAAAAATAATATTATAATAAAATATACCTGTGTCACTTTTGTGACAAGGTTTTGAAAAATCTGGTACCGTTTTCCGCAATAAAACTCTGATAAAATAATATAGTAAAAGTAGGGTGTTTCAAGTTGGTATCAGTGCACGGTTTGAGGGATTTAAGTATTGGAAGGGGTACTTAAACTCAAACCATAAGTGCACGTGATATAAATAGGGATTCAATCTGAAGCCGTCCAAGGAAGAAGGTATGTTAAATTCCAGTGCTTAAAACAGAAATGTGTGAGTATACGTGAGCTGAACTTTGTATGAGATAAGCTCCATATGATAGTTGGGAGTATTAGGATGGTAATATACATTACCTCATACCTAGCCAATATGAGAGTTAATGCATGGGACCATCATGATATCCCAAACATCATATGATAACTTATGTCAGCAGATAGTAAGCTATGAATGTGCATATACATGTTTAAGATGTATGATTGAATGAATATGAGCCTAGATGTAAATGTATGAAGGGGCCTTACATAAAACCCTAGAATACTTAATTAGGGTTAGATCAGTACGAGGCATGTGATATAAAACCCTAGAATATAATTAGAGAAAATGAGCGAACGAATGAAATGAAACTCGTGTATCAACAACGATGACAGAACGTCAGAACAACGAAGTACGCGACAAAGGGAGTCATAGGAGAGCTGTATCTCCACCTCAGAATGAGAACGGAGTAGAACGAATTTCAGAGAATATTCAAAGATATATTGTGTTAGAAGTAGGGAAGGCTTTCGATGCAAACCTCTGGATTATGCAAGCTGGATTACAAAGCTCACTCGAAAGCTGGTTCAAAAACCACAGAAATATAGAGAAACCCCATGGAAATTCTAAATTAACTCGATGCACGTGTAAGGTTTTCATGACCTGCAAACCTTTAGAGTTTAAGGGAGCCGTAAATCCCTTAGAAAGTCAAAGGCGGATCGCCTCAATAGAAAGGGCATTCGATACATGCCACTGTGAAAAGGAGGACGAAGTTACCTTTGCCACCAACCAATTGAAAGAGAGAGCCGACGATTGGCGGGGCGTAGTAAAGAGAGAGAAAGGTCGGGATAAGATCAAAGAGATGAAGTGGGAAGAATTCAAAGAAATCTTTCTGAAGCATTATTGCCTAAGAGCGGCAATAGACAGAATCACTGAGGAGTTCCTTCAACTCCGTCAAACAAACGAATCTGTGGACGAAATTACTGGCATTTTCTTCGATAAAGCTAGATTATGTCTTGCGTTGTTAACAACTCCTGAAATGTGGATGACACGATACCATCTTATTCTGAAAACAGAAATTAGAGAATTCATTCATCCATCCAAATGTGCGAACTTGGAGGAAATGATAGATTGGGTACGAGGACGAGAAACAGAGCTTAAGAGACAGGAAGAAGAGGATAGGAAGAGGAAAGGAGAGGATTATCCATCTCCTATGCCTCTGAGGGGAATTAAATTTAGAAGACCTGATAGTGATTCCTCTCCGAGGAAAGAAATAAGCGATTGTGAAATCTGTGGAAAGACGCATCCTGGAGAATGCCGGTACAAGACTCTAAATTGCAGCAAATGCGGGAAAGTTGGACACACTACAATACAGTGTATGAGTTCTACTAGTCTATGCTACACTTGTTACAAGCCAGGACATTTCAGTAGAAAATGTCCTGAACTACGATCTCAGACTGAGAAGACCGGTGAATGGTCAAGAGTAGCAGACAATGAAATCAAAAGGATCGAGTCTCCGAAACCAAGAGGTAGGACTTTCTAGATCACGGCTGAGGAAGCAAAAGATGTCCCTAACATCATAACAGGTACCATCCTCTTGAATTCCCTACATGCTTGTGTTTACTTCAATACGGAGGCTAGTTGATTAATTATTTCATTAAGATCCAAGAAACTTCAATGAAGTAAGTTGGCTAGGACATTAGAGGTTAAAAACGTGAGTGACAGAGACCATGTAGTAACAAAAAAATGTCAAGATTGCCAACTATTAATAGAGGGAGAAGACTATGTTGTCAAGAATTCGATATAAATGTTAGAGTGGGCTAGTTATCTTCGCATACTATGACGATTATATACGATTAGAAGATTGTATGATTTACAACGTATACAGGAAAGGAAGATTTTGCCATTAGCAGACGTTGAAACCAGATTATGCATTGTACGATGGCTAAGACATATAGCTATATGAGATGAGGTTAAAGTGCCTTCATAGCTTATGTGGCCAATGTGAAGATAAAGGGAAAGAACTGAAGCAAGTTCTAAACTCCCAATAGAATTCCAGAAGATCTTCCAAGCATTCCATCTAAGAGAAAAATTGAATTCGACTTAATTCTTGAAGTTAAGCCAGTGACTAAGGCTCATTACCAATCAGCACATACTGGAACAAAGGAAATAGTATAACTATGAGAACCATTAGGCAAGAGATACAGACCAATAGAATTCCAAAAAGGAGATTATGTTTTATGTCTCATTGGAAAGGTCTAATATGACGTAAGAAACGTGGCAAGATCAGTCCACGATTCATTGGTCCTTTTTAAGGATCATTAAACAAGTTGGAATAGTGACGTGCCAACTTAAGCTACCTAAACAACCGAGAAATGTTCCACATATACAAAAGTGTATAACAGACAAGACTGTTCAAGTACCTTGAAAGAGAAAGAGATTGATGGAGAACTAACTTATGTCGAAGAACCTGTGAAGACTCTAAACTCTAAGCAGATAGTGCAATATGAGGCACACGAACGGGTCAAAAATGACCTAGGAAAGCAAGGAAGGAATGGGAAAGATTTACCTGAAAGACCAACAGGTTTCGGGGACGAAACCTAAATAAAGGGGTGAGAGTTGTAACATCCCAAAACTCCTAAACATAAGATGGGACACGTGTCGATTGAGAAACGTGCCTAAAGAACCCAACCAGGTTCGAAACTGGAAGACTATTCGCCCAGAATTAGCCCAAAACTTCGCATAAGCATACCTCGGGGTAGAAAAAGAGTTACGGGAGCAATAATATATGAAAACGGGGTGTTTCGACAAGGAGAATCTAAAAATAAGGTATGTCGGACAGATATCCTAAGCATAACGGTCTGACATGTGTTGCTGAAGCAAAATCAGGAGGCTTTGACGCGTGTTTGGTGACTTAGCTCCATGTCGGACCGATATGGTTTTAGACGTCGGTCCGACATGCGGACGTCGGACCGCTATCGTTTTAGACGTCGGTCCGACATCGGCGCAGTTTCAACTTATAAATAGAAAGCAATTGCCATTCAAATTGGAAACACAACAAACACACACATCAACACCACACAACACACACACACACTCCCTAAGGAGGATTAGAAGACCCGGTGCGGCGCGTTTAAGTGCGAGAGCGGTACGCTATGAGTGCGGTTCGGATCCGGAGAGACGTTTAAGCAAAGAACGAGTATAGGAAACGACCCAAGACTATCGTAAGTACACTGGACCCGTACCTTAGATAAATGTTTATATGAATTATGTGATTGTGTGTTATGCGCTTTGTGTGGAACTAAGATACGGGGTAATGACAAATTAGTCTAAACACTAAACGGGAATAATGTAGTAGTCACGACGTATCCAAGGGGTGGTGGATACGCCTCTGGTACTTCTTATATATAAACCTCTTGGTACTTCATGGTGAAACCATTATTAATGTTTAGGGGTATAGACTAAAAGTAATAAAAAAATATAGTAAACGTATGGGAGGACTTTCGACCAGTATGTAGTTATCTGACAAACGGAATGTTCTGTCTAAGGAAAGAGTGGTATTTAAATCTCTCCTAGACCCGTCACTATTTACAGGGAACATCTCTGTTGGAGGTACTACTCTAGAAGGATAATCACCCCAGTTTACAATATATGATACATATGAATAAGGGAAAGGCTTTATTCTAAATAAAGGAATATCTGTGATATGTTATAGAGGTGGTGGGTACGCCGCTGGTACACCCTATATATAAACCTCTTTAATACATCATAGAGACACCTTTACGAGGAATTAGGACGAGAATGGGATAAAAGTATGAGGAACTCATGTTATAAAATGAAGAGAAACGTTTAATCTTAAACAAAGGAGTATTCATGAGATGTTAAAGGGGTGGTGGGTACGCCGCTGGTAATTCATATATATAAACCTCTTTAACATAACATGACGAAACCTTTATAAGTGATTAGAGCAAGAGTTCAGATAAAAGTATAAAGATATCATGTTACTAAATGAGAATTAAATGGGAAAGCTTGATTCTAAGTAAAGGAGTATTCATGGGACGTTAAAGGGGTGGTGGATACGCCGCTGATACTTTCTATATATAATCCTTTTTAATGTAACATAGAAAAACCTTTATGAGGAATTAGAGCAGGGATGAATATGAAAGAATGACAAGAGGTCATGCTATATAATGTGTGAATATGTGAGTGCATGATAGATGATCGTGATATATGTGTAAATATGAATGTATGATGGAAACGAGTCTAAGTCTTAAAATGGAATAACGGAGTACTAATGAAGTGTTAAAGGGGTGGTGGATACGCCGCTGGTACTTCCTATATATAAACCTCTTTAGTGCATTATGGGGAAACCGTTAGAAAATTTTAAGGTGAGGACTGGTTAGGAAATACATTGGGAGGCTGAGAGTCTATGATACTTAAGGTCCCAATGAAAAGAGATGTCCAGCCTACGGGCGGATGTCAATAAAGTGTAGAAGAGACGTCAATCCTACGGGTCGGGTCTCAGATAAAAACTCGAATCGGAGGTACGTCCAAAGATGGTCGCGAGTGGGTTAGCACACCCATAAAATATACAAATAACGTGATCGAAGGTATGTCCGGAGATGGTCACGTGGGCGCCGAGAGCCCGAGAAAACTTGAACAATAATAAGAACCTAAAGGGTTCATAATAAAATGAACGATTCAGTGTACTTACTTAGCGTAAGCTATTCAAAAAATGTTTTCCAAACACTACAGGTTAAGAGTATGTGGAATAACGTTTCCTGAGGACGTGGCTGATTGGAGTTGAAGAATCCCTATGTTACATGATGTAATATTTTATATAAAAACAATATTATAATAAAATATACCTGTGTCACTTTAGTGACAAGGTTTTGAAAAATCTGGGACCGTTTTCCGCGTTAAAACCCTGAATTAATTGAAGTGACGAAAAATTAAACATAAGAATTAAGATGAAGAATCAATGATGAATCGATTGAGAATGGTAGTGATTAAAAAGAGAAATATGTAATCAGTTAGTAAACCAAATCAATTATTTAAGGAGTGTATATAGGAATTCAAAAATAGTACATAATTACCATAATTAAAAATTGTTAAATTACCAAATTAACCTTCTAAATAAAAAATAAAAAGTTTAAAAGAAAATGTTTTGATTGATTGAGAGTGGTTTTCTTGGTTTTCACCTAATTTATGGTTTTCTTTTGATCATCTCCCTATATATATATAGGGGCATGTTCTTTTGAGAACCAACAATATGTTGAGAACCGAAAGAACTGCACAAAACGTGTACATATCGCTTTAGTGAAAAAAGTAAAATTCAACAACAATGTTTTATTTATCTTTTCCCACTCTTAGTTTGAGTTTATCTCCTCTCTCCTGAATTTTTTTAAGAAAAGTATAAAAATATGCATATATGCATTCATTTGTGCATATAGTGTGAGTGCATATATGCATTTAAAAAAACGACCATAAATTCGAGGTCTTTTAAAACCAAAGCTTAAACATATTGAAATGTACATGAATTCTAGTCAATTTATATTATAAATAGAGGAAGAGTTAATGCGGTTCTCATGGTTCTTAACATATTGTTGGTTCTCAAAAGAACATACCCCTATATATATATATATATATATATATATATATATATATATATATATATATATATATATATATATATATATATATATATATGGGAAGGTTCCACTAAAAAGTGGTTTTTCGCTAAGAAAACGCTAAGAAGTGGGTCAAACGAACTCCGTATGAGCTCATTCCAGCGACGTTGGAACCGTCTCATCAAACCCTAATCCGGACCCAAAAATTAAACCCTCCTCCACCCGCACCCCCAAAAACCGAAACCCCCTTCCAACCCCTCCCTAAAAAGCCTAAAACCACCACCCCACCCCCAAAAATCTAAATCCCCCCACCCCACCAGCCCAAATACCTAAACCCACCCCCACCCACCCCCAAAAACCTAAACCCCCCACCCCCACCCAAAAAAAAATCTAAACCATAAAATCTAAACCCTAAAAGTAAACCATAAGGCTAAAACCCTAAAATTCAAACATAAAATCTAAACCCTAAAAGCTAAGGTGGTAGAGTTCGACGAGACGGTTCCAATGCCACTGAAATGAGCTCGATCGGAGTTCGTTTGATATCGTTTCTAAGCATTTTGGTCATTTCTTAGATTTTTTAGCGAAAACCTACTTCTTTTTTGATCCTCCCTCTATATATAAATATATATAGGAGAAGGATCATAAGAAAACCCAATCTTCATGAGAAAACCAAAAAACTACTTATTTAAGTTAAAAAAATAAAAAAAAAATCATAACTCAAAAAATAAATCAAAAATTAAGAAACTGCTTCGAAGGCCTTGTTTCACACGTCGTCCTCGTTAAAAAAAGCAACTCGAAAAGTAGTGGGTTTAGATTTTGGGTTTAGTTTACCTTTTGCGTTAGGTTTGGGGGGGGTGGGGCAGGGTGTGGGGTTTAGGTTTTTGGGGGGTGGGTGAGGGGGCAGGTGGGGAGGGGTAAGGTTTTTGTGTGGGGGTGGGGTGGGCGGGTTAGGTTTTTGGGTGGGGGTGGGGGGATTAGGTTTTTGGGGGTGAGTTAGGCTTTTTGGTTTAGTTTAGGTTTTTGGAGGGTGGGGTGGGGTGGGAGGTTTAGGTTTTTGGAGGTGGGTAGGGGGTTTAGGTTTTTTGGGGGTGGGTGGAGTGGGTTTAGGTTTTTGGGGGTGGGTTGAGTTTTTTGGTGTACTACACATATGTAGTAGGAGTTTTTTGGTTTTCTCATAAAAATGAGTTTTCTAGTTAACTCACCCCTATATATATATATATATATATATATAGGCAAGTGTTCTTATCAAAACCCTATTTTCAAGAGAAAACTCTAAAACTCATGTTAATCAATTAAATGTTGCCACCTTGCACAAGTTTTTTTCTCCTCTTAAGGGTAATTTGGACCCTTAACACAGAATCTTTGTACCGATCAAGAAGCTCCTATACTGTACTTCCATCCTCTTTCCCTAGGTATCGTTTTTATATCTTCTTCCTTAAACGAAAATCAATCAACACCATTTCATCGTTCTTCCATTTTCCCTATACAATGGAAGAGTTTCCTTGTACTGATGAAATACTAAATCCATTGGCTAAAGTTAACTCACCAGATGAAGCAGATGGGTCTCCTGTTTTCGATGATACCGTTGATGTTTTGGTTGGCAATTCTCCATTGTGTTTTGTTGGTTTTGATAGAGAAGATAATGTTCTTGTCCATGTTTTTTTCAGTATATATTTGTGTATGTTTGTTTATTTCTTTTCCATGTTACAGAATACATCTATAACAAACCTACAATTCACCTACATTCATAAAAATACCCAAATAAATAATACATACAAACTATACATTACAAAAAATAAATACCATCATACAATTCATACAAATAATATATACATAACACCACCAATAATACATCTCTACAAACCTACAATTCACCAATTTTACAAATCATCTATACGTCTATATACTTATACATCTATAAAAACCTACAATTTCACAAATAATACGTTCTATACATCTATATAACCATCAATTTCACAAATAATACATACATTTATATATTCATTTATATTATTTAAATAAAAACAATTAAAAAAACTATACAAAACTAAATCTTTCAAATATATACCTATTACCAAAATATTACACAAATATATTTATACATCTATACAAAACTACCCAAATATACCTATAAACACAAATATATACATATCACCTCCGAATTCTTTTTGAAACGACGAGATATCGTCGGGAAACCCTCAATCTAGCTTCCAATCCGTTCACTTAAATAAAAACCTCACATACACAAGATTTATATTAAAAGTTTGCAAATATAAAGAAAAATTACAAAAAAAAGTCAAAATAGGGTCTAACCACCGGAATAAGATGATTAATGGAGTTGGACCACGATGGATTTTCAAGTAAAATGGGCGGATTTGTGAGTGAAAGCCAAGAGAAAGAGCACAGAGAAAAAGGTGGTGAAATGAAAGAGAAAAAGGGTTTCCTGCGTATCTAATATCATGTCAGACCAGTCTCGACGACATGTCGTCGAGATTGGGTCTTTTTTTTACATATTTTAATTAATTTAATTATTAAATAAAAATATTTTTTTAGTATATACATATCTCGACGACATGTCGTCGAGACTAGGTATTCTATAAATAAAAACTCTTTAATATTTTACCAGTGCAAAAAAAAAGGGAAAAGAAAATATTATCATCAATCTCGACGACATATCTTCGAGATTAGTACTCTATAAGTGCCAAAATTTTTCACCTTTTTCCCGCTTGACCATCGTTGACGACGTGCAGTCGAGAAAATGGTGAAAAAAATGAAAATTGGACTGAGACCATCACCGACGACTTGTCGTCATATCTGGTGTCTCTATCTAAAAAAACCTAAATCCCCCCACCCTCCACCCCCTCCAAAAAAAAACCTCGACCAACCAGTTTCAACGCCGCTAGAATGAGCTCAATGGAAGTTTGTTTGACCCGGTTTCGATTAAAAAAGAAATCATTTTTTAGGTTTTTTTTTAACGAAAATTCACTTATTATTTGAACCTCCCCCTATATACATGTGTATCTAGGGTGTCAATCGTGTTGGGTTGGTGGGTTGGCGGGTTAACGATTCTCGGGTTGACGGGTTGGCGGGTTAAATTCTTCTACCCTAACCCAACCCGTATACTTGTCATGTCAAAAATTTTAACCCTAACCTGAATACATTAAATTCGGGTCAACCCGAACCTGACCTTTTAAACACATTTATCTTAATTAAAATCATGAACTATTAAATTCAAAATCTAATTCATTTAAGATAAATCGAAAAATAGTTGAATACTCATCTATTGAAAGGAAAAAAAAGAAAAGTTTTGTTTTTAATCAGTTTCTTTTACGGTAAACACCAAATACAAAAGTAATTTAACAAACGTTTCGAGAAAGGGAAATATATATATATATATAAAAAAATTGAAACATAAACGGGTTATCGGGTCAACATGTTTTTTAAACTGGTCAACCCGGACCTGACCTGTTTTCTAAATAGGTTAACCCGGATCTGACCCGTTTTTTAAATGGGTTGTATTCTCCAACCCAAAACCTGTTTTTTTCGTATTAAGTTCATGTCAGGAATTAACACCCCTATGTGTATCTATATATACAATATGATTTCTTTTCTTTTTTACATATGTTGTGAAAAACTATAAAATTTATAAGTTAATTAAAAAATAAAATCAGCTAAATATTTTTAAAACTTAATACATACAAATTAAGTTAAAATTCAAATATTGCATCACACTACAACAGTATAAGACTATAGCGACGATTTTTTTTAACCCTATAGCGACGACTTGTCGTCGGCATAGTTTATCCCGACAACATGTCGTTGGTATAGGTGTCTTCGGGATTGCTTCGTACTAATAGCCCAAGATTGTCGTCGTGATAGATGTCGTTGGTATAGGGTAGGCTATATCGACGACAAATCGTCGATATAGGGTCTAATTAAATAATTCAAAAAGAAACTCTATACCGACGACATGTCGTCGGTATTTAGTCTAGCTCTGTACAGAAGACATGTCGTCGGTATAGGGTTTTTTCATTTTTTTTAATAATTTTTGAAAAAGGCGTCGGGATTGGTCTTTTCTGTTTTTTTTTAATTATTTAATTTTTAATATTTTTCCAGAAATATTATATTTCTAAAAACAAAAACATTCAAATCCAATAAAAACTACTATCCAAAACATAAACCAAACATCCAAATTGTTCGACACACAAAATTGCCCGACAAATCAATTATTCAAAACATAAAGTTGTTCGACACACAAATATGCAAATTGTTCAAGACAAACACCAACAACAAAGGCAAAGTCGCAACAACTCCAAGTTAACTATCATCGTTGCTAGTTCGACGATCTCACATTCGACGCATTTCATCAATTTGTCATTGCATTTGAACCATTTGTTGATTATGCACACGACGTTCTTCCTCAAGTTGTTGATTTTGCAGACGCTGATCTTCCTCTCGTTGGGCTTCGCGTTGTTGTTGTTCTTGGAATTGTTGTTGAAGACTAGTCACACGCTCATCAACTGGTTGCTAATGTGGTTGTGGAAAGGGGGGGGGTATTGAACACATCCGATGTGGGATTACTCACCACACGAACAACACCCCGAAAATGGCCACGCCGTGTAACACTTGCCCCAAAAATGTCCAAGATTTGACAAAAGGTAAACCCTATGGACTATAAGTATAATCATCATAAAGTTCAGAGTTTAAATTAAAAAAATATGGAATTTAAGACCTTAGCAGACCGCTAAGGTTACCCATAACGGTCCGCTATAGGTATTGGTTTAGGTGGTGGACCACCACCATATAGGATAACGGTCCGCTACTTGTTGGTTAAGCAATGAATCCGGTTAAGACACGTGTATAGTGACTAATGGTCGAATATCTTGACATGCGTACTCGTAGCCGACCGCCACGCCATGTGGTAACGGTCCGCCAGCCGCAAACTCATCAGATTCTGCCACGCGTAAGGCTGGCGGACCACTACGCCCCACAGTAACGGTCCGCTAGTCATAATTCCAAGAACGATCCAATCAGAGTGTGACATTTAGGGCTGACGCCATCCTTGGCGGTGACTGACCGCCACCATCTTGCTTAGCGGTCCACTACGGACGTGTTTTCCAGCCTATAAATAGTTGAGTCGTTTCAACCATTTTTCACATACCACAAACGACTCCAACTCCCAAAATTCATTCCAGAGCTCCCATAGACAATCCCCGACGATCCCGGTTCGATCCCCGCTCCTTGTAGTGCCCAGTTAAGAAAGAAACGCTCTTAGAAAGGACGTAACATTAGAGAAATCAAGTTAAGAAGCTAGAAGCTAAGCTTTTGACTTTAGAGGCCCATTCCTACAAACAAGTTGAATACTTTATATGTTTCAAAACTAGTGTCAAACATTTTATTTGCGAAAATGGACAAATAAAGGTAAACGAAGTAATGCTCGACGTTCTTCTACGAACAAGTATTCAGGCCATAGGTATACGTAAATCTTACAAGGAATACACGGGTCTCGGGTGAAATTCCCGGATTGTGGCTGGTGCTTATCTTATAACAAAACCGGAGGCGTAGGCCTGTCCGCTGTTATAAGCTATGACGCTAGTGTATACTGTGGTGCGATTGAACCAGTACGGGCCTGCTGAGTGTGTAGATTGAACATGAAGTTGTGATTATGAAATTAATACTTATTTATGCCAAATGATTTTATGTCAAGATATTGTATTTACCAGCATTCGCGCTGACGTTTTATTTTCAAAATGTTTTCCAGGTAATGAATAAAAGATGATGAGAAAGGAATATAGACAAACATGAGAACTGACCTAGGAAAAGAAAGGATGGAATACACGTAGGATTCTCAAGTCTCGTGTAAAGGGAAATCCTAAAGAAAGGAGATAGGACCAGGGAACTGATCAACCATGTGTTGTACTATTTCAAGTGGCTCATCATGTATTTGATTTCAAACAATGTTTGGTAATCAAATGAAAAGGGTATCGAAACCCTATGTTTAATAAGTAAATACAAGGCCTTTGTTTTCCAACTGATTTTTGGTATTTATAATTACAACCCTTGAGGTTGAAAGAATGAAACGATCCTTTGAAAAGACTTACGTTGTGATTTACAAAAAACTCTAAAATCAAAGAAAAGATACCAATCGTGCTCACACACGTCCAGGGGGTGCCTGAGGCGGGGTGTGACAGGTTGGTATTAGAGCCACAGGTTTTAGCGAATTAGATACTTGGATCTAGTATCTAAGCTTTAACCATTAATGCTTTTAAAACAAGGTGACCTTCTGACCGGTATGAAGTTATCTGACAAACCGAAGTGTTATGTCTAAGAGAAGAGCTGTGTATAAATCTCTCTTAAACCCGTCGCTCTTACTACTCTGGAAACAAAACCATCCTTGTAGAACTTTAGCTAATATTAAGATACTGTCTTTAGTATCTAAGTCTTGAATAAGACAAATACTACTATGATAAGATTACAGATGTCCGGAGGAAATACTGTTCCGTATTACGATCCTAATTGTCCTATTAAATAAAATTCTCTAGAATATCATCCGTTAGGTTCACAACAGAATCCTATTTGTTCACCATACTATAATGACGACCCGTTTGCTGTACTCCCTGGTTCTCCCGAATAGCACCCTCAATCCCAAAACTCTTCCAGCCTATGGATGAATGTTGGATCAGACTTTAGCAACTGGAATACTGCTGCCCAATATGTACAAGGAAATGAGGCACAATTTTTTCATTATCAATCTGCTTCTGAAAACCCTAATGACTATCCATTTAATAACCCTGTGTTAAACAGTTCTGATTATCAATCCTACAACTCTGGATCTGTAGTCTTGTATGACCCCTATATCTATATATATATCCTGAACCTCCATACGATGGTCCTTTCAAACACTATTTCCAAGCTCCACCTGGATACCAAAATGCCTATAACGATATAATGGTTGGACTCCGTGAGCCTCCACCTAAATATGGTTATGAGCATAGTATGCCTTCTTTCCCTATTGAATGTTTAGATCGTTCGTTACGTCAAATGGATGAGATAACAAGGGAAAATATTACGGACAAAGCAAGAATGTAACACCCAAAAATTTTCAACCGATTTTAACTTTTAAAATCATGCGAAAATAGGTCCTATAAACATACTCTTGACAAATCAACACGTTTTAATGACAACAAAACAACCACGACATAAGTTGTTTTAAAACCACGACCAACACATCAAGGATAATGACCAGTTTTAACATGAACAAGATAGTTCAAACATGTTTAAAGAGGCGTCAACCAAGAGTTCTAACTCCAACCATGAACATCCATCAAAAGTATTGAGAATCCAATCTGACACGAAGCGTGACCGGAGACTTCAATCGGAGTTTACCCACAAGAAAACACCATAAATAAACCATTAGTAATGATATACTACCCCCATTTGAGCCCCCAGACCCTTACAACAATAATCGACCAAAAACGACATTTCAACAATTTGGGCGTAAATATGGCCGTAAACAGCCCTTTGTGGGCGTAAAATACTCCGGCCCGCCGTAAATTACTCTGCCCAGCCGTAAATTACTCGGGTCCAAAATCAGCCAAATTGTTTTGCACATTTTTAGCCTTGTCGACGTTTTAAGCAACCAACAACATTTCATGAATGTTTTAAACACCTAATTACCTTACCATACTTTCTTGTGAGGTTCCAAAGACCTCAAAACACCACAAACTCCTATGTGAAGTTCACGACCTCAATTAACTTTCGTGTAAGGTTCTTGGACTTTAAATACCACAAAACGACTTGTGAAGTTCATGACCTCAAATAACTACCATGTTAGGTTCTTAGACTTAACAAGTTCGATCCTAAAGATGCTTAGGCGAACTTGTTAAGTTCGCCTCTCTATGAACTTCGCTCCTAAAGATGCTTAGGCGAACTTGTTAAGTTCGCCTCTCTATGAACTTACACATAATTTTATCAACAGTTACAAAACATGTCCTAACACTTGTGGAAGGAGGCACCCAGGAGAGTGCCGATTCAAGTTTACAACTTTTCATAAGTGTGGGAAGACAGGACACACTGCATTGCAGTTTATGAGTGGCACCAACTTAGATGAAGGAGTTGATGTCACAACTACAAGAATTGTTGGACAAAATTTATATGTCCAAGTGTATCCCCTTGGGGTTCACCAATTATGTTTGTGAAAAAGAAATATGGTAGTATGAGGATGTGTATAGACTACCGTGAATTGAACAAATTGACTATCAAGAATAGGTATCCTTTACCTAGAATTGATGATCTGTTTGATCAATTACAAGGATCAAGTTGGTTTTTCAAGATTGACTTAAGATTCGGTTATCATCAGGTCAAGGTAAACGAAGAAGAGAAGTTCACAACACCTTCGGGAAATACTTAGTACTTTACGGAAAGAGAAACTATACACTAAATTCTCAAAATGTGGATTCTGGTTAAGAGAAGTTCAATTTCTAGGTCATGTTATAAACGCAGAATGTATCTCAGTAGACCCAGCAAAGGTAAAGGCTGTAATGAAATGGTCTACACCTAAGAATCTATCAGAAGTTAGAAGTTTCTTGGGTTTAGCTGACTATTATAGAAGGTTCATCCAGGACTTCTCTACGATAGCCGTCCCATTAACTAAGCTAACTCGGAAGAACTCAAAATAATTGTAGAACCAAAGACTGATTGCTACTAAATTATTCTAAGTACAAATGCTGCTGATAGGCTTATCAGCAGCATTCAACACAAGTTGCTGCTGATAGGCTTATCAGCAGCATTCAACACTTGTTGCTGCTGATAGGCTTATCAGAAGCGTTCAACACAAGTTGCTGCTGATAGGCTTATCACCAGCAAATCATTCTCATTCTTGCTGCTGATGGTTGTGTTCCTTGAAGACAAATCGTTGCAGCTGACTATCCATGCCAAGAGTCACTGACAACTTTCTGCAAAAGCGACTGACACACTCAAAGCAGAAGGAACCTCAATGGTGCAACCTATGACGGACGACAATGCTCTTCTCCAAGCATGCAAACAATGATGAATAAAGAAAACGCTTCAATAAAGTTAGCTAGTTTAGCTTTAACGTGTATTATTAGCTTTTGTATAACAGATCAACGGTCTGTGTTAGATCTTATCCTTAGAATCAAGGGTCTGTCTTGATTGTAAGTTAGTATAAATACTGTGTAAACTCTTCATTGTAAGTGTGCTTCTGCACTGAGTTTTCAATTGTAATCTTTTATCTGCAAAAGCTTAATACAACAGTATTCTTAAAAGTATTCTTTCAGCCTGTTCGATTACATTTGTGTAGTTGTTATTGTTTCCACCAATTTCAACTAAGAATAGAACCATCTTGTAATTTCACGATCCTACAAGTGGTATCAGAGCTTTGGCACAGATTAAACAAACACTTGTTTAATCACTTCTGGTTCTATTCTAAACTTTCTCTTTGATCAAGTCACCCAAAATCACGAAACAAAAATGGCACAAAGCAATGGTTTTGAAGACATCGGCAACATCAACCGACCACCAAGATTGGTGTCTGGAGAAGACTACGACATGTGGAAAAATCGCATGGAAAGTTTTTTCTACTATCAGGAGTACGGAATGTGGAAATCCATCAGGGATGGACCCTACATTCCCATGGTGGCATCTGCTGACTCTGGAGGACCATCAGT
The DNA here is from genome assembly GCA_023525975.1 of Smallanthus sonchifolius. Taxonomy (NCBI): domain Eukaryota; kingdom Viridiplantae; phylum Streptophyta; class Magnoliopsida; order Asterales; family Asteraceae; genus Smallanthus; species Smallanthus sonchifolius. The sequence continues at coordinate 74,879,489 of CM042027.1, read as the reverse complement.
TCCAAAAGATCCCTCCAAGTACTCAGAAGAGGATATAAAAAAGATGGAGGTGGACTTCAAGGCACTAGGAGCTATCCAAATGTGTCTTCCAAATGAAGTTTTTCATAACTTCAGAAGTTACAAAACCGCCAAAGAGCTCTGGGAGGCTCTTGAGAAGATGTTTGCTGGCTTAGAAGAAGTCAAAGAAAACAGAAGGGACATCCTAAAGCAGCAGTACGAAAACTTCGTATGGAAGGAAGGTGAGTCCCTAACTGTTTCATATAACAGATTTTACTTATCTTGTAGGTGAGCTGCAGTGCTCAAAGGTGAAACTAGAGAATGGGGATATTCTCAAAAAATTCATCAGGTCTTTACCTAGCTGCTGGACACTCTACATGGTGTCCATTAGAAGAACTGAGAATCTGAAGACTCTCCAAATGACTGAGCTTTTCGGTATGCTGAAGACTTATGAGCTAGAGATGATTCAGGCAAAAGAACGAAGCTCAAGCTATCAAACAACTTCAACATCCACCACCACCTCTTCTGCTTTTCAATCTGAGTACTCAGGTCCTAGTACTAGCAACTACTATCCTCCCATAGTCACACATCCTCAAACTCCTACCTTTAAAACAAACACATCACCATTTCTTCTTGAAGCTCCTTCTCAAGCCTCAACCTCCGCTGCTTTTGTTTCTGAAAACTCAAGCAACATGTACTTTATCAAGGAGGATCTTGAGTGCTTCCATCCAGATGATCTAGAAGAAATGGATATACAACACTCCTATGCCATGCTCTCTATAAGAGCAAAAAGGTTCTACTCTAGAACCGGAAGACCCATTCCAAGAAACAGCTCCAACACCAGAGTTGGTTTAGATAAAAGTAAAGTGAGATGTTACAACTGTAACCAACTGGGTCATTTTGCTAGAGAATGCAAGGAACCTAGGGCAAACCCTGCTGAGGATCGAACAAGACAAAGCCAACCTAGACAACAACAACAAGCTACTCCTCCAGCTCAAACTGCAGCTTGTGCAGCTGTTGGAACATCTGACTTTGACTGGAGCTTCCAGTATGAAGATCTGCCTGCTAACAACCAAGCTCTTATGGCAGACACAACCGAGATACCGCCTTAGGTATATGAACATCTATGTTCCCAAGCCTGTATTGATAAGGTTTTAGGCTACAGAAAGCATAATCAAAACCTCATAGATCAAAATGAAGAGTTTCATCAAATGAAATCTGAAAAGGTCTAAGACAGTTACAAAGAAAAAATTAACTGCCTAAAGAAAGAGATTTCATCATTAAAACATGAACAAACCAATCTTGAAACTCAGATTGATGATCTACTGGCCAGATTAAAAGCTACCAGAGCAGAATTGGCAGAACAAAAAGTTCATGTCGACAAATATGAATTTGCACCCAAAAAGCTGCAAAGACTTTTGGATGCTCAAATTCATGAAAAGGTAAAAACTGGTCTGGGGTATCATGCTGAACAATATCAAGCCGTTGCACCTCCTGCTGACTACGTTGACATCCATGAACCAAGCTTCAATCTTGCAAATCTTGATATGGCCAACAGAAATCTTGATCCTTCTAAGGATGAACCTTTGGTACAAGAATGCACTACCTCGTCAGAGTCTGATTCAACTTGCTCAGACTCCACTGAAACAAGTGAAGCTTCATATTTGGTACAAGAATCCACTACTTCATCTCCTCCTGCCCCTAAATCATTCTGACTAAAGATGAAGTCCCCATTATCCATTCAGCACCAGTACCAGCCATTTCAGTACCAGTTCCTACACCATTCAAACAAATCAAAATTAGCTATCCTCCAGAAGGTAGGAAGCTAAATACTGAAAAGGGCCAGTCCTTATCTTCAGTCCAGCCAAGGAAGGTGTTTGACATATGTCATGCGCCTGGAGAAAGGGTTCCATATGTTCAAAAGACATTGGAAGAAGCTACTTTTGAGCACAACAAAGCTCACCCTTGGAATTTCAAAGACCTTTTCAAAAGAAAGGATTATGTGTATCTTTCAAGGGATAAACTGGAAAATCATGTTTTGTCTGTGGAAAATATAACCACACTGCCAGCACCTGCTTCTACTACCTTCAGCAGTAAAGAAACCTCAAGCAACATGCTTTTGAGAAGAGAAAGAAGAACAAACAGGTAAGAAGTTTTGAAGCTAAGACAACTCAATTCAGAAAATCTCTTTCTCCACCAAGGGAACATTTGTCAAAACCTCAACAATCTTGCATCATCTATGGAGAATCAGACCACTTTGCTGCAAATTGTAAGTCTAATCCTTTCAATCAGATTCTTCTTCCAACCCCCAGTAATTCAAAAGCCTATCGGCAAGGTGAACAAGGATAAGCATACATCTGTTTCTAAGCCATCAACAACCAAAATAACTGCTGCTGATCGAGTAAAGCCCAAGCAACCAAAAGGAAAGCCTTCAGCAGCAACAAAGTCTGCAGCTGCTCAAGTAAAACCATCAACAGCAACAAAATCTGCTGCTGATAAGCCAAAATCCTCAAATACAACATCTGCTGCTGAAAAGACAAAGAGAGCTGGAAAACCACCAACTCAACAACGGAAGGTAAAGAAACCACCAAGCATCATCATCGGTTCAGTTGAGTGCGTCTATCCTTTTTTGTAAATATGTCTGTCTTATGTTGTAAATAAAAGTTATACATCAGCTGCATCCTTTTGCCTGCTGACAGGTCTAATTTTCAGCAGCAAAGAATTTGCCCCTGACTGCTTTAACTTATCAAAAGGAACAAGTTTTCTGCAGATAGCAACATCCTTGCTGCAGATCATTGCATCTATCAGCAGCAATTAAGTCTGCTGCTGACAAACTTAACCTTCCGCAGCAACCAAAGTTGCAGCGAACAGGCTTATTCATCCACAACAACCAAGTTTGCCGATGATGGATAAATTTAAGTCCAAATTAACTTTTACCCGTTGTAAAAGATATTAACGTCAGTCTTTACCATGACTGCCTCGGTGTATTACAGCTGTAACAATAAAAAGTAAATAAGGTTGTACTGTACAAGTCATTTTGCTTTTTCTCTCCTCTACCATTATAAGAACAAATCAAATTTCTTTACCACCTCTTCACATTCAATTCAACCCTAAGTCCCCACCACATTCAAAGCTCTCCATATTCTCCATATTCTCCTTATTCTCAAGTCTCCACCATACACCATACTCAAACCATCCCTTCAAAATCAAACGGCTATGGCAGATATCAACAACCCAGATGACAAGTTTTCCCCATACCATAACCTAACAGCATACCTCACCAAAGGAAAGAAATCCGAAGGATTTGACGATATGATCGATTTCTTATGTCGATAAAAAATCTACTTTGCCCTCACCACCAACCCTACCACATATATCCCTCATATGGAAGATTTCTGGAGTACCGCCGTCTACTCTACCGAACAGGGGATTCCCCAAATCAAAGCCAAAGTAGACGGCAAGGATATCACCATCTTGGAAGCCACACTCAGAAAACATCTTAAGCTTCAAGATGAGGGAGCAGCGATCTCATACTCGAAGGACGAATATATGAGGACCTTTGTCTCCATTGGATACACTGGAAATCAGATCGAGTATATGATCGAGAAGGCGCTGATGGGCCCTCCATGGAAGTATCTCTGCCACACTCTTCTCCAATGCATATCTCAGAAGAGGAGTGGATGGCATCAGGTGAGCTCTGCACTTGCCTCCGCCTTCCATGGTATGGTCACTAACCAAGGCTTCAACTTTGCACACCTCATCTTTGAGGGTTTGAGATATAACCTTCAAGAGGGTGCAAAGCAGCAATTTTTTATGTACCCAAGATTCTTGCAGGAAGTTTTCAATCAAGAACTAAAAGAAATTTCAAAACCTGCAAGAATCTACATCATGTTGGGTCATAAAAATAACATTTTTCAAAGCATGAGGATTGTTTCCAAAAAGTTCTCGGGGGTCAATGTTCCATTGTTATCTACAATGCTGAACATGCAAAGAACCACGGGTGACAGTTCAGCAATCCCAGCTGATACTGATCCCACACCCTCCACCTCACATCCTGAATAACAATCTGCTTCTACAATTCGAACCCCTGTGCATACTACTAAGGATGCACAGGCACAAAAATTACTTACACCTCTTTTGGATGTTGTCGTTCAACCGGAAGGTTGCAACAACATATACTAGAAAATGGGGTAAGAGAACTCCTTCTTCTCTTGCCTCCAAGGCCCAAACCCAACCTAACAGCCCTCACTCAGAATCCCAACATTCTGGTGAGAATATCATAAGGGAAAGCCACATTATTAGGGAGGCTTCTTCGGATGTCTCTCTATTAGGATCAGGATCACTTCTCGGATCTGTAGAACAGCCCCCTGAGCCCTTTCTTTCTCTTCTGAACTTAAGTGCTGAGGAACCTGATCAAGATGATGTACCTTCTCCAACTACCACTATCTCAGAGGTACTGATTGATCTTGCTTCCAACACACCCAACCTAAGTTCTTCTACCCTGAAGGTCCACTCTAGGATTTATGAAAGAGTGGATGAGGAAGAGGCTGTCACTACTGTTGGTCCATCAAATGACCAAGAGGACAGTGACAACATTGCTAAGACCTCAACCACGGCAACTCACAGAGAGGATGCTTCCTTGGAAACTCCCTTCACTGAGAGGAATCCCAGGCGCCAAGAAACCATGGGTGATAGGGATGAACATGCTAGGCCTAAGGCCCCATCTGGATCCAAGGATTCCACAACTGTGGATGAGGACAGACTAAAACTTCATAACCTGGAATTGATGGCCAGAGTGGCTATGCTAGCGGCTGAAGTGTCCAAACTAAGACACCAAGTCTCTATGCATGAAGCCCATCAATGCCTAATTGTACCTTCTCCCTCTCTTGTATCAGTGGGCACCCAAACTGATGCTTATTTATCCACTGATGCAACCAAAAAGGGGGAGATGGTCCCAATGGAGGAGGACAAAGACAGTCTTGACGACTGGATTCAAGAGCAGACTGTTTTTCAAAGTACACTTTTCAAGCCAGCTTTTGTACAGGTCCATGACTTGCCAGCTTTAGATAACGAAGAAGAAGAAGAAACAACTGAAGACTGGAAGTTAGTCGTCAGGGCTGTTGATGAGGTGCTGAATGAAGCTGAAGACAAAGAACAAAAATATACAGCTTTCAGCATCCTCCCTGTAGCATCATCCATCATAAGTCAATCCATTACCCCCAACTCTTTCAAACTTCACAAAAGCTAGAATTTAACTCCATTCTAGCTTGGGGTATGATGGATCAGCTGAGAGATTTTGGATTGGATGGGAGTTTAGTGGAGTTGAAGAGCTAAACTGGAACTCTCTCAATGCCCTCCAAGTCCTACAACTGTATTTAACTAACTGCATCAACACTTCATCAGATCTCTCAGCAGAACTTGCCATTGGCAGGTTCTATGACTTGATGGAGGATAATCTACCCAACTTCGAAAGACTCATACAAACAGCAAAACGGGTAGCTTATCCTGAATCTTCGGCAGCAGCAGAAAGAAGACTGACTCCTAGAAGACTTGAAATTATAAGGAGCAGTCTTCTCACTAAAGAAGAAGTTTGCTGCTTAAGAAGATTTCTGTACTCCTTCATTGTCAAAGACTTAGATGTGCTGGGATGGATAAGCACTAAGTCTCTTGACCACACCTTCTTACTGAGCAATGGCTTCTCTCTCACCATCAACACCAGGAACATCCTGTCACTTCCTACAGTCTTTCTCTATAAGATCTTTCAACTCAGGGCAGGCAAATATCTACAATGTCAACTCCCTTGAAAGCCAGACAATGATAGCTACTGTCAGAGCCCATCTTGAACAAGAAGGAAGAATTACTGAGGAAGTATATGTGTCAAACTCTAACACTGATACTGACTCAGCTTCCCCTCGAGTAGACATCTTTGCTACAGCATATGAGTCAAGATCAACTATCAAAGAAATGCTGAAAGAATTCACAGGTCCTGAGTGCAAATCGGATGAAGCCAATGACCTTCCCTTGTTCACCTCTCAATGTGCCAATGAAGCTAAGGCTGAGATCTCAATAGCAGCACCATCATCTGCTGGTGTGGTAAGTGAAGCCAAAGCAGAGGCATCCAATATAAATAAGGGAAAGGGAATTATGACAGATGAAGATGAAGAGAGATTGCTAAAAGAGAAAAGAGAGAGGGAAAGGAAGAGAAGAAGAGGAGATGGCTGACATTAAAAAGGCTCAAGAAAGAAAAACAGCCATTCTCCTCAGAGAACAAATCATCCAGCTGTATGCTAGACAGCTGGATGAACTGAAAAGAAAGATTCCTGCAGTTGACCAGATTGAAGAAGATGCAGCTCTTGCTCTTCAACTGCAGGAACAATTTAACAGAGAAGAGGAAGAATTGGAGAAGAAGAAGAAAGAAGAAGCTAAGTTCAGAATAACCGATTCTGAACTAGCCAAAGAAATGAGGGAGAAGTGGGTAAAGGCTCTAGTTTCTCAAGTTGAGGATGCAGACTACCTTGAGAAACTATCAAATAAAGAAGTCTACAGAGCCTTCATGAGTCAGCAAGGTCAATTGGCAAAGAAGAAACAGGCTGAAGAAGAAGAAAAAGCCAAACAAAAGTCCAAAAAGACCATTGCCTTTAATAAACGGACCCATGAAGAAAGGAAGGTCATGATTGACTTCCTTAAGGCTAGAGGAGAGAGTGGACAGAGGCTAGGTCCCATGAACTTCATGAACCTGCAAGCCCTCTACTTCAAAGTCAAGAAGGATGAGGAAGAAAGATTGGGGAAGAAGGGATCGAAGAAAAGGGTACCTATTCAGGAAGAAGAAGAAATAAAAGCAAAGAAACCCAAGCCTTCTCCCTCACCTACCTCTTCCTCAGTCCAACAACCTTCCACTCTACTCCCCAAACCTTCCACTCCTCCACCCAAAAAGTCCAAACCATCCCACCCAGCTCCTACTCATCAACAGCCTCCCTTGAAGAAATCCAAACCCTCACCTAAACCAGAAGACTCAAGAGACATAGTTGATTGGGTCTATAATCCACAGGATCAAAGGTTTGAGATCTTCAGGGGGAGAACTGAAAGAAGAAGATCTATCTACAGATCTGTTGATGAAGTTCTGCAATTGCCAGATTCAGATCTTGGCAAAATTTTGGAGCTGGGTGAAGCTCATGAGCCTGCAAATGAGGGTGGGAAACGTCTTGTGCTAGCCATCAAACACTACTTCAACCCTAGCAAAGATGTGATCATTGAAATCAAACCACTCAAGACCCACTCTCCATTTGTAAGTTGGTCCTATAATGCTGATTTGGATGAATTCACTTTAACTGATGTAAGGAAGCAGAAGATGAGATGTTCAAGCAAAACAATCTACAAAATGCCACATAAAGACATCAAGACTCTGTCTGCACTTCCACTGAACAATCCCAGCAAGGATCCAAGAGGCTATGAAGTTGAAAGGATAGTCAGCCACATGCAAAAGCTTCAGCAGCAAAGTGATTAAAAGAATTTTGGTTGCATCAGTCTAGGGGGAGTTTGTAGAACCAAAGACTGATTGCTACTAAATTATTCTAAGTACAAATGCTGCTGATAGGCTTATCAGCAACATTCAACACAAGTTGCTGCTGATAGGCTTATCAGCAGCATTCAACACTTGTTGCTGCTGATAGGCTTATCAGAAGCGTTCAACACAAGTTGCTGCTGATAGGCTTATCAGCAGTATCATTCTCATTCTTGCTGCTGATGGCTGTGTTCCTTGAAGACAAATCGTTGCAGCTGACTATCCATGCCAAGCGTCACTGACAACTTCTGCAAAAGCGACTGACACACTCAAAGCAGAAGGAACCTCAATGGTGCAACCTATGACGGACGACAATGCTCTTCTCCAAGCATGCTAACAATGATGAATAAAGAAAACGCTTCAATAAAGTTAGCTAGTTTAGCTTTAACGTGTATTATTAGCTTTTGTATAAAAGATCAACGGTCTGTGTTAGATCTTATCCTTAGAATCAAGGGTCTGTCTTGATTCTAAGTTAGTATAAATACTGTGTAAACACTTCATTGTAAGTGTGCTTCTTCACTGAGTTTTCAATTGTAATCGTTTATCTGCAAAAGCTTAATACAACAGTGTTCTTAAAAGTGTTCTTTCTTCCTGTTCGATTACATTTGTGTAGTTGTTATTGTTTCCGCCAATTTCAACTAAGAATAGAACCATCTTGTAATTTCATGATCCTACAATAATAATGGAATGCGGCACAAGAGAAGGCATTCCAGATATTGAAAGAAAGATTGACACAAGCTCCAGCTGTGGCATTGCCAGAAGGAGTAAAGAACTTTGTGCTATATTCCGATGCCTCGAAACTTGGATTAGGATGTGTTCTAATGCAAAGAGGAAATGTGATAGCCTATGCCTCTCAACAGCTAAAGACACACGAAGTAAACTATCCAACCCATGATCTAGAATTAGCTGCAGTTGTGTTTGCACTAAAGTTCTGAAGGCATTATCTGTATGGGACGAAGTGTAAGATTTACACAGACCACAAGAGTCTTAAATATTTCTTTGACCAAAAGGACTTAAACATGAGGCAACGATGATGGTTAGAACTGGTCAAATATTATGATTGTGAAATCTTATATCATCGCGGAAAGGCGAACGTGGTAGCCGTTGCTCTAAGCCGCAAGGAAGAGCATCGTCCTATTCGGGTGAAGGCATATAAGTTAGTGATAACTCCTGATTTCATGAGCCAGCTTCAAGACGCACAAATCGAAGCATTAAAAGGTGAAAATGTTAAGAAAGAAAGAATGGCTGGTCAGGAGACATTTCAAGAAAAGAATGAGTATAAAGTCAAGACTCGATTTGGTCGTATGTGGATACCATGATCAGGTGAGTTTAGACTTAAGATTCTCGATGAAGCTCATAAATCACGATATTCTATTCATCCAGATACTACAAAAATGTACCAAGATCTGCGCAAGGATTATTGGTGGCCCGGAATGAAGTTCGATATCATGAAGTATGTAGTTAAATGCTAAACTTGCCCAAGTTAAAGCAGAACATCAGAAGCCATACGGAAAGTTACAACCATTAGAAATCCCAGAATGGAAGTGGGAACATCTCACTATAGACTTCATAACCAAGCTACCAAAGACAGCTAGAGGTTATGATACCATTTGGGTGGTTGTTGATCGGTTAACTAAGAGTGCTCATTTCTTAGCGATATGAGAAATATACTCTTCAGAAAAGTTAGCGGATTTGTTCATCAAAGAGATTGTTTCCAGACATGGAGTGCCAGTCTCGATTATTTCTGATTGAGATACTCGTTTCACTTCACGTTTTTGGAAAATGTTCCATGAGGAGATGGGAACTAGGTTATTGATTAGCACGACATATCATCATCAAACTGTAGGACAAAGTGAAAGGACAATACAAACTCTCGAGGATATGTTGCGTGCTTGCATAATTGATTTTGGTGAAAGTTGGGATAGCCATCTGCCATTAGCAGAGTTCTCATATAATAACAGCTACCATTCCAGTAATGGTATGCCACCATATGAGATGCTATATGGTAGAAGATGTAGAACTCCTGTATGTTGGGGAGAAGGTGGTCAGAAAGAGTTAGGCAGCAAAGAAATAGTTCAAGTCACTTCAGAAAAGCTTGACTTAATCAAAACACGTTTGAAAGCTGCACAAGATAGACATAAGTCATACGTAGACAAGAGACATAGACCAATAGAATTCCAAGAAGAAGATTATGTCTTATTAAAAATATCTCCTTGGAAAGGTTTAATCCGATTCTAGAAACATGGATAGCTAAGTCCACGGTTCATTGGTCCTTTCAAAGTCATTAAAAGAGTCGAAAAGGTGGCATATTAGTTAGAGCTATCTAAAGAATTGAATAAGATACACAACACATTCCATGTATCTTATTTAAGGAAATGTTTGGCGGACGAGGCTACACACGTTCCTTTAGAAGAGATAGAAGTTGATGATACGCTAACCTATGTTGAAGAGCCTATCAAGATTCTATACACAAAAGAAAAGCACTTACGTCACAAAACAATCAAACAAGTACTAGTGCAATGGAAGCACATAAAATGGTCGGAGATGACGTGGGAAAGTGAGGATGAAATGAGGAAGAGTTATCCTCAATTGTTTAAGGATTAATAGGTTTCGAGGACGAAACCTAATTTAAGGGGGGAGAGTTGTAATATCCCAAATTTTGAGGAAATGAAAGTCTAAGGACTAAAAGTGTAAAAGTCCCAAAGTAAAAGAAATTGGAAACTTAAGCCGGTAGCGGACCGCTACCGGGTTACATAGCGGTTTGCTACGTGTGGACGGAGAAATAATGAGGGAATGACACGTGACAGGTATGTGTCGGGTGACTCAGCCCTATGGCGGACCGACACCAGGAGGGTAACGGTCCGCCAGCCACAATTTGGCTCGGACAATGATAGTGTGACACATGTACAGTGAATCGCCAGAAAGGATTGGGTAGCGGACCGCTACCCAGAACCTTAGCGGTCCGCTACGTGTGCATCACATTGGACAACTGGAACAAGGAGGTAGCAGACCGCCACCGCCTAGCTTAGCGGTCCGCTAAGGGTTGCTATTGCAGCCTATAAATAGGCTCATTTGCCATTCAATTAAGAACAACAACAACAATCCCACACACGCACGCAAACCGAGACAAGGTTAGCACGCCGGTTACGAGCGCGGTGGTTACGAGTGCGGTACGCTAAGAGTACGGTTCGAGACAGAGAAGCGTCTAGAAGAGGAACGAACTTAGGAACTACCAAGGATAAAGTAAGTATACTGGACCCGTACCCTAGACACAAATACGTGAATTGTGTGTTTAAGATGATACGTGATATGTGCTAGGTTCTATGTGATATGACGAGGGTATGGGGTAATGACGGATTAGTCTAAACACTAAAACGGAATAATGGAGTAGTCATGACGTAACCAAGGGGTGGTGGATACGCCGCTGGTACTTCCTATATATAAACATCTTGTGTACTTCATTTGAAACCATTATGAAGGTTTAGGGGTATAGACTAATAAAGAATAAAGAAATATAGTAAACGTATGGGAGAACATCCAATCGGTATGTAGTTATCTGAGAAACGGAATTCCCTGTCTAAGGAAAGAGTGGTGTATAAATCTCTCCTAGACCCATCACTCTTTCCGGGGACATCTCTGTTGGAGGTACTGCTCTGGTAGGAAAATCACCCCAGTTTATAGTATATGACGAATACGAACATGAGATGAAAAATATACCATATATAATTAATATGAATATGTGATGAATATGAATACGTGAAATGCATGATAAATATGTGAATGCATGATAATACGTGCAAACATAAATGAGTATGATGGAACGAGTCTACACCCTAAAATGGAATAAAGGAGTACTCACGACATGTTAGAGGGGTGGTGGATACGCCGTTGGTACTTCCTATATATAAACCCTTCTAATGCATCGTGGAGAAACCGGTACGAAGTTTTGAGGTAAGGACTGGTTGGTGAATAAATCAAGCATATATATGAAATGAAAACAAATGCTTGATACATTTGGAAGGTTGTGAGTCAAAGATACTCAAGGTCCCAAATAAAATGAGATATCTGGCCTGAAATGTGGATCTCAATAAAGAAAAGAAAAGGGGAAATCTAGGCCTACGGGCCTGGAATAGTAAACTCTAGGCCTTCGGGGTTGAAAGAGTAAAATATTCCAAGCCTACGGGGTTGAGGAATAAATGAGTCTTCCTAACAATGCAAGGGGTCTATACTGACGAGTATAAGGACCTTGCTAATACTCGGACCGGAGGTACGGCCTGTGATGGTTGCGAGGGGGTTAGCACACCTATAATATATTCGAAAAGCGTGACCGAAGGTACGTCCGGAGATGTTCATGTGGGAGCCGAGAACCCGATAAAACTTGAACAATAAGAACCTAAAGGGTTCATAATAAAATGAACGGTGCAGTGTACTTACTTAGCGTAAGCTAATTCAAAAACGTTTTCCCAAACACTACAGGAAAGAAGCACGTGGAATGAAGCTTCCTATGGACGAGGCTAGTCGGAGTTGAAAGATCCCTATATTGGATAATGTAAATATATTATCCTTTTAAAACAATATATTATTATGAAAAATTTACCTTAGCCATTATGGCAAGGTTTTACTGATCTAGGCATGTTTTCCGCATTAAACTCTGATAAAATAATAAGTAAAATAAGTAGGGTGTTTCAAGGATCTTGTATACTCCTTTTGAATTCGGTCCTGCATTAAACAATGTAAAAAACAATCACGTGACTATTTTATTAAAATTCGACAGCATAACTACTGTAAAATGGATAACCAACCTGTTAAACTATAAGTCATAAACGACCCAAATTCATAAATTCCAATCAACCAACACTAATAACAACAAATACTAATAATACTAGCAAGCATATTCAACAATTGGCCTCGAGTTGGATGTTCTAAGTCTATTAAAGTGTGTTTGGTTTATTTTGACCCGTTTAAGTTAAAGTTTGATGTTCTAAGCCTATTAAAGTGTGTTTGGGTCATTTTGACCCGTTTAAGTTAAAGTTGGATGTTTTAAGTCTATTAAAGTGTGTTTGGGTAATTTTAACCCGTTTAACTTAAATTTGGATGCTTTAAGTCTATTAAAGTGTGTTTGGGTCATTTTGACCCATTTAAAGTAAAAAAACTTCGATGTTCTAATAACAAAATCATTTTACTTACATAATCTGTTGATGCTAACTCATCTGCCCAGCCCGTCCCTTCTTTATAATGTGTCGATTTGAACACGTCAATAGGGTAGGTTCCTTGTGAAAAACAAAAAATAATATCACTAATAATTAATAAGCATGTTTGTATAATACTAACAACTTTATTTCATACCTCCATGTGTTGGCGTTGGGCGTATGATTTGCTGCCATGGAAACTTGGGTAGCGTTGTTGTACTCGGTTTTGTTTGTTCTTCTCGGAGCGGTTTCTATAGCTCGTATCTAAAAACAGCTCATTAATCAAAATCACTCAAGTTCCTTGATCAACATCTTGTGGTGGATTATTCCTTGCCGCCTCCACATCATCGTATCCCCTTTGCTCGTCGAAATGAACTTTCAGCTCTCACTTGTGGTCTTTATAAGCCCTCTGACACTCGGCTGTGATTCCGAGTTCAACGCCTCGCAACTTGTCAGTGTTTCTCTAGGAGTCCAGATCAAAATAATCCTACAAATGGAAATTAATTAGAAAAAATCTAATAGTTATGAAATTGTAAGTAATTATAAAACATCTATAGTTACTAAAAGAGGGGGATATGCAGCATGTTTCTTCTCATTTGAAACCTTGACCCAGTTAGGATAATATGGAGGAACAACCTTTTCAACCTCCAGGGAGATAGCATGGATAAAATCAGAAGCATTCAGACCCACGAACTTGTACCCCCCCCCCCCCCGCCATGAAGTTCAACATCAAAGGGAAGAGGCCTCCTCCCATTTTGCTCAAATTTCTTATATAATTTGAGGTTTTTGCCTTTCGAACGCCTTTTTTGTGAGGCACCACCTACATTGACACATTAAATTCAAAAGTTAGGCAATTATAAAGACTCTACTAACACACTAACAAGTAATTTACCACCAGATCCACCCGCACAACCTGAGTCGAAGTTATACGGACCCCCATATCCACCGTCTCCACCATCACCACCGTGTGATTGCGCCGTTATTGCCATTATTCCTACAACAAAAATAATTAGTAAGGACAAATAATTATTAATTATTACATTAGGGGTGTAAGCCTTTTTCTTATTTATTTATTAAAATTATAAAATATATTTTTTTCATATATAAGTAATAGTATTTATAAAATAATGATAAACGAGCCGTTTACACCCTAAATGAAATAATAAATAAACTACACAAACAAAAATATACAAAGGTAAAAAAGTCGAGATACGTACCTTAAATAAGTTCAATGAAACACAAATATAATGCTATTCGCACATCGTCAACCGCAACGAGTTCTGAACTTGTAACAAAATTAAATAAAGTTACATATACATACAAACATATATATACATATGCACTTACATATTACATACACAATTATATAAATACATCACACACGCCAATCATCATAAACACACATAAACTAATCATACATCTAAACCAAATTACATAAACTAATCATAAATTACTAAATCCATCATACATACAAACATACATACTCATACATACAAACATACATACACATACAGACATCCGTTGAACATAATTTACATAAACTAAATTATATAAACTAATCACACACACTAATCATCATAAACACACATAAACTAATCATACATCTAAACCAAATTACATAAACTAATCATAAATTACTAATTCCATCATACATACAAACATACATACTCATACATACATACATACATCCTTGAACATAATTTACATAAACTAAATTATATAAACTAATCACACACACTAATCATCATAACACACACAAACTAAATTACAAACTAATCATACAAACTAATAATCATAAACACAAATTACACACATACATACACATACATACAAACAAACTAATCATTCAAACTAATCATCATAAACACAAATTACACACATACATACAAACTAATCATACAAACTAAGCATCATAAACATAAATTACGCACATATATACACATACATAGAAACACTAATTTACATGAACTAAATTATTTAAACTAATCACACATCTAAACCAAATTACATAAACTAATCATAAATTACTAATTCCATCATACATACAAACATACATACTCATACATACATACATACACATACATACATCCTTGAACATAATTTACATAAACTAAATTATATAAACTAATCACACACACTAATCATCATAACACACACAAACTAAATTACAAACTAATCATACAAACTAATAATCATAAACACAAATTACACACATACATACACATACATACAAACAGACTAATCATTCAAACTAATCATCATAAACACAAATTACACACATACATACAAACTAATCATACAAACTAAGCATCATAAACATAAATTACGCACATACATACACATACATAGAAACACTAATTTACATGAACTAAATTATTTAAACTAATCACACATCTAAACCAAATTACATAAACTAATCATAAATATATAATTCCATCATACATACAAATATACATACTCATACATATAAACCTACATACATACACATACAAAACACATACATACAAAATCATAACAATCTTAGATCTAAACCAAATTTCATCACAAATTAGTAATTAAAACAAGTATTTACCTTCACAAAGCTAGAAATCCAAGTAATGGAGAAATTCCTCAAAACCTATCCAAAATAAATAAACAAAACTTCAAAATCTTGAACAAGTAGGTAAAATATGAAATAGGGATGTTACCTCACCTTAAAACCCGAGAGTTCTTATGAAAATTGCTCCCAAAAAGCCTAAAAACCTCAAAATTGTCGGAGAAAATTGTTTGGGAGAGTTTTGGGGGTTTTTGGGTGGAAATGAGGGTATGCCGTCTGTTTTCCCTATTTGTTCGACGACATGTCATCGGGATAGGCCCACTTGTCGTCGGTATAGGAAGCCTATGCCGACGACATGTCGTCGGTATAGGGTTTCGAAAGATGTTGACCAGTCAATAAAAGTAAAAACCCTGTACCGACGACATGTCGTCGGCATAGGGTATTCCAGCTTTTTTTAATTTAAAACAAAATTTACCGATAAAAAAATTAATACATTAAAAAAATTAAAATAGGGTATACCGACGACATGTCGTCAGTATACGGTTTCCCCAAAATTTCATTGGGCACCATTTTTCCCTCCAGTCTGGCCCAACCCTGTCCCGACGACATGTCGTCGGTATAGGGTCTCCCGGACAAAAAAATTGGTTTTGACCTATACCGACGACATGTCGTCGGTATAGGGTGACCTATGCCGATGACATGTCGTCGGTATAGGGTGACCTATGGCGACGACATGCGTCGTCGGTATAGACGGCGTCGGTGTAGGGTGATTTTGTTGTAGTGTCAATTGAATCAGTTTTGTTAAGAAAAGACAATACTTAAAAAAATTTATGTTTAATAATGATTCGATTTAATTAGTAAAAACAAATAAGAAAGTTTATTTAATCTACAAGTTATATAGTTTTTATTTTAAGTTACAAAACCTAAATCGGTAAAATTTATAAGAGTTTAAAAGTGTTTATAAACATTAATAAAATGATAAACCTTTCAATTACTTCAAATATAATATATTATTAATAATATTATGTAACAAACGTGTTTTTATGGCTCGACAAAGAGTTTATATACGAAATAGGTCCCATATTTTTCAAAATCGAACACATGAAAATCTTGTTATCAACCTTATAGTGTCAAACTTTCCTCTTTTACAAAACACTATCTATACCCAAAACATTGTAGTTTTATATCATATGTGACTTAGTTTGACATTTTGTATAGTAACAACTAGCTTTTAAAAATTCGGTTCGAACCCTGTCTCTAGACTCAATCTTGATCAATCGTCTTCTTAATGCATGTTTTTTACTTTGAAGTAAATATAGTACAACTTATTGGTAAAGCTAAGTGTCGTTACATGTTAATAAGCTGATGTATGTAACCTCATTAGGATCCAAACAACATCCTTAAAAAATCCAACGCGATGTATGATACGCTTCGTAACGTACAATACACCACCCTGTAAAACGGGTATATAGCCCTATTATATATGTACGTATATAGCTGGTGTATAGCCTGCGTACCTTAGTCCCTTTGGGCGTAGACTCCTTCAGACCAATGTAAAGTTCGACCGAGGACTTACCGCCATACGCAAGAACAAGCCAAAGAAATATTTAGAAATCAGAAAAAGCTACACCACTGATAAACTTTTGATCGCATTTAATATTTAAAATGTTACTTAATTAATTAAGTGGTTTATTATTTATGATTAGGTTCATGTAAAAATAATTCTAATTCTGAGAAAGATGATAAGAATTTAGGGCCATTAGATCAAATTGTATAAAAGATTTAATGGTTGAGATTAACTTCTAGCAGAGAAAGTTGTTGGAAAGGTATTTTATTCTTGGCCACTTTTGTTGACTTTTTATCAAGTTTTCCCCTAATTTTAAAACGGTCATAACTTTTACATACGACAATATTTTTTCAAAAAAATCACACCATAAAAACGAGCGTTTTTTTAATCTTTAAAACGAGTATAGTGTCATTATAAACAAAAACAAATTTTTTTTACGTTTTCTAGCTCATTGTGTAATTAGTCAGGTCATTGTGTAATTAGTCAGGTCAATGTGTAATACAATTTTATTGTGTAATACAAGTTCATTGTATTATATGTATTTATCATTGTGTTTTACGTTTTCTGCTCATTGTGTAATTAGTCAGGTCATTGTGTAATTAGTCAGGTCATTGTGTAATACAAGTGTATTGTGTAATACCACGTCTGGTCATTGTGTAATTAGTCAGGTTATTGTGTAATACAATTTCATTGTGTAATTAGTCAGGTGATTGTGTAATACAAGTTTATTGTGTAATACACAATTACCATTATGTCCTCCTTTTAAAAACAATAAAAGGACATACATCAAGCCCATAATCATTTTTACCCTTCTTATTTTTAAAACCTTTTTTACTATAATCTAACTCATTTATTTATGAAGATAAGTTTAAATAAGAAAATATAATTAAGAAAAAATGGAATCTGACACTAAAACTTATCATCTGAGAAAATCAACAAGAGTGATCTTAAACATACTCATTTATATTCATTAGGCTTTTCAATACAATTTGTCTAATAATGTCAATTTCTTTTAATTTTCTTTTATTGTTACTATTATTATGTTTAGTTTAATTGTTGTTTTTATTTTTTTTTCATCTTTTTGGTATTAAATAAGTTTTTCTAATAATTTATAAAGGGGCAATTTAATATCTACCCATACAAAGTTGTAAAATATGTCATTCAAACAAAAAAAAAACAAAGTTATGAAATATTATATATACTATTTCAAAATTAAAAATATTATATATATACTTTTACAAATATGTAAAAATATAATATATATGCTCATTTCATTGAAAACAATTTAATAAATTGCCATTTTACCTTTATTTTTCTAAAAAATCATATTTCATATTTATCTATTTTTAACTTTATAATTTCATATTTACCCATTTTAAATTTAAAATTTATTTACTTACAAACAATAGTCTACTCAAAATATTATATTTAATTTGTACGCTTTCTTTTATACTTTTATTAGTTTTTGTTTATAGCATTTATACATCTCATATGGATCAACTTTTTTTCTATTATAACAACTATTTAATCACCGCCCTCAAGTAAAATATCAAGTTATAAAAGTTAAGTAAAAAGTCATTTAATCTGAGTTAAGTTTGAGATAAAACTAAAATCATTTACATTGGATTATATATAGTATAAAACTAAAAAATTAAGTTATAATGAATAGGTAAAGAATGGTCATAAAGTAAAAAAAATTTAAATTAGATATATATGATATTTTTTATTTGGTTTGGTGTATATAATATTTACCTATTTTTCTATCGGTATATATAATATTCCCTCAATGTTTAAAAACATTTTTATAAAAGAATATATTTTTACAAAACATTTTTATCAAATGTTTTTTAAATTGTTATTTTTTGTTATTTAACAATATTTTTGTTCTAGAAGGACGTACAACCAATAAACGCCAAAAATTAGTCGTTGATTTTAGATTTTCTAGAAGCGGTAAACATATTTCATGATCTTAGAATAGAAGGTTCAATTATTTATCTACCGAAAAGAAAATGGTAAATTTTAAAAAAAAACTACAGTTTATTTTTGACAAAGATGTAACATAACTTCAACTATTTAATGTAAAAAAGGAGAGAGATTGGATGGAAAAAGGAGATATATTTTTATACGTAAAAGTGACGAGAAAATAGTAATCATAAAATTATATTAAATAGATATGAAATCTTGAAGGACAACCGAGGCTAGCCAAGTTAATTAGCTTTACGGTAGGATCGGATAAAGCTGGAGTTAGGTTGTATATTTTTAAAATTTCAAAGTTTATTTTACTTTATATGAATATGAATAGATATTACAAAATTGGATAGATGTAACGAAAAATAAATACGAACGAGCTTTTTTTTATCTAGTATTTTTAAATCAGTGGTGAATCAGGATTTTTAATCAGCGTAGGTAAAAAACAACGGTAAAAATAAATTTGATATAGTAAAAAAACAGTAAAAATCAATACACTGTTCGCTGTTTACAAGTGTTAAATATAGTATACGTTCTTAATGTTTGATTTCTTACACCACTTGACATGTTTGTAAACCCATTATGTGCATCTTTTCTATCTTTGAACTTCATATTCTTTCATCTTTAATGTAACACATGTTCTTCAAAGAGAATTAGTTTGACAAAACTTGGAGGTGTCCAAAATTTTCTTAGTTTGAATGAGCTTCATTTTTTTTAAATTACTTCTGGTGCCTCTTAGGAGGCTCTTAACAAAACTTGGAGGTGCCTCAAATGTTTTTTTAACCTAATTAACATGTAACATGCTAAAAAGTTAATATATAAAAGATGGAGTTTTAAAAAAGATGTGGGATTAAGTGGAGGGACTGATGTGTTCTGAAAGGTCTATAAAAACTAATATAAAACCAAACCTAGACACTCTAGCTTTAAATTTATAAATTTAGACTCAACTTAATACTAGCACACAACCGACAAGTGTACCGATCAATGTACTAAAGTCTAATGTAAGTCCGGATATTAAACCCACGAGACACTAGTGACAACTCTATCTAGGCTCTGACTCAACTATCTAAACTGAATTATATGGGGGGATTGTGTAACTGAGATTTAACTAATGAACTCCTAACTATCGACACCAACTATCAGATAGACGAAACGGATGAGATCAATAAAGGATAAAGCACTATCTAGGTAACGAATCCTGTTTGACAAACATGAACTTCTCTCAGCTATGACAGTTATGATGGAACCGGGATCTTTTAATACGAAACCTTAAGACAACCTAAGGATCCTAGATCATTCTCTGGGTGTGACCGAATAGCTAACCTTAAAGACTGTATATACTCATCGGTTGGTTGGATCACCTCTCAAGTATTTCCAACAATGCTAAATTACCCTACAGATAAAATTACCTCTCAGTCTCAATATATATATGCACCCTAAGACATACGGGGTAACCTAGAAACTCTCAGTATAACACAGAATATCAACAATGCTAAGAAACCCTCCTTTCAGAGCAGTTGACCTAAAAACCCTAACACTAAAGAATACTCAACAACTTCTCACCTCTCAGCTATTGAAGTAGGAAGAACATTTAATCCTAAGACACTCTCAATATGTGTTTCTATGGACAATAAAATCCATTATCCACAAACTAATTACAAACACAAAGTAGGTAACCTAACTTGCAACTATTATTTGAAAGACATTCAACAAGACTCATGAGAAACACAAATCAATTGCAAATTAGAATTAAACGAGCAAAACATCATACCAAGTTCTTTACTTTATCACCAATCCATCAATACATAACATAAATAGAAAGAAAATGTCACACCCCCAAATTCAACTAACGGAGTTTTACCGTTTGGGAAGTGACAAAGCAGGATCTCCGTCATTAGTTACATTGAACGACTCTATATGAGACTCAAATGAAAATATCATATCAATCAGAGTAATTGCGGAAGCGTGTAAAGAAAGTAAATGCGCAAAACAAACACGCACAAAAAGTCCAGTCCAAACATAATTCAAAACAGTCCAAACGAAATAATAAAACATAATTCAATCGTAGGACTCCATGCATGTCCTATATGTGCACATGTGCCTTATCTTAGCGACCTGAGAAAACATGTAAACAAAGATGTCAACACAAGGTTGGTGAGTTCACAGGTTTCAATATATAAATAAACGTTTACCAGATTATTGTACATTCAATATGTATCTATAGGTAGCTAACCTACGTTTCATGTTTAACTTAAGCGCTCGCAACCGAAGCTGACTGTTTATTTATTTGCCTCCTGCTAGGTCTATCAACTCTTGCGATGTGAGTAGACTAACATTTCACCCGTTCGATCTCCAATCGTGTTAGCGCGACTAACGCGGGTGGGATTTGTCAAACCCAGTAGTACTACTAAACATTGATAACATATGAATTATAATAATCTCAAAAATAGTTGTGACATGTTTTCTCCCTCAAGTTAAAACAGTAAAAATGGGCCGTGAAAACTCACCTGATGGCGTAGGAAGTAATCACACAAGTAATAGACTTGGTACACAAGTGTTAGCCTGCAACGGCTTACGTATGCCCTAGAATTACAAACAACAATTAGGGACTCATTGGGATTTGTGATGATGACACGGAATGAGGAACGTCCTAAAAGAAACGTTTTAAAGATCAACGAGTAGACGAACGTGTCCACAGGAAATGAGAATTTCTTAATTAATATTTAAGATGAATACGTTACGCGACGATTGACAATAATAATATAAAATATATTCGAGCGTTTGTACCATTAAACTAATGACTAGGAAAATAATATAACTAATATATTATTTTTAAATTTAACAAAATATCACGATAAACAAATTGTGCGACAAAATAATAATTCTATTATTTTTTTATTCGAGGATATGAACGAGTGTAAATAATATAGATAATTATATTATTTATTAGTTTGAAACGTTTCACAAATTTTAGAAACGTAGCGAAAATAATATATTTAAATATATTATTTTAATAAGAGTCCCGGTTTTGAAAATAGTATATAAACAAATTAATTTGAGTTCCGGGTTGAAAATAATATATATATTATTTTATAAATAAGTTTTAATAAATATGGGTTACAACCCAAACCCGATCCCATGGGTGGTTTTCCGGACTAAAACATTTTATATATACGAGTAGTAATATAGGATATTGATTTAATATTAAAATAGTGATAGAAAACTGTTTTAAAAAAATAAAACGTGTAGAGAGACTCGAACCCGGGTCTCTCCCCTACAAGCACACACACTTAACCAACTCAGCTCCAACCCAATTTGCAAACAGACCCTGACCAAAACGGTTTTATCAATTAAGTCCCTGTGATTTTCCCTCCATATTGATTTGCAATCCATCATAGCCCCCAAAACCCTCGAATCCGATAACAATAATTCAAATCAGTATAGGGGTTTTGTAAATCGAGTAAGGACGATTCTGAGGTTAAGTTTAATTGAAAAACATCAACCTTTAAGTGGGTTAATCTCATGTTTAAAACCAAAACCCTAGGATATGAACATGAAGTCGATTTGATCATATTGGATATTAAAATGTGATGGAATCATGGGGCTTTTACAAAACAGAACCTTGCGAATCTATCAGTATAGGTTAATTTGATTGAGATGGTGATTAAAATCGAAACCCCCAAATTATCATATGAACAAACCCTAGTTTACAGATCATGATCAATTCGATGTTATATGTTTAAATTAGCATGGGGTTATCATCAAACAGGACATTACGAAGCTAGTGATGTGAATCAATTGAATTTAGATAGAGCCTATGGTGATGATCAACTAAATCATAATCGTATGAACCCTAGAATCGGGTTCTTGTTAAATTCGATGATGTAAGCCCTAATTCGCATAGGGCTATCCATCTAGAAGTAAAAACGAAAGTGAGGGTGAGTGTAATTATTAGAAAGAGATAAGAATTGGCCGAGATCGACTAGAATGCAGGTCCAGTTGCGTGAGCTTGTTCTCAGGCGACTCCGGCTTCAACTACAGAGAAATTGACGGGTGGGAATGCTCCAGAGGTGTGCGATTTACATGCGTGTAAACTCGAATTGTAAAAATGATACGCGAATCCTCCTAATTTGATGAAGGGGTCGGCGGTTACGGTTTGATTACCCATAATTGGGTTTGATTTCGAATCAATGTTGTTGTAATGGCTCTAATGATATGCAATTGTAGCATTAACATTCATTTCAGTTACGAAATCCGACAAATTTCGGTTATAGCTTGCGAATTAGCATCAATTGTTGCGAGTTTGACTTTACAAAAGTCAAACAGATTTTAAAAACTTGAATTTTGACTTCAAGAGTCAACAGAAATCGAAATTAGATTAATTACAAGTTTAGTCCTTCTGGTTTCATGTATAAAGGTTTAGAAAAGGCAGAAATAGACCCTAGGGTTTTAACGGGGTTAAGATTTAACTAAAAAAATACTAACGAGATAATTCTAAAAATTCGGATTGTCACACCATCCCCTAGTTCAGAGAATTTTCGTCCCGAAAATTAAAATAATAAAAATAAAAAAAATTTCTGGATGTCACAGAAATCCACGAATTAATCAAACAATCATCGAAAACCTAGATATCTACTATAGTCTAGCCAAGATACATGTTCAAACTCAGAAAACAAATCTCAAAAGCCAAAAACACAATCCAACACAAACCATTGTAAACAAGAAACAAAGATCGAAATCCTATGAGCAATAATTAACGAACCCGATTGATAAAGATCCGAACTTTGCCTCTCGTTGCTTCTTCCTCTCTTAAAATCGCCTCTTTCTCCTCTTTAAACGGCTGGTAATCGATTCATATCCCAGCGGGGGAGTTCTAAACTGTTAAAACATCAAATTAGATTAAAAACCCATTTCTGGGATTTCTCGCGTACCGCGAAGTCGAGAGGAGAAATCCCTCACGTACCGCCAAACACAAAACAGTCGCACAACTTTTCCTGAATCTGGTTCCCTCCCGTCCTCGAAAAAGACTTTGCAATGGAATCATAACTGGAAAATAGCTTTCATAATATCAATTATTTATTAGTACAAATATAATCACGCGTTAAAGTGCAACAATTGATATTTTAGTACGAAAATAGCTTTCATAATATCAATATATTTTTGCATTCTAATTCCATTTTATACAGCACATCAATCTATCTATGGGACTCACACTCAAAAGCTACAGCTCTACCTAATCTCGTCTCACGGTCATGTCTAGGCACGGGTTAAACCGTATAGATTTCTCCCACCACGTAAAACTAAGATTTACATGTTTTATAAATTAAGATGAATGAATGGATGGAATAAGCATTATTAAATGTATGAATCAACCTCACCTAGTGGTGCGTCTCCTAGGTCCCCATCCCAGAAGGTAGCACATAGGATGCAGTTTATCAGTTAAGCAGATAAACGTTTAACTTAGAGGCGTATCTACCGAGTCACCATCCCGGTGGGAAACACATAAGTCAAATCTTATTTATCTAAATGATTGATCACTTAAGTCCCAACCCATGGGTGTATCACCAAGTCACGATCCCGGAGGGTAACACGTAGGTCAAAACTCAAGCTTTCAATCAATTAGTTATACTCATTACTAGATGGAATTAATGGATGTGGGCGCCACCAAACTCGGATTTATTTTCATAAAGAGAGAGTGGTGTGCCAATAATTTCAAAACCTCTAAATTCTAGCTTAACATGGTACCTATCGCCCTATGTTGGTAGTTTCAGCATTACTGACACCCTAAGATGAGTACCCACAAAATTTTCATGATTTAATTCAATTAATTCACCTAATAAACACGCACAGGCTATTTAAGCTTTCAAATCGGCTAGGTCTACCAAAATATTACAAATTAGACGCGTTTTCTATCATTATTTCCATTTAAACACACAACAACATATCCAGTTATACCTATCATCTTTAATTTTTCTTAGAAAAACTCTAATTCAAAGGATTTTTTGAAATTTCTTATTTTTTTGTATCTCTTTATAAAATAAAAATAAACCTAATCAAACTAGACTCAAGATGTTTCCCATCCCCACACTTGAATGACACATTGTCCTCAATGTGAACCAAGAAACAATGAAAAAAAAGACTCAAAACTAGACAAAAATAGTAAAGTGGAAACAACTTAGCCGGTAATGATAGCATGAGTATGTCCAACTTCGTTCTACCACTTGTGTAACCGTATAGCATTTCATTTGCGGCTGCAATAACTCTGTCGGGTTCTATCCTGAGAAACAAGCCTAATCAGGAGGTTTCTCCTTTAGGCCGCCCCCGCCCGGCCCGTTTAGTGTAATTGGTCTACCACTGATTTGAAATACTCTGATGGCGGACCTTAAATGGCTTTTGAAAAATCTAAACGGATCGATCAACCAGTACTTAAACTTACCTAGACCAAACCTGATACTAGGCATGTAGTGATCAGAATGGTTATGCAACTTCATCAATTCTTTCTTCTTTCTTGTATACCATCCTCTAATCATCATCCGATCTTGATCATCAGGTGTTTTCCTTACCTTATCTCGGGGTTTTGTTGAATTTGGTAATGATACATAAGTTAAGTTCCCCATAGGCCAGTTGTGATTCTCTTCATCTACAACCACTTCTTCCTCTTCTTCAACTGGTGACTCTTTGATCTCCATAGTCGGCTTTCCTTCCATCATAGCTTCTAAGGTTTCTAACTCGCCAACTGGGTCAAATTCTCCATCTTCTTCAAAAGTTGGAAATCCCACCAACTCGTCACCAAACTCGTCTTCCCATGACAGCTCATCAACAATCTCTTCCTCGTCACCAAACATCAATCCTATAGAATCAGAGAAATCCACATCTTCCTCTTCTTCTTTGTCTCTAATCCTGGAACCAAAATATTTTCCGAATTCCTCCTCATCTATTGACTCATCATCATCACTATAATTCCAAGAAACGTCATAAACGCCTGACCGAGGTTGGTTAACATCCTGCAGAACCAAAAGTGGGACTAAGATATCCATTTTTTTCCCCAGTTCTAACTGCCATTTTTGGAACTCGACCGTGTCCATTGGTTCGATACATGGTTCTTACCTAAACTATATTACGCTGCGATAGGTATACATGCCTATTGTGTGTTTTTTAAATTTCAATATTTATCATTTTATAAATTTAAAACCTGAGCTTGTGAAATCTTATATATATATATATATCATATATCACGCACGCTATTAGTAGTGTAGTTGCATTGCATAGTAGTTGCACGGTAGAAACTCCTGCAGGCATGCTAAAGTAGAAGTCTCACCCCGAGGTGTGAGCAAGCTAAAGTAGAAGTCTCACCCTAAGGTGTGAGCAATGCTAAAGTAAAAGTCTTAACCTGAGGTGTAAGCGAGAAAGGATCTGGACCTCGGGCAATGATCCATATGTGATAGTTAAAGTATGTGAAACTCACTTTGTCCTGTACAAGTGAAACGACAATTGAAAGAGTAAAGGAGGACCTAAACGGCTAGTGTGATAAATAAACGAGTGTCAGTTAATTCTGGAAATGGTCGTTCTGGGTGTGGAAGTGGCTAAATAACTCAGAACATCCGAAATTGAGTATTTGAAGTGGCTAAATAACTCAGAACGGTCCGTCACTACTTTAGGGTTTGGGAATCAACTGACACACGTCAGCTGCTAGTCGTTTTGTGGCGTGACGGATCATTACGAGGCATTCTCGGGTTAAACCCTTCGAGGGTCCGTAACGGATCATTACTCACGGTGATGGTCCGTTACCTTATGTTTCCCAAAATTTCACTTTTGGTACATCTGGGATTTCACGGGTTCTATATCTTAAACGTAGAAATGTCTAGAGTTTCACTTTACTTGCAAGCTTGTGTGCACCAATGCTCTTGCCAACCCTTAGCCCCGACTTTATTACGACCGGTTAGAACTTTGTCGTTGATCGGAACCAAAATTATCTTAGGAGACACTAGTACACAAATTGAAAGGCCCCAAACCCAGGAGACTTCACTTGTTGGTTTTATTCATAAATGCATAGTAAAATAAACTTTAAATAGAATTAAATCAGCGGAAATGTCATTCACATTACAACTTGTCCTAAAACGTAGTAGAAGCATTGTTGTAAACATTAATTTGAATAACATAAATAAACGAGATGACATTGTCATCGATTGGGTAAACTCTCAGCATAAGCTCCGCATCCATCGTCTAAAACAACCTACACTTAACCGGAAGGCATGGTAAAAGTCAGCTAATGTTAGTGAGTTATAACTTTAAATAAAACATCACATAACAAAAATGTTTTACCAAGACATAACATTCGTTAATACAAATAAAACCGTACATAACATGCAATAACATTAAACATTAGGCAACGATTCGTGTCGAATCTGCGCCTTTTTTGTAACCATCAATTCCATAAGGCATGACTCAAAATTTTTCAAGGCCTAGTGTCTGTCTAGGATGCCTGATCTCATCGGGAATCCTAACCTAGATAGAATCTCTCCCCACCATGATAATATCATTACTCGTGCTTACACCTGACATTTACAGGATAGCGAACCCCGTCATTCACCCCAGTTATACAACCATTTGCTAGCCATAAAGGCCCGTGTATAGGTATAGCAAATCTTCATGTCTAAGATGCCCGTTCTTGTATGGGATCCTAACTTGGACATGGCTTTCATTCATCGCATTCGTTCCCGAAGGAACCGTTGGCGGATTCAACTTACATTATAGGATTTGTTCATTCGTAAAATATTTTTGTTTAAACATATTTCATTCAAAAACCTTTCATAATCATTTAGGGTAAACATTTCATAAAATCCTTTCATAAACATTCATTTCGTAAACATTTCATAAGCATGCGATTAGTCCTTAAAACATAGTAAAACTTCATAAAAAGGGACATCTGGAACTCACCTGACACAGGCATGGTTAGTAGTCTCTAAGGATCTTCTGACTTGTATGTACACATCCTAAAGGACTTAGCTTACATACAACGCATTCGTTACGTGAGAACTTTAAAGTTTGCGCGACCAAAGGGGGTCGTGAACTTCAAGTTCTTAGCATAGGCTCCCCCCCCTAGAACTATACATGACCTTCAGCCGTGAACTCTCGATCCATACCCAAAACCCTATTTTTTTTGCATGGATTCAGATTTGGTTCGGTTAAGGTATCAAGATTCAAGTTTTATACGTTCAAAACATTTTTATGACATCTATAGTGATAAATCCAAAACCTTTTCCTAATTCTAAACATAAAAACTAAACCTTTTTGGATCAAAGTCCCATTAACCCCATAAGAGCAAAAAATGAGGATTTAGGTCGGATTCTTACATCAAAAACGTGTAGAAATCGAGTATCTTCTTCTTCTTCCAATAATCCTTAACAGTGAAAAAGTCGAATGATAGCTCCAACTTGAACCGATTCTTTCTTTTCTTCCCCACCGAGAACTCCTTCTTACTTACTCTCAAGTTTTCGATGAAAGGTTGAGGGTGGGGAATGAAGTTTGCGCTAGAATGGGGGCTAAGTATAGGTGTTTTCCAAGTTACCCAAATAGTCCCTCAACTTACAGCCTTTCATAAACCTTTCATTATTCCTTTATGATTATTAGGATTTAACAAGTCTAACTACCTTAAAAGAGGTTTAGCCCTAGAAACTAGTCATAAGTCAAATAACTGAGGGTTCAACTGTCTCATCTCATCTTCAGACTCCCACGTGGGTTTCGAGCCTTACGATACTTTCACTCAACTTTCACTTGACGAATCACTTTATTGCGCAACTTCTTCTCTTTCTGGTCAATGATTGCTATAGGCGTCTCAACATAATTCAATCGGTCGTCCACCTCAATGTCTTCAATCAGTATGGAGTCCGATTCAACCTGTTTTCCTCTGTTGCGGCTATTTTGACCTTTTTTAAACAGTAAAATCTATAAAAAAAATTATATTTAACCTCGATATCTATACATTTTAAACACATTACAAAAATACTTCTGATACAACTGCTACCAAATCAGCATGGAAAGTTGAGTAACTAAATCGAGACAAAAAAAGTTTGAATAACTCAATTGGAACAGTTTGGAAAGTTGGTTACATTTTATAAAGTTTTCCCAAAAGGGTTTCATCGATGCCTGGGATCATTTAGTTCTATGCTTTCGATCTATTGCGCGTTGCTAAAGGGCAATGCCCTACTTCTGATCGAAGATCTGTTGGCATAGTCATACAAACCTTTTATCTGTGTGTATTTGTCTTCTATGTGCCCAGGCAATGTTTTAATTTCTCTTAGCCCTCGTTAAAAATCTTTATTTAATTTCATATGCATAAGGAAAGTTTGAAGCTAAAACCATGTTGTTCATAGTTATAGGATTCGGATTGATTGTTCTCCTCACACAATTCCTTACGAAAAGCGCTCAACGTGGTGTGATAGTTGGATGGTTTTTCCTTGTGTCATCTTTTTATAAGCCGACTTTCTTATACCCCTACTCCCTTCGGGTGTTTCCTATGAGTCATGCATGTCTTTCCTTAGGGTTTTTAGAAACTGTATAACATGCTATTAAGAAAACATAATTTAAAAGATATATTATAAGAATAATTTCAATGTTTTGTATCCAATAAATTTACAATGAAGAAAACTATCCATTTCTAAAATTTAGTCGATTTCCTTTTTTAAGATACATGTGATCAAAAGAGAAAGTGTGGAGTTCATGCCTATTCTCCTGTCCCTCTTGGTGACACTTAGTGATGTTATGCGGTTCTTTTATGGTCTACTTATTGGGGACTTTAACATCTTGGCACGCCAATAGCTTACAAAACATTTTCATATTTATCTCGAATTTTCTAACGCTATCTTGTTTATAGATTCCGAATACTCTTGGATTCCCATTGGATATCATTCAAGTTATATTTTACCTTGTGTACAAGAACAAGAAGCCATATATCAACGGGAAAATCATAAAAAAACAAAGAGGAGATTAGCGAAATTGATGAACCAAGGGCCCCAAAAGTAAAAGATCAAGACACAATTGGTATTTTTTTTTGAAACGGCAGAGATATTATAAAAATTAGCAAGAAGCTAGAAAAACAAAAGTACAAACATAGAAGTGGGTTTCTAAGACACAATCGATATTGTGGAGCCAAGAGTGTTCTTATGCGCTGAGAACACTCAAAATCCACATGGTGTAGTTGTCGTGTATAACTCAGTTGTGGCTAATACTACAAGAAAAAGAGTCAATAGTGGCGATACCATTAGCGGAGACACCTAGAAAAGTTTCCGCTATTGCTCTTGATCCACTTTACATAGATCTGACGGTTGACTCGATTTTAATTGAACGATGTATGTTTTAAAAGCTTTAGCGGCGACCGTCGCCGTTAATGCCCCTGCACAATATGGCGCGCTATTTCCCAACATTGGCCTCACGTTCCCCTTTTCCCTGCTTTCTCCTTTCTCTCGTGATACGACCTCTATCTCCGATGATTTGCCAGCCATTACCTCCACTGACCTATTTCTCTAATGCCCCTGCGCCGGGTGTCAGCCCAGCTCCGAAAATTTAGGAATTTTGCCTCTTTTTAAGTCTAACCTTTAGGGTTTCGAACTAAATCGTTTTTCAGCCGTTTTGGAGAGTTTTGGGGGCGATTTTGGAGCAGCTTTTAGAGATTTTTCATCCTTGATTCATGTTTTCGAGTGTGAACTTTATTTTTGACATTATTCTGATGACAATGAGCGGCTAAACGCTTTTGTGATCGCTCCGGGTGAAAGATTCGGTCAAGGTACTCATTAGGTTTTAGTTTCTTGTCTAGTTTGGATTGAATTTTGTGAACCTCTTAAGTTCTTTGAATTTAATTGTCTGTTTGATTTTTTAACAAGTTAATGTTATTTAATTCTTGCAGTTGTGACATCGTTTCTTGGTTTTCTTGCATCGAAAATAATTTGATGGTGTGTTTGGTTTTATAATATTGAATTGGGTTGAACAATTTAAACAAGGTCATGTCTATGTGATCTCCTATCTAGTCCGAATTAAAACTGAACGTTTGTTTTGCTGAAACAGAAACCTAGAGTGGTCATTCTTCTCCAATTGTTTTAAAAACTTAAAGTTAATTGCATTTTATAATTCCAAGTCTTCTGAGTGATAAAGTTTCAAACTTTAGTGGCAGTTGAATCATTTTAGTCTAAATGGCATTCTCCATGAATTCTCTGTGGATTCAACAACCCTACTTCCCTATCTATAGTCTAAGTAGCTAAGGAGTAGTTTTTAATATAGTTTTTAATTAGCCTTCGCGATCAAAATGGCGCCGTTTCCGGGGAATTTGTGTGCAAAGCACTATTTGTGATTTGTTTTGTTTAGTGCTACTAATTGTGTGCTTACGTGTGCAGGGACAGTTTTATGCATACTAGGCGCTCATGAAGAACTTCACCATTATTGTTTGATTCAGAGATAAAGAAAACATCAAAACCCAACAGAAAACTCCAAGGAAGAGTCCAAACAATCCTAGAAAAGCTTGACAGGCCATCTGTGAGGATGTCACAAAATCAACCTGTAAACTAGGAGCCTAATCAAGGTGGGAATCAAAAGCCACCAATTCCACCACTTCTAGATGTCCTATTTCTACACCAACAACAACAACCACCTCAAAACCAACATCCACAAAACCAACCTCCTCCTCCTCCTCAAAACCAAGACCAACCACCACTACCCCAATTCCAACAACCTTTACCATAACCCGTATTCCGAAATCAACCATATCAACCTCAAGATAACTACCCGAGTTACTCCGATTATGAAGACGATGAGCTGTTGTCACCAAGAGGCAGCCATCAACCACAACATGGTTCTCAACATGAGAACATGAATGATGAAGAGGCATGGTATGACTTAGACCATCAGGAGGCAATCCCTCCTAGAAATCAGAGACATAATGTAGATGGATGGGTCCAACCACCGGCAAGAGCAGAGTATGGTTTCAACCTAGGAACAATCGTCAAGGGTATTTGGGTAATTTGGAACGAGAGAACAGATATAGACAGCCCGAAAACATGCAACCACCGAGACATGATCAAGGGGTGGACAGTCATTTTCGCCTCGCTCTAGCTTTAAATGCTTCCCATGTCATACCACCAGTACGGAGGGGGAATGCATTCGAAATCTGACCCAGATGCCTCGGGATATGAGGCTACTTGTGGGACCATTGGTGGCCAAGGATTCACAGCTGATGAAGTGAAACTGGTACTCTTCAAGTTCTCACTTAAGGACAGGGCAAAGCAATGGTTCTTGTCTTTGCCATCTACTAGTATTGCCACCTAGGCAGAGCTGCAACAACAGTTCCTTGATGAATACTTCCTACCTCATAAAACCAATGAGGCCCGAGCTGCTATATGGGATTCCAAGCAACAAACATGGGAGCCTTTCTATGAGGCATTTAAAAGATTCAAAGAGTTGCTGAGAAACTGCCCACATCATGGGACAGAGAAGTGGGAGCTAATTCAAGCTTTTTATGATGGGTTGTTACCTGAAGATGTAAGAGATGTCAACTCAACCAATACCTGGTACTTTTTCTCAAATCATGTGGATAACGACCGGGATATTTTCGAAAGGATGGTGGTAACATCAAAGAGGCAGGCACATGCCAGTAGGAGAGCTAAGAATGGAACATCGGCCAAGGCAGTGGTTTATGAGACTCAGAAGCGTCTAGATGCCATGGAATTGCAAATGGAAAGACTTTGCAGGCCGAGTGGAGGAAAGGTATCTAATGTGTCACATAGATACTCGGTATGTGATGGATGTGGTGATTTAGGCCATACTTTGTGAGTTGTCTAAGAGAACTAGAAGAAGTGAACCAGATTGTAGGGGATAGGAATCAGGACATGAATGCAACCCACTATCATCCGAGACTCTAGAACCATCCGAATTTTAGGTATGGTAATGCATCTAACCAATTTAATCCTAACTTTCAGGGTGCTGATGTACAGGGTGGGAGTCAACAGCAATACTAGAACCGCCAACAGGGCTATAATCAAGGCATGTACAAAAGAAATCAAAGTTATCAAGGGTATTCAATAGGGGGTTATCAGCAGAGAAACTACCAACAGAATCAACCCCAGCAGTATCAGCAAGAGGGAAACCAACAGAATAAACCGACTATTGGTGGTGACCCGCAGCTCACAGCCATATTAGAATCCTTGAAAAGGATTGAGCAGGATAAAGAGATTCAGGTAAAGACCAATGCATCTTTAGAAAGGCAATTAGGTCAGTTGGCAGATAAATAGCTGAAGTGGCAAGGAGACCACCGGGACAACTCCCCAGTGAAACAAAATTAAACCCACAACATCAAGGAGCAGGCTCCTCTGGTCAAAGAATGTTAATGTTAGTGCGGTAAGTATTCAGGAAGCCAGTGAAGAGAGTGAGTCAGAGGATGAAGGTGAGCAAGGTGAACCCATTATCCCAGCTAAAGTGGGGGGTTTAGAGATTGGTCAGGCTTTGTTAGACTATGGGTCAAGTTTCAGCATCTTACCAGGAAGCTTATATGATCAGTCTGACCTTGGCCCACTAGAACAGGTTGGCACTACTGTGGTGTTAGCTGATTTAACAAGGAAATTGGCTCGAGGCATGGTCAGAGGTGTTGCTGTGAAAGTAGGGGAATTCTATTACCCCGAAGATTTTCTAGTAATTGAATATGAACAGACAGTGAAGGAGAAGTGAGAAAGGGTTATCTTGGGCAGACCATTCTTGGCAACTGCCAATGCTCTGATCAACTGCATAGACAATAATGTAAGCATGAGCTTTGGTAACCGTGATTTTAACTTAGATTTTCGTTCAAATGCTTTTACATACTCTAATAAAGTTAAATGTCTAAAAACAGGTGCTACTAACATATGTCCCCCTCGGTCTATAGTGGATGAGGGTGGCACAAAAGATAAAAGTGTTGTGGTTGACATGTTTGAGTTGAAGAATGAACTAAACAAGGTAGTGGATGTAGCAACCCACAAGTGTGGGGATGAGAGATCATAAAGGGGAGAACCACCTTGGAAGCATCAAGTGGAAAATTCAGGTGGTTATAACAGATCAGGAATATGACCATCAAGGTCACCAGGGAGGTCAAAGAAACCTCCTAAATTCTCCAGGACTTCATATGAAACTAGTGACTCTTGGGTAATGCGAGGTGAAGAAGAAATCACTGATATAGAACACATGCAAAATCTTAACCTGAATGGTAATGACTACCAAAGGGCATGTGAAACAACATTTGGGGAGTTTGTGTTCCAACCACCGTAATGAAAGTAAGGTACACCGCGTCTGGCTGAAGACGTTAAACTTAGTACTCTCTGGAGGCAACCCGGTTGTTTGCATTTGTTTTTATTTTTTTTGTTTGTTTGTTTGTTTTTTGTTTTGTTTGTGTTTGTGTTTCAGTTCTTTGTCTCTATAGAAAGACCCAAGTGTGGGGAAGGCTCATGGAGGCAGCATGAACTTTGTGGGTGTGTTAACTAAAAACCCCCACGAGACCTCACTCGTCCACTCGCGCTACCGAGGGGTTTAAAAAGCTTGTTGCATATGCTAAGTGCAACCGTGATTCCTACGAAAGTGAGTTTAGGAGTTTGCTTTACGCACACAAGGACCTTGACAACGAGGACATATTTAGGTCATATGCTTTTTTTATTTAGTTTTATTTATTTGGTTTGCTTTTTTTGTGTTATTTATTTTGGGTGTGTTAGTTTAAGTTGTTTGTAACTGAGTCATATCACCTGTGGGTAGTTGAGGCTTGCATGATGAATTTGGGAGGATGATATGGGTTTGAGTTGTGAGTAATTGAGAAAAATTCCTCGTCCTTAAAAGTATAAACTTAAGTTACACCATACTTTGGGGACAATGTATCCCAAGTGTGGGGATGGGGAAGTTCAAGAAAAAGCTAAAAAAAGGAAAACTTGACGAAATTTAAAAATTTTCAAAAATGTCATTGGATTAGAATTGTTGAAAAATAAATGGAAGATGATAGGTATAATTGGAAACTTTGCGTGTGGAATTTAATTGAATAATAATGATAATCAAACATGTCTAACTTGAAACGTTTTGGTAGGCCCAACCGACTTTAATAGCTTAAACATCCTGATAGTGTATCGAAATTAAATGAATAATTAATTTTGGATGTCTTGTGGGTTCTCATCTTACGGGTGTCGGTAAGGTCAAAACTGTCAATATAGGGTGATACCTATAAACAAAAGTTGATAAGTTTTAAAAATCTCTTGGCACACCTCTTTATTTTTATGAAAATAAATCCGAAATTTGGTGGCGCCCGCATTCCATAATCAATCATTAATGAGCTTAACTAATTAAATTGAAAGCTTAGGTTTCGCCTACGTGTTACCCTCCGGGATAGCGACTTGGTTGATACACCCATGGGGGTGACTTAAGTGATCAAAATTGGATGATTAAGTTAGGTTTGTGTGTTACCCTTTGGGATGACGACTTGAAGGATACACCACTATTCTGAAGCTTATGTACTTCATTGCTTAAAAACTGTAGCCTACGTGTAACATGTCGAGCTCTAGCTTGATTGAAACACCACTGGGTTAGGTTTATTCATATACATTAATAAAAGCTCAAATAATTTATTCATCGATCCATCAGCCACACATGATTTTTAAAATTTATGAACTTGTGTTTATAGTGGTGGAAAATCTATAAGATTTAACCCGGGCCTAGACATGACCTTGAGATGGGATTAGGCTGAGTTGTAGCTTTCTGAGTATGAGACTCATAGATAAACTGTTGGCTTGGTAATAGATATAATATTAGATCACAGAATCGGGGGTTCGAGAGTCGGTGGATAGGTTTAATTGGACCGAAATACTAATTGTTATGGTTAACGCTTAAGTATATTTGACTTGTGTATGAATGAAAGTGTAAAAGCAGGTTTCCAGTTATGATTCCATTGCATAATTCTTTTTCGGGGCGCAAAAGTTCAAGTGTGACGATGTGATGAGTGGGTGTTTTTTGTGTTTATACGTGTTTAATATTGCATTATTAGATATTTATGTGTGTTGAATGCAATGACTTTGAGTATATTATGGTCTACAGGTGTTTGGAACTTAAACATACATTTTGGAGGCATCTAGGAGAAAGTAGGAGAAGCTAAAGGTGAAACTATGCAAAAAAATGGAGCCTAAATAGGAAGTTCTACAATCCAGAACTTGGAAAAGGCATATATCGAGCTATAAAATGAGTTATGGGGCCCATAATATATCGATTTGAGTTAGCTCAACGAGCCGGATGTGGAAATGGAGTTACGATTGAGACCCAGCGCAATTTTCGCTGCCCGATATGCATTTCAGCGCATGATGGAGAGCAAATCAGTGAAGAATGGGTATGGATCAGAACACCAGCACAATTTGCGCCGGGTGTCAGCACAGCTCCGAAAATTTGGGAATTTTGCCTCTTTTTAAGTCTAACCTTTAGGATTTCAAACCAAGTCGTTTTTCAGCCGTTTTGGAGAGTTTTGGGGAGTTTTTTGAGCAGCTTTTAGAGATTTTTCATCCTTGATTCATGTCTTCGATTGTGAACTTTATTTTTTACATTATTGTGATGACGATTAGCGGCTAAACGCTTTTGTGATCGCTCCGGGTGAAAGATTCGGTCAAGGTACTCGTTAGGTTTTAGTTTCTTGTCTAGTGTGGATTGGATTTTCTGAATTTTCTTAAGTTCTTTGGATTCAATTGTCTGTTTGATTTTTGAACAAGTTAATGTTATTTAATTCTTTCACTTGTGTCATCGTTTCTTGGTTTTCTTGCATCGGGAATAATTTGACTGTGTGTTTGGTTTTATAATATTGAATTAGGTTGAACAATTTAAACAAGGTCATGTCTATGTGATCTCCTATCTAGTCTGAATTAAAACTGAACGTTTGTTTTGCTGAATCAGAAACCCAGAGTGGTCATTCTTCTCCAATTGTTTATAAAACTTAAAGTTAATTGCATTTTATAATTCCAAGTCTTCAGAGTGATAAAGTTTCAGACTTTAGTGGCAATTGAATCATTTTAGTCTAAATAGCATTCTCCACGAGTTTCCTGTGGATTCGACAACCCTACTTCCCTGTCTATAGTCTAAGTAGCTAAGGAGTAGTTTTTAATATAGTTTTTTATTAGCCTTCGACACGCGATCACTTGCCGACCCACTGACCTCACCCCTGCTCGCCGACCAACACCTCCTCAACACACCCGCACCTGATCGCCAACCACCAACTGCTCGCCGGACCACCTACTGCTCGCCGGAACACCACTTGTCATCCAAATATTGTATAATTAAGATAGTGATTTCTCTTAAAATGGTTTACCCTAATTTCTCTTCAAATGGTTTACCCTAATTTCTCTTCATTGTATAATTTATTGAATGAATTTCTTGTACTATGGAAATAGTTACATAATATACAACATAGGTCTGAAGATACAATTTTTAATTTTTATATTTTTTATTTTAATTTAAAACTTTGAGTTGTAGGGAAGAGATCCAACGTATCAAAGCAGGAACCATGATATCAGTCACCGAGAGGCCATCAGTGCAGCTAGAAAAAAATATGCGATTAATTAAATAATCTTGATTAAAAATTCTCTCCGAGTGATTTTGAAATTTTTTCTGTTTTATTCTTATTACATTTGATCCAATTTCGTTATTATTTTGAGTATATTTTTGGCATTTAAGTTGTATACTGTCACACCCCAAAATTCACTAACGGAGTTTTACCGTTAGGCGTGTGACAAACCAGGATCTTAGTCATTAGTTACGTCAAACGACACTATATAAGTTTAAACAAATCCATTAAATGTTCAGAGTTAAATGCGGGAGCGATTTATGTCAAGTAGTTATTGCGCAAAACAAACGCATCCAAGTTAAGTTTAATAAAAGTAAGTAAATTGTTTAAATTTTTTTCATATGAATAAAATGAAATTAGGACTCCACGTATGTCTTAGATGTGCAACATGTGCCTTAGCGACCTAAGAAAAGATGTAAGAAAAAGTGTCAACACTAGGTTGGTGAGTTCACATGTTTCTATTTGTAATAGCGTTTGTCAGATTATGTACATTCAATATATATATATATATAGGGTTAGGATAGAATGAAAACCCATATGAGTTGTGAAAACCCATGAAAACTCTACTTTTTTTCTTTATTTGTTTATTTTTTAAAATAGAGTAGTTTTGCTACATATTTCGTCACTTTTTTTTAAATCAAAAATGCGCCGAATGAATTTTTTTTTTTAAAAAGATAAAAAATTGTAAAAAAATTACCGTTACAACGTTGTTACGTATGTAACAACTGAAAAACGGGATTTTTTTTTACAATTGTTATATCTTTTTCTAAAAAAAATTCCTTCGGAGCTTTTTTGATTTTTTTTTATAAAAGTGACGAAAATATGTAACAAAACTACCCTATTTTAAAAAAAATAAAGTTGTTACATAAAGTTTTCATAGAGTTTTCAAGAGTTTTCACAACTCATATGGATTTTCACCCTATATATACCCTATATATATATATATATATATATATATCAATAGGTAGCTAACCTATGGTCATGTTTACTAAAGCGCTTACAACCGAAGCTGACTGTTTGTTTGTGTTTGAATGCCTCCCACCATGTCTATCAAAAATGGTACCGTGTTTAGATCAATAATACACTCGTTCAACCTCCAATCGAGTTAGTGTGACTAACGCGGGTGGGGTTTGTCAAACCCAGTATTACTACTCAAGATTACCTCACTATGTTCATATAAACGGTTCGATCTGTAAAGACTTTCAGGATAGAATGTTACACTTAGTCTTAACAAGTGATAATATATATGAATTACAAAAATCAGTGTTTGCGTCATGTTTTCTCCCTCAATTTAAAAACAGTAAAGGGGCCGAGAAACTCACCTGAGGTGTGTAAGCGTAATAAATAGCACCGCATAAGGATGCAACAAAAACCACAAATGGTTTGTCTGTGAACAGTCTACGAATGGCCTAGAATGATATTTACAATATTTAGGAACACGTGGGATTTTGTGACGACGACCCAGGAAAGGTCGGAAGTCCTAAAACACATTTATAATAATGAGTAGGTAAACTTATCATCGGGATTAAGGAATTTCTCAATTTAATAATTAAGATAGATGTGGTACGTATAAAACGTCACAAAATACGGCATAATAATATCCAACAATAGTTCCTGTGAATTAAATATTAGTTTAGGGAAATAATATAAATCATTATATTATTTATAATGTAAATGATTGTTTAAGTAATAAAAATAATAAATATATTATTTATTTTATTAACAATATAGGCTTAGGTTGGAGTAGGAATTAAATCCGAGCATACGAGTGTTTTCCGGGGTCAAACCATATTAATATATTAAGAAAATAATATAGGGGTTAGTTTATTTCAAAAATAATGTTTAAAAATGATTTAAAAACAAAACAGGGTTGGATGGACTCGAACCCGGGTCTCCTCCCCCACAGCCATACACAATAACCATCTCCGTCGGCTAGGGTATCGCACAAATACCCAGATCAAATGATTTTAACGCTTAAATCCCCTGTGTTCTTCCCCCCTACATGAGCCGATCCAAACTCAGTCCCAAATCCAGCCTTTTCGGTCGTGATTAGCCAAAATAAAAAAGGGGTTTTGTTCATTAGTTTCATACGAATCTGTGGTGAGGTTTAATTGTAAAATCATCATGTTTAGAATTGTTAATTTCTGTTTTGAAGGGCCAAAGCCCTAGGTTTGAACATGGGATCGAATTGAATAATTCTGATAATATAAGTGGTTAGATTCATGGGCTTTTATAGAGTTAATGATGGCGAGTCTGACCATGTAACTTAATTGAATTGAAATCATGGCTAGGGTGGGGTTCGATTAACCAGTTCATACGTTGAACCCTAGATCTTAACTGTGATCAAATTGATGTTATAAGCCCGAATTATCGTAGGGTTTTTGTTCTAATGATGGTTGTTTATGATGTTTAATGTGTATATCAATTACAATTTGGGCTGATTTAAGTTATAGTTACGAATTTGAATCAAAACAATCACAGTTTGACTTTTAAAAGTCAACATGGCCAATTTCACTCAATTTTGACTTTAAAAGTCAATATAATTGGGTTTGGTTTAATTACACAACTAGTCCTTGTAGTTTCAAGTGTATTAGAGTTTGAATAGTGGCAGAATTAGTCCCTGAGGTTTGAAATTAGATAACTAGACTAACTGGGTTTGTGCTAACGGAGTTAACTTGAAATTGTCGGATGTCACATATACCAGTTGCAACAGTAGGTCAAGGTAGATTTAAAAGTTAAATATGTTGTTATGAACATGCCAAAACGAAACTATATTTGAATTATTAGCAGAGTATATTTCCACATGCTTGTATGATTCATTCACATCGATTTATTTAAAATGTTCTCAGACTTGTTGATTGATTGGGAGTATTGTTGTCTAAGATATTCTACCACTTGATTTGAAAAAAAAATGTTTCAGATCTGTTAGAAAGCTTAGTAATTATGTTTTTAGAACTATTTTAATTAATCGTTGAGTTTGTAGCTTGATTTAGGCTTATAATCACTTTTTAGGTTTTTTTATAAATCATATTATCATTTATAGTTGTGTTTTTGAAGCTTGATGCATATTGATTTAAGAATTTGCACTTTTTATACTGTTGTTCTTTGTATTTATTTTTTAAGAATTGTATCATTATTTTTAATTTTTGTGTTTTGGTTTTGGTGTTTTGCATTTTGTAAATTTATCTGCTAATGTTTCCAGGAATTAGGTTCGGTTCAGATTGTGGTTCCAACAAAAAAAATTCAACCCGACAAATTTTAATCGAATAAACCGAAAAAACCATAACCCAAACCGATGAACACCCCTAGTTAGGCTCAGGATCGAGCCTGGCTCGACTAGTTTACACCCCTAATCTCTTCGTATAACTTTTAGCTCATTTGATCTTTTTAGTGAACTTAGTACTATGTGGTGAACAAATGTCATATGATAAATAAACATATGAACTTGTTATAAATAAACAAATCGTGTCTGTGAAAAAAATTTTTTGAAACAATAACTAGGAAATGCTCATCCTTATAAACCACTAAAAGTTGTCACTCTCTCCTATGTGGGACCGTAACATTTGTCCCTTATACCATCAATATTGTTTGCTTTTGCTCACTAGAGCTTACGAATTTGTTTTTGGTTCCCCGGTGAAACTTCCCGAGGGTTACCCATCGGGATTATTCACACCCGAGCACGCTTAACTGTAGAGTTCTCTCATCTATAGTCAATGCGTCCAAAATGCGTTGATAAAAAAAATAATGATCATATTAGTTCAATTACGTATAATTTGGATACATTATTT
This sequence comes from Smallanthus sonchifolius, assembly GCA_023525975.1. Classification (NCBI taxonomy): domain Eukaryota; kingdom Viridiplantae; phylum Streptophyta; class Magnoliopsida; order Asterales; family Asteraceae; genus Smallanthus; species Smallanthus sonchifolius. Next base: position 74,838,294 of record CM042027.1, on the reverse strand, counting down.
GCATCAAAATTAGTGAAAACTTATTTTCACTTTTTTTTTCCTAAGCAAGATGAGTAAACTTGTGTGATACATTCTAGATTCTACATTTGAAATACATACAAAGTCAATAAAAATCGGTGTCCCTTAACCGCCTCTTAATAATTTCTCTATATAAACTACCTATTCACCAGCAGCAGCAGTTCACTATAATTGGTTGATTGGAGTGTGTGGTTTACTGATTTCGAGAGCAAAAGGTGTAGAAATGGTGATTGCTGATCAATTCCCTCACCTCACTTTTGCATTAGGGCTTTTGGGTACTCTCTCTCTCCTCTCTCTCTCTCTCTCTCTCTCACACACACACACAAACCTTAGGTAACATATTTTGTTATTCATTTGCAGCCAATATTGGCTCATTCATGGTGTTTCTTTCACCATTGTAAGTCTTTCAATCCTCTTCTCATCACAAACAAGAGTTTATATATCTATATATGTTTTTTCCTCATGTCCCATTCAAACATTTTTGCATTGGATAAACTTAGGCCAACATTCTATGATGTTTACAAAAAGAAATCAACAGAAGGGTTTCAATCGATACCTTATGTAGTGGGATTATTTACTTCTATGATGTCGATCTATTACGCGTTGCTAAAGGGTGATGCCATGATTCTGATCACCATCAGGGCTCTTGGCATCGTCATACAGACATTTTATCTATGTGTTTTCGTCTACTATGCGCCCAAGAGATCCAAGGTACATACACTCGTGTTACAGTATTGGTTATATCGTCCGCGTGTTTTGTTACAAAGCCTTATTTAATTTCATGTGCAGAAGGATTGTTTGAAGCTAACCATGTTGTTCATAGTTATTGGATTCGGATTGATTGTTATCCTGACTCAATTCCTTACAAAAGGCGCTCAACGTGACGTGATAGTTGGATGGATTTTCCTTGTATTATCTTCTTTGTGTGTTTTTGTCACACCTTTAGGTGCCTTGGTTAGTACAAATGATTTAAAAAATTAAAGAATAATAATAACTTGTGACGAATTTATAGAAAATTTACAATGAAGAAAACTATCCATTTCTTAAATTTAGTCGATTTCTTTTTCAGATACAAGTGATCAAAACCAAAAGTGTGGAGTTCATGCCTATTCTTCTGTCCCTCTCGGTGACGCTCAGTAATGCTATGTGGTTCGTTTATGGTCTACTTATTGGGGACTTTAACATCTTGGTACTCCAATAGCTTACAAAAAATTATCATACTTATCTCGAATTTGCTAACAGTCTCTTTGTTTACAGATTCCGAATACTCTTGGATTCACATTGGGTATCATTCAAGTATTATTTTACTTTGTGTACAAGAACAAGAAGCCAGACATCGACGAGAAAATAAAAGTAAACAAAGAGGAAATTAGCGAAATTGATGAACCAAGGGCCCCAAAAGTAAAAGATCAAAGCACAATCGATATTGTGGAGCCAAAAGCGTTTATATGCAGTGAGAACGCTCGCAATCTACATGGTGTGGTGGTCGTTTGTAACCCAATTGTGGCTAATCACACCATTGAAGTCCCAGCTTGAGAATGATCCTAACTGTGTTTGGTTAATGTCAAAGTGTACCTTGTATATAAATAACTATACACTTGACGTCGTTTTATTTATAAAAGATGAGCTATAATTAGTTTCCTATGTTAACCTGGATTTTATATTAAAACTTCTATATATGGCAAGTTTAAAACATTGTTACAATTGCTTACCACCTGATTAATTTGTTTACAACTTAATTACATAACTTATCATTTGGCACGTTTAGATAATCGGTTACGTAAACATTTTCGACTCATTATTTGTAACTTATCTTACTCCACACATGACTGATATCCACACAATGATCACTATCTGATACATGCAACGCACGTAAAAAGAAAAGTAAAGTCAAAGATTCTCCATATACAACTTGTTTGAAAAAAGATTTGAACTTTTGTTTGGAATATTATATTATTATAATTAATTTTACTCATATTTTGTTTTTTATTTATAACTTTAAAAATATAATGTTTTATAAAATTTCGAACATACTGTTACGACGTGCTTATTTTTATCTACGTGCCAACATAATTTTTATTTAAAACTGAGCCGAGTCAGATTTTCATCGAACATTTCAAACTTATTGTTTTTCCCCGCTATTGCTGTTAAAAAAATTAATTAATTATTCAACTTGATGTTTATTTTTATTTTATTAAAATTAAATACTTATTTTATGTCTTTATACGTATTTCAGAAACATGTAGGTAAATAACAAATGATTGATGTGGTTTACCGTTTACTTAAATTAGGTCAAACATTTCCAAGATTTCATCATCCATATGTCCGCCTGTCATATTCAGCGTGTCATCATAATACATAACATAATTACATCATACCTCATGCATCATCATCATGCCATCAAAATCACACATCATCATCATGTAGTCATCAGATATTCATCATCACATGATACCTTTCTCCAAACCTCTCTTCGTGACTATTGACAAACATCAAACTCACCTAAGATACTCCATGATTGCCACCGTCGGACAACCACACATCTAGTGGTTACAAGTATATAGCATGGGGAATCACCAAACTAGAGAAGTTCTTCGGCAGTATTTAATCGAGTTTCGAGCATAACTGTTCGGGTTAATAAGTTTTTTCGTGTTTGTAAATTTATCCGAATAATATTCGGGTAGATCGGGTTCGGGTTAATTAGGTTAGGGTGTACTTGAATTGGTGTTGATTACCATATCTGGGTTTTCTTCTTGATCTGGTCGAGCCATGAGATTTCTGTTCTTGATTGGTTCTCTGTGATTGAAAAAAGAGAGTCGAATTGTTGTTGATCGCATCTGGGTTTTCTTGTTGGTATGAGAGTGGAATCGGATGGCCCCAAGCCAGCAGGTAAGGTGAGCAGCAAATTACACCAAATCGAATAATGATCCAAACAAAAAATAATAACGTCTAAACATTAATTAATGAACTCTAAACTAAAAATTGCTCCAATCCTTGTTGTGTTTTGATCTATTTTGAAACTCATAGATAAGTCGATTCCTTAATTTGCATCACACGATTATAATCCTTCGTTGTTTTGCCAAAAAAGTTCTTTTATTCTGGGATAACCATAAATACCATATAGTTGTAAGCGGAAGAAATCGGATGGCATCTAAGATTTGATTTGGAGCGAGAAACATTTATTTTTCTTTTGGTTCCGTGAATGGATAAAAAAAGGTTACATTTCTTAAAAAGTTTAAGATTAAGTACAAGACACTAATTAAATATGTAACAATTAAATGAAAGGTTACATTAAATTTTAAAAAAAATGAGGGTTTTTAGAAGATCCTAGGTATTGTTTGGTATGCTGAATGGAGTGTGGAATAGAATGATTCATTACGTTAGAATGAAACAAATTTTGTTTGGAAAAACATGTTTGGAATCACATAAGAAGGGAATGGACTGTCACACAAGGAATATGAATATTCCATTTTTAACAATTTTCATTTCTTGGGGGATGATTGTTTTTCTTTTTCATTCCTTGAAGGAATGAAATTATTTTGTTTAACTAATAACCGAACCATGACCCGACCCATGTCACGTACCAACGACCGACCCATGACCCTAATCAAGAACCGACCCATGACTCGTCTCGTAACCCGACCCATGACCCAAACGATGAACCGACCCATGCCCATACCCATGGCATGAAGCATGACCCGTCCCAAGGCCCGAACACCTGTGCCGTGATCCGACCCATGACCCAACCTATGGTCTCACCCATAACCACATCCCATGACACGTCCCATGACCCAACTCATAATAAAATTTTATTAATTACAAATATTTTATTTTTCATAAAATATGTTCCTGTCTATCAAACAACACGAATTACTGATTTATTTCATTCCCACAAGCTAACCAAACATAACAAGGGAATTGTAATGGTCAATTTCTTTTCCTTGTCCATTCCATTTACTCGTCCGTTTCATTCCTTTATTCATTTCATTACCCCATATCAAACAAACCCTTAGGGTTCAACTAAAAAGGACTAATGATCTAATAAAACCAGAAAGCGTTTTCATCTGTTTGACCAGCATAATCTATGGTTGTATGGAAGGTTGTTACATATTTTTCAGTTACTTTAAAACCGATAATTAGGCGCGCGTCAACCTCATAACCAATTCCTATATTTACTAAAATATTGGTTCTAGGTGTTGCTGATAAAAAATAAATAAAATAAAATGTCGGTTGTGTGATAGAGGGCCCTACCATCAGATTTTCGGACACAATGAAATGAATGCCCTAAGAAAACGCCATCTCCAATGGGATCATGGGGGAAGCTTAGCGAGGGGTCAGAGGCTGCCCCCCAGATTTTTCACTCAGAAGTGTTAATTTATACGTTCTCGACCGAAAAAAATTTAAGTATTAAGTTCCGGCCCCCTTGATAGGAAAGAAAAATTATAGGATTTCGTGGCGGCCCCCATGCGTTTTTATTCAAGCTTCACCACTAAATGGGATGTCTCCACCGTACCCTTTATTGCCACATCCCCTCCACGTCTTTATGTGATGTTGTGTAATAGAAACACCTTTCTAGTCTCGTTTGGGACAAAAATGTTTCACGTTGAGTCAGTGGTTTTCTCAGTTGTGGTTCCTTCTAGGTGGTGTGGGGTCGGGTCATCACACTTCTGTTCTTCGGGCAAAAGAGTGATTCGTTTGTCAGGGTGATCCCAGATGTCCGATCCTTTAGTGTTAAAAAGAGCCCTTCTAGACTTTAGGTTGAACTGCATATGGTTGAATAATAATATAAAATAGTTTAATCCTTAAAGTTTTAATAATTTATAATTCAAAACTTTACTGAGATATATTATAAGAATTATTTCAACTTTTAGACAACAATCTCTCTTTTAATAAAAAGCTAAATGGTTTTATCACTTGGCAAACCATGGACCGACCCATGCTCATACCCATGGCATGAACCATGACCCGTCCCAAGACCCGAACACCTGTGCTGTGTCGTGACGTGATGAGACGTGAAAGGAGTCACTACAAGGATTTCATCCTGTGACGACGCCTCCTATACCGACGACACTTGTCGTCGGGATAGGTCACCCTGTACCGACGACATGTCATCGGGATAGGGTAATCCTAAAATTTGAGAGGGGAGACCCTATACCGACGACATGTCGTCGGTACAGGATTGAGCCAGATAGGGGGAAAACATGGCGCCCAATGAAATATTTGGGAAAACTTGTACTGACGACAAGTCGTCGGTATAGGTTAATTTTCATTTTCTTTTTGCTTTTTTTAATTTATTAAATTTCCGTCGGTAGAAATTTTTTTTTTTAAATTAAAAAAAATCTGGAATACCCTATACCGACGACATGTTGTCGGCATAGGGTTTTTTACTTTATTGACCGGTCAAAACCCTACGAAGCCTATACCGACAACATGTCGTCGGTACAGGTGGCCTATTGCGCCGACTGTCGAGCCTATACCGAAGACATGTCGTCGGTATAGGTCTCAGCGCGAATTAACCCAGGAAACAGCTTTTTGCTTCCATTTCCACCAAAAAAATCCTCAAATCATTCCATCTCTCTCTCTCCGACGATTTCACAATTTTTAGGTATTTTGTGGAGTAATCTTCACCAATCTCTCGGGTTTCGAGGTTAGTTAACATATACGTTTCAATCTTGACAAGAAAATCAACATTTTTGGGTTTTTTGCTTGATTTCTTTGATTTTTGTTAGGTGTTTGAAGCTTTGACCATTTTTTTAGGATTTCAAGATATTCGAAGCTAATTTGCAAACTTGGTTAGTATTTTTTCTACAAATTAGGTTTAGATGTATGTTTGTATGTATATGTTTGTGTTTATTTGTATGTATGTATATATGGTTTAGATGTATGATTTTATAAATATTTATGTAATTTTATGATGAAATTAGGGCATTTATACATATTTATACATGTTTCGATGTGAACGTTTTTTTTTTGTATATGTGTATATATATGTGTATGTACTTATGTGTTTGTTTGTATTTGTGTATGTGTATGTATGTTTGTATGTATGTTTATTTATGGAATTGTGTATGTAATTTAGACATTTATATATGTATGTATATATGTGTATGTGTGTTTGTATGTATTTGTATTATGTTTATATATGGAATTGTGTTTGTGTATGTAATTTGGGAATTTAGGCATTTATATATGTATATTTGTATATAATATGTATGTATATATATATATATATGTGTATGTGTGTTTGTATGTATTTGTATTATGTTTATGTATGGAATTGTGTTTGTGTATGTAATTTGGTAATTTGGGCATTTATGTGTGTTTGTATATAATATGTATGTATATATGTGTATGTGTGTTTGTATGTATTTTTCTGTATGAAATTGTGTTTATGTATGTAATTTGGGAATTTGGGCATTTGTTTATGTATGTTTGTAAAGGCTATGTATGTATATATGTGTATGTATGTTTGTATGTATTTTTATGTATGGAATTGTGTTTGTGTATGTAATTTGAGAATTTGGACGTTTATTTATGTATATTTGTATATAATATGTATGTATATGTGTATGTATGTTTGTATGTATGTTTGTATGTATTTTTATGTATGTTTATGTAATTGTATGATTTGTGGATGTATGTATATATGTTTGTATGTATATGTAATTTTATTTAATTTTATTGCAAGTTCAGAACTCATTGCGGTTGACGAGGTGTGAATAACATCATATTTGTGTTTAATTGAATTTATTTAAGGTACGTATCCCGACTTTTATGCCTTTGTGTAGTTAATTTTTAATTTCATTTAGGGTGTCATGTCTCATATTGTGTACACTAGTATGTTTATTTAGGATAACCCTTTAGAATATACCCGTCCAAAATTTATCTAATAGAGATAAATTTTGGATTGTCCCATTTGGGACTGCTTTTTGAATATTCTATCTCATTAAGGATATGTATACATTTTAACGGGTTGAAATTTAAGAAAAAATTGGTAGCTATTTCTCCTTACTCCTTCGAGTTTGCGGTTTATCTGCATACTTGGGGAGTTAAGGGGAAATGCTGCTGATTTTTTCTTAAATAGTCAACTCGATAAAATGTATACATATGAGATAAAATATTTAAAAAATGGGTTAGGATCCACCGCCTTAGAGTACCGATCAAATCATATACATTCATTTATATCATTTATTACATGCACGTATATGTGTATGGTTATGACACTAGATATGGCAATTGATAATAGCTGGGTTACACTTGGAAATCAGAATTCTCCGGCTTTCTTAAGCAGTCTTCGCAACTTTATTGAGACTGCCAAGAACCATGTTGACGGTCGAGGTAGAGCGTTTTGTCCGTGTAGATGTTGTTGTAACGCGTGTCGACAGGATTTGAACACGATATATGGCCACATACATGACCGTGGGTTTCTACAATCATATCATAATTGGATTTATCACGGTGAACAGCATCCTCGTGCGGCGGAGATAGCATCACTATTTTCCCCAAGAACAACACCAACTCCTCCAATAACCACAACAGCAAATAATGAGATGTTTGATGCCATAGATGATGTGATGGCAGAGCAAAATACAAACGAGGATAATATAGATGAAGATGGAACAGGTTTAGACCCAGAGTTTGATGTGTTGTTTGAGGAGCTAAATAAGGAGTTATACCCCGGTTGTAGTCAAATGTCTTCTCTAAACTTCATAGCCAAATTGATGCATATCAAAGTTATCAACAAATGGATGAATAATTCGTTTGACCAACTGTTAGAGCTTCTACAAATTGCATTGCCGAAGGAAAATCACGTTCCAGCGTCACACTATGAAGCTAAGAAGAAACTGAGTAAGATTGGGTTATGATATCAGTCTATCCATGCTTGCATTAATGATTGTTCACTGTTTTGAAAGGAGAATGAATCAATGCAAAACTGTGTGGTTTGTAATGAAAGCAGATGGGTTGACAAAAACAAAAAGGGGAAGAAAGTACCACAGAAAGTGTGCGCTACTTTCCTTTAACTTCACGGCTTCGACGAAGGTATAGTTCAAGATTAACGGCAAAAGATATGATCTGGCATAATACTGGACGCCAACGGATGGTATGCTGCGACATCCGGTTGATGGGAAGGAATGGCAACAATTTGATGAGAGATATTCGGATTTTGCTAAAGAACTAAGGAATGCCCACTTTGGTTTGGCTGCCGATGGTTTTAATCCATTCGGTAACATGAGTCAGACTTACAGTATGTGGCCGATAGTGTTAACAACATATAATACACCACCGTGGTTATGTATGAAAGAGTCTTCTTTCATTTTAACATTGCTAATTCCCGGGCCTAAATCACCTAGTAAGGACATTGATGTTTTCTTAAGGCATTTGGTTGATGAGTTGAAAATGTTGTGGGCTGAAGGAGCCTAGGTGAGAGATGCATCAACCAAAACTGTATTTAGGATGCATGTCGCATTATTATGGACTATCAACGATTATCCTGCTCGTAGTAGCTTGTCTGGATGGAGTGGTCAAGGTTATAAAGCATGCCCTACGTGTAACATTGACACACCTTCGTGCACTATAACGAATACGATAGCTTTTGTTGGACACAGAAGATTCTTGCCTAGAAAGCATAAATGGAGGAACGATCTGTCGTTTGATAGCAAGAAAGAGACAAGACATCCTCCCCGACGATTGACTAATGCTCAAATATTAGAACAACTAAAAAGTCTCCCAGATCGTGTCCCGGGAAAACATCCAATGCATGGAGGGGTAAAAAGAAAGCGCCTTGCATCAAAGTTGAATTGGACTAAATGAAGTATCTTCTTTGAGCTGAATTATTGGTCTTCTCTGCTTTTAAAACACAATCTTGATGTTATGCACATGGAGAAAAATGTGTGTGAGAGTTTATTGGGTACTTTGTTGATGAACGATAAATCAAAAGACACACACAAAGCCCGCAAAGACTTGGAAAATATGGGTATTCGACATAACCTATGGCTAACACAAAAAAACAACAAGTTGTACCAACCACAAGCTCCTTACTCTTTCACACCCAGTGATCGGGAACGCTTTTTTCAGTATATTCGAGGAGTGAGACTGCCTGGTGGTTTTGGATCGAATTTCAAAAATACGGTACTTCATAATGATTCAAATATAATTGGGATAAAGTCCCATGATTATCACATCCTCATGCAACGATTGTTGCCAATAGGGATACGATCGGGTCAGCACAAAAATGTTTCAACAACAATCAATGACCTTTGCACATTCTTTCAAAAAATTTGTGCACGATCAGTAGATGTGAAAGACATGTATGAAGCAAATGAGGAAGTGGTTAAGATATTATGTAATTTGGAAATGATATATCCTCCAGCATTTTTTGACATAATGGTTCATCTCATTCTTCATTTACCTAAAGAAGCTATTCTTGGTGGCCCTATGTATATGAGATGGATGTATCCTTTTGAAATATACACGAAAAAGCTCAAAGCATATGTTAGAAACAAAGCTAAACCTGAAGGCTCAATTGCGGAGGGTTATGTTGCAGATGAAGCCTTGACATTCTGCTCTATGTATCTGGACGGTATGCAGACCAAATTTAACCGACCAGATAGAAATGCAGATGCTGGCATTCCCAAAAGGCAGTTTCAAGTGTTTTCTTCACAATATCGACCAATATCAAAAAAGAAAATCAAGACGCTCTCTGAACATGCCAACAAATCATTACTATGGTTTGTGTTGAACAACTGCGATGAAATCAAAGACTACAAATCATAAGTTTTTTTGTCCATCTACCAGTGATAAACTATTATTATATTTTCATTTAATTCCACTAATTTGAATTTTATTTTATCCATCTACCAGTGAATTTGAATCTAAATTTCCTGAACGCAATATGCAAACCGATTTTTCTTCATGGTTAAAATATGAAGCAAATGTATTTTCATCTTCATCTTCATCTTCATCTTCATCTTCTACACCCGATAATAAAGAATTAAGGGCATCGACACATTTTCCCTTGTACGCATATTCTTACACTGCTTGCATAGTTAATGGTGTTAGATTTGTGGTACAAAATCGTGATTCCCAGCGCACTACTCAGAAAAGTGGTGTGGTTACAATAAGAGAAGACGATACACCATTTTATGGTCAACTAGAGGAGATCATAAAGTTGAACTACATTGATGGTTACTCGGTTGTACTATTCCGTTGTAAATGGTTCGACACGAGAGGTAAAAGATTAATTAAGCAAAACAGTACTATCATAATTTACATCGGCCGTGAATGGTATGTTGGCAAAGAATGGTATGATGATGTCCAATATATATTAGCCACACGGGGTAAACAAGTGTTCTATCTTCGAGATCCTTCTCGAACCACTGGCCAATGGAGGGTTGTTGAGGACGTTCACCATCGGAAGCTTTGGGATCATCCTAGTGTTGTTAATGAGATAGATATATTGCATGACACTCAATCAAATGATTATACTTTTGTTGTCGACACCGGATGCGAAGGTGGTGAATCAAGTTACGTAGGTGGTGACCAAACTCCAATTCCCCATGCAGACAGTCAATCTATTACATGGGAAACTCAAAAAAAATTTGGTAACTTGGTTATCGACTTAGGCTACTTGCCCATGCATACAACTTTAAATGAGGGTGGTGACCCAAGTCATGTTGCCCCGATTGATCTCGATGAAAGTTTTATTAATGATGATGTAGAAGATGAAGAAGATGCATACAATTCGGATGAGAAAGATGAAATAAATGACGATGAAGAAGAAGAAGATGATGATGATGATGTTGACACACGTTATTGTAGTGATGATTCTGATTGAATGTATGTTAAAAATGTATTATTTGTATTTGTTAATTAATAACAATTTGTGCTTACTAATTATTTTGTTGTAGGAATAATGGAAACAACGATGCAATCACACGGTGGTTATGGTGGAGACGGTGGATACGGGGGTCCGTATAACCTCGACTCGGGTTGTGCGGGTGGATCTGGTGGTAAGTTACTTGTTAGTGTTTAATAGATGTCTTTATAATTGCCTAACTTTCATGTGTCAATGTTGGTAGTGCCTCACAAAAAGGCGTTCTAAAGGCAAAAACCTCAAATTATATAAGAAATTTGAGCAAAATGGGAGGAGGCCTCTTCCCATTGATGTTGAACTTCATGGCGGGGGAACATGTTTGTGGGTCCGAACGCTTCTGATTTGATCTGTGCTATCTCCCAGTAGGTTGAAAAGGTTGTTCCTCCGTATTATCCTAGCTGGGCTAATGTTCCAGATGATAAGAAACGGGTCGTATATCCCACTCTTTTAGTAAGTATAGATGTTTTATAATTACTTACAATTTCATAACTATTAGATTTTTTTCTAATTACTTTCCATTTGTAGGATTATTTTGATCTGGACTTCTGGAGAAACACTGACAAGTGGCGAGGCATTGAACTCGGAATCACCGCCGAGTGTCAGAGGGCTTATAAAGACCACAAGAGAGTGTTGAAAGTTCATTTCGACGAGCAGGGGGGATACAATGATGTGGAGGCGTCGAGGAATAATCCACCAAAATATGTTGATCAAGGAACTTGGGATATTTTGATTAATCAACTGTTTTTAGATGCGAGCTATAGAAACCGCTCCTAAAAGAACAAACAAAACCGAGCACAACAACGCTACCCAAGTTTCCATGGCAGCAAATCATACGCCCAACGCCGACACATGGAGGTATGAAATACAGTTGTTAGTATTTTACAAACATGCTTATTAACATGTTGTCGATATTATTTTTGTTTTTCACAGGGGACCGGCCCTATTGACGTGTTCAGATCGACCCATTATAAAGAAGGGACGGGCTGGGCCAATGAGTTAGCATCAATGGATTATTTAAATAAAATGATTTTGTTGTTAGAACATCCAAGTTTGACTTTAAACGGGTCAAAATGACCCAAACACACTTTAATAGAGTTAAAACATCCAACTTTAACTTAAACGGGTCAAAATGACCCAAACATAATTTAATACACTTAGAACATCCAGCTTTAACTTAAACGTGTCAAAAAGACCCAAAAACACTTTAATAGAATTAGAACATCCAACTGTAACTTTAAACGGGTCAAAATGACTCAAACACACTTTAATAGACTTAGAACATCCAACTCGAGGCCAATTGTGACAATTCGACTTTTCAAGTTAACTCATTTAAAATTTCCGTTAAATTTTCTGTTAAATCTAGAGGGACTGATCTTGTAAATAACTCAATTCCAATTTTGTTGACTTTGTAAAGTCAAAATCAAGAGGTTTAGTTCCTGTTTGACTTTCAAAAGTCAAATCGTATGTCCCTTGATCCAAATTCGCATCCCTCAAACCGAAATTCGTTTGAAATTGTAACTGTAATGAACATTAATAACAATAACGACCATCATTAGGGTTTTAATCACCATCATTACGTAGAATTAAACCCGTAATCGTCGACAATGGATTCATATCAACGGAATTCGATCATATCATGGGTTAATCTCTCAATTGAACGCTCACGCACGTTATGCGGTCGACTCAGAAGCAATCCCTCGCAGTAATTCAGTCGGAGGAGGAACCGGACTCGCCAAAGTTGAAGCTACTCACATTCGGCGCCGTTTTTACTCGATCCTCATCAATTCGATATCGTTTAAGGTAATAAACCTCTCTAATAGTTTCGTTTATATGTCTGGATCGAAAGCCCTATACCAATTCAACCTTTAAACATTGAATCTGTCATGATCCTAATATAGGGTTCTTCATAAAAACGATTTGGGTGTTTCGACCCCAAACCAAATCTCAATCAAATTAATTTACACCAGCAGTTTCACAATCACGTATACATTGAAAACCCTCTATCAATTTCACCTTTTAACATCGAATTGTACCCGGTCCGTAAATTAGGGTTTGTTCATAAGAAATTTGGGGTTTGATTCTAAGCACGATCTCTATGAAGTTAAACTATCTCAGTAGTTTTGAAATGTCTTAATCAATAAAAACCCTATGAATCCAACCATTTTTAATATCGAATTCAACAGAATTGATTCTAGGTTCAAAGTTAGGGTTTTCGATTCTAATTTCTGTAATTAATCGATCTTAAACTGCATGATTTTGGAATTAAACTCCACCGCAGACTCGCCTATACTCGACTTACAAAACCCCTATGACTTTTGGATCGATCGTTACCGATTTTGTGTGTTTGGGACTGGGATCAATCGCGACCTGAATGGGGGAGGGGACTCTCGGGAGTTCCTGATTAAAACCCATCGTTTTCTAAATGTGTTGCGATTGAGTTGGTGGCTGGGTTGGTTAACGTTGTTGACCGTTGGGGAGGAGACCCGGGTTCGAATCCTCCACCCCAGTTTTCTTTTTAAATGATATTCTATTAATGTTTTAGATTTAAAAACAATTTACACTATTATTATAATATTATATTAAGATGTGTAAACCGAGAAAATCGCCCGTGGACTCGGGATTTATTTTATGAACCATTTTTATTATTATTTCCTGTTTTTTTAATAATATATTTAACTCGCAAATTTGATTAAAATATATATTATATTATTTTAAAACCGTGACTCTTGTTAAAAATAATATATTTAGATATATTATTTTCGCCACATTTCTAGATTTTGTGAAACGTTTCAAAACTAATAAATAACATAATTATTTATGTTAATTACTCATGTTCATATTCTCGAATAAAAATAATAAACTTATTATTTTTGTCACGCTATTTAATTATTTATGTTACGTCGCTAAACTTAAAAATAATATAACAAATTATATTATTTTCCTAGACTTCTAGTTAATGACAAAACGCTCGAATATATTTATTATATATTATTTTATCATTCGTCGCTTAACGAATATATCTTAATTATTAATTAAAGAATTCTTATTCCCGTGGACATGTTCGTCTACTCTTGATTACTAGAGCGTTTCTTTTAGGACGTTACTCATCCCGTGTTGTCGTCACATATTCCATTGTAACCCTAATTGTTATACTTGTAATTCTAGGGCATACGTAAGTCGTTGCAGGCTAACACTCGTGATTTCAATCTTATTCTAGTGTGAACCTACCTACGTCGTTCAGGTGAGTTTTCACGGCCCCTTTTACTGTTTTACAATTGGAGGAGAAAACATGCTGTAAACATTTTTGGTTATGTAATTCATATATGTTATCACTTGTTTAACTATGCGTACACATCTATCACTAAGTCTTCACATCAGACCGTTAATATGAACATAGCGAGGTAAGTTGAGTAATACTACTGGGTTTGACAAACCTCACCCGCGTTAGTCGCGCTAACCCGACTGGATGTCGAACGAGTGCAGTCTTGACCTAAACATGCACCATGATTGATAGGCTCGGTGGGAGAAACATAAACAGTTCGCTGTCGGTTGCGAGTGCATTAGTTAACATGCTTATGGGTTAGCTACATATTGATTTATATATTGAATGTATATTAACCTATTGAACTTTGTTGCAAACTGAAACCTGTGAACTCATCAACCTTGTGTTGACACTTTTCTTACATGTTTTCTCAGGACGCTAAGCTAAGGCACAGGTGCACGTTAGGGCATGCATGGTGTTAACATGATGTATTCAATAATTGCCAATCTACTGAACAGTTATTATGTTTCCATTATTGTTAGACTTAGGCGCGTTGTTGTGCGCAATTAATCTCTTGTTTAAACACTTCCGCATTTACTCTGAACTTTTATAATATTTCAATTTAAGTCCCATATAGTGTCGTTTGATGTAACTAATGACTGAGATCCTGTTTTGTCACTTCCCAAATGGTAAAAATTCGTTAGTTGAAATTGGGGGTGTGACAGATTGGTATCAGAGCCATTGGTTATAGAGAACTAGGATTGCATACTTGACTATAACCTTACACATTAGTTACATAGCACAGACACTCATTCCTGATACACATAGCACACATACGTACATTGCAGTGCAGGCAGGTTAACACCAAACTTATCACCCTCTGTTGACGAGGGACACATCATTCGCATTGCATCGTCATTCCATGTGGTGACACCCTTGGAATCGCCGAAATAAGATCCACTCCCGTCCAAAGGCAGCGAGACGTGCATTCGGAGGAGTCACTTACATCACCATCACCTGTCGAGCTTGGTGGGCTTTCTGAGGTCCATGTTATGGACGACACTCAGCTAGAACATATCTCTTTGGGAGTTGGGATCGTCAGAGGCGAATCCTTACTGTACCCACTAGCATCAATACGCCGAGTGAAGGCAGACCATTGCACGCATTATTGCAGAATCCATTGGCACATAGATGTCATCACTTTCCCGAGCCATGGGCTCGCGTCTTTGGTCGATATTATGTTGAAGATAGATTGACCACAAAGTTGAGAATTCATTGCTCATTGCATACTCAGACCATATCCTGACTCAGTTGGAAGGACGGCTACTTTACTACTTCCTGTAACTCGTATCTATGAATTAGTTTCACTTCTCGAAGTCGCATTTTGCGTGCATGATTCATCTACAATCCACTGGATTGGACCCTCGTATTGTGTTTCAACTCGAGTGAATGCTCGGATCGAACGATTCCTGACTACTCATCCTAATATGAGTCCTGGTTGATCAACTTATGGTTGATTACTAAGCTTCTCAATGACTTATTATATCTGAAAACACTCTGTAAGCATGCAAAGCAAATTATCATTACGGGTGAACACGTAATAGTAATTTGAGGTGCATGTAAGTCCTGGTGAAACCTAGTGTGTGGATAAATTGTTCTAATCAGTGATTTACAGACTTAAGTTTCCAACGTCTGTAGAAATTTTCAAAACCCACTCAACAACTAGTTGGTATCGTTAAACATGTTCAACAGTTGATAGACGCGACTATCAAGTTGAAGATATTTACAGACACACTGAATTATCATCAATAGAATCCATCAACATTATTATCACTCATGTAAGGGTCTTTGTGACCTGAAGAATCTCATCCAAACATGATCACAGAAACCACCTTGATTGAAACTCTCATAGAATCTCATGGCAAACTTATTGACTCCAAGTATGTAAGCGGAATTTGTGGAATTTCTTCTAAGCTAACACGTTATTCCTTACACTCCAACAATAAATTCCCTTTGACTCTATTACCCTATCTCGTGACTAATCCTTAGTCTAAATTGATTTATACCCCAGCATACCCAGTTATATCAATGACATTAGAGAATGGGGATTTGCCTAGCTAACCATCAGTTGAACACGATTACTTAAACAAATAACCTATCCCTTTATATTACTGGAATCTACATCTCATTAGACTTTTCTTTCCTATATGTGAACCTTTTCCCATGGCCTTTGCATTGACTGACGCTTACCTCATAAGCACGGGTCTCATCAGAAGTCCCAGTATGACTTCACAAATTTCATATTAGTGCGTCGTACTCCAACCTTATTAAGAAACTATGTACACTACAGGATATAGTGGGCGGTCAATTAACCAAAGCATCTCCCATTCTTAGAGGATGTAAGCTAGGATTGGTTAGTCATAAGCTTAACGTTGGCATTATGCCGGTCACACTAGGCAACTTTGACATGATCATCGGTATGGATTGGTTATCTAAGGACCAAGCCGAAATTGTCTGTTGTGAGAAAACCGTTCGCATTCCTCTCCCGAGTGGAGAAACCCTTCTGCCCAAGGCGAAACGATTGGTGCATTCGTTGGCATCATATCCTTCATGAAAGCACAAAAGTGTCTTCAGAAAGGTCATACTTCTATTTTGGCTCCCGTCGCCGAACAGCCATCTAAGGAGAAGAAGAATGATGACATCCCAATCGTAGGTGACTATCAGGAAGTATTTCCAGAAGATTTGCCTGGTCTTCTACCGCATCGTCAAGTAGAATTCCAAATCATCCTAGCACCCGGAGCAGCGCCGATTGCTCGGGCACCGTACAGACTTGCACCTAGTGAGTTACAACAGTTATCTACACAACTGCCAGAGTTGTTAGATAAGGGATTTATCAGACCTAGCTCATCTCCATTGGGAGCTCCAGTCTTATTCGTCAGGAAGAAAGATGGAACTTTCTGTATGTGCATCGATTACCGTGAGATGAACAAAGTAACTATCAGGAATCGTTATCTACACAACTGCCAGAGTTGTTAGATAAGGGATCTATTTGACCAACTTCAAGAGTCAAATTTCTATTCAAAGATCGATCCTTGATCCGGTTATCATTAACTGAGAGTCTGGGATGAGGACATCTCTAAAATTGCATTCAGAACCTGGTACGGTCATTATGAGTTTTTGGTCATGCCATTCAGACTAACCAATACACCCGCAAAGTTCATAGACCTCATGAACCGTGTGTGTAAACATACTTTGATCAGTTCGTCATAATTTTCATTGATGACATCCTCATATATTCTAAGAACAAGGAAGGATATGAGGAGCACCTACGCTTAATCCTTGAATTGCTGAAACAAGAGCAATTGTATGTCAAATTCTCTAAGTGCGAGTTCTGGATTTGCGAAGATTCAACTTCTTGGGCATGCAGTCAACGAGAAAAGACTACATGTCGATCCATCTAAAGTAGAAGCCATCAAGAATCGGGCAGCACTAGTGACTCCAACAGAGGTGTGAAAATTTCTGGGATTGGCTGGCTACAACCGTCAATTCATCGAGGGAATCTCAAAATATTGCTCAACCTCTCACTACTCTAACTCAAAAAGGGTAAACCCTATAACTGGAGCGAAACTCAGGAATCTGTATTCCAGCTGTTGAAACAGAAACTCTGTAGTGCACCTATCCTATCTCTTTCGAAAGGAACGGATGACTTCGTAGTGTATTGCGATGCCTCTATTCAAGGCCTTGGTTGTGTGTTGATGCAACGCGAAAAGGTTATCGCATATGCTTCCCGTCAATTGAAAGTTATGAGAAAAACTACACTACCCATGACCTATAATTGTAGTGTTTGGTTTGAAAATCTGGATACATTACTTTGACGGTACCAAGTGCACCATTTACACCGATCACAAGAGACTTCAACACATATTCAAACATAAGGAATTGAACATCCGACAACGCCGTTGGATCGAACTTTTGAACGAGTATGATTGTGCTATCAGGTATCATTCGGGAAAGGCTAACATAGTAGCCGATGCCCTAATCCGGAAAGAAACAAGACCCAGACGAGTTTGAGCATTTCAACTCACTATCCATCCTAGACTACCCGATCAGATCCGTAGTACTCAACTTGAAACCCTTAAAGAGGAAAATCTACCGTTGGAATCCACGCGTGGAATGGGAAAAAAAACAACTTGAGGTTAAATCAGATAGCATTCACTATTGTGCGAAACGAATATGGGTTCCAAAGCACGGGAACTTAAGAGAACATGTAATGGATGAATCTCACAAATCTCGCTATTCTATTCATCCTAGTTCCAGTAAGATGTATCATGACCTAAAGGTCCTTTATTGGTGGCCGAACATGAAGGCTGATATAGCCACCTATGTGAGCAAGTGCCTGACCTACTCGAACGTCAAGGTCGAATACCAAAAACCTTCTGGTTTGCTCCAACAACCAAAAATCCCGATGTGGAAATGGAAGCAGATTTCCATGGATTATATTACCAAACTACCTAGAACATCTAGTGGATGTGACACCATCTAGGTGATCGTCGATCGTTTGACGAAATCCGCTCACTTCGTGGCAATCAACGAGACTGACAAAATGGAGAAACGTACTCGTGTTTACTTAAAGGGGGTAGTCTCGCGGCATAGAGTGCCAATTTCAATTATCTCGGAATGTGACGCATGATTCACCTCACGTTTCTGGCAATCTTTGCAAAAAGCTTTAGGCACAAGCCTGGATATGAGCACAGCATACCATCCTCAAACAGATGGCCAGACTGAACGTACTATTCAAACCCTAGAGGACGTGCTACGAGCTTGTGTGATTGATTTCGGAAACAGTTGGGAAACTCACTTGCCTTTAGTGGAGTTCCCCTACAATAATAGTCATCACACTAAAATCAAGGCAGCATCGTTTGAGGCATTATACGGGCGAAAGTGCCGATCACCTATCTGTTGGGCTGAAGTTGGGGATAGCCAACTTACGGGTCCTGAACTTGTGTTCGAAACCTGTAAAGAGATCGTTCAAAATAGAAACCGTATGGCGACGACTCATGATCGTCAAAAGATCTATGCCGATAAGTGTCGTAAACCGTTAAAGATTCAAGTAGGTGACATGGTCTTATTAAAAGTCTCACCTTCGAACGGTGTAATTCGTTTTGGGAAACGAGGCAAACTAAACCCTCGTTATGTTAGACCATTCAAGATAGTGAAGAGAATTGGCTCAGTAGCGTATCAACTTGTCACACCCCCAATTTAAACTAACGGAGTTTTACCGTTTGGGAAGTGACAAACCAGGATCTTAGTCATTAGTTACATCAAACGACACTATATGGGACTCAAATTGAAATATTATAAAAGTTCAGAGTAAATGCGGAATCGTTTAAACAAGAGGGTAAATGTGCATAAAAACGCGCCCAAGTCTAACAATAACGGAAACATAATAAGTGTTCAGTATATTGACAATTATTGAATACATCATGTTGACACCATGCATGCCCTAACGTGCACTTGTGCCTTAGCTTAGCGTCCTGAGAAAACATGTAAGAAAAGTGTCAACACAAGGTTGGTGAGTTCACAGGTTTTAGTTTACAACAAAGTTCAATAGGTTAATGTACATTCAATATATAAATCAATAGGTAGCTAACCCATAAGCATGCTAACTAATGCGCTCGCAACCGACAGCTGACTGTTTATGAACCATGGTGCATGTTTAGGTCAAGACTCCACCCGTTCGACATCCAGTCGGGTTAGCGCGACTAACGCGGGTGAGGTTTGTCAAACCCAGTAGTATTACTCAACTTACCTCGCTATGTTCATATTAACGGTCCGATGTGAGGACTTAGTGATAGATGTGTACGCATAGTTAAACAAGTGATAACATATATGAATTACATAACCAAAAATGTTTACGACATGTTTTCTCCCCCAAATTGTAAAACAGTAAAAGGGGCCGTGAAAACTCACCTGCGTTGCGTAGTAGGTAGTATCACACGAGTATGAGATTTAGAACCTCAAGTGTTAGCCTGCACGGCTTACGTATGCCCTAGAATAATAAACACAGAAGTTAGAGACATATGGGATTTGTGACGACGACACGGATGGTTGAACGTCCTAAAAGAAGCGCTCTAAAGATCAAATAGTAGACGAACGTGTCCACGGGAATGAGAATTCTTAATATAATAATTAAGATTAAAGTATTATGTGTCACACGATAATAACGAATAATATATAAATAAATAACTCCGTACGTTCGAGTCGTTTACAAAAGTTAGGAAAATAATATAATTTGATATATTATTTTTAAGTTCGTAGGTTTAACCAAATAATCATTTGAGGCAAAAATAATAAATATATTATTTTTATTCGAGGTAATAAAAGAGTAAATAATATACATAAATATATTATTTATAAATCTTAAACGTTTTCATAACGTTTATAATTGTGGCAAAATCAATATAAAAATATTATTTTTAATTGAGGTCACGATGCTAAAATAATATTAAAATATTATTTCATTTTAAGTTGTGGTTTGAAAATAATATCAATATATTATTTTATGAGTGGAAATATGTTATAATTTTAAAACCGAGCCTACGGGTGTTTTACGGGTTCTAAACATTTTATTATAAAAATACCCCTAAAATGTGTTTTAAAAACAAAACAGGGTGGAGAGACTTGAACCCGGGTCTCTCCCCCCAACAGCCTAACACCTTAACCAATTGATCTGAGATACAACTTGTGAATAGAGCCCACTTTATATGGTTTTAATATTCCAGGGCACCAAACCCTTTTCCCTATCACGATCCGAACCCAAATTCTATCCCAAAAACATCAAATTCGACATTGATTTGCAGCGAGGGGTTAGGGGTTTTGTTCCTTGGTTTCATACGACTTTGTGGTGTGATTTAATTGCAAAAATATCATGTTTAGGTTTGTTAATTTTTGTTTTGAAATCCCGAACCCTAGTTTTAAGAACACAGGTTCAATTTGATCGAATTCGATAATGTTTTTAGTCGAAATCATGGGGCTTTCAATGTGTGAGGGGATGCGAATCTACCCATGTACTTTAATCGGATTGAGGTCGAGTCTAAGTTAGGATTCAATCAAACCAATTTCGTATGAACCCTAGATCACTGTTAGTGATCAAATCGATGATATGAACCCCAATTAGTATAGGGCTAACGATTAACAGGTTAAAACAAAGTTAAACAGGTATGTAATTACCATAATAGTGCTCGAATTGATGGTTCCCGACTAAAACGTGTGCCGACGGGGACGGGGTTGATCTCCGACGATCTTAATTGCTTTTCCGGTCGAATTGGGGTGGATAACAGGTTCTAAAGAATGCGATTAAGGTATGTGGATGTCCAATTCATAAGAGTGATGACTGATATGGACGAATTCGATTGATTTAGTACTTGGGTTCGACGGTTACAAAAGTAGTGATCACAGCTCGAGTTTAATTCGACAATGATTATGATTAAGGCCCTAATAACGATCGTGTTTGCTCAAGATTCGTTTCAGTTATGAATTCCAACGGATTTGAGGTTCATCTCGTGAATTTGGGTCAAATGGGTCATGAATTTGACTTCTAAAAAGTCAACAAGAACACAAACTTATTATTTTGACTTTGGGATTCAACACACCAAGTTTTGGGACTTGGCGTAACTAGTCCCTGTAGTTCTAGTTTAATTCTTGACAGAAATAGTCCTTGGGTTTAAGACTAGGTTTACCAGGTTAGGACTTAACTAGATTTAGCTAACAAAGTTAGTCTAAAAATACCGGATTGTCACATCATCCCCTAGTTGAAAGAATTTTCGTCCCGAAAATTAAATAAAAAAAATAATCACGTATGTCACATCATCCCCTAGTTGAAAGAACTTTCGTCACGAAAATTAAAATAGTACCTTGAGTGATTGATGTTGATTGCTTAAACAGATGAGGATACATGCGCGTCATCTGATCCTCGCGCTCCCATGCGAATTCCGGTCCACGTTTCGAGTTCCAACGGACTCTGACAATAGGGATTTTACTGCGTTTTAACGTTTTGACTTCCCTATCCATAATTTCCATGGGTTCTTCGATGAAACGCAACTGTTCATCGATGTGTAGTTCCTCAAGAGGAATCGTGAGTGACTCGTCTGCTAGACATTTCTTCAAATTTGAGACGTGAAAGACATTGTGTACACCACTAAGTCCTTCAGGTAGGTCCAGTTGATACGCTACTAGACAAATTCTCTTCACTATCTTGAATGGTCCAACATAACGAGGATTTAGCTTGCCTCGTTTCCCAAAACGAATGACACCCTTCCAAGGTGAAACTTTTAACAAGACCATATCCCCTACTTGAAATGCTAACGGTTTACGACGCTTATCGGCATAGCTCTTTTGACGGTCACGAGCTGCTGCCATACGGTTTCTAATTTGAATGATTTTCTTAGAAGTTTCAAGTACGAGTTCAGGACCTGTAAGTTGACTATCCCCAACCTCAGCCCAACAAATAGGAGAACGACATTTCCGTCCATATAATGCTTCAAATGGAGCTGCCTTGATGCTAGTGTGATAACTGTTGTTGTAGGAGAACTCCACCAACGGTAGGTGAGACTCCCAAGTGTTACCGAAATCAATCACACAAGCTCGTAGCATGTCCTCCAGAGTTTGAATAGTACATTCTGTCTGGCCATCAGTTTGAGGGTGGTATGATGTGCTCATATCTAGACGCGTGCCTAAAGCTTTATGTAACGATTTCCAGAAACGAGAGGTGAATCATGCATCACGATCCGAAATGATAGAGATTGGCATTCCGTGCCGAGAGACTACTTCTTTTAAGTAAGGACGGGTCAGTCTCTCCATCTTGTTAGTTCCTTTCATTGCCAAGAAGTGAGCAGATTTTGTCAAACGATCAACGATTACCCAAATGGTATCACATCCGGTAGGAGTTCGTGGCAATTTTGTGATAAAGTCCATGGATATCTGCTCCCATTTCCACATGGGAATCTCTGGTTGTTGGAGAAGACCAGAAGGCTTTTGATATTTAACTTTGACCTCCGCGCAAGTCAGGCACTTGCTCACATAGGTGGCTATATCGGCCTTCATCTTTGGCCACCAATACAGCACCTTTAGGTCATGATACATCTTGTCGGAACCTGGATGAATATAATAACGAGATTTATGAGCCTCATCCATGACTAGTTCCCGTAAGTTTCTGAATACTGGAACCCATATTCGTTCGACGAAGTAGCGAATATCGTCAGATTTGACCTCGAGTTGTGCTTCCATACCGCGCGTACCTTCCAACAGTAGGTTCTTTTTTTTCAAGGCTTCGAGTTGAGCACTACGGATTTTGTCAGGTAATCCGGGGTGGATAGTAAGTTGTAATGCTTGAACTCGTTTAGGCTTGGTTTCCTTTCGACTTAGGGCATCAGCTACAACATTAGCCTTACCCGGATGATACCGGATCGCATAGTCATAATCATTCAAGAGCTCGACCCAACGACGCTGTCACATGTTCAACTCTTTTTGCTCGAAGATATGCTGAAGGCTCTTGTGATTGGTGTAGATAGTGCACTTGGTACCGTACAAGTAATGTCTCCATATCTTAAGTGCGAAAACTACGGCTCCCAGCTCTAGGTCATGAGTAGTGTAGTTTTTCTCGTGAATCTTTAGTTGACGCGAAGCATATGCGATCATCTTTTCTCGTTGCATTAGAACACAACCCAGACCCTGAATGGATGCGTCACAATACACCACAAAATCATCCGTTCCCTCCGGAAGAGCTAGAATAGGTGCACTGTAAAGTTTTTGTTTAAGGAGTTGGAATGCTGACTCCTGGTTATCACCCTAGTTATAGGCTTTACCCTTTTGAGTTAAGGTAGTGAGGGATTGTGCAATCTTAGAGAATCCCTCGATGAATCGACGGTAATATCCAGCCAATCCTCGAAATTGTCGAACCTCTGTCGGAGTTGTCGGTGCTGCCCAATTCTTGATGGCTTCACTCTTTGATGGATCGACATGTATTCCCTTCTCGTTAACCACATGTCCTAAGACTTGAACTTCTCGGATCCAGAATTCACACTTGGAAAACTTAGCATACAGTTGCTCCTTTTTAAGTAATTCCAGGATTAAACGTAGATGTTCCTGATGTTCCTCCTTGTTCTTGGAATAAATGAGGATGTCGTCGATGAAAACGATGACAAATTGATCAAGGTATGGCTTACACACATGGTTCATGAGGTCCATGAACACCGCGGTTGCGTTGGTTAATCCGAAAGGCATGACCATAAACTCATAGTGTCCGTACCTTGTCCTGAAAGCAGTCTTAGAGATATCCTCATCTCGGACTCTCAATTGATGGTAACCGGACCTAAGATCTATTTTGGAATAGAAGCTTGATCATTGGAGTTGATCAAAGAGATCATCTATAAGAGGCAGAGGATAATGATTCTTAATTGTGACTTTATTCAGTTCACGGTAGTCGATACACATACGGAAAGTCCCGTCCTTCTTCTTGAAAAACAGAACTGGAGCTCCCCATGGCGATGAGCTAGGTCGGATGAAGCCTTTATCCAAAAATTACTGTAACTGAGTGGACAACTCTTGCAATTCACTAGGTGCTAATCTGTAAGGTGCTCGAGCGATAGACGCCGCTCCGGGTGCTAGATCGATTTGGAATTCAACTTGACGGTGTGGTGGCAGACCAGGCAAGTCTTCGGGAAACACTTTCAGAAAATCACGAACTATCGGGATGTCATCAATCTTCTTATCCTCAGATGGCTACTCGGTGACGAGTGCCAAAATAGCAGCATGACCTTTACGCAGGCACTTCTGCGCTTTCATGAATGATATAATTCCTACGACTGCACCACTCTTTTCGCCTTGAACGGAAAGGATTTCTCCACTAGGGAGAGGAATGCGAACGATTTCCTCCCGAGAGACAAATTCAGCTTGGTTTTTAGATAACCAATCCATACCAACAATTACATCAAAACTACCAAGTGTGACCGGCATAAGGTCGATATCAAGTATATAACTAGCCTACAACCCTGAAGAATGTGGGTTGCTTCAATTATTTGGCCATCAGCTATTTCTATTATATACTATGCTTTTAACAGGGTTGGAGTTCCTTTTATCATATCACTAAGCTTCTTAGATATAAAACTTCTATCAGCACCCGTATCAAATAGGACAGAAGCAAAATAATTGTTTAAGAGGAACTTACCGGTGACACATTATGATCATATCGAGTTTCTCCAGATCCTAGTACGAAGGCTCGCCCCTTCGCACCATTTCCTCCATTTTGACCATTATTGTTACCATTGTTGTTGTTACCTTGGTTATTGCTGTTACCGTTGTGGCCCTGATTATTGTCGCTGCCGTTACCGTTTCCATTACCATTTCCACCCTTCTTCGACTGGGGACAATCCCTTTGAACATGTCCTTCCTTGCCACACTGAAAACTTCCCCTTGTAAATCCCTGCGGCCAAAATGGTTGCTTGTTTAGAAGATCAACCCTACAGTCTTTCGCAGCGTGGCCCATCTTACCACACCGTTGGCAACGATTACAAGCACCGACATGATGGAAATTACACTTGTTTTACTTGGGTTACCTCCCAGTATAACCACTCTGGTTTTGACTTGTAGAGGTCGACTGGTTGAAAGTCTTAGTAGACTTAAACCTATGTTGTTGTTGATGGGGTTGGTTAGATTAAATCCTGGCTTTCTAATGTCATTGGATCATTTCATGAAGAAAGAGATTCGTTTACAGGATTGAATATGCTGGGTATAATTCATATTAGACTAAGGATTAGTCATCGAATATGGCAATAGGATCAAAATGAGATTCATTGTTGGAGCGTAAGGGATATCGTGTTAGCTTAGAAAGAATTCCAAAATTTCCTGCCTACAAAGTTGGAGTCGGTGGGTTTACCATGAGGTTCTATTAAAGTTTTAATCGAGATTGTTTCCTTGATCAAGCTTGAATGAGAGTCTTACGGTCACTAAGACTCTTACACGAGTGAAAATAACATGATGGATTCCATTAATGATAGCCCAGTGTGTCCGTAAACATCTTCAACCTGATAGTCGGGTCTCTCAACTGTTGAACAGGTTTAACGATACCAACCGGTCGTTGAGCGGGATACGAGAATTTCTATGGACAGTGGAAAATTAAGTCTGTAATTCACAGATTAGGATCATTTATCCACACACTAGGTTTCACAAGGATTTACATGCACCTCAAATTACTATTACGTGTGCACCCGTAATGATAATTTGCTTTGCATGCTCACCCTAGTTCTCCCTGTCCTGTGTCATAATGTCCTTTAGCATGTATTGTTGAGTACAGAGTGTAAGGGATTAGTCAAATTACTAAGGATTAGTCATCGAATATGGCAATAGGATCAAAATGAGATTCATTGTTGGAGTGTAAGGGATATCGTGTTAGCTTAGAAAGAATTCCAAAATTTCCTGCCTACAAAGTTGGAGTCGGTGGGTTTACCATGAGGTTCTATTAAAGTTTTAATCGAGATTGTTTCCTTGATCAAGCTTGAATGAGAGTCTTACGGTCACTAAGACTCTTACACGAGTGAAAATAACATGATGGATTCCATTAATGATAGCCCAGTGTGTCCGTAAACATCTTCAACCTGATAGTCGCGTCTCTCAACTGTTGAACATGTTTAACGATACCAACCGGTCGTTGAGCGGGATACGAGAATTTCTATGGACAGTGGAAACTTAAGTCTGTAATTCACAGATTAGGATCATTTATCCACACACTAGGTTTCACAAGGATTTACATGCACCTCAAATTACTATTACGTGTGCACCCGTAATGATAATTTGCTTTGCATGCTCACCCTAGTTCTCCCTGTCCTGTGTCATAATGTCCTTTAGCATGTATTGTTGAGTACAGAGTGTTGTCAGATATGATAAGTCATTGAGAATCTTAGTCATCAACCATAAGTTGATCAACTAGGACTCATATCAGGATGAGTAGTCGGGAATCGTTTGATCCGAGTATTCACTCGAGTTAAAACACAATACGAGAGTCCAATCCAGTGGATTGTAGATGGGAACATGCACATGAAACATGTACATGAAATGCGGCTTCGAGGAGTGAAACTAGTTCATGGATATGTGTTACTGGAAAAGGAAAAGTAGCCGTCCTTCCAACTGAGTCAGGATAGGTGATATGGATGGTATTAACATGACTGCACTGCAAATGATGTGTCCCTCGTCAACAGAGGGTGATATGGATGGTATTAACATGCCTGCACTACAATGTATGTATAGGTGCTATATGTATTAGGCATGCGTGTCTGTGCCGTGTAACTAATTTGTAAGGTTATAGTCTAGTATACAATCCTAGTTCTCTATAACCAATGGCTCTGATACCAATCTGTCCCACCCCCAATTTCAACTAACGGAGTTTTACCGTTTGGAAAGTGACAAACCACGATCTCAGTCATTAGTTACATCAAACGACACTATATGGGACTCAAATTGAAATATTATAAAAGTTCAGAGTAAATGCGAAAGCATTTAAACAAGAGAGTAAATGCGCACAACAACGCGCCCAAGTCTAACAATAACGGAAACATAATAAGTGTTCAGTAGATTGACAATTATTGAATACATCATGTTGACACCATGCATGCCCTAACGTGCACCTGTGCCTTAGCTTAGCGTCCTGAGAAAACATGTAAGAAAAGTGTCAACACAAGGTTGGTGAGTTCACAGGTTTTAGTTTACAACAAAGTTCAATAGGTTAATGTACATTCAATATATAAATCAATAGGTAGCTAACCCATAAGCATGCTAACTAATGCGCTCGCAACCGACAGCTGACTGTTTATGTTTTTACCTCCCACCAGGCCTATCAACCATGGTGCATGTTTAGGTCAAGACTGCACTCGTTCGACATCCAGTCAGGTTAGCGCGACTAACGCGGGTGAGATTTGTCAAACCCAGTAGTACTACTCAACTTACCTCGCTATGTTCATATTAACGGTCCGATGTGAGGACTTAGTGATAGATGTGTACGCATAGTTAAACAAATGATAACATATATGAATTACATAACCAAAAATGTTTACGACATGTTTTCTCCCCCAAATTGTAAAACAGTAAAAGGGGCTGTGAAAACTCATATGCGTTGCGTAGTAGGTAGTATCACACAAGTATGAGATTTAGAACCTCAAGTGTTAGCATGCACGGCTTACGTATGCCCTAGAATTATAAACACATAAGCTAGGGACACATGGGATTTGTGACGACGACACGGAAGGTTGAACGTCCTAAAAGAAGCGCTCTAAAGATCAAATAGTAGACGAATGTGTCCACGGGAATGAGAATTCTTAATTTAATAATTAAGATTAAAGTATTATGTGTCGCACGATAATAACGAATAATATATAAATAAATAATTCCGTACGTTCGAATCGTTTACAAAAGTTAGGAAAATAATATAATTTAATATATTATTTTTAAGTTCGTAGGTTTAACCAAATAATCATTTGAGGTAAAAATAATAAATATATTATTTTTATTCGAGGTAATAAAAGAGTAAATAATATAAATAAATGTTTTATTTATAAATCTTAAACGTTTTCATAACGTTTATAATTGTGGCAAAATCAATATAAAAATTTTATTTTTAATTGAGGTCACGATGCTAAAATAATACTAAAATATTATTTCATTTTAAGTTGTGGTTTGAAAATAATATAAATATATTATTTTATGAGTGGAAATAGGTTATAATTTTAAAACCGAGCCTACGGGTGTTTTACGGATTCTAAACATTTTATTATAAAAATACCCCTAAAATGTGTTTTAAAAACAAAACAGGGTGGAGAGACTTGAACCCGGGTCTCTCCCCCAACAGCCTAACACCTTAACCAATTGATCTGGGATACAGCTTGTGAATAGAGCCCACTCTATATGGTTTTAATATTCCAGGGCACCAAACTCTTTTCCCTATCACGATCCGAACCCAAATTCTATCCCAAAAACATCAAATTCGACATTGATTTGCAGCGAGGGGTTAGGGGTTTTGTTCCTTGGTTTCATACGACTTTGTGGTGTGATTTAATTGCAAAAATATCATGTTTAGGTTTGTTAATTTTTGTTTTGAAATCCCGAACCCTAGTTTTAAGAACACATGTTCAATTTGATCGAATTCGATAATGTTTTTAGTCGAAATCTTGGGGCTTTCAATGCGTGAGGGGATGCGAATCTACCCCTGTACTTTAATCGGATTGAGGTCGGGTCTAAGTTAGGGTTCGATCAAACCACATTCGTATGAACCCTAGATCACTGTTAGTGATCAAATCGATGATATGAACCCCAATTAGTATAGGGCTAACGATTAACAGGTTAAAACAAAGTTAAACATGTATGTAATTACCAGAATAGTGCTCGAATTGATGGTTCCCGACTAAAACGTATGCCGACGGGGACGGGGTTGATCTCCGATGATCTTAATTGCTTTTCCGGTCGAATTGGGGTGGATAACAGGTTCTAAAGAATGCGATTAAGGTATGTGGATGTCCAATTCATAAGAGTGATGACTGATATGGACGAATTCGATTGATTTAGTACTTGGGTTTGACGGTTACAAAAGTAGTGATCATAACTCGAGTTTAATTCGACAATGATTATGATTAAGGCCCTAATAACGATCGTGATTGCTCAAGATTCGTTTCAGTTATGAATTCCAACGGATTTGAGGTTTATCTCGTAAATTTGGGTCAAATGGGTCACGAATTTGACTTCTAAAAAGTCAACAGGAACACAAACTTATTATTTTGACTTTGGGAGTCAACACACCTAGTTTTGGGACTTGGCATAACTAGTCCCTGCAGTTCTAGTTTAATTCTTGACAGAAATAGTCCTTGGGGTTTAAGACTAGGTTAACCAGGTTAGGACTTAACTGGATTTAGCTAACAAAGTTAGTCTAAATATTCCGGATTGTCACACAACTTGACCTACCTGAAGGGCTTAGTGATGTACACAACGTCTTTCACGTCTCAAACTTGAAGAAATGTCTAGCAGACGAGTCACTCGCGGTTCCTCTTGAGGAACTACACATCAATGAACATTTGTGTTTCATCGAAGAACCCGTGGAAATTATGGATAGGGAAGTCAAAACGTTAAAACGCAGTAAAATCCCTATTGTAAGAGTCCGTTGGAACTCGAAACGCGGACCGGAATTCACGTGGGAGCGTGAGGATCAGATGATGCGCAAATATCATAATTTGTTCAAGCACTCCACGTCAAATTCTTAAGGTACTATTTTAATTTTTGGAACGAAAATTCTTTCAACTATGTGATGATGTGACATCCGGAAAAAAAATTTATTTATTTTAATTTTCGGAACGAAAATTCTTTCAACTAGGGGATGATGTGACAATCCGACTTTTCAAGTTAACTCAGTTAAAATTTCCGTTAAATTTTCTGTTAAATCTAGAGGGACTGATCTTTTAAATAACTCAATTCCAATTCTGTTGACTTTGTAAAGTCAAAATCAAGAGGGTTAGTTCCTGTTTGACTTTCAAAAGTCAAATCGTATGTCCCTTGATCCAAATTCGCATCCCTCAAACCGAAATTCGTTCGAAATTATAACTGTAATGAACATTAATAACAATAACGACCATCATTAGGGTTTTAATCACCACCATTACGTAGAATTAAACCCAATTATAGCCATTAAACTCGTAACCGTCGACAATGGCTTCATATCAACGGAATTCGATCATATCATGGGTTAATCTCTCAATTGAACGCTCACGCACGTTATACGGTCGACTCAGAAGCAATTCAGTCGGAGGAGGAACCGGACTCACCGAAGTTGAAGCTACTCACAGTCGGTGCCGTTTTTAATCGATCCTCATCAATTCGATTTCGTTTAAGGTAATAAACCTCTCCAATAGTTTCGTTTATATGTCTGGATCAAAAGCCTTATACCAATTCAACCTTTAAACATCGAATCTGTCATGATCCTAATTTAGGGTTCTTCATAAAAACGATTTTGGGGTTTCGACCCCAAACCCAATCTCAATCAAATTAATTTACACTAGCAGTTTCGCAATCACGTAAACATTGAAAACCCTCTATAAATTTCACCTTTTAACATTGAATTGTACTCGGTCCGTAAATTAGGGTTTTTTCATAAGAAATTTGGGGGTTTTGATTCTAAGCACGATCTCAATGAAATTAAACTATCTCAGTAGTTTTGAAATGTCTTAATCAATAAAAACCCTATGAATCCAACCATTTTTAATATCGAATTCAACAGAATTGATTCTAGGTTCAAAGTTAGGGTTTTCGATTCTAATTTCTGTAATTAATCGATCTTAAACTGCATGATTTTGGAATTAAACACCACCCCAGACTCGCCTATACTCGACTTACAAAACCCCTATGACTTTTTGATCGATCGTTACCGATTTTGTGTGTTTGGGACTCGGATCAATCGCGACCTTGAATGGGGGAGGGGACTCTCGGGAGTTCCTAATTAAAACCCATCGTTTTCTAAATGTGTTGCGGTTGAGTTGGTGGCTGGGTTGGTTACCGTTGTTGACCGTTGGAGAGGAGACCCGGGTTCGAATCCTCCTCCCCAGTTTTCTTTTTAAATGATATTCTATTAATGTTTTAGATTTAAAAACAAATTACACTATTATTATAATATTATATTAAGATGTGTAAACCGAGAATATCGCCCGTGGACTCGGGATTGATTTTATGAACCATTTTTATTATTCTTTCCTGTTTTTATAATAATATATTTAACTCACAAATTTGAATAAAAATATATATTATATTATTTTAAAACCGTGACTCTTGTTAAAAATAATATATTTAGATATATTATTTTCGTCACATTTCTAGATTTTGTGAAACGTTTCAAAACTAATAAATAACATAATTATTTATGTTAATTACTCACGTTCATATTCTCGAATAAAAATAATAAATTTATTATTTTTGTCACGCAATGTAATTATTTATGTTACTTCGCTAAATTAAAAATTATATAATAAATTATATTATTTTCCTAGACTTCTAGTTAATGACAAAACGCTCGAATATATTTAGTATATATTATTTTGTCATTCGTCGCGTAACGTATATATCTTAATTATTAATTAAAGAATTCTTATTCCCGTGGACACGTTCGTCTACTCTTGATTACTAGAGGGTTTCTTTTAGGACGTTCCTCATCCCGTGTTGTCGTCACATATTCCATTGTAACCCTAATTGTTATACATGTAATTCTAGGTCATACGTAAGCCGTTGCAGGCTAACACTCGTGATTTCAATCTTAATCTAGTGTGAACCTACTTACGCCGTTCAGGTGAGTTTTCACGGCCTCTTTTACTGTTTTACAATTGGGGGAGAAAACATGTCGTAAACATTTTTGGTTATGTAATTCTTATATGTTATCACTTGTTTAACTATGCGTACACATCTATCACTAAGTCCTCACATCGGACCGTTAATATGAACATAGCGAGATAAGTTGAGTAGTACTACTGTGTTTGATAAACCTCACCCGCGTTAGTCGCGCTAACCCGACTGGATGTCGAACGGGTGCAGTATTGACCTAAACATGCACCATGGTTGATAGGCCTGGTGGGAGGCAAAATCATAAACAGTCAGTTGTCGGTTGCGAGCGCATTAGTTAACATGCTTATGGGTTAGCTACCTATTGATTTATATATTGAATGTACATTAACCTATTGAACTTTGTTGCAAACTGAAACCTGTGAACTCACCAACCTTGTGTTAACACTTTTCTTACATGTTTTCTCAGGATGCTAAGCTAAGGCACAGGTGCACGTTAGGGCATGCATGGTGTCAACATGATGTATTCAATAATTGTCAATCTACTGAACACTTATTATGTTTCCATTATTGTTAGACTTGGGCGTGTTGTTGTGCGCATTTAATCTCTTGTTTAAACGCTTCCGCATTTACTCTGAACTTTTATAATATTTCAATTTGAGTCCCATATAGTGTCGTTTGATTTAACTAATGACTGAGATCCTGGTTTGTCACTTCCCAAACGGTAAAACTCCGTTAGTTGAAATTGGGGGTGTGACACCAATTGTTGAATATGTTTGTTAGTATTATTAGTATTTATTGTTATTAGTGTTGGTTGATTGGAACTTGTGAATTTGGGTCGTTTATGACTTATAGTTTAACAGGTTGGTTATCCATTTTACAGCAGTTATGCTGTCCAATTTTAGTAAAATAGTCAAGTGATTGTTTATTACATTGTTTAATGCAGGACCGAATCCAATAGGAGTATACAAGATCCTCTGCTGAGTCTGGTGGTGACTCATCCGCTGTCGATGAGTTTGCATGCATTGAGCGTGCATTGCGTCATCGATGTGGCCATATCCGGGGTGTTGGTCGTGTGGTGAGTAATCCCACATCGGATGTGTTCGGTACCCCCCTCCACAATCACATTGGCAAGACGTTGATGAGCGTGTGGCTAGTCTTCAACAACAACTCCAAGAACAACAACGCGAAACCCAACGAGAGGAATAACAACGACTGCAAAATCAACAAGGAGAGCAAGAACGTCGTATGCATAATCAACAAATGCTTGAAATGCAACAACAAATTGATTAAATGCGTCGAATGTGAGAGCGCCGAACTAGTAGCGATGATAACTAGCTTGGAATTGTTGAGCATTTGCCTTTGTTGTTGGTGTTTATCTTGAACAATTTGCATATTTGTGTGTCGAACAAATTTATGTTTTGAATGTTTGATTTATCGGACAAGTTTGTGTGTCGAACAATTTGAAGGTTTGGTTTATGTTTCAGATATTAGTTTTTATCGGATTTGAATGTTTGAATGGTTTATATTTAATGATTTGCAGGTTTTTGTTTTTAGAAATTTAATATTTCTGGAAAAATATTAAAAAATATAAAATATAAAAAAAAACAGAAAACCTATCCCGGCGACATATCGTCGGTATAGGCCTTTTTCAAAAATTATTAAAAAAATGAAAAAACCCTATACTGACCACATGTCGTCGGTATAGGGTGACCCTATGCCGACGACATGTCGTCCGTACAGGGCGGGACTCTATACCGACGACATGTCATCGGTATAGATTTTCTTTTTGAATTATTTAAATAGACCCTATACCGACGACAACCTTGGGCTATTGGTACGGAGCAATCCCGACGACATCTATACCGATGACTTGTCTTCGGCAGAAGCTATCCCGACGACAAGTCTTCGCTATAGGGTAAAAAAATACGTTGCTATAGGGTGATACTGTTGTAATGAGTAGAGAGACGTAAAACCACTATTGATGACGTAACACTTTTATTACAATTGTTACGATCCTTAACTTAATCAAGACTTAATTATAAAATATATTCCTGTAATTCGTTTGACCTGACATGTATCTTTTTTATTAGTTTTAATTAACTAGCTTACTGAAACTTATCACGTGAGAAAATCAACAAGTGGGATCTTAAAGTCTTAAACATACCTATTTAGAGCATTCACAGTAGCTCCCATATCCTCATCCTCATAATTACATTAAAACCATTACCTTTTTTCTTTCCTTCTTAATTAAATAATACTTTTTTATACCTTTATCATTACCTTTTCTCTCTCTTTCTCAATTAAATAATATTTTTTTATACTTTTATCATTACCTTTTCTCTTTCCTCCACTCACAACCACTTCAAAAAATATTAAAAAATTTATACAGGTGAACAGTGTTTTCCCCAAATATACAAAAAATTTATCCCTTTTCTCTCTCCTCCACTCACAACCACTTTAAACCATCATATAAAATATAGGGAACTCACTCACATAAATATAGGAAACCTACTGTGAATGCTCTTACACCCTTAAATTCTTTAGTCTTTTCAAGAAAATTTGTTTTATATTGTCTTTCTTTTAATTTATCTTTTATTATTATTATTATTATTATGATTATTATTATTATTATTATCAGATACTTTAAATAAAGTGTTTAGTTTAAACTTGTTATTTCTATTTGTTTTTTTTTTTGTTATTAAATTAGTTTTTCTAATCATTTTCTAAAAGCATTTTTATATAAGTAAATTTTTATAGAACCTTTTTATCAAATGTTATTTAAATTATTATTTTTCTTTACTTAATGATATTTCCTTTCTAGAAGAAGGACGTACCACCAATAAACGCCACAAATTAGTCGTTGATTTCAGGTCTTCTAGAAACGGTAAACAGATTTCATGATCTTACATCACGGGGTATAACCGTGTGATTGTGGTGTGATAATAAAGTGCACACCACGTGGTGTCACGTCACTACCATCATTATCACATACTCATCAATTGACAAAGGATATACTCGTATGATTGTGGTGCTGTGATAATTACATGTATATTTTTTAATTTTTATTTAAATAAAATAAAACATAATAAAATTAAACATAAATAATATTTTATTAATAATTAAAATTAAATGACAAATAAAAATTATAACTAAAATGTTTTTTTTAAATAGCAAATTACTACCTAGGTTATTTTATATTTTATATTACTAAAAATATTCGGATTAAATTTCTAATTCCAAACTTTGAAGGCAAACCGCATTTGTGGAGCATATAGATAAACAGGTGCTGAAACTTTATATCAAACAAAAATCATATTTTGAAAACTTTCAAAAACCCAAAAAAGATGAAGACAACCAGGCAAGAACTTCTCCATCCACCCCGTGATTTTTTTTTCACGTCTAGGAATCACGCAGTAAGGGGCGGTGTTCCGTCTTAATCACGCCGTGATTTTGCCTTTCACATCGGATCACCACGTGAAAAGGGGTGGTATACCGGATGGACTTAGGGTGAAGGGGGTGGATAACTC
Organism: Smallanthus sonchifolius; assembly: GCA_023525975.1. Lineage (NCBI taxonomy): Eukaryota > Viridiplantae > Streptophyta > Magnoliopsida > Asterales > Asteraceae > Smallanthus > Smallanthus sonchifolius. Next base: position 74,802,257 of record CM042027.1, on the reverse strand, counting down.
ATTTACTCACCAAAACTGTCCAATAAAATTCTGTAACCTCAAAACTACTCATTTACTCAGATTTTATTGGAACACCCTACTCATTACTCACCGACTTTAAAAAAAAAAATAAACATTTAAATAAAAAAAAGTCAATTTCATTAAATTAAAATTAACATAATACAATTAAAAATAAAAAGCCTACAAATAAAAATTAAAAAAACTAGAAAAATTAACAAAAAAAATAAAAGCTAGATAATAAAAATTAAAAATCTAAAATGTGCATTGTCATCCATACTTTGCGGTAATTTCACGTTTACGTTGCAATACAATCGAGAAGTACGGTTCTACGAGATGATCATGCGATTCGGTGAACTATTTGATGTCACGATCCTTTTGTTTTTCAATCAGCAATTCAATCGTCGTTTGTTCTCTTTTTAATTTTGATTCCGCCATCTTATCTCGAATGTTTTCTTTTTTTTTTCTTTTTCCAACGCTTTCATACTCTTGTATTTTTCGACCATGTCTACCAAATTTCCCTTGCTAGATGAACTTTCGACCGATTTCTTCCCCGGGCGTTTTGGCCTTTTCGGTGTCGTGTCGTCTTGCGGTTCGGCGTTCACGTTTATGTCAGGAAAGACGTTTGTAAAACACTCCGGGTCATATGGGGCTCTCGACTCGAAAGTTTTTGTTCTTTTTAAGGAGTGACTTCCTTCTAAATCCTCACCCATAAATGTTATGGGTTCCTATTTAGCATTGTTGCGTACAACCTCCCAACATTTCAAGTTGGTGAATGCCCTTGTGTACACTTTCTTGTAATGGCTTAAATCCGCTTCAACAAGGTCCAAATCACTTGTACCACTCGGCCTTCTTTGTTTCTAGAAATATATATATATATATATATATATATATATATATACTTTTAAACGTTAGGTTAGAAAATTAAAAGTATATATATAATTTGAAAATAAATCTTACCATTTGTTGGTAACACCCGTTGAAGACGGACATTTTTTTTATTAAGATCCTTCCACTTCCAAGACACTTGGTCAATTGTTTGATCGTTTTCACCAAATAAAGCGGTAAAATGCGTTAGAACTTTCTTTTAAAGTGAATCCTCTTTTTGTTTATTTCCTTTTCTTTTATTTTGGGTCTTATAAATTTAAGTTTTGACCACGACAAGTTCTTCTCCTTCGGTCCATTTCTTTAGTGGTAACCGGTTTTTGTGTTGTCTTTTCGGCTTGGTGCCAACATCTTCGACTTCAACTTCTTGCTCATCAACATCATCATCTTCCGTTTCTTCATCAACATCCTCATATTTTCCTTCGTCTTCGGATTCCTAACGGATGATGTCGTTTGGATCACGATACGATTGGTGTTGGTATTGGTAGGAAATTGAGAGAGTATATTTGGATCCATATCAAGCGAGAATGGTCCACATGAAAATTGAGAAAAAATATTTGGATACATATCTTGATATATTATATTTGGATCGGTTGAACTTTGGGGGTAGTAGTTTGAATATTGAGGTCGCGAAAAATAGTTTGGAATTGGTTGAGGTGGTGGTTGTGGTCAATGAAGAGGTAGTTGGGTTTGTCGGGGAGCGACTTGGGTTCGTTCGAGTTGCGTTGAGATTGAACATTTGGCATAATATTTCTAGGCTTTGTTGATTTTTTTTATGACCCTTTCATTTTTTGTAGAGTGTAAATATATAGATGAGATGAAAAAATATGTTTGTAGAATGTAAATATATATATAGATAAAGAATTAGTAATTTTTTTTTTAAAAAAAGCACCCCCTCCAATAGCTCAATGCCAACGGCTCTCCCGCACCCGAGTAAATTTACTCGTTTCAAGTTACCCAGCCTCCCTACTCGGCCCTACTTGATTTAAAAGGGGTGGTGTCCTCCCCCCCCCTACCCGGTGACTTCTCTCCTACTCGGGTGTGGCCGGGTATTGCACCCCTTTCACCCTTAGGGAGGTGGGAGTGGTATTTTCCCAACCAAACTGTCATCCCAAATTAAATCATTTAGAAGATATCACCTTAATTTTCCAAAGTACCATCTTAGGTGGGAGTGATACCCTCCAACCCTCTTTTTTTTTTAATTAAAACAAATTAAAAAAACTAAAAATTTAATTAATTAATTAAAAATACATAACAATAAATATAAAAAGTTATTTAGTAACTTGTATGATGTTAGATTCGAACCCTTAATTTTTTAGTTGTGATGTACATCATTTTATTTTTTATTTTATAAATATATTAGAAAAGAACTAAAAAAAAGAGTATTAAAAAAGAACTACAGTAAAATCATTGATGTGGAAAATATTATTATATATAAAATCCATATTTTAATGTGATATATCTAGCTTTGGGATAAGTGTAAAATTGTTGGTGGTGGTGAAAAAAAGGTTGAATTTTGGTTCTTGGTGTCTGATTCTTTGTAAACATTCAAACTTTTGACTGGTTCACAATTCATTTGGCGGCTTCTGAAACCCGCTATATCTGCCCGTCACCTTTGTGGTGGTGTACCCGCATACCTGCATACTATCCGAGTACTACCCGTTGTCCACTCCCAGTCCCGTTAGAATAGAAGGTTCAGTTTTAACTACCGAAAGAAAATGGTAAATTGTAAAAAAAAACTGCAATTTACTTCTGACAAAGATTTAACGTAATTATAACAAGTTAGTTTTTTTAGTAAGTTTACGTAGAACAGATGAGAAAATAGTAATATTAAAATTATATTAAATTGATATCAAATCTTGAAAGGAAACAAAGGTAGCTCACTATCTTATAACCCTGTTTGACAATGGACCCGCGGTAGCTTGAATATGGGCTCGGACTCAAAGTAAAACGAATCAACTAAGTTTAAGTTCGTTTCGAAAATTCTTAATGAGCTGAAATTTAATCTTAAATCGGCTCGGATAAAGCTCGAGTTAGAACGTATATTTTTGAAGTTTTAAAGATTTTATATTTCTTGTAAATATGAATAAATATAACAAACAAAAATTAATTTCCTTGCACTTTTTTTTTTTTAATTTTTTTTAAACACAAAATTTTTAATTATGTGAAAGTGAGACTTGAATTCAAGAGTTCCTCAAATCTTGATGTATCTAAAAGATTTTCCTATATAATCCCGAGTATTCCTTGCACGTATGAACAGATGTAAAAAAATATAGGTGAGTTTACTAAATTTGAGCGAGTCAAACATCTCGACTCAATTTTTTTTTGAGCGAACAGAATCATGTTATTATCTATTTAACAACTTTAAAATATTTAAAAATTTGTACTACAACAAATTTGAACACCGAATAAAAAAATTAAAAGTGTAATATAACTAGGTATCTCTTCTTCTTGGAGACAATTAAACAGTCGAACCCGACACTGAAACATATATTGAGGATGATTAGGAAAAAATGGAATCTTACACTGAAACTTATAATGTGAGAAAATCAACAAGTGTGATCTTAAAGTCTTAAACATACCCATTAACACCTTAAATTCTTTAGTCTTTTCAATAAAATTTGTCTTATATTGTCTTTCTTTTTTTCATTATTATTTTTATTATTATTAGTTGCTTTAAATAATGTGTTTAGTTTAGACTTGTTATTTTTATTTTTGTTTTTGTTTCTTCTTTTCGGTATTAAATTAGTTTTTTTAATCATTTTCTAAAAGCATTTTTATAGAAGTAAATTTTTACAAAACAATTTTATTAAATGTTTTGAAATTATTATTTTTCGTAAAAAAATATATATATATTTTCTTTCTAGAAGAATGACGTCCAATAAACGCCACAAAGTCGATGATTTCTAGAAACGGCAAACATGTTTCATAATCTTAGAATAGAAGGTTCGATTTTTTAATTACTGAAAATAAATTGGAGTTTTTATCTCATAAAAAATGTTGGTGAATAAATTATTTATCAAAATGATGTTATTGAAAGAATATTAATCAAAACATGTTTGCAGATTTTCTCACTCTTAATATTGAATAAAACCTAATTTATTAATGACTAGATAAAAAAGAAAGGATATTACTATTTACTACATATTATTAGGTTTATATAGTTTAAAAACAATTTTATTTTTTCTCGTAATAAGTTTTTATTAGTTTTAATTATGGATCGCCTGCTGTTAAGAATTATAGTTTTTATTAGTTTTAATTATGGATCGCCTGCTGTTAATAATTATATACCCAATGCTCAAATTGTTTTAGAAAAATTTTATTTAATTTGGTCATTATGGGAATTAATTTTCATTTAGTTTGATTAATTTTTTTTTATTTTTAATACGAGGGATTTAGAGTTATTTTTTAAAATATTTTATAATATTATGTAGATAAAGATATAAATAAAATTGACTCTTATATTACTTTTAAACTCGGCTCAAACTCGATCCATTTATTATTTAGTTATTATTTAATTATTTCTTATTTGTATTTAATTTTAATAAATTTTTATGTATTTGTAATTATTTTTTATATATAATACGGTACACATTATTTAATTATTTTTATTAGAGTTTTATGTATAATAATAAGTTCTTTCTCCAATTCAATTGTGAAGCTTGGGCTAAAGCTCAACATCGAGCTCGTTTAAGTTGTATCTGCCCCTGTGGTGAGGTAATGGATAGACGTTAGGTTAAGATATTTCATTCTAGTTAAACTTCACATTCATCATTATTCGATTTACCTCTTTGATGTCTTAATTTTGTAAATCACTTCTCTAGTATTTAAGAATATTCGTGCTTCTGATATAGATCTCTAAAATTCTAAATTTTGTTATGGGACTCCTAGATTTTGAATAAATTAAATTATGTGTCTATAGAAAATTATTTAAGAGAAAAATAAACTTATACATTAAAAAAAATGCTATTGAATTACTTTAATGATTATTTTAAAAGAATATATATATATATATATATATATATATATATATATATATATATATATATATATATATATGGGAAGCATCATAAGAAAACTCAATGTTTATGAGAAAACAAAAAAACTACTTATTTAAGATAAAAAAAAATCATAACTCAAAAAATAAATCAAAAATTAAAAAACTGCTTCAGAGACCTTGTTTCACACGTCGTCCTCGTTAAAAAAAAACTCGAAAAGTAGTGAATTTAACTTTTGAGTTTAGTTTAGCTTTTGAGTTTAGTTTAGCTTTTAGGTTAGATTTTTGGAGGGGTGGGGTGGGGTTAGGTTTTTGGGTGGGGGTGGGGTGGGGGGTTTAGGTTTTTAGGTGGTGGTGGGGTGGGGTGGGGGGTTTAGGTTTTTGGGGGGCAGGTGGGGTGGGTTTAGGTTTTTGGGTGGGGGTTTAGGTTTTTGGGTGGGGGTGGGGTGGGGGTTTAGGTTTTTGGGTGTACTACACATATGCAGTAGGAGTTTTTTGGTTTTCTTATGAAAATGAGTTTTCTAGTGAACTCACCTATATATATATATATAGGGACATGTTCAATTAAGAACTATCATTTTGGCGAGAACCAAAAGAACCATGTATTTCTACACAAATATAAGGATGCATATATGCATTTGTGCATATATAAAGTAAGGATGCATGCATGCATTTGTGTAAAAATGTATGGTTCTTTTGGTTCTCACCAAAATGATGGTTCTCAATTGAATATGTCCCTATATATATATATATATATATATATATATATATATTGAACGGCGTGGCTCAACTAGCACGTCCCACCAAGTGAGGCTCGTACATCAGTCTACCTGAACATCCCTCAAGGAATTCGAAATCTGCAGAGGATGTTCCTAGTTTTTATGAAGTGCACTTTGCAAGATTCAAACTCATGACCCACACAGAGAGGAAACCTTTTGGAAAAACCCCCTGACCAATTGGCCAATAATAATCCTAACTGAATATATTCTTACTATCGGTCCCTACTTTTAAACTATTGAATGAATTTCAAATATTAAACTATGTTGTGAACGAGTAAAACCAATGCGTGAGATCACCTAGGAACGGGTCAAGTTGGTATCAAAGCAGTAGTTTGAGAGATTCAGACGTCCCTAAATGTCTGAACTCAAACTGAGATCGAGACCAAGTCAAGGATGTTAGTACGGGTAGCCAAAGACCAATAATGTTTGGAATGTAGAATGTAAATGCCTTTAACATCGGATAGATGCCTTAGTTATTAATGTTATGATTGAAGGAAAGATTTTAGAGCCCAAAAAGTAAAGTAATTATTAATAATATAATCGGTCATTGTAATTAACAAATTACCTTGCTCGTAGTGTTCTGAAATATAACATGAAGGAATGACATTGGTAAATTCCCTTACTTCATGTGGTGACACTAGTCGGGGTTAGCGATGGGAATGTGGCGTGGTTCCCAAGATATTTAATGATTGGGGACACGTGTCATTCCTATGACGACACTAAGAGTGTCACCCATGTCCTTTGGAACCACTCATATTTGGTGACACTAGGATATTGCGACACTAAAAGAATAACACTAATGAGTCACACTAAGTCCAAAACGCAAGTTCTAGCAACACTGATCATGTCCCGACGACACTATCGGCAACACTAGAATTTATGTTGATAGTTTTCACTCGTTAATTTACTTAAGGGTGGCTCGACTATACAAAAAAATTATATGTCGTTTAGGGTCCCTGTATTTAAAGGTCCCCTAATTGTTTAGGAGTTAACTTCATTTAATTTGAGGTTTTGAAAATGAGAACAAAAGAATCAGTATTCTTGAAAGAGATTTCTTTTTACCAAAACTCACTCCAACTTTAATACATATGATTGTGTGATTTGTATGCGAAAAATGTGCATCATATTCCCATGTGTTAGTATTATAAGAAAAAAAACACGTTTCTTTTATCAAAAGGCCCTCAATTTTATAATTCGCTTTAGGCCACAAAAGAGATTAAGCCGACACTGGATTTACTACAGATTTCTAGCATCCAACCTAGCCCGAACAATTAAGGTGTTTATTAGTAAGATCAGAATTGATGAATTTCTATTCCCATTTTTCTTTAAAAGCAGGCACGAGCGCGTTGGGTACTTCACACCCTCCTGGTCCTCACTGAAAGTCAATCCTTATAAGGTAACAATCATAATGGAGTGTTCCACCTTATAACACACATAAAGGTTTTTCATCTCACCTATGTGAGACAAGTTTCTCCACTTTTCTACTAAAAAAAGCTAAATTATTTCAGCTCTAAATACCTAACCTTGAGCATCGATATCTCATTTATCTTACCTCTGTTTTGGGCACGGTTTGTTTCCTAGCGAATGTCTCACGTAAGAGAACACAAAGCCAAAAATAAATAATAATATTAGCCACAATTACATATATTTATGTGTTTTCAAAGTTGACAAAATTCATTTTATAACTTAGTGAAAATAACTCTTTTTTCCACCCAAAACTCCAACGTGTGTGTGTATTGAGAGTAACTGGTTCAATATGTTTTGGTTAAAAATTGTTATGGTCAAACTTTTTATTTATTTATTATTATTGGTACTAGTGTTCAAGGGTGGATTCAATAGAGGGTTAGGGGGTGGGAAGGTATCCGCTCAAATAATCTTCATTAGTGTAATTTTTAGTAAAAATTAAACAAAAAAGGATAACATCCGTACATTTTATTACCAGACACCTTAAAAGAAAGAAATAAGAGAAAAAAAAAGCAACCAAAAATTAAGGTTTTCTAAATCCCTTCAACTCATGCGAAGAAGAAAAACATTTGCTTGATAAAACAATATAAAAATGATTTATTAAATAAATATGAAGTAAAGTCTGAAAGTAATTAAAATACTAATAAAAGGACTAGTAATAATATTAGTGAGTGACTGACACAAGCAAGTGTCACATTATTTTACTAAATTTAAATAATTTTTTATTATATATTATTTTTTATCATCTTAAAGTGTTTTTAATAATTATATATTTTTTTATTTTATGTTCCGACTACTTTATTTTCCATAGTTACATATGTTTATAACACAATGAAATAAATTTATTTATTTTGTAAAGTTTTTACTGCTTAAATTATTATTTTTTATTTATTTTGTAAAGCTTTTAGTTTACTTATTTTATTAAATTTACACATTTTTTATTATATGTAGGAAAATAAAACAAAATTAAAATGGTTGGATTGTTTTTATTTATTTATTTTTAGAATGGCTAAACTTTTATTTTTTAATATTTATTGTTTAGTCTTTTATTATTTTGATATCTTTGTAAATTTTTCTTATTGCTAGAAAATATTTATTTCTATAAATGGTATTTTATTAGTCATAATTGTTATACCTTTTAAGATTATTGTATTTAAAATATTTTTAAATTAAATATAACATCAATCGTTTCTTAAGTATGGTTTAATAGTCTGGTTTTTAAAATATTTATTAAAATTGACAGTCTTGAAATCGCTTCAATTTAATATAATTTATTTACCCGACCCGTTGGGATCTAACTTGTCCTAACATGACCTATTTTTAGCACCCGCTGACGAAAAATCTTGTATCCGCCACTGCTAGTGTTTGTTTGTGTGTATTAAGAATTTCTGTGTATTTTTTTTTTTTTGACTATATACTCAAGCTTCTATGGTATCTTTTACTCTAGCTTCTATATAAAAATGAATATGATATCCTTCAAACATATCTTATGCTTTAGCTTTAGGTTTTTTTATTTATTTTTTTAATAAAAACGTTATTTTAGAGAAAGTGTTTTTTTCTAATTTTATAAGAAGTTTTTTTCTTATTTAAAAAACGCTATTTTTTATTTATTAAAAACCATTTTTAATTGTTTTACGAAAAAAGTTTCCTTTTCACAAATGTTTATTTTAATTTATTTTAAAACCTATTTTTTTATTTTTTCAAAATATATTTAACTTTTTTTAAAGAAATTGTTTTTCTAGTTGTTTTCTAAAAATGTTTATTTAATTTTCTGGAAGAAAGTATTACAAGTACGGTACAAATAACACTTTTTTTCCCTGAAAGTTGTTTTAGTATATTATTATATATATTCTAGTCAAATCCAACTGTACCTATTATCACTCTTATCTACGACTGCTACGAATTCGTCGGCTTGCCCTGGCCAGAAAGTCATTCCTGATACCTTAATTCCTAATGTCGGCGACGTATAGGAGCTTTTGTTTTATTTTATTCTCTTTTTTTTTTCTTTTTCATACATATATATCAACTTTTTTTTATGTTTAAATAATATTTTTAAACTTTCTAAAAGTTCTATTGTATCCCTTAAATTTAAAAACTATTACACATGTAATATATATATCATTATTTAAATTTCTAAACTCTTAGCTTTATACCTGTAGTATGTATAATATACGTTTTTAACTCATTATTGTTTTACTAATTTTATTTTTCTACAATAACCCCGCTAAACCCGAACGACGTGTGTTCGAGTCTAGGGTGTGACAAACTGGGTTTTTTTGTTCTTTTACTTTTATTTTCTGTATTCATTTGTAAAAAAATTGTTCTACAATAACCCTGCTAAACCCGACGACGCGTGTTCGAGTCTAGGGTGTGACAAACTGGGTTTTTTTGTTCTTTTACTTTTTTTTTCTGTATTCAAATGTAAAAAAATTGTCCTACAATAACCCTGCTAAACCCGATGACGCGTGTTCGAGTTTAGAGTGTGACAAACTGGATTTTTTTTGTTCTTTTACTTTTTTTTTCTGTATTCATTTGTAAAAAAACTGTTTTATATTTCTATTTTGTTTTTACATTTTTACTAACTTTTTTAACGAATTTGTCGTTTCAATGTTAACTTATATTCGCGTCGCAATTTATCTATTTCCCGATCTCCAGAACCGAGTCGCAATAACTTTATACGTTTTCTTTTATGTACTTAGTCACGTTAGGGTCATCGCCGCAACACACTCACGACATTCGCAAACCCGATGCATTGCGTGGGCTTAATTTTTAGTATATTACTAAAAAGCAACTGTCGGTGACATTTGTCACCGATAATATTCATACGTTTATTTTATGTATTTAATCACGTTACTTTGTGTGCTTAGACACGTTAATGTTACCGTCTCAACCGTTTAAGGTCCGCCTCCCGTCGCGAAGCGTGGGACACTAGTTCTAGTTCAATATTCATTTAAGTGAGGTTGGTGAAAGGTCAGATAGAGTTTGAATTCAAGTTGTCTGATTATGTAAAAGTCGATAAGTTGAAATTCTATAGATTCATTAAGATTTATATTCTTTACTAAAAGTAACATGGAATGAAACTTGAAAGAGTCAAATTTTGCTTGAATAAATACTTTCAAGCCCATAAGTTGTGGAATTAAAATTCTATAGATTCATTGTTTGTTAATATTCTCTTGAAAATTAAACAATTAAAAGCCCATAAGTTAGAAGCTACGTTAAATAAACCCATAGAAGAATGCTGAATTTGGGCTGTTATAAAGTTATAGTTATAGGGGCTTACAAAAAAGCCCATACGTTATGCGCTTTATTATATAAGAGCTAAAACCAAGATGATTATTGATTTATGGGTTTTGAATTTCTTCAATCTTCGGATATAAGCATTTTTACTTGTATCCATACTATATAATAAATAAAAGTTTTCATTTCACGTGTCGTCTTCATATTTATTTTCATCAACATTTTCCCGTCTCTCTCTTATTAAATACACTTCTATATTTTAATAATAATATATTTTTAAATAAAATAGTAATTATACCAATAAAACACCTTTATTTTAAAATTCTCTTAGTATAAGTAAATTTGAAATCTAATTATGTAAATTTTATTTTCAATCATATAGTAAATGATAGTCAAATTACATTAAATAGTAATTAACGTATTTTCGAAACCCAATTATATATTAATTTTACATATTTTGAATTTTGTTTTCTATCCTTAATATAATACATTTTTACACCTTTAAAATATATATAATTAATTATGAATTTTATGTATTGATATTTGTCGGGGATATATGAAATAGAAACTTTCTGAGAACATTTTACGTATAATTTTATTTTCACTAAACTAAGTTATATTTTCTTTGTAAAATACTTCTTATTAGATCATGTTATTTATATAGTTAAAAAAACATCCGATTTAAATAACTAGTTAAAATTTTTAGAATATAGTATAATTATTTTTTATAAAACTAAACATAATTTTATAACTACAAAGCATAATCACGATGCTAAAGCACAAAGTTTTTGGATTATTTGAGCATTTATAAATCTATACTACTTAATAAAAGAGTAAATTTATGAGATACGTGTCAGCTTCTGATGCATTCTTAGAATGATTTTTCCGTCTCTCTCTTTTATTAAATATTATATTAAAATAAATATATTTTTAAATATTTAATAGCAATCTAATTATGAATACTTTTTATTTAATTATGAATTGTTATTGTATCATTAAACAAATGAATTTAATATGGATTACCATTTATCAATTACATAAAATAAATTAATACCAACTTTAAAAAATTAACTTAATATAATTTAAAACTGTCACGTTAAATTAGACATATTTTGACGAGTGAATGTGTTAATAGACTAAATTATAGTTTATTCAACTCGTGAAATATATTGATGTAGCTAAGTGATTAGACGTAATAACCCCTAATTTAACGTTAATATATGGATGTAGTTAAGCGATTAGATGAAAATAATAATTTTTGTAAAACACAAGGATACGCTAGAGAAAAATTATCTTTTTGTATGAAAATGGCAAATATGTTTAAACCACACAGACGAAATTGTCAGTTTACTCTATTTTTTTATAATTTAGTTTTCTCTTGTTAATTATTAAAAGTTTGTGTACATTAAAAAATATAAAATAATGGATTAAATATGAAATTATTGAAATTTAATGACAAATACAGTTACATCTATATCTATATATATATATATATATAGGGAAGGGTTAAAATGGAATCACACTTGAGTTGAGAAAACCCACGAAACTCTGTTTTACATATGTAAAAAAAACTTTTTTATATTTGGAATGGATTGTACATTCAATTTTATCACTTTTGGTGAAAAAAATGTAAAAAAAGCGTCGAGAGGTATTTTTTTTAATTAAAATCTAACGTTTTTTTACATATGTAATTGCTGATGTATTGCATACGAAAGAAAAAAAAAAACGTTGATTTTTGTTATTTTTACATGTTTTTTTTTTTTTTTTTATTCGGCGTTTTTTTGCGAGCGGGGCTTTTTTATATAAATAATCAATCCCAATTTTTTAAAAACCACTCTAATTTTTTCGAAGGGTTTCGTGGGTTTTATCAACTTAAGGGGGTTTCTGTCATATCCCCAAATTCCACTAACGGAGTTTTACCGTTTGTTCCGTGACAAACCAGGATCTCAGTAATTAGTTACATCAAACGACACTATATGGGACATAAATGTAATATCATAAAATTTCAGAGTTAATGCGGAAGCGTTTTTAAACAAGAAAATAAATGCGCAAAACAAATGCGCTCAAGTATAATAAGACAAGCAAATTATTTTAAATGTTTGCATAAGGATGAAATGATAAAAGTTCAGAGTTGATGGTAACCGGACCTAAGATCTATCTTGGAATAGAAAATTGATCCTTGGAATTGATCAAAGAGATCATCTATACGAGGCAAAGGATAACGATTCTTAATTGTGACTTTATTCAGTTCACGATAGTCGATACACATACGGAAAGTCCCGTCCTTCTTCCTAACAAATAGGACTGGAGCTCCCCATGGTGATGAGTTAGGTCGGATGAAACCTTTATGCAACAACTCTTGCAGTTGAGTGAATAGCTCTTGCAATTTACTTGGTGCAAGTCTGTAAGGTGCCCGAGCAATCGGCGCTGCTCCAGGTGTTAGGTCAATTTAAAATTCTACTTGACGATGCGGTGGTAGACCAGGCAAATACTCGGGAAATACTTTCGGAATAGTTACGTACAATTGGGACATCATCAATTTTCTTTTCTCTATATGGTTGCTCAGAGACGAGAGCGAATATAGTATTATAACCTTTTTGAAGACATTTCTTTGCTTTTATGAAGGATATGATGCCCATGGCCGCATCACTCCTTTCGCCTTGTACATAAAGAGTTTCTCCACTAGGGAGAGGAATGCGAAAGATTTTCTCATGACAAATAATCTCGGATTGGTTCTTAGATAAGCAATCCATTCCGACAATTACATCGAAACTACCAATTGTGACCGGCATAAGGTCAATATCAAGTCTATGACCGGTCAATTCCAGATTACAACCCTTAAGAATGTGGATTGTTTCAATTATCTGACCGTCTGCTATCTCAATAGTATACTTGGTTTCTTATAGAGTTGGGGTACAACTGCACCAACTTGAAAATTGTGAAATCATGCTGAGATTATAATGAGACCCGTGCTTATAAGGTAAGCGTCGGTCAATGCAAAGGTCAAGGAAAGAGGTTCACATATAGGAAGGAAAATCTAATGAGGTATATATTCCAGTAATACAATGAATAGGTCTTCTGTTTAAGTACTCATGTTCAACTGATGGTTGGTTAGATTAAATCCACGTTTTCTAATGTCATTGGAACAACTAGATATGTTGGGGTATAAATCTAATTAGTCTAAGGATTAGTCACATGATAAGGTAATAGAGTCAAAGGGAATTTATTGTTGGAGTGTAAGAAATAACATGTTAGCTTAGAAAGAATTTCTCAAATTCCACTTACATAGTTGAAGTCGATAAGTTTGCCACGAGATTCTATTAGAGTTTCAATCAAGATGGTTTCTGTGATCATGTTTAGATGAGAGTCTTAATTTCACTAAGACTCTTACATGAGTGAGATAAGAGGATGGATCCTATTGATGATAGTTCAGTGTGTCCGTAAACATTTTCAATCTGATAGTCGCGTATATCATCTGTTGAAAAGGTTTAACCTCAACGACTAGTCGTTGAGCGTGTTACGGGAATTTTTTACTTATAGATAGTGGAAACTTAAGTCGGTAAATCACAGATTAGGACCATTTGTCCACACACTAGTTTTCACCAGGACTTACATGTCACACCCCCAAAATCTACTAACGGAGTTTTACCGTTAGGAGTGTGACATACTAGGATCTCAGTCATTAGTTATGTTGAACGACTCTATATGAGTTTACGAAAAAAACACTAGTATTGCTTATAGTCACGATACAACACTAGTAATGAAAATACTGAGTTAATGTGAAATGCGGAAGCGAAAAGTTTAACGAAATGCAAGCGTCAAAAAAACAGTTACGCCAAAACATATAATTCGAAAATAATTAAATAAATAGTTCCTGCGTTTGAAAAATAATGAAACTCTGATGCATGTATGCCCTATCTCATGCTCGTACCTTAACGCCCTAAGAAAACATGCTAAAAAGTGTCAACACTAGGTTGGTGAGTTCACAGGTTTCAAATGTAAGTGAAGATGCTAGATAAACAATTACATTTATATCAATAGGTAGCTAGCTTAATAACATGTTACTAAAGTGTTTCTACACCGAAGCTGACTGTTTGTGTTTGATCCACCTCCTACCATGTCTATCATGAACAACGATAAACTGTTAGGTCAATATTACACCCGTTCGACTTCCCGTCGTGTTAGCGCGATTAACGCGGGTGGGGCTTGTCATGCCAAGTAGTACTACTCAAGATTACCTCGTTATTCCAAATATTAAACGGTTCGATATATAAGGACTTGCATGATATGTTTGCGCTTACTACAACAAGTGATATAAAAGAAAAGTAAGATCTACTGTGTTCATGTTTTCTCCCCCAAGTTTAAAACATAGAAAAAGGGGCCGTGAAAACTCACCTGATGAAAGTGATGATGGGTATTCCACACAAGTTTACACAAAGAGGATTGAGGGTATCGTCCTACACGAGTTCTACACAAATACGCCACGTATAAGAACTAATCCCTATTATATTTTCATGTCCCAAGATAACCGACATGATTCATTCGATGTAATTAGTTAAAATAAACGTTTAACTTAATTATTTTCAAAACTATCAAATTACTCTTTTAGAACGAAAATACGATTTTTCTCTCGAATCATACTCCAACAATTACTATTGACCATGTTCGATTTATAAAGATTTATGACGGTTTTTAATAATTTTTCTGGATTTTATTTAATTTTGAAAACAGTTTAATTGGAGTTTAAAACTGGAAAAATGTTGCAAGGTTCAAAAGAAAGCTGGAAACAGAAAAATAGCAGAAACTGTTTGGGCCAGGACTTGAACCGCGACCCTACAGTTGCAGGTCAGCATCACTACCAAATGGTCTGCCTATGCAACTGCGAAAAAATCGGGGTTTACTAATACCTGTACTATACCTGCTGCCTGAAGCCCAGCCACACAAGAACTAAATCGATTGCAACTGTCCTAGATCAAAATTCGTTTTGCTCGTTCAGTATTATCCAAAATTGATTTAGGGGTTTTGTTATACACTAAAAACCGAATAGAGTGATGGATTTAGTTTAGTTTTGAAGATCGTTTAAGCGAGTTTTACAAACCTGTTAGGGTTTCGACGAGTTTTAGGTTTAAAACTTCAAAGTTGGATCGATTAGAGTACAAATCAAGGTTAGGGATGTTTGGGCTTTCGATTAGCAGGTAAAAACGTTCAAGAACATACAAGTATCAAACCTGAATTCGCTCGAAACCAAGGGGTACGGGATGAATCAGCAGCGACGGCTTCGAATGGGGAAGAACTAGAGTTCAAGACTGATTATAAGCGAATTAGATGTAGGGATAAGTCGGTTTGGGTTAAAGGACACGGGATATGAGCACAAAATTTGTCAATTCAGTTTATAACTTCGAATTTGAGATCAAATTGATGATAATCCTATCCTTTGACTTGTAGAAGTCAAACATTCAAGTTTTGGAATTTACAAAACACTCCCCTGATGTTACTAACTGATTTTTAACGGGGAATACTAACGGAGTTAACGATTCTCTTTTACTTAAGTGTTTGCGAACTGACGGATTGATTAAGTGCAATGCATGAACGAAAGTTAATATGCCTGAGTTTGTATAAAAATGCTTGAGATAACGATGTTTGTGTTAACGGAGTTAACCTGAAAATGCTGGATGTCACATCATCCCCTTGTTGAAGGAATTTTCGTCCCGAAAATTAGAGTAATGTCGCTAGTTATCTGAAACAAAAAGTTTGAGTTGTCACATCACCCCCTTGTTGAAAGAATTTCGTCTCGAAATTTAACTAGTACCTTCTGTGTTTGCCGTTGACTGTTTGAAAATGTGAGGATACTTTTTCATCATCTGATCCTCGCGTTCCCACGTGAACTCCGGTCCATGCTTCGAGTTCCAGCGAACTCTGATAATAGGTATCTTACTGCGCTTGAGAGTTTTAACCTCTTGGTCCATGATTTCGACTGGTTCCTCAATAAAACGTAGTTGTTCATCGATTTTCAACTCCTCGAGTGGAATTACAAGCGTCTCATCTTATATGCTTTTCTTTAGGTTTGAGACATGAAATACATTGTGTACTCCATTGAGTGTATCTGGTAGGTTCAGTTGGTATGCTACTGGACCGATCCTTTTCACTATCTCGAATGGTCCAACGTAACACGGTTTTAACTTGCCTCGTTTTCCAAAATGAATCACACCTTTCCAAGGTGAAACCTTTAATAATACTTTGTCGCCCACTTAAAATTCTAGCGGTTTTCTGCGCTTGTCCGCATAACTCTTTTGACGGTCACGAGCTTTTTTTTTTTTTTTTTTTTTTTTACGGTTTCGGATTTGCACGATTTTCTGTGAGGTTTCGTGCACAAGTTCAGGACCCGTAAGTTGGCTATCTCCAACTTCAGCCCACCAAATTGGTGATCGGCATTTTTGCCCGTACAAGGCTTCGAACGGCGCTGCTTTGATGCTAGTATGATAGTTGTTATTGTAAGAGAACTCCACCAAAGGCAGATGAGTCTCCCAACTGTTACCGAAACCGATCACACAAGCCCGTAGCATATCTTCTAGGGTTTGAATGGTACGCTCACTCTGGCCATCTGTTTGCGGATGGTACGCTGTGCTCATATCCAGGCGCGTGCCTAGAGCTTTCTGTAATGATTGCCAGAAATGTGAGGTGAATCGGGCGTCTCTATCGGAAATGATTGAGATTGGTACTCCATGTCGGGATACTACTTCTTTAAGATAGAGGCGAGTTAACTTTTCCATTTTGTCGGTCTCTTTGATAGCAAGGAGATGAGCGGATTTGGTTAGGCGATCCACTATCACCCAGATTGTGTCACATCCAGTAGGGGTTCGGGGTAATTTGGTTATGAAATCCATGGAAATCTGCTCCTATTTCCACATCGGGATTTCCGGTTGTTGAAGTAATCCGGTTTGCTTTTGGTACTCCACCTTGACCTTTGAACAAGTCAGACACTTGCTCACGTAGGTGGCTATGTCGGCTTTCATATTCGGCCACCAATACAAAACTTTGAGATCATGATACATCTTGTCGGATCCCGGATGGATAGAATATCGGGATTTGTGAGCTTCATCCATAACTAGATCTCTTAGGTTTCCATATACTGGTATCCATATTCGTTCCGTGAAGTAGAGAATACCATCTACTTTAGCCTCAAGTTGTTTCTCCATACCACGAGTGGATTCTAATGATGAGTTCTCCTCTTTTAAGGCTTCGAGTTGGGCATTGCGGATTTGTTCGGGTAGTCCTGTATGAATAGTGAGTTGTAATGCTCTGACTCGTCGGGGTTTGGTTTCTTTTCTGCTTAGGGCATCGGCCACCACATTAGCTTTGCCTGGATGGTACTTGTTTGCACAATCATAGTCGTTTAAGAGCTCGATCCAATGACGTTGTCGCATGTTCAACTCTTTCTGCTAAAAAATATGCTGAAGACTCTTGTGATCGGTGAAAATGGTGCACTTGGTACCGTACAAGTAATGTATCCATATCTTTAGTGCAAACACCACGACTAATGTATCCATATCTTTAGTGCAAACACCACGACTCCCAACTCCAAATCATGAGTCGTGTAGTTCTTTTCGTGGATTTTTAATTGTCGATAAGCGTATGCGATAACCTTTTCACGTTGCATCAACACACATCGGAGACCTTGGATGGAGGCATCGCAATACACCACGAAGTCATCCGTTCCCTCTGGTAGAGATAGTATGGGTGCGCTACATAGTTTCTGCTTCAGTAACTGGAATGATGATTCTTGAGTCTCGCTCCAATTATAGGGTTTATCTTTTTGGGTTAAGGCGGTGAGAGACTAGGCAATCTTTGAGAATCCATCGATAAAGCGACGGTAGCATCCAGCCAATCCTAGAAATTATCGAACTTCGGTCGGAGTTGATAGGGCTGCCCAATTTTGGATGGCTTCTACTTTGGCTTGATCGACATGTATTCCTTTCTCATTGATCACATGTCCTAAAAATTGAACCTCGCGAATCCAAAAATCGCATTTGAAAAACTTGGCATACAGCTGCTCCTGCTTCATTAGTTCAAGGATCAAACGCAGATGATCCTCATGCTCTTCCTGACTCTTAGAGTATATAAGGATAACGTCAATGAAAACAATGACGAACTGGTCAAGGTAAGGTTTACACACACGGTTCATGAGGTCCATGAATACCGCGGGTGCGTTGGTTAATCCAAATGGCATGACCAAAAACTCAAAATGGCCGTATCGGGTTTTGAATGCAGTCTTGGATATATCTTCATCTCGAACTCTCAGCTGATGATAACCAGATCTTAAATCGATCTTTGAGTAGAAACTTGACCCTTGAAGTTGGTCGAATAAATCGTCAATGCAGGGTAGTGGGTAGCGGTTCTTGGCTGTTACTTTGTTTAACTCTCTGTAATCAATGCACATATGGAAAGTTCCATCTTTCTTTTTGACAAATAGGATTGGGGCTCCCCATGGCGATGAGCTAGGTCGGATGAAACCTTTATCCAACAACTCTTGTAGTTAAGTAGATAGCTCTTGCAACTCACTTGGTGCAAGTCTATATGGTGCTCGAGCAATAGGCGCTGCTCCGGGTGTTAGGTCAATCTGGAATTCGACTTGGCGATGAGGTGGAAGACCAGGTAGGTCTTCAGGAAATACTTCTGGGAATTTACGAACGATAGGGATATCTTCTAACTTTTTCTCCTCGGTAGAATTGTCAGCGACAAGGGCTAGTAATACGGTATGACCCTTACGCAGACACTTCTGCGCCTTCATGAAAGATATGATGCCCACAACTGCACCACTTCTTTCGCCTTGAACGAATAGGGTCTCTCCACTAGGAAGGGGTATACGAACGATTTTCTCACTACAGATGATCTCAGCTTGGTTTTTAGACAACCAATCCAGGCCCACAATTATGTCAAAACTATCGAGTGTAACTGGCATGAGATCGATGTCGAGTTTGTGACCAGATAGTTCTAACTTACATCCCTTGAGGATTTGGGTTGCCTCGATTACCTTACCGTCTGCTATTTCTATGGTATAATGATGTTCTAGTAAAGTTGGGTTTGTTTCTAACCGACTACTAAAGTTTCTAGATATAAAACTTCTATCGGCGCCAGTATAAAAAAGTACAGAAGCAAAATGATCGTTTAAAGGAAACATACCATTAACAACGTTCCGATCATTCCTAACTTCCCCTGATCCAATCAGAATGCTCGACCTTTAGCACCATTGTTGTTATTATTGCCATTACTGCCCTGGTTTTTGTTATCATTTCCATTACCGTTTCCATTCCCATTCCCATTACCATTACCATTTCTCTTCAGTTGCGGACAGTTTTTCCTAAAATGCCCTTCTTTCCCGCACTCAAAACAGCCTTTGGTTGCTTCACCAGGTGGCGTCTGTTTGTTCTGCAGATCTACCCTACAATCTTTGGCCAAATGACCCATCTTTCCACGCCGGTGACAACGGTATCGGTCAAATGCTCCGTGATGGTGGAAATTACATTTGTTGCATTTTGGGTACTTACCAACATACGAACCCTGATTCTGCTGAGAGGAGGTAGACTGATTAGAGTTCTTTGAAGGTTCAAGCTTATGATGTTGCTGCTGTTGCTGTTGAGGAGGTGGGTTTGACTGGAAGGTTTTGGAGAATGAACTTTCAAACTTCCGTTTGTTGTTAGTTGTCTTTGATAATGCACCTCTAGGGGGTAGGGTACCCTGAGCAACTGCCTGATCGGTTAGCCTATGAGCCAACCTGATAGTTTGCTGGATTGTAGTAGGATTAGAAGATGTCACCATGCTCTGAATTTGCAGAACTAAACCATCGATGAATTTCTCAATCCTCTTATATGGAGGTGTTACCATTTGCGGACATAAGTTCTTCAGCTCATGCGAACGAGTAGTGTAGGCTTCAATCTCAGATCCTTCCATCTTTAGGTTCCAGAACTCGCCCTCAAGTTTATGCACTTCATCACGTGGACAATACTCCTCCCGCAGCATAGTCTTAAATTCGTCCCATGGCAATGCATTTGCCATCTCAAGAGTTAGCATTTGCACCTGGGAGTTCCACCAAGTAAGGGCCGGACCCTCAAGTGTGCCAGATGCATACTACACCTGATTGTTCGGCGGGCAATTGCACATTGCAAAGGCGGATTCAGATTTCTCCATCCAGCGGAGTAAGCCAACAGCCCCTTCGGCTCCACTGAACGAGTGAGGCTTGCAATCCATGTAAGCTTTAAAAGTACAGGCCTGTTGGTGGTTGTGCTGACCTGAATTGTAAACAAGAATGCCATTTAAGAATACCATATTCGAATTTGAGTTTAGGATGAATGATGACTCACTAGAGTCGATAATATTTTGCTTTACCTCCAGCATTAACAGTGGCTTGACTAGATGCTACAGCTTCAGCCACACGCTCATTTATGAGTGTCGTGAGCTCAGCTGCAGTCATGTTGACATTTCCGCGACCGCCACGCCCTCCGGCGCGTCCACCACGTCTATTTCCTCGTCAAGACATTATCTTTACATTCATAACATACAATAATGAGAAAAAATACATCGCATTTTGTCATCATACAAGTACAAGTAAACAAAGAAAATTTAAACCACAACATCTAACATTTCAATAATAATAATCCTTGATAAAATAAATTGTAAGGGGTACAAAGTAAATTCAATCAAACATCAAAATCCAGAAACATCTGTTGGATGGGAACAACCCTTCCCATCTAGGTTTAAAGAAAAGACGTAAATAAGTAATGAAGATAAGATATCAAATGCCACTACTAGCTGATGTAACATCAGATGCTGCATCCTCGTCCTTGGCCTGATCTCCTACGGGTGCACCATCTGGTGCAACTCCTACTGCTTCAGCAGCTGCAAGTCATGCCTCCACTTGTTCAATCATGGTGTGGAGTATATCTAAGTTCCACTCTGCAGTGTTCAACCGGTCTTCCATATCCACGCATACGTTTGCCAAATTCTCATGAACTTTATTAGTGACTGCTAAATCTGAAGTCAGTTTGGCATTTTCTCATTCATCAGCATCTCTCGCTCTAATATGCCAGAAATCTCTCCCGCTGCGCCCCTCATGTTCTGGATTTCCCAGTCCATCCTAGCTACAAAGGCAACTAACACCTGCTCAAAGGGGTACTGTAATGGTGGCAAAGCTCGCACAGAAGATGAAGAAGAAGAAGAAGAAGAAGCAATGTCAGCAGTGAGTGGAGGTGGGACTTCCTCCTCGCGGACCCAGCTCCTGATCCTATTGGGATACCAATCCCAGTCCTGCGTGTTGCCTTTGACACGCAAATGAAAAGGCTCATCATACCCTACAGCGTTGTTGATCGGGTTAAGCCGACGTCTCCTTGTCTCTGGCAAAGGTACCGTAGGAACATCATGCTCCTGAACGACTGGGGATGCAGGTGAATTGGGTGGTGTTGACATTTCCTGTAACGTGATGAGTGAGTTTCATGTATGAGTGTAAGTGCTGTGTAACTAATGCATGTGTGTGGTTATAGTCTAGTATGCATTTCTTAGTTCTCTATAACCAATGGCTCTGATACCAATCTGTTACACCCCCAAAATCCACTAACGGAGTTTTACCGTTAGGAGCGTGACATATCAGGATCTCAGTCATTAGTTACGTTGAACGACTCTATATGAGTTTAAGAAAAAAACACTAGTGCTCATAGTCACGATGCAACACTAGTAATGAAAATACTTAGTTAATGTGAAATGCGGAAGCGAAAAGTTTAACGAAATGCAAGCGCCAAAAACAGTTGCGCCAAAACATACAATTCGAAAATAATTAAATAAATAGTTTCTGCGTTTGAAAAATAATGAAACTCCAATGCATGCATGCCCTATCTCATGCTCGTACCTTAACGCCCTCAGAAAACATGCTAAAAAGTGTAAACACTAGGTTGGTGAGTTCACAGGTTTCAAATGTAAGTGAAGATGCTAGATAAACAATTACAATTATATCAATAGGTAGCTAGCTTAATAACATGTTACTAAAGTGTTTCTACACCGAAGCTGACTGTTTGTGTTTGATCCACCTCCTACCATGTCTATCATGAACAATGGTAAACTGTTAGGTCAATATTACACCCGTTCGACTTCCCGTCGTGTTAGCGCGATTAACGCGGGTGGTGCTTGTCATGCCAAATAGTACTACTCAAGATTACCTCGTTATTCCATATATTAAACGGTTCGATATATAAGGACTTGCATGATATGTTTGCGTTTAGTACAACAATTGATATAAAAAAAAGTAAGATCTACTGTTTGCGTTCATGTTTTCTCCCGCAAGTTTAAAACATAGAAAAAGGAGCCGGAAAACTCACCTGATGAAAGTGATGATGGGTATCCCACAAGTTTACACAAAGAGGATTGAGGGTATCATCCTACACGAGTTCTACACAAATACGCCACGTATAAGAACTAATCCCTATTATATTTTCATGTCCCAAGATAACCGACACGATTCATTCGATCTAATTAGTTAAAATAAACGTTTAACTTAATTATTTTCAAAACTATCAAAATACTCTTTTAGAACGAAAATACGATTTTTCTCTCGAATCATACTCCAACAATTACTATTGACCACGTTCGATTTATAAAGATTTATGATGGTTTTTAATAATTTTCTGGATTTTATTTAATTCTGAAAACAGTTTAATTGGAGTTTAAAACTGGAAAAATGTTGCAAGGTTCAAAAGAAAGCTGGAAACAGAAAAATAGCAGAAACTGTTTGGGCTAGGACTCGAACCGCGACCCTACAGTTGCAGGTCAGCATCACTACCAAATGGTCTACCTATGCAACTGCGAAAAAATCGGGGTTTACTAATACCTGTACTATACCTGCTGCCTGAAGCCCAATCACACAAGAACTAAATTGATCGCAATTGTCCTAGATCAAAATTCATTTTGCTCGTTCGGTATTATCCAAAATTGATTTAGGGGTTTTGTTATACACTAAAAACCGAATAGAGTGATGGATTTAGTTTAGTTTTAAAGATCGTTTAAGCGAGTTTTACAAACCTGTTAAGGTTTCGACGAGTTTTAGGTTTAAAACTTCGAAGTTGGATCGATTAGAGTACAAATCAAGGTTAGGGATGTTAGGAATTTCGATTAGCAGGTAAAAACGTTCAAGAAGATACAAGTATCTAACCTGAATTCACTCGAAACCAAGAGGTACGGGATGAATCAGCAGCGACGGCTTCGAATGGGGAAGAACTAGAGTTCAAGACTGATTATAAGCGAATTAGATGTAGGGATAAGTCGGTTTGGGTTAAGGGACACGGGATATGAGCGCAAAATTCATCAATTTAGTTTCTAACTTCGAATTTGAAATCAAATTGATGATAATCCTATCCTTTGACTTGTAGAAGTCAAACATTCAAGTTTTGGAATTTACAAAACACTCCCTTGATGTTACTAACTGATTTTTAACGGGGAATACTAACGGAGTTAACGATTCTATTTTACTTAAGTGTTTGCGAACTGACGGATTGATAAAGTGCAATGCATGAACGAAAATTAATATGCCTGAGTTTGTATAAAAATGCTTGAGATAACGATGTTTGTGTTAACGGAGTTAACCTGAAAATGTTGGATGGTTTCTGTGATTACGTTTAGATGAGAGTCTTAATTTCACTAAGGCTCTTACATGAGTGAGATAAGTGGATGGATCCTATTGATGATAGTTCAGTGTGTCCGTAAACATTTTCAATCTGATAGTCGCGTATGTCATCTGTTGAAAAGGTTTCGTTGAGCGTGTTACGAGATTTTTTTACTTACAGATAGTGAAAACTTAAGTCTGTAAATCACTGATTAGGACCATTTGTCCACACACTAGTTTTCACCAGGACTTACATGCACCTCAAATTACCATTACATGTGTACCCGTAATGATAATTTGCTTTGCATGCTCACCTTAGTTCTCACTGTCTGGTGTCATAATGTCCTTTAGCATGCATTGATGAGTACAGAGTGTTGCTAGATATGACAAGTCATTGAGAAGATTAGTCATCAACTATAAGTTGTTTAACTAGGATCCATATCCGGGTGAGTAGTTAGGAATCATTTTATCCGAGTATTCACTCGAGTTGAAACACAATACGAGAGTCCAATCCAGTGGATTGTAGATGAGAGCATGAAATAAACATGTACATGAAATGCGACTTCGAGAAATGAAACTAATTCCTGAATACAAGTTACAGGAAGCAGCATAGTAGCTGTCCTTTCAACTGAGTCAGGATAGGGTCTGAGTATGCAATGAGCAATGCGTTATCAACTTTTATGGTCAATCTATCTTCAACGGAATATCAACCAAAGATGCGAGCCCATGGCTCGGGAAAGTGATGACATCTACATGTCAATGGATTCTACAACATTGCGTGCAACAGTCTGCCTTCCCTCGGCGTATTGTTGCTAGTGGGTAAAGTAGGGACTCGCCTACGACGATCCCAACTCCCAAAGAGACATGTGTTAATGCTAAGTGTCATCCATAACATGGACCTGAGAAAGCCCACCAAACCCGACAAGTGATGGTAGTGTAAGTGACTCCTCCGAAGGCTCCGTCTCGCTGCCCTCGTACGGGAGTGGATGTTGTTCTGGTGATTCCCCAAGTGCCGCCACTAGGTATGATGATGCAATGCAAATGATGTGTTCCTTGTCAGCAAAGGGTGGTATGAATGATGTCAACATGACTGCAATGCAATGTATGTTTGGTTGCTATGTGTGTCATGTATGAGTGTCTATGTCGTGTAACTAATGCATGTGTGCAGTTATAGTCTAGTATGCAACCCTAGTTCTCTATAACCAATGGCTCTGATACCAATCTATCACACCCCCAAAGTCCACTAACGGAGTTTTACCGTTTGGTACGTGACAAACCAGGATCTCAGTCATTAGTTACATCAAACGACACTATATGGGACATAAATGTAATATCATAAAAGTTCAGAGTTAATGCGGAAGCGTTTTTAAAAAAGAAAATAAATGCGCAAAACAAATGCTCTCAAGTATAATAAGACAAGTAAATTGTTTTAAATGTTTGCATAAGGATGAAATGATAGTAGGACTCCATGCATGTCCTAAGTGTGCAACATGTGCCTTAGTGACCTGAGAAACATGTAAGAAAAAGTGTCAACACGAGGTTGGTGAGTTCACAGGTTTACAAGTGAATAAACTGTTTGAGTGTTCACAGGATCCACATACGTAAGTCACAACTATTGCTAGCTAGTCAATGTACAAGTTACTCTAAGTGTTTGCAACCGAAGCTGACTGTTTATGTTTGAGATGCCTTCTACCATTGCTAACATCAACAATGGAAAATGTTTAGGACAATTTACACCCGTTAGACCTCCAATCAAGTTAGCGCGACTAACCCGGGTGGGGTTTGTCAAACCCAGTAGTACTACTCAAATTTCCTCGCTATACTCCATATATTAACGGTCTGAGTGTGTAAGGACTTTGTATGTTATGTATGCACTTAGGTACACAAGTGGTAGTGAAATACTATTTGATCCATGTCCGTTCATATGTATGTCTCTCCCCGGCGGGAAGACAAGTAAACAGATGTCTGTTCGTATGCATGTTTCCTCCCAACGGGAAACAAGTAAAATACTATTTGTTTGTATGCATGTTTCTCCCCAACAGAAAAACAAGTAAAATGATGTTTGTGTATATGCATGTTTCTCCCCCAACAGGAAAACAAGTAAAAAGGGGCAGTGAAACTCACCTGAGTTTGAGTAGAGCGTAGAAATTAACACCACACAAGGATGTAACACCAACCACAAATGGATTGCATGCGGACAATCTATGAATGCCCTAGAATAAGATGTGACAGTTAGGAACGCGTAAGAGTTTGTGACAATGACACGGAAAAATCGAACGTTCTAAAATATACTTAGGATCAATGGTTGGACGAACTTGTGCACGAGAATAAGGATTTCTTAATATAATAATTAAAATATACGCGTTTCAAGTCGAACGTTTCTAATTACAAGTAACAATATTTAATAAAATATATTCGTGTGTTTTCGCCATTTAATAATGGTCAAGGAAAATAATATAAATTATTATATTATTTTTAAACTCGTAGAATTTATACGATAATCATTTATGTGGCAAAAATAATAAATATTTTATTTTTATTCGACAAAATATAAACGTGGGTAATAATATAAATAATCACATTATTTATAAGTTTGAAGCATGACACGGTAACCATTAACTTGGTGAAAATAATATATAAATATATTTTTTTTGTTTGGAGTCATGGGTTTAGAAATAATATAAATATATTATTTAAATGTGATGAAAACATTAAAAACGGTTTATAAAACCAAACCCAAGCCTACGGGTGGTTTCTGAGACTAAAACATATTAATATAATAATATAATAAGATAGAGAATGTTTTTGTATAAAAATATAGTGTAAAAATTGGCTAGAAAAATAAAAGGTGTTAGTGAGGTTCGAACCCAGGTCTCACCTACACCAACACAGTGACTTAACCACTACAGCCCGCTAGGGAGTCGCAACAGAAGCCGGATCAAATGCGTTTTAATCCTCACTCTATGTGTTCTTCCCTTTAACACGAACCGTACCTAAACATCACTCCAAATCCATCGTTTTCGATAACGATTGATCCAAATGGCATAGGGGGTTTGTTCGTCAGGGTATTTCGAATGTGTATATGAGTTTAATTGCAAAAACAATGAGTTATGGTTGGTTAATTCTTAGTTTGAAATCCCGAAACCCTAGTTTAAGATCACGAAATTAATTTGATCGAATTCGATAATGTTTACTGCTTAAATCATAGGGCTTTTATAGATTTGAGTATTGTGAATCTGTTGATATAGTTTAATTTCATTGATATCGAGTCTAGACTAGTGTTTGATTAATCCCGAATCTGCGATGAACCCTAGAATCGGTTCGTCACCAATTCGACGTTATACGACCGAATTATCATAGGGCTTTTGATTCTAGGATGAAAGCGAAACTGAGATGGTGTTTGATTACCAGAATGGATGTCTACTTGATGGAGATCGAGCAAATGGGTTTCCGAGTTCGACGGGTTTGGTCGACGGCGTCTCTCGTTGTTCCTCCGATCGAATTGGTGTGTGAATGAGCTTCTAATGGATTCTTTTGAGGTGTGAAGAGGTTCGATTTCATGATAGATGCTGGAAATAAACGAACTTGATGCGTGCATAATGAGGAGTCGACAATTTCAACGTGAATATCCAATAATGGGGTTAAATTCGTATAAATGACTTGTTAATTGCGCTCATAATGATCGAAATGATTAATGCCACACGTTACAATCTTGAATTCGATCCGATTTTGGTTTTGGATCACTAATTTGAATCAAGAACAAGGTGGTTTGAATTTTAAAAGTCAACAGGGACAACATATGATCAATTTTGACTTTGCAAGGTTAAAAGGATGGATTTTTGACTAATTACACAATAAGTCCTTGCAGTTTAAGATCAAGAAATGACCGGATCCGTCCCTGTGGTTTGGAATTGAGTTAACTTGGTTAAGATTTAACTGAATTTACTAATGAGGTTAATTCTAAAAGTCCTGATTGTCAAATCATCCCCTAGTTGAAAGAATTTTCGTCCCGAAAATTAGAAAAAAGAAAAAAAATTTCTGGATGATGTCACATCATCCCCTAGTTGAAAGAATTTAAGTCCCGAAAATTAGAATAGTACCTTAAGAGTTTGACATGGAGTGCTTGAACAGATGAGGATACTTGCGCATCAACTGATCCTCACGCTCCCTTGTGAATTCAGGTCCGTGTTTTGAGTTCCAACGAACTCTGACGATAGTGATTTCGCTACGCTTGAGTGTTTTGACTTCTCTATCCATGATTTCTACTGGTTTTTCAACGAAACGTAATTTTTCATCAATTTGTATAGTTGCTCAAAGGGAACCGCGAGTGACTCGTATGCTAGACATTTCTTCAAGTTTGAGACTTGTAAGACGTTGTGTACACCACTAAGTCTTTCAGCTAGGTCTAGTTGATACGCTACTGGGCCAATTCTCTTTACTATTTTGAACGGTCCTACATAACAATGTAGTTTGTCTCGTTTCGCAAAACGAACTACACCTTTCCAAGGTGAGACTTTTAGTAAGACCATGTCGCCTACTTGAAACTCTAACGGTTTACGACGCTTATCGGCATAGCTCTTATGACGATCACGAGCTGCCGCCATACGATTTCTAATTTGAACGATCTTTTCAGAGGTTTTGAGTACGAGTTCCGGATCTGTGAGTTGGCTATCCCCAACTTCAGCCCAACAAATATGAGAGCAACATTTCCGTTCGTATAATGCCTCGAAAGGAGTTGCTTTGATGCTAGTGTGATAACTATTTTTGAAGGAGAACCCCACCAAAGGTAGGTGAGATTTCCAAGTGTTACCGAAATCAATCACACAAGCTCGTAGCATATCCTCTAGAGTTTGAATAGTACGCTTCGTTTGACCATCTGTTTGAGGACGGTATGACGTGCTCATATCTAGACGCGTGCCTAAAGCTTTATGTAATGATTGCCAGAAACGTGAGGTGAATCGTGCACTACTATCCAAAATGATAGAGATTGGCACCCCAAGCCGAGAGACTACTTCTCTCAAGTAAATACGAGTAAGTTTTTCCATCTTATCGGTCTCTTTGTTTGCCAAGAAATGAGCGAATTTTGTCAAGCGATCGACGATCACCCAGATAGTGTCGCATCCGCTAGGTGTTCGGGGAATTTTGGTGATAAAGTCCATAGGTATTTGCTCCCATTTCCACATAGGAATCTCTAGTTGTCGGAGAAAACTAGAAGGTTTTTGGTATTCCACCTTGACCTTCGAGCATGTCAGGCATTTGCTAACATAGGTGGCTATATCAGCTTTCATGTTCGTCCACCAGTAGAGAACCTTTAGGTCATGATACATCTTATCGGAACCAGGATGAACAGAATAGCGCGATTTGTGAAATTCATCCATTACAAGTTCCCTTAAGTTCCCACACTTTGGAACCTATATTCGCTCAGCGAAGTATCGAATACTGTCCAATTTAACTTCGAGTTGGTTCTCCATACCACGAGTGGATCCCAACGGTAGGTTTTCCTCTTTCAGGGTTTCAAGTTGAGTACTACGGATCTGATCGTGTAGTCCAGGATGGATAGTGAGTTGAAATGTTCGAACTCGTCTTGGTTTAGTTTCCTTCCAGCTTAGGGCATCGGCTTCTACGTTAGCCTCGCCCGAATGATACTTGATAGCATAGTAATAGTCGTTCAAAAGTTCGATCCAACAGCATTGTCGGATGTTCAACTCCTTCTATTCGAATATGTGCTGAAGACTCTTGTGATCGGTGTAGATGGTGCACTTGGTACCGTCCAAGTAATGTCTCCAGATTTTTAAAGCAAACACTACAGCTCCCAATTATAAGTCATGGGTAGTGTAGTTTTTCTCATAAACTTTCAATTGACGGGAAGCGTATGCGATAACTTTTTCACGTTACATCAACACACAATCAAGACCTTGAATAGGGCATTGCAATACACTATGAAGTCATTCGTTCCTTCAGGAAGAGATAGGATAGGTGCACTACAGAGTTTCTGCTTAAGGAGTTGGAATAATGACTACTGAGTGTTGCCCCAGTTATAGGCTTTACCCTTCTGGGTTAAAGCAGTGAGAGGTTGGGAGATCTTAGAGAATCCCTCGATGAATCAAAGATAATAGCCAGCCAAACCCAGAAATTTTCGCACTTCTGTTGAAGTCGTCGGTGCCACCCAATTCTTGATGGCTTCTATTTTAGATGGATCGACGTGTATTCCGTTCTCATTGACTACATGTCCTAAGAACTGCACTTCACGAATCCAGAATTCGCACTTAGAGAATTTGGCATACAATTGCTCTTGTTTCAGCAATTCAAGGAATAAGCGTAGGTGTTCCTCATGTTCTTCCTTGTTCTTATAATAGAGGAGGATGTCTTTTAATGAAAACGAAGACGAACTGATCAAGGTAGGTTTACACACACGGTTCATGTGGTCTATGAACACTGCGGGTGAGCTGGTTAATCCAATGGCATGACCAAAAACTCATAGTGGCAGTATCTTGTCCTGAAAGCAGTCTTAGAGATATCCTCATCTCGGACTCTCAATTGATGGTAACCGGACCTAAGATCTATCTTGGAATAGAAACTTGATCCTTGGAGTTGATCAAAGAGATCATCTATACGAGGCAGAGGATAACGATTCTTAATTGTGACTTTATTTAGTTCACGGTAGTCGATACACATACGGAAAGTCCCGTCCTTCTTCCTGACAAATAGGACTGGAGCTCCCCATGGTGATGAGCTAGGTCGGATGAAACCTTTATCCAACAACTCTTGCAGTTGAGTGGATAGCTCTTGCAATTTACTGGGTACAAGTCTGTAAGGTGCCCGAGCAATCGGCGCTGCTCCGGGTGTTACGTCAATTTGAAATTCTACTTGACGATGTGGTGGTAGACCAGGCAAATCCTCGGGAAATACTTTCGGAATAGTTACGTACAATTGGGACATCATCAATTTTCTTTTCTCTAGATGGCTGCTCAAAGACGAGAGCCAATATAGTAGTATGACCTTTTTGAAGATATTTCTATGCTTTTATGAAGGATATGATGCCCATGGCCACATCACTCCTTTCGCCTTGTACATAAAGAGTTTCTCCACTAGGGAGAGGAATGCGAAAGATTTTCTCATGACAAATAATCTCGGCTTGGTTCTTAGATAACCAATCCATGACAACAATTACATTGAAACTACCAATTGTGACCGGCATAACGTCAATATCAAGTCTATGACCGGTCAATTCCAGATTACAACCCTTAAGAATGTGGGTTGTTTCAATTATCTGACCGTCTGCTATCTCAATAGTATACTTGGTTTCTAATAGAGTTGTACAACTGCACCAACTTGAAAATTGTGAAATCATGCTGAGATTCTAATGAGACCCGTGCTTATAAGGTAAGCGTCAATGCAAAGGCCAAGGAAAGAGGTTTACATATAGGAAGGAAAATCTAATGAGGTATAGATTCCAGTAATACAATGAATAGGTCTTCTATTTAAGTACTCACATTCAACTGATGGTTGGTTAGATTGAATCCACGTTTTCTAATGTCATTGGAACAACTGGATATGCTGGGGTATAAATCTAATTAGTCTAAGGATTAGTCACATGATAAGGTAATAGAGTCAAAGGGAATTTATTGTTGGAGTGTAAGAAATAACATGTTAGCTTATAAAGAATTTCTTAAATTCCACTTACATAGTTGAAGTCGATAAGTTTGCCATGAGATTCTATTAGAGTTTCAATCAAGATGGTTTCTGTGATCACATTTAGATGAGAGTCTTAATTTCACTAAGACTCTTACATGAGTGAGATAAGAGGATGGATCCTATTGATGATAGTTCAGTGTGTCCGTAAACATTTTCAATCTGATAGTCGCGTCTATTATCTGTTGAAAAGGTTTAACCTCAACGACTAGTCGTTGAGCGTGTTACGAGAATTTTTTACTTACAGATAGTGGAAGCTTAAGTTTGTAAATCATAGATTAGGACCATTTTTCCACACACTAGTTTTCACCAGGACTTACATGCACCTCAAATTACCATTACGTGTGCACACGTAATGATAATTCGCTTTACATGCTCACCCTAGTTCTCACTGTCCTGTGTCATAATTTCCTTTAGCATGCATTGATGAGTACATAGTGTTGCCAGATATGACAAGTCATTGAGAAGATTAGTCATCAACTATAAGTTATTTAACTAGGATCCATATCCGGGTGAGTAGTCAGGAATCATTTGATCCGAGTATTCACTCGAGTTGAAACACAATACGAGAGTCCAATCCAGTGGATTTTAGATGAGAGCATGAAACAAACATGTACATGAAATGCGACTTTGAGAAATGAAACTAATTCATGAATATAATTTATAGGAAGCAGCATAGTAGTCGTCCTTTCAACTTAGTCAGGATAGGGTCTGAGTATGCAATGAGCAATGCGTTCTCAACTTTGTGGTCAATCTATCTTCAACGGAATATCAACCAAACACGCGAGCCCATGGCTCGGGAAAGTGATGACATCTACGTGTCAATGGATTCTACAATATTGCGTGCAACGGTCTGCCTTCCCTCGGCGTATTGTTGCTAGTGGGTAAAGTAGGGACTCGCCTCCGACGATCCCAACTCCCAAATAGATATGTGTTAATGCTGAGTGTCGTCCATAACATGGACCTGAGAAAGCCCACCAAACCTGACAGGTGATGGTGGTGTAAGTGACTCCTCCGAAGGCTCCGTCTCGCTGCCCTCGGACAGGAGTGGATGTTGTTCTGGTGATTCCCCGAGTGCCGCCACTGGGAATGATGATGCAATACAAATGATGTGTTCCTTGTCAGCAGAGGGTGGTATGAATGATGCCAACATGACTGCAATGTAATGTATGTTTGGATGCTATGTGTGTCATGTATGAGTATCTGTGTCATGTAACTAATGCATGTGTGCGGTTATAGTCTAGTATGCAACCCTAGTTCTCTATAACTAATGGGTCTGATACCAATCTGTCACACCCCCAAATTCCACTAACGGAGTTTTACCGTTTGGTGCGTGATAAACCAGGATCTCAGTCATTAGTTACATCAAATGACACTATATGGGACATAAATGTAATATCATAAAAGTTCAGAGTTAATGCGGAAGCGTTTTTAAACAAGAAAATAAATGCGCAAAACAAATGCGCTCAAGTATAATAAGACAAGTAAATTGTTTTAAATGTTTGCATAAGAATGAAATGATAGTGGGACTCCAAGCATGTCCTAAGTGTGCAACCTGTGCCTCAGTGGCCTGAGAAACATATAAGAAAAAGTGTTAACACGAGGTTGGTGAGTTCACAGGTTTACAAGAGAATAAACTGTTTGAGTGTTCGTAGGATCCACATACGTAAGTCACACCTATTGCTAGTTAGGCAATGTACAAGTTACTCTAAGCGTTCGCAACCGAAGCTGACTGTTTATGTTTGAGATGCCTTCTGCCATTGCTAACATCAACAATGGCAAATGTTTAGGACAATTTACACCCGTTAGACCTCCAATCAAGTTAGCGCGACTAACCCGGGTGGGGTTTGTCAAACCCAGTAGTACTACTCAAATTTCCACGCTATACTCCATATATTAACGGTCCGAGTGTGTAAGGACATTATATGTTATGTATGCACTTAGGTACACAAGTAGTAGTGAAATACTATGTGATCAATGTCCGTTCATATGTATGTCTCTCCCCGGCGGGAAGACAAGTAAACGGATGTCTGTTCGTATGCATGTTTCCTCCCAACGGGAAACAAGTAAAATACTGTTTGTTTGTATGCATGTTTCTCCCCAACGGGAAAACAAGTAAAATAATGTTTGTGTATATGCATGTTTCTCCCCCAACAGGAAAACAAGTAAAAAGGGGCCGTGAAACTCACCTGAGTTTGAGTAGAGCGTAGAAATTAACACCACACAAGGATGTAACACCAACCACAAATGGATTGCACGCGGACAATCTATGAATGCCCTAGAATAAGATGTGACAGTTAGGAACGCGTAAGAGTTTGTGACAATGACACGGAAAAATCGAATGTCCTAAAATATACTTAGGATCAATGGTTGGACGAACTTGTGCACGAGAATAAGGATTTCTTAATATAATAATTAAAATATACGGGTTTCGTGTCGAACATTTCTAATTACAAATAACAATATTTAATAAAATATATTCGTGTGTTTTGCAATTTAATAATGGTCTAGGAAAATAATATAAATTATTATATTATTTTTAAACTCGTAGAATTTATACGATAATCATTTATGTGGCAAAAATAATTAATGCCTTATTTTTATTCGAGAAGATATAAACGTGTGTAATAATATAAATAATCACATTATTTATAAGTTTGAAGCATGACACGGTAACCATTAACACGGTGAAAATAATATACATATATATATTTTTTGTTTGGAGTCATGGGTTTAGAAATAATATAAATATATTATTTAAATATGGTGAAAACATTAAAAACGGTTTATAAAACCAAACCCGAGCCTACGGGTGGTTTCTGAGGCTAAAACATATTAATATAATAATATAATAAGATAGGGAATGTTTTTGTATAAAAATATAGTGTAAAAAGTGGCCAGAAAAATAAAAGGTGTTAGTGAGGTTCGAACCCGGGTTGTCACACCCCGGCCGGCGGCGGATTAAACGCTGGGGCTGACGCGGTTGTTCATAAGCACATGATCATCTATTAAATATGATAATATTTATTATTCAAATTAAAAGCATCCTTTACATAGGAAAATGAAACGTTCAAAACATAAATTAAATTAAACTAGGTACAAGTCCTAGGTGAGCAAGTAGTCCTCAAAGAGGTGCACCTGAAACATGTAAGTAACTGTCAACTACAAGTAGTTGGTGAGATACATAGGTTTTGACACCAAAAGAGTTAGTATAGATTGCAATTCAATATGTTCAAAGCATGTCGAAAGCATATATGTGAAAGCACACAAGGTTCCAAGCGTACAATTCAAGCCTGATAATAGAAAACTAGATACGCAATCCCATTGATTGCCATTTTAAAAAAAGGGAGCAAGCAGATACTCCAAGTTATAGTTGATACCCAACAAAACCCGCCAAGGTCTTGTGGTAAGTTATAGGTTCAGTTTCCCATATCAATGATCATGTTAGGTACTACATTAGGCTTGGGCTGCAAGTTAATGAATGTACTGGCATGAAACACATGCAATGGTCACCAAGTAGTTCAAATATAAAGCATAAAGATCAAGCACAAGAACATAGATATTGAATTTGGTTAAATAGATAAAGTTGACGACATGTTCTACCCCAAAAGTAAAAACAGTAAAAAGGGGCTATGTAAACTCACATGGGATTGGTAGCTTGAAATCACAAGTACGGGTAGTTCCACAAGTTGTTTAGCTAACCACAAGATTATCCTATGTTTGCATTTATATATGTATCAATGATATGCTCAAAATATTTAAGTAGTAAGGGTTGAGCTAGGTTGAACGTATCTATTTGTTGTGAATAATGTATTTGTTTAATAAGAAACTAATATGTTTATTTAATAACAAAAATAATATGATCGTTAATAAAGGGTTGAATACGAGTTTATATATATATATATATATATATATATATATATACGAATAATTATTTTGTTTACAAAATAATGAATAAGTATTTAAATAATATTTACTTGAATATATACGTATTTAGATTAATAGTTTATACGTTTTAAATTAATTAATTAGTTAAATGGACAATAAAAGAACATAGATTATACTAAATAATTGTGTATTAAAAGTAGTTAATAATTGTTTTTAATTAAAACGATTATATAGTTTCTTAATTAGTTTTTAATTCTCTAAAACTATTAAATAATTATTTAGAATTAATAATTTGGTTCATAAAAATATTCCGAGTCTAGGGAGTTTTATAAAACAATTTTTGTAAGAAAAATGAAGTTGAAATTCGGTTTAAAATCACTAAAAAAAACATTGCAGACCACAGGACTCGAACCTTGGTCTTTTGGGAAGCAACCAGACACGTAAACCACTAGACCAGTCGCCTGGTAGTGGTTTAGAGGTGGGTTTAAACGGTTTTAACAGATGACCAGAAGAGGGTCGGGTTCCATGCGCGCAAAAGGAGAAAAATGAGGTGTGGGACTGGGATCGAACCCGTGACCTCATCCCTATGGGACACACGCTGTAACCAGTGGACCTGGGGTCGAGTTTTAGTTACTTTCAGACTCGAATTGCTTTTATCCCCCACGCCTGGTTCATCTTCTTCCCCAAACATCCCCATTCGAACCCTAGTTCCAATCCCTCCCGATTCGTATCCGATCGAACCCGAAAACATGGGGCTTTCAATCTTTACATAAAACCGAAACTAAGGACTCTAATTTTACCTCGAATGGTTAGCTATGGAGGGGGAACGGGACCGAGGCCGACTTCGGATTTCCTTGAGCTCGTCGGAGTTCTAGAGGAGCAATGCAACGAATACAAAGGTGTAGAAGGTTTGTGGCATCTGTAGTGGAGGTGTGGGTTCATTTTTATAGGCCAATTCCACGTTTAATGTCCGAATTGAAGTCGCGATTTGTTAAGGACGGTTACGAGTCGTTTGGACTCACTTTCATTGATTTCTGTTGTAATTGATCCGTTATAGGTGATTAGAACGGTCGTATGATCGATTATACACGTTTACACGAAGTTAAAACTCACGAATTTGATTAATCTTGCACGAATTTGAGAGGTTTGAGTTTGGTTTGACTTTCAAAAGTCAAACCTGTGTTATTTTGTTAAAAAAAGAAAAGGGTTAAAATTGAGGGTTCAATGTATTCAAGGAGGCTCATTGTGATCAAAGGGGGGTTCTACCCAAGTTCATTTGTTTTAAATCCTTTGTGTTTATTTTATAAAATTTATGAAATTAAACTACAAGTTTGAAAGGTTTTATATAACCACAAGTTCGAGATGTCTTATATAACTTTGTTAAACACATTTTTTTGACTAACTAATTATTCATGTGATACGTACGTATATATAGGAAATGTAAAATATGTATGTATTTGAATAAATATCTCACATATTTATATACTGATATAAAAGAGTTGAACTTTAAATGAATAGTTCTTTTTTTTTAAATGTACTTTGTCATGCATTTATATCTAACCATATTATGTGCATCATTATGAATCTAAATTCCTTAATTAAATGAAATAAAGATGGGCAAATAATTGTGTAAGTATATATATAGATATATATTTATTTATATAGGTTTAATAATAGCTTAACATATTCCTATGCATTAAAACATATAACCCAAATTAGTTATTTGTTATTAATAAATTTGAATTAATTGTACTAAATGTATATATGGGCACTCATGTGATGTAATGGAT
This sequence comes from Smallanthus sonchifolius, assembly GCA_023525975.1. NCBI lineage: Eukaryota > Viridiplantae > Streptophyta > Magnoliopsida > Asterales > Asteraceae > Smallanthus > Smallanthus sonchifolius. The sequence continues at coordinate 74,764,886 of CM042027.1, read as the reverse complement.
GAATAGGAAAATTTTATTGATAAAAGGATTACAATTGCCGGATAATATAGATGTCGGAATTTCTTGGGGATTACAGTCTCCCATACTTTAGGAAATTTCGTCCCGAAATTGATTAGGATGAAGATCCTGGAAATAGATGTGGGTATTTGGCTTTCATTTGATCCTCACGTTCCCAATTGAACTCTGGGCCACGTTTGGATTCCCACCGAACTTTAACGATTGGAATTCGGCTTCGCTTGAGTTGCTTAACTTCTCGGTCCATGATCTCCACGGGTTTCTCCACGAAGTGCATTGTGTCGTCAATGTGGACTTCGTCAAGTGGTATGTGGAGGTTCTCGTCAGCTAAGCATTTCTTTAGGTTCGATACATGAAATGTTGGATGAACGTTGCTGAGTCCTTCAGGTAGTTCCAACTTGTAGGCTACCTTCCCAATCCGCTCAAGAATTTTAAAAGGACCTACGAATCTTGGAGCAAGTTTCCCTTTCTTTCCAAAACGAACTACGCCTTTCCAAGGGGATACCTTGAGAAGAACCAGATCGCCAACTTGAAACTCTAAGGGTTTTCGACGTTTGTCGGCATAGCTCTTTTGCCGACTCCTTGCTACCAGAAGGTTGTCACGGATTAACATTATCTTGTCGGAAGTCTCTTGAATTAGTTCAGGACCAGTGATTTGTGATTCACCAATTTCAGTCCAACAGATAGGAGAGCGGCACTTCCGACCATAAAGTGCTTCAAAAGGAGCCATGTTAATGCTCGTATGATAACTATTGTTGTACGAGAACTCGACTAAGGGTAGATGTAAATCCCAATTTCCCTTGAAGTCAATGACACAGGCTCTAAGCATATCTTCGAGAGTTTGGATCGTTCGTTCAGATTGACCATCAGTTTGCGGGTGATAAGCAGTACTAAGATTTAGTTGAGTACCTAGAGCTGATTGCAGGGATTGCCAGAAACGAGAGGTGAATCGTCCATCACGATCAGAAATAATGTTGAGAGGTACGCCGTGAAGACTAACGATCTCGTCAATATAGATTCGAGCTAGTTTCTCAACTCGATAGTCCTCGTGTATGGGTATGAAATGAGCAGATTTTGTTAAACGGTCGATGATCACCCAAATGCTATCATGACCACGAGATGTGTGTGGGAGTTTGGTTATAAAATCCATGGCAATACACTCCCATTTCCATACTGGAATCTCGGGTTGTTCAAGTAAACCAGATGGACGCTGGTGCTCGGCTTTAACTTTTAAACATGTAAGGCATTTGGACACATATAGAGCAATGTCCTTTTTCATACCGGGCCACCAGTATTGGGTACGGAGATCCATGTACATTTTGTCTGCACCAGGAGGCACAGAATAGCGAGTCTTGTGAGCCTCGTTCATGACAACTGTACGAAGGTTGTTACGGTCCGGAATCCAGATACGATTTAGAAAGTAAAGTATTCCATTGGGTTTGGTTTCAAGTTGTAGTTCAACACCACATGACATTTCGTTGTACATGTTTCCTTCAGTGACGGAAAGATGTTGTGCTTCAAGGATACGAGTTTGAATATCATTTTGGATTCGAATGTTGTGGATTTTGATAGGTTCTTTACGGCTAAGAGCATCAGCCACGACATTCGCCTTGCCAGGATGATAACGAATATTGCAGTCGTAGTCGTTTAGGAGTTCAACCCAACGCCTTTGCCTCATGTTGAGTTCCTTTTGATTGAAAATGTGCTGGAGACTCTTATGATCGGTGTAAATCTCACATTTGGTACCATATAGGTAATGTCTCCAAATTTTAAGAGCAAATACGACCGCACCCAACTCAAGATCGTGTGTCGTATAATTCTTCTCATGGATTTTGAGTTGTCGAGACGCATAAGCAATCACTTTGCCTCGCTGCATTAGTACACAACCAAGACCTAAGTGGGAAGCGTCACAGTAAATGACAAAGTCTTCGGTTCCATCGGGAAGAGTCAGGATAGGAGCCTCACACAATTTATGTTTTAGGGTTTGAAAGGCTTCCTCTTGTTTTGGTCCCCACTCGTAGGGTTTGCCTTTGTGAGTTAAGGTTGTGAGTGGTACCGCGATCTTTGAAAAATTTGATATGAAACGACGGTAATAGCCCGCTAAACCAAGAAACGAGCGGACTTCGGTAGGGGTCTTTGGAGCGTGCCAGTTCTTTACCGCCTCTATCTTAGCGGGATCTACGTGAATACCCTTTTCGTTGACTATGTGTCCTAAGAATTGGACTTCCTTTAGCCAAAATTCACATTTGGAGAACTTAGCGTATAATTGCTCCTTCTTCAAGAGATCCAAAACCAGACGCAAGTGTTCTTCGTGTTCCGCTTTGGATTTTGAATATATGAGGATATCGTCAATGAAGACGATCACGAACTTGTCCAAGTACGGCTTACACACGCGATTCATAAGATCCATGAACACCGCTGGTGCATTGGTTAGTCCGAAGGGCATAACCATGAACTCGTAATGACCATACCTAGTACGAAAGGCTATTTTGGGGGTATCGGATTCGAGGACTCGTAACTGGTGATAACCAGAACGAAGATCGATCTTAGAGAAATAAGTCGAGCCTTGAAGTTGATTAAATAAATCGTCAATCCTCGGAAGTGGATAACGGTTCTTCACGGTAAGCTTGTTAAGTTCCCGATAGTCGATACACATTCTGAAAGAACCATCCTTCTTCTTGACGAATAGAACAGGTGCTCCCCAAGGGGAAACGCTAGGACGAATAAATCCTTTGTCAGAAAGTTCTCGGAGTTGGCTTGAAAGTTCCTGCATCTCTGATGGTGCAAGACGATAAGGTGACTTGGCCACGGGGTTTGCTCCTAGCACTAAGTCAATACGGAATTCGACTTGGCGTATAGGAGGAAGACCGGGTAAATCTTCGGGAAAAACTTCAGGAAAGTCTTTGATTACAGGAATGTCTTGGAGACTCTTATCTTTGCCTTTTCGTTCCACAATATGGGCCAAGAATGCCACACATTTCTTCCGTAGGTACTTCTGTGCAGTAGTGCAAGACATAAGCTTGAGTCCCTTTGACGGTTTCTCACCATAGATGTTCAAAATTTCACCCGAGTCAAGAGGGATACGGATATACTTGTCAAAACAGACAACTTCAGCATGGTGTTTGGTCAGCCAGTCCATGCCTACTATGATGTCGAAACCTCCGAGAGCCATAGGAATAAGATTGATTGAAAAGTCATGATCGCTCAAGGTTAAAGTACAATCTCTAATAATGGTGTCACATGAAACAGAATAACCATCCGCTACTAAAATATCAAAGGGTTTGTCTAGCTTAGCTCGACTCATAGCAAGTTGTGGTTCAAATTCAAAGGACACGAAACTCTTATCGGAACCAGTATCGAACAGGATAGAAGCATATTGCTGATTAATTGGAAACGTACCGTTCACCACATCGTTGTTGGCTTGAGCCTCGTTGGCATTGATGTTAAAGGCACGTCCACGAGCTATCGGGTTTGCATTCCCCTGATTTACATTCCCTCGGTTCATATTCCCTTGGTTTATGTTTCCCTGAACCATGTTGCCCTGGTTTAGATTTGCTTGGTTCACAATGACTAGCCTAGGGCAATGGTTCCTGAAGTGATTAGGGTCACCACACTCGTAACAAGCGCGACCCTGGGCGATAGCAGCAGGAACAGGAACAAGGGCAGCATGTTGGTAGACTTGATTAGTTGGCGGAACACGACAGGTGTTAGCCCAATGTCCATAACGTCCACAAGTAGTGCACAGACGACATTGTGCGTGAGCAGGGTGGTGGAGTTTGCAGGTATTACAAAGTGGCGAGGTTCCCGCATATTGTTTCTTGGTGGGGTTGAAGGCAGTAGGGGCTACTTGGGCTAAAGGAGTAGCGGGTGTGATAATGGCAAAATTTTTGCCCTTCCTTTTCCTGTTATTGAAGGAAGACTCAGACTTAGTCTCCTTGAGGGGTTCAGTGGTGGCTTTCTCAAAGGTCTTCTTGGCACCCTTTTTAGATAGAGTACCTGCCTTAACATGATTGTCTGACAGGGTTGCTGCAAGACGGATGGCTTCCTCGAGAGTGGCTGGGTTACTACCCAAAACAGTGTCCTGAATCTGCATGGGCAGACCATTGATGTACTTCTCAATGGCTCGTGAGAGAGGAGTGACCATATGGGGCACTAGTAGGCTAAGCTCATGAAAGCGAGTGGTGTAGGCAAGGCTTTCACCACTGTCTTGTTTGAGATCCCAGAACTCAGCTTCTAATTTCTTAACCTCATTACGGGGGCAAAACTCATCGGTCATGAGTGCTTTCACATCGGCCCAAGGTAAGGCTAGTGCAACCTCTATCCCACGGTTACGCTTTTCTCCATTCCACCATGTTAGTGCCCTCTTCTGGAAGACACTAGTAGCATAACGAACCTTCAGGTTCTCAGGACAGTCAGCATTGATGAAAGTTCCCTCAATGCTTTCAAACCATTGGAGGAGTCCAGTGGCTCCTTCGTTCCCGTAGAACTTGGTGGGGTTGCAGGAGTTGAAGTGTTTGAATGTGCACGCGGGATTCCTTGGTGCAGCATTCTGGTTCAGTTGGTTGACCATAGTTGGTAGGATCGTAGCCATTTGTTGGATGATCCTATCGGTGAGGTTGTTCCTACGCTCGTGACGGGGAGGCATTCTACAAACGGGTGAATAGAAAGTTCATAAGATATGAATCATGTATAAGAGTTTGCAATTTAATCATGAGATGTTAGGTGAAACATAGATGGTACTCTAATGAGTACATAGATTTATCAAGGTACTTTAAGTCTTTCTAATGTTTGAGAAGTCATGCTTTAGCCTATAAGTGGACACTCATCCCAAGAATTCCCATGAAAGCATAACTGGTCCATCGGTTGATTTGGATTTATACGAAACGCTTTCCTAGACAGAACTCCCAGAATACAGGCATCCACCCTTCCGGATTGCACAAGTTCTCATTCATTAGTTAGAACTTACATACCTTTGACGAGAGTTTCATCCAGATAAGACTATTAAGTCTAAGTGTAAGTTTCATGTAGTTCAAGTAGTTCCAAATAGTTTCATGTAGACCCTTGGATATTGTAGTTCATGTAGTTATATCAGATAATCAAAAATAGATAGGTGTAGGTAAGCATGCATAGTAAAGATAGAGTGGAGTTCCTAACAAGAGGCACGAGTTAAACTCAAGTTTGGGACTCCTAGGTTATAGTCTAGGTCATGTGTCTAACAACCTAATTCCCTATAACCATGGCTCTGATACCAATCTATCACACCCCGGCCGGCGGCGGATTAAACGCCGGGGCTGACGCGGTTGTTCATAAGCACATGATCATCTATTAAATATGATAATATTTATTATTCAAATTAAAAGAATCCTTTACATAGGAAAATGAAACGTTCAAAACATAAATTAAATTAAACTAGGTCCAAGTCCTAGGTGAGCAAGTAGTCCTCAAACAGGTGCACCTGAAACATGTAAGTAACTGTCAACTACAAGTAGTTTGTGAGATACATAGGTTTTGACACCAAAAGAGTTAGTATAGATTGCAATTCAATATGTTCAAAGCATGTCTAAAGCATATATGTGAAAGCACACAAGGTTCCAAGCGTACAATTCAAGCCTGATAATAGAAAACTAGATACGCAATCCCACTGATTGCCATTTTAAAAAAAGGGAGCAAGCGGATACTCCAAGTTATAGTTGATACCCAACAAAACCCGCCAAGGTCTTGTGGTAAGTTATAGGTTCAGTTTCCCATATCAATGATCATGTTAGGTACTACCTTAGGCTTGGGCTGCAAGTTAATGAATGTACTGGCATGAAACACATGCAATGGTCACCAAGTAGTTCAAATATAAAGCATAAAGATCAAGCACAAGAACATAGATATTGAATTTGGTTAAATAGATAAAGTTGACGACATGTTCCACCCCAAAAGTAAAAACAGTAAAAAGGGGCTATGTAAACTCACATGGGATTGGTAGCTTGAAATCACAAGTACGGGTAGTTCCACAAGTTGTTTAGCTAACCACAAGATTATCCTATGTTTGCATTTATATATGTATCAATGATATGCTCAAAATATTTAAGTAGTAAAGGTTGAGCTAGGTTGAACGTATCTATTTGTTGTGAATAATGTATTTGTTTAATAAGAAACTAATATGTTTATTTAATAACGAAAATAATATGATCGTTAATAAAGGGTTGAATACGAGTTTATATATATATATATATATATATATATATATATATACGAATAATTATTTTGTTTACAAAATAATGAATAAGTATTTAAATAATATTTACTTGAATATATACGTATTTAGATTAATAGTTTATACGTTTTAAATTAATTAATTAGTTAAATGGACAATAAAAGAACATAGATTATACTAAATAATTGTGTATTAAAAGTAGTTAATAATTGTTTTTAATTAAAACGATTATATAGTTTCTTAATTAGTTTTTAATTCTCTAAAACTATTAAATAATTATTTAGGATTAATAATTTTGTTCATAAAAATATTCCGAGTCTCGGGAGTTTTATAAAACAATTTTTGTAAGAAAAATGAAGTTGAAATTCGGTTTAAAATCACTAAAAAAAAACATTGCAGACCACAGGACTCGAACCTTGGTCTTTTGGGAAGCAACCAGACACGTAAACCACTAGACCAGTCGCCTGGTAGTGGTTTAGAGGTGGGTTTAAACGGTTTTAACAGATGACCAGAAGAGGGTCGGGTTCCATGCGCGTAAAAGGAGAAAAATGAGGTGTGGGACTGGGATCGAACCCGCGACCTCATCCCTATGGGACACACGCTGTAACCAGTGGACCTGGGGTCGAGTTTTAGTTACTTTCAGAATCAAATTGCTTTTATCCCCCACGCCTGGTTCATCTTCTTCCCCAAACATCCCCATTCGAACCCTAGTTCCAATCCCTCCCGATTCGTATCCGATCGAACCCGAAAACATGGGGCTTTCAATCTTTACATAAAACCGAAACTAAGGACTCTAATTTTACCTCGAATGGTTAGCTATGGAGGGGGAACGGGACCGAGGCCGACTTCGGATTTCCTTGAGCTCGTCGGAGTTCTAGAGGAGCAATGCAACGAATACAAAGGTGTAGAAGGTTTGTGGCATCTGTAGTGGAGGTGTGGGTTCATTTTTATAGGCCAATTCCACGTTTAATGTCCGAATTGAAGTCGCGATTTGTTAAGGACGGTTACGAGTCGTTTGGACTCACTTTCATTGATTTCTGTTGTAATTGATCCGTTATAGGTGATTAGAACGGTCGTATGATCGATTATACACGTTTACACGAAGTTAAAACTCACGAATTTGATTAATCTTGCACGAATTTGAGAGGTTTGAGTTTGGTTTGACTTTCAAAAGTCAAACCTGCGTTATTTTGTTAAAAAAAGAAAAGGGTTAAAATTGAGGGTTCAATGTATTCAAGGAGGCTCATTGTGATCAAAGGGGGGTTCTACCCAAGTTCATTTGTTTTAAATCCTTTGTGTTTATTTTATAAAATTTATGAAATTAAACTACAAGTTTGAAAGGTTTTATATAACCACAAGTTCGAGATGTCTTATATAACTTTGTTAAACACATTTTTTTGACTAACTAATTATTCATGTGATACGTACGTATATATAGGAAATGTAAAATATGTATGTATTTGAATAAGTATCTCACATATTTATATACTGATATAAAAGAGTTGAACTTTAAATGAATAGTTCTTGTTTTTTTTAAAATGTACTTTGTCATGCATTTATATCTAACCATATTATGTGCATCATTATGAATCTAAATTCCTTAATTAAATGAAATAAAGATGGGCAAATAATTGTGTAAGTATATATATAGATATATATTTATTTATATAGGTTTAGTAATAGCTTAACATATTCCTATGCATTAAAACATATAACCCAAATTAGTTATTTGTTATTAATAAATTTGAATTAATTGTACTAAATGTATGTATGGGCACTCATGTGATGTAATGGATGAATAGGAAAATTTTATTGATAGAAGGATTACAATTGCCGGATAATATAGATGTCGGAATTTCTTGGGGATTACACGGGTCTCACCTACACCAACACACTGACTTAACCACTACAGCCCGCTAGGGAGTCGCAACAGAAGCCGGATCAAATGCGTTTTAATCCTCACTCTATGTGTTCTTCCCTTTAACCCGAACCGAACCCAAACATCACTCCAAATCCATCGTTTTCGATAACGATTGATCCAAATGGCATAGGGGTTTTGTTCATCAGGGTATTTCGAATGTGTATATGAGTTTAATTGCCAAAACAATGAGTTTTGGCTTGTTAATTCTTAGTTTGAAATCCCGAAACCCTAGTTTAAGATCACGAAATTAATTTGATTGAATTCGATAATGTTTACTACTTAAATCATAGGGCTTTTATAGATTAGAGTATTGTGAATCTGTTGATATAGTATAATTTCATTGATATCGAGTCTAGACTAGTGTTTGATTAATCCCGAATTTGCGATGAACCCTAGAATCGGTTCATCATCAATTCGACGTTATACGACCGAATTATCATAGGGCTTTTGATTCTAGGATGAAAGCGAAACTGAGAAGGTGTTTGATTACCAGAATGGATGTCTACTTGATGGATATCTAGCAAATGGGTTTCCGAGTTCGACGGGTTTGGTCGACGGCGTCTCTGGTTGTTCCTCTGATCGAATTGGTGTGTGAATGAGCTTCTAATGGATTCGTTTGAGGTGTGAAGAGGTTCGATTTCAGGATAGATGCTGGAAATAAACGAACTTGATGCGTGCATAATGAGTAGTCGACGGTTTCGACGTGAATACCCAATAATGGGGTTAAATTCGTATAAATGACTTGTTAATTGCGCTCATAATGATCGAAATGATTAATGCCACACGTTACAATCTTGAATTCGATCCAAATTTGGTTTTGGATCACTAATTTGAATCAAGAACAAGGTGGTTTGAATTTTAAAAGTCAACAAGGACAACATATGAACAATTTTGACTTTGCAAGGTCAAAAGGATGGACTTTTGACTAGTTACACAATAAGTCCTTGCTGTTTAAGATCAAGAAATGATAGGATCCGTCCCTGTGGTTTGGAATTGTGTTAACTTTGTTAAGATTTAACTGAAATTTACTAATGAGGTTAATTCTAAAAGTCCGGATTATCACAGTTTCTTTTCTACCCTTTCTCTCTCTTTCTCTCTCTCTCTCTCTCTCTCTATATATATATATATATATATATATAGTGAAAGAATCATGAGAAACTCAATGGTCATGAGAAAACCAAAAAATAATTATTTAAGGTAAAAAATAATAATAAAAAAATCATAACTCAAAAAATAAATCAAAAATTAAAAAACTGTTTCGGAGACCTTGTTTCTCACGTCGTCCTCGTTCAAAATAAAAATAAAAAAAAACTCGAAAAGTAGTGGGTTTAGCTTTTGGGTTTAGTTTTTTGGCTTTAGTTTAGCTTTTATGTTAGGCTTTTTAAGGGGTGGGGTAGGGTGGGTTTAGGTTTTTGGTTGGGGGTGGGGTGGGGTGGGGGTTTAGGTTTTAGGTGGTGGGTTGGGTTTTTAGGTGTACTACACATATGTAGTAGGAGTTTTTTGGGTTTCTCATGAAAATGAGTTTTCTAGTGAACTCACCCCTATATATATATATATGTAGAGGTTAGGCTAGAAAGGAATAAAACCCTACAAAGTCTATGGATGAATCTGGGCCATTAGATCATAGTCATTTGTGGTGGAGATTAACGCGATGAGATTTTGGTAAATAGCTGAAACTTGGAAACCACCAGGAATGGTAGAATAGGAAGATTCAACCCCAAATCTTGCACATGCAAGTCACATGCCATTTTCCCCACTTTTTTAAAACGTCCATAACTTTTTTATACGTCATTATTTTTTTTTAAAAAAATCACCATAAAATCGAACGTTTTTTTTATCTTTCCAACGAGTATGGTATTGCTATATATATATATATATATGTATTCTTTTAAATTGTTTTTTGTTTAAATTACATTAAAGTGAGTTTTTTTCAACATGGTGTTTTACATCTGTGGTGTTTTACATCTGTGGTGTTTTACGTCTATGGTGTTTTACATCTATGGTGTTTTCAACTAGGTATTTTTAAAATTGAGTTTTTTTTCTAGTCATGGTGTTTTTCAATAAACATCTGTGGTGTTTTACATATATTGTGTTATATATTCTTTTAAATCATTTTTGTTTAAATTATATTAAAGTTGGTTTTTTTTAACATGGTGTTTTACATATGTGGTGTTTTACATCTATGGTGTTTTATATCTATGGTGTTTTACATCTATGGTGTTTTCAACTTGGTATTTTTTAACATTGAGTTTTTTTTCTAGTCATGTTTTTTTTCAACAAACATCTATGGTGTTATATATTCTTTTAAATCGTTTTTGTTTAAATTACATTAAAGTGAGGTTTTTTCAACATGGTGTTTTACATCTGTTGTGTTTTACATCTATGATGTTTTATATCTATGGTGTTTTACATTTATGGTGTTTTCAACCATGTATTTTTTAACATTAAGTTTTTTTTTCTAGTCATGGTGTTTTTAACATTAAGCAGATAGAAGTTTTTTTTTGTCATGGTGTTTTAACGTGTTTATGTTTATGGCGTTTTGCTTCAGTCATGGTGTTTTACATTTTTAGCTTAAAATTTCAACACCATAAACATAAACTTGGTTAAGGCTGTGTTCGAATTAAAGTGAGTTTTTTTCAACGTGCTGTTTACATCATTGGTATTTTTAACCGAGTGTTTTTTAACATTGAGTTTTTGTAGTCATGGTGTTTTTCAACATTGAGTTTTTCTAGTCATGGTATTTTTCACCTGTGGGCCAATTTGAACATGGCATTTTAGTTTTTTTGGTAATGGCGTTTTCATAAAAGACAAATTTCGACATGTTCTTTTTTTTTTTTTTGGTCATGGTGTTTTGACGTGTTTATGTTTATGGCGTTTTTGCTTCTGTCACGATGTTTTACACTTTTTAGCTTAAAATTTCAATACCATAAACATAAACTTGGTTAAGCATGTGTTCGAATTAAAGTGAGTTTTCAACATGGTGTTTTACATCTATGGTGTTTTCAACCGGGTGTTTTTCAACATTGAGTTTTTCTAGTCGTGGTGTTTTTCAACAAAGAGTTTTTTTGGGTCATGGTGTTTTACACCTAGATGCCAATTTGAATATGACGTTTTAGTTTTTTTTGTCATGGCGTTTTCATAATAACAAATTTCAACATGGTAATTTTTTGTTTTTTTAGTCATGTTGTTTTGACGTGTTTATTTTTATGGCGTTTTGTTTCTGTTATGGTGTTTTACACTTTAGCTTAAAATTTCAACAACATAAACATAAAACTCCATAAAACACTATAAAAACTCTCAATTTCAAACAACACACATCTATGGTATTTTCAACCGGGTATTTTTCAACATTGAGTTTTTCTAGTCATGGTGTTTTTCAACAAAGAGTTTTTTGGTTCATGGTGTTTTACTCCTAGATGCCAATTTGAATATAGCGTTTTAGTTTTTTTTTGTCATGACGTTTTCACAATGACAAATTTCAAAATGGTATTTTTTGGCTTTTTAAGTCATGTTTTGACGTGTTTATGTTTATGACGTTTTGCTTCTGTTATAGTGTTTTACACTTTAGCTTAAATTTCAACACCATAAACATAAAACTTCATAAAACACCATAAAAACTCTCAATTTCAAACAACACCCAGTTGGTCTTTTTTTAAGTATAGCAATACCATACTCGTTGGAAAGATAAAAAGACACTCGATTTTATGGTGAATTTTTTTTTTAAAAATGATTACGTATAAAAAAGTTATGGACGTTTTAAAAAAATGGGGAAAATTGCATGTGACTTGCATGTGCAGATTTCTTCCTTTGTTTAAAGACTTTTGACCCAATTGCTCTTTCTCTCCTTTACCCCCATTGTACACGTGTCGTGTTGTGGTTTCTTCCTACACTTTGTAGGGTTTTAACCCTTTGTAGCCTAACCCTCATATATATATATATATATATATATAAGGAGAGGTTCATTACAGAACACTATATAACTACGAGAACACAAATAACAAACTTAAATTGTTTAATTTCTTGATCTATGATTTATATTTTTAAAAATTTGTACTTCATACATATATGCATGTTTATATATAGAAAAACCCATTAAACAATTTTTTGAATATGTTTTTATACATTTGAAAGTTTACCTACACATGTTTAGATTATGTGTAGATAAAATAACTTATACATCCTACACAAGAATTACACACGTGTAGGTTATTTAAATAAACAAAATTTGTTCAAATTTTTTTTATAAATTTTTTTAGAGATGAATAAACATTGCATTTCTATCAATTTCTTAAATTTCAAAACTTTTTAAGATTGGAAAAATGAAGGATTTATTTTGTTCCCCATGTTCTCGCAATATTTAGTGTTCTAAATTGAACCTTCTCATATATATATATATATATATATATATATATATATATATGGGAGAGTTCCTGAGAAAACCACAAATTAGGCGAAAACCGAGAAAACCACTAAAAACCTCAATTTTACCCAATCATATAATAATATTTATTTTTTATCTTATTTTATTTTTATTTATTTATAAGAGTATCAATTTAATATTAAAAATTTTTACCAAAAAACATTTTTACACATAGCGTTACGTATACGTAAACATAAAACAAAAAAATTATGGTTACGTATACGTAAATAAAAAAATTGTCTGAAATGATGTGGTTTTCTCGGTTTTCGCCTAACTTTCGGGTTTTCTCTTAATCATTCCCCATATATATATATAGCGAAGAGATATTCTAAAAAGGCTAAAAAGTGTAAAACGTGTAAAAAAGTCTTTTAAAAACCCCACCATCACCCGCCAAAAGCCTAAAACCCCCCACCCCAACCCCTCCAAAACCTAACCCCCACCCTATCCCACCCTGAAAAACCTAAACCCCCCACCCCCACCCCTAAAAACCTAAATCCTAACAAAAAACCCTAAAAAGCCAAAAAAGTCGTCTAAAAACCCCACCACCACCCCTTAAAAGCCTAAACCTCCAACCCAACCCCCCCACCCCACCCCCAAAAACCTAAAACCCCCGCCCCCACCCCCAAAGCCTAAATACTAAAAGCTAAATCCTAAGGCAAAAACTAAACCATAAAATCTAGACCCTAAAAGCTAAACGCTACACGTTAAGATCGTAGAGTTCGACGAGACGGTTTCAACGCCGCCGAAATGAGTAAAATTGGAGTTCGTATGAGCCAGTTATGAGCATTTTAAAACACTTTTTTGACTTTTTAGTGAAACCCCACACTATATATATATATATATACACACACACACACTATATAATAAATAAAGATTTTTAGTGCCACCTGTCGTCTCTATATTCATTCTCACCATTTCTTTCTCGGCTCTCTGTCTTATTTAATATACTTCTATCTTTTAATAATAATAAATATTTAAAAAAATACTAATTATACTAATAAACACATTTATTTTAAATTATCACTTATTATAAGAAACTTTTAAATTTAATTATGTAACTTTTATTTCAATCAAATACTAAATGAAAGTCAAATTACATTAAATAGTAATTAACGTATTTTAAAACCCAATTATATATTAATTTTTACATATTTTGTGTTTGTTTCTATCTTTAGTATATATAATATATTTTTGCACCTATAAAATATATACATAAATATTTAAAAAATTTATATATTGATATTTTTCAGTTTTCACTCCGTGTGTAGACACGGGATCTAAACTAGTTATATAATAAATAAAGGTTTTTCATGTCATGTGTCGCCTCCATATTCAGTCTTATCATTTTTTTCTCGCCTCTCTCTCTTATTAAATATATCTCTATCCTTTAATAATAATGTATATTTAAAGAAAATACTAATTATATTAATAAAACGCATTTATTTTAAATTATCTCTTATTATAAGAAATTTTGAAATCTAGTTATTTAAATTTTATTTTCAATCAAATAGTAAATGAAAGTCAAATTAAATTAAATAGTAATTAACGTATTTTCAAAACCAATTATACATAATTTTTACATATTTTGAAATTTGTTTTCTATTATTAGTATATATAATACATTTTTACACATATAATGTTCAAATGCTAACCAATATTTATGTGATAACCATGATAACCAATCTCAAATATAGTGTTACGTATATGTAACAATTATCATTATATTAATATTACATATATATAAACATTATGTGACACGTATATGTAACATTATTTGGTATGTATACGAAAGACTCATTATTTCCGTATTTACGTTCAAAATATGTATTGAAGATACATAAATACTATTTTAACAATTAAAAGAAAAAATAATTTATAAATTATGTGATTGTTTTATAGTGGTTAGCACGGTTATCACATAAAAAGTTGGTTAGTATTTGAATCCTTCCCTATAAAATATATACATAAAATTTTAAAAATTTTATACATTGATATTTTTTTCATACCGTGTGTATACACGAGCTCTAAGCTAGTAAAATAATATAACAGGCAAAATGTATAACATTAGGCGAAAACTTATATCGAATTTGATATCTTGACTCGAAAAGCATTTCATACTAGAGCTTCATATTTGATGGTTTGATATACACATTAGAGGGAGGTTTTAATACTGAGAGTACGGGTTGGTGTTTCGTGATTTAATGAGTATGTGTGATCTTGACAATGTGTTAGCCTCTCGTACTTGATCGAGCTAGATATGCTCAAAATGCTTGTGGATCGTACATGAAACCACGATTGAGCCCGAAGAATCCGATGGAATTGGGTCGTGATAAGATAACACGGGTGTTTGATGACAGATACCATCATTACTAACTTGTGTTTGTTGAAGGTGACCATCCATTGTTGATATAATAGATCTTTTTACCCACCACACATACATAAAGAAGAAGACAATTTTCAAAAGATGTGGGATATTTGCAACTTGCATTTGCATTTGCATTCATGACATGATTGATATCATATTTCCACCACTTTTTATTGTTTTGTCTTCTTTGACCTTTTTTTGTTATTAAAATGTTTTGTTTTTTCGTTGATAAATTTGTATTTATTCTTTATGCTTATGATAAAATGGTTGGTTGCTCATTAATGACATATTATAGTGTTATGATCCGTACATATGTTGTACTCTATCTTGAAAGCAAAGATGATATATATTTGTTGGTTGGTTCTTTCAAGAATGGAGAATAATAGATGATGAAAATGTAGTCTATGTAATCATAATGTTAACGACTCTAATCTCTCAAGTAGTAGATGTACGTTGTTATGACTATCATATCATAACTTCTTTAGGAACCCGACTAATTAATTTTCTTTTAGGGGTTCATAAATTGTTAAAATCAATCGAAGTGTTCAATTCGAAACAAATTGACATGTTCAACTAGTTCAGAGGTTTCATGGTTCGAACGACCGTTTGTGTAACCAAAACCGGTCATGTAACATTTGTTTTTTTTATTTCTGGAATATACATTTATGTATATGCGTTATATTTTTAAAAAGTTAAATAAAACTAACGATTTTGGGAAAAGAAAGTTTAGACCGCCAAACCCGAACCCTTTTGTCCAATCCGACTGACCATCCATCCTGATGATTTGATTTGTTATTTTTCAAAACCGTACACTAAAAGAAGAGTTACAACAAAGGACAGTACCGTCGGTTAAAAATTAAAATGGATCCCGTCGATAGTCCGTCTGTAATACGTTGTTAGAAACACATCGTCGGTGATCCCTCGGGTACCATTTATAGGAAGTTTTCCTTGCTATATTATATAGGGCACACCCACAAAATTACCAAGGGACACCCACAAGTCATGCCAAAAATTTTGGATTAACCCATGTTGGTGGCCCTCGATAATTAGTCGGTGAGTGTCTCTACTTCATATGTTATGCTATCAGTTGCTAATATCGGTCGGTGATTACCATGGGATCACTTACGGTTGTTTTATTTTCATTTTCTATTTTGTTCTTAGATATTAGCAGGATTAGTCGTTTGTAATTATCGACATATGTAATCCATCGGTGATACTTATATTTCTAGTAGTGATAGTTGGTGATTCAATTTGGATAATTTGTTAAAAGCCACAACACTAAATATCCATCTAAAACTTTTGAGTTTTGTAAATAAGTAATATATTAATTTAATTACAAAAGGTGTCATTTAAATAATAATCTTATATTTCCAAAAAAAAAATATATGAAATTATATATGTACTCAACTTATTCAATTAAAGCCTACTTTAGAGTCACAGAATCTTGTTAAGATTTTTAAAAAGATATAACTTGTGGGTTTAAACCTTTTTATCTAGAGGGAAAAAATCACCGTTAAAAGAAGTGTATATACATATGTATATGTAGGGGTGTTCAAAAAAATTCGAATCCGAAACCGAACCCGAATTATCCAAAAATCCAAATCCGAATTATCAGAAATTTCGGATAGTTCGGATATCCGTTTCACTATCCGAATCCGTATCCGAAATATTAAATTTCGGATATCCGTTTCACTATCCGAAATTTCGGATAGTTCGGAAAACCCGGATAGTGATTTTCGGATATTTCGGATAGTTCGGATATCCGAATATCCGAAATATTATATTTATATATTTTTTTTAATTGTTGTTATTATTTAAAAATAAGAAAATTTGAATCAAAACCCGATATATTATATTTATATATTTTTATATGTATATTTTCTAATGTTTTTTAAGTTTTTTAATTGTTTTTGTAATTTAAAAATATTTTCGGATAGTTCGGATATCCGAATAACAAGACTTTTTCAACATATAACATATAATTTATAATAAATTTAAAGGCGGCTTCGGTTAATTAATTTATACCTATAAAACCATAATTGAATCATAAAAACGGTTATAAAAAAATCATAATCCAATCATCAGTTTTACAATCTATTCAGTCATGATTTGGTTATTCGGTTCTCTCAACGAGGAGGAAGCCCCCAAGAAATTGCCACATCTAAATATTCTTATATTTTATGTATTCCAAAAGCTCTTTCGGCCTTCTTTATGCATTCAAACCAAAGTTTTAGAATCCATATCAATCAATTACCTAGACTAAGACCGAGCGACTTTAAGTACAACTTACAAAAGCTAGGCAATGACCACAATTCTTTGAACTTTAGGTACTAAAGTGTATTTTTTTGATTAAGAAATAAAATAATTTCAAATTAAAAATAGGGAAAACTTCACCAAAATATCTTTAAAATGAAGTTAGGGGTTAAAACCCTTGGTATACAATCGTTGTAATTATATGATAAACTTACTAGGTTAAAATTACATGTATTACACGGGAATATATATAACCTATTACATATAATAAATAAAAACGTTTACGGACAAGTGTCAATACGTGAGGCTCTCTTTCTTTTGCTTTCCCGCCTAATCCCCATGATCCTATTCGGTAAAAAGCGCGGATCCTAAACCCCAATATACCCGACCCGTTAAATCAAGACTCTCACTCCCGTTTTGATTTCATTCTTCCCTTCCTTGCTTTTCCAAACCCTAATGCCGAATATTTTCATCGGGTGCTTTTTAGGATTCCAGCAGGGTCAAGTTGAGAAGAGAAGACGAGGATGACAACTAGAATAGCTCCGGCGTCGGGGCGAATCTCCTAGCTCAACACTCAGTAGAGAGGAACCAAGACGCCACCGTGTACGTCGGCAAACTCGACCTTCAGGTACCGTTGCATCTCTTCATCGTCCATCTTTACTATCGATTTGAATATTATTGTATCTGTAAAAGTCGCCACTCCAATTGCTATGTTTGAAGTTTTGAATTGATGCTCTTTGTTATCAAACACTATGATTTAAGCCTGCTAACTGATGCATCATCATAACCACTTGATCTACATGGCCAGCCCTAATTTTTATTTAATAACTAATCATGAAGTATGGTTTATGATGATTTGGATAAATTTAGTCTAGGTTTATTATAAATGATGTTAGTAATCTCATCAGAGTTGTTGAAATTGCCCAACCAGGCCTACTCACTGCTTGACTATCGATGCGATATTGATTTCAATTTCATACAGTATTAAAAAGATGCACACGCATCACGTATGCGATGCGTTCGTTGTTAAAAAAAATACTAAAAAATCAAATGTGCATAATATTTTTTAGATTGTTAACCCATTGAATATTATCTAAGTTAAAAAAAAAAGCTTTGCTGGCCCAACCCATTTTGACTCGCACTTAAAATTATCCATTACCTAACCCTTTCATTTTCCATCTCTACTCTTAACTGTATTTCAATTTTGTATTTGAAAGAACCATGCAAATTACAACAAACCATATTATAACATGTTTTTTGTGCAATATTAGCTCAAAGGATATCTTAACACAGGTGATAGCACAAAATATTTTCCTACTGAATCAACCTTTGTGGAGAAGGTGATTAGTTCATAAGTGGTTCCCTTTTCTTGTATGAATAGTTGAATACTACTGGTGCTTGATCTCTATCTTTTCAAAATGCTTTTTTAATTCCTGCATGATTGATTATTGAGGTAATAACTATCGATACACCTATTGTTGATGCCCTACATACCATGCATCCTTCTGTTGTTGATAGAGGTAAAGACAACGCCGTATGTTTCAGTTTATATACACATTATACATACAAGTTGCATATCTAAATGGCTTTTGGTTTGCTCGAGTTTCGTAGTAGCTCTGCTATTGTAACCGTTAATAACAAGCCACGAGGGATTCAAATGTGAGTTTCTCTCAAGTGTATTTTAAAGAGGTGTCAGTTTAGACCAATTTACTTATGAACGAGTCAATTTGAAATGTTTTATAATTCCTAAATTCTTATTATTATTTATCCCAATATTTAGAGAATTATGAATTATCTCATTTTCATTATTTAACCTCGTGTAATACACGGGTACATAACCGAGTGTTATATATTTAATAATAAAAAGTTTATGCTTTTAAAACCCATGTATTATATGGGTTTAATAAAATATAATGTAATCTATTAACACATAAATCGTCAAAATGGAACAATGTGAATATGTATATATGATTGAAAGTTTTTTATTTGAATCTTAACCGGCTATAATAGTGTTTTCAGTTTATAGAATACTTAAAAATATGATTGAACAAATTAATTGATAATAAAAACAACTTTAAATTAAAAAAATATGTAGATAAAATTTGAAACAAATAATTAATTTAATTGTCTCATAGTTTACTTGTTTATTAGGTAGTATAGATATATGTTTCTAGTCACATATTTTTATGAAAAAAATAATTTTTATTTATAAACATACACAATCATTGGAGTAAGCAATTATATTAAATTCGGTATACGATAATTAAAATTGTATGATTTAATTCACAAACAATCTATACGATATAATAAATAAATACCGTTGACCATCCGGTGTAATGGTAGCCTCAAGACTTCTCATAGTGGAGGTCTTAGGTTCGAATCCTAGCCACAGCAAAAAAGGGGTAAGTGGCCAGGTCAGGGGGTTTACCCAGTTGGGGGTTCATCCTGTGGTGGGCTACCCTGGATGTTCTATATGTTGCACCGGAGAAACCCAATTATCCTATAATATCTAGGTGGTGTTGTTAAAAAAAATATAATAAATAAAGGTTTTTGAGTGATATTTGTAACTCTAATATTCACCCTTAACATTTTTTTTCCGCCCCTCTCTTATTAATTACACAAATTTCTTTAATTTTTTTTGTTTCTTGCCTCTCTCTCTTATTAAATAATAATGATTTTTATAATATGTTTTTTTATTTAAAAAAATAAGGTTGTTCATAAACTATTTTATAAATTGAAAATTTTTATAAAATATTTTTTAAAAATAATTATTTCACCAATAATCTATACTATATAATAAATAAAAGTTTTTACGGTCACGTGTTGCCTCCACTAATTTTTTTTCTTACTATTTTTTTACTGTATCTCTCTCTTATTAAATGTATATCCTTTTATTAATAATAATGAATTAAAAAAATACTAATTATACTAATAAAACATATTTTTTTTAAAATTATCTCGTATTATAAAAAAAAATTGAAATCTAATGTAACTTTTATTTTCAATCAAATAATAAATGAAAGTAAAATTATATTAAATAGTAACTAACATAAATTCGAAACTCGA
This sequence comes from Smallanthus sonchifolius, assembly GCA_023525975.1. NCBI lineage: Eukaryota > Viridiplantae > Streptophyta > Magnoliopsida > Asterales > Asteraceae > Smallanthus > Smallanthus sonchifolius. Next base: position 74,744,641 of record CM042027.1, on the reverse strand, counting down.
TTATATATTAATTTTAACATATTTTGAATTTTGTTTTACATATTTAATATATGTAATACATTTTTATACCTGTAAAATATATATACATAAATATTTAAAAATTTTATTTATTGATATTTTCCATCCCGTGTGTATACACGGGATCTATGCTAGTATCCAATATACAAATCTTCATAGAAACTACTTATTTACAACAATTTATCTTTATTCAACCCATGTAATACATTGTTTTTAACCTAGTGACACATATATAAAAGTACTAGGAAACCCGTGTATTACACGGATTGAATAAAAATACAATGTTATACATTTTGCCATGATTCAACTTTTTGTATGTCATTGGACCCGCTTTTTATTTATTTTTGTTTTTTATGAACGGCGTGGGCTCAAATGGCACGTCCCACTAGGGTAGACTCGTACATCAGTCTACCCATACAACTCCCAAAGAATTCGAATCTGCAGAGGGTGTTTCTAATTTTTTTATGAAGTGCACCTGACAAGATTCGAACGCATGACCTCCACAGAGGAGAAACCATTTAGGAAAACTCACCTGACCACCAAGGCAGAATCTTGATGATTTTATTTAGTTTTGTAATTGGTGATTTTTTTTAGCTTCATGTTATACGGACACTCAACCAAGTTTTTGACACCTAAACCCTATACAACTCGTATAGATCTATACGAGTCATATACAAGGCGCAATACGACCGTATTGGATTTTTTTGGACAATATGTGACACAATACAACCGTATTGTGCACTTTTTTGACACAATACGATCGTATTGTGTATTTTTGGACACAATACGGCCGTATTGGTAACCGAATGTGTCTGATGTAACATGTTTGGTCGCTTTCATTTTGACTTTTTGGACAATACAACTAGTATTGGGCTATACGAGTCGCATACAAGATGTAAAAAGAACCTTCACTACTACAAAATATACCTTTAATGACACGCGAACTATGACGTGCAACAGCGTGTGTCATCGTTTTAGTGTCATCCTAGTAAAACTGGGCTTTAATGACACGCGATCTATGACACGCAAAAACGTGTGTCATCTTTTAATGTCATATTAAAAAAAAACACGGACTACACTTTTTTCAATATGTGTGTCATTCGAAAACTGTCATCTTTTAATTTAAGATATCCCGCTCATACACTTTTTCAATGCCCGCTCTTCTTTCTTTCTGAAAACCCTAAAACACCTCAACTCCTGCTCACACCTCCATCTCCTACAATCGCATATCCCGCTCACACCTCCATCTCCTACAATCGCACGATGTTCTCACCTCCATCTCCTACAACCGAAGTCATAGAACCATAACACAAGTTATCTCAGTCCACCCACATTCATCTCGTGTTCTTTTAATCCTAAAACACAATCAAAGGTAGCGATTTCCTCTGAAAACCCTAGGCAAATTCCGAGCAAAAGTGGCGATTTCCGAGCAAAAGGAGGCGGTTTCCGAGCATTCAGGTATTCTGTTTTGTTTACTTTGATTTAGGGTTTATTTCTGGTGTTAGGGCTTTTGCGATTTATTGATTTTGAGGCTCAATGACTTGATGTGTTGTCTCATTTGATGAAACAAATAGCAGTCACCAGGTGTTTGATGAAATGTCACAAAGAAAATATTTAGATCATGGTCCATTAACTTTGTCTCCATCCTCTGGTTGAAAGGTTTAAACTTTGTCTCCATCTTCTGATTGAAAGGTTTAAATTTTTAGATCATGGTCCATTAGTTTTTTAGATCATGGTCCATTAACTTTTAATCCTAAAACACAATCAAAGAAATTTTGATGAAACAAATTTCGAACCACAGGTTGCTTACTCAACACCACCCCACCCCAAAAGGATAGCTAAGTTTTGGTGGTTTGGTTGTTCATTATAAAGAGCAACAACAATTTGGGAACCGGTTGAAAGGTTTAACTGGTTGAAAGCAACAGTGATGCATCGAGCCACAAAAAGTAATACCAAGACCTAATTTGAATTATTTGATGTCTTTTTGAAAGGTTTAACAATTTTGAAAATGTTAAAGCACCACCATATATGTGAGGGGTTCTAATGACTTTTTTCTGTTACAAATAAGTACACAAGTGGTTAAATGGGAACTTAAATTAGTGACGAATATAAAATCTGTATCGAGGAACATATTATGTATATAAGGATTTGTGTCTTTATTATACATTTATTAATCTCTCGGTTGCTTGTTTAATCTATGTCAAGAAACTGGTACAATTAATGTCATTTAACTGAAAATTTTACCCCATGACTTATGAAAATTTTATATATGAGCTTAGGTTAGTTGAATATCTTATATGTTGTTTGACTTAATTTGGTCTATTATCTTGATTCCCTTAGGGCTAGCACTGTCAATTCGCAATTGAGGCAAACTATAGATGCGTAAGTATTACAAATTATCGAAACATTATATTATATTCTTTGATATATTTCTTAATTTTTTTGTAGGGCAATCGTCTTGTACGCTGCACAAAGTCGATCCAATAAGAGGGTTAAAGTTAACTGGGTCAACGCTAGGGTGAGCAATTAATTACTTAAAAATGTCAACGCTAGGGTGATCACATGAGTGTAGTTATAAAGCTTCACTTGCATATAGATTTAGGCTCAAACAAGTTCCTGTTAACATACATAAGTATATAACCAGGTTAGTTACTTGTATTATTATCTAAAGACCGACCTGTTTAATAGTTACTTGTATATAACCAGGTTAGTTACTTGTATTATCATCTAAAGTACCTATTAGACCTGTTAGACTTTCACATCTACCTGAACAACATAGTTAATTATTTGATCTTCAGTCTCATTTCACTTGATCTGGTTTTGCATCCAAACAACTGCCATCTCACAGATACTACACATCTCATCATGTACACCAGATGATTTTCCATTATTCTTGCCAACCACACTCTCAATTAGCATGCTGTTAAAACCAAAAGTTAGCTACTTGTGATATATATATATATATATATATATATATATATTAAATGAATATTCAGTAATATAATAGTTACTTGTACAACTTAGGTTCCTTTTCTGTTGTTGTAAAGCCCAGTTCTCCTGTTTATGTCTTTTGAATTAGTCATTATATGATGTTTTAATACTTTACTTTACAATATTCAGCATTTCCTTTGTATTTATATGTTTTCCTTATAGATCCTAAAACTCGTTTGTAGTAATATGGTGTTAGTGCTGGTCATTCTCATCAAACAAATGGAAATGGCCATGGTCAGGGTCAGGGTCAAGGTCAGGGTCAAGGTCATTCTTCTGGTTGCAGCCATGGGACCAGCAGTAAACCTAAAGCGGACTCCTCGGTTCCATTAGGTCTAGGTCTAGGGTTAGGCTGAGGTTCCCGTTCTAGGGGTGCTTTGTGATTATATATGCCCACTTATAATGGTTCTATAAACCTTGTTAAACGAGTCGGGTTACGTGATTTAACCGTGCCACGTAGATCATATCCTCATTAGGCAAGTCGAATAACCAAATGATTAACAACAATGCATCATATATAGAAATGCAATTTTAATCCATATGACCTCAATTTGACCTCAATTTTTTTTGTGTAGTGTCCATGTGAGCCAGGAAGTACTGGATGTGGCTACTATATGTTAAAGTTCATGAGAGAGATAGTTGATGAAGAAGTTGAGATACTGGCTAATAACAATGTAAGTATATATGTTTTGTGCACTTGACTTATCATGTTCTATTACTAAAACTACACTACAAATCAGGCTAGGTTTATTAGATCAACTGAACCACTTTGAGATGCCACATCTATTAGTTACTTAAGTTGTAAACCTAGTTAGTAACATCAGTATCAAATTCATCTAGTAAACATAATGACCGAGAAGTAGCATGCCTTTAAAGTTTCTAACATCAGTATCAACTTCAACAAAAAGAATTTTGGTTGACTAGTAAGATCTCATTCAGTTGCATAAAAATACCTTAGCATCATTCCAACTTAGGTTGGTATTATAATCATAAATGAGCTTACTGGCTTAGTATTACTGATTCTCTCATTCAGTTTCATTCAATTCGTTTCATTTAAGAGATTGTTTTTTCATTCAGTTTATAATATCAGTAAATGATTAGTAAATTCATTTCAAGATTATTGTGATTGAATATTTCTTAGGTTGGGATTATAATCATAAATGATTATAATTATAAATGATTATAATTCTTTGATAGTATTATATGTATATGTATATGTATGTATCTTTGATAATTATTTGTTTACAAATTTTTTCTTAGGTTGAAGGAAGAAAAGATGAATACACCGATGTTGATATTGATGGAGTTCGTGAAGAGTGGTCGAATTTTGTATCAAACTTTATTTTTCGGTAAAACTTTGTATTGACATTTGGTTGAATTTGTAACCCACTTTTGTTACTTTCAAATGTTTATATTTTATGAAATAGATTGTTTTGTCATGTGTATTTTATTTTGTATTATGAAATGTTTATTACTATTTTATTTTATTTTATATTATGAAATTGGAAATTAATAATTCTATAAAAAAATATTTTTTTTAAACAGCTTTAACCATGACACACATTTATGACAAAAAATGTGAGTCATAAATAGATGACACACAAAACGCGTGTCATTTTCATTCTTGACAAGGCCTTCCTTGACACGCATTGCGTGTCATGAAGGCGTGTCATAAATGCGTGTCGTAAAAGCGTGTCATAAAAAGATGACATACAAAATGCGTGTCATCTTAATTCTTGACAGGGCTATCCTTGACACGCTTCTGCGTGTCATCTACCCCCTTTTATGACACGCAATGCGTGCCATCTAAGGTGTTTTTTCTAGTAGTGCTTATTGGTATACCAATAATAACACCCTTTAAAAAGAAAGAATATGATGATTCGTTGCAAATAAAAAAAACGAAATTCTTAACTGTTAAAAAGTAGCCAAAACTACTCTCAAATGAATTTACCAAGGTTCGTAATTTTTAACGATTTTTAAAGGTGTAAAGATAATAAACAACGGCATATAAATATACATAAAAACGTATCATCTGCTAAATTATTAAAAACTTATTGCTAAGTGAATGAGGTACGCATACCGGACGTGAGAGGACTGTGATGTGAATCTGCTCATGGCTGCTTCAACCGATTTTTGACCAATACATAATATTTAATATATAATTTTTTTAACCAGTCACACAGATATACCCCTCCTAGAGTCGTGTGTGAGATCTGTGCGGATGATGTGACACCCTAATAATGTACACTTATTACTCACACCACTCAGTATCTCACGTCCATTATACCTCCCACCCTAAAAAATGGTAACAAATAAGCGATTTTCAGGAAAATACCCTAGAAATCCAAGATATGATATCTCTCACGTAGCACACCTCTCAAAGCTTAGATAAGCTTACCCAAAGCACATCTTGTTTCAAAACTAATCAACGCACCAGGAAGGTGTGTCCATGGGACCCACTATATATTATTGATGCTGACACGGCAAAAGGTTATTGATGGAATTCTAACATGGCTTCATAATAATAAAGCAAAAAATACAATGGGAAAATAGGGAAAATAATGAGTTGTAATCCTTAAACCCAATTGGAATTGGATGTGGGTGACAGGTAAGAAAGTGCAAGTGTGGGTCCCACCCGCTAAGGGACATGAACCCTAAAAATGGGAAGTATGAGAAGTGTTGGTGTGGGTCAAGTGGATCATAGTCCTACGAAAGGGAAAAATACGAAAATGGATATTTGATCAAAAAAATACGCAAGAGCAATGTTCATAAAATAGTAAACTAAATAAGAAAGTCCATTTTTAAGTATTTTCTTGGACAAATGTCAATTTTCGTATTTTCCCCCCTACGAAACCATCTAAATTTGGGACAAGAAATGAGACATTTTATTAGGCAATTGATTTTAAATATACCAAAACGTATAATGTCATCAACATGTCATATTGGGACAAAGCTTACACAATAAATATACAATAATTTTACAAATTAAAGTTAAGAATATTAGGTTACTTTATAAAGACCAAAAATAATTATTGCAAACGATTATGTGTATGAATTGATAGGGTGCGAAAGCACACGTCTTTATTCCTTTGTTTTAATGTGTTTTAAGTAGTTTTATATTAGTTTTGAGTCAATTTTATGTACATTTGAGTCGTTGGTCTTATTTATAGGAGCTCCGGAATATTAATGAAGAATACGTGAAGAATACGAGCAAAGAAACGAAGCCCGGAAAAGTCCAAGGATTGAACTTTAATTTTCTGAATATTAGGTCCCTCGCGGTACGCGAGGGAGGTGCTTGAAGATCCTCGCGGTACGCGAGAAACTCAGGAATCCGCCCGACTATTTTGGTCCTCGCGGTACGCGAGGAGCCAGTCTACATTCTCTCGCGGTACGCGAGAGGGCCGTTTTCCGCAAAACCCTAATTTTCTAAATTAAAAAGATTTAAACGGCCATTAGGAAAAGAGTTCGATTCTAAGCCGTTCCAGGGAAGAAAAGAGGCGATTTTGAGCTTGGAAGTCAATTGAAGCTGAAGATTGAAGCTTTTGGATTCCGGGTTTGTGTAGTTGCATTCTAGGGTTTAAAGATTCAAACTTTATCTTTGATTTTGTGTTTTGAACCTATGGATCTTGCTATTTGCTTCTGTGTAGATGTTCTTAGTATGATTCTAGGCTAGATCCTTGATCTACCTAGGTCAATATGATGATTATGTGTTAAAGTTTCGATTTTTATTCGGTTTTTGGATTTGAATGTTGGATTTATGATTTAGTAAAGGTTTGAGTTGGTTTATGTGTGATGTTAGTGCATGTTTAATTCTGATTATGTGGTTGATTATGCTTTTCTGCGTTGATTGTGGTTGTCTGCCAGTTTGATCTTCGTTTCTGGTTCATAGACTTTAGGGTTTGTGAGTTAGAGTGGTGTCTAGACGTAGTAGCCATAGAAAACCTAGTTAATTACTGATTAGAAGTGAATGTGTGTCCTAGTTCAATACCCGAGAGGTGAGAATTAGTCGTTTAGTCTTCGTCATTAGGAATCCGAGTGTCAGCTGTCTGAGAGGAAGTTGGTATTAGGTGTCTAGTGATAGTTGCTATCCGAATCATAGTATCCATTCTAGAACTACCCCATGCATTCCTTGAGTGTATGGTAAGCGGTGAGACTGAGAGGTAATCCGTTTATTAGGGTACTTGTCATAGTAGGAAATACCCGAGAGGTGATCCGATCATCTGGTGAGTTAATATCCTTAGGTTGTCTTCTGGTCACATCCCGAGACCGAGAGTGATCGGGAATCCACTAGATATCTTTTAGGTGTTATATCTTTAGAAACCCAGATCCAACCTAGTTCCAAAACCGATAGAAGTTGAGCTTTACACATAGGATTCCGACCTAGGTAGTGACTTCTCCATTCTTGATTTCATCTTTAGTTTACTCTTGATAGCTTGAATTGTCCTTAGTTTATTGCATTTTTAGTTAATCTTTAGTGTAGTAAACCCCCCAATCAATTAATCATATTAAGTCCTAGTTAGAGTCTAATTTAGTTATTCAGTGTCTTTTGGGTTCGATATCCGGACTTCGTTAGGCTATATTGCATTGATCGGTACACTTGCCGGTTGTGTGGTCTAGTTTTAGGTCGAGTCTAGGTTTTATAAATTTAAAGCTAGAGAGTCTAGATTAGGTTTTATTTGATAGTTTTTTATAGACCGTCTGGACGACATCAAGTTTTTGGCGCCGTTGCCGGGGACACTTGGCAATAGCAATATTAGCTTTGACTAGTTCTTTGTTTGATTTTTGGTTTATTTGAGTCTTTTGTTTTCTTTTGAGTCTTGTGTGCTACTTGTGAGTCTTTATTCTGTTTCCTTCTTAGAGTCTTTCTGTTTATGCCCAATACTCGTTCGCAAGGATCACCATCTTTTGCAGCTTTTCAAGAGCCCGAACGAGAGCTTCACGAGCGCACCCGCGACTTTCGGGAGCGTTTAGAGGAGCTGGTTAAACCAAAGGTACGTTCTACTAGCCCAGTTCCAATTTCTATCATGGGTGACGCTAACCCACCGGCTAGACGTACGGTGCACCAGAGGGCCAGTGAGGGGGTCACGGGCGCGAGATCTTCGATCACACGCCCCACTATACCGAACACCAATTCTTGGCAGATCCCATCACATGTCATGAGTACGATCACTCATGCCACTCAATTCCATGGCCTCGAGGATGAGGATGCACCCGGACATTTGTCCCGCTTCGCGCGGATATGTGATACATTTAATATCACGGGTGTATCTAAGGACGCAATCTACTTGCGTCTCTTTCCATTCTCTCTTTCTGGGCGTGCATCTACTTGGCTCGACACTCTTCCCGACAATTCTATCACCACATGGGAGGATCTCGAAGCCAAGTTCTTCAAGAAATACTTTCCACCTTCCAGGGCCGCTCGCCTTCGGGACCAGATCCATTCGTTTCGGATGGATCCCGACGAGCCTTACCATATGGCCTGGGAGCGGTTCAACGCGCTGTTGAGCCGATGTCCCCAGCACGGTCTCCCCGACTGGGCACTAGTGGAGAAGTTCTATAATGGCCTCACCTTCGAGACGCAGCAAATGTTCAACACAGCTGCAGGAGGCCATATCATGGATAGACTCGAGCCTGAGGAGTGCGAGGATATGTTCGAGAGCTTCGCTCAAGCCGAACAGCAGCACCCACGTTCTGTTAGGGATTCCATCCCTACTGCTAGGTCACACGCCTCTTCTCCTAGAGGTGTGCATCAGGTCACTCCTGATACTAGCGTGGCTGCTGCCCTCGCCTCGATGGCGAATGAGATAAAGGAGCTCAAGCTCAGTGCTTTGAGGTGTCAAGTGTGTAGGGGAGGACACAACACCCGAGATTGCCCGGTAAATAATCAAGAGCATGTGAGCTATGCTGGCAACCAATACCAGAACCGAAATTACAACAATTCTAATACTTTTGGTTCGGGATGGAGATCTGGATTCACTGGTCGTCAGCAACAGTATGGAGGAGCAGAAGAAGGAGCGAGTTCTGGGAGCACTGTTGGGTCACGAAGGATTGAGGAGATGATGGAGACTCAGACACAGTTGCTTGCCCAGCTGGTGCAGAATAACAAGGATGCTCGGCTAAGACTGGATAGCCATGACACTTTGATGAAGAATCAACAATCGGCGTTCCAGGATTTGCAACGCACGGTAGGAGACATTGCTAGGAGCATACATGATAGACAAGGAAGCCCTTCTACGGGCCCGAACGCTTCAGTGATGGCCGTGTCTATAGAGAGTGTGGAGAGTAAAGTGGTTGAAGAGGTTGACTCCCACTCTAAGGAGCATAATATTCCCTCGGTGGAGGAGGTGAATAAGATTGATTGGGCAGCTCGATTTGCTGAAATCGACGCAAGGATGCTGAAAGAGACCGAGTCGAATGCTGTTTCGACGAGGAGCATGATAGAGAAGGAGGATGAGAGCCCACCGGTAGTAGTAGAAGAAGAGCCGGTGGAGGAGGAGATAGTGGTTGAGGTGCCTACCAAGAAGGCACAGGAGAAGAAGAAGGGGGTGGAGATGAAGTCCCCCGAGATTGACTTGAGTCGTATTCCTTATCCTACACGTGTGTTGCCACATAAACATGCTAAGGAATACGGTCACTTCCTTGATATGTTCAAACAACTCAAGGTCAATCTCCCGTTTGTAGAGGTCCTCCAGCATATGCCCAAATATGCCAAGTTCTTAAAAGGCCTTCTTTCCAACAAGAAGAAACTTGAGGAGGTCTCTGGAGTCTCACTTGGTGAGCAATGCTCGGCAGTGGTGCAAAATCATTTGCCAGAAAAGTTGTCTGATTCGGGTCGGTTCACGATCCCGTGCTTGTTGGGCAACCTACCATTACACCACGCGTTGGCCGACCTAGGTGCTAGCATCAATTTGATGCCCTATTCATTGTACAAGCAGCTGGACCTAGGTGAACCACAACCAACGCGCATGAGCATTTCCTTGGCTGACCGCTCAGTCAAGTATCCACGGGGAATAGTGGAAAATCTATTAGTGAAAGTGGGCAATTTTGTTTTCCCCGTGGATTTTGTGATTCTAGATATGGAGGTGGATGACAAGGTCCCACTCATCTTAGGACGCCCGTTCCTACGGACCGCAAAGGCGATGATTGATGTCTTTGACGGGAAGCTCACACTTCGTGTGGGAGATGAGGTCCTTACATTCAATGCTGTAGAGTCCGGGAAGGATGTTGGCGAGCACAGCCACTCCGTGTGCATGCTCGATTCTTTCATGGACCACCATTGGGACCCCGATCCGGTGATAGAAGTAGGTGAACCCGCCCCGAATATAAAAGAACCATATGATTGGGCGTTGGAGTTAGAAGGATTGCTAGATGAGCCAGACGATTATGGAGATGAGGTGCCTGATGATTTGCTGGAGATGATGGCAGAGTTTGAAGAGGTCATAGGCAAAACCCCAAGTGTGGGGAAGTTGGTGGAGGTTGTTGCGGATCCCGAGGATCCTGGTAAGATTGTGGAGGTCATTCCTTTAGAAGTGCCCATTCCTAAACCCTCACATATCTTCACCACTGTTTGTGCTTTGGGGAAAAATATCGAGTCACCCCCTAGGTCTAGGCCGCCTCGTAAGAGGACTCGAGAGTTAATTGACTTAGGCAACGTAGATAGAGTGCTAACCCCAAGTGTGGGGATATCGAGGAGTGACAAACTACTTGGTTATTTAATGCGTATTATCTTCGGACCGGGTAGATTTAAGTTGTGGTGGAAGGAGATGAAGGATAGAAATCCATGGTGCGGTAGGAGTAGTTGTTTGCTGAGGCTGTGGAGAACCGGTAGGCCGCGAAGGATGAAGGTGGTACCGGTTAGGATCAAGGAGAAGCCTCCTGATAGGCTTGCTTGAGTCCTGGGCAAGTGCCCGGGATGTAGAGTTTGTATGATTTCATTGAGTTGAGTCCGTGTCTTTTTCTTTGTTTTTCGGTTTGCGCTTTGTTTGTGTCGTGTTGTGCAGGGAATTCGTGCTTGATTCGGTGAGGAAAATCGTCGGGAATGAAGTTCCAGGTATGTTTACATATGTTTCTATGCTTGGGACGGGGTTTTAGTGAGTTTGGGTAAAGAAAAATTTAAATGGGTGAAAAATATTCTAAGTATAAAAATTGGAAAATTTTCTAAACTTTCTGTGAAGAACACCCCCTCGCGGTACGCGAGAAAAATCTGTCCAGGTCTTCGCGGTACGCTAAGGACAAAACTCCTGGCCGGCGATGATATCTTGTTTCTCGCGGTACGCGAGGAATCGAATCTTCCCTTCTCGCGGTACGCGAGGAATTGCTGGACTTGCCCTTCCTCCCTTGTTTCCCATGGTTCTCCATACCCATTATCACCACTACCATAAACACTACTACTCTTTTATCACCACCATTATTGCTATCATACACCTCCCATCCACCTCCTCTATCCAACATCCATTGTTATCACCACCACCATCCACTATCATCCATATCACCACTATCATTTACCATTCACTTCATTCACCGACCACCATGACCATGGGAAACTAGAAACCGTTTATGACCGATGTTCGACCTTGCTGTGGTGTTCATGTCTATGTGTTTGCCACATGTCGAGTATGTTTTCTCTGCATCTATCTATCTTGAGTCTTTTAGTTTTCTTGAGTCTGTCTAGTCTCTAGATTTTATTCGAGTCAGTTTAATGCTGTGGGGATGTTTAGTCTTCTCTTGCAGGTTTTATCATTCCGCCCGTACTCAATCTCCATTCGGGTGGGACTGATCACCATTATCAGTTTGTAAAGGCAACCCAACAGCTGATGTGCAACCGCGACCGAAATGCTATACGGTGCACACATGAGGAAGAACAAAGCTGCTTACGATATTGCATCTACATTACCAGCTAAGTCGCTTCCTGTTTATTTTTGCATTTTTATTTTTAAGTTGTGTCTTACTTTACATTGAGGACAATGTGTCTTTCAAGTGTGGGGATGTGAGTGTTTAGTTTAATCTGTCTTTTTAAAAATTCAAAAATACAAAAAAAATTGAAAAATTTGAAAAATGTTCTTGAAAATAATTGCATATATTTGGAAAATGATAGTAGAACTGGATCTATTTATGAGTTTAAAAGATTAAATAATTGAAAACGTGTCTAATTAGTGATGTTTTGGTAGACCCAGCTAACTAGTAGAGCTTAAATATCCTGTTTGTGTTATTTAGGATTAATCACGGAATAAAATCATGATATCTTGTGGGTATTCATCTTAGAGTAATGGTAATACTGAAACTGTCAATATAGGGTGATAGGTACCACGATTAAGTTAAAATTTAAAGGTTTTTGAAATTTTTTATGGCACACCATTCTCTTTTTATGAGAATAAATCCGAGTTTCGATGGCGCCCGCATTCCATAATCCATTATTCCATAATTTAGGAGCTATACTGAGTTTTGCTTATGTGTTTCCCTCCGGGATAGCGACTTGGAGGATACACCCCTAAGTAAGATTTATATGCTTCATTGATAGAATGTAGTCTATGTGTTACCCTCCGGGATAGTGACTTGGTTGAAACACCTCTAGACGAAAGTTCTTTTGCTTATTATGCTCATTATCATCCATTCATTCATGATTTCATCTGATTTCTAAAAACCTGTAAATAGTAGTTTAACGTGGTAGGGTAAATCTATATGGTTTAATCCGTGCCTAAACATGACCTTGAGACGGGATTAGGTAGAGCTGTAACTTCTAAGTGTGAGTCACATAGATTGATTGATATGTTGTATAAAATGGATTTAGAACACGTAACGGGGGCTTGAAAATTAATGCTTGGGTTTAATCGGACAGAAATACTAATTGTTGCTTTTTAACACGTGAGTATGTTTTGAAAATTGAAATTTATGTTTGTTGAGTTAGATGCCAGTTATGATTCCATTTGCAGATTTTTCGAGGACGAAAAAAGGTTAAGTGTGGGGATATTTGATGTCGTCCAGACGGTCTATAAAAAACTATCAAATAAAACCTAATCTAGACTCTCTAGCTTTAAATTTATAAAACCTAGACTCGACCTAAAACTAGACCACACAACCGGCAAGTGTACCGATCAATGCAATATAGCCTAACGAAGTCCGGATATCGAACCCAAAAGACACTGAATAACTAAATTAGACTCTAACTAGGACTTAATATGATTAATTGATTGGGGGGTTTACTACACTAAAGATTAACTAAAAATGCAATAAACTAAGGACAATTCAAGCTATCAAGAGTAAACTAAAGATGAAATCAAGAATGGAGAAGTCACTACCTAGGTCGGAATCCTATGTGTAAAGCTCAACTTCTATCGGTTTTGGAACTAGGTTGGATCTGGGTTTCTAAAGATATAACACCTAAAAGATATCTAGTGGATTCCCGATCACTCTCGGTCTCGGGATGTGACCAGAAGACAACCTAAGGATATTAACTCACCAGATGATCGGATCACCTCTCGGGTATTTCCTACTATGACAAGTACCCTAATAAACGGATTACCTCTCAGTCTCACCGCTTACCATACACTCAAGGAATGCATGGGGTAGTTCTAGAATGGATACTATGATTCGGATAGCAACTATCACTAGACACCTAATACCAACTTCCTCTCAGACAGCTGACACTCGGATTCCTAATGACGAAGACTAAACGACTAATTCTCACCTCTCGGGTATTGAACTAGGACACACATTCACTTCTAATCAGTAATTAACTAGGTTTTCTATGGCTACTACGTCTAGACACCACTCTAACTCACAAACCCTAAAGTCTATGAACCAGAAACGAAGATCAAACTGGCAGACAACCACAATCAACGCAGAAAAGCATAATCAACCACATAATCAGAATTAAACATGCACTAACATCACACATAAACCAACTCAAACCTTTACTAAATCATAAATCCAACATTCAAATCCAAAAACCGAATAAAAATCGAAACTTTAACACATAATCATCATATTGAACTAGGTAGATCAAGGATCTAGCCTAGAATCATACTAAGAACATCTACACAGAAGCAAATAGCAAGATCCATAGGTTCAAAACACAAAATCAAAGATAAAGTTTGAATCTTTAAACCCTAGAATGCAACTACACAAACCCGGAATCCAAAAGCTTCAATCTTCAGCTTCAATTGACTTCCAAGCTCAAAATCGCCTCTTTTCTTCCCTGGAACGGCTTAGAATCGAACTCTTTTCCTAATGGCCGTTTAAATCTTTTTAATTTAGAAAATTAGGGTTTTGCGGAAAACGGCCCTCTCGCGTACCGCGAGAGAATGTAGACTGGCTCCTCGCGTACCGCGAGGACCAAAATAGTCGGGCGGATTCCTGAGTTTCTCGCGTACCGCGAGGATCTTCAAGCACCTCCCTCGCGTACCGCGAGGGACCTAATATTCAGAAAATTAAAGTTCAATCCTTGGACTTTTCCGGGCTTCGTTTCTTTGCTCGTATTCTTCACGTATTCTTCATTAATATTCCGGAGCTCCTATAAATAAGACCAACGACTCAAATGTACATAAAATTGACTCAAAACTAATATAAAACTACTTAAAACACATTAAAACAAAGGAATAAAGACGTGTGCTTTCGCACCCTATCATGAATAAACTTACATTTTATAAAAGGAAAAATTGCAAATGTTACTAATAGTTGCTATCAATGTTTATAAGGAAAGCGGTAGCTGGTATACGGAACAACAGGGCCGTATCTAGGTATGAGTTATGAGGGTCGGTCGCGCCCCATGAATTTTTTTTTGTTTAATATATATGGAATGTAATCACGAGCTACCCTCGAAAATTTTGATACACTCCAAGAAATTTTGAAATAACTCCAAGAAAAATGAATTTAAGATTTTAAAATTTTATAGATGTAAAAGTATTATAAACTAAATAAATAATAGAGTTAGTTGATCAAATGGCCCATGTGGTTTTATCAAATTGCATATTTGACCCTCGGGTTTTTAATAACAAATGTAACGGAAGTAGTAATCTGAAGGAGAACCATCTTTATCTAACCAAGATGCACACTAATGATCCAACTGTCGAAAATGAAGAAACCAAATCCCTTTATAGGAAAGTAGGGATTTTTACATTTAGGTTATGATGAAGATCACAACTAAAACTTCACACCAACTATTCTTTTCCATGATCCAGATTCAAATTGGTTTATTCAAACTCCCAGTTTGAGCATAACCATCATTTACACTAGTTTGAACCAACAAGGGCAAGAGATGTCTCATGATTAACGTAATAATAGATCCCGTCTCGACTACATACAATTATCACTATACTTTAGACTACTACCAATGAAGGCCTTTAGACAACATGATAAAAAAGACAACGCTTCACCATCTCAAGGAATAACATTCGTAAATTCAAGTTCCAGTACGCATCTCAGGTGTGAGGAAATAGTGACAACCATTTCAATGTCTATTTATGACAACGATCAATGAAGTAACTTTCTTCTCAATAAATATTTGTGAACTTGACTACAAATCTTTGATTATTTCTTCTCTATGAAATCAACCAACGGTTCACAATAGTCTTACTTCAGATTTATTCTCATATGTTCGACCGACCACGAACATTAAAAATAAGCTTCTTTATTCTTAAATCTTAAATATGTTGATATCGAACACATTATACATTAATGAATGATAACATAATCTTTATTTCTTAATCAAATAGAATGTAACTGTTATATATCCTTTATATAATAAATCACTATCTCAAGATGACACGTGTCATCTTTCTATGAGGTCACCTAAAGTTTTTCTCGCCTAAACTAAGTCAACAGAAATTATGGAATCATTAATTCGAATCATTAACTTTTGTTAAATACAATTAAGAAGTTTTTAATGTTATGGAAATATCAATTAAAATCTTTAACTTTCAAATTATGGAAAATTATAAATTATATTTTTTTTCATTTTTACATTATTGATTTATTATTTGAATTCGTTATATATACGTAACTTCAGTCATGAAAAATACTTATAATTTTATGAATTATGTCGTTTTTATTGTTCAACCCGTGTAGTACACGGGTT
Source organism: Smallanthus sonchifolius (assembly GCA_023525975.1). NCBI lineage: Eukaryota > Viridiplantae > Streptophyta > Magnoliopsida > Asterales > Asteraceae > Smallanthus > Smallanthus sonchifolius. Next base: position 74,728,563 of record CM042027.1, on the reverse strand, counting down.
TTTTAACCTAGTTCCAAATATACAAATACTAATATAGATCGATTCCACTTTCTAGCTTTATTAAACGTTGTGTACGTAGCATGCTCCTCTTATGTGACTTAAGGTGTGTGATTTAGTAATTAGGCATGCTAGATATTGATTTATATCTACCTTTTGCTTATGGAGATATCTCAACATGTCTCGATGCTTAGCATCACATTGAGATTTGCAATGAACTCATTCATTCAAAACCATCTCCTCTCATATGGATAGGGTACACAAAATTTGAAATGAACTCTTTCATACAAACCATATATTTATGTCTTCAATGTATCATTAGATGATGTAACCTATCCAGACTTGATGGTTGACTGTGTAATTATACTACGCTTAAAACTATTAAAAAATTACATCACGGTTGAGTGTGAAACCGCATCCTGTTTGTAATCAAGAATCATCTTGATCATCCTGGAAGCAAGTGTAAGTGTAACACTTTACAATTAGCTCTGCTTTCACCCCCCTTGAACATTAAGAACATATCCTTAGTCATTTTTAAGTACTCTAAGATGTGCTATCAATGGATCCTACCATTGTTAGGCTAATTTTGGCTTGTTATGCTTAAATCATATGACAAAATCGCTCCATGATGTGTTATCAATGGATCCCACGTATAGGGCTAAATGTGAATTTTAGGGCACCAAATGTCACATATAGGGCAATCCGTCACCCTTATCCACCAGACTTTGGAATCAGCGCGCCAGAAAATGTCGGGATATGTTGGTGGGTTTTTTTTTTAGGGTTGAGTTGGGTTTTAGGGTTTTGGTGGTGTATATGTCACATATAGGGCTAAATGTCACCCTTACTTATTTTTTTTAAAATTATATATGTATGTTTTTATCGCGTTAAGAGTTTGAAAAAATCGGTAGTTATAGTTTTTAAAATCTAGTCACCTTCATTATCGGTTTGTGATGTAAAAAGTGAATAACGACTTTTTTTTTTCTTTTCTTTTTTTTGTTTTTTTCACGTTAAGAGTTTCTAAATATCGGTAGTTATAGTTTTTAAAATCCTGTAACGTCATTTTTATTATAAAACAAGCTTTTTTTTAATTTTCGGTTTGAGATGTAAAACTAAGAGTTTTTTTCGCGTGTTAAACTACTCGTAAATAAAATCACATATATAAACATCATATACAACCATTACAAACAATCAAACAAACACAACCAAACAAACACAACAAAACCATCATAAATAAAACTGCTTACATAAATACAATGATTTTGTACACATAAAACAAAAGTACAAATCTATGTAAACAATCTATCTACCCCTCCATCTCGTCATCACCATCTGCACCGGACGCACCCGCACCGGACCCACTCGCACCGGACGTGCTAGCACCGTCGTCGCCCAACGGCCAGGGTGGTGGTCTCAACAACGGCTTACCGGCGGCCCGATAGTCCGCGACCATGTAGTCGATGATCCACTGCAGCATCTCCTCGGTGCGCGTGACCTGGGCTTGAGTATCCCGAATCATATCAAGTGTGGCAGCAGGGAAACCGCACGGCATGGTACACACGCGGAGGATGCTGCGGTGGCACCGGCTGGACCGGCTCATCCCCTCCGCCGGGCACCTCCTGAAACTGCTCAAACTGGACCTCTTGCGCAACCAGTGGGTTTGGGTCCCGCCACGCACGGGAAAACCGGAGGCATAGGTAGCCCTGCCATCATATGAGCGTATCCCAGGCCTCTGGCGATCTGTGACACGATGTTGCCGCCGACCAACGCCCCTCGTGCCTGCCTGAGATGGTAACTGGCAAAGTAATCTGCCAAACCATGAGCGAGGTGGCAGGGTGCGTGTGTGAGCACCGAAGATAGAAGAGGTCTATGGCGGTGACTTTATCGGTGCCCCTGCCACGTCCAGCGATGGATGTGGCGATCAGCCGGTGCATGTAACGATAAAGAGGGTCTCGTATGTGAGAGACCCTGCTATCGGCCCCAAACGCATGGTCACCAATCGCAGGCCACCAGACCCCGTGTGCGTCATTTGGCCCCAAATAGATAGTCGTGGTGTAGATCGGCTCCCAAGTCTCCTGCTCGGTATAGAGGTTGCTGACAACAGCAAACCGTCTAAGGGACATACGATGCCAAACCCCGAACATGCGGAAAGTAACCTCCGCCTCCACCCGTTCCTCCGCATTATCAGTCTCATCCAGCTCTGGCAATCCCGGTTCACGCGGCCGGAACACAAATGTAGAGTACACCTCGATGGTAAGCTCTCGGTGTGCGGGCCAGCCCATTGTAAATAGACTCTCCCATGGACCATCATCTCCGATAATCGTTGTGGCCCTCGCTAGCTCGCCAACCTCATCAAACCACTCCCGTGACAAAACGGTGTTGGGCTCCACCGTCCTCCCTCTAAGAGTCGTAAACCGCTGGTGTGCCGTCAAACCCGCCTAAAAAAGAAGGTGCGGGTTGTCGTCAATCCCTAAAATAAACTCCTGCTCATCATCGGAACCAGACATATCTGCGCATAAATCCGTATTTATAATTAATTAAAATGTTTGTTAAACTAACGTTTAAGGTTTAGGTTTACGGTTTAAAGTTTAGGTTTATTATTATTATTATTATTATTATTATTATTACACACATACATACATATATACAACACATATACCACACATATACACACAAACATACATACACATATACAACACACATATACACACACATACACATATACAACACATTCATACACATATATCACAAATATACACACACACATACATACACATATACAACACACATATATACACATATACCACTGTAAACCGCCGTAACCCGTCATAAACCTACACTAGATTTAAGGGCAAACCTAACAAATCTAAGTTATTAATCGGTTGAAAACCATAAAATTACTTACTTGGTTGCGATAATCGTCTCCGGCGCTCTTCTTCTCCGACGTTCCTCGTCTCTGGTGGTTGCGGTGGTGTGTGAGAGAGACGGGGGTAGCGTTGGATGGTGAGAAAGACGATGATGGTGGTGCAGGAAGACAGTGGGGTGAGGAAGACGGTGGTAGCGGTGGACGGTGGTTGCGGTGGTAGTGGGAGGAAGCGGTCACGTATGGTTGATCGTGGTGACGGTTCTGTGGTAGTGAGGTGTATATGTAACGGATATGAATCAACTGTCACGTATAAGTCTACCCGTGACCGGTATCCCTTTATTGGGATTCCCATAACGGTCATGTATGGGACCAAACGTGACCGTTCACCTTTATTAGGATTCACATTTTCTAGAGATGTCTCTCACCTAACATTACTATCATGTTTGGGACAATATGTGACGTTTATGTGACAAAAATATCTACCGTCACATCTAGGTCCAAACATGACGGTTATGAACCAACAATGGACGAAAAGACTTAGGGTGCCGTTTACAGGCTAACCGTCACGTATAATAGCTCACCTTTCGACCTATCCATGACCTTTGGGTGTGTACGGTTCGCATTTCATTACCGTTTATGTGCACCTACATACACATATTACATACATACATACATGCATGCATGCATGCATACATACATACAAACAGGCATGCATACATACATACATGCATTCATACATACATGTATGTATATGCATACATACATGCATCCATGCGTATATACATACATATAGTCATATTACATACTTACAGGCATACATACATACATGCATCCATACGTACATACATACATACATACATATAGTCATATTACATACATACATGCATACATACATACATACATACATATAGTCAAATTACATACATACAGGCATACATACATACAAACGACAAGCACATGGCAAGCCCATGGACGTGGACAACTGGTGTCCACACGTACCTCCTGTATCCAGCATCCTTTCCAATATTTCAATCTCTTTTTCAAGAAGTTCAAGATACTTAATAGACACCTTATAATGTAATCCGGAAAACACTTGCAGTCGATGGACCTTTAATATCTTAATGCGGGACTCATGGAAGGTTTTCGAGATTTCATTCTCCAGGCCCCGTACAACTTTACTGACATATCCGACAAGTGTTTGCAACGTATTGTTGGTTCCTGTAAGATAACTCTTAAAGTTGGCGTGTTAACCCTCGAAATTATTAGTTGTATGTTCACCAAAGTTGAGGTGGTCGTACATCCAACAAGAAACAAAATTTTGTTTGTACGGACCCAACCAACTATTACAAATATATTCTCAGACCTCTGAAACAAAGAAAAAAGAAAAATTATGAAATGAAAAAATAGATTTTTATGGAAACATTAAGTATGAAAATCTTACCCTGTTTACCGTCTTCATTTAATTTTTCCTCCATCTTCCTACAATTATAATCATACAACGCGTCCATGGGAGACTCACATAGAACCTTCCACCTGTATGAAAAATCTTTCCAAATGTTGACTTTGAAAAGTCCTTTCCACCTTCTGGTGATATTCTCCATGATGTGCCACCTGCATAGGTTTTTAGAAGCACCCGGGAAGACTATGTCACATAAACTCATCAGGGCTAGGTCCCTGTCTGTGACAATGATGCATGGCTCCACACACCCATCGAGCATATCTTTGATCCGCTCAAGGACCCATGTGAAGTTGTTCTGTCGTTCCCTCGATATAAATGTGTGCGCAATACAAAACGACTTCGATGTCGACGTCACACCAATAAACTGTAAGGCCCCTTTTTCGGGTGACCTCACTTGTTGGATTTACTCATAAACATAGCCATAAATACTGAACTTAAATTTAAAACATTCATCATTCAATTACATTACATAACAGCGGAAGTCTTAACAATTAAAAACACAACATTGTCTTAACAAACAAAAGTGGGATGTCAGTCTTGTGCCGGGTAACCTTCACGCCATCGCACGACCTTTTCTTCCTTTACCTGAAATGTATACTAAAAGTCAGCTAACGCTGGTGAGTTCTAGTTTAATGCAATTTGATATAAACATTCTATTCTTTACTTTATAAGTATGCATTACTGTATAGTCATTCATATAAATACGTATTCATAACTTTTGTCTTTCTTTTCATCTTTCTTTTCTGTATTTTTGTGATTTCATATATATATATATGCATTCACCCTTTTCTTTCTTTTCTTTCTTTCTTTAATTTCATGGGTCATACTATATAAGGGTGATCAACCCGTCATTTGCTTACGAATGTCACAAAGACAATCGCCGTGGTCCATCGTCATGGCCCACCTATACTTACAACCGTCCGGCAACTAGTGCCGTCCGTCATTTTATTCTTACAACCGTCCGGCAATCTTTGTCCGTCCGTCATGACTTACAACCGTCCTACCGTCGTAGGCCGTAATTCGCCCGTCTACCCGAAGGTATCCGTTTCCCATGCGACTATTATTTATACAAACGTTCTACTATAATATGCCAATTGCTTCGACCGTCCTTTAATGGCATTCGTACGTCCTAGCTGATGAAGGAACGCACTTGTCCCGGTTGTAAAATAATCACATGGTCGTCCGTCTACCGAAGTAGCCGTTATCATCGAAGCGTCCATAACATTTTCTGTACTTGGCAAGCAATATATACATGGATATAAAGCAGGATTTCATTCTCACATGTTATGCCATTCATTCATTTCATTCTTTGCAAGCAATATATACATGGATATAAAGCAGGATTTCATTCTTTCATATTGTGCTATACTTTCATTCATTCTTGATAATCATGCTTTTCATTCTTTATTCATAATTTCTCTTTCATGTATAGGTATATATATATATATACTTGTATAACACATATGATCACATTGACATTCATAACATTTATTCACTTAGTGTATACATCTCAGCCCCAAAACATTTGAAAACATTTGCACATAACATAGAAGGGGGCACATAGAACTCACCTGATGAGTAGTTTCTGTAATACACTAAGCTGGCTACTGGGCTTCACTAATGTCACTCACGATCTGTATAATAAAGTCATACACATAAGATGGTGCTCCTAGATGACACTAGACATTACTATGCTTGAACATAGTAGTTTCGATTGAATAGCTTATATCGAAACTTGGTAGTTTCGATAGGTTGTTTCTGTCGAAACTTGGTAGTTTCGATAGGTAGTTTCGATAGATAGTTTCGATAGGTAGTTTCGATAGATAGTTTCGATAGGTAGTTTCGATAGGTAGTTTCGATAAGTAACTTATGTATTATCTTAGCTTCGGATCGGGGGCTCATATCGAAACTATGATAGTTTCGATAGTTTTGATAGTTTCGATTGGGCCTGCATATATCGAAACTGGGTAGTTTTGATAGGTCTGCACATATCGAAACTAAGTAGTTTCGATGGGTCTGCACATATCGAAACTAAGTAGTTTCGATGGGTCTGCACTTATCGCCTTCCCCAAAAATCCGAATGTTCTGCATGCGAATCTGATCATGTCGATATCTAGATTTTCTTTGATCAAAACGTTCGTTTTTCATTCTAGATGCTATACCTAAGTTCACTTTCAAGTTTCATCCGCAAAAATCGTTATCTTTTAGCCAAAACCCGAAAACTCCCAAAACGAACAAAAACTCATAATGTGATCGAATCGTTACCTGGATTGGATTTCTGATTCAGAGGATATGATCACGAGAACAGCAGCAACGTTCTCCTGAATTCCCGAGTTGATCCGTCACTTTCTCTCTCTAGACCCGAGCTCTCCTTTCTCTCTCTAAAAGCTGCGTGAGTTGGGGAAATGAGCAGGGAAGAGGGCTGCCTTGCCTCTTATGCGCATGGGCTTCCCTCGGCCCATTGAAGCCGGGCCCAGGCCTGCTCCCTTTTTGTTTAAATATTCCAACTAAACCGCCGGTCTCGCTATATTTATTCGTTTTATTATTTTTAAGATGTTACAAGTCTACCCTCCTTAAAGAGGTTTCGTCCTCGAAACTGTTCATACGTTAAACAATTGAGGGTATAGTCCCTTCATCTCGTCTTCTTTTTCCCACGTAGCTTCTGACCCTTTTCTGTGCTTCCATTGTATCTTGACTAACGGTATCGACTTATTGCGTAGTCGTTTCTCAGCTCGGTCAAGAATGACTATTGGTTCATCTACATAATTTAGACTGTTATCCACTTCGATCTCGTCGTAAGGTATGTGAGCTGTGTCGTCAGCTAGGCACTTGCGTAAGTGCGACACGTGGAACGTAGGGTGTATTCCACTAAGCTCGACGGGTAGGTCGAGTCTGTAAGCAACTTGACCCACTCTTGCTACAATCTTGAAAGGTCCGACAAACCTTGGACTTAGTTTGCCACGCTTTCTGAACCGAATGATTCCTTTCCACGGTGATACTTTCAACAGTACCATGTCCCCTACTTGAAACTCTAAATCCCTCCTTCTCTTATCCGCGTATGATTTCTGTCTGTCTTTTGCGGCTTTCATACGAGCCTTGATTTGATCAAATTTCTCAGAAGTAGCTTTGACCACTTCGAGACTTGCAAAATCCTTCTGTCCAATTTCCCCCCAACAAACCGGGGTCCTACATTTCCTCCCATACAACATTTCAAATGGCGGCATGCCAATAGTCGAGTGATAGCTGTTGTTATATGAAAATTCTGCCAATGGTAGATGGCTGTCCCAACTCCCACCGAAGTCAATGATACAGGCCCGGAGCATGTCCTCCAAGGTCTGAATGGTCCTTTCCGATTGTCCATCGGTTTGGGGGTGGTAAGCGGTGCTGATGTTCAGTCTAGTGCCCATTGCTTCATTGAATTTCTTCCAAAACCTTGACGTGAATCTAGTATCCCTGTCAGACACAATCGACAGCGGCATACCATGTCTGCTCACAATTTCCTTGATAAATACTTCTGCTAGCTTTTCAGAAGAAGAAGTTTCTCGTATTGGCAAGAAGTGAGCACTCTTTGTCAAGCGGTCGACGATCACCCAAATGGTATCATTGCCTTTAGCTGTTCGCGGTAGCTTGGTAATGAAGTCCATTGTGATCTCTTCCCACTTCCATTCCGGTATTGGTAAAGGTTGCATTTTTCCGCATGGTTTCTGGTGCTCGGCCTTAACTAGAGAACACGTTAGGCACTTGCTCACGTATTCTGTCACATCATTCTTCATGCCAGGCCACCAGTATTCTTTCTTCAAGTCTTGATACATTTCGTTTGTCCCGGGGTGGATAGAATAGCGAGACTTATGGGCCTCATCGAGTATTTTGGCTCTAAGCTCACCAATCTTAGGTATCCACATCCGGCCAAACCTAGTTCGTACTCCGTATGCATTCGCATCTAAGTTCCCTTGTTGTCCTACTATTCTTTCCCGTTTCACATTTCTTTCTAACAATGCTTCATCTTGTGCCTTTGATATTTCACCCATTAAGTCTGGCGTTATAATCAACTGACACGCTTTGATCCGGATAGGTGCCGATTCTTCCTTTCTACTTAAAGCGTCAGCCACTACGTTTGCCTTGCCTGGATGGTACAATATCTCACAGTCATAGTCTTTCAGTAGCTCTAACCATCTTCTTTGCCTCATGTTTAGTTCCTTTTGTTCGAAAAAGTATTTCAAGCTTTTGTGATCGGAGTAGATGGTGCATTTAACTCCATACAAGTAGTGTCTCCATATTTTCAACGCGAAAACTACTGCTGCTAATTCTAGATCATGTGTTGGGTAGTTAACTTCATGAACCTTTAGTTGCCGCGATGCATAAGCAATTACCTTTCCTCGTTGCATGAGTACGAACCCTAAACCTTGCCCTGAAGCGTCAGAGTAGACTACTAAGTCTTCATTTCCCTCAGGTAGTGTTAAGACTGGAGCTTGAGTTAATCGTGTCTTAAGTTCCTCAAACGCGTTGTTTTGGGTTGGACCCCATTCATACTTTACTTCCTTCCGTGTCAGTTTGGTTAGCGGCGAGGCAATTCTTGAGAAATCTTGGATGAACCTTCGATAGTAGCCTGCCAACCCTAGAAAGCTTCGTATCTCTGGTGGTGTCTTTGGGATGTTCCATTCCTTTACTGTCTCGATCTTTGCAGGATCCACCATGATGCCGTTTGGGTTTATTACATGACCTAGGAATTGGACTTCCCTAAGCCAGAACGCGCATTTGGAGAATTTTGCGTACAACTTTTCCTGCTTTAGCACCTCCAGAACCTCTCTTAGGTGACAGTGGTGATCACCCTCGCTTTTTGAATACACCAGTATGTCATCTATAAAGACTATCACCGATCGATCCAACATTGGTCGACATACTCTATTCATCAAATCCATGAACGCTGCTGGTGCGTTGGTCAATCCGAAGGACATCACGAGAAACTCATAATGCCCATAACGCGTGCGAAATGCGGTCTTTGGAACGTCTTCTTCTCTTACTTTCAACTGATGGTAACCCGACCTAAGATCGATCTTTGAGAACCAACTCGCACCTTGCAGTTGATCAAAAAGGCCGTCTATTCTAGGCAGTGGGTATTTGTTCTTTACTGTTCTCTTGTTCAATTCGCGGTAGTCGATACACATGCGCATACTGCCGTCCTTCTTCTTTACAAATAGTACCGGAGCGCCCCATGGTGAGATGCTCGGCCTAATAAATCCTTTCTCGGTTAGTTCCTCTAGTTGGGACATCAATTCCTTCATTTCTGACGGAGCCAATCGGTAGGGGGCTTTGGCAACGGGCTCAGCTCCTGGCAGTAAATCAATCTGAAATTCTATTTCCCGATCGGGTGGAAACCCAGGTAGATCCTCAGGGAATACTTCCGGAAAATTGCACACCACGGGTACATTCTTGAGTTCTTTCGTTTTCATTCTATCATCTATAACATATGCCAGATAAGCTTCGCAGCCGCGCCTCATGTAACTTTCGGCCTTAATCATCGAGATGACGTTCGGCATTGTGCAATTCCAATCCCCATAAACCGTAATTGGACTGCCGCTAGGACCTTTGAGGTGTATCCTCTTACGTTTACATATGATTTGAGCTTCGTTGGCAGCTAGCCAATCCATACCCAATACTATATCGAATCCTCCTAAGGTGAGAAGGATTAATCTAGAAGGAAATTTATGACCCTCTATTTCTATTATGCAATCCTCTGTTACTTGGAATACTGCCGAATTTTTACCAACGGCAGTTTGTACACTAAAGGCCTTTACTACTGTGTTGATAGTGCAATTCAGTTTTCGACTAAAGGCATTTGATATAAAGCTTTTACTAGCACCCGAGTCAAATAATATAGCCGCATGTTCATCATTAACTAGGAACGTACCTGACACAACATCAGGATTTCCCCTTGCTTCCTCCTCAGTCAGGGCGTAAGCTCAAGTCCTAGTCTTTGGTTGTTCCTGTTCCTTTTCTTTTCCCGAACCAGATTGTCTGGCTTTTCTGCAATCCTTAGTCAGGTGACCAAACAGTCCACATACTTGGCATTTAGTGTCTCTCAAGCAGTCACGAGAGTAGTGCCCCGCCTTCCCACACCTGTAACATGTGGTGGAGCCGACCCGGCACTCGCCAAAATGTTGCCTTCCACATTTCTTGCAGGTTTCATATTTGTCCGACCTTGGTTTCTTATTTTCAGTTATTACGTTCCCTCTTCCGGTGCCTCTAGACGGGTTCTCCCACTTTCTCTTTTGGGTTTCTGTTGGTGGGTCCTCATTGGCATAATCGTCGTACACGATTCCGCTCAGATTCACTACCGACTCGAAGGTCGAGGGTAGATTGGCTTTCACGTGGACACGGACCCTTTGAGGTAGGCCCTTCACATAATACTTGATCATTCGCTCTTCTGTCTCCACCAGGTGGGGTACCAGCTGTGCCAACTCATTGAATCTAGAAGTATACTGGCGGTGTGTCTTGTTGCCAGCTTTAAGGTTTAGGAATTCATTTTCCACTCGATCAATTTCGTTCTGGGGACAGAACTTTTGAATTACCAGCTTTTTCAGTTCTTCCCATGTCATTCTTGCAAGAGCGTTTGGGGACTTTGTCCTCTGAATGTTCCTCCACCAACCTAGGGCTTCATTGGTGAAAGAATGAGCAACATATTTAACAGCCTGGTCTGGTCGACACTCGCTGATGTTGATTACAGCACTCATCCTCTCAATCCATTCAAGCGTTGCCACTGAATCTTTGCTCCCATCGAACTTGGGTGGGTCTCCGTCCTTGAAACCTTTGTAAGTGCACCCACGATTGCTCGATCCAATCTTTATTTCATCCCCATCACTGTCATATACTTTCTCTTCATTGTTTCCTTCATCCTCCTCCTTACTTTTCTTTATTGCCTCGGATAGTAGATCAGGCAATACCTTCTTCAAAGTGAGCACAACTTCACGGGCAATAGCATCCCTGACTTCAGGTTCCAACTGTATAGGCCCTGGACTGTCGTTCATAATTGGGGTCACTTCTGTTTCGTGCACACTTTCGGTGTGCTCTGCGTGCACACTCTCTTCTTCTTCAAATCTTGGGTTCAACGGAGGTCTACCTCGTCGGCCAGTGCGACCGCCTCGAGGTCCTGTTCTTCCTCCACCAGCCATAGTTCTTAATTTCCTGATAGTTAAAAAGGGAATACATCAATGTCATTTCTTCAGATCATAGTTTGGAACAGTACGAGCAAGGTAAATTCTTAATTACAGTGACCGGTTTGTGATTACTAATTTACATTGCTTTTCGGGTTCGAAACTCTTCAAATCAGTCGTGGCATTAACATCTATTTGTTCTAAGTTAAGGTATCTATTCCTATGCAAGAGTATTAACTTTATGACTTACTTACCGTGCTAGCGTTGGCGTTGGTTACCCATACTGACATCCGTGCGTTGGTCCCATAATCAGTTTGAGTCTAGACATTTAGGGATGTCTAAATCTCTCAAACTATTGCTCTGATACCAACTTGTAAGGCCCCTTTTCCGGGTGACCTCACTTGTTGGATTTACTCATAAACATAGCCATAAATACTGAACTTAAATTTAAAACATTCATCATTCAATTACATTACATAACAGCGGAAGTCTTAACAATTAAAAACACAACATTGTCTTAACAAACAAAAGTGGGATGTCAGTCTTGTGCCGGGTAACCTTCACGCCATCGCACGACCTTTTCTTCCTTTACCTGAAATGTATACTAAAAGTCAGCTAACGCTGGTGAGTTCTAGTTTAATGCAATTTGATATAAACATTCTATTCTTTACTTTATAAGTATGCATTACTGTATAGTCATTCATATAAATACGTATTCATAACTTTTGTCTTTCTTTTCATCTTTCTTTTCTGTATTTTTGTGATTTCATATATATATATATGCATTCACCCTTTTCTTTCTTTTCTTTCTTTCTTTAATTTCATGGGTCATACTATATAAGGGTGATCAACCCGTCATTTGCTTACGAATGTCACAAAGACAATCGCCGTGGTCCATCGTCATGGCCCACCTATACTTACAACCGTCCGGCAACTAGTGCCGTCCGTCATTTTATTCTTACAACCGTCCGGCAATCTTTGTCCGTCCGTCATGACTTACAACCGTCCTACCGTCGTAGGCCGTAATTCGCCCGTCTACCCGAAGGTATCCGTTTCCCATGCGACTATTATTTATACAACCGTTCTACTATAATATGCCAATTGCTTCGACCGTCCTTTAATGGCATTCGTACGTCCTAGCTGATGAAGGAACGCACTTGTCCCGGTTGTAAAATAATCACATGGTCGTCCGTCTACCGAAGTAGCCGTTATCATCGAAGCGTCCATAACATTTTCTGTACTTGGCAAGCAATATATACATGGATATAAAGCAGGATTTCATTCTCACATGTTATGCCATTCATTCATTTCATTCTTTGCAAGCAATATATACATGGATATAAAGCAGGATTTCATTCTTTCATATTGTGTTATACTTTCATTCATTCTTGATAATCATGCTTTTCATTCTTTATTCATAATTTCTCTTTCATGTATAGGTATATATATATATATATACTTGTATAACACATATGATCACATTGACATTCATAACATTTATTCACTTAGTGTATACATCTCAGCCCCAAAACATTTGAAAACATTTGCACATAACATAGAAGGGGGCACATAGAACTCACCTGATGAGTAGTTTCTGTAATACACTAAGCTGGCTACTGGGCTTCACTAATGTCACTCACGATCTGTATAATAAAGTCATACACATAATATGGTGCTCCTAGATGACACTAGACATTACTATGCTTGAACATAGTAGTTTCGATTGAATAGCTTATATCGAAACTTGGTAGTTTCGATAGGTTGTTTCTGTCAAAACTTGGTAGTTTCGATAGGTAGTTTCGATAGGTAGTTTCGATAGATAGTTTCGATAGGTAGTTTCGATAGATAGTTTCGATAGGTAGTTTCGATAGGTAGTTTCGATAAGTAACTTATGTATTATCTTAGCTTCGGATCGGGGGCTCATATCGAAACTATGGTAGTTTCGATTGGGCCTGCATATATCGAAACTGGGTAGTTTCGATAGGTCTGCACATATCGAAACTAAGTAGTTTCGATGGGTCTGCACATATCGAAACTAAGTAGTTTCGATGGGTCTGCACTTATCGCCTTCCCCAAAAATCCGAATGTTCTGCATGCGAATCTGATCATGTCGATATCTAGATTTTCTTTGATCAAAACGTTCGTTTTTCATTCTAGATGCTATACCTAAGTTCACTTTCAAGTTTCATCCGCAAAAATCGTTATCTTTTAGCCAAAACCCGAAAACTCCCAAAACGAACAAAAACTCATAATGTGATCGAATCGTTACCTGGATTGGATTTCTGATTCAGAGGATATGATCACGAGAACAGCAGCAACGTTCTCCTGAATTCCCGAGTTGATCCGTCACTTTCTCTCTCTAGACCCGAGCTCTCCTTTCTCTCTCTAAAAGCTGCGTGAGTTGGGGAAATGAGCAGGGAAGAGGGCTGCCTTGCCTCTTATGCGCATGGGCTTCCCTCGGCCCATTGAAGCCGGGCCCAGGCCTGCTCCCTTTTTGTTTAAATATTCCAACTAAACCACCGGTCTCGCTATATTTATTTGTTTTATTATTTTTAGGATGTTACATAAACTGAACAAAAGGAATGTCGTACACGTTGGTTTTGTACGTCGTGTCTACCAACATCAAGTGCGGGAAGGAGCGCCACATTTTATAGGAGGTAAGATGACAAAAGAAAATATCTTCCACGACATTAGTGGAGGGATTCTCCCGGGTGTGATACACGAACTCTTCAGATTGTAGTAAGTTTTTAAGTTCTTGCATTGGTGTCAGGCCTATTTTACTTTAGTCCCTAATCTTCATTGTGGCATTGTATATGTCCTGAACAACACATCTGCTACCGGGAAACTCTTCCCGTACGGCTGCAAGAATGTAGCGTGCACACACGTGCTGCCGGTGTAACCTCTCAACCAGATCAATTTCCCCGGCTGACATCTTCCTAAGCTGCGCATGGCCCTCCTCAAATACAACAGGATCGTGGTTGTGTCTCTCGTCTGTCACGTCCAACCTCAAAATATTACTCTTTCCGATGTACCTCCCTACGAGCTTAAAGGGATATGATTTTTTTTATGCTCCCATTACGCCTGACTGTGCCCCTGCATTTAGGTTCCCCACCACGATTGCATCCGAGTTCCACATCTTTTTTCCTTGACCGACTGACGATGCACACATGCTCGCGTCCTCTCTTATTAGCCCAATCCACCAAATCCTCATGAGAATTAAAATTCTGAAATAGTTACAAGGTCAAACTTAAAACCTAGTACATAAAACAAATAAATAAACAATTTAAACGAACGAAAGATTTGTTGTCATACTTTGTCTGTTTTATATGAAACTGTCGCCTTGCGTATGCGATCATCGTCCAATGCATTCTCCGCATCCCCATCGTTTCCTTTCAAATGAACGGAAGACTCACTGTCATCTGTGTCATTCCTATGGAAACTATCCGACACGTGTGTAGGTTCGGGTTGTGACTGGTACGAGAAATGTTCATAATCCAGTTCTGGTTGTGACCGGTATGAGAGATGTCCGTAATCTGGTTCTGGTTGTGGCCGGTACGACCCTTGACCGTAATCCGTCGGTCCAAATAGTGACATGTACGCCTCTTGACTGTAATTCAGTAATGGTTGCTGCTACGACGACTCTTGACCGTATGTATTTAACGGGTTGGTTCCCCCCCCCACGAAGGGTGACTCCCAAATACGAAATACTCCTAAAAACGTAATGGTCGGTTAGATACCCGACGTAAAATAAAGACTTGCACACCACTAAGTTTACCCGTCCAAGTAGAACCCTTAATAAAATAAAGACTTGTTAAACTTGGTTCAGATCTTTAAAGGTTGGCTCCTCATTCAAATCTGGAAGCTTCAACTTTTGATAAGGATCTCCCGAACCCGACATCGCTGTCAGGCGTGAAACAAATATTACATGGGTGTCCCAACAACAAATAACCACAACCAAGAACTCAAACACGCTCTTTCGTCTATACTTTCTATTCTTTTTTATTATGGTGAAAATGGTAGTGTCGGGTTTGTGTATGATGGTGGGTTTAGTGTGATGAAAGTGAGTGGTGAGAGTTGTGGATTGTGGGTTTAATGTGAGGAGAGTTGTGTTTAACTTTGGGTTTAGTGTGTGAGTGAGTGGTGAGAGTTGTCTTAATATAAGCTGAATCTGCAACCTAACCGTCACGTATAGGTCTAACGGTGACGGTTAGGTTAGGTGTCCGACAACACTGTCAACGTTAACTTTCTATCAAAACAACCTCGTACACAACCGTCATGTATTGGCCTATACGTGACCGTTATGGTTCCTTTTTGCAGGTTGCACAACCTCGTATCAACCTCGTATCATCAGTGTCCTTTTTATTGCCGGACACACGAGAGACATACCGTCACGTTTAGGTCGAAACGTGACCGTTTGGGTCACAACCGTCACGTTTAGACCAATACGTGACGGTTAGGTCAGGTGTGAAAAAAAACCAGCGGTGTCCCCAGCACAACCCGAAAATAATGAGTTGTAATCCTTAAACCCAATTGGAATTGGATGTGGGTGACAGGTAAGAAAGCACCGGCTAAGGGACATGAACCCTAAAAATGGGAAGTATGAGGAAGTGTTGGTGTGGGTCAAGTGGATCATAGTCCTACGAAACCATCTAAATTTGGGACAAGAAATGAGACATTTTATTAGGCAATTGATTTTAAAGATACCAAAACGTATAATGTCATCAACATGTCATATTGGGACAAAGCTTACACAATAAATATACAATAATTTTCCAAATTAAAGTTAAGAATATTAGGTTACTTTATAAAGACCAAAAGTAATTATTGCAAACGATTATGTGTATGAATAAATATACTTTTTATAAAAGGAAAAATTGCAAATGTTACTAACAGTTGCTATCAATGTTTATAAGGAAAGCGGAATAGCTGGTATACGGAACAACGTGGCCGTACCTAGGTATGAGTTATGAAGGTCGGCCGCGCCCCATGAATTTTTTTTTGTTTAATATATATTGAATGTAATCCCGAGCTACCCTCGAAAATTTTGATACCGACTCCAAGAAATTTTGAAACGACCCCAAGAAAAATGAATTTAAGATTTTAAAATTTTATAGATTTAAAAGTATTATAAACTAAATAAATAATAGAGTTAATTGATCAAATGGCCCATGTGGTTTTATCAAATTGCATATTTGACCCTCAGGTTTTTAATAACAAATGTAACGGAAGTAGTAATCTGAAGGAGAACCATCTTGATCTAACCAAGATGCCCACTAATGATCCAACTGCCGAAAATGAAGAACCCAAATCACAAACATAGGAAAGTAGGGGTTTTTACATTTAGGTTATGATGAAGATCACAACTAAAACTTCACACCAACTATTCTTTTTCTCAATCCAGATTCAAATTGGTTTATTCAAACTCCCATTTTGAGCATAACCATCATTTACACTAGTTTGAACCAACAAGGGCGAGAGATGTCTCATGATTAACGTAATAATAGATCCCGTCTCGACTACATACAATTATCATTATACTTTAGACTACTCCCAATGAAGGCCTTTAGACAACATGATAAAAAAACTACGCTTCACCATGTCAAGGAATAACATTCGTAAATTCAAGTTCCAGTACGCATCTCAGGTGTGAGGATATAGTGACAACCATTTCAATGTCTACTTATGATAACGATCAATGAAGTAACTTTCTTCTCAATAAATATTTGTGAACTTGGCTACAAATCTTTGATTATTTCTTCTCTATGAAATCAACCAACGGTTCACAATAGTCTTACTTCAGATTTATTCTCATAAGTTCGACCGACCATAAACATTTAAAATAAGCTTCTTTATTCTTAAATCTTAAATATGTTGATATTGAACACATTATACATTAATGAATGATAACATAATCTTTATTTCTTAATCAGATAGAATGTAACTGTTATATATCCTTTATATAATAAATTACTATCTCAAGATGACACGTGTCATCTTTCTATGAGGTCAACTAAAGTTTTTCCCGCCTAAACTAAGTCAACAGAAATTATAGAGTCATTAATTCGAATCATTAACTTTCGTTAAATACAATTAAGAAGTTTTAATATTATGGAAATATCAATTAAAATCTTTAACTTTCAAATTATGAAAAATTATAAATTATATTTTTTTTTTCATTTTTATATTATTTGAATTCGATATATATACGTAACTTCAGTCATGAAAAATACTTATAATTTTATGAATTATGTCGTTTTTCTTGTTCAAATCGTGTAGTACACGGGGTTTTTAACCTAGTTCCAAATATACAAATACTAATATAGATAGATTCCACTTTCTAGCTTTATTAAACGTCGTGTACGTAGCATGCTCCTCTTATGTGACTTAAAGTGTGTGATTTAGTAATTAGGCATGCTAGATATTTTTATTTTCTATCTACCTTTTTCTTATGGAGATATCTCAACATGTCTCGATGCTTAGCATCACATTGAGATTTGCAATGAACTCATTCATTCAAAACCATCTCCTCTCATATGGATAGGGTACACAAAATTTGAAATGAACTCTTTCATACAAACCATATATTTATGTCTTCAATGCATCATTAGATGATGTAACCTATCCAGACTTGGTGGTTGACTGTGTAATTATACTATGCTTAAAACTATTAAAAAATTACATCACGGTTGAGTGTGAAACCGCATCCTGTTTGTAATCAAGAATCATCTTGATCATCCTGGAAGCAAGTGTAAGTGTAACACTTTACAATGAGCTCTGCTTTCACCCCCCGTGAACATTAAGAACATATCCTTAGTCATTTTTAAGTACTCTAAGATGTGCTATCAATGGATCCTACCATTGTTAGGCTAATTTTGGCTTAAATCATATGACAAAATCGCTCAGATCTTGTGCATAACATTAATTCTTTAACAGAAACATATGAAAGTGTTTCCATCTTAATCTTCTCGTCATCCATTTTGGGAGATTAGGGTTTGTTACGAATCGTCCCATGTGTCATGGGTAAGAAACCACTCTTGGAATCTTTCATTTATAGTGCACCATAAAAACGTCACATTGTGCCCATCGCCCACGCTACGTGCAACTATTTGTTGCACCCTTTAGGGTCCCCACTTAAGTCTCAATCGAAGGAAACAATTAGCTTAGAAGACTCCCACTTATGTACCACTTAGAGTTTTGTCATCCTACCTACGTAGGACAAGTTCCATCCACTTCCTTCCAATTTCCATAGCTTTTAAAGTATCAAACACACACTTCAATCATTGATATCTCATTAATCTTAGCTTTGTTCTGGATAAGTTTAGTTCGTTATAAAGCTCTCATATAGTAATGATTATAAATAATGATTATAAACTTAAAAAAACGGTTTTATAAATAATGATTATTCGAAGTGGGTAAAATGAGGGGGTACGACAAGAAGGAGGGGGTACGAGAAGTAGGAGAGGGAGGAGTATACGTTTTATTTTATAGAAAGTGTTTTTAACCTTTAAAAACAGTTTTAGAAATAATAATTTTTCGAATGAGGTAAAAGACAAGTTTAAAAGTTATTTTCTCAAGGATATGGTACGACAAGTAGGAGTGAGGGGTATGTATAGCCTAACCTTAATTAATTACATGTTGAGAATTCTCAAAATGCTCCTTTTTGTTCCGTTGTGTGATAATGTGGCTGAAAATTGTTTTCTATTCCAAGATCTCCAACTCCTCTTGCATCTTCACCATTATTAATTAGAGTATAGATCTACCCGTGTTATTGTGGTGTGGTGTGGTGTGATGTGGTGTGATGTGATAATAAAGTGCACGTCATGTGACGCCACGTCACTACCCTCATTATCACACCACCTATCACTTGGCAAGAGGTATACCCGTGTGATTGTGGTGATGTGATAATTAAATGATTCTCTTTTAATTTTAATTTAAATAAAATAAAACATAATAAATAATATTTCATTAATAATTAAAAAAAAGTTACGTTACTAAAAAAATTACCCATGAATATTTGAATTTTCGTAAACATACTCAATCAAGTCCGCCTTTAGAGCGTTATGAATTTCTCGGTTGCGTATTTCTTGTCAGTTTACTCGCTTTTGATCTTCATCAATTTCTTCGTGGGTAAGCTCCTCCTCATTTGGCTGTATTGACAAATTGTCACTCTTTGATCATCTAAAATCATATTTGTCACACCCCCAAATTCCACCCACGTCGATCCGCCACGGGGGCCGTGAAAAACCAGGAACCGAGTCATTAGTCATATCAAAAGAAACTATATGAATTTAATAAAAAAAACCATCAAATACTCAAAGCAAATGCGAAAGCGTAAAGTAAAATATTTAATGCGCAAACAAACACGCCCAAAACCAAGTTGCTTAGAAGAAAGTAAATCATTTAAATGCTTGCAGTAAATCAGAACTCTCATGCATGTCCTAATCGTGTGATCGTGCCTTAACGACCTGAGAAAACATGTTAAGAAAATATGTCAAAACTTGGTTGGCGTGTTCACGGGTTTCAGTTTTAAATAATGTTTGCTAGATAATGTACATTCTAGATATATCAATAGGTAGCTAGCCTATGTTCAAGTTACTTAAGTGCTCGCAATCGAAGCTAATTGTTTGTGTTTGATGCCTTCCACCATGTCAATCAACAGTGGTGATGTGTTAGGTCAACTTTACACCAGTTCTACCTCCAGTCGAGTTAGCGCGACTAACGCGGGTGAGTTTTGTCAAACCCAGTAGTACTACTCAACATTACCTCGCTAATTGCATATTAAACGGTTCGATGTGTAAGGACTTTCATGGTAGGTGTTACACTTAGTTTAACATGTGATATATAAGAACTACAGAATCTAATGTTTGCGTCATATTTTCTCCCTTAGTTTAAAACAGAAAAAAGGGCCCTTGAAACTCACCTGAATGGATGAATAGCACAACGAGCTAGCATAGTAAATAAGGATGCTGCTGATCGTTATGGATGCCATAGAATATGATTATGATAGTTTAGCACACATAAGAATATGTGATGACACACGGGAAGAACGAACATCCTAAATAGGCTTATGATTAACGAAAAGGAACCTTGTCATCAGGATTAGGAAATCCCTAAATTGATATCTAGTAAGAACGTGATACGCGTGAAACACAACTATATACCAGATGGACAAATACTAAATAGTAAATAAGACGTTTTCGTGAGAGAAATGATTGTTAAAACGATAATATAGATAAATATATTAGTTTTATTTATAAATAAAATGATAGTTAAATTAATTAGAAAATTAATCCCGAGCACACGATCGTTTTTCGGTAACAAATCGAGCTAACATAATATTAAAATAACTAGCTTACAACCCGTGTAATACACACGGGGTGAAATATCAACACATAAATTTCTTAAATCTTTTTTTTATATATTTTACAGGTGTAAAAACGTATCACATATACTAAGAATAGAAAATAAAAATCAAAATATATAAAAGTTGATTTATAATTGAGTTTCAAAAATACATTAATTAATATTTAATGTAATTTGACTTTCATTTATTATATGAATGAAAATAAAAGTTACATAATTAGATTTTCAAAGTTTCTTATAATAAGGAATAATTTAAAATAAATGTGTTTTATTAGTATACAAATCATTTTATTTAAAAATGTATTACTGTTAATGGTGCATTTAATAGGAGAGAAAGTCGGGAAAAAAATGATGAGAATGAATTTGAAGACGACACGTGGCATCAAAAACCTTTATTTATTAGTATGTATAGATATAGATATAGATATAGATATAGATATAGATATAGGGATGAGTTATGTATAAAATAATAGCCTAAAAATCGTTTAAAAAAAATAAAACAGTTGGGGAGGGTCGAACACGGGTCTCCTCTGTGCAACCCCAACGACACATCCATCTGGACTGAAGTCCAGTTTGAGAACAATGCCCGGCCCAAATGCTTATAACCCTAATCTGCGATCAGGGTTCCTCCCCAAATCTAAATTGAAATCCAATTTTGATTGTAGGTTGTTCGATTGATTCAATAGCCACAGGGCTTTTGTAAAACAGTTGATTTCGAGTTTCTCTGTACCAAATAATTGGATTAATACGTTGGTTTAAACAGGTTTGTTCGAGTTTTTAAACGTGAAAACCCTAGATTTATTTAAGAATCAATTACATGAAATTCGATCGGATTGGCTATCTGTGTGTTTGATTACCATGTTTAATCTAGAGATGAAAACGAAGCTATATGTGTGTTTGATTACCTTGATTGATGTCGAATTGGTGGAGATCGACTAGGCTACGGTTTCGACTCTGACGGGTTGAACTCTAGTGGCTTCCATTGCTTCTCCGGTGAAGTTGATGAGGGAGAAAGATTCAGAGAGGATCGATTTAGGTGTGTAAGTGTTTGATTGTGAAATGATGAACGGATTTGATCGAATTCGATAGTATTATTTATGTTTTTTCGGTTATGGTTTGAATGAGGTTTATTATGATTAAATTGTAATCATTATCAATCAATAACGCATAGAAACGGTTTGAACGTGGTCGAAATCATCAAGGTTGTGCATAACGGACACGAATTGAACGGGATTCAAAGGTTACAAGTTGATTTTGACCAAGAACATCACGGTTTGACTTTCAAAAGTCAACAAATCGAGTTTTGTTGACTATCGCAGTTATAGCCCTTGAAATTTGTAACTAAGCTAACTGGATTTGTGAGATAACGGAGTTTGGGTTAACGGTGTTAACCTGAAATTGCCGGGTACACAAGCATACATAATGTTCCGGATTTTTTTTTGAGACCAAGATCGAGTTGACCGTTCGATTATATGCCACTTATTCTTCAAAAGACCGAACGCTCATTCAATATATTTTCTTGCCGCCTCATGAGCCTTTTTATAATTATTACGTTTAATACCTTCTGTACACGTAAGAGACGTGACAATTGTAGCATATTCTAGATATATTCAATGGCTAGATAATACGCTTGTAATGCGATCCTCTAAATTCAAACGATGAGTCAGGTGCGGTTCCATTGATCATATCGTCGAATATAGGCGATTGATTAAAAACATTAATGTCATTGTTCGCACTAGCAACGCCAAAGAATGTATGCCAAAACCATAGATCATTTGAAGCCAAAACTTCAAGCATAATACTTAGTCGAGGATGATCGCCGCGTTCAAACTGACCTCGCCACGCATTGGGGAAAATTTTCCAATCTCAATACGTGCAATCAATGCTACCGAGCATCCCAAAAAATCCGTGTTTAGCTTCATGAAAAGCATATACCTGTTGAATGTCGCTAGCCGACGGTTTACGTAAATATCTATTACCGTACAAAAAAATCATAGCTTTAGAAAACTTGTAAATACATGACCTGATCGTTCATTTTGACATCTTCAAGTAATCGTCAAACGAATCACTAGTGGTACCATACGCCATTTGATGAATCGTGGCCGTACACTTTTCAATGGAGGTGAAGCCAACCTGACCTCTCGCGTCAACACATTGACGGAACCAAGACACGTCTCTCTCAAGATTAGTAAAAATTCTTAAAAATAATTTCTGACTCGTACAAACAACTTTCATCAAAGTAATCTTTGAGTAAAAGTGTGTTAACATCCGCACAGTCACGGTTCAGACGTGCGATTCGTTTTAATGGACTTGAATTGGTCCACGCTTAGAATTGCCGATGATAATCGAAAGGATTGAGCGGATTTTATCAAAATTGATTATTTATGGAAAATCTAAAAACCCAAACATTAGTTATAAGTTTAATTTTCCATTTTAACCATTCGTGGAACTTAACTATAAACCATGCTTGTTCTTACCCTCCTATAGTCCGAAATCGTTTTTACAATCTCCTCATCATAATTTCAATTTCTCCAAACTCCCAGCCCTAGTAAGGGTTTCTGGTACCAAAAAGTGTGTACTCGGTACTTGACTTAGCTTCCACATTTATGCATGATCCGGGGATTGTGTAGGAGACTGTTTCAATGGCTCGAACTCGTTACCATAACACCGAACGCCATTACCCGGGCTTCCTAGATTGATGATGAAGACATTTTATAGTAGTATAAAAGTATGAGATGAGGTAAAATATGAATGATATTTATATAGGAGATGAGAATAACGAAAATTAAATAAAAAAAATATTTTTTTTATTTAAAAAAATATCCGTTGAACGGCTTTATTCCCGTTTAAAGTTTTGAATCACCTCGTGAAAAAAAAGCACGTGCAGGAATCACGCCCCCCTTCACACGACAAGGAGGCGGTGTGCAAAGGCCACATTGGCGAGTGCCACACAAGATCACGCCTTCGTTTATGTTGGTATACCGGATGGGCTAAGGGATGAGGAGAAAATCTTCACCATCTATTAATTAGGGATGAGGAGAAAATCTGAATAACTGAACTAACAAAAAAAAATCAAACTTATTAAGAAACTTACTTTTCGATTATAGTTCGTTACATAATTGAGTTTTATGATTTTGTTATGATTATATGTCTATATAAAACCAAAATAACTGAATCCAACAACTATAAAAATCAACCTTATGATTTTGTTTTTTAAATAATATATTTTATGTTAGAAATTATAAATAAACTTAATCGTAAGTGTCGGTACACTTTGTTAAAATTCAATTCTAACCCCTCCAATTTGTTGATACACTTTGTTTCAATTCAATTCTAACCCCTTCAATTTGTTGATACATGTTAAAAATTTAATTCTAACCCCTCTAATTTGTTGAAAGGTCATAACTCACCTTCGACTTTGTAAAATGTCACTTTAACCCTCTCAAGTTTCTAAAGTTTCGAGTTACCCCATGTAGTATATATAATAACTTTTGTTCGTTAATTATTTTTTTTTCTTGATGTCTCGATATAAATTTAGTTAAAAATGGAGTCGTATTCAATGTATAGGGTATTTTTTATGTGTCCTGGTTATATCGACTGGCGGTTACGTACTGGTACCGTGTAGAACGAGATCTACACCGAATAAAAAACATCGGTTTTCTTTATATAAATGCTATTTATCTATGTTTCGATCTTCACAATCGATGTCTATGTACTTAACTACGTTTCTTTTTGTGTTTAGCCACATTAATTCCACCGTATCAGCCGTTTAAGGTCCACTCCCATCGCGTGGCGTAGGGGCCTCCCGCTCGGAGCGCGAGGCTCACAACCGATTGGTCGTAACTTTATACATTTATTATATGTACTTTACCACGTTTCTTTTGTGTTCAGCCACGTTAATGTCACCGCTTAATCTGTTTAAGTTCCGCCTCGCAACGCGTTCCCAATGCGTGACGCAAGAGCCTTTCGTCGTGGAGTACGGGGCTCATTTTCTAATTTTTTTTATATTACTTGTCTCCACATCCTTTATATAATAAATCACTATCTCATGATGCTACGTGTCATCTTTCTGTGAGGTCAACTAAAGTTTTTCCCGCCCAAACTAAGTCAACAGAAATTATGGAATCATTAATTCGAATCATTAACTTTTGTTAAATACAATTAAGAAGCTTTTAATATTATGGAAATTTCAATTAAAATACTTAACTTTCAAATTATGAAAAATTATAAATTATATATATTTTTTTCATTTTCAATATTATTGCTTTATTATTTAAAGTCGGTACATATACGTAACTTCAGTCATGAAAAATACTTATAATTTTATGAATTCTGTCGTTTATATTGTTCAACCCGTGTAGTACACGGGTTTTTTAACCTAGTTCTTGTTTATAAATTAAGACACTTGTAGCTTTTTTTTAATTTACCCGAAAAGGTAAATAAATTAATTAACTTAAATGGACTTGAATTGGTCCACGCTTAGAATTGCCGATGATAATCGAAAGGATTGAGCGGATTTTATCAAAATTGATTATTTATGGAAAATCTAAAAACAAAAACATTAGTTATAAGTTTAATTTTCAATTTTAACCATTCGTGGAACTTAACTATAAACCATGCTTGTTCTTACCCTCCTATAGTCCGAAATCGTTTTTACAATCTCCTCATCATAATTTCAATTTCTCTAAACTCCCAGCCCTAGTAAGGGTTTCTGGTACCAAAAAGTGTGTACTCGGTACTTGACTTAGCTTCCACATTTACGCATGGTCCGGGGAGAAGCCAAATCGCTTTGTGATCTGATGTGTGCAACATTACCCTATACTTTGTGTAGGAGACTGTTTCAATGGCTCGAACTCGTTGCCTTAAGGTCACAAAGCAACAACATTATCAGTTGCTTCAAGCTCTTCAAATTATAAGTTAAAAGGTTCTGGTACCACATATTAGAAAATGGAGAAGAACTCTCATCCAACATTAAAAAGAATTTAAGACGATGAATCAACAACTCTATATCGATATAATTGGAGAACTCCTTCGTTTACGAAGTTAAACTCATTAAACAAGAAGTAATTAAGTGTGTAGAAAGCTTAGGGTTAGGCTAGGCTTGGCTCGTTTATCTTAACTAGCTGAAATGTTGAGCTCGAGTTTGTTTCGTAAAAAGGTCAACTCAGGTTGTGGCTAGTCGAGCTGACTCTTTTATTTTATAAAGAAAAAAATAAATTTGTTATTTTTTTACACATATTGGTATATGTATAAGCCAAAAATATATTTTTAACATACAAATAAAATAATGTAAAGTTTAAAACAATGCAAAAATGGTCATAATCATCTTATATATTTGTATATTGGGCTCATAGTAAAATTTAAGCTTTGAAAATATGTTATAATTTTATATATATTAAAGTGTAGGTTTTAATTTAAATGAGCAAGCTAATGAGTTATAGTTCAAATGGTTAAAATTGTAAATTATTCAAGCTTCAAACGATCCACGGGCCGCCAGCTTTAGCAAGCTTTTACCTTGGCTCTGGTTCGGCACATGTACATAAGAGCCGATTTTAACGAGCTTTTTCCTAATATAATTCGAGCGAGCTTCAAATGATCTGCGAGCCGCTAATTAACTATTTGCACAACATACGCTCCCCTCCCCCTCTTATTCCTACTTTGTTAGTAACAATTACTAGCAACTATATCCCTAAAGTATTAAGCCTTTCACTTAACACCCTTAATAAAGTTAATAAGTGTAGATCCCAGGCATTCAAAATTTAACCATTCAATCAAGAACAAAGATGAAGATGTGATTAACCCTAAAAGAGATTTTATTAATCGATCATCCAACATTCATTTACAATTGAAGACTTCCTATATATACATACATACATACATACATACGGATGCACCCTTTGGATGAAACGACGTGTAAATACCTAATCTCTTTCCAAATTACAAACTCTACATAAAGACACTCCTACTAGATATAATTACATAATAGACACCAAACATACTTTAAACTAATTACATTTTTGAGCCGTTAATTTTATCCAAACTTGTATCTAACAATTAAGGCCAACAACAAGAATCTCTAATAACTTAAAAAATATTCATATATGTTTATCCACGAAAAAAAAACATAACACTTAAAATAAGTGTGGGGAGACGATATATATTTTATGTGTATTTCACGAAATAATCGGAAAAGAGGTATGTGAGGCCTAAAAAGAAAATTTTGAAAAGGGAAAGCTGAGACACATAGTCTTTAAACCCTGTAAACAAGTTGAGTCTCTTCTTTAATTTAATTTCCCAAAAACTTTTTGACATAATTATAATATAAAGATATTCTAATTTGTATATGCTAATGGCTGACCCACCACCCTCAATCCTCCCTATATAAACCATCTCCTACACCATTTCTTATGCACCTCTCAAATTAACACCTCCAGCTACAACAGCACATCACTGTAACTGGTTTATTTGAGTGTGTGACCCAAGAGCAAAAGCTGTAATCATGGTGATTGCTGGTCAATTCCCTCACCTCACTTTTGCATTTGGCCTTATGGGTAATTAATCTCTCTTGATCTCCCCATCATCCATTTCATTTTGATCCTTTGTAACATTATCCGATGATCGTAATCATACGAGGTTTCGATAGCCGTTGTAATAATATGATGAGTGAAGGATCACAAACCATGTATAGTATATATAATGCATGCATGGAAATATAGAGGTTACTTGCCATGCAAGTAAAAAACCTTAACCCTAGCTAACAATATGCTTGTTTTTATTATTTGTTTGTAGGCAATATTGTCTCATTCATGGTGTTTCTTTCGCCATTGTAAGTTAATTCATTTCTCTTTTCATAAAAAAATAGTCATTAATAATAATAAGTGTATATATATATATATGTATGTATCTATATTTATATTTATGTATGTTCTTTCATGATGGATTCAAACAATTTTGCATTGAAAAAACTTAGGCCGACGTTTTATAAAGTTTACAAAAAGAAATCAACCACAGGGTTTCAGTCAATACCCTATGTGGTGGGATTATTCAGCGCCATGCTTTGGATATATTACGCGTTGCTAAAGGGGAATGCCATGCTTTTGATCACCATCAACTCTGTTGGCATTGTCATACAAACCTTTTATCTTTGTGTTTTCGTCTTCTATGCCCCAAAGAAAAACAAGGTATGCATGTGTGAAGGTCTATGATGGTTTAATTTCAATTGTTTTTTAATTTCTCTTTAACCCTAACTTGGAAGTGTTATTTTATGTGTAGATGGAAAGTTTGAAGCTAATCATGTTGTTCATAGTTATTGGATTCGGATTGATTGTTCTCCTAACTCAATTACTTACAAAAGGCGTCCAACGTGGCGTGATAGTTGGATGGGTCTGCCTTGTATTCGCTTTGTGCGTTTTTGTCGCACCATTAGGTGTTCTGGTACGTAAATGTTATTAAAAACAACAACAATAATAATAACAACAACAACGTTGAGAAAAAAACCGTTCATTTCTTAAATTTACTCCATTTCTTTTTATAGAGACAAGTGATCAAGACAAAGAGTGTGGAGTACATGCCAATTCTTTTGACGCTCGCTTTGACACTAAGTGCGGTTATGTGGTTCTTTTACGGTCTATTTCTTGGGGACTTCAACATCGCGGTATATGCCTAACCGATTACAAAATAATTTCAAAATTTTCTCAATCTTTCTAAACACTTTAATTTCTTGATTACAGATTCCAAATACGCTCGGATTCACCTTTGGTATCATTCAAATCATACTTTACTTCGTGTACAAGAACAAGAAGCCGGTCATTGAAGACAAAATCGCAGAATTCAAAGAGAAAATGAGTAAAGCGGATGAACCACCAAGAGTCCCAGAAGTAAAAGATCAACACTCGATCGATATAGCCCTAAACGCGTTTATACGTGCTGAAAACGCTCAAAATCCACATGGTGTGGCGGTTGTTCGTAGTCCAATTGTGGCTAATAACACAATTGAAGTCCCTGCTTGAGATTGATCCTAATTGTTTTTGGTTTGATGCAAAGTGTACCCTCTCTATAAATAACTGTACACTTCTTGATTACATGTTTTTAGGAACCTTAATTTCTGTATTAAAAGTGTATTAATCTGGATATTGTTATGATATTTATCGTACTTTTTTTTCTTTACAATAGAAGAGCCCATTAGTTTCCTATAATTATTTTGATATTGTATATTAGGAACTTTTTATACAACAACAAAAACTACAGAAAGGGGAACATGATTATCTAATATCACTTTTATAAGCTAGTTATTTATTAATGGATTATTGGATTTTAATAATCCCACCTTTTACCAATTGGCCGATAATAATCCCAACTGAGAATATTCTTACCACTGGTCCCTACTTTCAAACTATTTTTTTACATTGGACCCCCCGTTAAAAAAACTTAACGCCGTTAGAGTTTATATGACGTGGACATCTGCAAACCGCCGGAAAGTCGAGCCAAGCTAGCAGTGGTCTCGTGGTGGCTTTTGAAATTGGCTCTGGTGGTGTTTAACTGGTCTCGTGGGTCCGGAAAGTCCAAACAGAGAAAACGGTGGTGTTTAACGAGACCAGTTAAACACCACCAAAGCCAATTTCAAAAGCCAACACGAGACCATTGCTAGCTTGGCTCGACTTTCCGGCGGTTTGCAGATGTCCATGTCATATAAACTCTAACGGCGTTAAGTTTTTTAACGAGAAGTCCAATGTAAAAAAATAGTTTGAAAGTAGGGACCGGTGGTAAGAATATTCTCAGTTGGGATTATTATCGGCCAATTGGTAAAAGGTGGGATTATTAAAATACAATAATCCTTTATTAATTAATAGTAATAGTAACATAATAATAACCATTTCTTTGATGTTCTTTTAAAATCAATCACATTTTTTCTAATAATTACAAAACTAGTTAAGTTTAAATAATAGTAAGGGCTATATATTTTACTATTTTTTTGATAAAGTTAAATTAAAAACTGATGCGGTTATTAAGCAACTAGCTTAGAACCTGTGTACTACACAGGGTGAAAAAAAATTAATAGATAAAATTTTTAAATCTTTATATACATCTTATAAGTGAAAAAATGTATTTTCATATAATAACAATAGAAACACAAAATTCAAAAGTATGTAAAAGTTAATGTATAATTGAGTTTTAAAAATAAATTAATTAGTATTCAAAGTAATTTGATTTTCATTTACTTTTTGAATGAAAACATAAGTTAGTTAATTAGATTTCAAACTTTCTTATAATATGAGATAATTTAAAATAAATGTGTTTTATTAGTATATTTAATAATTTGTTTAAAAATATATTATTATTATTATTATTATTGAAAATATGAATGTGTATTTAATAAAAGAGATAGGCGGAAAAAAATTGTAAGAATGAATGTGAAGGCAACAGGTCAAATCACTCATTTATTATTATTATTTTTCGTATACAAGTGCTACTAAGAAATACGGATAAAAAATGTTTATGTAATGGAACAAGACGTCAGGTCGAATCACTTATTAATTGCGTTATAGAAACGGAGATTATATCTGGAAGTAACATTGGTTATCACAATTTTATCTCTAAAATTTGGTTAACACATTCGTACAAAATAATTTTATTTAAATTTCAAAGAAGAAAAATATGTAATTGTTGAATGTTTTTTAATAACCATGAATAAAAGCTTAGGACAATCGTTTTTAAAGGTTGGTTTGTATTTAAAAGTTTCAGTGTTTATTTATAACCAGTTGTATGTTGAATTATCAATAGTTAAAAGTAGAGATGGACTCAAACTATTAACATTTGGTACACGTGAAAAAATTACCACTACCACGTCAAATCTATACTACATAATAAATAAAAATTTTAATTTCACGTGTCGCCTCCACATTCATTCTTAAATTTTTTTCCCGCCTCTCTCTCTTAATAAATACACTTCCATATTTTCAATAATAATATATTTTTAAACAAATTATAAATTATACTAATAAAACATATTTATTTTAAATCATCTCATATTATAAGAAATTTTAAAATGTAATTACCTACCTTATATTTTCAATCAAATAATAATGAAAGTCAAATTACATTGAATAGTATTTAATGTACTTTTGAAACTCAATTATATATTAATGTTTACATATTTTTTTTATTGTGTTTTGTATTGTTAGTATATGTATTACATTTTTCACCAATAAGATATATATATATATACTATATATATATATATATATAAAGATTTTAAGAAATTGCATGTATTAATCTTTTTTTCACCATGTGTAGTATACAGGTTATAAACTAGTGTTGTATACAATGAATTGTTTTTAAATTTTAAATCAGCATTGTAATGTTTCATTTTACATGTAATTTAATGTAGTGTAAAAACTAAAAAGTACACCACTTAAGAAATGTATTTTCATGTTTTTTTTTTATCTTTTGATTTTTCTCATCCATATAATATTAACATTTAACAAAATAAAAAAATTATCAATACAATATCAAATTTTGTATAAAAAATTTATTAAATATTTATCAATATAATATTAATGTTTCATCATATATAACAAATAGGGTTAAAGCTATTTATTAATAAACGTAAAGATTGTGAAGTAATATGCTATTAAAAGTTGTTTTGAGCGTAACTATTTGAAACAAAATTTAAGGGATGGAGTCAAAACTGCAAAGTATAGAGCATATAAAATTAAGAATTGTTTTTGAAAAATATACTTACGAAAAGTCAAACGTCTTGTTTTCTACTCGTCAAAATATACTCGAACGTTCCCGATGAAAAGTGTAAACGTCAACACCCAATTTTCGAAACTTTGTTTTTTCTAATATTTTAATAATATTGAATTAATAAAAAAAAATTACTTTTTAACAGTAATTTGGATTACTGACGGGTCACTGGTTCACTCGATCATCTTCATCACCTTCAGGAAAAAACCCATCATAAGTGAGAAAACCCCCTGACTCAACCTCGACTTTTTTTTTGCCACAAGTGGGACTTGAACCCAAGATCTCCCCATTTTAGTGAAGTCTTGGATATACAACTTTGCTACTAGACTAATCTAGTGGTTGTAATAAAAAAATTGGATCACTGACCTACCCGATCATCTCCACCATCTTCAGGAGGAAACTCACCATATGTGAGAAAACCTCTAGCCCAACCTGAACCCTTTTTTTTCAAGATCTCCCCATTTTAATAAAGTCCGGTATATACATCTTTGACACTAGATTAATCTAGCGGTTGTAATAAAAAAATTACTAAATATATCAAATCTCACTTGCAAGATGCGATTTGTTTTTTAAATACAATTTAATATTAATTAAATTAATATATACAATTATTAAAGTATTTTAATAATATAATTATATTCAGTCATATTTTATTTTTTTATAATTTTTAAAATATCACATTTTATGAAATTTCAAATATGCGGTTACGACGTGTTGTTTGTCTACGTTTAGATATAAATATTGTTCGAAATAGAGTGAGGTCAATATATTTTATATGAACGTTTTAGTATAAATTAAAATCATTTTATTCGATAAAAAAATTGGTTTATTTCCGTCCTCCGTAATACATATCTTCTATCTTTCGTACTTGAAGTTCGTTATTTTGAGTCTTAAAACTTTTCATACTATTTATCAATCTTTCAAACATCTATACTAATAAATAAAGGTTTAAGTTAACACTTGTTACTTTCTCATGTTTTCTTATATTTTTTTCTCGTCTCTCTCTCTTAATAAATATACATGTATCTTATTAAATAATAGTGATTTTATAAATATATTATTACTAATTATATTAAATAAGAATATATATGATAGGAAATCAAAATATAACTAATCAAAGAAAAATACTAATTTGTTATATACAAACACACATTTCCACTTGATATATCTCGAGACGATCATAATAATCTGACAAGTTATACGATCATAATAGTCTGAAAAGTTAAGACGTATTTACAAATCTATAAGTTATATCGTTTTCAATATTCAACCCGTTTAATACACGGGATTCTAACCTAGTTATATATATATATATATACATGTATATATGTATATATATGTATATATGTATATATTTTTATATGTATATATATGTATATATATATATATATATGTATATATATAGGTTAATGAGAAAATCAAATAGTTGCACAAAAATCGAGAAAACCACTAAAAACCCAATTTTAATCAATCCTATAGTAATAATTATTTATTGCGTTTGACTTACTTGACACTATGCTTTCGCGTTTTACGCTGGAGTGAAGTTCGCTTTTACAACGTGGTACTTTTTAGGGTTTTCGTTCAAGTCGTGTTTTTGTTTAGATATATGTAAATGTAAATAGAAATAAAATCAAAAATAGACTTGGTTGAGATGGTTGTTTGCTCCCATGGCTGTAACCCTGGGCACCAGGGTTCGAGTCCCTGGAGAGTCTCTTCTTATCATTTTTTTAATCAGCCATTTCTTTTATTTTTATTTTTTAATTTTTTTTATTGTTTTCGTATTATTTAATGTTGAACATATTTCACTTAAATATAGTTATGTTTTCTACTTTAGATTTCTTTTTTGTATCGTTTGAATATTAGACAGATCGTCTAAAGGGAACATTACAAATTTTAACAATCTCACTATATCGCGCGAGGTTTAAAAACCTAGTTTAATTAATAGTAAAATAGTTTTGTTACTTTATGTGTTAAATAAAAAACAGTGCTTTTTACGGTTCTTAGAACTCAATTTCATGCGTGTGGATGAATGGATGAGAGGAAGTCAATTTCATGAAATTGGAAGGTAACAAAAAAAACATCTTTACACATCACTTGTCATATGTGGAAAGTAATATGCAACTTGTATATATGCATGTGGATCCTCAAAACTTTATGGGTCTTTTCTTTTCATTTTGCTTATTAATTTCATATTTAATGAAGAGTTTTTTTTGTTTTCTCATGAACTCAACACTATCTGTATAAGAGTTATATCTCAAACATTTAAACTCAAGAAATTTGACAGTTTTTTTTAAAGAAATTTAGTTACCGACAGTTGATGTTCTATTCACACGAATTGCCGACGTTCTGAAACTAGATTCTATAGGATTTGTAACTCCCCACTGGGTGAAACCTGACTTTCATCCTCTAAATCGGTGAAATTGCTGCCACATCACCGGAGAGGGGAAATGGCGAGGGAAACGACTGCGGTGTGGCGAGGGCCACAGCAACGACTGTGGCAAAGTTGGTGGCGGTGATTAATAGGTAAATAAACCGTGAATGATCTGAATCTAGACCCCGTCTACAAATTCATTGTTGGTTTTGTTCATAAATTTCATGGTGTTCTAAAATGTATATGTGTATACCATATAAAGATTAAATGTAATTAAGATATCCAAATTCTATAGCTTTCAAATTTTATCGAAACTAATCTTGTAGGGCAGGAGTTCCGAAATTGATGTTGTTTGTTTATCATGTCTTCACTTACGGTGGTGACATTGTTTTTGTAAGCATTGTAATTGTCCCTGATTAGGGTTGAACTGTTTTGTATTTTTTTTCTATTTGATTTTTCTCATGTTGTATGATTTCGTTTAACCTCACCATTGTAGATATTATTGCACGTCTTTCTTTTCTTTTTTGTTTAGGGTTTTCGACAACCCTGCTTCACCAGCCAGTGCATCCACAACTCCTTATTGCACCAAAAACGCTCGCATTTTCACCCTCTAGAGACTAAAGTGTCACCTTCCATCGAATTTTTCTAATTCGAACTCATAGACACCATCTCTATCGTTGATTATCTTTAAATCGAGCCCTAACCACGGCTCTGATGCTAATTGCTAAGCAATTAACACCAGAAAACTCAAGAACAATCTAACCTCATCGATAGTTCTTTATTAGAGATGAACATCAAACTCAAGACCTGAATCGTAGTTTAGTGAAAGAAAACTAATCAATATTCAAGAACTGAATAAAGAATCCCATGAGAGAATTGGAGGCGAAAATTACGTTCGTCGTGAAAACTAATCGATAATTCTCACTAAATTATGTCCGCCATGAGCGTTTTGGAGGCGAGGAAGATCAAGTATTCAACTTGTTTAGAATCTAAAGAGCCTAGCCATCGTGGTAGAGAACTCCACTGACGAATATCTAAAGTTTGAATTGAAATATCATTAGATATGTTTTTGATACGATCCAAATTGAATTGGGAGATTGACCATCTCAAATCGGTCCCTATCAGTTTTGCTTTCCCATTTTTCAAGAGTAATATTTAGTTGCAACAAAAAGTAAAATACAATGTTCCAAAAGGTTAAAATAACATTGTTTTATACAAACTTGATATAAATTCTGCAGAAACAACTATGGACATCCTCTCAACTTTGCATACCTTCTGCCATATATGTCTGATAATCTCAAGGCATGAGATACAAACTTAACACTATGATGCAGTGATTTTGCCTTAGTTGACTTCTTTGGGATTCGTACACGGGTTTTAAAACAATTTTATATTTGAGCAGAAGCGTGTGTATGAACTGACAGTGGCGGACCAGGAATTTTTTACATGGGGTCGGAAATTTTTTAGTTCAGTTGTATATCGCTAAAAAGTTAGTCCGGTTCAGGTCGGGTCAGGTCACATAGTACACATATCGTCACTAATTATAATTGGGAAATAGTACATAGGGCATAGTATTATTGCAAAATAATATGATAAGCAAAATTCAAAACTTAAAGAAAAACAAAGTAACCTGAAATAGTGAGGATGCAACAACGCAAGGCTGTTCACACAGTGAACCGATCAGCAGAGCGAGAATCGTAAATTCGTGATTAGCGAAAAGGCCTGAATCGTGAGGAGGTATGGCGAGAATCGTGATTGGCAAGTTGTCTTTGTTCAGATTGCGTGAATCGTAAATATGAAATGTCGAGACGTTGATGGATCAGGATTGTCGCTACTTAGATTTTTTATTAGGTTAAATTATTTAAAAAAATTAAATGAACTAAATGTTGACTTAAATGTATAAATGGGTAATGAGTTAATTAAAAGTTGAGTGTAATAGTTTAAACGACTAAAATTTAGTCCATTTCAGTCCAAATATTCAATTAAGTTATTAGTTTAAATGACGATCGATATTAAAAATTATTTCTTTTTTGGGGTTAGTCAAAAAATTTTAGGGGTCGGTGTCAAAATTTCTTATACGGGTCGGCCGACCCACCTACTAAAGGGTAGGTCCGCCAATTTGAGCCGATCCAAACCAATCTTTGGATTGGCCACTAGGAAAACAGATGCAAACTAAAACAGAAACAAAAATAACTATAGATAAAGATAGGGTTTTATACCTTTTGCGAATAAAACGGCTAAACAAATCGAGACACCATGAGATTAACAATTCCAGTCGCTAATTCTTGCAACACGAAACACCCTCCAAAGTTACCGTTGAAAATAATGTAAGTGTATAAATAGATTTTATTTTGCATGTTTGACAGGTTATAGATCAAACACAATATGAATCGACCAATTCATAAGTAAATAGATGCTGTTATTTTAAAGAACATTTTTTCTTATACCGTCCATCCATGTTGGCCACCAAGGGCGAAGCTATGAAGGGGCCAGGGAGGGCCCCGGCCCCTGCCGTTTTTTTCGTTAGTAGTGTTAATTTTGCCGTTTTCGTCCGAAATTTTTTTTACGTATAGAGCCGGCCCCTGCTTATTTTTTTCGGCCCCCGCTTCTTAGATTTTCAAGCTCCGCCACTGTTGGCCACATTCATGCTTGGATGCACTTCAGTTAATATTATCCTTTGCAACATTTGAACAAATCCCCACTTTGCATATCGTTATAACTTACATATCTTCGTTATAACTTACATATCTTAATCGTTTTGTATTTAAAAAAGGTTGTTTTGGGATAGTAAGTTAGAGGGAAAAACTTAAACAAATACGTTTTTACTATATTGAATCGCACCGTCCGTACTGTGATGGGTACTAAACTGGTTTATTGGGTTAGCAAAACGTACGTCAAGTTTTCATCATAACCCCTTGAAAACATTAAACCAGTGGGAACTTTTGTCTTTTAGTGTGAAATTGAGACAGTATTACCGATTTAACAAGTTGAAAAGGTGGGTGCAAAAAGTAAAAGAGAGAAGGGTGAGGTATGTTTAACAAAACCCTTGATTATAATATCAGTTATGTTTCTATGATTTTACAGGCTACAAAGCTGAAAATGTTTAGATTTTAGGATTATGTCTAACCCTCTTCATAAATATGATATGTTCGTGTTGACATGTCTAAATATTTAACAAATAGGTTGTGTTCTCGTTGCACTAAAATTAATCACATAGATACATCAACTCATTTAAAACCAGAAGAAAAGAAATAAAATATATAACTTATAGTCAATCGGTTTAAGGCCCATTTAGAACTTCAGTATAACTCGTTAAGCACCCATCAACCTGTTTCCGGTCTAGTTAACACCATTACACACTTGATACAACAAATTTACAATCCGTCAACCAATTTGACGTACTTAAATCAACGGGTTACACGGATCACTTTTTTAGTTCATTAATTTCAATCCACCTTTCAATATTCATGCATGACTAAATGCATACCTACATTTATAATGTAATTATGATAATTAGACAAAGTAAAGTCAAAAACCATGGAAAGTGTAAAAGGGATCTGTGTTGTAGTTGTAGCTTTTAGCAAAGATTCTCCACTTATAATTATTCCAGGCTTTTAAGGAGATGATGATCATTATTCTATGAAGTTATAAGTAGGTTCCTATGCCATTTTGATGATAAAAGTTTGAGAGTTGTAGGACCACTAGCAACTCTCCATATACACATTCCAACTTTATTTTCATTCCTATATACATTGATAAATGACATAATTAGGGGTGTCTCTACAGTATAAACAACTAAAGTAATTCTTTTAGGACCCATGTTTTAACGGGCTCAAAATGTAGAAAAAACTATTTAATCTATATTCTAAGTTGAAAGTATATGCTGATAACTCGTCATTTTTTGTGTTTTTAGAGAAAAATGAGAAAAGACGTACAACAAAATAACTGGGGGTTTATTTATATGATTACTGTAATAACATTCAGCTTAATGGTTATTATATGTTTTACACTCCGTACATAATTAATCCAAAATATAATTAAGGGTATTTGGGGTTTTCCCCTCGATCACAAATCTATAAGATCCAACATGATTATTCTCTATCTAGTATGTAAAGGGCATATAGCATACTCATATTTTTAGGATGTTAACGAATCAATTCAACATTAAACTACAAATTTTATGTAAACCCGATTACGACCAAGTCATGAATTCGTGGGTTGACAATGGACATGGACACAAACCGCTTAACTTGGATTTTCTTTTCTTTTTTTTAATCATCATTACTCAAAAAATACAAATAAAAAGAACACAAATGTCTATAAATATTTGTTTAAACTACACAACCCAAACACCAAAGATGTTTGCCGGTTCCAACCAAAGATGAACCGGCGTGTATTAGGCAATGCTAATGACGAAAAATATCATGAGGTCGGATTTCCTCTAAACACATGTATTAAGTAGCCACCTTAGTATTTTTGGATTGTGGCTCGGCTTCGGTCTAATGGGTTCGGGTTCCACTGATAACGGACGACATCAGTGGATGCGCTTTTCCACTCCTGGGTTGGGTTGGGTTGTGTTTGCTTTTAAGGAAACACTTACCTTAGAAAGCTCACACTTATAAACCACTCAAAGTCTGCCATCCCACCTGTGTTAAACAAGTTTTATCCATTTTTTTATCAAATCACTTTGAAAGTTTTCAAATACACAACTTCGAGCATTGATATCTTATTCATTTTAGCTTCGTTTTGAACACGGGTTGGTTCGTTGCGAAGCTCTCATATAGTATAACGCAGACCTAAAAAGAAACAAATACATTAACATCAGTTACTTATATTTATTTTCGTTCAAAGTTACAAAAAAAATACATTTTTAAACTGGGTGAGAACTCATTTTCACCCATTTTTTTTCCTACACACGTGTTTAGCCCATAAAACAAAACGATGTGATTCTAGTTGCTCAATATGAAAAATGAAAAAAAAAATTTAAAAGTTAAATGTGGCATATAAAATGTGAAGTGAACGAAGAAAATGTGGTTGCACTCAAAAGAGACCATATCTGCGTTCCAGCAGAGTTATTTGGGAACCCCACTGTAATCCACTTCCAATTCGAACATTGTTCAACCGTAACATCGTACTTCTGCATTTGTTCAAAGAATCATATAAAATCTAAGTCTTAAGTTTTCTTCTTTCAAAGAAACTATTGTTACTTTTTAAAAGCAGACTCTTTGAAGATAATAAGGGTATCCGGTATACTCCCTGTAAGATCGAGGGGCGTGAATGGGGTAAGGGTGTGGGACACCGCCCTCCTATGGACGTGAGGTAGGGCAGGGGGAGTGAGAATTCTCACAGGAGAAAATTTAATTTTTTTACAAATTTACACTGTAAATATGTCACTCTTAATTTTATTTTTACACACAACATTATAAACTATCTCTTATCTATTCTATTTTTATATTTTTTTTCCTCTATCAAAATGAATCTCAACCATCAAAATAGCGTTTTGAATTGGTTGCGATACACTCAACAACAAAATGCGTTCAACCAAGTCATTCAATAACAAAACGCGTTCAACCAAGTTCCTCAACAACAAAACACGTTTATTAAATATTATGGATGAAAAATATAATATTATGGATGAATAATTAAAAATTTAGCTTGTATTTTTTTACATAATTTATGTATTTTGGGTTTTTATTATAATATTAATATTTAATTAAATTTGTATACATAAAAATTTCAAAAAAAGTTAATTCTTACACCACTCAATTTCACACGGGTATGCCCCTTCCCACGTGAAAGTGGATGAAAATTGTTGGTGGTGAGGTGGGGCCCACCTGACGTGCACTTTTTTTACTCTTATTCCCTAACCTGTCAACAGTGATATTTTTTGCTGCAAATGGTTATATCGTACTAAGTTTCACTCTGATGGCACCATCGAACGACACAAAGCCCGCTTTGTTGCTCAAGGTTTTAGTCAGATTCCTGGTTTGGATTACTGGTGTACGGTTAAATATCCCATGTATAAGTGTCGGTTTTTGTACGTTTTAATAGTTTAACTATGTTTATCAAGTCAGATTTATGTGTGTCTTGTAGTTTGCTGTGTTATAGGGTAAATGAGCTAAAGAGCGGAAGTTTACGAGTCATATAAACAAAGGCACGAAGCTCGGGAAGTCAAAGAAAGTCAAAGTCAAGCTTAAAAGTCAAATTTTTGGAATTTAGGATCCTCGCGGTACGCCAAGATCAGAGGGAAAGTTCTCGCGGTAAGCGAGGGCTTTGAAAAGTGTGCGCGACTATTTTGGCCTTCGCACCACGCGAAGACCCAGGCAGATTCTTTCGCGGTACGCGAAGAATCCTTATTATGGCAAATTAAACCTAATTTTAATTATAAAGCCATTGTGACTCCCATTCTCAAATAACCTTCTTCTTTGCCGTCCCAGAGCTTCCCTAAGGCGATTCCAGAGCTTGTTTGGCCAATTGTTCTTAGTTTTGAATGTTTGTAAGTCTAAAGTTTAGATTTTAATGTTTTCGACAATCATGAGCGGCTAAACGCTTTCGTGATCCCTCCGGGTGAACGATTTATGCTTGTACTCGTATGATTTTAGTTGATGATCAGTATTAGATTGAAGTTTTGTGAACCTCTTAAGTTCTTTGAATTCAATTGTGTGTTTGATTTATGAACAATTGCATGTTTTCAATTTATTGCATCTATCATCGTTTCTTGGTTTTCTTGCATCGGGAATAATCTGATTTTGTGATTGAATTGACTATTATGTGATTGGATTAAACAGTTAAACAAGGTTATGTCTAAGTAATCTCTGATCTGGATTGAAACTAAAATTGTGCGTGCGCTTTGCTAAATCTAAAACCCGGAGTGGTCATTTTTCTCCAATTGTTTTCACAACTTAAAGTTAATTGGTTTTTATAATTCCAAGTGTTCTAAGTAATAAAGTTTTAAACTTTAGTAGTAATTGAATCAATTTAGTTTAAATAGCATTCTCCACTGGTTCTTATTGATTTAATAACCCTACTTCCCTATCTGCAGTTTAAGGTAGTTAAGTAGTGAATTTTATGAATATTTTTTATTGACTTTGACACCGCGATCAATTACTCTCACACCTTCAGCCCAGTTGTCAAAGCCACTACTGTTCGCACGGTAATTTCTTTGTCTGTAATAAATAAATGGAGATTACATTAGTTAGACATCAACAATGTCTTCTTACATTGCCACCTCACTGAATGTGTCTATATGGAGCAACCACTGCGGTTTATCAACTCCTAGTTCCCTGATCATGTATGCAAACTAAGTAAAGCCCTGTATGGTTTCAAATAGGCCCCTCGTGCATGGTTCCAACGCCTAAGTACCTTTCTTACTCACGATGGTTTTGTGTGCATTCGGGCTGACACTTCTCTTTTTATTTCAAAAAAGGTTCATGTCACACCCCGGCCGACGGCGGATTATACACCGGGGCTGACGCGGTTGTTCATAAGCTCATGATCATCTATTAATAAGTAATAATATTATTTCATCATAATTAAAACATATGTTACAAATAGAAATGGAAAACAAGGAGTTCAAACATAACACAAGTTAAATTTAGTCTTTATTAAAACTAGGTCCATAGTCCTATGTGATCATGTAGTTGACATTTACTTAACTGGTGTGCCTGAAACATTTGAGTAAATGTCAACTACAAGTAGTTGGTGAGTAACATAGGTTTTGACACCAAACAAAAGTTGTAAAAAGGATTTGAAATTCAATATGTTCAAAGCATAACTATGGCATAAATGTGAAAACATACAAGGTTCCAAGCGTATAATTCAAGCCGTAGTAAATGGAAAACTAGTAAATACAATCCTACTGATTGTGTTTTGAAAAAAAGTAGTAATATGGTACACACAAAACCCGCCAAGGTCTGTGTTAACTGGAATCGGATTCCCCTATAAATGATCATGTTAGGTACTACCTTAGGCCTGGGCAGCAGGTTAAAGAATGTACTAACATGAACACATGTAATGGTCGTCAAGTAGTTTAAGACATAAAATACATAGTAAATAGCATGAGAACAATGGTATTGAAGTTGGTATGTATAGTATGTAAACATGTTCCACCCCGAGTATTTGTAAGTAATAGTTAAGAGAAAGGGGGGATATCAAACTCACATTGCAATGAATAGCTTGAATGTCACACAAGTATATTATTTTTTACACAAATGTTCTAGCTAACCACAAGGTTAACCTATGTTTGATGGAATATATGTATCAATGAGTTGTACAACTGAAATAGGGAATCCTAATGTGCGAGGAGATTGATGTGGGTGTCCTCATTTTAATAATAAAATAATTTTTTGAGTTGCAAATAATATTTTATGTAATCTTTGATAAATATTTGTATTGTAATAAGTGAAAGAATGAATGAGGATTTTGT
This sequence comes from Smallanthus sonchifolius, assembly GCA_023525975.1. Taxonomy (NCBI): domain Eukaryota; kingdom Viridiplantae; phylum Streptophyta; class Magnoliopsida; order Asterales; family Asteraceae; genus Smallanthus; species Smallanthus sonchifolius. The sequence continues at coordinate 74,686,188 of CM042027.1, read as the reverse complement.
TTCTTTGTAATATTTATATAAACATATGAATAATTAATTAGGTTTTCTTTTGTTTGTAATAAATACACAAATAAATAAATGAGTAGTTTTCTTTTATTTGTAATCGCATAAATTAATAGATGGATAAATAAATGAGTAATAATTAGTAAATAAATTAATAAAACCTTTCATTTGATTTATGAAAAATAAGTGTTAAAAATAATGATTTAATTAGTTGGTAATTAAACCAAAATTTAAAGTATATTAATGTTCTAATTAATTAATAACTAAACCATAATTAATTATTAATTAAAAGTATATAATTGTGTTTTAAATTTTCTCATATAATAAAAATAAATTATATTAAAGTTTGTATAAATATTTGTAAAGAAATGAGTTTACAATCATAATCATAATGAGTTGAAAGTGGTTGTTGTACACTAGAATGGTTATCATTCCGGAGTAGTACCTCCAACGAAAAAGTTCCCAGGAAAGAGTTGGTCGGATCATAACCCCGTCTTTTCCTAGCCAGAACTTTAATATTTGTCAGATAACCACATACTGGTTTGAAATTTACTCTATTTGCATACTTAACCAAGTTTAGGTTGTGTTTGGAAAGTATATGGGCTAAAGTGAAAATATGAGTTTATTAAAAATCAAAATTGAATATTAAATAATTTAATTTGAAAGTAAGGATTTTTAGTAAAAACATGATTTTTGAAATTGAAATGAGTAAAAAGATCAAACCAAGCTTTTAAATAAAAATTTGAACAAGTTTAATTAAAATAGAGCTTTTGATCTTGGATAGGTCTATGATTATAACATAAACATGTTATGGATCATAGATATAGCTAGTTATGAGGGATTTTTGAAAAGAAAAGAAAAGTATGAACAAGCAAGAACATAAGAATAACTTACTTAGAATGGAAGGATTTAAGCTAGAATCTTCCAATAGATGAGAAGAACGACATTTAGTAGCTAGAGAACCCTAGAGGATCCTTGAGGAGCGAATAATATATGAGAAATAAGGGCTCTATTTCTAGGGTAGTATCAGATGCTTATTCACAAAATTTAACTTGTTATAGGGACTAAGATTACAAAATATGAATAATGGTTTTTTATTTCATAACATGATTTAACTTAAGTGCCCATTAATTTTATGTTTATGACTTCATTTCATCATAACTCATTTTTAAAATGTTTGATAAATATAATTATATACTTATTTATTTTATTTACCTTTAGTAATTTAAAAATACTAGCAATGTTAATTAACAATGTTATATTTTCATAATAAATTATTTAAATGGTTTATTTATCATGTGTGTATATATATAGTCACATATATATTTATAAGTAAACATATAAAGGATATCAATTCATAATCAAAGTTTGTAAGCTTAGATTTGGTTATTATAACAAGGTGTATATATTTATTTCATAATAATCATATAAGCATGTATGCACACTCATGAATTATAATGAATAAATAGGATATCTTCATAAATGTGAATCATAAAATAATGAAATTACAATTTGCCGAAATAGTTAAAATAAATGTCAGAATTTCCTGGGGATTACAGTTCATGCATCATGTACTACTTGTTAGTCTATGTTTATGATCTAATCCTCAGAGGTAGTCGACCTCATGTCCTCACCCGTTTCATTACCCACCTAAACCAAGAATTCATCATCAAGGATTTCGGGGAGCTCCACTACTTTCTTGGACTTGAAGTCACATATACTACAAATGGTCTCTTTATAAACCAATCTAAGTACACTAACGATATTCTCACACGTGCAAAGATGTTGGATGCTAAACCAGCTTCGACACCTTTAAGCACAAATGTCTCTTTTTTTCTGCAAGTGATTTACATCCGGATCTTACTCATTATCGCTCCATTGTCGGTGCACTTCAGTATTTGACGATCACTCGCCCTAACATTGCCTATGTCGTCAACCAAGTTAGTCAATTCTTTCATGCTCCTACTTTTCATCACTTTCAGGAGATCAAGAGAATTATTCGCTATCTTAAAGGCACGCTAGCTTAAGGCCTCCACTATAGCAGACATTAGACGTTTCTTCTTGGCTACTCTGATGTTGATTGGGCCCGTTGTCTGGAAACTCGTCAATCTACCTATGGTTACTCTTTCTTTTTAGGTGGCTATCTTTTCTCATAGAGTGCTAAGAAACAACCTACCATTGCTCGCTTAAGTTGTGAATCTGAATATAGGGCTATGGCAAACACAGCTGCTAAAATTGTTTGGATCACCCACTTGTTACGGGAACTTCATGACGTACCATCCAATCATCCGACGATCCTCTGTGACAATCGGAGTGCCTTGTTCCTTACCCAAAATCATGTCACTCGCAAATGAGCAAAACATATTGACATGGATTACCATTCATTCGTGAACTTGTTGCTTCCGAGAAATTACATACCAAGTTTGTTCCTACTAAGCTTCAAATGGCGGACATCTTCACCAATAGTCTTCCACATCCTCATTTCAACATTTTCATCCAAATGCTTCATCTCGGTCCACCATTTGCATATTACGGTTAACATGATAAACTCAACTCACTCAGCTTTATTACATTGTTTGATTATGTTTGGATTTTTAATGATGTGGTGTACAAGGTTAATACAAATTAGATAATAGCAACTTTTATATTATTGGATTTTAATAATCCCACCTTTTACCAATTGGCCGATAATAATCCCAACTGAGAATATTCTTACCACTGGTCCCTACTTTCAAACTATTTTTTTACATTGGACCCCCCGTTAAAAAAACTTAACGCCGTTAGAGTTTATATGACGTGGACATCTGCAAACCGCCGGAAAGTCGAGCCAAGCTAGCAGTGGTCTCGTGGTGGCTTTTGAAATTGGCTCTGGTGGTGTTTAACTGGTCTCGTGGGTCCGGAAAGTCCAAACAGAGAAAACGGTGGTGTTTAACGAGACCAGTTAAACACCACCAAAGCCAATTTCAAAAGCCAACACGAGACCATTGCTAGCTTGGCTCGACTTTCCGGCGGTTTGCAGATGTCCATGTCATATAAACTCTAACGGCGTTAAGTTTTTTTAACGAGGAGTCCAATGTAAAAAAATAGTTTGAAAGTAGGGACCGGTGGTAAGAATATTCTCAGTTGGGATTATTATCGGCCAATTGGTAAAAGATGGGATTATTAAAATACAATAATCCTATATGTTTTTTTAACAAACGTGTGAAGGGGATTCAAAAAAGATTTTGCTTTTTTAAGTTTCTTTTTAGTTTTTTTATCATCTAACCACGTTTTTTACTATTAACTTTTTTTCATTTCTTTTATTTGTTTGATTATTTAAGTAAGTTTACTAAATTATAGTTTTAAAATAATTACATTTTTAAATGATAAATCTTATTTCTTTTATTATTTAAGTAAGTTTATCTAAGTATAACAATAAAAAAATAATTTTTAAATCTTGGTAAACTACGATTTTTTATTTAAATCTTGATGGTAAGAATATTCTCAGTTGGGATTATTATTAACCAATTAGTAAAAGGTGAAATTATTAAAATACAATAATCCTATTTTTTACCATGACATAAAATCTTAGTGACTTTTGAATATATCTTCGCGACATGTGTTTTTTTTCTTAGGTTTCGATCTTAGCTTTAAATTTTAAGGCGTCGCAGTTAACTAGTTATTATTATAATAAATGTACCATTAATTGATAAACATTAGACATTTTTACATTTACATTGATGGCGATAATAATTGTACCATTAATTGATAAAGGTTTTTCAAGAATATTATTAAGTATTTATTTTACTTTGAACACTACAAAGAAAAAAAGCTATGTAAAAGATATTTTACTCAAACAAGAGTAAAGTTTCGGTCCATTAGTTTTGAACAAAACATCATGTTTCATCCATTTGTAATATATTTGATTCTCAACGTTTGATGTTTTAACTTTTGTGTCCCTGGTTCTTAACTTTGCAAATTTTTCTGTTAGTTTTTGTGTGAAATTACTAATATACCCCTCCCCACTTCTTTTTCAAACATCATACCACCCACCAAAATCAATAACTTCACACAAAAAACTAACAAAAAAGTTAACGTAATTAAGGATTAGGGACGCAAAGTGTTAAAACATCAAACGTCGATGATCAAATATGCTACAGGTGGACGAAACCTGATGTTTTGTTTAAACCGCAGGAACAAAAACGACAGTTTACTCTAAAAACAAATCTATTTTTATGTGAATTAGTTTGTGATAACGATATGAAAAGAAAAAAGAAAAAAACTAATAAGTAGCACAAGTATAGATGCTTGGTTATATATTTAAAAATGTTAAAGAACCTTAAAACAGGCCACACTTTTGCACAATGATTTTTTGAGCCCTTTTGACTTGGCATTCATATCCTTTTTGTAAGCATGATTTTCTCTTGATATCCACAATGTAATAACATGTTAAATACATAGGCAAAACTTTATTAAATAATATACATGACCTTTGTATAAAAGTCCAAGAATCTTAACAAATATAAGTACATATACAAGTATCAATTAGCATGCATCGACCCTTAGCCCAAGACCCTCTTTTACCTTTGCACTCACTGTCACAAGTGGCCCTATCACATCGACCATGAGCATATGACCATGAGTCTTCACACGCTTCACCGATCATCATCTCCGTCCCTGAATTAGACATATCGATCAACGAAAGTTCATAAAGGGTATATGTAAGCGTTAAGGAACGTGTAGCGTACCAGCAACTGTGATTACGAGTAAGAGTGCAAGATAAACCTTTATAGATGCCATGTCTCTTGATGTATATAACTCAAAGATTATTATATATGGATACCTTTTTATCAAATAGTTCAAGCATTGAGCATTTATATTGAAAAAAGGCTTGATGAGTACGTGACATAAATATGTTTCACAATAAAAGAATGCCACTTAAATAACAATAAATGCATATTGATGGTATTAATACATCAATGTAACCGTTTTTTTATAAAAAAGATAAACAAATAAGTATTTTAATCGATGAAAAGATTACATACAATGATACTATCAAACTGAAATCAGCAATGTTTTTAAAACCGGATCGGTTATTAAACCGGTTGCTGTAGAGGTTCAAGGCCGGCTTAGAGGGTGGTGCGGGTGGTGCCGCGGCACCGGGGCATGTTTACGAGTATATATTATAAAAAAAATTAAATAACTTATAAATTCTATAAAATTTAGGGGCAATTTTTTTTAATTGAAATCCTACCCAATAATACCCAATTTAATAGTTATACCCAATTTTAATAGTTATACCCAACTCAATAATAACAAATGGCCCAATCTTTATACATTTATCCCATTGCCTATCCCAATTACACAAAACGTAATTACCTGATGCGTGCGATGAAGGCCAGACAGACGAACACGAAGGGACACTGCTGATTGAGGACTCCCTCCCATGGCGTTGCTCGGATCGGACTGGACGACGACGACGCTGCTGTGCTGTTGTTGCTGTTCAATCGAGGCCGGACCGCTGAAGAAGAAGAAGGCCGGACGAGGCAGGCGGCAGCAGTGGCACTCGATTTTGTAGAATTAGCCCATGTTACAGGTTTGAACTTTTATTTTTTTATTATTATAATTACAATTATTGTCGTATTATTGAATTTTTTTATATACGTGCATATTGAGGGGGGAATGGAGGCATTTTTTAATGTCGAACCGGATACTTAATTTCTCAGGGACGGCCCTGTAGAGGTTCACTGGTTAGACTGGTTCAACCGGATTTAATATCCGGATACATTATAGTTAAATTTCAGACTTTCCCTTTCTTCCAAATTTTGAAGATGTAACCTTGAAAGATTCCAACATCAAGATTTTTTCCTTCTGAGACTAAACAAGCACTAGAAATCGAACCCTTGCAAGTTGCAATTGAGGAATGAATGCGATGAGCAAAAGCATTAGATTTGCAAACTGCTGGGCCAACCGTGGCAACCGGCACCGGACCGCTGCCGTTCACGGTCCCTCGTCCTGCGTGCCAGTCCGGTCCGAGTTTCAAAACATTGGAAATCAATGAAGTTGACAAATTGACTAGGTGAAATTAATTGAGTGCAAAATGTATCGTGAATATTTACCAACATAGAAATTCCCAACAATAAAGTTAAAGAGTAAAGTGTCCTTTGTATTCTTATGGTTTACAAAAGTTATAATCTTCATCCAATCACTTAACTTCATCCACTGTTTAACGTTGAATGAGGGGTAATTATGTCTAAACATTTAACTCCATCAATATATTTCTTTTTAGATATTTTAAAAAATAGATAAAACGACACAAATACCCCTTATTTAACGTTAAAATATAGATTGAGTTAACCCAGTTGGATGAAAATAGCAAGTTTAGTAAATCACGAGGATACACAGGAGAAAAATAAACTTTTTAGATTAAACTAACAAAAATGACTAAATCACATTGACAAAAATGATAGTTTACTCTAAACTTAAAAGTTGGTTTATGTCCTTTATATATATTGTAAATTGTAGATTGTGTTTTTTGGTTTCAATAATTACACTGGATGTCATTTTATTTTTGAAACTTTTTAGATTAAACTGACAAAATGGCAACGCTTATGAATCATGGAACTGTGGTGACGGCGATTTTTTTTATCCCTCATCTTTCACGTCGTCACAACATCGATATTTGATGTCTTGTGTTCTTGTTCATCATCATATCCGTATGAGGCTTGGTTCGAAAGAGGTAGAGGACGGGGTGAGAGTAACTAGGGTTTTCAAGAGGAGAAGATGAGAGAAATAGTAAATAAAGCATGGAAAGTGACCAGCGGGGGGCGGTGGTGGAGGGGGATTGAAGAGTTAAGCGGGTGGAACATGCAAAAGGTAACGCTCTAGGTAGACAAGTCGGCAATAGCAGTGAAGAAGAACATGTTGTTTCATGGACAAAGCAAACATATTGATACACGGTATGGCAAGAAGCACCGTTCAGGTATTCTAACCAAAGTGTTATCAAGAATCAAGTTTATCGAAATACGAGAACTTCTTGGTGTTGAAGAACTGGAAGGAAACAAATCAAAATTAAGGGTGATTGTTTGGATAATGTTGATCCATCCTAATAAGTCACTGAATGATAATAACAATGAAATATCAAATGTCTTATAATACTTGTTGTACTTAAAAAATCTGTAGAAAATCATTTGTTTAACGTACTTTTCTATGCTAGATAACATTTTTGACAAAAGTAAATTGTCTATGTATTAAAATTTTAACATCATTCTGTTAGCAGTAATTGTAAAAAAAAAGTTTAAGAACTTGGGTCAATTTAAAGTTGAAAAATGGTTTTTTCGAGGGGTTAATTATTCTACAAGAAGAAATTTACAACTTCACACAAGTTACACCATCTTGCTTGTTTGAAGTTTAGAAGACTCATCGTTCAAACTCGAGCAATGGCTTATCAATACACAAGGAATCAGATTATACCACAACTAAAGAACACAAAATCATCCATAATTATAATATCCATAATTGATCTAGCAATTCTAACTTAGAGTATATATACTCTATACACGTAGTAGTGTGGTGTATTTTCTTAGTTGTTTTCAAGTCTGTATGTATACTATCTAATAAAGAAGTAATTAGAAGTGTCGCGTATCATAATTGTAGCCCTCCTGAGCCTGTTTTTTAAAATTTGATTTGAATTTCAATTATCAGAGTTAAGGAAACAATATCCCTACAATTCGATTCCAACGTACTGAGTTAACTCGGATTTACGCCATATTGCACACCGAGTTAAGATGGACGGTTTAGTCATTCTAATACAAATCTTTATTTTTATAACTTATAATAGCCTTGAAGATTTTTCCATATGAAAAATGAAACTTCAATTATAAAAAGTATTTAAAAATTTATAAGTTATATCATTTTTATTATTTAATCTGTGTAGTTTCTAACCTAGTTTATTAATAATAAAAAAAAGTAGCAAAGCGAACAATGTCATCAATACGGTAGTGTGGGCTAACATTATGTGTCATTCTATTCCATCCAATAAAACATACCATTTTTTATTTAATTTATTCAAACCTAACAAGATAAAACTCAAATTAATTCATTTTTACATATATATTGAAATACTTCCTTATTAATTTTACGTAACATATATATTACTCCTAGTCTCCTACTGACCCCATTTGTGCCCCATCCTTCTCATTTTCACCAACTGCAACTGAGTGACCTTTTCCATCAAGTCTTTGGTTGTACTTTCTGCTTCCTGCACATAAGTAAACAAACAACCATATATTTCACTCATTTTATAAATATAGGAGTAACAAGTAAATGTTAAATAAATAAAGAAACAAACCAACCTTCAACTTTTTTCTTAAACTTTCCTCGTCCGCATCTCTGCGCGCTCTTTCCTCTGAAACTATCACGATTATACTATCATGCTCCCTTTTTAAATCCTCGTATTTTTGTTTCTCCTCCTCGATCTGATCATACAAAGTGTTAATAAGTTAATAAGCACCATTTATTAGTGCATGTCATATGGATGGGTGAGGCGGGCTGGTAACGGGTCAGAATGGGTAATTTGTTATGTGCCACCAAAACTTTGTTATCAGTTTAACCACTGGAGTTTCAGTTTTCTTATTCTTTTTTTTAACCTTTGGGAAAGTTCACGGGGCCCACCGATACCTTTGATAACTATGCTTGCTAACTAGTGAGACCATGTAAAGCGCTTCCACTGTGATGCGGAAACAGAAGCAATCAAATGGCTACAAATACAGTTCAATCTTCAAAAACTGAGTTTTACGAAAGTCACCAAAACATACTTATTGTCAAATTCCTATTAACTAGGAGATAAAATTGAAAGGTATTGTCAAATCCTTGATTATTCTCTTCCATTGATACAATATTTATAATACAAGAATATCCCACTTATTTTGGGATATGATTACAATCAAAGCCTATATATAATTACAATAATAATATATATAATAGTTAACATATATATCGGCTAATATACCCCCGCAGTCGAAGCGGAAGGACACCGTAGGCTGAGACTGGAGCGAAAATTTTCAAAGAGTAGACGTGGTAGACCTTTAGTGAAGATGTCTGCTATTTGATATCTGGAAGAGACATGGAGGACACGAATTTGACCTCGTTGAACCTTTTCTCGAACAAAATGAATATCCAATTCAATGTGTTTGGTTCGTTGATGCTGAACCGGGTTACCGGTCATGTAGATAGTGCTTACATTATCACAGTAGACTAGTGAATTGCGGGAGGGATGGTGATGAAGTTCTAGCAAAAGATTGCGTAACCAGCATAATTCGGCAACAACATTAGCGATCTCAGGGGCTTGCCCAGAAGAACGACCGCGACCACGCCCTCGTCCCTTTCCCCGTGTGGATCCTCTGCCACGAGAAGGTGGTTCCCCACGAGGCGGCTGTTGATAGTGGGAGAAGGCTTGATCACCGATGGAAGATGCATGGAGAGCGGCTGCAGAGTTTGAGACTTGATTTGCCTTTCGTGTTTCCTCCAAGACTAGCTGTGATCGTGCTTCATAAAACTCTGGCAGTGGTTCGGTCTGTTGTAACAGCATTGCAACTCCATCATATTGCTCGGAAAGACCCGAAATCAATTGAAGGACAAGTCTTTGGTTGTTGACCGGAGAACCAACATTTGAAAGTTGGTCGGCAAGAACCTTCAGCGCCTGGCAATAAGAGGTGACATCTGAGAAGGCATCCAGGCGTGTGTTATTGAACTTGTGTTCCAAGTAAACCGCACGGGAGTTACGGTTGTCTTGAAAGATGTTGTGGCAAGAGAGCGCCAGGCTTTGGCGGCTGTGGTGTCCGGCGTGAGAATGGTGTGTAATAGATCATTGGAGATGATTCCATAGATCCATTGTAGGACTATGGGGTCAATCCTGGTCCACAGATCTGCGGCAGCCTTGGCTGCTTCGGCAGTAGCCTTGGCTGCTTCGGCAGTAGCCTTGGCCTTCTCGGCTGAGGCAGAGGCAGCAGGTGTGTTCGGTGGTGGAATAATGTGATCGATAGCCTCGAAAGCGCGACAATGAATTTTGAATAATTCTGACCAGGTGATGTATCGGCTGTTTTCCATCTCGAGTTTGACCGGAATGAAATTGTGAATGTTGGTTACCGTAATAGCCGGATGAAGCTTGTCCATAATGAGAAGAAAGGAGTCGGGGAGGGGTGATTATCGGAGAAGGGGCAGAAACAGAAGAGAAGGCGGCGACCAGAACAAGGTTGCCGGAATATGGACAAAGGTGATTTAGGGCTTGGCGGCTATTAGGGTTATCAGAGGGTGCTCTGATACCATAAAAGGTATTGTCAAATCCTTGATTATTCTCTTCCATTGATACAATATTTATAATACAAGAATATCCCACTTATTTTGGGATATGATTACAATCAAAGCCTATCTATAATTACAATAATAATATATATAATAGTTAACATATATATCGGCTAATAAAAATAATTCTAACCTAACAAACTAAAGAGATAAGCCAACAAAATAGAAGATAAACTCCCATATGCTCCTAAATCATACTCTTCGTCTTAGGAAAAAAAAACCCATCCTCGAGTTTTGCCTTCGGACCAAAGCCACCTGGGACGAAGGGAACCTAGGGTCGTTTATGTTCACTATCGATTTGAACCGCTCAAATAGTTCAACTCCATGGTTCGTCTGGCTCGACACTGGCTCGGTACCACAAACCAAAAAACCGAAGACCTGTCGTCGAAATGAACCATGGAGCGGAACTTTTTGAGCAGATCACAAAGGTGGGGAACAAGAAATGCCAAGATGATCCCTTCAGTCTAGGTGGCTTGTTCCGGATTCATCTTATCAAGCTTTTAAAAACTCGAAGACGAGTTTTTTTTTCCAACCTGGGGAGTATGATGCAGGAGCATCGGATTTAGTTAGACCCGAACCCGCACCCGGTGGCGACCAGGAAAAGGGCCGACCAAGCTGAACCGATTGCATGAAAGGAGTTTGCATGGGAGTAAAGGACTTGCATTGATTATGGAGATATCTTAGGAGTTTGAATTCCAAGTCTTTTATTAAGTATTTATCTTTGTTTGATTTTATCTTTTGTTGATTATTAGCTTCTGTGAACATAGATTTTTTAGACATTCAATTGCTTCCGTTTCCGCATCACACTATGCCACCAGTTAATTCCACTGGATTCAGGCCTCTATGTTCAAGCGCTTACCACTGCACCACTCCTTTATGGTTTCGAGTTTCAGTTTTACTGCACAGTTGTAAAGTCTTTTGAAAAATTGACTTGCAAGTTGCAACCAATATTACCAGGTTACATATGTTGATGTTGCGTCATGCGTGTCAATTATGTAAAATAGTTGACCAGGTGTCGCAACTGTATTAAATTGATAACGCCGCACCCTGTAAGCTATTTTACAATATGGGCATCCACATCATCAGTTTAAACAACCAGGACGCCAGTCAGCTATATTTTTCTCAACTAGCACATCATGCCAGATTTCGTAATCAGATAATACATGTTGCAGGTCAGTTTTCAAAACACTTCACACTGAGCCTTTAGTGGTTAAATCCCTTCAACTTACTTTCAATCAATTCGATTTGAACAAGTTCCTTTTTCACTTAAATCGTTAAGAGATAAAACATAACCCAAATCGACCAGTTATAATAATATGGTTAAAATTGCCACCTCTAGTGAAAATGTAGTAATTACCTGAGCTTCAAGTTCTCTGCATCGATTTTTTTCAGATTTTAGATCCTGCATCAGGTCACCTAATATCTGTTCTTTCTTTTTCAATCTATGAGAAAAGAAAAATATTCATTAATTTGTGAAACCGAATATATGATGATAAAAAGAGAATTATGGCACACACCTTTCCTTCAAGTCACGGTTCTCCCCCTTCAACAACTCTAAACTGGGAGTGCTAGAATTTGAAGGAATAGTTCCATTCCCATTAACACCAGGAGACTGCCAATTTTTTAAAAGAAAAGATTGCATTGATCACACAGACAAAGTTGTAACACTTCGAATAATATATCTTGAGAAAGGAAAATTGAACGAAACTAAACAAAGTTTACAAGTATTTTTCCTTATTTTTAACAACCAACTTTAAATTAGACGAAAAATTGAAAGCAACCGGATTTAGCAACCATGTTACTTCTATATTACTGCTTGTAGTAACAAATGGCATGTTCAACCACTAGGTCATGTTTTTGCTGATTTTTCACAAACTGCCAACAAATGGCATGTTCAACCACCAACTTTAAAAATGACTCATTCTAGTGTGTGTGTGTGTATATATATATATATATATATATACACATGTGTGTGTGTGCATATACTAGGTGGCATCTGATGTTACATTTTTTAATTATTTTAATTACAAATTTAAAATGAATATGATTTTTTCCCATTTTACCGTTATCATAAATTTTTAGCAACCAACTTCAAAAACGGATAGGCATAATTTATTTTCCATTTTCCCCCACTTCACCCTTATCCTAAATATAACTTTCCAAGTTGATGGAGCCTTAAGTGCAACTGTGCAAGGGTTAAATTGGCATTTACTAACTAGAAATTGCACTGATTGCACATAAATTGAGTTCTGTTTTTTTAGGTTGCGGAAAACAACTTTGGGACGGAGAGAGTAATAATTTTTTTTCACTTAAGCCATTTCGGCCTATGTGGAATCTGATGCAGTGGCTAGCATGGCTTCAACCACTGCCACATCAACAATTTACTGGTAAAGTTGGTGATAAACTGGAAGTTGGTTTCTATTTGGCATCCAACTTAAACTTGGTTACTAAAATTACGGAGAAGTTTGCCCTTTTAAGAATGTCAAAAGATTAATAGAAGTTACCCTTATGTTAGGTGGCGTAACAACTTGCATAACTTTTACAGTTTGAGAAAGAACAGGATTTCTGACCTCTAAATCTGCAAGTAGACGGGTTTTCCTACCCGATAATCCTCTTTGAGAACTACTATCATTTGCATGTCCTTTATTCATCATAGTTTGTGAATCAACACGGGTGTTTTGAGTTGAATCAGACGAGCTTGAACCTACACCAGAAACCCTATTTGATTTATCCCCTTTTTCTCCAATATTGATATTACCGTTAGTGGCTGCAGTAGGATGCCTTTTTGGTTTGGTTATAACCGACTCTTTCTGGGATTTATGTGAAGAGAATTTGTCTGATTGTGGAGCGGGTCTCGTCCTCAGACTTCTCCTTGTAGAAGGTTCAGCTGTGTAATCAGGAGAAGGTTCTACAATAACCAGAAAAAAAGATTATATAATTTATATATTCAAAGGACAAGATCAGGATGAGCAGAGTAAGTAGGATCTGTTAGATTTGCATCTCTCAGAGGACATGATCAGTGATAGAAGTTCCTGGAGACGTAGGATAAAGGTTAGGGCTTTTTAGGGCGGCGTGTAGATCTCTCTTACTTAGGCCTAGGAGATCTTGGCATGTCTTACTTCTTCAATCTCTCCTTTCTTATTTTCTTTTCTTCCCTCTTTACTACAAGTATGTACTATGCACTCTATCCAATTTATAATCAAAAAAATGTTTAGTTGGGGGTCTCATTTTGCGACTTTGCCCCATTGGCTCAATCTTTGTTGGGCCCATGAACAGGCCCAACCCATGTGTTAAGGGGTTTTAATGCAACTTAATGACCAGGTTAGGGTTATTAGGTTTTGCATTATAAATAGATGTTACCCGGTTAGGGTTTCAACATTAGAACTGTAGAGTTATTGTAATCAGTTTTTTAAGTTATATTTTCTGGTTATAATAAAGTTTTTGGAGAGTTATTCCAATTATCGTGTGTTTCGGTTGAGTTATAAACGATTCATTCCTTGAATTGGTATCAGAGCCTGGTTAAGCTCAGAGCCAATTTTTTTGGTACTGTTCACGGTGTTGACGGCGGCGTTTGGAGACTTAGAGGCTACGTCTGCTGATCAAGTTACGTGTGATCAGTATCAAGAGGCGGAGCATGACACTTAACGGCATAAACCATTGAGGGTATAGCAATCGGGTCGCAGTGGTTCATTTTTTGTGATCGACGGTATCGTGGCTAGGGCTGGATCAAAACCCATCTACACGGTTACGTATCAAATGAAACCGAAAAACATGGGTGATAAAGAAACTCCGAACACAAGCGGTGGGAGTGGGAACACGACAGCATTCCGGTGTCCCATTCTTAACCCTACCAACTATATGGTATGGGTTATGCGGATGAAGGTGATCATGAACGTGCATAAGGTTTGGGGCGGCTATAGATCCGGGTACGGTTGAAGCCGATAAGAACGTGGCTATTGCGTTGTTGTTTCAATCGATCCCAGAGACTACGATCTTGCAAGTGGGTAACCTAGAGACAACCAAGGAGATTTGGGACGCGATCAGGACGCGTAATCTGGGAGTCGATAGGGTTAAAGAGAAGATTTCAAACGCTCATGACCGAGTTTGATGGACTGAGGATGAAGGAAACGGAGACTATAGACGAGTTTGTGGTGAAGCTCTCAAGTTCGGCATCAAAGGCAGCGACTTTAGGGGAGGTGATTGAGGAATCAAAGTTAGTGAAGAAGTTCCTCAAAAGCGTACCCCGGAGCAAGTAAATTCAGATTGTGGCTTCGATTGAACAAACCTTAGATTCAAGACTATTGGGTTTGAAGACGTTGTGGGATGACTGAAAGCATACGTGGAACGGGTCAGGGAAGAAGAGGAGATCGAGACCCAAGGTAAGCTTATGTTTCACAAATCTAAAATTTCAAGTTCCGATAATCTGTACACAAACCGAGATTATGGGAACCAAGTAAGAAGACAAGGTCGAGATGATGATCAAGATTATGGATCAAAGAACTCGGGCATGGTTGAAAAAATCGCTAGGCGCTAGGTGGGCGGTGGGGTGGGGCCTAGGCCTAGGCCTAGGCGGGATTAATCGGATTGGAATTTTTATATGTAATTTTATGTTTTTTATATATATACACACATTTTTATATGTAATTTTTATAAAAATGTTCATTTTTAAATATCTATACACATATTTGGCTGGAATTTGAAGGGTTTGGCTGGAAAATCCAATGTTTTGCCGGAAAATCCAAGGTTTTCGACAGAATTTGGCCGAAAATTTCAGGTTTTTGCCGGAATTTTCGCTGGAATCTGGCCGCCTAGGACCGATTCCGATTAATGGTCCGCCTAGCTCAAAATTACATGTTAAATGGCCGCCTAGCGCCTAGGACCACCTAGGCCCCGCCCTGGCCCGATTTTTACAACACTGAACTCGGGTCAAGGGAAAACTAATGATCGCCAAAAGGAAAAGAAGGATACATCACATGTTCAATGTTATTATTGTGATAAATTCGGTCACTTCGCGTCACATTGTCCGGATCGTATAAGGAAACAGGAAGAAGTTATAAAGAAACAGGAAGCTGTGAGGAAACGCGAAGAGGCCAACATAGTCGAAGTCAAGGATCCAACTTTGTTTATGATGAGATGTGATCAAGAGACGGTTTTCCTCGTCGAAAAAAACGTAATACCAAGATGTTTTGAAAACAAGCCAATGGAGAAAGACACTTGGTATCTCGACAACGGAGCATCGAATCACATGAAGGGTAATCGTGCTTATTTTTATGAACTGAATGAACGAGTCACGAGAAAGGTGAAATTCGGAGACGGATCTTGTATTAACATTCAGGGAAAGGGGTCGGTATTTCTAGAAGGGAAAACGAAGGAGCAACCCCTGTTGACCGATGTTTACTACATCAGGAGCCTACGTAGCAACATCATAAGTCTTAGTCAAGCAACGAAAGTTAGATGGGACATTCACATGAAACATGATTTGCTAACCATTCATGATGATACAGGTAAACTTTTGATGAAAATGACGAGGACCAAGAACCGTTATACAAGATTAGTATCAAGATAGCAAGTCCCGGTATGCAAGATATATCATTGGAGTGAAGAACTTTTCGGGTCGGGATCTTAAAAGAGTTGGACTCAAAGATGATAAGCTGAGTACGAGTCAGATTCCAATCAAAGATCCAAGTTCCAAAGTTCAAAGTCCAAGGTAAAGTCAAGCGAGAGATTCAAGCCTAAGGAAAGATGTGTGGTGATCACAAGAAACATGTGTTTGTTCAAGCTAAGTGGAGCCCAAAGAGCACTGTAAGAGATCAAGAAGTGCCTCGGGAGAATCAAGACGATGATGACAAGATTGAAGTTGAAGACGCGCCTATTTCAAGTTGAAAATTAGGGGGTGATTCGGATACAACAATTGGGGGGTGATTGTTGGCTCAATTGTTATTGGACCCATGAAACGGGCCTAACCCATGTGTTCAGAGGTTTTAATAGGTAACTTAATGACCAAGTTAGGGTTATTAGGTTTAGCATTATAAATAGATGTTACCGGGTTAGGGTTTCATCACTAGAACTAGAGAGTTAGTGTAATCGGTTTTTTGAGTTATATTTTCTGGTTATAAAAAAGTTCTCGGAGAGTTATTCCAATTATCTTGTGTTTTGGTTGAGCTATAATCGATTCATTCCTTGATGCACTCGTCTCACCCTCCCAAATCATACCTACGAGTGGGACACTACTGGGTATGCTTGTTTGTTTGCAAAGGAAAATTCATGTGTAGTATAAGTTAGCATATGATTTTTTATATTACATTGTGTGTAAAGATAAAGGATACAAAATTACTTGATAAAAGTTGATTTTTTTTACAAACAAAATAAGCATAATAAAAGCTCATTAAAACCTCAATTAAGATTATAATTAAAAGGTATATTTTCTAGTTATTCCTGGAAAATAACTAAGCAACTTAGTTAGAAGTTATTAAAAAACTAAAAAGAATTATGTTATCTCATACATAGATAATATTGTGCTACACATAGGGCCAACTATGTTTCGAGACGTCTATCAGCTCTCCAATTATGAAAAAAATAATCTTTTACTCTTTTTTAATAAATTAAATTTAGCATAATATTAAAAAAAACTCCAAATGTATCAGATTTTCCTAGACAAAAAAGTGTATCCTACTAAGACACTACATTATTTCAGTCATTTCACCTCAAATTACGGATTTTGATGCATAATAATCAAGAAACTATTAGACAAATACAACAAATACCTCTGTCCTCGCAACTTTTCCTGTGGCGTCTAGGGGCGTAGCCGATTTTGTGACAGTTTGTAGACCTGAACCAAACCAAACCAAACGTACCCAGTATAATCCCACACATAGCTAACGCTATTAGTAGGGTCTGGGGAGGGTGTGATGAGGGCAAACCTTACCCCTATCCCAAGGGATAGAGAGGCTGCTCCCGTTTAGACCCCCGGCTCCATGGGAAAGAAAAAGATAAAAATATAAATAAAATTAATGAGTAATAAAGTAATAAATCTAACAGTAATCTAACAATTAGCAGTGTATGACTAGAGTATATTAGTCATAAGAAACACAACACACCTACAAGAAACAAGACATACGCAAAATCTTTGCTAAACAACTCTACTCTCCCACACAACGGGTCACTCATCCTAAAACCCTAATGAGACGTCTCCATGAAATCCTATCATTGATCATGTCCTCTGAGAGGTGTAAATCTAGCAAATCAAGCCTAATCCTCTCATCCCACGTTAATTTCGGTCTCCCCCTGCTCCTTTTCCCCTCTACAACGAGAGTTTCCACCGTTCTCACTGGATCTGTGCTCTGTCTCCTCTTGACATGTCCAAACCATCTCAATCTTCCTTCTCTTATCTTATCTGAGATACATGTGACTCCCAATCTCTTCCGAACAACTTCATTTCTTATTCGGTCCTTTCTTGTGTGTCCACACATCCACCTCAACATCCTCATCTCAGCTACATCCATTTTTCGAGCTTGTGTCTTCTTGATGGCCCAACAATCGGTTCCATATAGCATCGTTGGGCGAACTGCTACCCTATAAAATTTACCCTTTAACCCTATTGGGAACCTCTTGTCGCACAAAACACCTGAGGCCGCTCTCCATTTACACCAACCAGCCTGCACCCGATGGACTACATCATTGTCGATGTCCCCGTTACTCTGGATGACAGATCCTAGATACTTGAACTTCAGTGTCTTAGGGACAACCCCACCTTCAATAGAAATCTGGGTCTCCTCGTCGACGTTTGCACCACTAAAGTTGCAGTGAAGGTACTCGGTTTTAGATCGGCTTATCTTCAAACCTTTGTGCTCTAAGACTGTTCTCCATTCCTCTAGTCTGTTGTTCAATGTCTCTTTACTTTCTGCAATCAACACGATATCATCAGCAAAAAGCATGCACCATGGAATTGCATCTTGAATCGACTTTGACAACTCATCCAAAACTACTGCAAAGAGAAAGGGGCTTAGTGCCGACCCCTGGTGAACTCCCACTTCCACCGGAAAAAAGTCTGTATCCCCCACGGGTGCTCGGACGCATGTCTTCGCCTCATGATACATATCCCTAATTGCCTCAATATATTTACTAGGGATCCCTCTTCCCTCCAGACTTTCCCAGATCAATCTTCTAGGCACACTATCGTATGCCTTTTCAAGATCGATGAACACCATATGTAAATCATGTTTCTTCTCTCTGTACTTTTCCATTAATCTTCTTAAAATGTGTATCGCCTCCGTAGTGAACCGGCCTGGCATGAACCCAAATTGGTTTGCTGTAACCTGGGTTTGTCGTCTAATCCTTGTATCTATAACTCTTTCCCATAATTTCATTGTATGACATAGGAGCTTAATCCCCTGTAGTTAACACAACATTGAGCATCTCCTTTGTTTTTATATAGGGGTACTAAGACACTACGCCTCCACTGATCTGGCATCTTCCCGGTTTTGAAGATATTGTTGAACAGTCTTGTCAACCACTGAACGCCTTCCTCTCCCATACACTTCCACGCTTCAATGGGTATGTTGTCTGGACCGACTGCCTTAGCTCTTCCCATCTTCTTAGAGCACTCTTCACTTCTTCCTGTGTGATATTTCGACAATAACAATTATTTCGTTGACTGGATTAAGTAGTGGGATTCTCCGTTATGGCTAGACTTGGTCTACAACTGTTGAAAAGGGTGTAGAAATAGTTTTGCCATCTCAGCTTGATGTCTCGTCCCTTTACCAAAACTCTTCCATCATCTTCCTTGATAAACTTCACGACCCCAGGATCTTGTCTCCTACGCTCCCTATTTTTGGCAATCTTAAACATATGATGCTCCCCTTCCTTGGTGTTAAGTTTTCTATACATCGTTTCATAGGCAAAATTCTTTGCCTCACTCACTGCCTTTTTAGCTTCCCTCTTTGCCTGTCTATAGTTCTCCCGTAGTGTCATTATCTCCTCTCCATTACTGCACTGCAACATCTCTTTAAAGCGTTGTTGCTTGTCCTTTATCTGCTCCGCACCTCCTCATTCCACCTCCAAGACTCCTGATGTCCTCCTGTTGCTCCCAATGTGACTCCGAGGGTTTCCTTTGCTGCCTGCGTAACAGTGGTTGCCATAGCAACCCACATCTGGTTTGTGTCGCCATCCTTAGTATTTGTGTTCATCGCCATGACTTTATCTTTAAACAAATTGATGTTTTCGTCCTTCAAATTCCCCCATCTGATCCTTGGTTTATTTTTTCTTCTCCACTCCGCCACCCTTTTTCTCAAGGTAAAATCGGCCACCAACAGACGATGTTGGGTCGCTACTGACTCTCCTGGAATTACCTTGCAATCCTTCCACCAATTGCGATCCCCTTGTCTCATCAGGAAATAGTCGATCTGCGTGTTGCGCCTCCCGCTACTAAAAGTAATCAAATGTGATTCCCTCTTTATAAAGAACGTGTTTATAATACCAAGATCATGCGCAAGCGCAAAGTCAAGAAGCTCCCCACCATTATCGTTTCTAACACCATAACCAAAACCTCCATGAACCATCGGAAAACCATCACTCTCCTTACCAACGTGACCATTAAAATCACCTCCTAAGCATATTTTCTCATGTCTAGGTAATGACCTCATTACTCCGTCTAAACTACCCCAAAAATCCCTCCTTTCTTGGTCTCCTAGACCTACATGTGGTGCATAAGCGCTAACAATTGCCACAACTTCCTCACCAAGTACTACTCTCAACACCATGATCCTATCATTATATCTTCACTTCCACCACATTACCGTGCAGTTCTTTAGCAACTAGAAAACCCACCCCATTTTTTGTTCCATCGCAACCAGAATGCAACAGTTTGTAGCCATTACACTCACCCCCCCTTTGACCCTTCCACCTAGTCTCCTGAAGGCAAGCTATCTGAATCCTATGTTTTCTAAGCACGTCTACTAACTCTAACAACTTACTAGTTAGGCTTCCTACATTCCAAGATGCCAAACGTAACCTATACCCCTTATGGTTAGCACTAGATGCACCCCTCTCCCCTGAATCGAGAAATATTTACGTATTTTAGCTTATAAAACAATAGAAATACTAGCATCAGCCATATATATACCAGTATGTCTTCTGCATTTGAATAAGTCGTGCTTCAAGTCTTTGAAGAACAGTAGTACGCTCAAAACCTTGTTTGTCATGAGCTGGTTCGACAAAATTAGCTTCCAATAAACCTAACCAACAGCAAAAATGAAATAAAATACTACATTAAGGGTGTGTTTGGATTGAAGGTTCCAATAAACTTTAGTTTGAAGGAACATATATAAACCTATGACCCCACGACCATCGCTTCCTGCAGCATTCCAGATCCTCCAAAATGGCTGTAAAACAAGAAGCATTGCAATAAAGAAATAAAGAGAAATACATGAGAACTGTTGCTCAGAATAATTGCAGTCTCATAACTGTCAACAAAAGTCAGACCTTGATGAGTCTGTTTTTATGATAAACATTGAACCCCTGTACATCAATATGAGCTTTTGCATCCTTAACAAAACCCATAGTTACTACAGCAACAACCTGTTCATTAAAATAGGTAGCAACTATAAGCAGATAACTTGTGCAGAACACAAGCAACGAGTATTTAATAGAGAAAAATGGGTGAACCAAGAAACGGATCAAATGGGTCATTTTTTAGGTGTTGTAACAGGTTAGAGGCGTTTTGTCCAAATTATTTTATAAAGAATTAATGTGTTAAGTATGATTTAAAATGATTTAAAAATATATATTATTTCAAATACAATCTGATTTTTTGTATTAAAAAGAAAAACATCTGACCCATTTCCATGTTAGATAACTTTTTTTTTGTTTCCCACTAGTATAAACAAAAAAATTAAAAACTAAGAGAAAACGATCAACTCTTTCACTGTTATTACATTTGAATCCTTGGGGACCCCTTCCACACCAGGATGTGGGCGATAAGTGACCACATTTGTCATCATCATATCATTTACTATATTATGATGCTCCACATCCTTCCCACGAAGAATCATCCGGAAATAACTAGGAACTCTTAGATAGAGAATCGATGCATAACTCTGGCGACATTAAAAACAAATGATTACACTATACCATGCTCAATCAACAAGATTATATAATGCTGGTGAGATTGTCGTTTTGATGACTATTTATGGCGAGCAAAATAAATTTACCAACTTATGAGCCCCACCCCACCCCACCCGAAAAAAAAATCACAGAGCTTTGTCCAATAATAATAGGCTTTTGATTAGCATTATGAAAATTTGAAAAAGAAAGTGCGCAAACCCTGTATTTGTTTCAAAAAATTAGGAGTAAGGTTTACCCTGAGTGAGTGACGGTACATCAAGTAGTGTCTAGAGTTAGGATATTGTTGTGCCATTTCTATATTTGTCTCATCTCGATTAACACCTCGAATTTGAATTTCCTGCAAGATGCAAATTTTAGGTCAGCTCGGGAAATATGACCATGTGTGATCAAGTGCTGCCCATAAAGGAGTTACTCAGAGATCAAGGCTAAACATGATTATCGGTATCAAAACCGAGCTCTAATTTTCCTTGATCATCCTCCCATAGATTGTAAATGATTATGCGTGTGCCCTGATCCTTCATATGATCAAACTACAAGGTGAAAAGAAAAAAGAAATCAATAGCATATTCACTATACACAAATACTATGTAGTTACGTTTTCTCTCTAATGAGTTGAACAGGTAAAGTAGCAAAAGTGAACTTAAAATAAAACGGGCCAAACGGGGTTTCGGGTTGAAAGTCACAAAGTGTTTTTTAATGCAGAAAACCTCCTAGATCATTTTATTCGATAACGAAAACAGGCCAAAAGAGAACGTGTCAAAAGTCATCCAAAGTATTTTGTTTTTACTGCAGAAAACCTCCTAAATCATTTTATCAAAAAAGTAGATTTTTGTTCAAATGATATAATGTTTGTAATCATGTTCAACGCACTAATTGTTTATCACACTGGGTCAACCCAACCAGTTCTAATTCGCACCAAAATGTGACATGTTTTGCCCGGTTACCCAAGCAGGCTGACCCGGCCCATTTTGTCACCTCTAATACTGTGTGTATGCTTTAAGGCAATTAAAAATCAATTATTAGCATATATAAAAAATGCAATTAAGATAAGAAGTGTCACTTGTTTCAAGAGTTCAGCTTCACTTGAAAATGGAGACCATTGTACCATCATCTCAACATTTGTATCCCAGTCACTGGTTGATGATCGTTTCATTTCATTCCATTCTTGCCCACTTTTTTCATAATCAAGCTTTTTGTTGTAATCAACAACCAACATAAAATAAATAAAAGAGTCCACAATATGTTGCTCGCAATGGAAAGATAGATGAACAAATTTAAAAATCACATTGCAACATACCTATATTTCTTGACTTGGCATTTCGAAAACTTTTTAGGAAATTTCTTGACATGGTATTTCGATAACTTTTTAGGACTCAACTACTTGGAAATTAATTTTAGTTGGTAGATGTTTCAAGCATGAGTTAATTTAATTACCATGGGAACTACTATATCTTCCTGTCCTGTGCTTCGCAAAAAAGTGTAGGACAATAAACCAATGCTCTGTGTAGACCTTCAAGGCAAAATCAATATTCAAATCAAATATTGTAATCATCATTGTTAGTAAAAAGATACTTGGTTGATGATATAAATGGACCACAAACGTTTTCCCATGTCTTCCAGAGCATCGAGAAAAGACGATAACATCAGCTCCAAGCCTCATGGTGCTTGTCTTGAAACCATTTCCATCTGTTAAAAAATATCACGAAGGCAAATAAAGGAACTGCAATGAGAACATAAAAGGCAGAGCTAGAAAAATGGGTGGGTAGGACGGTTGTCACAACACAGCAGGGCACTCCTTCATACATGTCGGGTCAGGTTGGGTCCCCTAAAACCACTATTCGTCCAAAATTTGTACCTTTTTTAAATATTTAGTGTCAAACATGATTACAAAAAATTATATTATCTTGATCAATTTACTTTTTATAAAGTGAGGTAGAAGGTTTTATGGATTAGAATTACGCTTGGCCGACTTTCAACCCAATCAGTTTGACTTGTTTCTGCTTAAACTATTTTTATTTTATTTTATACTTTTGACTCCTCTTAGCCCATCCCGAACCAATAAGTAAATGGGTCAAAATTGCCCCCCATGATGAAAGAAATACATTAATCATAGTGATAGGGAGACCACTTAGACCCTTACATTGTCCAATTGTATCCTTGACCTTGCTTTTCAAGGAATATCCGAGAGACATGCAATATCTCATTTTTTCTGGGTTCATCCCTCCACCATTATCTACAATAAATAGTGGGTGAAAATTGTTAAAAGGATATGCAATTTAGCGTAGCGAGAGAAAGGAAAATGACTTCATATTTTTTGTTCCCACGTTGGAGGGCAACGAAGAGAAAATCAACATTTTTACAGTTATAACCTTCTTTTGTGTGTAAGATAAATCCTTTTAGTTAAGGGCATTTTTGTTGGTAATTTACGCCTAAAGAGGCCCAACACGAGTAGGTGGAGGGTCCGACCCAATGGACCCATGGAATTCATTAAGTGTGTTAACGGGTTTAAGGGGTTGCAATTAGGGTTTTATTATATTTGGCAATGTCTTGGCTAGCAAGTTAGGGTTAGTCTATATAGACCGTGTTATGGTTAGTTAGGCATTATGTATTCAGCTTTTGAGAGATATTTTCTGGGTAATAAACGTGTGAGAGTTATTCATCAAATCTTGTGTTTGTGTTTATCGATTCAATCCTTGAATTGGCATCAGAGCTTGGTCGAATTGAGAACCAAGTTCAAGGTACCCGGAATTGATACCAAGATCTAGCCGCCGAATGGAAGCCTTCCACCGTCGTGAAGAGATCTAGGGCGGATCGCTTTTGCCAAGGAAAGATCTTGGTCCGATTGAAGTCGACCGAGTGAGCTCTAGGGCCAACCGATCAAAGACGCCAAGGAAGATCTAGGAATTGTCGACCGATTGCTTCAAGAAGCCGGCACCGATCTTGTTTATCAATTCCGGGAACCAAGGAACCAAAACCGGGGGATCCGAGGAAAGGAATTAAAGCCGGGAGAAGCAAGTCATTGTGTTTGAAGTCGTTGCTTTTAGGGCTGCCAAAGATTGTGATAGCCACTGACCAAAAAGATCTAGTCGTCGCTTGAGGGTAGTCAAGCCGCACACCATCGTCAGATTTAGATCGCTCTGATCCGAATTCAAATCGTGTTCCACATCACTGTCATGCAAAAACAATGAGTGGTCAAGCGGATAATCGAGTAATGATTACCGTGATGGAGAATCAATGTCAAGGAGGCAAGCTTGGACCACCTAGTTTCAAGTTGGAAATTAGGGGGTGAGTTTGGAGTTGAAAACCACTTAGTTTCGAGTCGAAAACTAGGGGTGATTGTTGGTAATTTACGCCTAAAGAGGCCCAACACGAGTAGGTGGAGGGCCGATCCGATGGACCCATGGAATTAATTAAGTGTGTTAATGGGTTTAAGAGGTTGCAATTAAGGTTTTATTATATTTGGTAATGTCTTGGCTAGCAAGTTAGGGTTAGTATATATAAATCGTGTTATGGTTAGCCCGTTAGGCATTATGTATCAGTTTTTGAGATATATTTTCCAAGTAATAAATGAGTGAGAGTTATTCACCAAATCTTGTGTTTGTGTTTATTGATTCAATCCTTGAACTTTGGCAACTAAAATTTATAATATAAGCATTTAATCATTTCCCTTATGAATCATCCCATTTTGGAAGGAATCAAAATCACTAAACATGAAAGGTCATGTACCAAACAGGCATAGAAGTATGCAGGATAGTACAACATTTAGCCACATACCTTCAATCAGCAACATTCTGCTGTTATCTTTCTTGTTCGTTAGCATATCAATTTTCACATATGTAGCGCCACTACAATTCTAATAACAAAATAGAAAATGGTTAGATACTTGCAGCTTCAGTATGTGGCACGTCACAATAATTTGACATAATATTATATAATACTATAATATGCATAAACATAGGAAAATTACTTCGTCTAGTGAATTGTCCAAAAGCTCCGCAAAAGCTGCATGAGTAAATATACACACACATTAGTTACAAAAAACAAATTGTAGACATAACCAGCTCAGGGACTTGTAAATATATGAAGTAATATTACCGCCAAGAACCCATTTATGACTGGTTGCATTGGAGTGCAGAAACCTTGGATGAACCCTCAAATGATCTATACCACCTATATATATGGAATAAGTGAGTTTTATAACTTGCTCTACCAAGCTTGAACTATTTAGTTTCCATTTTCCAACATAGTGCGTATTTAACTGTACAAAACTAGGTGAATAACAATTATAGTAATCCAAACAACTATTGGGCTAATCTTGTCATAGTCTAATAGTCTACGAGGTGCAAGGAAGAAGTCGCAATTTTACTGGATTGGGTTGCAAGTTTGTTAGTCATAGTAAGAGTCTAATGCTTGTTTATTTTATTATTTGTTTATTGTTTGGTATTATCTTCAAGTATTTGAGTAGGATTAGAAGACTTGGCTAGCAAGGTTTATTTTAGTATAAATATCTTCAAGTATTTGAGTAGGATTAGAAGACTTGGCTAGCAAGGTTTATTGAGATCAAATTCTGTGTTCGTGTTCTTGGGTCTCATTTCGAACAATTGGTATCAGAGCTTGGTAAAAGAGAAGGCCGTTTTGAGAGTCGTTTTTTTAGAAAGGGAAGGGGGATCGGCCCCTGTAATTGCGGGTTGTGGAGAAAAGACCGAGAAGGGGCGATTTCGGTGTTCGTGGATGGTGATATGATCTAGTTGTGATAAGACAACTTCAATATTTGATCAATCGACCCGATCTATCCCGCCAAGTATAAGAACAGAGTAACTGGTGTAGGTTGTTCTTTTTGGCAGAAGATATCTTTATCTGATCGGATTTGCGGGTAGGCGGGCGGAAATAGATTTGTTAAAGCAAAAGGCTTTGAATCTTGTTGTGCCTAGCAGGGATTTGCAGGTAGGTGGGCGGAAAAAAATATCCTTCAAAGCAAGAGGCTTTGAATCTTGTTGTACTTAGCCGGTAAAGAAGAAAAACGGTAGAAGCAGTAGTGTAGCGGGCTTGTTTTTTTTCTTTGATCGATGCTCAAGAACGGGGTTGTTCTCGTGACCCAGGAATAGGGAGATCGAGAGTGGTCAAGTAGGTTTGAAGCCGTAAAAAAAAGAGATAGCAATGGTATATGCAAAGGAAAAAAGGCATGTGTGTGAACATTGTGGTTGTGAAAGTTCATGTCGGGATGATATAGGATGAGGCCAAGTGAAGGGTCGGTGGTCCAGGTAGGGTCAAGACGGTGAACGGGTCCAAGAGAAGTGCATGACAAGATTAGGGGGTGATTATTGGGCTAATCTTGTCATAGTCTAATAGTGAGGAAGTCGCAATTTTACTGGATTGGGTTGCAAGTTTGTTAGTCATAGTAGGAGTCTAATGCTTGTGTATTTTATTATTTGTTTATTGTTTGGTATTATCTTAAATATATGAGTAGGATTAGAAGACTTGGTTAGAAAAGTTTATTTTAGTATAAATAGATGGATTAGGGATCATGTAAGTGTGTCAAGAATTATAACAAATAGAAAGAGACGATATTTTGTTGAGATCAAATTTTGTGTTCGTGTTTTTGGGCCTCATTTCCAACAACTATAGTAAAATGTCAAAATGGAAGACGTGAACGTTAGCTTGCCGTAACATGATATTAGAAATAATTCAAAGACATATAAGTAGTAAGATAAAGTACACAGAGAACCAATGGAACATTCAGTTCAGTACAAAGCGCCAATTCGCATAAAACCACAAACAAATACAGAGTAATCCACCATTTCCAAGCTGCCTTGCTTCTGTAAGATTTTTTTAAAGAGTAGAATCATGGTATTTGATGCCCTATCAAAGGTACTTATAGTTTCTCACCTTATCAAAGTAAAGAATACAAATGTCAAATTATCAATGTTTTCATAACCGGACCGGACAACGAACCGGCCGCCCTGGTCGAACCGGACGACATCATGAATAATATAAATATTAAAATTATGTATATGAATACAAAATATAAAAAAAAAATGTATGTTTTGATGTTAATTTGTAATTTTAATAACATATGAAGACTTAAATAGAAAAAATATAAATAAATATGTAACTAGGAATACCAAACAAATTTAAAAAAAATATGAGATTTTGAAAGAAAAAGATAAAATAAAAACTGGAAATCCGGTCCGATCACCCGGCCCGGTCGATAATCGACCGGTTCAAATAGGCATAATCGGAACCGGTTTTGAGTGTCAGTCCGGTTCTGAAAACACTGCAAATTACAACATTTTGATTCACATAATCGGACCGGTTCTCGGTGTCAGTCCGGTTCTGAAAACACTGCAAATTACAACATTTTGATTCACATTTGTGTTATCACTTTATTGCGATTGCACCAAATAAAATCAAATCAAACTAATTGATTTTTTCAAGTAAATTGAACGAACCACCGAGACCGAAGCAAGTTATTTGCTGGTTAGAGATCCAAACGGTACGGTTCACATCCGTCCGTCCAAGTGTCCAACTTGAAACCAGCCGTGTAAACCGAAACCGGCCATTTAACTTTTATCATTTATACATTTATCTATTTTTATCATTTTTATACAAACTAATGATTTTTTTCTTTAAAAAAATCGTTAAATGCATAATAACCTTTACTTGAACAAAAAACGAAAGTAAAGTTTACTCTTCCAATTAACTAAAGAAAACTAATAGCATAACCATAACTAACTAATTAATAATTAATCCCAAACACTTACAATTTAATTAATCCCTATTATAATAAAAAACTAAATTTTGTGTCACTTGTCAACACCATATTAATTCTCACATCCATTTCCCCCTCAAAATCATATTTACATCCTCCATCTAATATTTCCATATTTAGCTCATTTTTTTTTAAATTACATAAAAAAACATTTTACCAAATCAATTTTATCATTATAACCATTGACTAACATTTTTTTTTAATTTATCATCTAAAAATGAGTTTTTAAAATTTTATTATCTAAAAGCAAGTTTTTAAAAAAATAATTTAAAAAAAATGAGTTTTTAAAATTTGTTACCTAAAAGCGAGTTTTTAAAATTTTATCAATAAAAAACCAAAATTTTAGATTTACATATAAAATTTGAAAATACTATTTTTGTATTTTAAGTAAATATAATTAGTAGTTTTTTAATTAAGTTTGATATCAAATTTGTATAAAAAAACGAGTTAAAATATTTATCAATTAAGTTTGATATCAAATGTGTGTTACAGGGGGTTTAAAACTAGTTCAATCATAAAAAGCTAAAACCAATTAATTTGACAATTAAAAGCAAACATAAATTATAATAATACAATCGCCTTTCTACATACCTGAAGATCCACTCCAATTACCGGCGGAACAGCCATCGAAATCACCAGCTTTCCAAAACTGTTTACACCTCCGTTCCGGCGAAACACGATTCCCTTCCTCACGTCGCAATGTCGCATCCTTTGACGGTAACGGATCTAGAAACCCTACCGGAAGAACCACACCGTCATCAGGCTTCTTCCTCTTGTTACTACGAACTTCATTACCACCAGTCAAAACCCTAGATCTCTTGCCGTTACTAATTTTATCGCCGGAAGAAGAAGAATCATCGTCTTCGGAACTATCCAACTCAATCACCGGAATATCTGAAGGATCCTTTGTTTTAGCGTTGTTTGTGTTACTACTGTTGAATACTTCGATGTGTTCTTGCTTAATTTCAACTTCGTCCATGGCAGAGATGAACTAAATCCGGTGGTGAGTCGCTATTTTACGGGTGAAATACTGTGACAGTTTAGCGTGGAACATCCACGTGGCCCCAACACGACGCAGGTCTTAGCACAACACGTGGTAAAGGCATGCGCTCATCCTAAGGAATATATGATCAACAAAAGGCGATCTTTTCATAACCGGATAGGACATCAAACTGACCGGTCATGTTAACGGTTCATTGATTAAAGGTCCACTGGTTGGACCATTTGTCGAACCGGATAACATTATAATTTAATTTTTTAATATATATGTTTATATATATAATTTAATAATAACCACCGACGCCTTCGATTCCCATTAAAGTATCCATCTTTCAACTTCTTAAACGCATGAGAATTAATCAACTATCCGATCATGCTTGATGACAAACACTGATACGTTTAACTTCCAAGATCTCCACAAGCTTGTTCATTCCATCATGAAAATGGTTACAGAACAGAATCTCATCAAATGTTTGATATCATAAAAAATCAAAAAATTAAACCTTAATCAAATCAAAGACCAACACCTGTCGGTATCCATTGCTATATAAGAGTAATCATCCACAACTTGTCTAATTAAAGCAAACTCTTCCACAAGGTTATCATTCCAGACCTCTCTGATATGAACCGAATCAAAATCAGGTTTTGGCAACATAATAGACATATCAAACTAACAAAGATTCAATCTTTATTGATGGGGTTTTCACTTTTTGTAAAAATTGAACCAAATTTGCAATAATTCAAACAAACCAATTAAAAATCCTATCTTTAATCAAAACGAGAAAAGAAGAATTATAAAACACTCGATTTTTAATCAAACCCACAAATTAAAATTTATAAAAAAAACTCAATTTTTGATCAAATGGTTCAAGATTTGTTGCGGATCAAAGAGTAGAGATGAAGGGATGCTTACCTTTTGAAACAGGGGAGATCCGAGAGTTTAACGGAACAGATCTTGAAGTTTTGAATCATGATTTGGGGTTTTTAGGGTTTGATTTTGGTCAACGGATTTAAACATGGAGGCTTGTTGGATCTTGGATTTGAACAGGAACACGAACTTGGTGCGATGTTTGTCGTTGGGATCGTTCCCTCAAGGTGACGGAACCCTAATCCACTACAACTGGTCATCGGAGATCTCGCTTGTGCTTTGTCAGTTGAAAAGGACGAAAGCTTCATTGGATTGTGATTGGGATCGGAAAAGAGTAGAAGGTGGGGATGGAGTTGTTGTATGAGTTGCCACCGCCGCGTGCCATGGCCAGAAAAACGGCAGGAGAAGATGGGGGTGTCTCTCTCTCTCTAAAGTGTGTTATGTGGTGATGATGGAGGTTGGCGACCACCGCATTAGGTTTCATGGAGATTTTATTAAAGAAGATGGAGTTAGCCTATGGGTATATCAGTAATTTTACATAAAACTAACATAACTTTTAACGGAGTTAAGGACCAGAAAAAAAAAATGTTAAAACATCAAACGTCGGGATCAAATGTGTTACAGGTGGACGAAAAACGACATAATGATTAAAAATTATATACTTAGTGTGTTCTAAAGTTTTTCTTTAATTTTGGAGTTAAATACGGTTTTAGTCCCCGTGGTTTAACAAAAATAACAGTTTTAATCCAAAAGTTTAAATTTGACTTTTTTTGTCCAGTAGTTTCACTTTCGTATCAATTAAAGTCAAGTCCACTAACCTAGTCCATTTTTTTCCGTTAACTTTATACAAAAGACTAGAATATCCCTATAACTAAAAAAGAAAAAGAAAAAATATATATAATCCTTTTTTAAAACCCTAAATTCCTTATTTCTACCATATTGTCTCATTCTACCCAATTCAAGAAAACCACCTCCACCTTCGGCCGCTACCTCCACCTCCACACTTCGTCATCTCCAACAACCTTCGAATCAAATGTTGAAGTTAACCCTATTCCACATCCACCTCTACCTCCGGCCACCACCTCCACCTCCACCTCTACCTCTGACCACCACCTCCACCTCCACCTCTGCCCACAATGTAAGGCCCTATTTTCGAGTAACCTCACTTGCTGGATTTACTCATAAACAAAGTCATCAATACTGAACTTTAAATTAAAACATTCAAACACAGCGAAAGCATTCAACATTTTGAGTACATAACAGCGGAAATCTTAGCATTAAAACATAAGTATTGTCTCAATCATAAAATGGAGTGGATGTCAGTCTCATATCGGGTAGCCTTCACGCATTCGCACGTCCTTTCTTCTTGCTACCTGAAGTGCATACTAAAAGTCAGCTAACGCTGGTGAGTTCTAGTTTAGAGCAATTAGGTATAAACAGTAATTATTTATAAGTATATATATATATATATATATAAATATAAAAATACACACTTACACATCATAATCATTCATTTGCGAGTACATAAATATGTATTCACCTTTTCTTTCATTTAAATATTCATTGGTCATACACATAATGGTGATCAACCCATCTTACGTAAGTCACAAAGACAAACGTTCTTTGAACTACCATCGTAGCTCCATTACATCTCGTCCGGTCCTAGAAACCGTCTGTCATTACTTAAACCGTCCGGCAACCTTTGGTCGTCCGTCATACCGTCATAGTCCGTAATTCGCCCGTCTGCCCTAAGGCATCCGTTTCCCGCTTGAACTAATTATACAGGCGTTTATCGATTTAGAGACTTACTCCACCGTAGTGGCCATTATTTAGTCTACCTTTCTAGACTTTCTTTTCTGGCTGCATAATAGTCAAGTGGTCATCTGTCTACCGTAGTAGCCGTTAGCTTCGTTTCCGTCCATAACGTATACATACATTCATAACATGCGATATATTAAAATATAAGGCAAGAATTCATTCCTTTACGTTATGTCATTCATTCATTCGTACTTTGTAAACATACGTTTCATTCTTTGTAAACTTTCAATTTCATATATATATATATATATATGTGTGTGTGTGTGTGTGTGTGTGTGCATTTATACATCACGTATGATCACATTGACATTCATAACATTCATTCATTTAGTAAATACACTTCAACCCCAAAACATTTAAAATGATTTACACATAATGTAGAATGGGACACATAGAACTCACATGACAGGTGATTTCTGAATACACCTAGCTGGTTTAGGAGCATCAGTTAGGGTCACACACAATCTGTATAATCAAGTCATACGAGATAAGCTAATGAATTTAACCGCCACTTAACATTTCTATTCTTAGAGTTAGGTGAACTAAACACATGTGTCAAACCACTTGCCCGAGAACTCTGACCGAAATATATTCCGGTCGAAATCTATTTCGACCGGAAATTAATCTCTTGGAAAGGTTCTTTATTCTTATTTTTTTTTGCTCGAAAACTCCTTGACCAAAATCCCTTTTCGACCAAAATGTTTCGTCCGAAATCTTTGGGATTCGGATCACTTTTTCGACCGAAATATTCTGACCGAAATCTATGACGTACAACACTTTTCGACCGAAATGTTCAGACCGAAATCTATGATGTCGAGCACTTTTCGACCGAAATGTTCTGATCGAATTCTGTCCAAGACACTTTTCGACCGAAATGTTTTAATCGAAATCTATGATGTTCAACATTTTCGGTCGAAAAATAGTTTTCGGCCCATTCATTTGACTTTTCGGGCGACGCATCAGATTTTCATCATCTTCGTCGTTTTTAATTCAAGCTTCGATCTTTTTACTTTCAGAACTTGTATCTAGCTTTATCTAGCTTCCATGAAGCTAGATACATACTTTTTATGCGATTCCATACGTAAAAATACCATCTTTTGATTCAAAACCCATTAGAACCCTAAAACCCATTTCTTAACTAAAAACTCACATTCGAGCATGAATGTTACCTATTTTTGTTTCCTCTTTATTGCTAATCGTTCCTGAGATGGGGAGTAATGATTCCCGAGACTTTGAGCTTGATTCCTGAGCTTACTCTCTCTAGACCCGATCTCTCCTTTCTCTCTCTAAGTTTGCAAAAATGGTGGAGTTGAAGGAGTGTGAGGGCTGTCATGATCCTTATATACCTGGGCTTCCCTCGGCCCGATTGAGCCGAGCCCAAGCCCATCCATTTTCCTTTCATTCATTTCGTTTTTAGTCTTCGACGATTCAATCCCGCTTGCGTTATTATTTATTTATTACTATTTTTAGGATGTTACACACAACCTCCACCTCCACACTCCGCCATATCTACCACCTCACTCCATATCTAACATCTTACCAACACGCTTGTAAATCAGATCTAGACATATAGTCCTTCGACTCCTTCCTCCAATACCGCACCTGTCGAATCACTAATTCTCTCACCGTCGGTGTTAAAGTCCGTTCACTTTCTCTGAGGTAGTCGGAGGTCTACTCACCATGAGTTAGGAAGTAGTCAACATCCTAATCGAATCAAAATAAGACATATGGAACAACGAAAAATTGATATCGTTAGTTAAAGATTTCTTAGAACTCAGCCTCCTAACACTAAAATTCTGCACATCGCTCGAAGAGTTATGACATGTGTCCTCCTATTTTACTTGTTTATTATGTAATGTAGATATAAATTTAATACATGTGTTTATAAACTAGTAAAAGTAAAATAAGAGTAATGATATAAAATTGTACCATTAATTGATATGCATTAAACATTATTCCAAACATGGATAATAATATGTGTACCATTAATTTAATACAGCCCTTATTAATAACATTAAATATTTATACTATTTTAAAGGTGTTAATAGTGGCTTTATTAACACTTAGATCTACATTCACAAATATTTTTTTGGCATCTAGCAAGGGCAGAAGACCCTTTTTTATCGTGGCATGCTTTGAAGCAATCTTCCGGCTCACAGTAAGTATATGACCACGTTTCAAGGCACATTGTAACACCAGTTACCTTCTTTGTACCTGAATAGACATAAGCGGTGTATCTTCAATGAATAGTAACAATGTTTTTGGAATCATACCGGACAGCGAACCAACCGTCTTAGAAATACACTGGTTATACCGAATTTAAAAATCGAATAACATAAATAATATAAAAGTTAAAATTATGTATATAGATATAAAATATAAAAATATTTTGTTTATGCTATAAGTTTGTAATTTCAATAATGATATATACAGATTTAAATAAATAAAATATGGACCTTGAAATACTAAATTTATTAAAAGCGAGTTTTTGAAATGCATTAAAAAAAATTGGAAATCTGGTGCGACCACCCGGTTCACTGGTCAGACCGGTAACCAAACGGTTAAAAACAAGGTTCAAATAGGTATAACCAGACTGTCTGTATAAAGGATAATCAGTCACGGTTCAGCCCGATTCTAATTTATAAAAACACTGATGATAAATAATCAGTCATTAGAAAGTGAGCACATGAAAAATTCATATCGAACATAAAGGATCTTTAAGCATGACAGAATAATGTAGCTTACCGGCAATTGTGAGTATGAGCAGGAATGCAAGACAAAGCTTTATAGATGCCATAGCCTTAAAAATTTCTTGATATATATAAATCAAAAGATTATGGATGGATATCTTTCTATCAAATGGTTCGAGCATGGTATATTTATATTGAAAAAGGCTAAATGATCATGTGACATAAATATTTTTGACATTAAAAGAAAGTCACTTAAATCATAATAAATACATATTGGTTAAGTTATATTAATTATACTAGGTTACAATCCCGTGTATTATACAAGTTCCATAAATATAATGTTAAATACGTAGTAATAAAAAGTTTATATTTTTAAAACTCGTGTAATACACGGATTGAATAAACCCGTGTATTACGCGGGTTGAATAACATATAATGTAATCTATTAACACATACACTTGTCAAAATGGAACAATGTGAATATATAAATGTATGATTAAATTTTTTTTATTTGAATCTTAGCTGACTATATAATTGTTTTCAGTTTATAGAGTTCATAAAAATACGATTAAACAAATTAAATAATGATAAATACAATTTTAAATTAGAAAATGTGTAGATAATAATTAAAACAAATAATTAATTTAGTTGTCGAAAATAGTAAAGTTGATTATTAATATGAGAGATAATGAGAAAATAAGAATGAGGAGACCTATAATTGTGACAAGTGTCATTCTATTTTACTTGTTTATTATGTAGTATAGATATATATTATACGTACATAACTATTTTTACAAATCATTAGTATGCGTGTTTTTTGAGTTTATAAAATTTTTATTTTTATCAAACTCGTAATTTTGTAGCTTTACGCTAGATTTGAGTTTCTTTAAATTTATTTATAGAACTCATATATTGTGTTCATTTCGAGTTTCTATATAAATTCATTTTAATCCAAACTCATAATTTGTCTTTTGAATTAGATATTATCTAACATGAAAAATATGAATATTCAACCACGTAGGATGATAAAAAAAAAAAAAAGCAAACAAACATATGTCACACACCTGGCTAAGTATTCTAGTTGGTTTTCATGAGCCAACGAGTTACCTCACTCACGCGTTGCGACGATAACATTGACGTATTTTAGTACGAAAAGAGAATCGTTTAAGCTACGGTTGTTTGGAAAAAAAATTAACATCGATACGCTGTTAAAGTAAGCACGTCGCAACGGAAAATAGGAATTCTATA
Source organism: Smallanthus sonchifolius (assembly GCA_023525975.1). Classification (NCBI taxonomy): domain Eukaryota; kingdom Viridiplantae; phylum Streptophyta; class Magnoliopsida; order Asterales; family Asteraceae; genus Smallanthus; species Smallanthus sonchifolius. The sequence goes on along the minus strand of CM042027.1, from coordinate 74,650,331 downwards.
AAATATCATATTTTAAACCTACGCGCTATAAGCTGCTGCTGCTCCGAAAAAATTCACGTCGAAACACTATTAAAAATAATGAGCATGCCGCAACGTAAAAATCGGAATTCAATAAAAAAATTATGTTTTAAACCCGCGTGCTGCCGTTGTGAAATTGACGTGGTAAAGTACGTAAAGAGAAGCGTAGAAGTTGTGGCGGCAAAATGCACGTTGAAACATTGTTAAAAATAAGAAAATCGTAACAACAATATCATAATTTTATTAAGTACGTAAAGAGATGTGTATAAGCTATGGCTGCTTGAGAAAAAAATTCACGCCGAAACACTATTAAAAATAAGCCTGTCGCAACAGAAAAATCGGAATTATATAAAATAACATATTTTAAAACGCGCGTTGCCACGAGGTGTTAAAATTTGTAAGGGTCGGTTTCGACAAAATTTGGCGGAGCCAAGAATGTTTTCATATGGTGTCCTTTTTTTTCAATGCTCGAATTTCTAAGTACATGACATAAGACTTTTTTGGGCCGCTTCGGTACGGTTCGGGTGATCGGGTCAGGTTGGTCACATAATAAGATACGATACACTAATAAATAATACCTAAAATTTCAAATTTGGTATAAAAAATATGAAAACTAACCTTGTTGCTGCATGTAGGTTCAGTTTCATTGTTGGATTGATTAATTTCGCACTTTGGTTGTGATTGTCATTTGAACTCGATTTAAAATTGCAAGTCACAAGTTGTTCGAAAGGCTGTCGAATGCTGAGAACGTTGAATGCCAATCGTCATTTGTTTTTAATTAAGTTTAATATAACTTAAACTAGTATTTAGGTTAATGGTTATGGACTCATGAAGTAATGGGCTAACAATATAGAGTTAACTAAACTTTGTTATAAGGCTGGTTAAAATAGATCTAACTTAAACTTATTTAGATCCTACTCAAAATTTTATTTTTAAACAAAATAAACTAATAATTATTAAACACATTTTTTATTGAGGTCAAATTTTATACTTTTTTTTTCAAGATTTTGGATCAAATTTCTTTTTTACAAATCAATGTGGTCAACCTCGAAAAAATAGTGGAATCAGTCGGTATTCACATACTATACCTACTAATAAAAATATGAAATTGATTGGGGTCGGTTGAACCCGGTACCCAAAGGGTATCTCAGCCCATGCACCACGTAATAAAACTCATGTCGACACGCGAATAAAAATAAACACATTGAAACGACAAATCTGTAATTTTATAAAATATAATATATTTTAAAGGTTGTAAGAGAAAAACAAAAAAATAATTATAAAAAGCCGAAATCTAAGCACGTAGAAACGAGAAATATGAAACTTTATAAAACTTCATATTTTAAAATGTTGTAAACAGAAAAGAGAATATAATCAGAAAAAATGAAACCTAGCTTTTTTTAGGACAAATACAACACAACTTACACTCTGCAGGTTTTAAACCCCACCTTTCGTTTATGGGATACACTACTTTTTTTTTCTGGAACGGCTAGAATTTTATAGAAATACGGAAGGGATTACCAAATAGCTAACCCAACCAAAGCACAAGAGGACACCAGCTTACAATAATAGATTAAAATTACATCAATCTACCCAATTAAATCTATTTTTCAACGCTCTATTTTTGATCCATAGAAAGACAAAATCTTTATGTCCTCAAAAATCTTGGAGGGATGAATCGTCTTGCCTTGAAACGCCTTTTCATTACGTGATCTCCAGATAGATCAAAGAGTTATCAGAAAAATACCATGCATTAGCTTGCTCTTTATAAGATATACTACTTAATCACTAGAATATCCGGAGACAATTACTTTAAGCTTTAATTCTTAACTTAAAATACAGAGTACCGTAAAATTGGATGGTTAAAATCAACCAGCCTATCGATTTTTGGATTGATAATAATTTAAAATTTTTGTAGGGTATTTTTTATTTATGATATTTGGGGTATTTAGAATAGCCTAAAGGCCAAAAGTTAGGTTTTTGTGGGATTTTTGTTATCTCAACGGCACATTCACATCGAAGTTGTTAGAAATCAAATCAAAACCAAATGAAAAGGTTTTAACTTATTCGCACCATTAATTGATGTGTAATGTTTTGTAAACATGTTGTTTTAGCCAAACAATTATAACTGATTTCCAACTAAATCCTAACACATGTTCATTTACAACCGTAAACACCCACCCTATAACAACCATCAAATCAATTTACATACGTCTGTTTATTTTACTAATAATATATGGATAAAATTATAAGGAGATAAATTACATTACCAAATTTATATAAACCAGAAATTATAATATTCATACCACTAGCTGATAAACAAGTAAAAATCATATTTGGGTCATCTTTTTTACACCCTTGTGATTACAAACACAATTTTTGATGCAACAATTTTACTTGCTGACTTTGTTTGTTTTTTTTAGTTAAAGTATAATGTTATAAAAGTAAAACAAAGTTGATGCTAAAAAAAACTATAAAAGTAAAATAAAAGGTGCGTTTGGTAAAAAAAAATGTAGAATGCGTTCTTATTTTGCATTGAAAATGGGTATATTAAATTCTATAAATTTGTCAAAAATACATTTAAATAACGCCCTTTAACCTAATTTTGGTTTAAAATCCCTAAACTTGTATACAATACACGTACTTGTGCAGAAAAAAATTGAAATAATATCGTCTTACACCTTTAACTCACCAAATTTTTATGAAGGGAAATTGAACATTTTTGCAAGAAAAAATAAAATAAATCATATCATCTTATTTGATCAATTTAAGAGGTAACAAGTTATTATTTTAAAATTTTGACCTATATTAAACGCATGAGTCGGAGTCTTAACCATTCAGCCTAGAAGAATGGCGACATCAAACATGAAGGTTGCTGATTGGACGACCACAAATCAATTTGTTAATCGGGCGTCAACTATCAGCCCAGGGGTAGGCCGAGCCGGGCCACCGGCCAGGGCCCGTTTTTTCGGGGGCGTAAAATTTTTACGGGGCCTATATATATATATATGTTTTTTTATAAAATTTTAAATACTGGTTTTATATATTGGGTCCTTTTCATAAAACTTAAAAAATTATTGGGTATTTATACTGGTTGGGCCCTTTTAATCTTTATACTGGTTGGACCCTCTTTTATAATGGTTGAGCCCTTTTGTTTATTCCATGACCATTGAGTCATTTAAAAAAAAATTATATGTTTATTGGTTGGGCCCTCTTTAAACTTATAATAGATTTTTTATTGTTTTTGTTTATTACATACTATATTTTTTTCTATATTTATTGTTATAACGTTAATCGTCGGTTAAAAAAATGTAGTTTATATATTTTGTTCGTAGGGGCCGTTTTTTCCGGCTCGGCCGAGGCACTTAAATCCTCAGGATCGGCCTTGTCAACTATGTCTTCTTAGCTTCTTTGAGGGATTGGGTGGGGTTGGTGAGGGTAAGGTTTCTTCGAAACCTAAAGAAAAACTTATGGGTGTCATGTGGCGCCATGGATGATGGTCAATGTGTATTGGTTGATGTTTACGAGATGGAGATGGGCGGTAGAGAGGTGAGATCAAGAATGTCTAAATGAAAAGAGTAAATCGTGTGAGAAATGACCCTTTATTATTAGTTATCACAACTTTCATATGCGATTGCCTAAAATCTTGATGAGGTATATATGTTTTTGTTTTAACTTGTCAAGAGTTAAAATTACCCTCTTATTGAAAAACAAACTAAAAGGAATAGTAAACATTTTTTATTATTTTTTTAATTTTTGTTTTGACCCTCGTACTTTGTATAATATACGTTTTTAACCCGTTTCATTTCCCTTTGTATTTTTTTCACCCTCATACTTTGTATAACATACGTTTTTAATCCGTTTCATTTACTTTGTATAATATACGTTTTTAACCAGTTTCATGGTATTGGTATTATCGGAGAAACGTGTACGTTTCGACGCGTCGCCGTAATGCGGGGTGGTTCGAGTTACTATACGTTTCAACGCCGCCGCAACGCGTGGCAGTTCGAGTTGATATACGTTTTGACGCCGTCGCAACGCGAGGCAGGTAAATCCCCTAGTTTGATTAAATGACTTTTAAGTTATAAGAAGAACATGACACCTTAACACAGACTTTATGAAAACTTATTATTAATGAAACCATAATCGGTTTATCAAGAACCGTTAGGAATCGACACACGTGCCGGATTGATATGGTTTGAGAACTCTTCCCTTGAAACCGGTTAAAACCGAACCAAACCAATTAAAAACCAGTTTGGAGCCGATGAAGAGTGGATGCTTGCTTGGCTAATTTGAAGAGTTACCCAGCGCTAAAGATCTCACATCCATTGATAATGTTTGAAATTGTTTAATGTATTAAACAATGTTTTAATCCATTGTTAATTTAAGACAATGTGATGACGTTTATTTCCACTGCTTTAATGATATTTGAAGTTTAAAAACTGTTTGTGAATGATTAAATTCAATACGTGAAGACTCCCGGGTTTGGAGCCTTACACTAACCGGGTGGATGGTTTATAAAAAGTTTGCCTTTTGAAAAAAAAACATTAAGAGGGTGTTTGGGATTGCTTATTTAACTTCAAAAGTGTTTTTTGTTAAAAGTGCTTATTAGCTTATAACTTTTTGAAAAGAAGTTTTTAAAAAAGTGTTCGGATTAGCTTTTGTGGTGGGAAAAGTCAATAAGTCATTAAATTATTTTTTAAAAAGTGTCTGGCTTAGGTTATTCACGTAAAATGACCAAAAAATCCATTTTTATATTTTATATATATATTTGATAGAAATTGTTAGGGTAGATTGGTAATATTTTATTATAAAAGCCAAAAGTTATTTGAAAAGCTAGGAATTTGTGGTTTTTTAAAAAACAAATTTTTAGCTTTATCAAAAAGTTAAAACAAAAAGTGCTTTTATCAGTGGCGGATTCAGAAGTTTTTATCAGCGGGTGCACAAAGTAGGTCTGGTCAAAACGAGTTTGGTCAAAACAAATCGGTTAAAATGGGTCGGGTAAAAACAAATACTTATTTACATAATGATATAATAAAAATATTTATTCATATTTACTTAAAGATATTGTAAAACTATTCATACTTATTAATTAAACATGTACAGATAATTGATTAAACACAAGAATATCATCAAATAAGAAAAAAAAAACACTTGTAAACAATAAATAAGAAAAAGAATGTACTTATAAACCAAAAGTAAAAAATACAAAAAAAACTTATAAATCAATTGAATAATCAATAACAAAACATATTTTTTATCTACAAAATTTAATTTGTTATGATTAATGTCTATTGTTTAGATGTATAATATAAGACTATTTAAAATCAAATAAAGTAAAAGATTTAATGTGTAATTTTAGTTGTATTACAAGGGGTTAATATGAAATTTCTTTTTATTCTTTTAATAATCAAAGAACACTTTGGGTTTCCCACATTCCCATACCACTTTCTTCTTCTTTTTCTCTCTCCCTCTCATATTTTTTCTCCATTAAAGCTTTAAGTTTTCATGGCATTTTTATAGAAAAATTACCATATTTACTTAAAATTATCATCTATCTCTTTGGTTTCTTTCTCTCTTGGTTTGTTGAAAATCGGATGACAGGTGCCTCTTAGCATATTTAGGAAGGTGCCTACTAAGAGAGATCGAAAATTTCCCACTACGCAGATGAATCTCAGCGGGTACCTTTCCCCCCACTGGGACATACATAAATTCGCCCCTGGATTTTATATTTGTCAAACACTTTTTTTAGCTTATTGGCTTTTGAAAAAGCCAATAAGTCAATAATCAGTTTTCTAACGCAATCTCAAACACCCTCTAAGTTTGCAATATAAGAAGCTGCAAGAAAAGCTACATTCAAATATCAAAACGAGCAACAATATAAAAATAAATAATCCAAAATTTATTTCAAAATGTTACTGAACCAACTCAATCAATAGAAACAAGTAACACCATAAATATCAAATCAAACCAATATTTTAAAGTCATATCTCATAGGCAATTAGTCGAACACGTTGTGCGCAACAATATAATGAACAAACAATCCAAAATTCTTGTTACATCACACTATCGTAACTAGTAAGTAGTAACATAAATTAAGCGGAACGAGCAGCAGCCTAATGTAGGGGCCGTGAAAGATTTGATAACATAAAAGTGAAAATCCTTAATTGAATAAAAAAAATGTTGGAACGTAAAGCCCAGACTTAGGCCCGTCACCCGAGCTCATGGGTGGGACGGCTGATTAGCCCAGTCCAGTTGGGTTATGGGTATTTTGGAAACTTGGTTTTTGTTACATTTAGGGAATTATAAACCTAGTTTATTTAGGAGTTATAATAGTGATCTAATAGTTTTCTTTTTTCCCAAGTTTTGTAATCTCTATATAAACCCGAGCTTGTGGGTTATAGAGGACATTCAATTTTCGAGTTAATGATAATTGAGAGATCGAGCTTATGATCTAAATTTTCTGCGTTCTTGTTTTGATGCTGTTTTTCTGATTACCAATCTTCAATTGGTATCAGAGCTTAGAAGATCCTCAAAGCCTATAATCACCTGCAGTTTTTTTTAAACTTCTGGAGTACCTTGGTACGCAAGTAAAAAAAAAGGAAGATCCAAGCAGAGTTCGAAAGTTCTATAAACCAAACAGTGGTTGGCCTCAAGTCTGGAGTCTTCTCCCACTAAACAGCCATCCACTCCGATCACCTATTCACGCTAGAACAAAAAGATGTCTGATACACCACCAGTTACCCAGGTCATACAGTATCAAGAAAAAACCCACATCCCACTTCAAGTTCCGATGCTTAACAATAGCAACTATACCATATGGGCAGTCCGGATCAAAGCCGTGTTCCGACACCACGGTTTATGGGAAGTAGTTGAACCAGCAATCGGTGTGGAAGTGGATGAGAAAAAGAACGCAGCAGCTGTTGCGTACTTGTTTCAGGCCCTGCCGGAAGACCAAATAATGCAGATTGCTCAATATGAAGATGCAAAAGATATTTGGGAAGCCGTTAAAACTCGCCACGTTGGAGCAGAAAAGGTAAGGGAGGCTCGTCTTCAAACCCTAAACACAGAATTCGAGTCTATGAAGATGAAAGACTCGGATTCTATTGATGATGTTGCTGGAAGATATCCATAGGAAGAGCCATAGTAATAGTCCCATAAGCCTTGTTGTCTCGGGCAATCAAAGTAAGATCCTTCTCATCATATTCAGCTACTGTCTTAGGACGTTGAACATCAGCAGTAGTGATAACAGGCTTGTGAGGACCATCAGTGATAGAGTTAAGCAAAGATGATCATGAAATTGGAAGAAAAGCTTCATCTTATTTATCCAGTCATCAAAGTCCCTTGTAGACACAAGAGCAGGTGGTTTGTTTCCTCTAGAGTACTCAGTTGAACTTGAAGTTGCCATAATATCACGAATCGAAACTAAAACAGTAACTAGTTTCAGATGAGTAACCTTGATCGAAATTACTAGTTTCGATAGAGTAATACTTGATCGAAACTCCTAGTTTCGATTGAAGAAAAAGCTGCCCGAAAATTATAGTTTCGATTGAAGAACAGATCCTGAAACAACTAGTTTCGATGAAGAATCCCTTGGTCAAAATAAGCAGAATTCCCGTAAAAACAACTAGTTTTGATGTCCAAGTTTCGATTGAAAAGTTGCACACAGTAGTTTTGATGAGAACAAGACAAACAAAGCTAGTTTCGATTGTACCTCCACCAGACAGGGTGTAGACAAAAAGATTCGATGATCAACAAAATGTTCCCCAGAGTAGTTTCGATGTCTTCTTCCTCAAGTTAGAAAACCTCCATTGATGATCAATCTCATAAATCAATATCTTCAAAATAACAATCCAATCCAGCAAAAAGTCTCGTCAAAAGGTCCTGATTGCAAATCCAACCTCCGATTTTGAAACCACTTTCAAAACACGTCGGAAATTGATGAAACAGTACTGATGGTGATGAAACAGTGCTAACAGTGCTCGTAGAGTCCAGATACAGAAAACTTCAATAAAAACACAGTAAACACCTAGAATCGATCACAAAAACCTGATAATACTCAGAAACAAGAGCATAAAGCTCTGATACCAATTGTAGGTCTAGATTTCAACTTGAAATCTCACAGATGATCGATTCTCCACACACACAGGCGGAAACAGTGTGTATGGAGGTGAAACAGAGGATAGAAACAGATTTTTTGGTGAAGATAACAGGCTAAACTCACTCACAATCAATACAAATTTGATATGAAATTGTAAGAACAGGTATCAAACAAGTACGCAAGATGTATTGATTGAAGAACAATGTGAAAGATAAATTTAGGGTTACAACCGCTACTCACACCCTAAAATTTCTCAAACTAGGCTATTTATAGTAAGCTAACAGGTATCGAAACTATGCCAACCGAAACTAGTTTCGGTTGAGCATTTACAAGTTATTGACTAATCTGTCGAAACTTACTATCTATCGAAACTACTAGTTTCGATTGAAGAAACTCAATCGAAACTAAGTAGTTTTGATGGGCCAGACTTAGCTAAATAAAACAGTAAATTACAGAAACTGAAATTACAATAATGAAATAACAGAAAGTAAACTAAGCTAACGTTGTTTAAAAATACAATAATGACAACAGCTTATACAGAAAAACATGTCTCTATAGAATAAACTAAGAAAAATATAAAATAAGAACATGCAAAAAATACTTGTATCATATACATAAAGAGTGTGCTATATGCAAATTGTAAGTAATCTAATAAACTATGAATTTTTTCAATCATTCAAATATTCTATACTATATAATAAACAAGTAAAATATAAGGACAATTGTCACAATTCTAAGTCTACTCATTCTTATTTTCTCGCCTCGCTTTCCTATTAATAACCAACTCCACGATTTTAGGTTACTAAATTAATTATTTATTTCAATTTTTATCTACACATTTTTTAATTTAAAATTGTGTTTATCATCAATTAATTTGTTCACTTATATTTTTACGAACTGAAAATAATTTTATATCTAGCTAGGATTCAAATAAAAAACTTTTATCATATATTTACATATTCACATTGTTCCATTTTGACGAGTGTATGTGATAATATTACATTATATTTTATTCAACCCGTGTATTACACGGGTTTTAAAAACATAAACTTTTTATTACTACGTATTTAGCATTACATTTATTTAACCCGTGTAATACACGGGATTCTAAACTAGTTATACAAATAAAATATTAAAAGCATAAGCTAAACACCAAACTCAAGGGAAGTGAATACCTTTAGACGTTCTTGGTTTGTAAGTGGTCTCGATATAGTTAGGCGAAAATCGAGAAAATCACATAGTTAGGTGAAAACCGAGAAAACCACTAAAAAAACTAAATTAACCAATAGTTTAATAATATTTATTTTTTATTTTTTTATAAGAGTATCAATGTAATATAACACATTTTTACCAAAACATCATTTATATATTGGCTTACGTATACGTAACACATAGTATTACACATTATTTTAGTGGTTTTCTCAGTTTTTGCTTAACTATGTGGTTTTCTCTTGATCCCTCCTTATCGTGGTGTCAAGGTCAATAAAAAATATTTATAAAACTTACTACTTAGCTACCTTAGACTGCAGATAGGGAAGTAGAGTTGTCGAATCCACAGGGAACACTTGGAGAATGCTATTTTACTTAAATTGATTTAATTACTACTAAAAATTAAAACTTTATTAATTAAAACTTAGAATGATAAAAAAACAATTACTTTAGGTTGTAAAACAATTAGAGAAAACGGACCACTATGGGATTCAGATTTAGCAAAGCAAATGTACAAATTCAGTTTTAAACCAGATTAGAGATTACATAGATATAACCTTGTTTAAATTGTTTAACCCAACTACACAATAATCAATTCAATCACAAAACCGGATTATTCCCGATGCAAGAAAACCAAGAAACGACGATAGATGCGATAAATCGAAAACATGCAATTGTTAATAAATCAAACACACAATTGAATTCAAAGAACTTAAATGGTTCACAAAACTTCAATCCAATACTGATCATACACTGAAATCATACGAGTACATGCATAAATCGTTCACCCGGAGGGATCACAAAGCGTTTAGCCGCTCATTATCGTAACAAACATCAAAAGAATTAAACTAGAACTGACAAGCATTAGAAACTAAGAACAATTGGCCAAACAATGCTTCAAATCGCCTACGAACTTCTCTGGGACGGCTGGGAAGAACGGATCTTCGACAATGGGATCACAATGGGTTTATAATTGAAATTAGGTTTAATTTGCCGTAACACCATGTCTTCGCATGTCACGAACATCCAGCCCCAGATTTTCGCGTGGCGCGAAGAACAAAATAGTCGAATGGGCTTTTAGAGCCTTCATGTGCCGCGAAATTCATCCTCTTTATCTTCGCGTGGCGCGAAGACCTAAATTTCTAGAATTTTGACTTTAAACTTTGACTTGACTTCCTGGGCTTTGTGCCTTCACGTATATGACTCGTAAACTTCCGCTCTTTAGCACGTTTAACCTGTAACACTTCAAACTACGAATATCCCGTAAAACCGACTCGATAAACACAATTACACTATTAAAACGTACAAAAACCGACTCTTATGCACGGGATATTTAACCATACATCACATCCCCACACTTGACCTTTTTCGTCTCGAAAAAGAATAATGCAATGGAATTATATCCAGGAAACTTGCAATTTTACTTTCATTTTATACAGCACAGACTTTCATAACACGTTAACTGTAACAATCAATATTTCTATCCGACTAAACCCAACCACCGACTCTAGAGCCCCTAATTATGTGATCTATATATTATACATTACCAAGCAGTCAGTTAATCTATGGGTCTCACACTTAGAAAGCTACGACTCAGCCTAATCCCATCTCAAGGTCATGTTTAGGCCCGGGTTAAACCTTATAGATTTCCCACCATTATAAACACGAATTTATACGTTTTTGAAAATTAGATGAATAATGGATCGATGGTTGAATGTTTTAGCTTTTATTAACACTTATGAATAAACCTAACCAAGTGGTGTTTCAATCACGCTGGAACACGATATATGACACGTAGGCTGCAGTTTTTAAGCAATGAAGTACATAAGCTTCGGAATAGGGGTGTATCATTCAATTCACCATCCCAAAGGGAAACATTTAATCCTAACTTAATCATCCGGTTGTTAATCACTTAAGTCCCGCCCATGGGTGTATCAACCAAGTCACTATCCCGGAGGGTAACACGTAGGCAAAACCTAAGATCTCAATTTAATTAATTAAGCACATTCAATTGATGGATTATGGATTGCAGGCGCCACCAACTTTTGGATTTATTTTCATAAAAAGAAAGCGGTGTGCCAAAAATTTTAAAAAACTTATAAATTTTTATTTATAAAGGTACCTATCACCCTATATTGAAAGTTTCGACCTTACCGACACCCCTAAGATGAGAACCCACAAGATATCCTGAATTAATTATTCAATTAAGCAAATTCACTATCAAGATGTTTAAGCTCTTAAATCGGTTGGGCCTACCAAAACGTTACAAATTAGTCGTGTTTGATTATCATTATTATTCAATTATAAAACTCACACAAATTCCTGATTGTACTATCATTTTCCATTTAATTGCAAAACTCTAATCCAAAGACATTTTTCAAAATTTCTTAAGTATTTATGGCTTTTTTATGACTCAAAACTCACTCAAACAAAAGGACTCAAAACTCACTCAAACAAAAGACTCAACTAGAACTGGACTAGGTCTCCCCTCCCTACACTTAAACTCTGCATTGTCCTCAATGTAGGAAGAGCGACTCAAAACTAAAATAAAATACAAAAATAAGAAAAAGTTAGCCGGAAGGACGATCGTATAGCATTTCATTCGCGATCGTGCCATGGATACAAGCGGGTTGCTTTGTACAAAAGAATCAAGAAAAAAGTCGGATTATCGTCCCCCGAATGGAGAATGAGTACGGGAAATTTTTAATCAAATTCTGCAAATTAACTCCAAACAAACCCACAAGCATCATATCGACTCAATACAATGACTCAATTAAAAATAAAAGACCCGACGGACTTGAACGACTCAAATAACAAAAAAAATCATAAAATTAGGGTTTCTAGGAGTTCTCGCGTGTCGCGTGTGACAACTGTAGTTTTTTTCAGGTCCTTACTGTTTCTCGACTATTATACGTAAATATTTTTAAATATTATGGTTTTATATATTATTAATTGTTTCTATGGATTATAGGAACTTTTCCTTAGACAAACATTAAGGTCCGAACTAGAAAACCCGGTTAAGTGCATACATCGTGTATACCGTATTCGCGCTAAATAAACGGCAAAATTTAAATTCTCGAAAATAATTTTTATATTTATATTTTAGTTAAGAATGATGTTTTATAATGTTATATGTGCTAACTTTTGTGATTCTTGATTTAAACTACTGATCATAGATGGTTATTCCGTTAAATACCCGACATTTACCCGATATAACTTTTTGAAAAATTTTGAGGTTTTAGGTTTTAAAAATTTTCAAAATTTGTTATTTTGGATACTATAGTTTTATGTTTGGATAAAAATATGTGTAATTTTTATAAAAAGTGGGTATATTTTTATAAAACCTTCTTTTAAATTGCAAGACAAACACTCCCCCTATAAATATCCTACCCCCACCCCCATTTTTTCTCTTCCTCCTCTCTCTCTTTGTCGTATGCACCCACCCACACACACCCACTCTTTCATTTTGAATGTCAAGCTTAAATCATCCATGCAACCTTGAATCCTTGGATCATTGTTGTTTATGAGCTTGATTTAGTGATTAGAAGGTATTTTTGTTCATGATTTCATCTTAAAATTTTCTGTTTTGAATCTTGCTTGGGTTCTCAAGAACACCAAGAACACACACACTCACTTTGATTTTCAAGTTTTGTTGTTTTATGAGTTTTAAGCTTGAATCTTGTGATTTTAACAAGGATTTGCGGATAAAAATTAGTTGCAAACATCCACAATGAGTTATCTAGTGAAAAGCTTGCAAGATTCGATGTTCAAGTGTACGAACACTAAACACTAGGATGTTCATGCTTACATTTTTCTCAAATTTAAAGAGCATTTTTGTTGATTTTGAGTCTTTGGTCTAGGAATTGAACCACATTTGTGATTGTAGGTTATAAATCAAGAAAAACTCAGTATATTAGCATCAAATTTCATCATCATTTGCTGAATTTGGAAGGTATAATGTTTGATCAAACTTGTTAGTTAGCTTGAATGGCCAAAACATCCATGTTCTTGATGGATTTTTAAAAATTCTTGATCCAGCACCCAAAAGTGGTTTTAAACAGTAGTTTATGATCTAACTTGAAAATCTGGAAAGTTTGGCAACTAAACTCTTTATAGCTGTTTTATTAAAATTCATACAAGTTTAATACATGGAGATTGGAAACAATACCTATGGATTTTATAAAATTCTGGATTTTGGTCAGTAGTTAGTGTATAATAAAATAAGACTCCTGTAAAAATTTCGTGATTTTTGGAGTTGTTTAAGTAGGTGTTTGGTATTTTTAAAGTACAACAAAATGAATTAGAGATCTTATACTTCTGGACAAACTTTGGACTTGAAATTGTTAATGAAATCTCATATGGACCTAAAACTGACCTGGTAAAAATTTAGTAAAGTTTGGAAAAGTTTAACTATTTTTTTCTGAATTTGTTAAAATATAACAATATTATATTCATAATAAATAAACTGGATTTTAAAAAATTATGAGACTTGGTCAGAAAATTTTATTTATATATATGAACAGTTGATAAAAGTTTCAAACATTAATTTTATGTTTAAGTATGATTATATAATTATGGTCCATTAAAACTTTATAAAAATTACTATTTTGGAAATTTTTGTTATAAAAATATTTTTATAAAGGTTTTAAGGGATTTTGGACAGAAGTATATGCATAATTAGAACTTAAATTTAGTCATTTAAGTTAGGTGCTTAATATCACACTAAAACCCTAATTTTGGACGAATCGTATTTTAAACCGTAGACCGGACTTTACGCGTGTAACGGCGTTTTTGGGCAAAGCGACACCGTGACTTAAGATTTTTATATAATAAACTTTATAACTACTGATATACTTTAATAAAATATTAACTTTAAAGTTTTAAATTCACGAATTTATATAAAAGCCGGTTTTATAATTTTAAGCGGTTAATACGCGTATGCACTGGTTTTTCGGTATGCACTAGATTGGATCGCCACTTTAGTTTGGCTGAATTATTCACATATTTTAGGAGTCCTAAAATGTGTTTTATGTCCACTTGCTTAGTAGGACTTGGATAGGACTCGATATTTGTCTGTATTTATCGATTTCGTTGCACATCTCACCCGCTTCGTTCAGGTGAGTTTTCGCGGCCCCTTTTTACTTACTGTTTTACTATTTTTGGAGGAAAGCTGTTCATTTTTATTTAGTCACATGTTACAGGATACATTGATTATATGAGTTATTTTTATATTTATGCATTAAAGTCCCAAATTTTGGGTAATCAATTAGCTGAGCGTAGCCGTTGGGAATTTTGAGTAGTACTACTTGGGTTGACACCCCCGCTCATTGTTTGGTCGCGCTAACCAGACTTGTAGGGTCACGTGGGCACAAAGTTAGCCAATTTTTAGGCGGTTGTTTGCATAAGACTTCCGTATGGGATACTTTATTTTGTCTAGGCTTTGATTACGGCTCATGGTAATACTTGTGTACTAACTTTGGTTTTTTATAAACTTTTATAGAGTCGTAAAACCTGCGATACTCACCAACTATTTATATAGTTGACCCATTTTTTTTGAAACATGCTTTCAAGTAAACATAAATGAAGATAAAGTTCATGGGGGCACACTTTTGTTTAGATTTTGTGGTTTCACGTTGGATCAAACTTAGTACTTTTGGCTTTTTGTTGTTTGTTAGACTCTCTTTTTGTTGTTTGAATTTAGATGTTGTATGACATGTTTTAATTTTGGGTTTTTAGTAATGGTTCTTTTGTAATTTGTAATGTACCCATTAGCATTCTCTTGCGCTTAAGTGTTCGATGCATCGCTCTCGTCTCACCTCCATGTTTCCGCCTTCGGCGAGGTGTGACATCGCAAAATCCTGGAAGCATATCTTCGCGTGTCGCGAAAACCCATTGGTCGTCCGGGTTGTCATTGCATTCTTCGCGTGGCGCGAAGACACGTTGGTGACAGAAAGTTAAGAAATTTTTCCAATTTTTGCCTTAGAAAAATTTTCAACTCCTAAAACTTAAAATTTTCAAAAACTCATTCCAACACTTAGATTATATGCATACATACCTGGAATGTCTTTCCTGATGGTTTTTAACACCCCAATCTCCACGAAACCCTGCAAAAACTTAGAAAAGACACAAAACTATACCGAAAAACTAAAAATTGTGTACAAACTCTACAAGGGCATCCTACCCCCCACGGGTTTGTGTGTTGCCCTCAATCACACTCAATCCAACCATAATCTCCCTAGAAACGTCCCCACACTTGGCCAATTGCATACAATTAACTAAAAAAATGAAATGACAACCTAACTCACTTTCGTAGGAATCACAGAGGCATTTAGCATATGCAACAAGCCTTTTAAACCCCTCGGTAGCCCGAGTGGATGAGTTTAGTCTTGTGAGGGTTTCTAGAGAACACACCCACAACGTTCATTTAACTAGACAGGAAATTAAAGTTAACTAACCTTAGGTTGCCTCCTAGTAGCGCTAAGTTTAACGTCTTCAGCCAGACGCGGTGTACCTCATTATGGTTATGGATTCTTCAAAACACTCCATGATTCTTCAATGAAATTGATGTCTGCTGCTTCTAGATATGGTTTCAACCGGTGGCCATTCACCACTTGCCTTAGATAATCATCGAAGTCTTCAATCTCAGTATCCCCATAGTTACCTATCCGTGTAATCAGATACGGGCCCATCCACTTACTCTTCAACTTTCCTAGAAACAGGTTGAGCCTAGAATTGAAGAGCCACACCTTCTGCCCCACTTCAAGCGTCATCTTTTTCAACTTGGCATCGTGTACTTTCTTCATCCGATCTTTATAAGCAGAAGCACACTCATACGCCGCATCCCGTAGTTCTTCCAATTCATTCAACTGTAACTTCCTTTCCATACTCGCAGCATCATAATCCAGGTTAACCTCTTTGACTGCCCACAATGCCCTATGTGCAATCTCAACCAGCAGGTGGCATCCCTTGCCATATACCAATATGTACGGTGTAGTGCTGATTGGGGTTTTATAGGTGGTGCGGTAGGCTCACAAGGCATCATCAAGCTTCCCTGACGAATCTTTTCTGTCTGCCTGCACTGTTTTCTGGAGAATCTCTTTGATCTGTCGGTTGGACACTTCAACCTGCCCGCTGGTCTGTGGGTGATATGGGGTAGCTATTCTGTGATCGACTCCATAATGTTTATGCATCCTTCCGAATTGGAAGTTCTTGAAATGTGATCCCCCATCGCTTATGATTGCACAAGGGATTCCAAATCGGGAAAAGATGTTGGTGCACGAGTTTGCACACCACTGCATGGTCGTTTGTCTTTGTTGCTATAGCCTCTACCCACTTGGACACATAATCCACAACCACTAGAATATAGAGATACCCACAGGAGTTTGGAAATGGCCACATAAAGTCTATGCCCCATACATTAAATAAATCCACAACCAAGATTGGCTGCAGTGGCATCTCGTTCCTCTTTGAAATACTGCCCATCTTTTGACAGTTCTCACAATTCTTGGTGAACTCAAAAGAATCCCGAAAGATGGATGACCAAAATAGGCCTACTTCAAATACCTTTCGACCTGTCTTTTTCCCACTGAAATGGCCACCACACGTAGATGCATGTACTAGCCCTAACACACACTGAATCTCTGACTCTGGTATATATCTTCTAACCAGTTGACCTGCGCCCACTTTAAATAAATCTGGTTCATCCCATATGTACTGGCGTGCCTGTGCAATGAACTAGTGTCTCTTCTTCTTAGACCAATGTTCCAGAATTGCACCTGTAGCCAAATAGTTAACAATGTTAGTAAACCAAAGAGTAGTAGAAACTGATAGTAATTTTTCATCAGGGAATGTTTCATTGATCTCCCCCTCAGATTCACTTCCATCCTGCACAATGCGTGACAAATGATCCGCCACGACATTCTCACTCCCTTTCTTATCACGGATCTCCAAGATAAAATCCTGTAACAACAAGATCTAACGGATCAACCTGCGCTTGGCATCCTTCTTTACCATGAGGTACCTGACTGCACTATGATCAAAGTAAACAATAACTTTACTACCCCAGATATATGATCTAAACTTATCCAACGCATATACTACTGCTAATAGCTCCTTCTCAGTTGTGGTGTAATTAAGCTGAGCATCAGAAAGAGTCTTACTTGCATAGTATATCACCACGGGTTTCTTATCTACCCGTTGTCCCAATACTGCCCCCACATCGTAGTTACTTGCATCACACGTTATTTCAAAGGGTAACGACCAATCCGGTGATTTTAAAATAGGGGCCTCCACCAATTTTTGTTTAATTAATTCAAATGAATCTACACATTCTTTATCAAAAACAAAAGGAACATTTTTAAGTAATAGATTACACAATGGTTTGGTTATGACACTAAAACCTTTAATGAACCTTCTGTAAAACCCGGCGTGTCCTAAGAAGGAACGAACGCCTTTGACCCTATTTGGTGGAGGTAGAGTTGAAATGACCCGGATTTTTGCATGGTCAACCTCAATGCCCTTACTAGAGATAACATGCCCCAAAACCACCCCTTCTTGCACCATGAAGTAGATTTTCTCCCAACTAAGTACCATATTAATTTCAACACATCTTTTTAATACCTTAGTTAATTGATTTAAACAAGTTTCAAAAGTTGTGCCAAATATTAAAAAATCATCCATAAAGACTTCCATGGAATCCCCGATCATATCTAAAAAAGATACTCATCATGCACCTTTGAAAGGTGGCTGGGGCGTTACACAGGCCGAAAGGCATTCGCCTAAAAGCGAAGGTGCCATACAGAGAAGTGAACGTGGAATTTTGTTGGTCCTCTGGATGTATTGCAATTTGATTATAACCCGAGTACCTATCTAAGAAAAAATAAAACTTCTGACCTGCAAGTTTCTCAATTATTTGATCAATGAAAGGGAGAGGGAAGTGGTCTTTTGATGTTGCAGTGTTTATATTCCTGTAGTCGAAGCAGATTCACCACTCGGTTACCGGCTGAGTGGCAATCTCTTCCCCACTCTCTCCGTTTATTACCTGGATGCCAGCCTTCTTTGGCACTATCTGAGTAGGGCTCACCCAGCTGCTGTCAGAGATGGGTAGATGATACCCGCATCTAGCCACTTGAGCACCTCTTTCTTTACTACTTCACGCATGTTAGGACTCAACCTTCGTTGAACATCCCGAGTAGGTTTTGCTCCTTCTTATGTGACTATCTTATGCATGACAATTGCTGGGCTGAATCCTTTTAGATCTGCTATGGCCCACCCAATTGCTGCCCTATGGGCAATCAAAACCTTCATCAATGCATGTTCCTGCTCTTCAGTTAAACCTGCAGCGATGATAAAAGGAAGAGTGTTATTATCACCCAAAAATGCATATTTTAAATGTTTAGGCAAATCTTTCAGATCCAGCTTAGGTGGTGATTCCAGTAATGGCTTTAGTTGGGTATCGATATGGTCTGGCAGACTCTCAACCTGAAGTGACCAGTTTGGCGCTTTTTCTCTCAAAGCATACACCTCCACTTGTGCATCTACTTCCTGCATCTCAACTCATACTCCTCCTATTTCCTGTCATAAACAATACATGGTTCAAGGGTTTCACCTTCATTTTCATGAGGGGGGCACCCCTCAACAACGTTTGCCATAAAGCATTCGCCATTGATTGGAATAGGAATAGCACTAGCAAATATGTTTAACCTTAACCTGCGGTTTCCAAATGCCATGTCCACTGTACCTCTTTGCATCTAAAAGGGGAAGGTTAATTTTTACCTATTTAAACATGTCCCACAACTCGTCCTGTCGTTGGCCCCTTTTAGTCACATTCTTCTTAGATGGTTCTAATAGAGCAGCATGATAAGGGATGGTATTATTCTCCACCCCTACACCTTGAGTGACAGATGTGTTCGGTTTAGTTTTAGATGTTTCAGCAAAAGTTACCTTTTTAGGTTGTTTAATAAAAACTGCTTTCGAATCGCTGTCACTCTCACCATCCTTTCCTAGGTCAACTACTACTCCCTCAACATCCGGTGACGCCGAAGTGACATTATTATAAACCTTACCTTTTCTTAGGGTACTTACTGTCTCCAGACATTTGCATTCCTTGAGCCCGAAGAGCTGGCACCTTGGTGTTGTGTGTTTAACTTTGTATCACTTGGAAGTTGCCCCAGTGCTCTCCCCACTACTTCTGCTATCCTCTTAGCCAACTGACCCAATTGTCGTTCAAACGACTCATTTGTTTTGATTTGGATCTCTTTGTCTTGCTCAATTCTTTTAAGGGATTCCATTATGGCTGCAAGCTGCGGGTCACCGCCAGCTACAGGTTTGTTCTGTTCTGTGGGTAGTTTCTCTGTTTGATATCCCCCATGTTGGTACCCCTGATTACCTGCATTTCTTTTGTACCCGCCTGGATTGTAACTTTGTTGGCGGTTCTGGTACTGTTGCTGACTCCCAAACTACATATCAGGAACCTGAAAGTTAGGATTCATTTGATTATTTGCATTACCGTACCTGAAATTACAATGATTTCTGAGTCCCGGATGGTAGTGTGTAGCATTCATATCTGACTTTCTATCACCTCCAATCTGATGTACTTCTTCCGACTTGCCCTGCTCTCTTGGACAACTCTCTACACTATAGCCCAAATCACCACATCCATCACACACTGGGTATCCCTGTGAGACATTAGACACCTCCCTTCAACTAGGCCTACCAAGCCTCGCCATTTGAATTTCCATGGCAGACGCTTTTGAGTTTCATAATCCACTGCTTTCGCAGTTCCTCTTGTCTTTGCTATTCTGCTAGCATTGGCTTGTCTCTTTGATGTCACTTCCATTTTCTCCAAAATCTCCCAATCAACATCCACGGGATTTTCAAAGAATGAACATGTGCTGGTTGCATTAACATCTCTAACATCCTTAGGTAGCAATCCATCATAGAAAGCCTGTATAAGCTCCCACTTTTGTATCCCATGATGTGGGCAGTTTCGAAGCAACTCCTTGAACCTTTTAAATGCCTCATAGAAATGCTCCCCTGATTGTTGCTTGAAATCTCGTATAGCAGCTCGGGCTTCATTGGTTTTATGAGGTGGGAATTATTCATCAAGAAACTGCTGCTGTAATTCTGCCCAGGTGGCAATGCTTGCAGCCAGTAGAGACAAGAACCACTGTTTTGCCCGGTCCTTTAGTGAAAATTGGAAAAGCACCAGTTTCACCTCATCAGTAGTGAACCCTTGACCACCTATGGTCCCACAAGTAGCCTCATATTCAAACAAGTGTGTATACGGCTCTTCAGTAGCTCTCCCATAGAAGTGTGGGAGGATCCCAAGACAACCTGGACGAATCTCGAATTCATTTCCCCTGGTGGAATGACGTGGGAAGCATTTAAAGCTAAAGCGGGGCGAAAGTGACTGTCCACCCCTTGATCATGTCTCTGCGGTTGTATGTTTCTGGGCTGTCTATACCTATTTTCTTATTCCAAATTACCCATATACCCCTGATGATGGTTTATCGGTGGAATCCCATACTCTGCTCTCGGTGGTGGTTGAACCCATCCATCTATATTTTGTCTCTGATCATGGGGAGGGAATGCCTCCCGGTGGTTTAAGTCATACCACTCTTCGTCTTCGTTCCAATTCGCATGTTGAGATCCATGCTGTGGATGGTGGCTATCTTCATCTTCATAGTCAGAGTAGGTCGGGTAGCTATCATGTGGTTGGTATGGTTGATTTTGGAATACGGGTTGAGGTGGCGGTTGTTGGAATCTGGGTGATGGTTGATTTTGGTTGTGGTTTTGTGGAGGCGGTGGTTGGTTGGGAAATAGAAGATCTGGTAGAGGTGGAATTGGTGGGTCTTGTTCCCCACCTTGATTTGAATCTTGGTTCATGTTTTGGTTCTGTGACATCGTTACCGCAGGACTATCGAGTTTTTCTAGGATTGTTTGGACTGTTCCTTGCAGTTTCGTGTTTTCTTTTGCTGTTTTCCCTATCTCTGGATCAAATAGCAACGGTGATGTTCTTCCTAAGAGCCTAGTATGCATAAAATTATCCCTGCACACGTAAGCACACGATTAGTAGCACTGAGCAAAAAAAAATAGCACTTTGCGCACTAGTTCCCCGGCAACGGCGCCATTTTGATCGCGGTGTCAAGGTCAATCAAAAATATTTATAAAACTTACTACTTAGCTACCTTAGACTTCAAATAGGGAACTAGGGTTGTCGAATTCATAGGGAACACGTGGAAAATGCTATTTAACTTAAATTGATTCAATTACTACTAAAAATTAAAACTTTATTAATTAAAACTTAGAATGATAAAAAAACAATTACTTAAGGTTGTAAAAAAAATTAGAGAAAACGGACCACTCCGGGATTCAGATTAGCAAAGCAAAAGCACAAATTCAGTTTTAAAACCAGATCAGAGATTACATAGACATAACCTTGTTTAAATTGTTTAACCCAACTACACAATAATCAATTCAATCACAAAACCGGATTATTCCCGATGCAAGAAAACCAAGAAACGACGATATATGCGATAAATCGAAAACATGCAATTGTTAATAAATCAAACATACAATTGAATTCAAAGAACTTAAATGGTTCACAAAACTTCAATCCAATACTGATCATACACTGAAATCATACGAGTACATGCATAAATCGTTCACCCGGAGGGATCACGAAGCGTTTAGCCGCTCATTATCGTAACAAACATCAAAAGAATTAAACTAGAACTTACAAGCATTAGAAACTAATAATAATTGGCCAAACAATGCTTCAAATCGCCTAAGAACTTCTCTGGGACGGCTGGGAAGAAGGGATCTTCGACAATGGGATCACAATGGGTTTATAATTGAAATTAGGTTTAATTTGCCGTAACACCATGTCTTCGCGTGTCGCGAACATCCAACCCTAGTTCTTTGCGTGGCGCGAAGAACAAAATAGTGGAGTGGGCTTTTAAAGCCTTCGCGTGCCGCGAACTTCTTCCTCTTATATTCGCGTGGCGCGAAGACCTAAAATTCTAGAATTTTGACTTTAAACTTTGACTTTGACTTTCTTTGACTTCCCGGGCTTCGTGCCTTCACGTATATGACTCGTAAACTTCCACTCTTTAGAACGTTTAACCTGTAACACTTCAAACTACTAATATCCCGTAAAACCGACTCGATAAACACCGTTACACTATGAAAACGTACAAAAACCGACTCTTATACATGGGATATTTAACCCTACATCACCTCCCCTATATATATATAGTTAGGTTATGGTTAAAAGGATTTTAAAAATAAGAAGGGTAAGAAGGATTCTAGGCTTGACATGTGTCCTTTTATTGTTTTTAAAGGGAGAGCATAATAGGCATTGTATAATATACGAGGTCATTGTGTAATATAAGGTCATAATGGTCATTATGTAATATACCAGGTCATTGTATAATATATCAGGTCTGGTCATTGTGTAATATATCAGGTTTGGTCATTGTGTAATATACCAGGTCATTGTGTAATATCAGACCTTATATTACACAATGAACTAATATTACACAATAAGCAAATTACACAATGATCAGACCTTACATTACACAATAACGTAGCATATTTGAGCGAATTACACAATACTGAGTAAATTACACAATGAGCTGGAAAACGTAAAATACAATGATGAATACATATAACAAAATGGTGAAAAATATTTGACAAAATGAGCATATTAGACAATGAGCAAATTACACAATGACCTGACATATTTGCGCGAATTACACAATAATGCGCAAATTACACAATGAGTTGGAAAACGTAAAACACAATGATGAATACATATAACACAATGATGATAAATATTTGACAAAATAATGAATATATATAACATAATGATGAAAAACATTTAACACAGTAACCAAACCTAACATTACAGAATCACCAAACCTGACATTACACAATGACCAGACCTGATATTACATAATGACCTTATATTACACAATGACCAGGCCTGATATTACACAATTGTCAAACCCCGGCCGGTGGCGGATTATACGCCGGGGCTGACGCGGTTGTTCATAAGCACACGATCATCTATTATTAAATGACAATATTTATTCATCAACTTAAAATCATCCGTTACAAAGGAAAATGAAACGTTCAAAACATAATTTAAATTAAACTAGGTCCAAGTCCTGGGTGAGCAAGTAAAGTCCTCAAACTGGTGCACCTGAAACATGTGAGTAAATGTCAACTACAAGTAGTTGGTGAGTAACATAGGTTTTGACACTAACAAAAGTTAAGTAAAAAGTATTTGTAATTCAATATTGGTCAAAGCATAACTATGGCATAAATGTGAAAACATACAAGGTTCCAAGCGTACAATTCAAGTCGTAGTAAATGGAAAACTGGTAAGTACAATCCCACTGATTGTGTTTTGGAAAAATAGTTATATGGTACACATAAAACCCGCCAAGGTCTGTGTTAACTAGAATCAGATTCCCCTATAAATGATCATGTTAGGTACTACCTTAGGCCTGGGTAGCAGGTTAATGAATGTACTGACATGAACACATGTAATGGTCGCCAAGTAGTTTAAGACATAAGGCACATAGTAAATAGCATGAGAAAAATGGTATTGAATTTGGTATAGTATGTAAACATGTTCCACCCCGAGTATTTGTAAACAATAGTAAAGAGAAAGGGGCTATGAAACTCACTTGAATCAAAGCTAGAATGTATGAACTGGTAAGGATTGTTAGGCCTCGTGCGGAACTCTCACAACAAACCTACACGCGTAATGGTAACCTAATTCAACATATGTCTAAATGGTATTTAGGATATATTGGGACGTTTAGGGTTTCATGGGGATTCGGGACCGAACATAGGGCTTGTGTAGTTCTTGGTAGGAAAACATATGTATTTAAAAAAATTGTCTGGGTTTCACTCTCCTAATGTGAAAAGGTTTTAATTAATATTGTGTATAAATATTAAACACACGTAATGTGGTATACACTTGAATTTATTCATATAGAAATTTATAAATAAATTATAAAGTGGGGAAATACAATAATTAATTAAATAAAGTAGGTAAATAATTCATTGAATAGATAAGATGGTAATAATGGTTAAATAGCCTAATAATTTAAATGAATTTCAAGAGACTAAGTAAAATAAAAATTAATTACACTTTGTATAAAATAATTATCTAACATGCTTATTTTGGTTGTTTTTGAATTTAAAGCATTTAAATAATTATCATAACCAATAATAATTATTTATAAGTAAAAAAAATATAAATAGAAATAGTGAAATAACATATAAATAAATAACAAAATTAGGTTTGTCTAACCATTACTTTATTTAGGGTTTTCTAGGGATTTGATAAAATATAAGTAATAAAAACACTATTTATAATTTTTTGATTTTCATAAATATTAGAGAATGTAGTTGCATAATTTATAAAAATTAATTAGAAATTTTTAAATGTTAATTAGTGTGTTAAAAATGGTTTAAAAAGGAAAAGGGTGAAATCTGGCACCCCTGGGACTCGAACCCGCGCCTGTGGGCGGTTCACCTTTTGCACACGCACACACTAATCACTGGACTGGGATTGATACCTTGTCCAGTGGTTGATCCGCTTATGTTTTGATAACTAGGCCCAGTTGTCCTTTGTCCCCAATACGAAACCCGAAACCCTAGTGTCACACCCCCAAAATCCACCAACGGAGTTTTACCGTTAGGGGCGTGACATAACAGGATCTCAGTCATTAGTTACGTTGAACGACTCTATATGAGTTTAATAAAAACCACTAGTATTGCTCATAGTCACGATGCAACACTAGAAATGAAAATATTGATTTAATGTAAGACTTGCGGAAGCGAAAAGTTAAATGAAAAACATGCGCCAAAATAAACAATTCAAGATAATTAAAATAAATAATTCTTGAGTTTGCAAATGATAGAGTTCGTATGCATGCATGCCTTAGCTCGTGCTTGTACCTTAATTACCTGAGAAAACATGCTAAAACGTGTCAACACTAGGTTGGTGAGTTCACAGGTTTATATGTTTGTAAAGCTTACTAGATAATACCGTATTCAATTATATCATAGGTAGCTAACCTAGTACATGTTACTAAAGCGTTTCGACACCGAAGCTGACTGTTTGTATGTTTGAACTGCCTTCCACCATGACTATCACAATCAATGGTAAATGTTTAGGTAAATGTTACACCCGTTCGACTACCTGTCGTGTTAGCGCGACTAACGCGGGTGGGGCTTGTCAGTGCCCAATAGTACTACTCAAGATTTCCTCGCTAACCTATATATTAACGGTTCGATAAGTAAGGAATTTCATGATATGTTTGCGCTTAGTACACAAGTGATATAAAATAAATGTAAGATCTAAATGTTCGTACCCATGTTTTCTCCCCCAAGTTTAAAACGTAAGAAAAGGGGCCGTGAAACTCACCTTAGAGTATGTGCGATAGAAAGCGAACTTAGAATGCTTGACGACTAACTGCCACCTATAAACACCGGTTTATAAGTGTGTGTTTGTGCAAGATGATAGAAACCCTAAGTATCCAAACAATCTCATTGTTTTAAGGGTTTAGAAAAGTTTGCAAGTTTGACTCATGTTTGACCAAGTTTGACCCGACGACCCGTTGGTGACACGATGTATGAAATAATGTTTGATTAATATAATACTTCCATATTATACACACAAGATCATGCAGGTTACACTTAGCAACAATTCCTTATTGTTCTAGCAAACAAGCATGATTTCCAAAAATAGAAAATTTCCACAAATAGCAAGTTTCCAAAAATAGAAAGTTTCCAAAAATAGCAGGTTTCTATAAATAGCAGGTTTCTATAAATAGCAAGTTTGTTCGGGACTTGTGTTTCCTGGAAACTATCATCATTGATATGTTTGTAGTATCACTCTAGCATGTTCTAGATCATCACATCTCATAACAATTGTCTAGAACTTAAACATGTAAATCATAATTCAAGACAAAGTTTCCAACTTTAATAACCTATGACTAGCATGCGTGATTTCAAACACCTAACACGTTACAACCAGTTATTGTGTCCTATCTAACATAGAACTATCATCAAACCATATCATGTAAGTCTAAATAGCGAGTTATAACCACTTTTAACAATTAAAGTTTCCTTATTTGGAAAGTTGGCAAAACCGGGTTATGTATTCAAAATCTGATTTCACAAATCATCTAAACATGTATCAAGTAGCTCATAACCATCATCACATCATCCTAACTATGTCTAGCATGCAAGTTAGAAAACCTAAAAAGTTTCCCTTTTTAGTAACTTGTCCATTACACGCTCAAATCCCAAAATTAGCACATCAAATCGATTCTAAATCTTTCAACTAATATAATTACAACTATACAAATCTTAATCCACGCCTAACATGCGATTTCTAAACATCACACAATCAAAAAGTTTCAATATTTAACAAGTTACTAACCACACGGATCTAGGGATTTGCAAATAACCATAAAATCAACAAATACATGCAAAACAATAATAAAGTTAACATTTTTATTATAAAAATTCGTGTTTGGATGAACTAGGGTTATGATCTAAAATTTAGGAATCAAAAAGTGAGGAAATTGAACGAAACGACTTACGTAGGAGTGTTAGAAACGTCGAGACTAGCACGTATCTACTTCCGGATTCACGATCGGGGCTCGAACGAAGGTTCCTTGGTTACTTTCTTGTTTCGGTCGAACTAGAGGAGTGGGAGGGTGAAGTCGACGGCAATGAGGGTGATTAGGTTTAGATATGTTTTTTTTTTTAAATTTTATCCTTATCCCATTACTAATGGGTAATTAGTTTAGCCTTGGGGCTTAATTAAGGCCCATATGTCTAATTAATTAACTAATAACTTAATTAATAATTAAAACATTCAATTTTTATTTTTATAAAACTACTAACTTTTATAAAAATACTAACTACGCTTTACACACGATAAACACGTACGAAAACAGTAATATCCACATAATTCACGTAATCACATATAAATCCTAAAATTCATAATTTATTTTAAATATAAATTATTAATGTTCGTAATATTAATGTTCGATTAATCACCAACGTTCCGGGTTAGACTCGAGTGCGATCCGATGTATGCGAACCGACTGACACATTTAATTAATCCTAATTAAATGCAATGTACGTGTGACTAATTGAGATAACTGAGTTTGTAACGAAAAATGTTTGAACTAACGAGGTCTGAGTTAACGGAGTTAACCTGAAAATGCCGGATGTCACACCTAGCTTCTCAATTCGCCCGATTGATCATCGATTCGATCCCGAATTCATAGGGCTTTCAATCTACTAATCAAAGCGAGTTCAATGACACCAATTTTACCTGAAATGGTTACGCAGAGAGGGAGAACGACTGTGATGAACAGGAACGGCTTCGTCGGAGGATCTGAATATGACAGAGGGGTTTTACGATGGAATTGAGAGCTTGTGAAGCTTGGATGGTTGTCGTGAATGATTGAGGATGGGTATTTATACTCAATTTCATCAATCATAACCGATTCGTTAAAGTTTTGTAATCATGGAGTTCGGTTACGAGATAGACTTTCAAATGCACATAAAAATCCAATTAATCGCACATAATGGGTTGTTGAATTGATTTAAACGCGTTGCCGATATCGGTTTCAAAAGAGATCACCTCCATTACGAGTTTGAGGTTAAACGGGTGAGAGCCGGTGGTAGGGGGCTCGAACCCGTGGTTTGTTTGGAAGAGAAACATGTTTCAAACATTGGCAGGACGGTCCCTGCAGTTTGAGCTTTATCATTTTATGAACTAGGTTAGGTTTTAGTTAGAATTAAGTTTTAGAAAGTTACACTTTCTACCCTAAACGTTTGCAAAACCTAAAATTATTAAATTTTATAAACTTTTATAAAATCTAACAAATTATTAAGTTATAATTTAAGTGCTATAAATATAAAAGGGGTAACTCATTAAATGGAAATAATTTCTCATTTTAATTTCATTATGTAAAACCCTAATTTATAATTGTAATACTATAACTAAATGTTATAAATACAAATCATAATTTCTATGAAGTGAAAAAAAAGTTTTATTTATTTAGAACTAATTTATAAGTTTTGTAACTCTTGTAATTTATAAATTCTCCATCTATTTATAAGTTTTGCAACTTGTGTTTTTTTTACATGTTTGAATATATATATATATATATATATATAAATATATAGTTTATCATATATAAAGATATTTGTTTAATAGTATTAAAACATTTATATCCCCATTAAATAGGTATTGAATTTGAAGTGAATGTATCCACTGTATGTATGTATTGCAATTGGAAATTTATGACACTTTCATAGATAAAATCAAATTACAATGCCGGAAAGGTAAGAATATTAGCCGGAATTCCCTAGGGTTTATAACAATGACTTGGCAAATTACACAATGAGCTGGAAAACGTAAAACACAATGATGAATACATATAACACAATAATGAAAAATATTTGATAAAATGAGCAAATTACATAATGAGTTGGAAAACGTAAAACACAATGATGAATACATAATGATAAAAAAATATTTGACAAATTGAGCAAATTACATAATAACCAAACCTGACATTACAGAATGACTTGACATATTTGAGCAAATTACACAATAATGAGCAAATTACACAATGAGTTGGAAAAAATAAAACACAATGATGAATACATATAACACAATGATGAAAATTTTTGACAAAATGAGCATATTACACAATGAGCAAATTACACAATGACCTGACATATTTGATCGAATTACACAATAATGAGCAAATTGCACAATGAACTGGGAAACGTAAAACACAATGATGAATACATATAACACAGTGATGAAAATATTTGACAAAATGAGCATATTACACAATGAGTAAATTACACAATGACCAGACCTTACATTACACAATGACCAGACCTTATTTGAGTGAATTACACAATAATAAGCAAATTACATAATGAACTGGAAAACGTAAAACACAATGATAAATACACATAACACAATGATGAAAAATATTTGACAAAATGATGAATACATATAACACAATGATGAAAAACATTTGACACAATAACCAGACTTGACATTACATAATGAACTTATATTACACAATGATCTGAAAAATTACACAATGAGCTAGAATTTTAAGGTTTTAGCCTTATGGTTTAGCCTTAGGGTTTAAATTTTATGAGTTAGGTTTTTTTGGGGGGGTGGGGGTGGGGGGTTTAGGTTTTTTGGGGGTGGGTTTAGGTTTTTGGTGGGGTGGGGTGGGGTGAGGGGGTTTAGGTTTTTGGGGGGTGGAGGTGGTGGTTTTAGGCTTTTCGGGGTGGGGTTGAAGGGGGGTTTAGGTTTTTGGGGGTGCGGGTGGAGGGGGTTTAGGTTTTTGGGTCCGGATTAGGGTTCGATGAGACGGTTCCAACGCCGCTGGAATGAGCTCAATCGGAGTTCGTTTGACCCACTTCTTAGAGTTTCTTAGCGAAAAACAACTTCTTAGTGGAACCTTCCACTATACATACATATATATAGAAAACTTCTTAGTGGAACCTTCCACTATACATATATATATATATATATATATATATAGGGGTGAGTTCACTATAAAACTTATTTTTATGAGAAAACCAAAAAACTCTTACTACATATGTGTAGTACACCTAAAAACCCAACCCACCCTCAAAAACCTAAACCCCCACCCCACCCCCAACCAAAAACCTAAACCCACCCCCCTCACCCATCCCCCAAAAACCTAAACCCCCACCCACCCCGCAAAAACCTAAACCCCCGCCCCACCCCTCCAAAAACCTAAACTAAACCCAAAAACTAAACCAAAAAGCCTAACCCACCCACAAAAACCTAATCCCCCACCCCACCCCCACCCAAAAACCTAACCCCACCCCCCACCCACCTGTCACACCCCCAGAATCCACTAACGAAGTTTTACCGTTAGGAGCGAGACATACCAGGATCTCAGTCATTAGTTATGTTGAACGACTCTATATGAGTTTAATAAAAACACTAGTATTGCTCATAGTCACGATGTAACACTAGTAAATGAAAATACCGATTTAATGCGAAATGCGGAAGCGTAAAGATTGAAGGAAAAACATGCGCCAAAAACAATTGCGCCCAAAACATGCAATTCGAAAATAAATAAATAAGTAAGTCCTGCGTTTGATAAATAATGAAACACTAATGCATGCAAACCCTATCTCGTGCCCGTACCTTAACGACCTGAGAAAACATGCTAAAACGTGTCAACACTAGGTTGGTGAGTTCAGATGTTTCAAATGTAAGTAAAGTTTACTAGATAAAACAATTTACAATTATATCAATAGGTAGCTAACCTAATAACATGTTACTAAAGCGTTTCGACACCGAAGCTGACTGTCTATGTTTGATCTGCCTCCTACCATGTCTATCTTGAACAATGGTAAACTGTTTAGGTCAATGTTACACCCGTTCGACTTCCTGTCGTGTTAGCGCGACTAACGCGGGTGGGGCTTGTCAATGCCCAGTAATAATACTCAAGATTACCTCGCTATCCCATATATTAAACGGTTCGATAAGTAAGGACTTACATGATATGTTTGCGCTTAGTACAACAAGTGATATAAATGAAATGTAAGATCTAAATGTTTGTACCCGTGTTTTCTCCCCCAAGTTTAAACCATAAGAAAAGGGGCCGTGAAACTCATCTTATAGTATGTGCTAGAATGACAAGTGAAAGACAGGTGACCCGCTAACGGCTACCTATATTTCATAAGTTTATGAGTGTGTGTTCGTGTTGGTTCGTAAGACCCTTGCATCCAAACAATTCCATTGTTTATGTGTTTGAAAAGAGTTTACAAGTTTGACTCATATTTGACCAAGTTTGACCCGACGACCCGTTGGTGAATCAATGTATGAAATAGTGTTTGATTAATATAATACTTCAATATTACACACATAAGATCATGCAGGTAACACTTAGCAACAATTCCTTATTGTTCTAGTATGCTAGCACGGTTACCACATATAGTAAGTTTCTATATTTAGCAACTTTCCATAATTAGCAGGTTTCATAAATAGTAAGTTGTTATAAATGGCAGTTATGTTTGAGACTTGTGTTTTTTAGAAACTATTGTTACTAATTATGTTCATAATATGAATCTAATACGTCTTAGATGGTTAAACATGTAACACACACCTTGATCTTTAACATGTTGATCACATTTCAGTTTAGGGTTTCCTTTTATAGTCGGCTAAAGATAGCATGCATGGTTTCTGAGATTTAACACATTATAACACGTTATTTCATCATTGTTAACATATAACTATCATAATATACTAACATGCATATCAAACTAGCAAGTTATGACTACTTTAGTTGATTAAAGTTTCCTTATTTAGCAAGTTTGTAAAACCGGACTAGGTATTCAAAATCTAACTTCACAATTCACTTAAACATGCATCAAGTAACGTATAAATATCATCATATCATCCTAATCATGTCTACCATGCAAGATAGAAAACACAAAAAGTTTCCTTATATAGTAACTCTCGGTTCTAGACATCTAGCGTTTCACCAAATCAACAAAACTAACAACTATCATCATAATACACAATTAATTATCAAAGTTTGCATCTTTATTCAATGGATTCTTGTTTGGATGAAAACTAGGGTTTATCAAAACCATATTTTCGAAAATATATATAAATAAACATGAAAAATCTTACTTGATCCGATAGAAACTAAAGTTGATGCTAGAATTGCTCAAGAACACCAACAATTGCAAGAAAGTGAGCGATCTAAGAACGGTTTGAAGATGGATAGAGGGTTTGCGATTTAGAGAGGGTGTGGGGGCTGAATTATTTTTGAAATTTAAAGGAATTGGAGTTAGGGTTTTATAATTTCTTTATATATGCACTCCATGGCCCCTCCAAGGATTTAAAAATTGATTTATGCGACCCATGGACTAATTAAATGAATTTAAAACACATTTAATTAAATGTAACTAATTGAAATAGTTTCTAATAAATATTTTTATAAAACTTATTTATAAAAATCACTAAAGCAGTAAAACTCACAATGTTCCGCGTAAACGTACGCGATTTCACGAAAGTCTACAGTTTGCGAATAAAATCACATAACACATAAAATCACATAATATATATCAATTATAAATTATTTATTGTTTGAAATATTATTTTTAATTATCACCAACGTTCGGGGATCGACTCGTTCGATTCGGTAATTCTCCGAATTACCGTTGCATGAGTGTTTGTGCAATAACTGACACAATTAATTAACCCTAATTAAATGTAATGCATGAGTGAATGTTTGAGATAACTGAGTTTGTATAAATAAATGTTTGAGATAACGATGTTTGCGTTAACGGAGTTAACCTGAAAATGTCGGATGTCGCATCATCCCTTTGTTGAAAGAATTTTCGTCCCGAAAATTAAGCAAAGTCGCTAGTTCTCTGAAACAAAAAGCTTGGGTTGTCACATCATCCCCTTGTTGAAAGAAATTTCGTCTCGAAATTTAGTTAGTACCTTTCGTGTTTGCCGTTGATTGTTTGAAAAGGTGAGGATACTTTTTCATCATTTGATCCTCGCGTTCCCATGTGAACTCCGGTCCACGCTTCGAGTTCCAGCGAACTCTGATAATAGGTATCTTACTGCGCTTGAGAGTTTTGACCTCTCGGTCCATGATTTCGACTGGTTCCTCAATGAAACGTAGCTGTTCATCAATTTTCAACTCCTCGAGTGGAACTACAAGAGTCTCATCTGATAGGCACTTCTTTAGGTTTGAGACATGAAAGACGTTGTGCACTCCATTGAGTGTATCTGGTAGGTTCAGTTGATATGCTACTGGGCCGATCCTTTTCTCTATCTCGAATGGTCCAACATAACGCGGGTTTAACTTTCCTCGTTTCCCGAAATGAATCACACCTTTCCAAGGTGAAACTTTTAATAACACTTTGTCGCCCACTTGAAATTCTAGCGGTTTTCTGCGCTTGTCTGCATAACTCTTTTGACGGTCACGGGCTGCCGCCATACGGTTTCGTATTTGCACGATTTTCTCTGAGGTTTCGTGCACAAGTTTAGGACTCGTAAGTTGGCTATCTCCAACTTCAGCCCAACAAATTGGTGATTGGCATTTTCACCCATAAAAGGCTTCGAACGACGCTGCTTTGATGCTAGTATGATAGCTGTTATTGTAGGAGAATTCCACTAAAGGCAAGTGAGTCTCCCAACTGTTTTCGAAATCGTTCACACAAGCTCGTAGCATGTCTTCTATGGTTTGTATGGTACATTCACTCTGGCCATCTGTTTGAGGATGGTATGCTGTGCTCATATCCAGGCGCGTGCCTGGAGCTTTCTGTAATGATTGCCAGAAATGTGAGGTGAATCGGGCATCTCTATCGGAAATGATGGAGATTGGCACTCCATGTCGGGATACTACTTCTTTAAGATAGAGGCGAGTTAACTTTTCCATTTTTTCGGTCTATTTGATAACAAGGAAATGAGCGGATTTGGTTAGGCGATCCACTATCACCCAGATTGTGTCACATCCAGTAGGGGTTCCGGGTAAATTGGTTATGAAATCCATAGAAATCTGCTCCCATTTCCACATCAGGATTTTCGGTTGTTGAAGTAGTCCAGATGGCTTTTAGTACTCCACGTTGACCTTTGAACAAGTCAGACACTTGCTCACGTAGGTGGCTATGTCGGTTTTCATGTTCGGCCACCAATATAAAACTTTGAGATCGTGATACATCTTGTCGGATCCCGGATGGATAGAGTATCGGGATTGTGAGCTTCATCCATGACTAGATCTCTTAGGTTTCCATATACTGGTATCCATATTCATTCCGTGAAGTAGCGAATACCATCTGCTTTAACCTCAAGTTGTTTCTCTATACCACGAATGGATTCCAATGATAAGTTCTCCTCTTTTAAGTCTTCGAGTTGGGCATTGCGGATTTGTTTGGGTAATCCTGTATGAATAGTGAGTTATAATGCTCTGACCCATCAGGGTTTGGTTTCTTTTCTGCTTAGGGCATCGACCACCACATTAGCTTTGCCTGGATGGTACTTGATTGCACAATCATAATCGTTTAATAACTCGATCCAATGATGTTGACGCATGTTCAACTCTTTCTGCTAAAAAATATGCTGAAAACTCTTGTGATCGGTGTAGATGGTGCACTTGGTACCGTACAAGTAATGTCTCCATATCTTGAGTGCAAACACCACGGATCCTAACTCCAAATCGTGATTTGTGTAATTCTTTTCGTGGATTTTTAACTGTCGAGAAGCGTATGCGATAACCTTGTCGCGTTGCATCAACACACAATCGAGACCTTGGATAGAGGCATCGCAATACACCACGAAGTCATCCGTTCCCTCCGGTAGAGATAGGATGGGTGCGCTACATAGTTTCTGCTTCAGTAGCTGGAATGCTGATTCTTGAGTCTCGCTCCAATTATAGGGTTTATCTTTTTGGGTTAAGGCGGTGAGAGGTTGGGCAATCTTTGAGAATCCCTCGATAAAGCGATGGTAGTGTCTGGCCAATCCTAGAAATTGCCTAACTTCGGTTGGAGTTGTTGGTTCTGCCCAATTCTTGATAGCTTCCACTTTGGCTGGATCGACATGTATTCCTTTCTCATTGATCACATGTCCTAGAAATTGAACATCGTGAATCCAAAAATCGCATTTGGAAAACTTAGCGTACAGCTGCTCCTGTTTCAGTAGCTCAAAGATCAAACGCAGATGCTCCTCATGCTCTTCCCAACTCTTAGAGTATATGAGGATATCGTCAATGAAGACAATGACGAATTTGTCAAAGTAAGGTTTACACACATGGTTCATGAGGTCCATGAACACCGCAGGTGCATTGGTTAATCCAAATGGCATGACCAAAAACTCGAAATGGCCGTACCGGGTTCTGAATGCAGTCTTGGATACATCTTCATCTCGAACTCTCAGCTGATGATAACCAGATCTCAAATAGATTTTTGAGTAGAATCTTGACCCTTGAAGTTGGCCGAATAAATCATCAATGCGGGGTAGTGGGTAGCGGTTCTTGACTGTTACTTTGTTTAACTCTCTGTAATCAATGCACATACGGAAAGTTCCATCTTTATTTTTGACAAATAGGACTGGGGCTCCCCATGGCGATGAGCTAGGTTGGATGAAACCTTTATCCAACAACTCTTGTAGCTGAGTGGATAACTCCTGCAACTCGCTTGGTGCCGGTCTATAGGGTGCTCGAGCAATAGGCGCTGCTCCGGGTGTTAGGTCGATCTGGAATTCGACTTGACGATGAGGTGGAAGACCAGGTAGGTCTTCAGGAAATACTTCTGAGAATTCACGAACGATCGGGATATCTTCTAACTTCTTCTCCTCGGTAGACTTGTCAGCGACAAGGGCTAATATCGCGTTATGACCCTTACGCAGACACTTCTGAGCCTTCATGAAAGATATGATGCCCACGACTGCACCACTTCTTTCACCCTGAACGGATAGGATCTCTCCACTAGGAAGGGGTATACGAACGATCTTCTCACTATAGATGATCTCAGCTTGGTTTTTAGATAACCAATCCATGCCCACAATTATGTCAAAACTGCCAAGTGTAACTGGAATGAGATCGATGTCGAGTTTGTGACCAGATAGTTCTAACTTACATCCCTTGAGAATGTGGATTGTCTCGATTACTTTTTCGTCTGCTATCTTTACGGTATAATGATGTTCTAGTAAAGTTGGGTTTATTCCTAACCGACTACTAAGTTCTCTAGATATAAAACTTTTATCGGCGCCAGTATCAAAAAGTACAGAAGCAAAATGATCATTTAAAAGAAACATACCGTTAACAACGTTCCGATCATTCCTAGCTTCCCCCGAGCCAATCACGAAGGCTTGACCTTTAGCACCGTTGTTGTCATTGTTGCCGTTACCACCCTGGTTGTTGTTACCATTTCCATTACCGCCCTGATAACTGTTACCATTGCCATTCCCGTTTCCATTTCTCTTTAACTGTGGGCAATTTTCCTAAAATGCGCTTCTTTCCCGCACTCAAAACAGCCTTTGGGTGCTTCACCAGGTGGTGCCTGTTTGTTCTGCAGATCTACCCTACAATCTTTGGCCACATTACCCATCTTTCCACACCGGTGGCAGCGGTACTGGTCGCATGCTCCATGATGTTGAAAATTACATTTGTTGCACTTCGGGTACTTGCCAACATATGAACCCTGATTCTGCTGAGAAGAGGTAGACTGATTGTTGTTCTTTGACGGTTCAAGCTTACGGTGTTGCTGTTGTTGTTGCTGAGGAGGTGGGTTTGACTAGAAGGTTTTGGGGAATGAACTGTCAAACTTCCGTTTGTTGTCAGTTGTCTTTGATAATGCACCTCTAGGGGGTAGGGTGCCCTGAGCGACTGCCTGATCGGTTAGCCTGTGAGCCAACCTGATAGTTTGCTGGATTATAGTAGGATTAGAAGATGTCACCATGCTCTGAATTTGCGGAACCAAACCATCAATGAATTTCTCGATTCTCTTATAGGGAGGTGTTACCATTTGTGGACATAAGTTCGCCAGTTCATGCGAACGAGTAGTGTAGGCTTCAATCTCCGATCCTTCCATCTTTAGGTTCCAGAACTCTCCCTCAAGTTTCTGCACTTCATCATGGGGACAATACTCCTCCCGCAGCATAGTCTTAAATTTGTCCCATGGCAATGCATTTGCCATCTCAAGAGTTAGCATTTGCACTTGGGAGTTCCACCAACTAAGGGTCGGACCCTCAAGTGTGCCAGATGCATACTTCACCTGATTGTTCGGCGGGCAATTACACATTGCAAAAGCGGATTCAGATTTCTCCATCCAGCGGAGTAAGCTAACAGCCCCTTCGGCTCCACTGAATGAGTGAGGCTTGCAATCCATGTAAGCCTTGAAAGTACAAACCTGCTGATGGTTGTGTTGACCTGAATTGTAAACAAGAATGCGCTTTAAGAATACCATATTCGAATTTGAGTTTAGGATGAATGATGACTCACTAGAGTCGATAATATTTTGCTTTACCTCCAGCATTAACAGCTGCTTGACTAGCTGCTACCGCTTCAGCCACACGCTCATTTATGAGTGCCGTGAGCTCAGCTGCAGTCATGTTGACATTTTCGCGACCGCCACGTCCTCCGGCGCGTCCACCACGTCTATTTCCTCGTCCAGACATTATCTTTACATTCACAACATACAATAATGAGAAAAATACATCGCATTTTGTCATCATGCAAGTACAAGTAAACAAAGAAAATTTAAACCGCAACATCTAACATTTCAATAATAATAATCCTTGATAAAATAAATTGTAAGGGCTACAAAGTAAATTCAATCAAACATCAAAATCCAGAAACATCTGTTGGATGGGAACAACCCTGCCCATCTAGGTTTAAAGAAAAGACGTAAATAAGTAATGAAGATAAGATATCAAATGCCACTGCTAGCTGATGTAACATCATATGTTGCATCCTCGTCCTCAGCTTGATCTCCTGCGGGTGCATCATCTGGTGCAACTCCTACTGCTTCAGCAGCTGCAAGTCGAGCCTCCACTTGCTCAATCCTGGTGTGGAGTATATCTAGGTTCCACTCTGAAGTGTTCAGCCGGTCTTCCATATCCACACATCCATTTACCAAATTCTCATGGACTTTATCAGTGACTGCTAAATATGAAGTCAGTTTGTCAATTTTCTGATTCATCAGAATCTGTCACTCTAATATGCTAGAAATCTCCCCCGCTGCGTCCCTCATGTTCCGAATTTCCCGATCCATCCTAGCTACAAATTCAGCTAACACCTGCTCAAAGGGATACTGCAATGGTGGCAAAGCTCACACAGAAGATGATGAAGAAGAAGCACTGTCAGTAGTGAGTGGAGGTGGGACTTCTTCCTCGCGGATCCAGTTCCTGATCCTATCGGGATACCAATCCCAGTCATGCGTGTTACCTCTGACACGCACATGAATAGGCTCATCATACCCTACAGTGGTGTTGATCGGGTTGAGTCGACGTATCCTCGGCTCTGGCAAAGGTACGGTAGGAACATCTTGCTCCTGAACGACTGGGGATGCGGGTGAATTAGGCGGTGTCGACATTTCCTGTAACAGGATGAGTGAGTGCCATGTATGAGTGTAAGTGCTGTGTAACTAATGCATGTGCGTGGTTATAGTCTAGTATGCATTTCCCAGTTCTCTATAACCTGGCTCTGATACCAATCTGTCACACCCCCAGAATCCACTAACGGAGTTTTACCGCTAGGAGCGTGACATACCAGGATCTCAGTCATTAGTTACGTTAAACGACTCTATATGAGTTTAATAAAAACACTAGTATTGCTCATAGTCACGATGCAACACTAGTAAATGAAAATACTAAGTTAATGCGAAATGCGGAAGCGTAAAGATTGAAGGAAAAGCATGTGCCAAAAATAATTGCTCCCAAAACATGCAATTCGAAAATAAATAAATAAGATAGTCGTACGTTTGATAAATAATGAAAGTCCAATGCATGCATACCCTATCTCATGCTCGTACCTTAACGACCTGAGAAAACATGCTAAAACGTGTCAACACTAGGTTGGTGAGTTCACAGGTTTCAAATGTAAGTAAAGTTTACTAGATAAAACAATTTACAATTATATCAATAGGTAGCTAACCTAATAACATGTTACTAAAGCGTTTCGACACCGAAGCAGACTGTTTATGTTTGATCTGCCTCCTACCATGTCTATCATGAATAATGATAAACTGTTTAGGTCAATGTTACACCCTTTCGACTTCCTGTCGTGTTAGCGCGACTAACGCGGGTGGGGCTTGTCAATGCCCAGTAGTACTACTCAAGATTACCTCGCTATCCCATATATTAAACGGTTCGGTTAGTAAGGACTTACATGATATGTTTGCGCTTAGTACAACAAGTGATATAAATGAAATGTAAGATCTAAATGTTTGTACCCATGTTTTCTCCCCCAAGTTTAAACCATAAGAAAAGGGGTCGTGAAACTCACCTTATAGTATGTGCTAGAATGATAAGTGAAAGACAGGTGACCCGCTAACGGCTACCTATATTTCATAAGTTTATGAGTGTGTGTTCGTGTTGGTTCGTAAGACCCTTGCATCCAAACAATCCCGTTGTTTATGTGTTTGAAAAGAGTTTACAAGTTTGACTCATGTTTGACAAAGTTTGACCTGACGACCTGTTGGTGACTCAATGTATGAAATAGTGTTGGATTAATATAATACTTCCATATTACACACATAAGATCATGCAGGTAACACTTAGCAACAATTCCTTATTGTTCTAGTATGCTAGCACAGTTACCACATATAGTAAGTTTCTATATTTAGCAGCTTTCCATAATTAGCAGGTTTCCATAAATAGTAAGTTGCTATAAATGGCAGTTATGTTCGAGACTCGTGTTTTCTAGAAACTATCGTTACTAATTATGTTCATAATATGAATCTAATACGTCTTAGATGGTTAAAAATGTAACACACACCTTGATCTTTAACATGTTGATCACATTTCAGTTTAGGGTTTCCTTTTATAGTCCGCTAAAGATAACATGCATGGTTTCTGAGATTTAACACATTATAACACGTTATTTCATCATTGTTAACATATAACTATCATAATATACTAACATGCATATCAAACTAG
The DNA here is from genome assembly GCA_023525975.1 of Smallanthus sonchifolius. NCBI lineage: Eukaryota > Viridiplantae > Streptophyta > Magnoliopsida > Asterales > Asteraceae > Smallanthus > Smallanthus sonchifolius. The sequence goes on along the minus strand of CM042027.1, from coordinate 74,610,267 downwards.
CAAGTTATGACTACTTTAGTTGATTAAAGTTTCCTTATTTAGCAAGTTTGTAAAACCGGACTAGGTATTCAAAATCTAACTTCACAATTCACTTAAACATGCATCAAGTAACGTATAAATATCATCATATCATCCTAATCATGTCTACCATGCAAGATAGAAAACACAAAAAGTTTCCTTATATAGTAACTCTCGGTTCCAGACATCTAGCGTTTCACCAAATCAACAAAACTAACAACTATCATCATAATACACAATTAATTATCAAAGTTTGCATCTTTATTCAATGGATTCTTGTTTGGATGAAAACTAGGGTTTATCAAAACCATATTTTCGAAAATATATATAAATAAACATGAAAAATCTTACTTGATCCGATAGAAACTAAAGTTGATGCTAGAATTGCTCAAGAACACCAACAATTGCAAGAAAGTGAGCGATCTAAGAACGGTTTGAAGATGGATAGAGGGTTTGCGATTTAGAGAGGGTGTGGGGGCTGAATTATTTTTGAAATTTAAAGGAATGGGAGTTAGGGTTTTATAATTTCTTTATATATGCACTCCATGGGCCCTTCATGGATTTGAAAATTGATTTATGTGGCCCATAGACTAATTAAATGAATTTAAAACACATTTAATTAAATGTAACTAATTAAAATAGTTTCTAATAAATATTTTTATAAAACTTATTTATAAAAATCACTAAAGCAGTAAAAGTCACAACATTCCGCGTAAACGTACGCGATTTCACGAAAATCTACAGTTTGCGAATAAAATCACATAACACGTAAAATCACATAATTTATATCAATTATAAATTATTTATTGTTTGAAATTTTATTTTTAATTATCACCAACGTTCGGGGATCGACTCGTGCGGTTCGGTAATTCTCCGAATTACCGTTATGTGAGTGTTTGTCCGATAATTGACATAATTAATTAACCCTAATTAAATGTAATGCATGAGTGAATGTTTGAGATAACTGAGTTTGTATAAACAAATGTTTGAGATAACGATGTTTGCGTTAACGGAGTTAACCTGAAAATGTCGGATGTCACACCACCCCCCAAAAACCTAAACCCCCCACCCACCCCCCAAAAACCTAAACCCCTCACCCCACCCCACCCCTCCAAAACTCTAACCTAAAAGCTAAACTAAACCAAAAAAACTAAACCCAAAAGCAAAACCCACTACATTTCGGTTTTTTTTTTTAAGGAAAGGACGATTTGGAAAACAAAGTCTTCGAAGCAGTTTTTTAATTATTTGATTTATTTTTTGAGTTATGATTTTTTTATTATATTTTTTTACCTTAAATAAGTAGTTTTTTTGTTTTCTCATGAACATTGAGTTTTCTCATGATCTTTTCCCTATATATATATATATATGGTAGGGTTCAAATGATAACCTCATTTTATAAGATAACCATGATAACCACATATCCACAATTGATTGAGTTTGATCAATGATTGATTTAATTTAATGACAAGTTATTAATTATTAAATGAAAAAATTATATATATTTAATGCAAAAGGGTAATTTGAGTTAAACAACATAATTTAATTTAGATAGTCATTAATTAGTCCACACTCTCTTTCCTACCATTTAAACTTAATAACTAAAATCCATAAAAATTAATTTAAAGTAAAAAAGATTCAATAATTTTTTTTAGTTTTACATTACAATCATACAAAAAAATATATACTAGAAAATAAAATTCAAGTCAAAGTTTGTTACATATATATACCAACTGTGTTACATATATGTACCAACCGTGTTACATATACGTACCACACTCTCTCTCCTACTATTTCAAACTTAATAACTAAAAACCCATAAAATTACTTTAAAGCAAAAAAGATCAATAAAAATTTTTAGTTTTACATCACAATTACACAAAAAAAAATGTATATGCTAAAACATAAAATTCAAGTCAAAGTTTGTTACATATACATATCAACTGTGTTACATATACGTACCAACCGTGTTAGGAGAGAGAAAAAGATATTTTTTTAGTTTTAAATTGACTTTCTTGGTTGAATGAGGAAAAGTAGTGAACAAAATAAATAAATGTACTTTAAATTAAAATTTGACTTTCTTGTGTTAGGAGAGAGAATAAGATAATTAATGAACTTTAATTAAAACACATATAAATATCTAAAATAAAATTTACAAGTTTACTCAAATACCCTTTTGATAATTAGAAAAAATATATAAATTACAAATTATGTGATTGGTTAGATTGTGGTTATCATGGTTATTACCTAAAAATGTGGTTAGCATTTGAACCCAACCCTATATATACATATATATACATATAAATATATATATATATACATATAAATATATATATATATAGGGGAGGGTTCCGAAGAAAACCACAAGTTAGACGAAAACCGAGAAAACCACTAAAAAAACCAATTTTACCCAATCATATAATAATATTTATTTTTTATTTTATTTTATTATTATTTATTTATAAGAGTATGAATGTAATATTAAACATTTTTATGAAAAAACATTTTTACACATAGTGTTACGTATACGTAAACATAAAACAAAAAAATTATGGTTACGTATACGTAAATCAAAAAAATTGTTTTTTGATACGTATACGTAAATAAAAAATTGCCTGAAATGATGTAGTTTTCTCGGTTTTCGCCTAACTTTGTGGTTTTCTCTTGATCCCTCCCTATATATATATATATGTATGTATATATATGTGTGTGTGTATATATATATATATATATATATATAGAGGAGGGTTCCAGAGAAAACCACAAGTTAGGCGAAAACCACTAAAAAAAACCAATTTTACCATCATATAATAATTTTTATTTTTTATTTTAGTTTATTTTTATTTATTTATAAGAGTATCAATGAAATATTAAACATTTTTATCAAAAAACATTTTTACACATAGTGTTACGTATACGTAAACATAAAACAAAAAAATTGTGGTTACGTATACTTAAATCAAAAAAAAATTATTTTTGGATACGTATACGTAAATAAAAAAATTGCCTAAAATGATGTGATTTTCTTGGTTTTCGCCTAACTTTGTGGTTTTCTCTTGATCCCTCCCATATATATATATATAGGGTTAGGTTCATTAGAAAACTCATTTTAATGAGAGAACTAGAGAACCGCTAAAAAGAGAAGGGTAGGATTTTAAAGAGAAATGGTAAAACTGGAACCTAAAATATGTAAATCTTTAAACATTTCTATCTTTTCCATACGTTATTATTTTTTTAAAAAAAAGCACCATTAAATCTAGAATTTCTCTATCTTTCATTTGAGTATAAATAACGTTATAAAAAATAACAATTAACTCGTCTTTTTTTTCTTTTTATTTTCAATACTACATATGTGTAGTATCACCCCCAAAAACCTAAACCCTCACCCCACCCCCACCCAAAAACCTAAACCCCCACCCCACCCAAAAACCTAAACCCCCCACACCACCCCCAAATAACTAAACCCCCCACCCACCCCCCAAAAAAAAGCTAAACTAAACCCTAAAGCTAAACCAACTATTTTTTTTATTTTTTTTTGAACGAGGACGACGTGGGTAACAATGTCTCCGAACCACCTTTTTAGTTTTTGATTTATATTTTGAGTTATGATTTTTTACCTTTAAATAGGAGTTCTCTAGTTCTCTCCTTAAATGTTAGTTTTCTTATAAACTTCACCCTATATATATATATATATATATATATAGGGGAAGGATCATAAGAAAACTCAATGTTCATGAGAAAACCAAAAAAACTACTTATTTAAGGTGAAAAAATTAAAAACAAATCATAACTCAAAAAGTAAATTAAAAATTAAAAATCTGCTTCGAAAAACTTGTTTCTCACGTCATCCTCGTTCAAAAAAAACCTTGAAAATTAGTGGGTTTAGCTTTTAGGTTAGGTTTTTGGAGGGGTGGGTGGGGGTTTAGGTTTTTGGGGGGTGGGTGAGGGGTAAGTGGGGTGGGGTTAGCTTTTTGGGTGGGGTGGGGGTGGGGGTGGGGTGGGGTGGGGGGTTTAGGTTTCTGGGGGTGGGTTAGGTTTTTTGGTTTAGTTTAGGTTTTTGGAAGGATGGGGGGGGGGGGGGTAGGGTGAGTTTAGGTTTTTGGGTGAGGCTGGGGTGGGGGGTGTAACATCCATGACTTTCCGACTCTATTTTACCTTATTTATCTCAATAATAACACTACATTTAAATCATGTATTTATTCAAACACTTTTTGCCACATAGATAAATTAATATTCGTTTTCAACCACTAAAACCTTGCGTTCACATATAGATTTCTATAACACTTGTGTTGTATATTTATATACACATGTATCTATATATATGTATAGATATTTACTTATAAATGATTTCATACAAACATATTTATATATCTGACATTTTAAACTTATAGTTAATTTTTTTAATTTATAAAAGAGAAAATCAAATTGTATATAAATACACATACATTTGATTGAATGAACCACTTATACAATTTGATATTTTATGGAATTTATTTCTTTTATAAATAACAACATTAGATTTTATTTATATAAATGTTATAAATAAATAAAATAGAATTTAAATCAAAAAAATTGGTCTTGAACCCCTTTAACCAATTGGACTCCCAAGCTTGACCCCCCCCCCCCCCACCTTTGAACCCACAATTGAAATTGAACCTTTTTACCCCAACTTTGACCCCATTCACCAACCTTGACCTAATTTGACTTTCAAAGGTCAAACAAGGCCAAAATTGGGTACAATCCTTCATCCAAATCGATCAATTTGACCATTATAGACTTGCCTTGGATACTAGATCAGTGGTCGACTACTTTTACACCCAATTAACACCTCAATTCCATCTATTACGCGGCCAATTCAAAATTCAAACGTTGTTGACTATTAGAGTCAAACCGATTTGAATCATTTTCAAATCACATAAATTAACCACACGTAGAACCCGCAAATCATGCATAGGCTAATCCCTCGTGTATTCAACCCGTTTTCTTGACCCAATTCATTCCCAATTAATAGAATTAATGCGTAAATCCCTCGAACGGCTGTCTCCTGTCAAACCGATTCAAATTGAACAAATTAGGTGAAATTAAACATTTAGAGTTACTCCCACACTTGCGTAAACCCTCTCACAAACTCCCTAATCTCTCTCGTAACCAACATTCCGCCTCTAAAGCTCTGTCCAACTAGAAGAACACCGGAACTGTTCCGTCCAATCGTACTCGATCATCTCTCAGCCATAACAGGTAATCCATACATCAATAGAGTCGTTATTGTTTGGGGATTAAAAGCCCCATGAATCCATAAACTATCGGTCGATCGTTTGGGCAATTACCATAGCTAGGGTTAAGGGCTGAATGAATCGGGGGAGGGGATGGTTTGGGTTTGTTTATTTAAGGTTTGCGGATGGGATTCTTCCAAGCTATCCGCCCTGTTCCACTGGTTAGGTCGCACGACCCGCACACACATGGTCGCGGGTTCTAAACCCATAACCCGACCCTTTTTACGCATTCCCTTAACCAGACCTGGCCACATGTTGTGGCCCTGTTATTACCCTAACAAACCGGATATGCACACGGACTAGTTCCTTGGCCCAACGGTCGGAGTTGTAGCCTCTCACAACAGCCACCCGGGTTCGAACCGGGTGGACTGCTTTATTTTTTTAAAATCATTTTCCTTACACAAATTTAATTATAAAAGTTATTTTATAAAACCCAACACCATTAGGATCTGATTTGGACAATATTGAACATATTTCAAATAAAAACAATTATTTTACATTTTCACATGGTTTTATAATTCCATAAAAAAATTAATTAAAAGTTTATTTTTATTAGTTTTTAAATTAAGGCATATCAAATACCCACTTTATTAAATAGTGTAAAGGTTTTGCAAAATACATAAACATTTTATAGAAATATTAAACATCATTTTTGTTTTCATTTAATTATTTAATTAGCATATAATTAGTAATTACACGAATAAAACTTTTTCTAATATAAATACATTTACATTCTTTATTTTTAAAACATATTACTTTAAAAATAAATGAATAAATAAAGTCATTACTTTATACATTAACAAATTCACTTAAGATTTTCTTTAACTTGTATTATTATATTTTGACACATTGTCATAAATAAATAAATAGATTTATTTATTTTAATATATAAAATCACATTACTTTTAACAAGACTTACTATTTTAAATAAATTAATAAAAGGAATTTTATTTATTTAAATATGAATACCAAAACACAAATATTATTTTCCTACTTTAAACTTACAAGTTTATATCAAACTTTTGCCAACCTATATCCTTCTACATGAAATGACGCAACCCTTATACAAATCCACACATATCAAGACCCGATGAACATTAGGCCTAGCCTTCGATCTTGTGCATGTTATTAATTTAAGTTCATACTCTTCACACTAGGTTAACTTGTGATTTGAGAATCACTTGTACTTCCTTCTAGCTCCTGTTATCCACACAATATACAAGTGAGTTTACATAACCCCTTTTTCCTTTCGTACATTTTTGGGGTGAAACATGATTACACAACAAATACTATTTGCAATTACACATGCAAAATTCTACAATATGATCATATGTGTTTATTTGTGCTTTATGCTTGAATGCTATTTGTTAAGGCTACATATACATAATACACTCGTGCAATCATTAACTTTTTACATCAGGATAACATGTGTTGTTATGCCCTACATTTACATCAGGATAACATGTGTTGTTATGCCCTACATTTACATCAAGATAACATGTGTTATTATGCCCTACATTTACATCAGAATAACATGTGTTGTTAGGCCCTACATTTACATTAGGATAACATGTGTTGTTATGCCCTTCAGTTACAAGGTTTCATTTGTGCAACTAGCTTAACTTAGATTCTCCATAAATGCTTTATAAACCATATATCATATGAATTGTATACAAAACATTTAAACTTTACCTGTGGTGTCAAAACCTATATATGCTCACCAACTATTTATAGTTGACCCTCTCATTTTATCATGTTTCAGGTACGGATGTTGAGTTAAGATTCAAGTTGCTTCACTTAGGATTGAGGACCTAGTTTTAAACTTAATAAAGATATACATGTATTTATGACCCTTGTAAATGTTGTAATTGTTTTAATTGAGCTATGAAATGAAATTTATTGTGTAATTATTACAACTATTAGTAAACCATGAGCTTATGAACAGTCTACATGTCCCACCTCGGCGTTTTTGCCGTCGGTTGGGGTTGTTTTTGGGGGTGGGTTCGACGAGACGGTTCCAACGCCGCCGAAATGAGTAAAATAGGAGTTGGTATGAGCGTTTTAAACCACTTTTTACACTTTTTTTTAACTTTTAGCGTAACCTCACACTATATATATATATAGGAAAATGATCATGTGTAAACCCATTTTTATTGTGTAAACTAAAAAACCAATTTTGAACCACTAGTTTAATATAACTTATAATAATTAGTGGATGAGATTATTTCTGATTATTTTTTTTAGAAATGAGTGGCTGAGATTATTTAAAGGGTATAAGAGTCAATTTGTCTATCCATTTTTTAATTAGTTTTATAAAAACTAATTCCCCCTCTTTCTTTAGATTTTAATAACTTTTTTATACATTGTTATTTTTTTAAACAAAATATACCATAAAAACGAGCATTTTTTAATCTTTAATTCGGTTATAGTTTCGAAGTTTTTTTTATATATTTTTTAACGTTTTTATTACATATATGTAACAAACACTTACATATATGTAATATAAACATAAATGTAAGTGTTCAAACGTTCCCTCCATATTTTAAAAAACTCCCCCTCTTTTTTAGAACACAAATAGTTTTTTATACAATATCATTTTTTTTAAAACACAACATTAAATATAGCGCTTTATTATCTTTAACTCGAGGATAATTTTGCTATATAATTCTTTTTATTGTTGTATAGGTAATATAAACATACATGATATTGTTTATCAAAAAACCCTGAACCACGAGATCAATTGTTCGTCTATTTATATTTTTTATCCCACTTTTTTTTACTGATTCGCTATTTAATACCTCAAATAAATGAATTATTTTGTTAGACTATGTAGATTTTTGTTAAAAACCCTGAACCACGAGATCAATTGTTAGACTATGTAGATTTTTGTTAAAAAAAATAAAAATACAAATGAAGATAACGCTCATCCAATACAAAATAAAGTTTAAATAGATAATTATAAGAATGACGTAAACATTTATTACATAAACGACTTTATTCAATGACGTTTTTATTATCTTGATGTTTTTTTTATTTTGTGTTGTAAAATTGGTTGTAAATTAACATTCATATGTAAAATTTATATGGAAACTTGTAATAGCAAGTTACATTTTGTTCTATTACATATATGCAATATGATATTATATATGTAATGTGATACGATATATGTAAAAATAAGATATTACATATATGTAATATGATATTTCATATGTGTAGTATGAAATTACATATATGTATTTTTTTTATTTTATATAATATAAACAATTACATATATGTTCATATTATTATGTAATTGTTCATTACATATAAGATATTACTTCTATGTAATATGTGCAATATAAACTATTTGATATGTGGTTTTTTCTATCACTATGTATACTTGATTATGCGGTTATTTACTTAAAATTAAGTATGTCTTGAACGTGTAAGTACGCACACATTCTATGTTATTACATATATATCTAATAGCTTATTACATATATGTGCTAGGTTATTGCATAAATGTAATTGTTTGTTAGATATATGTAATAACAGTCGTCCAATTATTTTATCAATACTATAACCGAATTAAGGATAAAAATGATTAACACAATTATTGGTTTTTTTAAGCTAAAATAAATGGAGTGGAGTTAGTTTAAAGAAAACTAATAAGATTAACACAGTTATTGTTTTTTTTAACAAAAATAAATTAATTTGGTTTTTGAATAAACAAAGTGATGAGTTTTTTGGTTTTTAAATGAACGAATTCATGTGTTTTGTTTTTTTCTTATGAAGATTAGCGTTTTTATATCCGGGTTTTGGATAAAAAGTTATTAATTTTCTAAAAAGAAAGATTTTTTTTTGAAAAAAGGGATAAACTTGAAACAACTATATTTATGTTTATATTTACGTGTATGTAACTGTTCGTTATATACATGTAATAACCGACGTTCAAAAAAAATAAAAAAATTTGTAAAACTATATTCGAATTAAAGATAAAAAAAGCTCTATTTAATGGTGTAATTTTTATAAAAAAATAATTTTTTATTAAAAAGTTATGAATGTTTAAAGAAATTGGGGGAAAATTAAATTAGTGAAATCTTTATTATTAAAAAAGTATGAAGAATGTTGCAATTACCAAAGTACCCTTTTAATAAAATAAAATAAATACTAGGTGTCTTTTTCCTATTGGTTAATTGGTTTACACATGAACATATGATTTATAAATGATCCCTACCCTATATGTATAAACTATAATTTGTAAACCCGCATTGGTTGTGCAAACCATGAAAACCAAACTTATGGCTCATATTTTGCCACATATACTTTTTCTCACTTTTTTTGATTATATTCAAGGGTACGATGGTTATTTCCTTTTTGTGTAATCTTAACTACTCACATGAGTACACATCTTTCTCAATTACATCACTTTAAAACTTACACATTACTTCATCTCTCTCACATGTTTCTCTCTCTTAAATTTTGAGATTCAAAAATTTTCAGATCCAAACGAGTTTTGTAGAACACGTTGTTAGTGGTGGTGAAGAAGGTGATGGTGGTGGTGGTGGTGAAGAAGGTGGCGGTGGTAGTGAAAAAGGTGGCTGTGACAGTGGGGTTGGTGGTAAAGAAGGTCGTGGTGGTGGTACTGAAGAATGTGGCAAAAAGATCTTAGCAACGATGTCGCCAGTGACAAAAAGCTCTTAACAAACAAAGGATTTGCAAAAGCTCTTAGAAATCGGTATAGATGATAGAACATTTTTTTTCTCCGGTGAGTAGGTGATTTTTTTTCCGATGACCACATGTTGGAGGTATTTTTTTCACAAGTTTTTATAATTTATTTTTTCTACATAACTTTTTCTTTTTTGTTTTACTTGAACACCATTTTCACTCATCGTATTTCTACTAAACTAATGACTTACGATGATAAAGTAGTAAAAGAAATATGATTTATATGAAAAAAATATCAAGTTTTATTACTAATTAATTCCACTTAATTACTTTGTTTCTCGTGATCTAAATCTCATTTAAAATTTAATATTGTTTTGTTGTTGTAAATTTTTTTGTAATTGTAACGTCCCGTTTTCAGAAACAAATGTAAAAGCATGAAATTGTAATTTAAAGTAAAGTCTGGGGTAGAAAACATAAAAAAAATGAAGAAAAAACTTGAAGAGTAAGCTAGGGTTATATTAGTAGGCTTAAATAGGTGCAACCCACCTCATTTCTCCTCCAGATTTAGACCAAGAGAAAAGAGAAGAAGGGAAGAAATCCCGTTTTTAGGGTACACAATTTCAAAGATCGGATGATCCCATGAGATTTAACCGTCGGATCATTCTCAAAATTTTACTGGAGCTTCATAGAACACAAACGAACACTTTCACCGTTGGGTTTTATATTTGGAGGCCTGGATGTTGAGATTTTCTGTCCCGAACAGAACAGTGATTTTGGAAAGATTTCGGCGACTGTTTCGGATTTCCGGCAACGGCGGAGGTGGTTTTCGGCGGAATCTAAGTGGGGTCTAGTAGATATACTCGAGACGGTTCCGTGGACGCTTAAATCATCTCAATAGGAGTTCGTTTGCTATAGTTTTAAGCTACTCGTATGTTTGTCAGCAAATCTTACAAAGGTAACAACTTTACATAAAGTTTACGCTTTTAGCAAAGAGTGGTATATGAGTTATGGATATATGATGATATCAAGTCTTTTGAACGATTAAAGTTGGAAGCTTTACGTATTTAAAGATCAGATCCGAAATTGTTTTTGAGATACTAGTTTCTATTGAACAAAGTAGTTTCTATTGAACAAATAGTTTCTATTGAACAAAATAGTTTCTATTAAACAAAATAGTTTCTATTGAACAAATAGTTTCTATTGAATAAAGTAGTTTCTATTGAACAAATTAGTTTCTATTGAACAAATAGTTTCTATTGAAGAAAGTAGTTTCTATTGAACAAAGTAGTTTTTATTAAACAAATAGTTTCTATTGAAGAAAGTAGTTTCTATTTAACAAAGTAGTTTCTATTGAACAAATAGTTTCTATTGAACAAATAGTTTCGATATGAACCATGACCCGAAACTACTCTAGTTTCGATAAGAATAATGACCCGAAACTACCATAGTTTCGATATAAACTACCTATCGAAACTACTAGGTTCAAGCATAGAAATGTTTAGTGTCAATTAGGAACACTACCTTATGTGGATGATTTATTATACAGATCGTGAGTGACATTAGTGACGCTCAGTAACCAGCTAAGTGTATTTCAGAAACTACTCATCAGGTGAGTTCTATGTGCCCCCTCTATGTTATGTGCAAATCATTTTAAATGTTTTGGGGTTGAAGTGTATAAACTAAATGAATAAGTGTTATGAATGCCAATGGGATCATACGTGATATATACATATATATATATATTAAAATGAATGATGAACAAATGATGAAACGTATGATTATAAAGAGTGAATGAAAGGATGACATAACCTAAATGAATAAAATCTTGCTTTATATTTTATATATATTGCATGCTATGAATGTATGTAAACATTATGGACCCTTCGATGATAACGGCTACTTCGGTAAACGGACGACCATGCGACTAATATGCAGCCGGGAAAAAGTCTAGAAAGGTAGACTGGATATGTCGGTTATACGTTAGCGACGTACGACCCATTACGTGTCGGACGGATGTAAGATAAAAAGGGATGGCTGCATATATGGTTCGCATGGGAAACGGATGCCTCTAGGCAGACGGGCGAATGACGGTCTACGACGGTAGGACGGTTGTAAGTCATGACGAACGGACGAAAGTGCCGGACGGTTGAAAGAATAAAATGACGGACGGAAACTAGTTTCCGGACGGTTGTAAGAATGGCGAGCCATGACAATGGACCGTAGCGTTTGTCTTTGTGACATACACAAACAATGTTGGGCTGATCACCCTTATGTGTATGACCAAGGAATGTTAAATGAAACCAATGATGTGAATATATATATTTATATGTATTTACAAAGAATGATAAATGAAAGCAATTCAAGTGTTAATGTGTATTTATATATATATTTATACTTTTAAAGAATTAATGTTTATGCCTATTTGCATTAAACTAGAACTCACCAGCGTTAGCTGACTTTTAGTATGCACTTCAGGTAATATGAAGAGAGACGGGCGAAGGCATAGAAGCTACCTGACACAAGACTGACATCATGTTTAAATGCTTATGTGCTAGATCCTTTTGTATGATAAGACTTCCGCTGTTTGTCTATGTAATAAGATGGTGTACGCTTCCGCTATGTTTTAAAAGTTATAGTTTATTCAGTTTTGATGACTATGTTATGAGTAAATCCAACAAGTGAGGTTACCCGGAAAAGGGGCCTTACAAGTTGGTATCAGAGCTATACTTTGAGAGATTCAGACAAATGTCTGGACTCAAACTGATAATGGGACCAACTCAAGGATGTCAGTACGGGTAGCCAACGCCAAAGCCTAAACAAGTAAGTAAGTATCAATGTTAATATATATAACTCATGGTAGATGCCTTAGCATAGGACACATGCCTTAGTTACCAATATCACTACTGATATGAATAGTTACACATAGGACATAAGATGGTAGACAATTTGAGCACATGAGTACAGTAAATGATTAATAATAACACGTAGCTACTGTTATCAATCTTTTACTGTATAAGGGTGTCTCGATTTTTCATCCGTCGTATGTACTCACCATAGAGAGTGAATGAGATGTTAGTCTAATACTATGAAATGCACACAAATTATTAGAACGGTGAGATCCATGTGAGGTGAATCACAAACAACGAGCAAAAGTTCGATAAACCATAAAGAAAGAAAGATGACGGAATATCAACGGTTCGAGTAGACTAATAACGAACATTCACGAACGACTTCCGTCAACAAGGAGTTCAGAAAGGGAAGAAGGATACATGGATTAAACACCATTTATAGAAGGCATTCATATTATGAAGCATTATAAGAAGACTCAGGAATTCACAAGTAAGGTAAGTTGGCAATTACGTTAGGATCCACGTAATTATGAATTTACAGGTGCTTGTGCATACTGATGAACCTTATCATGTGGATTAATACACATGTCACCAAAAACAATTAAATCACTCCAAGCAGGACTATGAGATTAGTCACTTAAGTAATGATAATCGCAAAGGATTAGCAAGACGAATGATGACAACAACGCCATAACAAAGGTGGAACGAGAAGGAACGAGGCTTTAAATGGAGTTCCTGAAGTTGAGTAACACTAAGGAACAAGTTTAGAAAGACTGAAAAAACCTGGTTCGGAACCTGATGCAACAAGTAACAAAGTAGTAAGTCAAGCAAAGACAAAGGAACATGAAAGATTGCACCAAAAGAAAATTAGTATGAGGACGATAAGAGAGCATATCAAGCCCAGTGAGAAGATTACTTCGCATGCAAACCGCGAACGACGAGACTGATTAAGTAGAATTTGAAGAACGCAACACTTGTTTGATTCAAATTGAGAAAGTAGCTGTCAAGGATCACAAGTTAGCACTAGATGTGAGTACTACATATGTTAGATGAACATACGTTTAGAAACTGCTTCTGAACATGAATTGTCAATGCTTAACGCAAACGCGATATGATGAATGACCGTGGACCTACGGTCAAGTGTACATAAAAATGAAGAAAATAACCACACAACTATATTTTCAAAGAAGATACGAGTACTCGAATGCACAAATGACATTTTTCCATGAAGAATGCAATCCTAGATAAACTACTAAGAGTATTCACTGAGATGAGAAAATAGATATATCAACGACAACAAATGACTGGAACCAAGATGCTAATTAGGGCATGCAGGCAAAACCAAATGAAAACAGATCCAACCTAGGGGTTGAATGTTTAGAATAAATGTGAAGTTCAAGTTCTGAACAATGATGTGAAGTAAGAAATGAGTACCAACAAGGACTCAAGATTCAGAAAGCACTCTACAGTGATTAAGACAAGACAATAGAACGTGACTACTCTAATTGAAAAGCTAATAAGGAACACAATGAGACTAGAAAGGGAAGGAATGATTGAGTATCACCACACGTGTCATCTATCCGTAATGAAACCTATGAACGAAATCCTAAAAGAATCACATACAGAAAATGTTAACGATCACGAAAAGTTAGAAAATGTATGCTTAGGTCACAAGGGATGCCAATCCCTAAGACTATTCAATGATATGAAGGAAGAATAGTGCGCAATAGATTAATAATGAGAAGGGTAAACCATGATGACTATGTTTTAAAGAAAGACAAGAAGGGAGTTTCGTGTACAGGAATAGGAATGTAAGGATTGTATACCTAGTGTTCCGTCTGAATGAGTACCTTCCCGACAAGTTTGAATACGATAGAGTAATGCTTCATATGGTTCCTTCGGGAATGAAATGTTATGGTTCCTTCGGGAACGAAACAATATGGTTCCTTCAAGAACACAACGGAATGGTTCCTACGATGACGAAATAATATGGTTCCTTCGGGAACAGAACATAATGGTTCATACGGGAACGAAATGATATGGTTCATTCGGGAACGAGATAGTAGAACTCAATCGGGAGTAAAATGGTATGATTCATTCGGGAACGGCATAGTATGGTCCTTCGTGGGCGAATACACCAAGGATAATTTATGAGGTGCACGTAATGACCAAAGCAACTTAGAAAGAGGTTGATAGCAACTGCCTAAAGAACATAGTGGACAATTTCTAAATGTTGAAACAAGTTTATGGCCGCTTGGCAAGACAAATCCACGCAAGTACTTGGTGGATTAAAGTTAAGTCCACCCATGAGATATGCATAAGAGTGAAGTAGGATTTACTATTTAATATAACATCTAAAGTGTTTATGGCAAAGAAGAAGAGGTAGTACTATCATGTAAACCCTAACTATACGCAGTTCATGAATGCTATCGAATGACCACTACTCAAATAACACTAGATCTACTAATTCAAAGAAACCTAAGAAGCAAACCTTGCTATGAGAAACAAAGTTTAATCGTGTATAAAAGGCATCGAATTTCGAGGACGAAATTCTTATAAGGTGGGTAGACTTGTAACATCCCAAATTCTCTACTACATAAAACACGGGATTTCGATAGGGATTAAGATTACCAAAGAAACACTCCTAAGTGTTGAAGAGAGTTCATCAGAAGAGTTAGCCAGAGTAGTCATTAGTGTGATGATAGCACGGCATTGGGTACCATTGTCAATTATACCTAACTGAGACACACAATTCATGTCAATGTTCTGAAAAGAACTCGTGAATGAATCAGCACGAGATTGAAAATCAGCATATGTGCAAATTATGGACATCAAGGTAGGTAACAATTTGAACTACATTGAAGGGCACATGGAAATCCTAGACATAAGAGGAAAGCATATACACAGCCATGTAATCCGACAAGTTTAAAGTATAGTGGAAAGATAGACAGGGATCAGAAACTGTTTGAGAAACCAAAGCACAGATGAGAGAAGTATGCCCTCAACATTTTACTTGTAACGTCCCGTTTTCAGAAACAAATGTAAAAGCATGAAATTGTAATTTAAAGTAAAGTCTGAGGTAGAAAACGTAAAAAAAATGAAGGAAAAACTTGAAGAGGAAGCTAGGGTTATATTAGTATGCTTAAATAGGTGCAACCCACCTCATTTCTCCTCCAGATTTAGACCAAGAGAAAAGAGAAGAAGGGAAGAAATCCCGTTTTTAGGGTACACAACTTCAAAGATCGGATGATCCTAGGAGATTTAACCGTCGGATCATTCTCAAAATTTTACTGGAGCTTCATTGGACATAAACGAAGACTTTAACTGTTGGGTTTTGTATTTGGAGGCCAGGAGGTTGAGATTTTCTGTCCCGAACAGAACAGTGATTTTGGAAGGATTTCGGCGACTGTTTCGGATTTCCGGCGACGGCGGAGGTGGTTTACGGCGGACCCTAAGTGGGGATCTAGAAGATATAGTCAAGACGGTTCTGTGGACGCTTTACTCATCTCAATCGAAGTTCGTTTGCTATAGTTTTGAGCTACTCGTATGTTTGTCAGCAAATCTTACAAAGGTAACAACTTTACATAAAGTTTACGCTTTTAGCAAAGAGTGGTATATGAGTTATGGATATATGATGATATAAAGTCTTTTGAACGATTAAAGTTGGAAGCTTTACGTATTTAAAGATCAGATCCGAAATTGTTTTTGAGATACTAGTTTCTATTGAAGAAAGTAGTTTCTATTGAAGAAACTAGTTTCTATTGAACAAATAGTTTCTATTGAACAAAGTAGTTTCTATTGAACAAATAGTTTCTATTGAAGAAAGTAGTTTCTATTGAACAAATAGTTTCTATTGAATAAAGTAGTTTCTATTGAACAAATAGTTTCTATTGAAGAAAGTAGTTTCTATTAAACAAAGTAGTTTCTATTGAACAAATAGTTTCTATTGAAGAAAGTAGTTTCTATTGAACAAAGTAGTTTCTATTGAACAAGTAGTTTCTATTGAAAAATAGTTTTGATATGAACCATGACCCGAAACTACTCTAGTTTCGATATGAACCATGACCCGAAACTACCATAGTTTCGATATAAACTACCTATCCAAACTACTAGGTTCAAGCATAGAAATGTTTAGTGTTAATTAGGAACACTACCTTATGTGGATGACTTTATTATACAGATCGTGAGTGACATTAGTGACGCTCAGTAACCAGCTAAGTGTATTTCATAAACTACTCATCAGGTGAGTTCGATGTGCCCCCTCTATGTTATGTGCAAATCATTTTAAATGTTTTGGGGCTGAAGTGTATACACTAAATGAAAAAGTCTTATGAATGCCAATGTGATCATACGTGATATATACATATATATATATATATTAAAATGAATGATGAACAAAGGATGAAACGTATGGTTATAAAGAATGAATGAAAGGATGACATAACGTAAATGAATGAAATCTTGCTTTATATTTTATATATATTGCATGCTATGAATGTATGTAAACGTTATGGACCCTTCGACGATAATGGCTACTTCGGTAGACGGACGACCATGCGACTAATATGCAACCGGGAAAAAGTCTAGAAAGGTAGACTGGATATGTCGGTTATACGTTAGCGACGTACGACCCATTACGTGTCGGACGGATGTAAGATAAAAAGGGATGGCTGCATATATGGTTCGCATGGGAAACGGATGCCTCTGGGCAGATGGGCGAATGACGGCCTATGACAGTAGGACGGTTGTAAGTCATGATAGATGGAAGGAAGTGCCGGACGGTTGTAAGAATAAAATGACGGACGGACACTAGTTGCCGGACAGTTGTAAGAATGGCGGGCCATGACGATGGACCGTAGCGTTTGTCTTTATGACATACGCAAACAATGTTGGGCTGATCACCCTTATGTGTATGACCAATGAATGTTAAATGAAACCAATGATGTGAATATGTATATATATTTATATGTATTTACAAAGAATGATAAATGAAAGCAATTCAAGTGTTAATGTGTGTATATATATATATATATATATATTTATACTTATAAAGAATTAATGTTTATACCTATTTGCATTAAACTATAACTCACCAGCGTTAGCTGACTTTTAGTATGCACTTCAGGTAATATGAAGAGAGGCGGGCGAAGGCATAGAAGCTACCTGACACAAGACTCACATCCTGTTTAAATGCATATGTGCTAGGTCCTTTTGTATGATAAGACTTCCGTTGTTTGTCTAGAATGATGCTTGGTTATACAAGAAACGAAGCCACGGTTGTAATGGATTGTATGTTTGTTTTTTTATGCTTCTTGTAAAATTTTACATAGATAACTACCAAATGTTACATATGTAACATTTTTTGTTTAGCTGCACACGTAATCTTTTCGCTAGTTACATAATGTAAATATTGTAATGTTTAATAAGTAAAAAGTTACTGATTACATATATGGATTTTGAAACTTCTTAACATATGTAACATTGAAAATGTATACATCGGGTACCCACGTTTGCAACTTATTTGTTGGGTTTTCATGGTGGTTTATCTTTGATTCCTTTTTATCCCACCCTTTTGATTTTGATCTTCAGAATTCAAATGGAGACGGTTTGAAGCTGTTTAGCAGATCTTGTAAGATTTTCAGAATTCTTGCGAGGAAGGTAAGGTGTTCAGCATTCAGTTTGGGGTCTTGTCTATAGCACAATGTTGGTTACATATGTAACTAACAAAAAGTTATAGATGTAACACGAGGCAAATTGTCAAATAATGAAGCAGAAGCTTCGTTAATAGTACAACTGAGTTACAATCTCTGTCAACAGAAGAGAGGCGAAAGTAAATGAGTTAAGTGTTGGAAAAATGCACATGGTGGTTCACGAATATATTAAAAAACGAGAACTGGATATTAGTTTTTTGTTATGTTAGTTGAATTTTTATCACAAAATAACATGTGCCTTGGTTTGAACCTTTTTAACAATGTTGTTTCTTTTTTTTTTTATACAAATAATTTGGGTTTATTTTTGTACCATGATTTTTATGAGGGAACTGATGATTTAATTCGATATCACATATATATTACTTTTTGTTAGTTACATATGTAACATTTGCTAGCTACATACTTAACATTCCTACATACGTAACATTTTTGTTAGTTATATAATGTAAATTATCTCACATTCAAGCAATAAACAATTATTGATGTAACACGATCAAAGATCTCAGTTTAGGTTATGAAGATGTAACATTCCCAAAAATGGCATGTACTTGTTATGGGTTTTAGTGTGTTGTTTTGTAACATCCCAAAATAAATAAAAACCCAAATAAAAGAAAAAAAAAGAAGGTGGGCTTGGCTAGGGGCCGGCCCATGGGCCCGAAAACTGAAAAGAACCCTTCTAATCAGCAGTCATTCCTCCATTTCCTTCATTTCTTCCTGCGCAAGAACTTTAGAGAGAGAGAGAGAGATCGTCTAGAGAGAGAAAGCTCGGATCAAGCTCAAAGTCTCGAGGATTGTTGCTCAACATCTCTGGAGCATAAAGGAACGAGAAGGAAGCTGTAACAGGTAATTATTATGCCTAAATCTGAGTTTTTGTAACTTTCGGGTTTCGGGTTAATAATCGAGTAAAGGTTTAGATTTTTACGTGTGAAACTGGAAACAAACCACGGGTTTGGGTTCATGGGGGAAAATGGAACATTTCGAACGTAAAAAGTTCAAAGCTTGATCGATTAGAACAAAGGGACCAGATCTAGGGTTCTGTTTGGGGAAGAAGACTGCACAGTCGAAACTACTAGTTTCGATATGGACGCATCTATCGAAACTACCTAGTTTCGACAGGGGCAGACCCATCGAAACTACCATAGTTTCGATATAGACCCAAGACCTTAACTAAGAATTTATATAAGTCATACGACTCGAAACTACTTAGTTTCGATAAGAAGCAGTGACTCGAAACTACTTAGTTTCGATAAGAAGCAGTGACTCGAAACTACTTAGTTTCGATAAGAAGCAGTGACTCGAAACTACTTAGTTTCGATAAGAAGCCAGGGCTCGAAACTACATAGTTTCGATAAGGAGCCAGGACTCGAAACTACCTAGTGTCGATAATGAAACCATGACCCGAAACATCTGAGTCAAGCCTAGTAATGTCTAAGTGTCCCCTAGGAACACAGCCTTACGCCTATGACTTGATTATACAGATTGTGGGTGACCATAGTGACATTCAGGAACCGGCTAGGTGTAAACAGAAACGATTCATCTGGTGAGTTCTTATTGCCCTTTTTCCTAATGGTTTTGGGCTGGCATGCATACTGGTATAGTATTTTATAAAAATTTTATTTTTATAAAATGAAAGGCAAAGTATAGTATTTTATAAAAATGTTATTTTTATAAAATGAAAGGCAAAGTATAGTATTTTATAAAAATGTTATTTTTATAAAATGAAAGGCAAAGTATAGTATTTTATAAAAATGTTATTGTTATAAAATGAAAGATAAAGAACAAAAGAGCATAGTATTATCTTTTAAACAAGTTTTTGAAAGATAACAATGAGCTAAAGAAAGAACGATAAAGGAGCCGTACTTCGGTACAGCTCGACAGTGACAGTGACAGTGACAGTGACAAATACCATGTTATATGCTTATGTGTTAATATGTGTTATTTGTCTATATGAAAGTTATGTGATTGCATTTCTATTTGTGTAATAGTGTAATTGCATTGCATAGTAGTTGCATAGTAGAAAGTCCTGCAGGCATGCTAAAGTAGAAGTCTCACCCTGAGGTGTGAGCAATGCTAAAGGAGTCTTACACTTCGGTGTAAGCAATGCTAAAGGAGTCTTACACTTCGGTGTAAGCAATGCTAAAGGAGTCTTCACTTCGGTGTAAGCGAGAAAGTCTCACCCTGAGGTGTGAGCAATGCTAAAGGAGTCTTGCACTAACGTGCAAGCGAGAAAGAAAGTCCCACCCTGAGGTGTGGGCAGCGCTAAAGTAAAAGTCTTACCCTGAGGTGTAAGCAAGATAGGGATCTGGTCCTCGGACCACGATCCATATGTGATAGTTAAAGTATGATAAAGTCACTTGTCAAGTATAAGTGAAATGATAGACAGAGTACATTGGGACACCCTAACGGGTTTCCTTAAAGATAAAGTTTTAATGACAGATAGTAACGTAACAGATTTATAATTGTAACGTTGTAAAGTTTTAAAGTAATAGTTAAAAGTTTATTTCAAAGAAAGTGAAAGTAAAGCTTATTTTATTTTAATAAAACTAAGCTACCAAAGATAAAGTTTACAGTTTAAAGTAAAGAGAGAACTCACCAGCGTTAGCTGACTTTTAGTATGCATGACAGGTAAAAAGGGTAAAGCTAAAGAAAAGTGAAAGAGCCATGTGGGCTGGATAGCATGGACATCGGGCTGCGGTATTGAAGACTGACATTTCCAATCCTGATAGTTCATGTTATAGACAATATTTCATGTTTTAGTTTGATGAATGATTTGAATTAAAGACTTCCGCTGTAATAGATTCTGATTTCCGGTTTAAGAACTATGTTTGTTATGTTGTGTGCCAACTATGAGATGTACCCGTTTTGGGGCGTTTCAAGTTGGTATCAGAGCCATAGTTTGAGAGATTCAGACATTTGCGATAATGTCTGAACTTAAACTGAGAATGGGACAAAGCAAAGGAAGGAAAGGAATGTCAGTCGGAGCAGCCCATCCATGGAAAGATAGTAGACAGAAGGTAGTCAATGTCCTTACATAGAACATAGACAATAACGCCTTAGTACAGATAGCAGAAAGTAGATGCTTTAGCATAAATAGTACATAGTACATGCCTTAGCACAGACAGTAGACAGTAGATAGTACGTGCCTTATAGTAGAAACTCTGAACTTGGATGCAAATGTTACTCGGAAAGGAAATGTTCAGAACCCGAGTAGTAAAGTAAATTAGTAATTTCATACCGGTCTCTGTAATTAGTAATTTACAGTACTCGAGGTGTTCTAAATTGTTACCTATCTTGATAACACGAGCTATCTTTGTTCACAGTAGACACTAAATGGCTAGAGCAAAGAGAGGAGGTCGCACTGGGGGTCGTACTGGTCGTCGAGGCCGATCTCCAGGTAACCGGAACCGTCCTGAAGAAAGTGAGCACTCCCGCAACGAAGCTGAATCGGTGCATGTGGAGCATAATGATAGTGGGAACCATGTGTCGGCTCCTAACGATGCCCCTAATGAGGCGCTTGAGTTGGAACCGATTGTGAAAGAAGCTATAGCGGCAGAGGTTACTTCAATCTTGAAGAAAGTTCTACCAGAAGCATTGGGCGAGGCCCTTAAAGAGTTTAATATAGGGAAGAAAGAAACGAAAGAGGAAAGCAGCAAGAGACTTGGAGTCACTGACAGTGATGATTCTGATTATGAAATGGCAACCCGGGGTTGCAACTATAAGTCCTTTCGGGGGTGTGACCCGCCGAAGTATGATGGACGGAAAGATGCTGTTGCCACTTTTGAGTGGATAGAGAGAATGAATGGGGTGATCAACATTAGTGAGTGCCGTGATGATCAAGCGGTCAAGTTTGCCGCTCACTCATTCACTAATGAGGCATTAAGCTGGTGGAGATCGATCGAAAGAATCAAGTCTTCTGCTGAGATGAAAAAGATGAAATGGGACGACATGAAAAAGCTGCTAATCACTAAGTTCTGCCCGCAGAACGAGATTGACAGAGTTGAGAGGGAATTTCTGGGGCTCTGTGCTGGTAGTATGACTCATCGCCAGTATACCTCCAAATATCAAGAGTTGGCTCAGCTGGTTCCACATCTGGTGGACACTGAGGAAAAGAGGATTAAGTACTACATCAAGGGACTACCACAGAAAGTCCATGTGCACGTGAAAGCTAATGCTCCCACGAGTTTTGAATCTGTGGTATCACTTGCTGGGATAGTTTATGATGACTTCGAATCCGCAGACCCACTGCCTACTGAGAAGAAAGTGACCAATGCCGTTAAACGGCCAGCTAAAGAGTGGGCGGGGCCGGAGACGAAGAAACTGAGGATTGAAGATGGGGTTGAATGTGCTAAGTGTGGCAGGAAGCACTCGGGCGAGTGCCGAGTTGGGTTAAATATGTGCTATAGGTGCGGAAAGACCGGACACTACTCTCGAGAGTGTCCCGGGGCACAGTCTTGTTATAACTGCGGGATACCTGGCCACATGGCCAAAGACTGTCGGAAACCCAAGGCTACTGGCACCGAGAAGGGTAAAGAACCTGAGAAGCCGAAGGCAAGGACCCGGGCGTATGCACTGACACAGGAGGAGGCTAGGGGAGACCCAGATGTTGTGTCAGGTACGTTCATCCTTGACCACACTTATGTTTCAGTATTATTTGATTCGGGTGCCAGTAGGAGTTTTATATCATCTTCTAAGTGTAAAAGAATGAAATGCAAAGTTACTAGAGTAGAGCAGGCCTTTAATGTGGAAACCGCAGTGGGCAAGACCACAATAGTAAGTGAATTGGTAGATAATTGCACGATAAAGATTCATGGCCATAGATTCCCAGTTAGGTTGTATGTTATGACCTTGGGAGGATTCGATATAGTTTTGGGTATGGATTGGTTAGCTGCCAACGAAGCCCGGATAATATGTAGACGAAAGATAGTTCAGCTCAAAGCTCCAGACGGTGGCGAGGTTTTGGTGTACGGGGATCGCGACGGTTCACTAACGAACGTCATATCAATGATAAAGGCAGAGAAGTATATAGGGCGCGGATGCGAGGCCTACCTGGCCTATGTGATAGACAATGATGTAAAGGTGAGAGAGTTAAAAGACGTACCAGTTGTATGTAATTTTCCGGGGGTGTTTCCTGAGGAGTTGCCTGGGTTACCACCTGACCGGGAGACAGAGTTCCAGATAGACTTAGTGCCAGGTGCCCAGCCCGTGGCTAAAGCACCGTACCGACTTGCACCTCTGGAGATGAAAGAGCTGATGTTACAGTTGGAAGAACTTTTGGATAGAGGATTTATCAGACCAAGCATTTCTCCATGGGGTGCTCCGGTTCTGTTCGTAAAGAAGAAAGATGGTGCCATGAGAATGTGCATCGACTACAGAGAGTTGAACAAGCGTACAGTAAAGAACAAATATCCGCTACCAAGGATCGATGATCTGTTCGACCAACTACAGGGCGCCAGATGGTTCTCCAAGATCGATCTGCGGTCGGGATATCATCAGTTAAAGGTAAGAGAAGAGGACATACCTAAGACAGCGTTTCGCACGCGTTATGGGCATTACGAGTTTCGCGTGATGTCTTTCGGCTTGACGAACGCTCCGGCAGCATTCATGAGTACGATGAACCAGGTGTGTAGACCGATGCTAGATAGGTCGGTGATAGTGTTTATAGACGACATACTCATTTATTCGAAAAGTGAAGGTGATCATGCTTGTCATCTTCGAGAAGTACTAGAGACGCTACAAAAAGAAAAGTTGTATGCCAAGTTCTCCAAATGCGCGTTCTGGCTTAAGGAAGTCCAATTCTTAGGTCACGTTATCAACGCAGACGGCATTATGGTTGACCCGGCTAAGATAGAGGCAGTACAGGAATGGGAAACCCCGAAGACGCCAACCGAGATTCGGAGTTTTCTGGGATTGGCAGGTTACTATCGAAGGTTCATTCAGGACTTCTCGAGAATAGCTTCGCCACTGACAAAGTTGACACGTAAAGAAGTAAAGTACGAATGGGGTCAGGCTCAGTCCAAAGCATTTGAAGAGTTAAAGAAGAAGTTGACCCAAGCCCCAGTGTTAGCACTACCCGACGGTAACGAGGACCTGGTGGTATATTCTGACGCATCGGGACAAGGGTTAGGGTGTGTTTTGATGCAGAGGGGAAAGGTGATCGCGTATGCGTCACGACAGCTAAAGATCCACGAAATTAACTACCCGACTCACGATTTGGAGCTCGCGGCAGTTGTTTTTGCGTTAAAGATTTGGAGGCATTACCTCTACGGGGTGAAATGCACGATTTATTCGGATCACAAGAGCTTGAAGTATTTCTTCGAACAGAAAGACCTGAATATGCGGCAAAGGCGGTGGTTAGAATTGCTGAAAGACTATGACTGTGAGATCCTATACCACCCGGGAAAGGCGAATGTGGTCGCTGATGCCCTAAGTCGTAAGGAGAATCGTTCTCCTATTAGGGTAAAAGCGTACCAGTTAGTGATAACCCCAGATTTTATGACAGAGCTAGAAGCAGCACAGAAGGAAGCACTAAAGGAAGAGAACATAAAGAAAGAAAGAATGGTCGGTCAACAGACAAAGTTAGAATTAAACACTCATGGAGTGAGGACCAGGTGTGGTCGCATGTGGGTACCGAAGGGCGGAGAGCTTAGGGCCAAAGTACTTGACGAGGCCCATAAGTCTCGATATTCCATCCACCCAGGAACCACGAAAATGTACCAGGATTTGAAAAAAGAGTATTGGTGGCCTAACATGAAGAATGATGTGACCGGATATGTAAGCAAGTGTCTGACTTGCTCACAAGTTAAAGCAGAGCATCAGAAACCGTACGGGAAGATCCAGCCTCTGGAAATACCCGAATGGAAGTGGGAGCGTATCACCATGGACTTTATTACAAAGCTGCCCCGCACAGCAAAAGGCCATGATACGATTTGGGTTATAGTGGATCGTCTGACAAAGAGTACACATTTCTTGCCAATTCGCGAAACGTATTCATCTGAGAAGTTGGCAGAAGTATTTATCAATGAAATTGTCTCTCGACATGGCGTACCGTTATCAATTGTATCTGACCGGGACACCCGATTTACATCGAGGTTCTGGAAAAGATTTCACGAGTCAATGGGTACAAGACTGAACATCAGCACGGCTTATCATCCACAGACGGATGGTCAATCAGAAAGGACCATCCAGACGTTAGAGGATATGCTCCGCGCATGCATTATAGACTTTGGTGGCAGTTGGGATAGTCACCTACCATTGGCAGAGTTCTCCTACAACAACAGCCACCACACCACTATTGGTATGCCGCCTTACGAAATGTTGTATGGTAGAAGATGTCGAACCCCGGTCTGTTGGGGCGAGGTAGGACAGAAAGAGTTGGGGAGTTTAGAGGTAGTCACAACAACCTCTGAAAAGATTGACCAGATCAAGGCCAGAATGAAAGCTGCACAGGACCGTCAAAAGTCCTACGCGGATAAAAGGCGAAGACCAATCGAATTCAAGGTCGGGGATCAAGTACTATTGAAAGTATCTCCCTGGAAGGGGATCATTCGATTCAGAAAGAGAGGGAAGTTAAGCCCAAGATTCGTCGGGCCTTTCAAAATACTAGCACGGGTTGGTGAAGTCGCTTACCGGTTAGAATTACCTGATGAGCTGAGTGGAATTCACCCAACCTTCCACGTGTCGCACTTGCGCAAGTGCCTGGCCGACGAATCGGCACACGTGACACTTGACGACATCGAGATAGATAATAGCCTCAATTACATCGAGGAACCCGTCGCCATACTAGACAGGAAAGAAAAGCGGTTACGGAATAAAGCGATACAGTTAGTCAAAGTACAATGGAAGCATCGTAAAGGGTCGGAAGCTACATGGGAAACCGAGACAGAAATGAAAGAGTCGTACCCGCACCTGTTTGACTTATAACAGGTTTCGAGGACGAAACCTTTCGTAAGAAGGGTAGACTTGTAACATCCCAAAATAAATAAAAACCCAAATAAAAGAAAAAAAAAGAAGGTGGGCTTGGCTAGGGGCCGGCCCATGGGCCCGAAAACTGAAAAGAACCCTTCTAATCAGCAGTCATTCCTCCATTTCCTTCATTTCTTCCTGCGCAAGAACTTTAGAGAGAGAGAGAGAGATCGTCTAGAGAGAGAAAGCTCGGATCAAGCTCAAAGTCTCGAGGATTGTTGCTCAACATCTCTGGAGCATAAAGGAACGAGAAGGAAGCTGTAACAGGTAATTATTATGCCTAAATCTGAGTTTTTGTAACTTTCGGGTTTCGGGTTAATAATCGAGTAAAGGTTTAGATTTTTACGTGTGAAACTGGAAACAAACCACGGGTTTGGGTTCATGGGGGAAAATGGAACATTTCGAACGTAAAAAGTTCAAAGCTTGATCGATTAGAACAAAGGGACCAGATCTAGGGTTCTGTTTGGGGAAGAAGACTGCACAGTCGAAACTACTAGTTTCGATATGGACGCATCTATCGAAACTACCTAGTTTCGACAGGGGCAGACCCATCGAAACTACCATAGTTTCGATATAGACCCAAGACCTTAACTAAGAATTTATATAAGTCATACGACTCGAAACTACTTAGTTTCGATAAGAAGCAGTGACTCGAAACTACTTAGTTTCGATAAGAAGCAGTGACTCGAAACTACTTAGTTTCGATAAGAAGCAGTGACTCGAAACTACTTAGTTTCGATAAGAAGCCAGGGCTCGAAACTACATAGTTTCGATAAGGAGCCAGGACTCGAAACTACCTAGTGTCGATAATGAAACCATGACCCGAAACATCTGAGTCAAGCCTAGTAATGTCTAAGTGTCCCCTAGGAACACAGCCTTACGCCTATGACTTGATTATACAGATTGTGGGTGACCATAGTGACATTCAGGAACCGGCTAGGTGTAAACAGAAACGATTCATCTGGTGAGTTCTTATTGCCCTTTTTCCTAATGGTTTTGGGCTGGCATGCATACTGGTATAGTATTTTATAAAAATGTTATTTTTATAAAATGAAAGGCAAAGTATAGTATTTTATAAAAAT
Source organism: Smallanthus sonchifolius (assembly GCA_023525975.1). Taxonomy (NCBI): domain Eukaryota; kingdom Viridiplantae; phylum Streptophyta; class Magnoliopsida; order Asterales; family Asteraceae; genus Smallanthus; species Smallanthus sonchifolius. The sequence goes on along the minus strand of CM042027.1, from coordinate 74,582,728 downwards.
GTTATTTTTATAAAATGAAAGGCAAAGTATAGTATTTTATAAAAATGTTATTTTTATAAAATGAAAGGCAAAGTATAGTATTTTATAAAAATGTTATTGTTATAAAATGAAAGATAAAGAACAAAAGAGCATAGTATTATCTTTTAAACAAGTTTTTGAAAGATAACAATGAGCTAAAGAAAGAACGATAAAGGAGCCGTACTTCGGTACAGCTCGACAGTGACAGTGACAGTGACAGTGACAAATACCATGTTATATGCTTATGTGTTAATATGTGTTATTTGTCTATATGAAAGTTATGTGATTGCATTTCTATTTGTGTAATAGTGTAATTGCATTGCATAGTAGTTGCATAGTAGAAAGTCCTGCAGGCATGCTAAAGTAGAAGTCTCACCCTGAGGTGTGAGCAATGCTAAAGGAGTCTTACACTTCGGTGTAAGCAATGCTAAAGGAGTCTTACACTTCGGTGTAAGCAATGCTAAAGGAGTCTTCACTTCGGTGTAAGCGAGAAAGTCTCACCCTGAGGTGTGAGCAATGCTAAAGGAGTCTTGCACTAACGTGCAAGCGAGAAAGAAAGTCCCACCCTGAGGTGTGGGCAGCGCTAAAGTAAAAGTCTTACCCTGAGGTGTAAGCAAGATAGGGATCTGGTCCTCGGACCACGATCCATATGTGATAGTTAAAGTATGATAAAGTCACTTGTCAAGTATAAGTGAAATGATAGACAGAGTACATTGGGACACCCTAACGGGTTTCCTTAAAGATAAAGTTTTAATGACAGATAGTAACGTAACAGATTTATAATTGTAACGTTGTAAAGTTTTAAAGTAATAGTTAAAAGTTTATTTCAAAGAAAGTGAAAGTAAAGCTTATTTTATTTTAATAAAACTAAGCTACCAAAGATAAAGTTTACAGTTTAAAGTAAAGAGAGAACTCACCAGCGTTAGCTGACTTTTAGTATGCATGACAGGTAAAAAGGGTAAAGCTAAAGAAAAGTGAAAGAGCCATGTGGGCTGGATAGCATGGACATCGGGCTGCGGTATTGAAGACTGACATTTCCAATCCTGATAGTTCATGTTATAGACAATATTTCATGTTTTAGTTTGATGAATGATTTGAATTAAAGACTTCCGCTGTAATAGATTCTGATTTCCGGTTTAAGAACTATGTTTGTTATGTTGTGTGCCAACTATGAGATGTACCCGTTTTGGGGCGTTTCATGTTTTTTACCAAAATATAGTGTGGGTTATTTATTGGACTATAATTTATGAAGAATTTGATTATGTAAAAGGAGAACTGAATATATGTTTTTTTGTTAAGTTAGATGATTTTTTTTCACATAAAAACATGTACCAACACATGTGGAATATTTATATTTTTTATTATGTACCAACACATGTGTAACAAGCTAAGCTATGTGTAATATTGTAATGTTACATACGTAACTATCAAAATACACCACCTCACCAAAAAATATATAGTCAAAGCAGGACGTACTATAAAATATCAAATTACTCATATATAAATACCATGTCTCAAACTAGTTCGAGCGATCCTAGAAATAAAAAAAGAAAAGAAAAAGAAATAAACATTTCATATTGTCAATTTCTTTTGAAAGTAAATTAACATAATCTTAATATTTAATGTAAGAAACCAAAACTAGAATAAACATTCTACATTGTCAATTTCTTTCGAAAGTAAATTAACATCATCTTGAGATTTAATGTAAGAAACCAAAACTAAAATTATGTGGCATTGTTCTCATATTGTATGTAACAAAACATCTATACATACTAATAAATAAAGGTTTTGGGTGCCACATGTCATTCTCGTATTCATCATTAAAAAAAATTTCCCGCTTCTCTCTCGTGTTTAATGATACAAGTTTCTATAAAAAATAATTATAATTTTTGTTTCCCGCATCTTTCACCTATTAAATAATAGTGATTTTTATAAAACATTTTTTAATTAAAAAATAACTTTGTTCATAAAACATTTTTATAATTTGAAAATTTCTGTCATTCTTTTTATAAAACATTTTTTAAAAATAACTATATAACGTTTCTAAAATTTGTATTAAAAAATTATGTAATATGCAATATGTAATATTAGATCTTTATTACTACGTATATATAACACTGTATTTATTCACCCTATATAATATACATGGTTTCTAACCTATATTATAATAAATGAATAACCATACTTGCTACGTGTCGACTTCTGATTAAATCTAGATTTTTGTTTTTCGCTTTTCTCTCATATTAAATAATGATGATGTTAAATAATTAAATATTTAACATATATTCTAATATGTTATTAAAAATTACTAAATCATAAGAAAATTTTAATTATTTCTTATTTCACATATGACTAATAACATCAAACATACAAATCTTCATAGGAAATACTGTTTTATAACAAGTTGTATATATTCTACCCATGTAAATCATGGGCTTTAACTTAGTGTAATATAAAAAAACCTCGTTTTTTATTAAAAAAAAACTCTTGTTACATATTGACCTTTTAAATATGTAACACTGTTATCTACATATTTAACAATCCTAATTACATATGTAACAATTCTAGTAACATATGTAACATTTTTGCTTTTTATATATTATAACGTTCAAGCAATAAACAGTTACTGATTACATACATGTAACATGACCTTAGTTTAGGGTATGAATATGTAACATTTGTGTCACATGTTTGATTTGTTATTAGCTAGTTTGTTCTTACCTTGTTACGTATCTAACATAAATATATTTGTTACTTCTGATTGTTAACCATCTTACCAAGCTTAGCAAAATGATTTTTTAAACCATGTACACATACCATGAGAATTGTTAAGGGCCAACAAAGAACTCAAAACATAAAATTACATATATTCAAGTAACATACCGTAACATAACTTTACATATATTCAAGTAAACATAAGAGTACGGGCGGATGTATATGATTCACTATCCTTTCATATTGTCATTTTATCTTTTGGTTTCGAGTTAAGAGTTAGAAAAATGTGTTAAGATTTATAAAAAAGCAAACATCGGCTCATGAAGATAATCGAAAGAAGAACTGAAAATATGTTTTTTTGTTTTGTTAGATGATTTTTTTCCACATAAAAACATGTACCAACGCATGTAGAATATTTTTATTTTTTATTATGGTACATATGTGTAACATTGTAATGTTACATACGTAACTATCAAAATGCATCCCATCACCAAAAACATATATAGTCAAAGCATGACATGCTATAAAATATCAAATTAGTCGTATGTAAATACCATGTCACCAAAAACGATTCATTGTGACTGTTTGACCTTATATAAAGGATTCATTTGGCCTGATTTTAACACATCGTTTTTCATACGAATTTCATACTCGTTCTTTTGAATTAACTTTATATCTTATCCGATTAAGAATTTCGTATACATGCCAAATACTTTAATCTGAAAGTGATCTTACACGATTCGGTAAACTATCATGGGCAATTATGAAATCAAGAAAATCCTACAATAACGTGAGCTGGAGTCAACTAACTCCCTTTGTTTGACCTAAGGGTGTTTAATATTCGGTTACAAACTGATTAAATCAAAAGCCGAATTAAACTGAAACTATTTAAAACTGAATCAAAATATATATATTCGTCTTTGTTTTGGTTTTAAACCAAACCGAAGTACATATTCTGTCTTAAACTGAACCGAATTAGGTTATTAGATTTTTGGTTCGATTTTTGTTTTTAACATTATCAACCAGAGGAACCCAAACAAGTTTATATCACATTTATCCCGTAATTTTATTCAACCAAATACCCATATAGCTCTTGTAAGCATCCCATATTTAGCCTATGAGAAATGAGTTTGGTCATGGTCATCATCATCGGCTTTTGCTTTTCTAAGTCACAAAGCAAACCCTAAGTGAACTAAAATTCTAATTTTGTTCCTTATGTTTCAAAATCTATTAAGGAAACATGAAATCTGTTAGAGATGTTGCAGATACTAACATAATCTTACTTCATTTCTAGTCGATGAGATCTGGCAGGGGTGTTGCAGATACTAGGGGTGTTCAAAAAAATCCGAATCCGAACCCAAATTATCTGAAAATCCGAATCCGAAAATTCGGATATCCGAAATTCAGATATCCGAATTTTCGTATTCGGATTCGGATAGTGATTTTTGAAATATTATATTTATATATTTTTTTAACTGTTTTTATTATTTAAAAATAAGAAATTTTGAATCAAAATACTATATATTATATTTATATATATATATTTTTAATGTTTTTAAAGGTTTTTAATTGTTTTTATAATTTAAAAATATTATATTTTTTATTTTTTTATTTTCGGATATCTGTTTCACTATCCGAAAATTTCGGATATCCGACTTTGAACACACCAAGCAGATACCACATTTGCATGCTTTATGCTTAATGTATACTAGCTTAAAAATATGTGTATTACACGGGTTTAATAATGAAAACGATATAGTTTATAAAATCTCAATATATTTCTTATTACTGAAATTACGTATTAAATATAATAATAATAAAAATAAAAGTTTACAATTATAATTCACAAATCTTCAAATACTTATTTTTATGCAGCGTTTAATGTTCTATCGGTAAGTTGACCATCTTTATCTAAGATTAATAATTTAATTCTCTCTCTACTTTTAACTTTATATAATGCTAAATACGTCGTTTTGATTAAATCTCAGTAAAATTGATCAAATTTCTTCTTGTTCTACTCAAATCTACATCCGTCATTTTGGAATCTGTATTCCTTTATTACTACTAATACATCAATTTCATCTAAATGAATATTTCGGTATTCAAAACAATTTACAATATAAAAATATGAACTAATTTTTATCGTGGAAATAGTTTTTGATCGAAAATCTCTTACATTCTCTTTTCTTTTATTGTAGAATGCATTTTTTATAGTTTGAAATGTAAAAAAGCGACGAATTTTTTTTTGTTTGTTTAATGAGTTTTCGTATAAGAAAATACTACAATAATTTATTGGTTATGTAAATTTATTAGTATAAAATACTTAATTATAAGTTAAATATAATTTTACTGAGAGTAATAAAATATTGGTTAAACCATATAGTTAGTAACTTTAAACAATAAATTAGATAAAATAATGTATATAAAAGTAATGATTTATAAAAAATAACCCACCTCAAATTTAAGACACCATATAATAAATTAAAAAATGTTACATTTTCATAAATTGATTTCTCTTGTAACGTATGTCACTTTTTAACTAAACTGGGTATGGATATGGAGTAGAAGAATATTGATCCGAAAATGACGGAGGTAGTTGAATAAGGAAAGAGATAAGTAATTTTCATAAGATTTAACCAAAATGGCGTCGCTTTGATGGGTAACAAATTTAGGTTGGAAAATGAATGTGAGGTCTAACCACAAAGCGACACATTTCCTAAAATTTATTCTTTTATTAGACAGAGGATTTATTGCTCTTTCTTTACAGAGAAGAAAAATGTATCGATCAAATGTAAATTTGTTGGAAAAATTAGTGAAAAGGTGATTATCTAATAAATTTGGACAAAAATAATTGAATGTAACTGTATTTTATATAATTGTTATTTTCTAGGTTTGTGTACTACTATTGTGAGAGATTCGCAACGAACCAAACTGTGTCCACAACGAAGCTAAAATTAATGAGATATCGATGCTCGAAGTTGAATGACTGGAAAAACCAAAGTTGTGAAAAATGGAAGAAAATGGATTTATCTTATCCCATATAGGTGGGAAGACAAAACCTGGAGTGGTTTATAAGGAGGAACCCTCCTTAAAGATTATTTTCTCAGATGTAAGGAGACACAAGTTGCACTTTGATAGCGCATGTTTCACTTCACACGCTCGCAAGAGGTTTATAAGGAGGAACCCAAACTATAGGGTGCAAAGCATCTTAACTCGCACACGAGAACGTGGCGTGGGCGATGGGCGCAATGTGGCACTTTGATAGCGCACGTTTCACTTCACACAATCACATTGTCGCGATCCGACTTTTGATTTTTTTTTAATTTTGGCTTGGGCTGATTAGTAGGTTGTTTCATATGTGGGTACGGTTGCGACTAATGCGTAAGTGGGCTCGGTTGACACTGATTACGTCATCAATGGGTCTGCTAGTGGTGATGCCGCTGATGATGTCATTAATGGATGTTGCATGAGCGTAGTTGTTGCTGATGCGTTTATTGGGGTGGTGGCCGACGGTGAAGTATGGCAGGTAGTGAGGTGGTGCCGGTTAGGTGGTGGCGTAAAAGAGGGGAGATTAGGGTTTGTCTAATTTTTGTGTCACTTTTGTGTGTATCCTAATCTCCACCTTTAATCCCCTACTTATAACTCTCTAACTTGTTCTCCAATATTAGGGTTTTAGGGATTCCCTAATTACATTTCAGTCAATGTAATTATCCTATAACTACATTCGTGGAACTATGTTATTTTAATTGTTAATTAACTAACAATTAGTTAATTAGTTAATTATATCCGATATAAATACAACAACAATTAGATAACTGGTAATTAATAAATATTTTTCAAATATATTTGCACTGATTCATTATTAATCCGATTAATAATAAATATAATTATTTCATAAATAATTATCGTGTCCAACCATTTCGTTCATCCGTCTTGGTAACTATTTCACAAATAATTATTTTGCCTCTTTATCTATTCGTGTGATGGACTATATTAACCTTTAATATATACATTGATAGTAATCGTTGACTATAGTGTAATCCTTTGGATCTTAAATCGTTAGTAGTATTGTCAAATGTTGTTACTTGGGCAAACAAGTCCAACAAAACCTTGCTAATCCAAAAAATGGCAGATCTAGTTAGGATTCATTAAGTTACCTTGCTAATCCAAAAACCAGTGACTACAACCCGATTGCGTGGTATTATGAGGTTGTAATGGAGATGTTGGTACATCACCACAAACCTGGGCAACCTATAAACACCATCATCGTCCTAAAAATTGGCGTGCTTAATGCTGGTTTTCGCCACCAGACCTTATCGCTAGACCTAATCGCTAGACCTAATTGTCGCCAGTCATATTTGATTTTAAGGGTTGCAATGAAGATCTAGACCCTATAAGAAGCTCTATCCCATCATAACCGGGTTTTCACCACAACCGCACCCCACCTCATCTCGTGAACACATTTTCAACCATGAACAAAATTTGGGTTCTAGATTGAATCAAATTGTGAAAAGGTTCAAACCCCATAACCATTTAAACAAGGTACCCCAATATGATTTTAAGCAAAAAATAGAACCCATTTAAGAACTTTCTTCCATCTTCGAAGCTTTCTACCTCCATTGTTATTCTTCATCCATTCCATAACCATAGCAGTTGTAGCCATGGCTTCCACCGCCACCATAGCCATGGCTTCTCTCGATAGTAATGTTCTAGAGGGTAGAGAGAATATTTATAGGTCTATGTCATGCCCGTAACATAGGACAATCATATAACTAGAGTAGTACCTCCAATAGATATGTTCCCAAGTAAGAGTGACGGGTCTAGGAGAGATTTATACACCGCTCTTTCCTAGACAGAACATTTCGTTCGTCAGATAACTACATATTAGTCAGTAGGTTGCCTTTTAGTTACTGTGACGTTGATATCAAAAACACACAGCGGAAGACTAAAATGTAACTTCTATTAATATTAAATATTGTTTACATTATGTTCAACATAAGTTACATCACTTGTTCCTAACAAGGAACATATCAATCAGGACTTATAGTTCCTGGAATGCCCATCATCTGGATAGTTCATCAGTTCATTCTAGTCCTGTAATGCCCTGTCTAATGACCACCTGTGATGCGGTCAAAAACATTTGATAAAACATGGGTGAGCACGAAGTTGGTGAATTCATAAACTAAAATAGTTTATTAAAATGACCCGCCAAAGTATCTTGAACACATCCATGGAGTTCCACCCCCAAATTCATAGATAACTATGAATAATCATTAGTATATATATATATATATATATATATATATATATATATATATATATATATATAACCAAAGACCGTTCCACGGGTCCTGTCCAACATGCCGTTCCACGGGCAAGTGAAATACAATAAGCGCTTAGAATACGTTATATATAAACAATCGGTACAATTGTTTCAAGATATTCAAAATGTTTCAAAAATCAATCATGCCAGACAAGGTCATGAAAGGGTTCATGCATCACAGTTTAAGAACTCACCACGACAGTATTTCTGCTTAATAATCAGTAATATGGCAAACACCTCGGGCAGAGTTCCTAGATAATCATAACATTACTTAATTTCACAATTCTAGCTTAATGGTTCATAACCAAAGCTAAATGGGAGGCCGAAACCTTACCTTAATATTATATACGGAACTTTTGGAGCCAAATGCTTAGAAACTGAACTCCCGTACGCAAACTGGGGCTTGGGATCAGAGGACCATAGTGTGTGTGTGTTTGAGAAGGTGTATGGAGTGTGTGAGAATGGCTGGGATCGACTATCTATTTATAGGGTGAAAGTGGGACCCATAGCGGACCGTTACGCTTGGTGATAGCGGTCCGCCAACCCTTGTGGCAGAGTAATTGGATTGGGGCTCATATAGCGGACCGTTACGGCCTGGCTTAGCGGTCTGACCCCCATCCATGCGTCAGATTTCTATCGGTGAGTCACAGGGACACGTGTCAGCTCCCGAAACTTTCCTTAGTCCGTAAGTAGCGGACCTCTAAGGTCTTGGGTAGCGGTCCGCTACCCCTTCGATTTTCAGAATTTTCATTTTATGTCCCTGGACTTTGATTATTTACATATCCAACCCTCAACTTTGAATTTTGGCAATTTTAATCCTTTCTCTTTCTAAGAAATTTTGGGGTGTTACAAATCTCCCCTCCTTTAAGAAATTTTGTCCTCGAAATTAAGAGGTGAATAGATGAGGATACTTGACTCTCATCTGTTCCTCTAACTCCTAAATCTTGTCGGCTCCGATCCGACCTTGCCATTGTACCAATACCATTGGTATAACTTTCTTTCTTAATTTTCGTTCTTGGGTATCGAGGATCTTGATTGGTTGTTCAGTGAAGTGAAGTTTGTCTTCCACATGCACATCGTCTAGTGTAATAGCCTGAGCTGGGTCAGCTAAACGGGATACGTGAAATGTATTATGAATCCCTTATAAAGTTTAGGTAGATCTAATTTGTAACCTACTGCTCCGATTCTTTCGATGATTTTGTAAGGTCCGATGTACCTTGGTCCTAACTTTCCTCATTTTCTAAACCTTACCACACCTTTCCAAGGTGAAACCTTTAACATCACAAAATCCTCGACTTTGAATTCTAACGGTCGACGTCGTTTGTCAGCATAACTTTTCTGATGATCTTGAGCAGCCTTTATTTGTTGTTTAATCTGGACCATCTTATTTGTTGTTTCCTGTATGACTTCTGGTCCAGATAATTGTCTGTCTCCTATTTCAGTCCAACAGACAGGAGTTCTGCACTTTCTTCCATATAGTGCTTCGAATGATGCAGCTTTGATACTTGAGTGATAGATGTTGTTATAGGAGAATTCGATTAACGGTAGGTGATTATCCCAATTACCTTCGAGATCTATAACACACGCTCTCAACATATCTTCCAAATTTTGAATTGTACGTTCACTTTGTCCATCAGTTTGAGGATGATATGCAGTACTCATGGTAAGTCGAGTTCCCAACTCTTTCTAAAAACTCGTCCAGAATCTAGATGTGAACCGATTGTCTCTATCAGAAATAATAGACAGTGGTATGCCATGGTGGCTCACAATTTCGTTGATATAGATTCTAGATAACTTATCCATAAAGTATGTCTCATTGATGGGTATAAAATGGGCTGACTTGGTCAATCTTTCGACCACGAACCATATGGTATTATGTCCTTTTTGAGTTCTGGGAAGTTTAGTTACGAAATCCATTGTAATACGATCCTATTTCCAGAACGGTAATTCTATTTGTTGTAATTGTCCTGCCAGTTTTCTGATGCTTAATCTTGACTTCAAGGCAAGTCAAGAATTTATCTATATACTAGGCTATTGATCTCTTCATGTTTGGCCACCAGTAGTGAGTCTTCAGATCTTTGTACATCTTGTTTGCACCAGGATGCATGGAATATCTTAATTTATGTGCTTCATCTAATATTTTTCTTTGAATATCTCCAAACTTAGGAATCCAGATTCTTTGTTCAAATCTCATGATTTTACCTTCTCCTCTGGATAGTAACTTCTGTTTTCCAACCATACGCTCTTTCTTAATGTTTTCTTCTTCTAATGCTTTTGGTTGGATTTCCTTAATCTGCTCCATCAAGTCTAACTTCACATCTAATCGTAGTGCTTTTACTTTAATCGGTTGGCTTCGTTCTTTCCGACTTAAAGCATCTGCTACTACGTTTGCCTTCCCGGGATGGTATTTGATTTCACAGTCATAGTCGTTGATAAGTTCCATCCACCTCCTTTGCCTCATGTTTAAATCCTTCTGATTAAAAATATGTTGGAGGCTTTTATGGTCTGAATATATTACGCATTTAGTACCATATAGATAGTGTCACCAAATATTTAGAGCAAACACTATGGAACCAAGTTCAAGATCATGCGTAGTATAATTTTTCTAATGAACTTTAAGTTGGCGTGATGCATAGGCAATAACTTTGTCTCGCTGCATCAATACACAACCTAGACCATTTCGGGAAGCATCATAATAGATGACAAAATCATCATTTCTTCAGGTAGTGCTAAGATTGGTGCATAACTAAGCTTATCCTTGAGAGTGTTCAAAGCTTCTTCATGTCTTGTGATCCATTCAAACTTTGTTGTTTTCTGAGTTAAAGCAGTCAAAGGTGTAGCAATCTTGGAGAAGTCCTTAATGAATCTGCTGTAGTAACCAGCTAGTCCAAGAAAGCTTCTAATTTCTGTTGGAGTCTTTGGGGCTTCCCATTTCATGACTGCTTTGATTTTACTTGGGTCTACCTATATTCCTTGCTAGTTCACCACGTGCCCAAGAAATTGTACTTCTTGTTTCCAAAATTCGCATTTGGAAAACTTAACGTACAATCTTTCTTTTCTTAGGGTTTCCAAAATGATTCTAAGATGTTCAGCATGTTCTTCTTGGCTTCAGGAATAGATAAGAATATCATCGATGAAGACGATGAAAAACTTATCAAGGAATGGTTTACAAACCCTGTTCATTAGGTCCATAAATGTTGCAGGGGCATTCGTTAGACCAAATGACATGACCAAGAATTCATAGTGACCATGTCGGGTTCTAAAAGCAGTCTTAGGTATGTCATCTTCTTGTACCTTTAACTGATAATATCCTGATCTAAGATCGATCTTTGAAAAGTACTTGGCTCCTTGTAGCTGATCGAATAGATCGTCTATTTTAGGGAATGGATATATGTTCTTTATAGTCAGCTTGTGCAATTCCTGATAGTCAATAAACATCCTCATACTTCCATCTTTCTTCTTTACGAATAGCACCGGTGCTCCCCAAGGGGAAATACTCGGGCGAATGAACCCTTTGTCTAAGAGTTCTTGAATTTGTTTCATAAGTTCTTTTAATTCGGAGGGAGCTAGACGATAAGGGGATTTTGCAACAGGCTTAGCTCCAGGAATGAGTTCGATTCGGAATTCGATCTGACGATCGGGCGAAAGACCGGGTAATTCTTTCGAAAATACATCCGGGTGATCACAGACTACGGGAATATCCGCAATCTGTCTTTCGGGTTTAACGTTTAAAGCATGGAGTAAGAATATACCGTTTCCCTTAATCAATTCTTTCTTAGCCTTTACTATTGAAATAATTTCAATCTTACTAGACTCACTATCTCCTTGAATCATCAAACTCGTTTCATCTAGTTTCTTAATCTTGACCGTTCTCTGGTCATAATCAATCTGGGCCTGGCATTGGTTTAACCAATCAATTCCTAGGATAACCTCATATTCATTTAAATTCATAGGCATTAGTGTAGCTAATACCTTATCGTCACCAAAATTGATGACACAATCAGGGTATGATTTAATTATCCTAATTTCTTCACCACTAGCCGTTTCAACGAAATAGGCATTAATAAGTGGGATCGGTCTTACGCCTAAATATGGGTGAATACACATGAAACAAAACTTCTATTCGCCCCTGTATCAAATAAAATCTTGGCGTAAATATTATTAACTAAGAAAGTACCTGCTACTTCCTTAGCTTTACCTTTTGGCTCGTCTCCACTTCCTAAGACGAATACTCATCCGGCACTTGCTTAGGTGGTTTAGGGCAAGAAGTCTTATAATGCCCTATCTCTCGGCAGTTAAAGCATTTAATATTTGGGCATTGGTTGCAAAAATGGCCAAACTTATGACAAGTATGACATTTCATTCCCTGATTGGCTTTATCAGTGTTGGAATTGAATCCTCCTCTTCTTGGGAACTTACTGTTCCCTGCTTTGAATTTGTAGACAACCTCCTCAGGTTTCCTTTTGTGATCTACTTTCAGTGGCTCTTGAGATGCCACTTCATCAAACATCACTGCACTCTTTTCCACAGCTAGATCGATTGTCTCAGGTGCAATGGATTTCACTAAGGTACGAACCTTAGGAGGTAAACCCTGAATATAGAATTAGACTCTTCTTGACTTAGGAGTAACAAGATGTGGAACTAACTTGGCCATCTCATTGAACTTGGTTATGTATTCCCGAGGAGTCATGGTTCCAGCTTAGAACCGCAGAAATTCAGCTTCAATCTTGTCCACGACATTCTGTGGACAGTATCTTTTCAGAATCAAAGACTTGAGATCCTCCCAATTCATCTTATCCGTCACAGCTTCACCCTTTGTCTGCTTGAATGATTCCCACCAGTCAAGAGCTTCTTCTTTGAAAGAATGTGCAGCAAACTTTACAGCTTGGTTTGCTCTACATTCACTCATCTTTATAACGGCTTCCATGGAAGTGATCCATTGCAAGGCTGCAATGGCATCCTTCTTTCCATTAAATGATTTGGGATGGCAGTCACTAAAATTCTTATAATTGTATCCATGTCCATGAATTCCTGTGCTCTGGTTTGTCATTCCAACTGTTTCATGGGTTCAGGTTGTACCTATATTGTTTGCTAGTGGAGTGGTATGAAGGATATCTTCTATTCGAGGAACATCACCACTAGTACCTTCGTTTCGGTTTCCCAAACTGTTATGATTCTCTCTCCTTCTAAGAGCATCATCAAGGATTCCAGGTAAAGTTGACTGAAGTACTCGGGTGACCTCAGATGCCACCGCTCCCTGGAACTGAGCTTCAGTCATAATGACTTCTTCCACCGGTTGTTCGGGTTCAGTATTTGTATTTACGTTCTCATTTGGGTTAGTGCTTGTGTTTGTTGTATCACGAGTATGGGACCTAGTATTGGGCATCCTACCCCTACCTCTTCCTTTACCACGTCCTGCCATTTGTACCTACATACAGATGTATAGCATTAGAATTTGTATAACCGGTCATAGTCCTGAAATTCAGAAATTAACAACACTTGGCCAAAAATGGCTTTAATTATCTGATTTCTAGGTATTTCCCATTATAGGTCGTACTGAATGTATACACCTAACTTATCCTGAGGCATTCCAAACTAATCTCAGAGTCCTAGTTTAAGTCTAGATACTATTCCTGTGGTATCTAATTCTCTTAAACTAAGGCTCTGATACCAACTTGTCACGCCCGTAATACAGGACAGTCATCTAACTAGAGTAGTACCTCCAACAGATATGTTCCCAGGTAAGAGCGACGGGTCTAGGAGAGATTTATACACCGCTCTTTCCTAGACAGAACATTCCGTTCGTCAGATAACTACATATTAGTCAGAAGGTTGCCTTCTAGTTACTGTGACGTTGATATCAAAAACACACAGCGGAAGACTAAAATATAACTTCTCATAATATTAAATATTGTTTACATTATGTTCAACAGAAGTTACATCACTTGTTCCTAACAAGGAACATATCAATCGGGACTTATAGTTCTTGGCATGCCCATCATCTAGATCGTTCATCAGATCATTCTAGTCATGGAATGCCCTGTCTAGTGACTACCAGTGATGCGGTCAAAAACATTTGATAAAACATGGGTCAGCACGAAGCTGGTAATTCATAAACTAAAATAGTTTATTAAAATGACCCGCCAAAGTATCTTGAACACATCCATGGGGTTCCACCCACAAATTCATAGATAACTATGAATAATCATCAGTATATATATAACCAAAGACCGTTCCATGGGTCATGTCCAACATGTCGTTCCACGGGCAAGTGAAATACAATAAGCGCTTAGAATACGTTATATATAAACAATCAGTACAATCGTTCCAAGATATTTAAAATGTTTCATAAATCAATCATGTCAGACAAGGTCATGAAAGGGTTCATGCATCACAGTTTAAGAACTCACCTCGACTGTATTTCTGCTTAATAATCAGTAATATGGCAAACACCTCGGGCAGAGTTCCTAGATAATCATAACATTACTTGATTTCACAATTCTAGCTTAATGGTTCATAACCAAAGCTAAATGGGAGGTCGAAACCTTACCTTAATATTATCTACGGAACTTTTGAAGCCAAATGCTTAGAAACTGAACTCTCGTACGCAAACCGGGGCTTGGGATTAGAGGACCAGAGTGTGTGTGTGTTTGAGAAGGTGTATGGAGTGTGTGAGAATGGTTCAGATCGACTATCTATTTATAGGGTGAAAGTGGGACCCGTATCGGACCGTTACGCTTAGTGATAGCGGTCCGCCACCCTGTGTGGCGGTGTAATTGGATTGGGGCACACGTAGCGAACCGTTATGGTCTGGCTTAGCGGTCCGCCACCCATCCACGCGTCAGATTATTATCGGTGAGTCACAGGGACACGTGTCAGCTCTCAAAACTTTCCTTGGTTCGCACGTAGCGGACCGCTAAGGTCTTGGGTAGCAGTCCGCTACCCCTTTGATTTTCAGAATTTTCATTTTAAGTCCCTCGACTTTGATTATTTACATATCCAACCCTCAACTTTGAATTTTGGTAATCTTAATCCTTTCTCTTTCTAAGAAATTCCGGGGTGTTATAGTCTATATATAAAAAAAGAGTGTTTCTCTCACGTGAGATGCACATGACCAGACTTAGACTTAAAGATACTTTAGGATGAAAATTAATAAAAAAGAGTAAAATTCAGTTTTCGTCCCTGGGGTTTGCACAAAACTTCAGGTTTCTTCCCTCTATAACACATTTCATCCCTGACGTTTAATGCTTTAACACTTTGCGTCCCTGTTCTGTAAGGCCCTCTATCCGGGTAACCTCACTTGTTGGATTTACTTATAAACATAGTCATTAATTACTGAACTTTTAATTAAAAACATTCAAACACAGCGGAAACATTCAACATCTGAGTATATTACAGCGGAAGTCTTAACATTCAAAACATTAACCATTACCTAAACAAAACATAAGGTGGGATGTCAGTCACATGTCGGGCAGCCTTCACGCCTTCGCACGACCCTTTCCTTTGTTACCTGAAATGTATACTAAAAGTCAGCTAACGCTGGTGAGTTCTAGTTTAAAGACAATCATACATAATATTTATCTTATCATGAATATATTATATATATGTATATTCGTACTTTTACATATTTTTTACCTTACTGTTCTCACATAACATTCATTGAGGGTATATACATAGGTACATACATACTTACTTTGGGAGAACACTTATTGGCCATAATCTTAAGGGAGATCAACCCATCATACTTGTCGCGAATGTCACGAAGACATCGCAGTGAGAACTACCGTCGTAGCCCATTTCATTACCCGTCCGGCTCTAGAAAACCGTCTGTTCTTTCATTAAATCCGTCCGGCAACCTTTGTCTGTCCGGTCTTAAACCGTCTTACCGCCGTAGTCCGTTCTTTTGTCCGTCTGCCCTAGGGCATCCGTTTCCCACGCGACCATTATGTATGCAACCGTTCTACTTTAGTTAAGGCAATTGCTTCGACCATCCATTAGTGCCTTTTTATACGTCCTAGCTTGCGAAGGAACGTTTTTGTCCCGGTTGCAAAATAGTCACGTGGTCGTCCGTCTACCGAAGTAGCCGTTGTCATAGAAGGGTTCATAACGTTTACATACATTCATAACATGCAATATATATAATATAAAGCAAGATTTCATTCATTTACGTTATGTCCTTCTTTCATTCATTCTTTATAATCATACGCTTCATTCTTTATTCATAATTCATTTTCTGTATATAAGTATTTATATAAATACGTATGATCACATTGACATTTATAGCATTTATTCATTTAGTGTATACACTTCAGCCCCAAAACATTTAAAATGATTTGCACATAACAGAGAAGGGGGCACATAGAACTCACCTGATGAGTATTTTCTGAAATACACTTAGCTGGCTACTGAGCGTCATTAATGTCACTCACGATCTGTATAATAAAGTCATACACGTAAGGTAGTGCTCCTAGATGACACTAGACATTACTATGCTTGAACCTAGTAGTTTCGATGGATTTGCTTATATCGAAACTTGATAGTTTCGATAGGTTGCTTATGTCAAAACTTGGTAGTTTCGATAAGTTGCTTATGTCGAAACTTGGTAGTTTCGATAAGTAACTTAGGTGTAATCTTAGCTTCGGACCGTGGGCTCATATCGAAACTATGGTAGTTTCGATGGGTATGCATATATCGAAACTGAGTAGTTTCGATGGGTCTGCACTTATCGAAACTAAGTTGTTTCGATGGGTCTGCACTTATCGAAACTAAGTAGTTTCGATGGGTCTGCACTTATCGAAACTAAGTTGTTTCGATGGGTCTGTACTTATCGAAACTAAGTAGTTTCGATGGGTCTGCACTTATCAAAACTAAGTAGTTTCGATAGGTCTGCACATATCGAAACTAAGTAGTTTCCATGGGTCTGCACATATCGCCTTCCCCAAAAATCTGAAGTTTTTTTACATGCGAGTCTGATCGAGTCAATATCTCAATTTTTCTTAGATCAAAACGTTCGGTTTTCATTCTAGATGCTATACCTAAGCTCATTTTCAAGTTTCATCCGCAAAATCGTTACCTTTTTAGCCAAAACCCGAAAATCCCAAATTAAACAAAAACTCAGTTTAGAGTCGAATCGTTACCTGGATTGGGGTTGTGAGTGGGGAATGAGCAGAGAAGAGGGCTGCCTTGCCTCTTATATACCTGGGCTTCCCTCGGCCCGTTGAAGCTGAGCCCAAGCCCGCTCCCTTTTGTTTAAATATTCTGACTAAATCACCGGTCTCGCTATATTTATTCGTTTTATTATTTTTGGGATGTTACATGTTCCTTAACTCCGTTAAGTATTCTGTTAGTTTTTGTGCAAATTTACTAATATATCCCTCATCCCTTCTTCTTCTTCTTCAACCATCAAACCCAAGAAGCAATTTTGACTCCATTTTTTTACACTCTGCATTTTTACAGTCGTCAAACAACTGTCTGCCGGTGGTGGTGCTGATCGGAGAACGACGACGATGACTACGGCGAACTAGGTGACGGGGGATTCACGTGGTGAAACCACATCCGTCGTCGGAACACCATCCTCGTTTCATTTTTGCTGCCATCAGGTCTCACCTCAGCCTTTAGATCTTACATCGTTAGTAGTATTGTTAAATGCCGTTACTCGGGCATACAAGTCCAACAAAACCTTGCTAATCCAAAAAAATGGTAGATCTAGTTAGGATTCATTAAGTTACCTTGCTAATCCAAAAACCGGTGACTACAACCCGATTGCGTGGTATTAGGAGGTTGTAACGGAGATGTCGGTACATCACCACAAACCTGGGCAACCTATAAACACCATCATTGTCCTAAAAATTGGTGTGCTTAATGTTGGTTTTCACCACCAGACCTTATCGCTAAACCTAATCGTTGCATGTCATATTTGATTTTAAGGGTTGGAATGAAGATCTAGACCCTATAAGAAGCTCTATCCCATCATAATCGGGTTTTCACCACAACCGCACCCCACCTCATCTCGTGAACACATCGTCAACCATGAACAAAATTTGGGTTCTAGATTGAATCAAATTGTGAAAAGGTTCAAACCCCATAACCATTTAAACAAGGTACCCCAATATGATTTTAAGCCAAAAATAAAACCCATTTAAGAACTTTCTTCCATCTTCGAAGCTTTCTTCCTCCACTGTCATTCTTCATCCATTCCATAGACATAGCAGTTGTAGCCATGGCTTCCACCGCCACCGTAACCATGGCTTCTCTCGATAGTAATGTTCTAAAGGGTAGAGAGAATATGTATAGGTACATGTTATTGAGTATGATGAAGAAGAAGAAGGGGTGGGGTATATTAGTAAATTTGCACAAAAAACTAACAGAAAACTTAACGAAGTTGAGGACAAGGGACGCAAACTGTTAAAACATAAAACGTTAAGGATCCTGAAGTTTTGTGCAAACCACAGGGACGCAAACAAGTTTACTCTAATAAAAAAGACGTAATATGTGTTTAAAAAAAGATTTAATATAATTATTAAAGCTAAATTAAGATAAATGTAAGAGCATTTGGTATATCCAAATGAGTGAGAGGTTAGTGAGAGGAAAAGTGGTTGCCACGTGGCGTCACGTCATTTTCTTCATTTTTCGCACCACACTCACTTGGCAAAGGAAATACCCAAGTGAGTGAGTATGGTGTGAACATTAAATGCATTTTATAATTTTTTTAATAAAATTATATATTGAATTTATATAAATAAAAATACATTAAATAAAATCTCCATAAATAAAATTACATAAATTACAAAAAAACATAATAAACATAAAAACCTAATATTTAATTAAAATCTTGAGAACGTTCATAAATATGCTCGATCAAGTCTGCTTTAAGTGCATCATGAATATCCCGATGTTGTATTTCTTGACAGTTTTTTCGCTTTTGATCTTCGTCAATTTCTTCATAGGTTGGTTCCTCTTCATTTGGGTTATATTAACAAACTAGGTTACTAACCGTGTACTACACGGTTAATGAAAATAAACATATATAATTCGTAAGTGTCACAAAACAATTTTATAAATAAATAATAATTTACTTTACATAGGAAAAAAAATAAAATTACAATTACATTCACAAAACTATTTTTTTCGTCCTTATTATATAATGTAAGGTACTGAATTAACATTGAAAATAATAATATATTTAATAATAGAAGGGTAAAGTGTACTAAGTATATATGTGAGGAATTTGAAAATCACATAGATTTAGATTATTTTGGTAACTTAATTTTGTTAAAACGGACGAAATTTATGAAAAAATATTTTTATTTTTATGAATTAATCAATCTTGACAATCATGTAATATTTTCATTTCTTTGAAAAAACATTTTTATTTTTAAGAAAATCTCTAAAATTTGGTACATAATTTGGTCAAAAATAAAAACAACTTAAAGGCCATAAATTTCGGAAATGTTAAAATAAGAAATAAGGTTAGAAGAAGTTTTGGAGGGAAAATAAAGTTGAGGATGAACCACAAGATGACATGTGGCAATACAAAACCTTTATTTATTAGTATAGACTAGGTTAGAATCATGCGTATTACACGGGCTGAATAAATATAATTTTATATACTTATTTATAAAAAATTTATGTTTATAAAAACCCGTGTATTAAACAAGTTGAATAAAATTTTACATGACGGTTATAATTTTTGTTAAAGTTAATTCTTAAAACATTTTTTTGCTGAGTATTAACTTTTTTTTATATAACTGATAAATGTTAGTTCATATTAAACTTTAGAAATCCAGTGTATTACACGTGTTAAATAAATGCAATGTTATAGATAGTTAGTAATAAAGATTTACATATTACATATTTATGAAAAACGTTTTATAAAAAAATTATAGAAGTCGTTATTATTTAATAGGAGAGAGAAAATAATTATTAAAATTTGTATAATTAATAGGAGAGGCGGGACAAAAAACTTGAGGATGCATAAGAGAGTGACAAGTGACACATTAAAAAAATTTGTATATAATAGTTTAGATCCCGTGTCTACACACGGGGTGAAAACTGAAAAATATCAATATATAAAATTTTTAAATATATATATATATATAGGGAGAGGATCAAATAAGAAGTTGTTTTCGGCTAAGAACTCTAAGAAGTGACAAAAACATTAAGAAACGATATCAAACGAACTCGGATTGAGCTCATTCCAGCGGCGTTGGAACCGTATCGTCGAACTCTACCATCTTAGCTTTTAGGGTTTAGATCTTAGCGTTGAATTTTAGGATTTTAGCCTTAGGGTTTAGCCTTAGGGTTTAGCTTTTAGGGTTTAGGTTTTTTTTGGGGGGTGGGGGTGGGGGTTTAGGTTTTTAGGGGTGGGTGGGGGTGGGTTTAGGTTTTTGGGGGGTGGGGTGGGGGGGTTTAGGTTTTTGGGGGGTGGGGGTGGTGGTTTTAGGCTTTTCGGAGTGGGGTTGGAGGGGGGTTTAGGTTTTTGGGGGTGCGGGTGGAGGGGGGTTTAGGTTTTTGGGTCCGGATTAGAGTTCGATGAGACGGTTCCAACGCCGCTCGAATGAGCTCAATCGGAGTTCGTTTGACCCACTTCTTAGCGTTTCTTAGCGAAAAACCACTTCTTAGCGGAACCTTCCCCTATATATATATATATATATAGGGATGATCCCCTAAGAAGAGGATTTTGCCTAAGTAGCCTAGGAAGGAATATGTAGATGACATGTGACACTTCTCATAATTATGATTAAAGGGCATTTAAGTCCTATAACCCAAACTTTCACCCACTTGCTTTATCAAATTATAGCACAAAAATTAGTACAAAAAACTACAGCACCAAAAATGTAGTACAAAAAATTTAGCACAAAAAATTTAATAAAAAAGCTTCAGCGTAAAAAATATAGTACAAAAATTTCAACACAAAAAATTAGTACAAAAAATCAGCACAAAAACTATAGCACAAAAAATCTAGTTCAAAAATGTTAATACAAAATAGAAAAAAAAAAACCCACTTTTTTATTTTTTTTAGTTGATATTTTTTATATATCAATATGGTACTCAAATTAAAGATAAAAAAATTCTCGATTTTATGGTGCAACTTATTAAAAAAAATAATTTCGTATGAAAAAGTTATTAACGTTTTAAAATAGTGGGGGAATTTAGAAAAAGTCAACAAAAGTGGCTATCTCTAAAATACTCTCACTTCCCTCTTTTTTCCTACACTTTGATCTCAACTATTGATTACAAAAATGAAAAGCCAAGATTACTTATTAGGCTACTTAGGGAAAATACTCTTCTCATTTGATCCTCCCCCCCTCTCTCTCTCTCTCTCTATATATATATATATATATATATATATATATATATATATATATATATATATATATAGGGGAGGGTTCAAGAGAAAACCACTAAAAAATCAATTTTAACCAATAATATAATAATATTTATTTTATTTTATTTTTAACTTTTTATAAGAGTATTAATGTAATATTACACATTTTTATCAAAAAATTATTTAAATATTGGCTTACGTATACGTAACCCATAGTGTTACATATACGTAATCAGAAAACAAAAAAAATTGCGGTTACGTATACGTAACCCATAGTATTACACATTGTTCTAGTGGTTTTCTTGGTTTTCACCTAACTTTGTGGTTTTCTCTTGATCCTTCCCCTATATATATAGTATGAGGTTAGACTACAAAGGGGAAAAAGTGTAGAAAGTGTAGGAAGGAATCTCAGCCACAAGATATTTGTGTTTTGTGGCTGAGATTCACACGGTAGTATTTTGGTAAATAAATGTAACTTAGAAACAATACTGAAGGGATTAGGAGGGTAGAATGGTAAGATTCAACCAAAAAGCCTCACATGCAACTTCTCCCCTAGTTTTTAAATATCCATAACTTTTTTATACGTTATTATTATTTTTTAAATCACCATAAAATCGAGCGTTTTTTTATCTTTAATATGAGTATGATATTGCTATGTTTTGTTTAGAAAAAAAATGTCTTTTTTTAAACTATGGTGTTTTACTTGAACACCATGGGTTTAAAGTATGGTGTTTTTCTGGTTATGGTGTTTTACACATATTGGTCAATTTTAACATGATGTTTTAGTTTTATTGTCATGGTGTTTTCAAGTAAGTATTTTTCAACATAGTGTTTTTTTAGATATGGTGTTTTACACATTCGGGGTCCATTTTAACATGACGTTGTAGTTTTTTGATCATGGTGTTTTCAACTTGAGTGTCAACTTTCAACATAGCGTTTAAGAATTTTGATCATGATGTTTTACACCATAACTTTAAACTCATGGTGTTCAGGTAAAACACTATAACTTTAAACACATTGTGTTCAAGTAAAGCACCATACTTTAAACCCATGATATTCGTGTAAAACACCATAACTTTAAACACATTGTGTTCAAGCAAAACATCATACTTTAAACCCATGATATTCATGTAAAACACCATACTTTATGAGACACTTTATAAATATTAAAACAATAATCATACCTGTCTATATAAATTCATTTAAAAAGTGAAATACTAAATGTCTAAAAGTAAGAAAAATAGTTGATAAAGATAATAAAGTTCTCCACGATCATATGGTGTTTTAGAGCTATGGTGTTTTTAACTGAGTCTTTTTCAACATAAAGCTTTTCTAGTCATGGTGTTTTTCTAGTCATGGTGTTTTACACCTGGGGCGATTTTGAACATGGAGTTTTATCTTTTTTGGTCATGGTGTTTTCAACATTATAATTAGTTTTTGTTTTATATATATATATTTATATTCTTTTAAATCGTTTTTATTTAAATAACATTAAAAGTGAGGTTTTTTTTTCAACATTGTGTTTTAGATCTATGATGTTTTTTCAACATAGAGTTTTTCAGATTATGGTGTTTTTCAATATAGAGTCTTTCTAGTCATGGTGTTTTACATCGGGAGGCCAATTTCAATATGGCGTTTTAGCTTTTTTGTTCATGGTGTTTTCATAATGACAGATTTCAACATGGTGTGTTTTGGTCATGGTGCTTTAGTTTTTTTATAAACTCTTTGATAAATCACAATGAAAAATTATTATCCAACATGACATTTTAGTTTCTTTATAAACTCTTTCAACATGGCGTTTTAGTTTCAACATGTGTTTTCAGAATCACAATGACAAATTAAAACGCCAAATTTCCACATGGTGTTCTTGGTCATGGTGTTTTCACATGGCGTTTTAGTTTGTTATTGTGTTTTACAATTGTGACGTATAATTTATGTTGAACTGGACGTTTAAAAAAAAGTAAAACACCATAAACACAAACACGGCAAAACACCATATATATGGAAGTTAAAGTATAAAACACAATGAAAAACTAATCGTTGATTGAAATTTTTACGACAAAAGTGTAAAACACCATGACAAAACAAAAACGCTATAAACATAAATATCATAAAATACATATACATGGATGTTAAAATATAAAACACCATGTGTAAAATGTACAATTTCAAAAATCATGTGTAAACTTCATAAATGTAACATCCCAAAAATAGTAAATAAATAAATAATAACGCGATAGAGATTTAATCGTTAGAAATGAAAGGAAAATGGATGGGTTTGGGCTCGGCTCCAACAGGCCGAGGGAAGCCCAGGTATATAAAGGCCAGGACAGCCTTAAACTCTCATTTCTTCCACCATTTACAACCTAGAAAGAGAAAGGAGAGCTCGGGCCTAGAGAGAGAAAGTTGACGGATCGACCCGGAATTGAAGGAGCACGCTACTACTGAGCTCGTGAGCAAAACCTCCGAATCTGAATCCCAATCCAGGTAACGATTCGACCCTAAACTGAGTTTTGTTCGTTTTGGGGTTTTTCGGGTTTTAGCTAAATAGGTGACGTTTTTACGGATGAAACTTGAAAATAAGCTTAGAACTAGCATCTAGAATGAAAACCGCACGTTTTGAACAAAGAAAGTTGTAAGATTGGCATGATCGGGACAGCATGTAAAAATTTCGGACTTGTTGGGGAAACAGGTCTTACGTACTTATCAAGTACGCACGAGGAAGATCCTGCGTACTTATCAAGTACGCAAGAATAATGTTCTGCGTACTTGTCAAGTACGCATGAGCAAGGCCCTGCGCACTTACTAAGTGCACAAGCATCAGACTAGTTAGCGAAGTCAGTATGTTCGCCTAATTCAGTATGATTAAACCATTAGAGTTGGGATTGGGTCTGATGTGTATTTAACTACCTAATTCAGATCGTACGTGACGTTGTTGGGCCTTTGTTTAGGACAACCAAGACTAGCTTATCAGGTGAGTTCTATGTGCCCCCTATGTGTTATGTGTAAAAGATTTTTAAATGTTTTGGGGGTGAAGTGTTTACACTAAATGAATAAATGATATGAATGCCAATGTGATCATACATGATATACAAATACATATTATATATATATATATATATATGAATTATGAACAAAGAATGAAACGTATGATTATAATGAATGAATGAAAGAATGACATAATGTGAATGAATGAAATCTTGCTTTATATTTTTATATATTGCATGTTATGAATGTATGAATACATTATGGACGCTTCGATGACAATGGCTACTTCGGTAAATGGACGACCACGTGACTATTTTGCAACCGGGACAAAATCGTTCCTTTGCAAGCTAGGACGTATAAAAGGCACTCATGGACGGTCGAAGCCAATGCCTTAACTCATGTAGAACGGTTGCATACATAATAGTCGTGTGGGAAACGGATGCCCTTGGGCAGACGGGCGAATGAACGGACTACGACGGTAAGACGGGTTTAAGAGCGGACGGAAAAATGTTGCCGGACGGATTTATGTTACGACGGACGGTTTCTAGGGCCGGACGGTTTATGAAAAAGGGCTACGACGGTAGTTCTCACTGCATTGTCTTTGTGACACTCACGACAATTATGACGGGTTGATCACCCCTATGTGTATGGCCAATGAATGTTCTCCCCAAAGTAAGTATGTGTGTACATATGTTTGTACTCTGTATGAATGTTATGTGAGAACAGTAACGCAAAGAATATGCAAAAGCACGAATGTTACGTATATTATTTATATATACATATAATACTCATGATAAGATAAATGTTATGTATGATTGTCTTTAAACTAGAACTCACCAGCGTTAGGTGACTTTTAGTATACATTTCAGGTAAAGAAAGGAAGGGTCGTGCGATGGCGTGAAGGTTACCCGGCACGAGGCTGACATCCCACTTTTGTATATGAAAAGAAAATGTTATGTTTTTAATTGTTAAGACTTCCGCTGTTATGTTATGTATTGATATGTCATGAATTCGAATAGTGTTTGCTTCCGTTACTCTCGAATGTTTTAAATTTAAGTTCAGTATTTATGACTATGTTTATGAGTAAATCCAACAAGTGAGGTTATGTCAGGCCCCAAACCCGGGAGGCCCCACGCGTTGGATTTACTCATTCACAAACAGTTCTTAAACTCATACATCAAAATACGCAGCGGAAAATTTCGTTCATTACATAACATAACTGTTCTACATGCGGAAGCGTAAAACTTTGTTTACAACATTCATTACATAACATAATCAAAACATAACGGGATGCCAGTCTTCGTGTCAGCCGGGTAACTCTTCATCGCTAGCCAAGCATCACCGTCCATCATCATAACCTGCCCTTAACCTGAATGTGCATACTAAGAAGGTCAGCTACGCTGGTGAGTTCTAGTTTTAACGTAAAACATTAACATCAAATATTTGCCAAAAACATAACATCATACTTCATTTAATAAAAGCGTACATAAAACATGCAATAACTTAACATCATCAAAACATCGTAGCATAACATCGTAACAATAGTCAATATGAACCGAATCTGCGCCTTCTCGTAACCGTCAAATCCATACATCGCATACCAGCGGATGAACTTAAGGCTCGTTACCTCTAAGTCATCCGTCACACAGGTCCCCTAAGGCTCGTTACCTCTAGGTGAACCAAACATATGTCTCCTAAGGCTCGTTACCTCTAGGTAGACAGCACATACCAGCGGATGAACTTAAGGCTCGCTACCTCTAAGTCATCCGTCATCCAGGTCTCCTAAGGCTCGTTACCTCTAGGTGGACCAAACATACGTCTCCTAAGGCTCGTTACCTCTAGGTAGACCATACACACGTCTCCTAAGGCTCGTTACCTCTAGGAAGACTAAACATACCATAGGCAATATTTCCCCGCAAGGAATAGTACCTTCCATCGGGATCCCGGTAATCCCATGGGTGACCGTCGTCACCCCATCCTCAACCAGTTGTACAACCGTTAGCCAGCCACAAAGGCCCCCCGTAAGGTAAGGCCAATACATACATACATACATACTCTAGCTCCCGTAGGAACTCGTGGCAGATTCGTTCATTCGTGACTTTCATAAAAACCTTTACCTCGTTTTAGTTTAAGCATTCGTACGTTTTATTAAATAACACTTCATTCGTAAACCTTTCACAACTTCGTTTGGCAAAATATTTTATAAACATCATCTCGTAAACCTCGTTTCGTAAACATCTCATTAACTCGTTTCGTCTTCCCCTTTCGGAAGCATCGTTCATAAACCTCGTTTCGTAAACCTCGTTTCATAAACCTCGTTTCGTAAACCTCGTTTCGTAAACCTCGTTTCATAAACCTCGTTTCGTAAACCTCGTTTCGTAAACCTCGTTTCATAAACCTCGTTTCGTATGTATGCACACCAGCCCAAAACATTTAATTAAAACATTAAAAGAAGGGCTTCTAGAACTCACCTTATAAGTTACTCTTGGGTTGTCCTAAACAAAGGTCCAACAACGTCACTTCCGATCTGAATTGATTAATTAAATACACATCAGACCTAAATCCCGACTCTAACGGTTTACTGGTTCTGTTACAGGTGAATACACTGACTTCACTTACTGATGCAGACCTATCGAAACTACTTAGTTTCGACAGGTGCAGGCCCATCGAAACTTCTAGTTTCGACACCTGCAGGCCGCTCGAAACTTCTAGTTTCGACACCTGCAGGCCGCTCGAAACTTCTAGTTTCGACAACTGCAGGTCACTCGAAACTTCTAGTTTCGACAACTGCAGGTCACTCGAAACTTCTAGTTTCGACACCTGCAGGCCACTCGAAACTCTAGTTTCGATACCTGCAGAACTCAGCTATCTTCCCCAAAAACCCTAACTTTCGCATGCAGGTCCGATCTTGTCAAGATCCGGACTTTTTGTATTCAAAACGTGTATTTTCCTTTCGTGATTCCAGATTTATAACCCTTTCCTCATTTGGTTTATAAAAACCCGTCATTTTCACAAAAATACCCGAAAACCCAAAAACGAACAAAAAACTCAGATTTGGTTCGGGTGTTACCTGATTTCGAGATTCTGATCCGGAGGTTTTGCTCACGAGTTCAGTAGCAACAAGCTCCTTCAATCTCGGGTCGATCCGCCAACTTTCTCTCTCTACGGTTTCTCTCTCTAGATTCTTGCAAATGAGAGAAATGGTGTGTGTGTTGGCTATTTAAAGGGAGGAAACCCCCCCCCTTCCTTCAAGTTTGCCGGCCCAACCGGCCCGGCCCGTTACGCCTCGTTCTTTTATCCCGTTCGTCCCGGTTCAACCCGTTATTTAAAGTCCTCATTTATTTTGGGATGTTACAAGTCTACCCCCCTTACAATAGGTTTCGTCCCCGAAACCTATCATAAGTCAAACAGTTGAGGGTACGACTCCTTCATTTCCGTCTCCGTTTCCCATGTAGCTTCCGATCCCTTCCGGTGCTTCCATTGGACTTTAACCAATCGAATAACCTTATTACGTAAACGCTTCTCTTTCCTGTCTAAGATGGCCACAGGTTCTTCAATGTAGTTAAGGCTGTTGTCGACCTCGATGTCAGTAAGTGGTACGTGAGCCGATTCATCCGCCAAACACTTTCGCAAGTGTGATACATGGAAGGTAGGATGAATCCCACTTAACTCATCAGGCAATTCCAATCGATAAGCGACTTCACCAACCCGTGCCATAATCCTGAATGGTCCGATAAACCTCGGACTTAACTTTCCTCTCTTCCTGAATCGTATGATTCCCTTCCAGGGCGACACTTTCAACATTACTCTGTCCCCAACATTAAATTCAATAGGCCTTCGTCGTCTATCCGCGTAGGATTTCTGACGATCTTGGGCGGCCTTCATTCGTGCTTTGATCTGATCAAACCTTTCCGACGTTTCTTTTACAACTTCAAGACTTCCCAATTCCTTCTGTCCAATCTCACCCCAACAAACCGGGGTCCTGCATCTCCTCCCATACAACATTTCATAAGGCGGCATGCCTATCGTCGTGTGATGACTGTTGTTGTAGGAGAATTCGGCTAACGGCAGATGACTGTCCCAACTGCCACCGAAGTCGATAATACAAGCACGAAGCATATCCTCCAATGTTTGAATGGTCCTTTCGGACTGACCATCCGTTTGTGGATGGTATGCCGTACTAATATTGAGTCTCGTGCCCATTGCCTCGTGAAACCTCTTCCAGAACCTCGATGTGAATCGTGTGTCCCGATCAGATACAATCGTCAGAGGCATCCCATGCCGCGCCACTACTTCGTTAATAAATACTTCCGCTAACCTTTCCGACGAGAACGTCTCGCGAGTAGGTAGAAAATGAGCACTCTTCGTTAAACGGTCCACAATTACCCAAATGGTGTCATGACCTTTAGCTGTGCGAGGTAGCTTGGTTATGAAGTCCATTGTAATGTGTTCCCATTTCCATTCCGGTATCTCGAGTGGTTGAATTTTCCCATACGGTTTCTGGTGTTCGGCCTTCACTTGTGAGCAAGTCAAGCACTTGCTTACGTATTTCGTCACTTCGTGTTTCATCCCAGGCCACCAGTATTCCTTCTTCAGATCTTGGTACATTTTGTTGGTACCGGGATGGATAGAGTAACGAGACTTATGAGCCTCATCCAAGATTTTGGTTCTAAGCTCGCCACCCATAGGTATCCATACCCGACCATAACGTGTCCTAACACCAAGGGTGTTATATTCCAACTTGTCCTGTTGGCCAACCATCCTTTCTTTCTTTATATTTTCTTCCTTCAATGCTTCATCTTGAGCTCTTTCGATTTCCCTCATCACATCCGATGTTACCACCATTTGGCAAGCTTTCACTCTAATAGGAGCAGGCACATCCTTCCGGCTTAGAGCGTCAGCCACCACGTTTGCTTTTCCAGGATGGTACATGATTTCACAGTCATAGTCTTTCAAAAGTTCCAACCATCGCCTCTGCCTCATATTTAACTCCTTTTGCTCGAAGAAGTACTTCAGACTTTTGTGATCGGAGTATATGGTAAACTTTACCCCATAGAGGTAGTGCCTCCAAATTTTTAATGCAAACACAACAGCAGCAAGTTCCAAATCGTGAGTCGGATAGTTGACTTCATGAACCTTCAGCTGTCGTGATGCGTACGCGATCACTCTTCCACTTTGCATCAGCACACACCCCAAACCCTGACCCGAAGCGTCAGAGTATACCACCAGGTCTTCATTGCCCTCGGGAAGGGCCAAGACTGGAGCTTGGGTCAGCTTTTCTTTTAACTCCTTAAATGCCTCATCCTGCTTCGGACCCCATTCGTACTTTTCTTCCTTTCGTGTCAACTTTGTCAATGGCGAAGCTATTTTCGAGAAATCTTGAATGAATCTCCGATAATAGCCTGCCAACCCTAAGAAACTGCGGATCTCCGTTGGCGTCTTAGGAATATCCCAGTCCCTTACCGTCGTTATCTTTGCTGGGTCTACCATAATGCCGTTCGGGTTAATGACGTGACCTAGGAATTGGACTTCCCTAAGCCAGAACGCGCATTTGGAGAACTTAGCATACAACTTCTCCTTCTTTAGAGCTTCCAACACTTCCTTCAAATGACAAGCGTGATCACCCTCATTCTTGGAGTAGACGAGGATATCATCAATGAACACAATTACCGATCGGTCCAGCATCGGTCGACACACCCTATTCATCAAATCCATGAACGCTGCGGGGGCGTTCGTCAATCCGAAAGACATTACGCGGAACTCGAAATGTCCATAACGCGTGCGAAATGCAGTTTTCGGTATGTCTTCTTCCCTCACCTTCAACTGATGGTACCCGGACCGAAGGTCGATTTTCGAGAACCAACTTGCGCCTTGCAATTGATCAAACAGGTCATCGATCCTTGGTAAAGGGTACTTGTTCTTTACCGTTCGTTTGTTCAACTCGCGATAATCGATACACATTCTCATCGAACCGTCTTTCTTTTTCACAAACAACACCGGAGCACCCCACGGCGAGATGCTCGGTTGAATAAATCCTTTCTCAAGTAACTCGTCTAGTTGGACCATAAGTTCCTTCATTTCCACTGGTGCTAGTCGATATGGAGCCTTAGCCACGGGCTGGGCATCTGGTACTAAGTCGATTCGAAATTCAATCTCTCTATCGGGTGGTATCCCAGGCAACTCCTCTGGAAACACCTCCGGGTACTCGCGTACCACGGGTACATCGTCCAGTTCTTTCACTTCCTTACACTTGTCAATTACGTATACCAGATAAGCCTCGCATCCGCGCCTCAAGTAATCTGCTGCCTTAATCATCGAGATGACGTTGGGCATCGGGGCATCGCGATCCCCAAGTACTTCCACTTCGCTACCATCCGGAGCCTTGAGTCGGATTATCTTTCGTTTGCATATAATTTGAGCCTCGTTGGCAGTTAGCCAATCCATACCCAATACAACATCAAACCCTCCCAAAACCATAACAAATAGCCTGACGGGGAATCTATGACCTTCTATCTTTATCGTGGAATCGTTAACTACTTTGGTTACTCTTGCAATTCTACCCTCAGCGGTTTCTACATTAAAGGCTCGTTCTATTTCACTAACCGTGTACTTTACTCGTTTACAGAAAGTTGCAGATATAAAACTCTTACTGGCACCCGAATCGAATAACACTGATACAAAAGTGTTGTCAAGGATGAACGTACCTGACGCCACATCGGGGTCATTCCTGGCCTGTTCTTGCGTTAGTGCATACGCTCGAGTCTTCGCTCGGGGCCTTTCCTCCCTCTTCTCTGGGCCTTTCCCTTTCCCGGTCTCGCCCATCCTGGGCTTAGTGCATTCCCGGCTCATGTGGCCACTCTCCCCACAGTTGTAGCATTTGATACCGTTCGGGCATTCTCGGGAGTAGTGCCCGGTCTTGCCACATTTGTAGCACAAATTTGATCCCAACCGGCATTCACCGGCATGCCTTCCCCCACACTTCCCACAGACTGCTAATTCATTTACCCTGGCCCGTTTGTCCTGAGCCCCAAACAACTTTCCACCCGATCGCTTAGCGGGAAAACTCAGCTTCTTCTTAGGCTCTTCAATGGCAACGACATTCAGTGCCAGATCATCAAATACCACGCCGCTCAGTTCTACTACCGAATCGTAGGTAGTAGGGGCGTTTGCCTTAACATATGTGCGGACCTTGTCCGGCAACCCTTGAATATAACAAGCGATCTTTCTTTCTTCAGTAGTGACTAGGTGTGGCACCAGACGTGCCAGTTCATTGAACCGTGTCGTATACTGCCGGTGCGTCATGCTCCCGGCCTTCAAGCCCAGAAATTCCCTTTCTACCTTTTCGATCTCGTTCCTTGGACAGAAATTCTTGATCACCAAAGTTTTCAAGTCGTCCCACATCATCGCATCAACCACCTCATTACCTTTAGCCTGGCGTACACCTTCCCACCAGTGAGATGCTTCCTCCCTCAGGGAGTTAGCAGCAAACTTCACGACCTGATTCGGTCGACATTCACTCAGACGAATGGCGGCTTCCATACGAATTACCCAGTCAAAAGTAGCCACCGCGTCCTTCTTTCCAGTCAGAATTGGCGGGTCACATGCCTTAAAGGACTTATAATCGCATCCGCGAGCAGGCGGTGCATTGTCGGTCTCATTGTTCTGAGCACCAATTGCCGCGCTAGACCCACCCGCCCCATTGACCTGCTTCAACGCTTCAGCCAACAGACCTGGCAGAGAATTCTTCATCAATTCTGTGAATTCTCGAGCTATAGCTGCTCTCACTTCTGGTTCAAAAGTGAAAGGTTGCTCTTCAACCTGTGTCTGCTCGGCTTCATGCACACTAACCGCCGGTTCAGTGTGAACACTTCCTTCTTCACTGTGTTCTTGGCGCGCAGGAATCCTGCCACGCCCACCATTTCGACCGCCGGTACGACCACCGGTACGGCCACCACGCCTTCCGTTCCCTCTTCTTGCCATTCCGTTCTACAAGACAAGGAAATCCAATGTCATCACGCTAGTTAACAAATAGAATTCAACAAGCATTGTAAGATGTTAATATACACTGGCCATCTGCAATTAACCATTACACTACCTCTTGATTTCGATTTGACCACCTTTGTGATTTCCATCAGAACCCAAGTCCTAACCTTAACACTTCCTAAGGCATACTATATATGTAAATATATATACACTACCTTCATACCTGATGCTGTGGCTCGAGTTACCCGTACTGGCATCCGCTTTCGGTCCCATTCTCAGTTTAAGTTCAGACACAGGGAGTGTCCAAATCTCTCAAACTATTGCTCTGATACCAACTTGTCAGGCCCCAAACCCGGGAGGCCCCACGCGTTGGATTTACTCATTCACAAACAGTTCTTAAACTCATACATCAAAATACGCAGCGGAAAATTTCGTTCATTACATAACATAACTGTTCTACATGCGGAAGCGTAAAACTTTGTTTACAACATTCATTACATAACATAATCAAAACATAACGGGATGCCAGTCTTCGTGTCAGCCGGGTAACTCTTCATCGCTAGCCAAGCATCACCGTCCATCATCATAACCTGCCCTTAACCTGAATGTGCATACTAAGAAGGTCAGCTACGCTGGTGAGTTCTAGTTTTAACGTAAAACATTAACATCAAATATTTGCCAAAAACATAACATCATACTTCATTTAATAAAAGCGTACATAAAACATGCAATAACTTAACATCATCAAAACATCGTAGCATAACATCGTAACAATAGTCAATATGAACCGAATCTGCGCCTTCTCGTAACCGTCAAATCCATACATCGCATACCAGCGGATGAACTTAAGGCTCGTTACCTCTAAGTCATCCGTCACACAGGTCCCCTAAGGCTCGTTACCTCTAGGTGAACCAAACATATGTCTCCTAAGGCTCGTTACCTCTAGGTAGACAGCACATACCAGCGGATGAACTTAAGGCTCGCTACCTCTAAGTCATCCGTCATCCAGGTCTCCTAAGGCTCGTTACCTCTAGGTGGACCAAACATACGTCTCCTAAGGCTCGTTACCTCTAGGTAGACCATACACACGTCTCCTAAGGCTCGTTACCTCTAGGAAGACTAAACATACCATAGGCAATATTTCCCCGCAAGGAATAGTACCTTCCATCGGGATCCCGGTAATCCCATGGGTGACCGTCGTCACCCCATCCTCAACCAGTTGTACAACCGTTAGCCAGCCACAAAGGCCCCCCGTAAGGTAAGGCCAATACATACATACATACATACTCTAGCTCCCGTAGGAACTCGTGGCAGATTCGTTCATTCGTGACTTTCATAAAAACCTTTACCTCGTTTTAGTTTAAGCATTCGTACGTTTTATTAAATAACACTTCATTCGTAAACCTTTCACAACTTCGTTTGGCAAAATATTTTATAAACATCATCTCGTAAACCTCGTTTCGTAAACATCTCATTAACTCGTTTCGTCTTCCCCTTTCGGAAGCATCGTTCATAAACCTCGTTTCGTAAACCTCGTTTCATAAACCTCGTTTCGTAAACCTCGTTTCGTAAACCTCGTTTCATAAACCTCGTTTCGTAAACCTCGTTTCGTAAACCTCGTTTCATAAACCTCGTTTCGTATGTATGCACACCAGCCCAAAACATTTAATTAAAACATTAAAAGAAGGGCTTCTAGAACTCACCTTATAAGTTACTCTTGGGTTGTCCTAAACAAAGGTCCAACAACGTCACTTCCGATCTGAATTGATTAATTAAATACACATCAGACCTAAATCCCGACTCTAACGGTTTACTGGTTCTGTTACAGGTGAATACACTGACTTCACTTACTGATGCAGACCTATCGAAACTACTTAGTTTCGACAGGTGCAGGCCCATCGAAACTTCTAGTTTCGACACCTGCAGGCCGCTCGAAACTTCTAGTTTCGACACCTGCAGGCCGCTCGAAACTTCTAGTTTCGACAACTGCAGGTCACTCGAAACTTCTAGTTTCGACAACTGCAGGTCACTCGAAACTTCTAGTTTCGACACCTGCAGGCCACTCGAAACTCTAGTTTCGATACCTGCAGAACTCAGCTATCTTCCCCAAAAACCCTAACTTTCGCATGCAGGTCCGATCTTGTCAAGATCCGGACTTTTTGTATTCAAAACGTGTATTTTCCTTTCGTGATTCCAGATTTATAACCCTTTCCTCATTTGGTTTATAAAAACCCGTCATTTTCACAAAAATACCCGAAAACCCAAAAACGAACAAAAAACTCAGATTTGGTTCGGGTGTTACCTGATTTCGAGATTCTGATCCGGAGGTTTTGCTCACGAGTTCAGTAGCAACAAGCTCCTTCAATCTCGGGTCGATCCGCCAACTTTCTCTCTCTACGGTTTCTCTCTCTAGATTCTTGCAAATGAGAGAAATGGTGTGTGTGTTGGCTATTTAAAGGGAGGAAACCCCCCCCCCCCTTCCTTCAAGTTTGCCGGCCCAACCGGCCCGGCCCGTTACGCCTCGTTCTTTTATCCCGTTCGTCCCGGTTCAACCCGTTATTTAAAGTCCTCATTTATTTTGGGATGTTACAGGTTACCCAGAAAAAGAGGACTTACAATTTGGTATCAGAGCAATAGTTTGAGAGATTCAGACATCCCTAAATGTCTGGACTTAAGCTGATTATGGGACCAATGCACGGATGTCAGTATGGGTAACCAACGCCAACGCTAGCACGGTAAGTAAGTACTAAAGTTAATGCACTTGGATAAGAATAAATACCTTAGCTTAGAAAAAATAGATGTCAATGTCACAACCGATTTGAAGAGTTTTGAACCCGAAAAACAATGTAAATTAGTAATCACAAACCGTTCACTGTAATTAAAAATTTACCTTGCTCGTACTGTTCTAAAACTATGATCTGAAGGAATGGCATTGATGTATTCCCTTTATAACTATCAGGAAACTAGGAACTATGGCTAGTGGAGGAAGAACAGGACGCCGAGGAGGTCGCACTGGCCGAGTCGGTAGACCTCCATTGAATCGGCATGAAGAGGAAGAAAGTGTGCACGCAGAACATACTGAGAGTCTGTACGAAACAGAGGCGACCCCAACTGAGGACGATAATCAAGGGCCTCTACAGTTGGAACCCGAGGTCAGGGATGCTATTGCCCGTGAAGTTGTACTTACTCTGAAGAAAGTATTGCCTGCTCTACTATCTGAAGCACTAAAGAAAAGTAGAGAGGAGGATGAGGGAGACCATGAAGAGAAAGTGTATGACAATGATGGGGATGAAGTGAAGGTAGAATCAAGCAATCGTGGGTGTACATACAAATGTTTCAAGGAAGGAGACCTACAAAGGGAATAAGGATTCAGTGGCTACGTTCGAATGGATTGAGAGGATAAACGCTATAATCAACATCAGCGAGTGTCGACCGGACCAGGCTGTTAAGTATGTTGCCCATTCTTTCACCAATGAAGCACTAAGCTGGTGGAGGAACATTCAGAGGACAAAGTCGCCAAATGCTCTTTCCAGAATGACATGGGAAGACTTGAAGAAGCTGATAATCCAAAATTTCTGTCCCTAGAACGAAATTGATCGAGTGGAAAATGAATTCCTAAACTTCAAGGCCTGCAGCAAGACGCACCGCCAGTATACTTCTAGGTTCAATGAGCTCGCTCAACTGGTACCCCACCTGATGGAGACAGAAGAACGAATGATTAAATACTATGTGAAGGGCCTACCTCAAAGGGTCCGTGTTCATGTGAAAGCTAATCTACCCTCGACCTTCGAGTCGGTAGTCAACCTGTCTGGAATTGTCTATGACGATTATGCTAACGAGGACATAGCTCCCGAAGCTCCGAAATGGAAATGGGAGAACTTGTTCAAAAGAAATGGAAAGGGAAACTACACCGCTGAGGTGAAGAAGCCTAGGACAGAAGAGTATGAAGTTTGTAAGAAATGCTCAAGGAAACACCAAGGCGAATGTTTAGTTGGCATAACCATGTGTTATAAATGCGGGAGGCCGGGGCACTACTCCCGAGATTGCTTAAAGGACGTCAAGTGCCAAAGTTGTGGAAGATATGGACACCTGATTAGGGATTGCAGGAAAACCATACAATCCGGTTCGGGAAAGGAAAAGGAAGCTGAAAGGGAATAGCCGAAGGCTAGGACTCGAGCCTACGCCCTGACCGAGGAGGAAGTAAGGGGAAACCCTGATGTTGTGTCAGGTACGTTCCTAGTAAATGATGAACATGCTGCTATTTTATTTGACTCTGGTGCTAGTAAAAGTTTTATATCCAATGCATTTAGTCGTAAACTAGATTGCACTATCAACACCATAGTAAAGGCCTTTAGCGTACAAACTGCCGTTGGTAAAAATTCGGTAGTATTCCAAGTAACAGAGGATTGCATCATAGAAATAGAGGATAAGTTTCCTTCTATATTATTCCTTCTTACCTTAGGAGGATTCGATATAGTATTGGGTATGGATTGGCTAGCTGCCAACGAAGCTCAAATCATATGTAAACGTAAGAGGATACACCTCAAAGCTCCTAGCGGCAATCCAATTACGGTTTATGGGGATTGGAATTGCACGATGCCGAACGTCATCTCGATGATCAAGGCCAAAAGTTACATGAGGCGTGGTTGCGAAGCTTATCTAGCGTATGTTATTGACGATAGAATGAAAACGAAAGAACTCAAGAATGTACCCGTGGTGTGCAACTTTCCGGAAGTATTCCCTGAGGATCTACCTGGGTTGCCACCCGATCGGGAAATAGAATTTCAGATTGACTTACTGCTAGGAGCTAAGCCCGTTGCCAAAGCCCCTACCGATTGGCTCCATCAGAAATGAAAGAATTGATGTCTCAAATAGAAGAATTGACACAAAAAGGATTTATCAGACCGAGCATTTCACCATGGGGCGCTCCGGTACTATTTGTAAAAAAGAAGGACGGCAGCATGCGCATGTGCATTGACTACCGTGAATTGAACAAGAGGACGGTAAAGAACAAATACCCACTGCCTAGAATAGATGACCTTTTTGATCAACTGCAAGGTGCGAGTTGGTTCTCAAAGATCGATCTTAGGTCGGGTTACCATCAGTTGAAAGTAAGAGAAGAAGATGTACCAATAACCGCGTTTCGCACGCGTTATGGACATTATGAGTTTCTCGTGATGTCTTTCGGATTAACCAACGCACCAGCAGCGTTCATGGATTTGATGAATAGAGTATGTCGACCAATGTTGGATCGATCAGTGATAGTTTT
The DNA here is from genome assembly GCA_023525975.1 of Smallanthus sonchifolius. Lineage (NCBI taxonomy): Eukaryota > Viridiplantae > Streptophyta > Magnoliopsida > Asterales > Asteraceae > Smallanthus > Smallanthus sonchifolius. Next base: position 74,545,105 of record CM042027.1, on the reverse strand, counting down.
TATAGACGACATACTGGTATATTCGAAAAGAGAGGGTGATCACCACTGCCACCTAAGAGAGGTTCTGGAGTTGCTAAAGTAGGAAATGTTGTACGCAAAATTCTCCAAATGCGCGTTCTGGCTTAGGGAAGTCCAATTCCTAGGTCATGTCATAAACCTAAACGGCATTATGGTGGATCCTGCTAATATCAAAACCATAAAACGTTGGAACATCCCAAAAACGCCAACAGAGATACGAAGTTTTCTGGGATTGGCAGGATACTATCGGAGATTCATCCAAGATTTCTCGAGGATAGCCTCGCCACTAACTAAACTGACACGGAAGGAGGTAAAATATGAATGGGGTCCAACCCAAAACAACGCGTTTGAGGAACTTAAGACACGATTAATCCAAGCTCCAGTCTTGACTCTACCTGAGGGAAATGAAGACTTGGTAGTCTACTATGACGCTTCGGGGCAGGGTTTAGGTTGCGTACTTATGCAACGAGGGAAGGTAATTGCTTACGCTTCGCGACAACTAAAGATCCATGAGGTTAAATACCCAACTCATGATCTGGAGTTAGCGGCAGTAGTTTTCGCGTTGAAAATATGGAGTCACTATCTGTATGGAGTTAAATGCACCATTTACTCAGATCACAAAAACCTGAAGTACTTTTTCGAACAAAAGGAATTAAACATGAGACAAAGGAGGTGGTTAGAGCTACTGAAAGACTATGATTGTGAGATATTGTACCATCCAGGCAAGGCAAACGTAGTGGCTGACGCTTTAAGCAGAAAGGAAGAATCGGAACCTATCCGAATCAAAGCGTGTTAGCTGATTATAACGCCAGATTTGATGAGTGAAATATCAAAGGCACAAGATGAAGCACTATTAGAAAGAAATATAAAACGGGAAGGAATAGTAGGACAACAAGAGAATTTAGATGCAAATGCATACGGTGTACGAACTAGGTTTGGCCGGATGTGGATACCTAAGATTGGCGAGCTTATAGCCAAAATACTCAATGAGGCCCATAAGTCTCGCTATTCTATCCACCCTGGGAAAAAAATGTATCAAGACTTGAAGAAAGAGTACTGGTGGCCCGGCATGAAGAATGATGTGACTGAGTACGTGAACAAGTGCTTAACGTGTTCACTAGTTAAGGCCGAGCACTAGAAACCATGCGGTAAAATGCAACCTTTACCAATACCGGAATGGAAGTGGGAGGAGATCACGATGGACTTCATTACCAAGCTACCGGGAACAGTTAAAGGCAATGATACCATTTGGGTGATCGTCGATCGCTTGACGAAAAGTGCTCACTTCTTGCCAATACGTGAGACTTCTTCGTCAGAAAGACTAGCAGAAATATTTATCAAGGAAGTTGTGAGCAGACATGGTATGCCGCTATCGATTGTGTCCGGCAGGGATACTAGATTCACGTCAAGGTTTTGGAAGAAATTCAATGAAGCAATGGGCACTAGACTGAACATCAGCACCGCTTACCACCCCCAAACCGATGGACAATCGGAAAGGACCATTCAGACCTTGGAGGACATGCTCCGGGCCTGTATAATTGACTTCGGTGGGAGCTGGGACAACCATCTACCATTGGCAGAATTTTCATATAACAACAGCTATCACTCAACTATTGGCATGCCGCCATTTGAAAATGTTGTATGGGAGGAGATGTAGGACCCCGGTTTGTTGGGGGGAATTTGGACAAAAGGATTTTGCAAGTCTCGAAGTGGTCAAAGCTACTTCCGAGAAGTTTGATCAAATCAAGGCTCGAATGAAAGCCGCAAAAGACAGACAGAAATCATACGCGGATAAGAGAAGAAGGGATTTAGAGTTTCAAGTGGGGGACAGGGTACTGTTAAAGGTATCACCATGGAAAGGAATCATCCGATTTAGAAAACGTGGTAAACTTAGTCCAAGGTTTGTCGGACCTTTCAAGATTTTAGCGAGAGTGGGTCAAGTTGCTTAAAGACTCGACCTACCCGTTGAGCTTAGTGGAATACACCCTACGTTCCACGTGTCGCACTTACGCAAGTCCCTGGCTGACGACACAGCTCACATACCTTACGACGAGATCGAAGTAGATAACAGTCTAAATTATGTGGAGGAACCAATATCCATTCTTGACCGAGCTGAGAAACGACTACGCAATAAGTTGATTCATAGGGTCAGAAGCTACATGGGAAAAGGAAGACGAGATGAGGGGTCTATACCCTCACTTGTTTAATGTATAAACGGTTTCGAGGACGAAACCTCTGTAAGGAGGGTAGACTTGTAACATCCCAAAAATAGTAAATAAATAAATAATAACGCGATAAAGATTTAATCGTTAGAAATGAAAGGAAAATGGATGGGTTTGGGCTCGGCTCTAACGGGCCGAGGGAAGCCCAGGTATATAAAGGTCAAGACAGCCTTAAACTCTCATTTCTTCCACCATTTACAACCTAGAGAGAGAAAGGAGAGCTCGGGCCTAGAGAGAGAAAGTTGACGGATCGACCCGGAATTGAAGGAGCACGTTACTACTGAGCTCGTGAGCAAAACCTCCGAATCTGAATCCCAATCCAGGTAACGATTCGACCCTAAACTGAGTTTTTGTTCGCTTTGGGGTTTTTCGGGTTTTAGCTAAATAGGTGACGTTTTTCCGGATGAAACTTGAAAATAAGCTTAGAACTAGCATCTAGAATGAAAACCGCACGTTTTGAACAAAGAAAGTTGTAAGATTGGCATGATCGGGACATCATGTAAAAATTTTGGACTTGTTGGGGAAACAGGTCTTGCGTACTTATCAAGTACGCAAGAGGAAGATACTGCGTACTTATCAAGTACGCAAGAATAATGTTCTGCGTACTTGTCAAGTACGCATGAGCAAGGCCCTGCGCACTTACTAAGTGCGCAGGCATCAGACTAGTTAGCAAAGTCAATATGTTCGCCTAATTCAGTATGATTAAACCATTAGAGTTGGGATTGGGTCTGATGTGTATTTAACTACCTAATTCAGATCGTACGTGACGTTGTTGGGCCTTTGTTTAGGACAACCAAGACTAGCTTATCAGGTGAGTTCTATGTGCCCCCTATGTGTTATGTGTAAAAGATTTTTAAATGTTTTGGGGGTGAAGTGTTTACACTAAATGAATAAATGATATGAATGCCAATGTGATCATACATGATATAAAAATACATATTATATATATATATATATATATATATATATGAAAATGAATTATGAACAAAGAATGAAACGTATGATTATAATGAATGAATGAAAGAATGACATAACGTGAATGAATGAAATCTTGCTTTATATTTTTATATATTGCATGTTATGAATGTATGAATACGTTATGGACGCTCCGATGACAACGGCTACTTCGGTAGGCGGACGACCACGTGACTATTTTGCAACCGGGACAAAATCGTTCCTTCGCAAGCTAGGACGTATAAAAGGCACTCATGGACGGTCGAAGCCAATGCCTTAACTCATGTAGAACGGTTGCATACATAATAGTCGCGTGGGAAACGGATGCCCTTGGGCAGACGGGCGAATGAACGGACTACGATGGTAGGACGGGTTTAAGAGCGGACGGAAAAATGTTGCCGGACGGATTTATGTTACGACAGAAGGTTTCTAGGGCCGGACGGTTTATGAAAAAGGGCTACGACGGTAGTTCTCACTGCATTGTCTTTGTGACACTCGCGACAATTATGACGGGTTGATCACCCCTATGTGTATGGCCAATGAATGTTCTCCCCAAAGTAAGTATGTATATACATAAGATAAATGCTATGTATGATTGTCTTTAAACTAGAACTCAACAGCGTTAGCTGACTTTTAGTATACATTTCAGGTAAAAAAAGGAAGGGTCATGCGATGGCGTGAAGGTTACCCGGCACGAGGCTGACATCCCACTTTTATATATGAAAAGAAAATGTTATGTTTTTAATTGTTAAGACTTCCGCTGTTATGTTATGTATTGATATGTCATGAATTCGAATAGTGTTTGCTTCCGTTACTCTCGAATGTTTTAAATTTAAGTTCAGTATTTATGACTATGTTTATGAGTAAATCCAACAAGTGAGGTTACCCGAAAAAAGGGGACTTACAATAAAACACCATAAACACCATAAAAACTCACAATTTCAAACAACACCCAGTTGTTGGGGTTTTTTTTAATATAGCAATATCATACTCGTTGGAAAGATAAAAAATGCTCGATTTTATGATATAATTTTTTTTTAAAATAAGGACGTATAAAAAAGTTATGGACGTTTAAAAAATAGGGGGGAAATGACATGTGACTTGCATGTGCATGTGCTGATTCAAGGATCTTGTGTTTTGACGCAAGTACCCTTCTCCTCTTTTTCCCTTCTTGGACACGTGTCGCGCTTAGGATCCTTCCTACACTTTTTAGAATTTTCTCCCTTTCTAGCTTAACCCTCCCCTATATATATATATATATATATATATATATATATATATATATATATATATATATAGGGGAAGGATCATAAGAAAACTCAATGTTCATGAGAAAACAAAAAAACTACTTATTTAAGGTAAAAAATAATAATAAAAAAATCATAACTCAAAAAATAAATCAAAACTAAAAAACTGTTTCGGAGCCCTTGTTTTCCATGTCGTCCTCGTTCAAAAAAAAAACTCGAAAAGTAGTGGGTTTATCTTTTGGGTTTAGTTTTTTTAGTTTAGTTTAACTTTAATGTTAGGTTTTTGGAGGGGTGGGGTGGGGGTTTAGGTTTTTGGGGGGTGGGTGGGGGGTTTAGGTTTTTGGGGTATGGGCGAGGGGGTAGGTGTGGTGGGGTTAGGTTTTTGGGTAGGGGGTTTAGGTTTTTGGGGGTGGGTTAGGCTTTTTGTTTAGTTTTTTGGTTTAGTTTAGGTTTTTAGAAGGGTGGGGTGGGGTGGGGTGGGGGATTTAGGTTTTTTGGGGGTGGGTGGGGTGGGTTTAGGTTTTTGGGTGGGGGTGGGGTGAGGAGGGTTAGGTTTTTGAGGGTGGGTTGGGTTTTTGGGTATACTACACATATGCAGTAGGAGTTTTTTTGTTTTCTCATTAAATAAATTTTCTAGTGAACTCACCCATATATATATATATATAGGGTTAGGTTATAGTAAAAAGAGTTTTAAAAATAAGAAGGGTAAGAAGGATTCTAAGCTTGACATGTGTCATTTTATTGTTTTTTAAAGGGAGGGCATAATGGTCAATGTGTAATATCCCAGGTCAATGTGTAATATACTAGGTCAATGTGTAATACACCAGGTCAATGTGTAATACAATATCTGATATTACACAATGATCAGACCTGATATTACACAATGACGTGAGATTACACAATGAGCATATTACACAATGACCTGACATATTTGAGCGAATTACACAATAATGAGCGAATTACACAATTTGCTGGAAAACGTAAAACACAATGATGAAAACATATAACACAATGATGAAAAATATTTGACACAATGAACTTGTATTACACAATGACCTGACTAATTACACAATGAACTTGTATTACATAATGACTTGACTAATTACACAATGAACTTGTATTACATAATGATCAGACGTGGTATTATATAATGAACTTGTATTACATAATGAACTTGTAGTACACGATAAACTTGTATTACACAATGACCTGACTAACTACAAAATGAGTTGGAAAACGTAAAACACAATGATAAAAACATATAACACAGTGAACTTGTATTACACATTGAACTTGTATAACACAATGAACTTGTATTACACAATGAACTTGTATTACACAATGAACTTGTATTACACAATGACCAGACGTGGTATTACACAATGACCAGACGTGGTATTACACAATGAACTTGTATTACACATTGAACTTGTATTACACAATGAACTTGTATTACACATTGACCTGACTAATTACACAATGAGCTGAAAAACGTAAAAAAAAATTCGTTTTTGTTTATAACGACACTATACTCGTTTTAAAGATAAAAAACGCTCGTTTTTATAGTGTAATTTTTTTTAAAAAATAATATCGTATGTAAAAGTTATAAACGTTTAAAAATGAGAGGGGAACTTGATAAAAAGTCAACAAAAGTGGTCAATACTAAAATACCCTTCCAACAACTTTTTCTCGTACAATTTAATCTTAACCATTAAATCTTTTCTACAATTTAATCTAATGGCCCTAAATCTTTCTCACCCTTTTTACAATTAAAATCTTTTTTACCTGAATCTAATCATATATATATATATATATATAGGGTTGAGTTCATGAGATAACTCACTTTAATGAGAGAACTAAAGAACCACTAAGAAAAAAAAGGGTGAGATTTTAAAGAGGAAGGGTAAAATTGAAACTTAAAATATATAAATCTTTAAACATTTCTATCTTTTGCATACGTTATTATTTTAAAAAAAAAATGCACCATTAAATCAAGAATTTCTTTATCTTTCATTTGATTCTAAATAACGTTATAAAAAATAAGAATTAACTCGTCGTTTTTTTTCTTATTATTTTCAATATTGCATGTGTAGTATCACCCCAAAAACCTAACACCCCACCCCATACCCCACCCAAAAACCTAAACCCCCACCCGCCTAGAAACCTAACCCCCCACACCCACCCCCAAAATCCTAAACCCACCACACCCACCCCCAAAAAACCTAAACCCCCTCCAAAAACCTAACCTAAAGTTAAACCGACTATTTTTTCGATTTTTTTTAATGAGGACGACGTGGGAAACAAGGTCTCCGAACCACTTTTTTAGTTTTTGATTTATATTTTGAGTTATGATTTTTTTATTATTTTTTTTACCTTTAAATAGGAATTCTCTAGTTCTCTCCCTAAATGTTAGTTTTCTTATGAACTTTACCCTATATATATATATATATTGAAAACCCATATGAGTTGTGAAAACTCTATGTAACAATTTTTTTTTTAAATGGGGTAGTTTTGTTACATATTTTCGTGACTTTTTATAAAAAAAAAATCAAAAAAGCGCTGAAGGAATATTTAAAAAAAAAGATGTAACAATTGTAAAAAAATCCCTATTTTCAGTTGTTACATATGTAACAACGTCGTAACGGTAATTTTTTTACAATTTTTATATCTTTTTTTAAAAAAAATCCTTCGGCGTTTTTTTGATTTTTTTTTAAAAGTGACGAAAATATGTAACAAAACTACCCTATTTTTTTAAAAAATAAATAAAGAAAAAAAATAGAGTTTTCAAGGGTTTTCACAACCCAAATGGGTTTCCATTCTAACCCAACCCTATATATATATATATATATATTTTCCAGATGTAAAAATATATTACATATAGTAAGGATAGAAACAAACTCAAAATATGTAAAAATTAATATATAATTGGGTTTTAAAAATATGTTAATTATTATTTAATTTAATTTGAGTTTTATTTACTATTTGATTGAAACAAAAGTTACATAACTAAATTTAAAAATTTCTTAAAATAAAATATAATTTAAAATAAATATGTTTTATTAGTATAATTAATATTTTTCTATAAATATATATTATTATTATTAAAAGATACAATTAAATAAGAGAGACGAAAAAAAATCGTAAGCTTAAATATAAAGACTAACACATGAATAAAAACATTTATTTGTTATATGTTATTAATATAGATTAAATATTTGATCATTCTCTCTACATTGAAAAGTGATTTTATTTCAAACTTTCCCATTTTGTTCCTTCACATGGCACCCCCCCATGTGACCCACATTCACTTCTTCCACGCTACAGACTCACACTCCCTACCCTGCCCCCTCATAAATACCCCCTTCTCAACCCCTAATTTCACACCCCCATCACCACCATGTCTATCCCAGCAACCGTCGTCACACCGCCGCTAGTTGACGAGCTAGACATCGTCATCCCCACCATCCGAAACCTCGACTTCCTCGAGCAGTGGAGACCTTTCTTCCAGCCTTACCATCTCATCATCGTTCAAGACGGAGATCCATCGAAAACGATCCGAGTACCCGAAGGATTCGATTACGAACTCTACAACCGCAATGATATCAACCGGATCCTCGGCCCTAAATCCAGCTGTATCTCATTCAAGGATTCCGCTTGTAGATGCTTCGGATTCCTTGTTTCCAAGAAGAAGTACATCTTCACCATTGACGACGATTGCTTCGTAAGTTTTTTTTTCAATTTTTTTTTCTAGATCTTGTTTTTTCACCGGAAGTCAACTGTTGACGGTAGACGAGGTCGTTATTGTAGGCTGTTACTAGATTGTGACACGTGTTGTACATTATTGAAGGTTAGGTGGGAATTGGGATGGGATCTTGTGTTAACCGTATGATTGTTCGGTGTGTAGGATAGTGATTGAATTTAAAATTTTGAAATAGTTGACTTTTATTCCTGATGGCAATCAAGTAATTTTGACTTTTTGTTGTCTGATTAGGAATGATAATTAACCTCAAAACCCTAAAATTCGTTGACCTTGAATAGTGAATTAGCACTAATTTGAAGATTACAACTCACTAGAAGGGTAAATTAGCACTAATTTGAAGATTACAACTCACTAGAATAGTAAATTAGCACTATTTTGAAGATTACAACTCACTAGAATAGTAAATGTTCAAAAGGCACGTCTGGTTGTTAAGTAGTGTACTCATAAGGCGACAACCAAAAGGTTGAGGGTTCAAATGAGGACATGTTTATTTATCCTAGAAAGTCTAGTAATTGTTGTTCAAGAAAAGAAACTAGAATAGTAAATAATCTTTACTTTTGCGTTTTCATCGTAAAATAGTGAATTTTTTATTCTAAAACTGGCTGAAATCAAGGGAAAATAATGAGAATAGGCGAGTTGACTAAAAAAATTAACAAAATAGGTATTGAATTTTAATTGGGCTGTGAAGGAGCTAGATTGGCATTGAATTTTACAATTGTTCTAGTGGGTTGTGGAGGAGCCGAGTTATCGGCGTCTGGGCTGTGAAGGTGCCGGATTATGGGTGTGTTGGCTGTGAAAGAGCCAGATTGTTGGAGTGTGGGCTATGAAGGAGCCGTCCCTGCTTATTTTGTTCTCCTCTTATTGGTTGTTTCGGATGCATATTTGAACAAATGTGAAAGTCAATGCCTATTTTGTGAATTTTTTTAGTCAACTTGCTTATTCTCATGATTTTCTTTAAAATCAATCGTATTATGCATGAAATTGGAGCCTTAAGTTAACAACCATAAAAACGCTATTTTTATAAGAAAATCCTTTCTTAACCAACTTACAAAAAATAACCAAATATTGGTAAAGAAAAAGGTTTTGTTTTTTCTTACAAAAATAACCGTTATGATACAAAATTTTTAATTAATGAATCCGGCGGGTCGGTCCTGGAGTCTATGGATAGGTTATAGCCTTTCCGGGCATAAGATGGAGCTGCAACATGGAGATAACCTGTTAGAAGGTGTCCCGAGCCTGTATCTCTTGACCACCCTCTGGCAATCAAGTTAGTATGTGTATCTCTAGACCACCCTTTCATGAGACCAGGCCAGTGTTGTAAAAATCGCTAGGCCTAGGCGGGATTAATCGGGGCCTAGGTGGGATTAATCGGATTGGAATTTTTATATGTAATTTTCAGTTTTTTATATATATACACACATTTTTATATGTAATTTTTATAAAAATGTTCATTTTTAAACCACACCAAAGGTTTTCGCCGGAAATTTCAGGTTTTCGCCGGAATCTCGCCGCCTAGGCGCGATTTGGACCGTCTAGCGATTTTTGGACCGACTAGGTCAAAATTCCTCCTTAGCCGAGCGCCTAGCGATGAATCGGCGCCTAGGCGCGATTTTTACAACACTAGACCAGGCCTCTTCGGGTTTTTGGGTCGGGCCTAGGACCAGTTCAGCCTAGGTCTGTTGTCACTGGCAGAAGAAACTTTCCTAATGTTAAGATTTTGCCACATTTTCATTTTATGGGTATATACTTGTTTAAAGAAAATATTGATGGATGGTATATTGGTATAAGAAAACTACATCTGGATACTTTTAACATTAATGTAACTTATTATATGCATGAATGTTGATTTACTTTTTTGTATTGAAATGAAGGTTGCTAAGGACCCAACTGGACAAGAAATCAATGCCTTGGCACAACACATTCACAACTTATTAACACCAGCAACACCCTTCTTTTTCAACACATTGTATGACCCGTATCGCGAAGGTGCTGATTTCGTGAGGGGGTATCCCTTCAGTTTAAGGGAAGGTGCCCCCACAGCCATTTCTCATGGCCTTTGGCTTAATATCCCAGATTATGATGCCCCAACTCAACTCGTCAAGCCTCGTGAGCGCAACACCAGGTCCTGATTTTTGCTTCCAGTCACAAGAAGTTAACCGTTTTTAATGTCTAGATATGTACTCAATGTGGTTGAAATGCTTGTAAATTTGCAGGTATGTGGATGCTGTCTTGACCATCCCAAAAGAGACCCTTTTCCCTATGTGTGGGATGAACCTTGGTTTCCATAGGGAACTCATCGGACCCGCTATGTATTTTGGGCTCATGGGAGATGGTCAACCTATTGGTCGGTATGATGACATGTGGGCTGGCTGGTGCGCTAAGGTATTTTAGTGTTTCATTGTTTCTAAAGGTGACAAAATGGGTGGGTCGGGTCGTGTCAGTTCGATCAAAACGTTTTATTTTTTAGCTGGGCCGGATCAGGTTAAAAAATAACTTTGCGCGTGTTCTGGCCCATTCGACCCATTTCACCCGTTCCCCTTTAGCTAAACCATTTGCTTTTACCTATTTGAGCCGTTATAGATAAATATAGTTCGGATCAACCTGTTCAATATAAACGGTTCGAAATTGCCAGCATTGATTGTTTGTTCCATCAATAATTGGATGTTCTTGCCATACACGTGGTTTGACTTTAAGTTGATTCAAAAAGCTATTTGGGCCCATATATTAATCAAGTTAGGGTGAAACTTTAGGTGATATGTGACCATCTGGGGCTAGGAGTGAAAACAGGGTTACCATACATTTGGCATAGCAAAGCAAGCAACCCATTTGTCAACTTTAAGAAAGAATACAAAGGCATCTACTGGCAAGAAGATATCATTCCATTTTTCCAAAATGTCACTCTCCCCAAAGAATGCACGACCCCGCAAAAATGCTACATCGAACTCTCAAAGCTCGTGAAGGAGAAACTTGGCCCGATTGATCCTTACTTTGAGAAGCTTGGTGATGCCATGGTTACATGGATTGATGCTTGGAACGAGCTCAACCCGTCGACTGATGGTGCAGCCACAGCCAAGGCCGAGCCTTCTAAGCCCAAATAGATTTGTACTCGAGCAACGTCCACTTGCATTAGCTTGCTGTTTTTAGTTTTCGTTACTGTTGAAATAATGTCTGTTCTGGAATTTGTTGTCACCGGCTTTATTTGATCTATATGGCGAGTTTGTTTGAGAGAGATCGTATAACTTATGTTTCTAGCTATAAATATATGATCTTCTTGTCATTTTGGTGGTGTTTGGATACGCGTTTTAAGTGGTATTATATGATTTATAAACAAATAGTACTTATAATTAGGACAAAATTGGGAGCTACTATTATACATCAGGTTGTATAGATTGCGAAAAAAGGTTCTACGGCTCGTATAGCCTCTGTCAGTGGTGTGCATCGTCACATCAACTGCCTTTGTCTGGCCGTTTAAACTTCTCTAATACGGCCTTTGTCCGGCCGTTTAAACTTCTCTAATACGGCCGGTAGGTATAACGGCCGTATAGATGGCGTAAAAGGGTTATCGGCTCGTATAGCCTCTGTTAATGGTGTGCATCTTAACATCAGTTGCTTCTCAGTCAAACACCCTTACAACCCGTATAGCCTTCTCTCGCCCATATAACGGAAAAACCCTCATACGAGCGAAAAATCTTCACATCAGTTGCTTCTCAAGCTCATGTTCATTTAGATCAAGCCCAAAAATTTCAATGGAACAGTGAATCGAACCATATATTATTGGCCTGCTTATAGTTTGGTGTTAGTGTGATACCAAGGTTTTACATGAGTGTAAATGAATTGAGTTGTTCATGAGCTACTCAACATGGGCTCGCTAAAAGCTCAAACCAAGCTGGGCTCGAAAGTCGAAATGAGCCGATCTCAAGACGTTTTAAGTAAAACGAGCCCGACCCGGATCGTTTCACCCAAAAAACTGTCCTATCAATGCAACAATAGTAAACCTATGCAGAAAAAAGAAATAAAAATTATGTAAACAAACATTGAAAAAGATTTGGATTAAATTTCATGTGGGGACTAAAATATGTTCTTGATCAATCCTACACTCAAATGCAACAATGGCAAGTGCAAACAACACTATAACTACACAAACAATCCATTTCCCAACAGAAAAACGACCACCACCGCCGCAGCCGCAGCTCTTCATCGCCACCACCATTCCACCCCTCTCTGCCACCTCAGACGGCGGTGAATCACAATTTTCAAAACCCTTGGAAGAAAACTCTGTACTAACTTCACTCTCTTCATCCACATCAAAACATTCACCGTGGAAATTGACTGCTTGATGGTCGCCGGAGACGGTGGTGGAACTCCTGCGATCAGATCTGGAAATTGATTGCTTGATGGAATCCCATTCCATTTCAAGGCTTTTGAATTGTTTTGGAAGTGGGTCGTCTTCTTCATCATCATAAATCGATTTGAACACTCTTTTCATGGTGGTGGGGTGGAGGGGATTTGATTTGGTCAAGGATGGTAATAATTTGTGGGATTTGAGCTACGCATGATTTCAATTTGAATCTTGGCTTGGTTACTTCTACTTGAACTTTGATTGCTATTTGATTCAACAACGGTTGTCCGCAGTTTTGAAAGTAATATACGGGGTTGCCTCATTTGGGTTTGAAAATATTTTCTTTTGTTTTTTTTTTGGATGGGTACATTGAAACATACACCAAGTGACATCTAATTAGACACTCTCTTAACGTCTATACGAATCGTATATGTGCTATACGACTCAATGATCTAAGAATTTCGCTATTTTGATTCTGCTAGTCCTTGGGAATTATTCAGAATAGGTCTAGGGGACAAATCAATAGGAAATGCAATTGATTTGGAGTTGATCTCTTGAAAAGTATTTAGTGCGCATTTCGGACTCGTATTGAGTACGATTTTCAGATAAGGTTGCAGAGCTTTTCAAATTAGTCATATACGAGTCAATAACTCCGAGTGTTTAGTTCTATTAATAAACGTTCGAACCATTCTGATAGTTCAAAAGTTGTTGTGATCTTAAAGTTGTCCGCACTAACGTGATTATCAAGTCTACGATGATTCTTTAAAAACTTTGGTTGTTTAGTTTCATTAAATGTTCGAATCGTCTTGATGGTTCAAAAGTTGATAGTCCCAAGGTGGTTTCCGACTTCAAACCTATTAGCCTCATTAACCTTCAATATAAAATTATAGCTAAGTTATTAGCTAATCGGTTGGTGCGTTTATTGATTCAGTTGTCAGTCCGGTTCAATCGACTTTTATTAAGAGTTGTCAAATTTTGGATGGTCCCTTATTTTAAATGAGGTGATCGAGTGCTATAAAAAAAAGAGTAAGCTGCTTCTTATTAAACTGGATATTGTCAAAGCGTATGATTCTTTAATTTGGTGATATTTGAAGAAGATTATGTCTTTTATGGGGTTCTAATCTAGTATACATATAAATTAAATACATGGTTATTAAGTGTATTTTAAAAGAAAAGAAAAAAAAGTTAAATAATGATGAAGTGAGGATGGGGTAAAATGCATTAAATCTAAAGAAAGACGGTTAAAGAAAGAACTATGGAAAGGGTGAAGAAACCCATGAGTTGATGACTAGTGCTATGGTGTTTAAGGCTCTACAAAAGTGATGCGAGTTCAAAATCTTTGCAGATCATTTGTTTTTAGGGCGTTCTTGAGTCCATGTGGCGTCATTGGATGTTTTTGAGTGGCTCATCCGTGTACAAAGATGGTTTTGCACGGATTATGTGAGAGAGGAAGGAGAAGCATTTTTAACTATGAGAGGGACAACTCGGGGAAGTGGTGACGTGGCTAGCGCTTTTAGGCTTCCTATGGAGAGGCTCTCATGGTACTTGCTTATCATGGGGCCCATCACACTCAAATAAAATGTTATCTTCATTATTATTTTTGTAGGCTATACATGATCTATTTATTTATTTTTTAGTGTGTATAAGAAGATGGAGGGTAAAACCGAATCGGTCATTAAACCAAACATCTTATCGGGTCGATCAAACCAATTTTAAAAACCAGATAGCATTATAATTAGTTTAAATAAAAAGATATAATATACAACAAACAAATCAAATGTTTAGAATAATTTTAAAAACATAGTATCCTATGATAGAAACCTTTTTGATGCATGTGACATTAATACAAAGATACTCTTGGACAAAATTCATGCATTCCTCTCGTTCCTGTTAATAAACTCAGTGAGAATAAAAAATAGAATTAATTACAAAGATGACCCATGTGTTTTATACGGATTTCACTTATGGCCCCTAGGAATAAGAAACTACAAGTTTGATCCAATAGTTTACACGATTGCAACACGTTTGGCCCCTGAGTTGGATGTCCGTTAAATTACTCTGTTAAGTGAGTGCAAATTGACCAAATTATCCTTTAATATTAAGAACAAAAAAAAATTAGATTTTCTTATTAAGGACCCACCATAAGTCAAAGTCTACCACCACCCTTGAAACCCCTCAGTCCCTACCCCTACCCCCACTCGTTGTCCACAACTCCACAAGATCTGTAAGTGACCGGAACCACCACCCCGGCCTACTTGCCGACGATTCCTACACCAAATCCCTCCCGACTAATCAATCAAGAAGTGACGGAGGTGGTGAAGTAGGGTCTCCGTCGGATGTCCAATCATCTGAGGAAGTGGTAATCAAAATCCCTTGCTCAATCATTCACTTAATCGACACGCAACAAAGCATCGAACTCCCTTCCGGCGAGTTAGAAATCATCCTTCTCCGTCTGCTTGTATTAGAATCAAGGTAACCTTGTTTTCTTATCTTAAAAGCATTATGGTTAAAGCTTAGATACTAGATCCAAGTATCTGATTCGCTAAAACCTGTGGCTCTAATACCAACCTGTCACACCCCGCCTCAGGCACCCCCTGGACGTGTGCGAGCCTGATTGGTATCTTATTTCTCTAATTTCAGATTTTTTGTAAAACACAACGGAAGTCTTTTTCAAATGATCGTTTCATCATTTATCTTAACCTCAAGGGTTGTAATTGTAAATGCCAAAACTCAGTTAGAAAATAAAAAGTCTTGTATTTACTTTATAAACGTAGGGTTTCAATACCATTTTCATTTGATTACAAAACAAGTTTGAAATCAAATACATGATGAGCCACTGGAAATAGTACAGCACATGGTTGATCAGTTCCTGGTCCTATCTACTTTCTTTAGGATTTCCCTTTACACGAGGGCTGAGAATCATACGTCCATTCCATCCTTTTTCCTGGGTCAGATCTCACGTTTGCCCGTATACCCTTCTCATCATATTTTAATCATTACATGAAAAATATTTTTGAAAATAAAACGCCGTGAACGCCGATAAATACAATATCTTGACATAAATCATTTTGGCACAAACAAGTATTAATTTCATAATCACAACTTCATGTTCAATCTACACATTCAGCAGGCCCGTCCTATTCAATCGCACCACAGTATACACTGGCGTCATAGCTTATAGTAGCGGACAGGTCTACGCCTCCGGATTTGTTATAAGATAAGCACCGGCCGCAATCCGGGAATTTCACCCGAGACCCATGTATCCCTTGCAAGTTTTATGTATACCTATGGCCTGAATGTTTGGTTCGTAGAAGAACGTTAAGCATTATTTCATTAACCTTTATTTAGCCAATTTTGTAAATAAAATATTTAACACACCTTTTGAAAGAGATAAAGTATTCACATTTGTAGTGGGAATGAGCCTCTAAAGTCAAAAGCTTAGCTTCTAGTTCCTTAACTTGATTTCTCTAGTGTTACGACTTTTCTACGATCGTTTCTTCTTACACCGGGTACTAGAATGAGCGGGAATCGAACCGGGATTGTCGGGACTGGACTAGCGGGTCTCTGGAACACAATGTGAGAGTTGGTTTCGAGTTTTGGTGTGAAAAACTGATTGAATTCGTTGATCTATTTATAGGTTGAAAGTTCCACCCGTAGCGGACCGCTACACAGGCGGGTGGCGGTCCGCCACCGCCTATGATGGCGTCAGCCCTAAATGTCAGCTTCTGATTGGACCGAACCTTAATTTGCGGCTAGCGGACCATTACTGTTGGGCGTAGCGGTCCGCCACCCATACGCGTGGCAATTTCTGGAGAGTTTGCGGCTGGCGGACCGTTACCAGCTGGCGTGGCGGTCCGCCACGAGTACGCGTGTCACAAACTTCGACCATTAGTCACTATACACGTGGCTTACCCGGATTTATTGCTTAGTCAATAAGTAGCGGACTGTTATACATATGGTGGCGGTCCGCCACCCAACTTAATCTCATAGCGGACCGTTAGGCATGACCTTAGCGGTCCGCTAAGGTATAAAAATCCTAATTTTTTATTTTGAACCCTGAACTTAAGTATCATTACACTTACAGTCCCTAGGGTTTAACTTTTGCCAGATCTTGGACATGTTTGGGGTAGGTGTCACATCCTCCTCACCTTGTTTAAAACTCGTCATTGAGTTTATTCAAACAGGTGTGGATATTTCTTTTTCATTTCAGACTCCAGTTCCCACGTGTTCTCAGGTCCACGTCTGGAGTTCCATTTCACTTTCACGATTATCAATTTCTTTCTTTTGAATCTCTTTTCCTGCCTGTCCTCAATTTGCAAAGGTTGTTCCACAAATCTTAACTTTTCATCTACCTCTACATCTTGTAGTGGCATCACTAGAGATTCATCTGCCAAACACTTGCGCAGATTTGACACATGGAATACATTATGTACACCATTCATTTCATCTGGTAGTTCGAGTTGATAGGCCACAGGCCCAACTCTTTTCAAGATTTTGAATGGTCCTACGAATCTAGGACTTAATTTCCCTTTCTTTCCAAATCTTACAACGCCTTTCCAGGGTGAAACTTTCAACAGAACGTTATCACCGACGTTGAATTTTGACGGCTTTCGTCTCTTATCAGCGTAACTCTTTTGACGATCATGAGCCGCTTTCAATCTATCTTTTATCTGGATAATTTTCTCAGTTGTCTCCAGGACTATTTCAGGTCCAGACAACTGATTTTCTCCTATTTTGGACCAACAGATTGGAGTTCGACATTTACGACCGTATAAGGCTTCAAAAGGAGAGGCCTGTATACTCGTATGATATCTTTTATTATAGTAGAATTCCATTAGAGGTAAGTGGTCATCCCAACTTTCTCCAAGATCAATGACACAAGCTCTTAACTTATCTTCAAGAATTTGAATTATTCTTTCGCTATGCCCGTCCGTCTGAGGATGGTATGCAGTGCTAAGATTTGTAGGTCCAGATTTCACTCAGAAATCTCACTGATGATCGATTATCCACACACAAAGGCGGAAACAGTATGTATGGAGGTGAAACAGAGGATAGAAACAGATTTGGTGAAGATAACAGCTAACCACACTCAGAATCAACACAGGAATGATATGAAAATGTAAGAACAATGCATCAAACAAGTGCAAATTGTATTGAATCTTCAAAAACAGTGAAAGAGAAAAGTTCAGGGTTACAGCCGCTACTCACGCCCTAAACATTCTCAAACTAGGCTATTTATAGTAATTAACAGGTATCGAAACCGTGTCAACCGAAACTACTAGTTTCGGTTGAACATTTACAAGTGATAGACAAACCTGTCGAAACTACTATCTATTGAAACTATTAGTTTCGATTGAACAAATCTCAATCAAAACTAAGTAGTTTCGATGGCCCAAACTTAGACTATTAAAACAGTAAATTACATCAAATGAAATTACAATACTGAAATGACAAGTAAGTAAAACTAAGTTAACATTGTTCAAAATACATTGATGTTATCAGCTTAAATAATTCTATCTCTACAATCTGCCCCTAAGCTGTTGCATCAATGTCTTCAACTCTCCACTAAGCAGTTAGTCCTTCAGTTGGCTTCTGGATGTAAGGCTTTACATGTAGGGTCACAACCCGTTAATATGCATTTGCATTCGCTTCATCTTCATCACTGTAGGCTTGAATGTGGTTCTTGAACAGCACCTTCAGATCATATGGTTGAAACTTTAGCAGCTCCATTGGCTCAAAGATCAGCATGTCTTCCTTGCCTTCACACTCAATCACGACACTTCCAATGTTTGGATTGTAGTACCATTTCTTGAAGGTTTGGAGTTGAACAGGCACAGATTTGGGAAGGGTGATGGTCTTGTGAGTTTGTGCTGGTTTGTACCTCAAGAAGACATAAGGCTTTTTGGTTTTGGGATGAAACCTAGTCTTTGAAATTTTCTTCTTAGTCTTTCTAGGCTTCATCCCCTTGAAGTCACAGTTGACCTGGTTGTGTAGGAAGTGTTCAAAATCAGAAGCCATCATTGCTTTCCCTGTAGTTTAAAGGGAAACTTGCCTAGATCTCTCAGATCATAGAAGGGAAGAGTTTGGAAATATGTCATGTTCTTGAAGTGTTGAACTCCTCCCTTGTATCTTCTGATGATGAACAGTTTCCTCTCAGCATCGTACTTCCATCCAACTGGAGGCCTCTTCAGCTCTTGATGTTCGGCTATCCATTCATAAGTATAAGGGCTCTCCTCCTCTACAATCTTTCCCAACCAAGGTTTCTTCGGGTTTGGGTAGTTGGGATCAGAAGTTTGTTGAGTTGCAGCTTGAGTGGTGTCAGGTTCTGTTGGAGTGGGTTCTTCAGTGACTACAGGCTTCACTATGTTGACTTGAACATCTTCGTCAGTTTGATTCTCATCAGATAGAGCTTGGATTTCATCTCCTTCTTCAGTAAAGTATCTGACTCTTTCAGTCTCTAGCTTCTCAGTAGGTAGAATTTCTGGGTATAGATCATTGTAGCCAAAGTTGTCAATCTCATCTAAGAGGGCATTGTGCTCATCGTCAGATGCCACTACTTCTTCATCCAGAACCACCACTTAAACATCAGTTTCAGTTCCCTTCCCTCGCTTCCTAGCTGTTCTTCTTTCACTAGCCGAGGGAAGGTCGAACTCTTGCTCTTCAGTTTTTACTTCTACAGTTTCCTTTGTCTTTGCAGCAGGTTCAATGACAAAGGCAGGGGAAGAGGGTTCAACACCTGAGGTGGTCTCCCCTGAACTGTAGAAGTGGTTGCTTGTTGCTGAACAGGCTTGACTAGATAATCCTTGAGTTGGTCAACAAGTTCAGATAAAGCTTTGAAATCTTGTTGTTGTTGAGAAATAAGCTTTTGTTGTGTTTCTAGCTGAGTTTGTTGAACCTCAAGTTGGGTGTGTAAACCCCCAAATTCCAGCTTTAAGTCCTTAACTTCTTCTTTACATTAATCCAACTCAGTCTTCAAACTTTCAATAACTTTGTCCTTTTCTTGGACATGATCTTGTAGTTTCTTCACTTCTAAACTGAGGGTTTTGACTCTTGGGACAGATGATGAGGGTTCATATGCAGGTGATGAGGGAGGTGTGGGAATATGTACATGTTGAGGTGATGGTGGTGGTGTAGGCTGTGGTGTTGGTTGAGGTGAGATATGTTCTGGAATGTCAAACAGAGACTCAGAAGATGATGATAATTCTTCAAGACCGATTTTTATCTTCTTAGCTCTTGGCTATTCCGGCTCATAGTCCGAGCCAGAGTCGGCTTGTCTCTTAGATGAGGATGCAGGATGCTCTGTCCTTTCATCAGAATCGGACTTGTAATAGTCAAAGACATATATCCCTGCATCCAGAGTCCCACTTGACTCTGTGACTTCCTACTCGACACCTTGTGCACCAGCTTCAATATTAACCACTGGTTCGATAGGAATCTGTACTTCTTCTAACTCTGTATTAATGAAAGGAGCATCAATAACGGGTTCATCAATGGGTTGCTCTTCTTCTTGGTCACGAGGAATTTCCATTTCAACCTCGGGTTCAACATTTTGTTCTTCTTCATTCCCTTGATCCTGTTCCGTCTCCTCTTGTTCTTCCTCAGACAAGTCATCAGCTTCTTCAATTGGTAAGTCAGGAACAATGTCTGGTACTACTTCTTCCTCCTCATCAATCACATGGCCAAACAAAGGGATATCAACTATTACTCTGTTTGTTCTTTTATTTTTGATTTTCATGTAGCTCAGAGTCTTTGCTCCCATATGATCAAACACCAAGATATTTCCTCCCTGTTGAAGATCTGGATGGAGATGATTTATGATGATCTGAAGAAATCTGGGATAGACTAAAAACTTTTCTTTCACAGCCCCAGTTAGATTTTCTTTAAGTTGTGTGAATACCAACCCTAAAAAGTTGTAGTTCCTGCCTTTGATCAAGCCCAATATAGCAGATGCCACCATTGTATTTGTAGAGTTAAACCACCTTTTCTAATTGACAGGCAATGGATGAAAACATGCACAAAGTATCTCTAGTGAGCTGGAAGTGAGTTCTTAATGATTTGGGCACTCTTGAATTCATCTGGATGGCCCATTCTTCTAAAGCATTCCTTTATGTAAAAGTTTGGAAACTCTATTGGTGCTTCTGGATTATCATTAAACAACAACACTTGTCTTATTGTGGCTTTAGGAAATATAACCTCTTGCTCACGAACTGTGGCCCTTATGTGCTCCACATTATCAACAGTAACTAACTCAGCAATTTCCCAGAACTCTCTAATAGATGCTTCAAAGACATGAAGGTTGTGACTGATGGTAAAGCTGATGTTTGAATTTGCCAGGAAATTCAGGACTGGAACGAACTCGGCACTCTTTGGATCATTAGCATCAAGGAAAGCACAAACATTGTGCCTTTTAACAAATAGTAGATCCATATCTACAAACACACAAGATTAATCAAGTTTGATACTTAGAGAAATTTCAGAATAAAACTGATTGAAACTTTTTGGCCCAACACTTAGACAATTTCTGAAACAGGCCCTATCGAAACTACTAGTTTCGATCTAAACAACAAGTTTCGGTCAACACTTAGAAAATTTCAGAATAGGCCTTATCGAAACTACTAGTTTCGGGTAAAAAGCAATCGAAACTTCTAGTTTCGATCAACACTTAAAGAAATTTCAGAACTAGGTGACCGAAACTAAATAGTTTCAGGCAAAGAGACTTAATACTTGGGCAAATTTGGGTATCAAAACTACTAGTTTCGATTGAAAACCTGTTTAAATTTTGAAAAACCCATCTTAATAGAAAAACACCCCTTTTATCAAAACTACTTAGTTTCGATGCCCAAACCTTGAACATACTTAAACACACAGAATCAAGACTCAAAGAAATTTACAGACTTATATACACATGAAATACACGAAAAAGATAAAAGAAGGAGTAAGAGTAGCCTGTGAGTGTCGAAACTCCATCTTACCAATGATTCAAAGACAAATATGCAAATATGTACACAAAGATGTAAGATATTAACTATGGTGAGTCTATGAACAGAAACTAAGCCTTGATCGGCCATTAATATGAAGCGTTAGTCATGAAGATCTTTCCATCTCAAACCCTAGGTTTGTTCACCTTACATTTCAAACAGAAACCTTAACAAGATCTTCACCTGATGATGAAGATGATGGAGACGACGGGGGAATCAGGTTACATATACTAATTTCGCAAGCTTAGACTGAGGGTTTTGAGAGCTTTTATATGTGAGAGAGAAGGTGTAAAAGATTCGGAGAAGGTAAAGTGAAGCTTGACGACGACGAAACCTTATTATGAAAACACTTAATTTTCTCATGTGGCAAAAGACGAAAAAGCCCCTGACGAAACAACTAGTTTCGATAGATTCAAGTAGTTTCGATTGAAGAAATTGTTTCGGGTGACTAAAGTAGTTTGGGGTGAAGGGATTGTTTCGGGTGAATTGGGGTAGTTTCGATTAAACAAAAACGTATAAGAAAAATAGAACTAAATTAGTAAAATATTTAGAACTTTATACAAAAATAAAATATTCACAAGTTATTTACACTTATCTTCTTGGAAAAGATCCAACATGAAATCAGATCTGGTTAGTCTCTTGAAACACTTACTTTTGCAATCAACTAATGTGAGTCCCTGAAGATAGCTAAAATTTATGCAAAGTAAACCCGAACATTTTTTTGTTCATAGTTTTTCATGTGATTAAGTGGCACCATTTAAGCACGATACAAGGTGTATCCCACATATTGAAATAAAATGGTTTTGAAAACCTATCAATCCTCAGGAAATACCCGTATTCATCCTATCATCTTTTTCTGATTGGCCAAGGTACCATCTTAGTAAGTCAAAGATACCACCAAAATAAAATAATAAATCCAAGTGGATTAGAAGATGTAAAAATGAAAGATATCCAAATGGATATTAAAAGATACGAACATTCTAGATCTTTGTGTAAGCAAAACAGAAGAAGTCGTAAAATTATCCAAGCGGATAGGAAAAGGTTGAACACACGAGATCTTTGCGTAAGCAAAAACAGACGGGGTCAAATCATCCAAGCAGATGGGAAAAAGATGAACACGTGAGATCTTTGCGTAAACCAAACATACGGGGTCATCGACGATAAATATCGTTACTTTGACGGTCACCTGGCGTATGAATAGGAATCCAACATGTAGGACTGTATCTGATTGAATTGGTTTTCTTAATAGACAAAATGGGTTAGATGTTTCAATAATGAGTTCAATCACACAAGTATGAGATAAGATTTAGGTTTTTTCACACTACTTACAAGTTTTAACCATATGTCGGGCCTACCAGCTATACCTCAACCAAACATACGGGGTCATCGACGATAAATGTCGTTACTTTGACGGTCACCTGGCGTATGAATAGGAATCCAACATGTAGGACTGTATCTGATTGAATTGGTTTTCTTAATAGACAAAATGGGTTAGATGTTTCAATAATGAGTTCAATCACACAAGTATGAGATAAGATTTAGGTTTTTTCACACTACTTACAAGTTTTAACCATATGTCGGGCCTACCAGCTATACCTCAGTAAACACCATCGCTTTTGGTCCATTCTATGTTCAAGAGATGTGATCAGACGCTATCATTTCTCAAAGGTCAGATTCAATTTTCCTCTAACAAAACCACTTGTAAGACTGTACACAAAGCAATTCTTTTCAAGTTTGACATATTAAATTCTCATTTCTCCCCCAAAAGAATTGCTAGAAAAATAAAAAAGAAACTATACACAAATGTGAAATCTTTTTGGAAATTTTCTTGACTGTTAAGCATAAACATAAAACAACTAAGATACACAAGGATTACTGAAAATTGATCATGCCAAGCATCTCCACCAGTTGGGCATATCTGGTGGAGTCAAAAGCCTTTGTGAAGATGTCTTCGGTTTGGTTGTCGGTTTTGACCGCAACGATCTAAATATGTTTCTTTTCAACACAATCACGGATAAAATGATGTTTGATCTCGATGTGTTTGGTTTTGGAATGCTGAACTAGGTTTTTGGTGATATGGGGAACGATATTGTTGTCACAAAGAATGGGTGTCTCATGGAATGTGATCCCATGGTCAAGCATCTGATGGTGTATCCATCTGACTTGGGAACAACAAAGGGCGGCGGCAATGTATTCGGCTTCGGCGGTGGATTGGGAAACAGTGGATTGTTTCTTACATTGCCATGAGACAAGGCGGTTGCCAAGGAACTGACAACCTCCAGAAGTGGATTTACGGTCTAAGTTGCATCCCCCGTAGTCTGAATCTGAATATGCCACAAGATCAAACAAATCATTCTTAGGATACCAAAGACCCAATTTTGGCTTGTACTTTAAATATCGCAAAATACGTTTGACAGCAGATAAATGAGAGAGTTTAGTGTAGATCCCCGGGTGTCTCGGATCGTTACGTACGAGTGTGTGACTAATCGAACAGGGTGCGGAATACCCGTGACTAGTTGGAGTATCAAGCAACACAAGGTAAACCGACAACAACAACACGAAATAATTCAAACTTTGTCTATTGATAATCACATCCGATTATAGTGAGAATGAATGCGTACATAATTCAGTCACTAACTGGCTATATATACTAAGACATGTTACCTGCGCACTTAGCAAGTGCGTAGGGATTAACTCATGCGTACTTAGCAAGTACGCATCCTTTGTGCATGCGTACTTGCTAATTACGCAGGAACTATATCCTGCGCACTTGCTAAGTGAGCACAACACTATACAAAGATAAACCAAGTACAAGTACCTACATATACGTTTACAACTCGATAAACCAATACATACAGATACTAAATACAAATACAAGTACAGAAAGTAAAGTACAAAAGCATAAGACAACATCCAGAGTGTCTGTCACACAAACGTGCTCCAACAAACTCCCCTTGACAACAGCTCTAGATTATCTTCGGTCTTCAACCACCTGCAGCTCTAGCTTCCCATCTTCAGCTTGTAGTTAAGACAAAACTTGACTAGCTTGTCGTATCTTGATGCTTGAAGCTTCGTCCATTCTTCCGTGTAGATGCATTATTTTTCATTGAGAGCTGTCAGATCTTTCAAAGAGAAGTTGATGAAAGTGATTTCATCAAAAACCCTGATCAGTTCCTTCAGCTCCAAGCATCCACTCACGGACCTTACTCTTCCCATCACCACTGCCTCGCCCGTCTTTGGGTCCACGTACCAGTACCATATGTTGCCAAGGATATCCTGAGATAACTTGCTCAAGGGTATCTTGGTTTCACACAGCATTGGCTTGTAAACCCGCTTCTTTAGGCTTCTGTTAGTCACAGGATGTTTGACTGCCTTATCCTGGACTTTCTTGGGCATTTGAGGCTTGAAAACTTCAAAGTTTCCTGATCTTCCCTCTCGCTGTAGTGTATTCCACAAACCCATTGCTACTGCGTGCTTAGAATTACCCAGCAACTCTCGGTTTGCAAGATTCACCAGATTATACTTCGGCAGGGAGCTGAACGCCTCACTTGTAGGTTTCAAGTACTAAACCCCACCTGCTCTTTTAATGGCGAACAACTTCTTGTCGTCGTCGAAATTGACAGACAAGATCATACCTGTAGCTCCATGTTTGTCTATTATGGATGTCTTTTGCCAGACAGGAGCTTGATCTTTAGTAAACCATCCGCAAGGATATTTACTCTTCTACGCTTCCGGATCAACAGGTTAGGGACCGGTGGGAGAGACTTCATTTGAGGTTGTTGCACCACTAACCTCAGCAATGAATTCAGGCTCGACTGAACCTGTGTTAGTAGTAGCTTCAAAGGCTTGAGCTTCAAAAATCTCTCCATCCTCAAGCTCGTAAACTCCTTCATCGTCTCCTTTTGGAAACTCCACCACAACATCTTCATCTTCCACATCCCACTCATCATCAGACTCGATCTCTCCTTCTTCAAGGTTGCTGAGAGCATCGATCTGAGCTTTTTTGGAATAGTCTGTCTCTATCATAAGTATAACCTCATCAGATAGGTCATAAAGTACATCAGCCGGAGACTTTCCTTTATTACCCCCACTACCCAATGCATCACCTTGACCAGACTCCCCCTCAGCCATAGGCACAGCAAAGATAGGAACAATAGCTAGCGCTTGTTGCTCACTACTTCCACTAGGACCGAATTCAGGATCCTTGTCTGTGTCATCATCCTTAGTCAAATCGACTAGGTGACAAGCCTCATCAGCACTAGGCTTGGATGGCATCTCCTTCTCCTTCAACAGTTCCTTAATATTCTCCCCCTAAGCAGCAAGCGCGTTGGTCAGGTCACAAACCAACTAGACCATCACCTCATGCTCTTTTCTTTATAGATCACCAGCCTTCGTCTGCTTCCTTAGAGCGACTACTTCATCAATCAAAAAATTGATCTGACCTTGTTTTTTATCAGACTCCTCCCTTGACTTCCGTACCGTTTCAAGTAGACTGGCTACCAGTGTCTCTAGTGTAGCAATCATTGCATCCCTTGGATCAGGATCCCTAGATGTAGATGCCTTGGCTGTATGATGAGGAAAGGTGAAGATGTCATCAAAGTTGAACCCGCGGGTGAAATCACCATAAGAGAAGGGCTCACTTAGTGGTTGAAGGGTGGTAGTGGGGATAGTGGTTACGATGGTTGTAGTTTCAAAGGTGGTTGGGGTGATGGTAATCGACTCCATCTGAATTGGACTCACCACCATCACCTGGTCAGCAGATTGGAACGGGAGGGATACTATAATAGGAACCTCCTCTGTGAAAGTAGTGGCAGCCACCTCAGCACTAACATGTGACTGCCCCCTTCACTGGTAGAGCTGGGTTGAGGTTGAGGTTTGTCACACCCCGACCGATGGCGGAATCATCGAGGCGGACAATGGAATGATTGTTCATAAGCACATGATGACTAAAATGTTGCATAATTCATTAGTTAAATTTAAAGACAACATAGATCCAAATACAATACATTACAAATAACCTAGTCTAGTTCAAAACATTGATTTATTTAACTAGGTCCATAGTTCTTAAGTGGAGAAATCTTCGGCAAGTAGTCACATATCCAAACCTGAAACATCATTTAAATCAAGTGTCAACTAAAAAGTTGGTGAGTACATAGGTTTAGTAATTCCGGTAAATAGTAGTTGTAAATTGTTTGCAACTCATTGTTTATCTTGTTAAACATAGTATATATGATGTATCATTTATTTAATCACAATTTAAACCGAGTTTGACGCGCTTGAACAGAGCACAACAGCTAAGTCCGGTATGTTTGAATATAGTTACCCACTATATCCGATATGTTTGAATATAACACGCGGTTATATCCGAGTATGCAGTAATAAACACCCTAACCGGGTGGGCTGGTCAGGCACAATAGATCTATCAATATTACAGTTGGTTGTCTTGTGTTTAAATGTATGTACATCCAAAGAATAAGCATATAGTCTCATGTATAACACGTACAAACAATGTGAGTAGCATGTATAATGTTTCACCCCAAAACGTATAAAAATGTAAAATATGGGCTATGTAACTCACCTTGGAAGCGGGTATTTTTCCACGCCACATGCCATCTCTTGATACATGTTTCCCTCAGTAACCGAGGTGTGTTGTGCTTTGAGAATACGGGCTTGGATATCGTTATGAATACGAACACTATGAAGCATGATACGTTCTTTACGACTCAAAGCGTCGGCTACAACGTTTGCTTTGCCAGGGTGGTAGCGAATCTCGCAGTCGTAGTCGTTAAGAAGTTCAACCCATCGTCGTTGCCTCATATGAAGCTCTTTTTGATTGAAAATATGTTGGAGACTTTTGTGGTCGGTGAAAACCACGCATTTGGTGCCATAAAGATAATGTCTCCAAATTTTCAAGGCGAAAACGACAGCACCAAGCTCGAGATCATGGGTCGTATAGTTCTTCTCATGGACTTTGAGTTGACGTGATGCGTATGCAATTACTTGACCTCGTTGCATAAGAACACAACCAAGACCTTGGTTGGATGCATCACAATAAACGACAAAGTCGTCATTACCACTAGGAAGAGTTAGAATAGGAGCATTGCAGAGCTTGTGCTTTAGAGTTTGGAAAGCTTCCTCTTGCTTGGGTCCCCACTCGTAGTGCTTACCTTTGTGAGTCAAGGTAGTGAGTGGAACCGCAATCTTGGAGAAATTTGAGATGAAGCGATGATAATAACCCGCTAGTCCAAGGAATGAACGAATCTCGGTAGGAGTCTTGGGAGTACTCCAATTCTTTACCGCCTCGATCTTTGCCGGGTCCACATGAATTCCCTTATCGTTGACTATGTGTCCCAAAAATTGAACTTCCTTTAGCCAGAATTCACACTTGGAGAACTTGGCGTATAGTTGTTCTTTCTTCAAGAGTTCTAAAATCAAACGAAGATGTTGTTCATGCCCCCTTTCGTTTTAGAATAGATGAGAATGTCGTCAATGAAAAAAATCATGAACTTGTCCAAATAAGGTTTGCATACACAGTTCATGAGGTCCATGAAGACTGCAGGTGCATTAGTCAACCCGAAGGGCATGACCATGAACTCGTAGTGACCATATCTGGTCCGAAAGGTAGTCTTCGGAATGTCTTCATCGAGAACACGAAGTTGATGGTACCCGAAACGAAGGTCAATCTTGGAGAAACATGTTGAACCTTGAAGCTGATCGAAAAGATCGTCGATACGGGGTAAAGGATAACGGTTCTTAATTGTAAGCTTGTTGAGTTCATGATAATCGATGCACATTCGAAACGATCCATCCTTTTTCTTTACGAATAGCACGGGAGCACCCCAAGGTGAATGGATCGGGCGGATGAATCCTTTGGATGAGAGTTCTTGTAATTGACTTGCAAGCTCTTGCATCTCGGAAGGTGCAAGACGATAGGGGGCTTTTGCCACGGGAGTTGCCCCGGGCACAAGGTCGATACGAAACTCCACTTGTCTAGGGGGAGGAAGACCAGGTAAATCCTCGGGGAATACCTCGGGAAAATCTCGGATGATTGGAATGTCTTGCAATTTCTTACCCTTGTCTTTCGTGTCAACTATGTGGGCCAAGAAGGCAACGTACTTTTTCCGCAAGTACTTTTGTGCCAATGTGCAAGACATGATTTGAAGACCACGACATGGTTTTTCACCAAAAATAACTAACGTGTTGCCCGAAGGGAATGGTATACGAATGCACTTTTCGTAGAAAATAACCTCGGCATGGTGCTTGGATAACCAGTCCATGCCAATTATAATATCGAAACTTCCCAATTGCATTGGAAGGAGATCAACAGAGAATTTGTGATTATTAAGCCCGAGATTGCAGTCGCGGATAACAGAATTTATAGTAATAGATTTTCCGTTTGCTATCTCCACGGAATAAGAATTGTCAAGTTTCGTTCTTTGTTTAGCAAGTCGAGATTCAAAGGTGAGAGATACAAAACTCCTATCGGCACCGGTATCAAATAAAACGGATGCATAATGATTGTTTACGAGAAACGTACCGTTTATCACGTCGTTGTTTGCTTGAGCCTCATTAGCGTTTATGTTAAACGCTCGTCCTTGGGGACCACCTTGTTGATGAAGTTTTGGGCATCGGTCACGAAAATGGTTTGGGTCTCCACATTCGTAACATGCCCGACCATTGAGAGGTGCAAGATAGATTGGACGGTTGACTGGAGCAGCTTGATGGACCAGAGGACGGGTACGGCAAGTAGTGACCATGTGTCCATATCGTCCGCAGCTTGAGCACAATCGGCATGGTAGGTTGGCAGGATGATGGTACTTGCAGGTTTGGCATTGGGGATTCGGGCCCTGATAAGTTTTTGGGTTTTGACCCAAAGGGGCCACTTGAATAGCAGGCACAGCGGGAGTTACGGCTGCGAAGTTTCGGCCCTTTCGTTTCTTGTTACGGTTAGAAGACTCGGGTTTTACATCTTTGACGGCCGCAAGAGTAGAAACAACCTTCTTGGAACCCTTTCTTGTTAAGGTTCCGGCTTTGACATGGTTGTCGGATAGTGTAGCAGATAGACGGATATCAGCTTCAAGTGTAGGAGGATTGCTTCCTAGCACAGCATCATGAATTTGCATAGGTAGGCCGCCTATGTATTTTTCAATCCACCGAGCAAGGGGAGTGATCATATGAGGCACCAGCAGACTTAGCTCTTGAAACCAGGTGGTGCCAGATTATCCCCGCTGTCTTGGGCAAGATCCCAAAACTTAGCCTCGAGCTTCCTCATTTCATTCTGAGGACAGAATTCATCAGTCATGGCCTTCTTCAGATCATCCCATGATAAGGATGTAGCAACCTCAGCACCACGAGTGCGTTTCTCACCGTTCCACCAGGTGAGGGCTCTCTTTTGGAGTACACTTGTGGCATAACGAACCCGAAGATTATCGGGACAGTCGCTGTTTAGGAATGTGCTTTCCATGCTTTCAAACCATTGAAGTAGGCCGGTAGCACCTTCAGTCCCGAAGAATTTTGTAGGATTGCACGAGTAAAAGTGCTTAAACGTGCAGTGAGGCGGGTTGGTACCACCGTTCCCCTGGATGTTGTGAGACCCGTCACTGTTGTTATTTGCTTGGGTCATTTGCCCTACCAGCTAGGCAAGAAGAGTAGCAAGATCCGGGTTGGAAGTGCTAGAGTTTGCACGTCGAGGAGGCATTCTAACACCATAAGAAAAGACAATGATATTTTAGATAAGGCGGATATATATGAGTTATAGCGGGAAATAATGTAAGCAGGAAAACGGGATTCATCATGACGCGTGCCAGTGCATGTGTATTTATTCTAAGTTGATGGGGGAAACTAAGTTATCTATTCCGGGTAGGACATGATGTTATAGATCATTATTTGCATAATAGGAATTGCCGGGACTTGCGTGCATTACAAATCGTCATTACGTGTGCACCCGTAATGATGATTTGCTTTGCATGTTTGTCTAGTTCTTCCTATCTTGCTATAACGTCCCCAAATTTTGAGTTTAAGTTTGGATTGTATCCTTGCGAATACATTGACTTATCAACGTTAAATAATTCCCCGAAACTTTCTAAGAGACATGCTTTAGCCTATAGGTAAACACTCACTTCAGGAATTCCCAGGAAAGCATACGGGTCCGTTTATTTGGATTTATACGAAATGCTTTCCTAGACAGAAAACCCAATGTACAGGTGTCACCCTTCCAGATTGCACGTGTCCTTTACTGGTCTCAAGAAATTAAGTCGTTGACGAGATAAGATTTGATAGACTTGAGAGTCTATGAGTATAAAATGTGTAGAAATGTTGCAAATAGTAAGGAAAGAGTATGGATAACGATGTGTAGTGTATTTGTTTGCATAAGTTTGTTTGTCAAATATGTATGTAAAGTATGTATCATGTATCAAAGTCTTGTATGTATGTGTATAAGTCTCATGTACCAAACTCGGGAAAATTCAAATAATACCTAACTACAAATAATTCACATAGCAATTTATCATTTAGCACATAACACATAAAAGGGAGTCCTAGGGTTATAGTCTAGGTCATTGTGTCTAATAACCTAATTCCCTATAACCATGGCTCTGATACCAATCTGTCACACCCCGACCAATGGCGGAATCATCGAGGCGGACAATGGAATGATTGTTCATAAGCACATGATGACTAAAATGTTGCATAATTCATTAGTTAAATTTAAAGACAACATAGATCCAAATACAATACATTACAAATAACCTAGTCTAGTTCAAAACATTGATTTATTTAACTAGGTCCATAGTTCTTAAGTGGAGAAATCTTCGGCAAGTAGTCACATATCCAAACCTGAAACATCATTTAAATCAAGTGTCAACTAAAAAGTTGGTGAGTACATAGGTTTAGTAATTCCGGTAAATAGTAGTTGTAAATTGTTTGCAACTCATTGTTTATCTTGTTAAACATAGTATATATGATGTATCATTTATTTAATCACAATTTAAACCGAGTTTGACGCGCTTGAACAGAGCACAACAGCTAAGTCCGGTATGTTTGAATATAGTTACCCACTATATCCGATATGTTTGAATATAACACGCGGTTATATCCGAGTATGCAGTAATAAACACCCTAACCGGGTGGGCTGGTCAGGCACAATAGATCTATCAATATTACAGTTGGTTGTCTTGTGTTTAAATGTATGTACATCCAAAGAATAAGCATATAGTCTCATGTATAACACGTACAAACAATGTGAGTAGCATGTATAATGTTTCACCCCAAAACGTATAAAAATGTAAAATATGGGCTATGTAACTCACCTTGGAAGCGGGTATTTTTCCACGCGTGTAGGTGATAAAGATGTTGAAGTCTAAGCACGTTGAAACCCTATGTAGATAAATGGGTATTATTGTATGTTTACATGTGCGTATTGGTATTTAATTGTGTATAGGTTTATAATAGCATTTCTTAGTGTTATTTGCATAAAAAGTTGTCCAGATTTACTTGAAATTACTGATTTGATCGAAACTGTTTATAGTTGTGACAGGTATCGAAACTATGTTCAATCGAAACTATTAGTTTCGATTGACCATTTACAAGTGATACACAGAACTGTCGAAACTACTATATATAGTTTCGATTGACCATTTACAAGTGATACACAGAACTGTCGAAACTACTATATATTGAAACTACTAGTTTCGATTGATCATTTACAAGTGATACACAGGCTGTCGAAACTACCCTCTATCGAAACTTACTAGTTTCGATTAATCATTTATAAGTGATATGCAGGCTGTCGAAACTACCATCTATCGAAACTACTATCTATCAAAACTATAGTTTCGATTGACCATTTACTCAATCGAAACTAAGTTGTTTCGATGGCCCAGACTTTAGAAAATAAAACAGTAATTTTTTCAGAACAATGGTTTGTCCGGTAATCGATGTTTTGGAGTCGTGACTTCGATTGTTTCAGCTTGCCTTATGATAATAGAAGGTAAAGAAACGAAGTTGAGGATTCTTACGTGGTCACAAAGGGATGGACGGCAGAGTCTTAAATCTGAGAATGTCTAGAATGAGAATCGAGCTTCTGGATGGGATTAGCCTCTACAACCTTGGTCACAGCTTCACGCAGAGATGGCGATTGAAATGGTGCCTTTAATTTGGAGTGAGATTGGGTGGAAGAGGTCGCGAGCTCGAGCAGGTCCGACTATGGCTTTTTATAGCCGAGCTTGATTTCTATGTTAAAACGTGCAATTGGACACGTTCCGACACTAGTCTGGACGAGACGAAACTAACCATACATTCAACACGCGTGGAGGTGGTCTGTCGGGCACGAATTCGAACGTGGGTTTCTCGGCCACCAACAGGATCAGACGATCCTTATGTTGGGGAGACCAATTGGTCGGGGCCTTTTGTTCGCATGGGGAAGACGAGTTCAGGGATGCCTGTAGCGGCTGTCGAGGTGCAGGGGACAGCCCTGTCGGGGTGTTCGCCGGAAACTATCTCGGACCGCCGGACAATGTAGGGGACGACCGGAAATGCGAATTGGGGTTTGGCAGATTTGGTCCTTGTAGTTTTGTTTTGATTTAATTCGGCCCCTGAGATAATTACGGATGAGTCCTTGTAGTTTTATTTGTACAGAAATAGTCCCTCAACTGATTTTAGCTTAAAACCTTTTAGTTTGAAAAGTTTCAAAACAACCCCTTATCTTTTATAAAAATAATTAATTTAATTTCTTTTAAATTTTTAAATATATTTTATAAACTTATATTATTATTGTTGTTATAAATAATTTTTATAAAAGTTAGTTATCTTATTCTAAATAGGTTATTTTATTAAATATGGAACTTTTAAATTAGATTTTTTATATAGAAATTGTATATAAGTTTTAAAACTTATAAAATTTTAATTAATTTAAATCCGTAAAATGAAAATGCCCATTTGTATAAAACTAAATAAAACACTCACATTTTATTTAATTTGAGAATGATTACACGATAATTATATTATAAGTGCGCGAATGAAAAATCCGAAATGTCACAAGGTTGAGGTAGAGGGTGATACAGTGCTCACGGCCTCAGTGATTGGCTGCCGTGACACATGAGTTTCAACCTCTCTAAGGATATCCGCAAATGGACTACCCCCCCGACGCTTCACACTTCTTTCTCTTCTCTGTCTTTGGAATTCAGAATCCGAATCAGAGTCTGGTTCATATTCACTGCCAGTACTTTCTTGTCTTTGTCGTTTGGAAGATGACTCGGGAAGGGAAACCTTTGTCAACTTCCTGGGGTGTGATTGATCTGGTGCATCACCAGAGTCATATGAATCAGATTCAGTGGCTTCAAGCACCATCTCCTTCGTCGTGTTCGTCATCACCACCATCACTAGAATCATCACTCTCAGACTCTTCATCTCCTTATGCATCCTCCTCTACTTGTTCATCTGAGTGTTCACTCAGTTCAGGCTCCGACTCTGCACTAAACCATCTTAGATCTGGAGGGGCCACATACGCTTCATTGATTAAGTGGTCAAAGAGAGGAGTATGCACAGGGGCAGGTTCTACACTGCCTGGCGTAAGGAATTGAGAAAACACTCTTTTTGCCACCGTCTTGACTTGAAGTCTCTCCCCAATATCCGGTAGATTTGGCAACGCATCATTTATCAAAATTTGCATAAATCTGGGGTACAACAGGAATCTAAACCTCTCCGCCATATTGATTTGATCGGTTAAGGCTTTGTAGATGTATCTGGAGAAGTTATAGCCCTTGTTAAGAGACAATCCAACCATAGCAGCCGCCAGGTCATGACCTATTGCATTATTTCCTGCTTTTCGTGATGAGATGCACATGATCATGACGTGGGCATAGTACCTCCATTGGTCTAATAACCACATCTTCTTGTATGAGGCATAGTCTCTAGCACCGACATATCCCATTCTCTGCCTCCAACACCCATCCACAAAGTAATCAGGATAAGTAACTGGGTCGGTTGCTAGATCTCTGAATTGTAGAACTCTCCTGATGGTGTCTTCTGAGATAGCAATATCATGACCTGCCACAGTAGCCCTAATGACGTTTGGGGTTACCGTATAGTCATGATCTGCTGTCTCCCAAAACTGTTCCAGATAAGGTCTTGAAACGATTGGATCAGCAGCAATGGCATAGCTGATCTTGGAACGATTCAGAAAGTCCAAAATCTCTCTATACTGAAGTGCAGCACCCTTCCATTCTGGATTTGTGAGAGCAAGAAGATTAAACTCACTAGTAATTGCACGAGCCATCACTGCAAAAACACACAATGAACACTATAAGAACAAATAGACTCATTGGAATTGAACAGACATAACGAGTTATAGCACATGCACATAGACTGAAGTTCCAAACTTAGAAAATTTTCAAGTTTGCCCTTCCTGCGTATTTGTCAAGTACGCAGTTGGTTGTTCTTGCGTACTTAGCAAGTACGCATGAATTACTTCTTGCATACTTGTTAAGTACGCATGAACCCATACTTAGAAAGTTTTTCAAATTTCCAGAATCCAATAATGTGTGATTTTGTTGTGGATTATGGTCACCACAAGGTCGGAAACAGTGTTTAGGACATATAGGACCAAAACCAACAACAAGATCATGCTACAACCGGTCATATTTCGACCTAACTTTGGTTTGACGTAACCCACGGCTAAACCAAGAGGTCAAAACCAAAATCAAACCATGTTAAGGACAAATTTGGTATACTTGAGCTTCGATTAGTGATTTCTAACTAATTATAGGTCTTAATTTGCATCAAAAACATCCAAAATCGGTTTAAAAATCATCATCAAAACCCTAGTTCTACAAGTTCAAGAAAGCGATCCAAAATACGTGATTTTGTGGATGAAATCGTCTGAGAATCTTAGCAAATGTTAGTTAGGTGAAGATGAAACTAAGATCGGGATGAAAAACTCGTTTGGATACACACAAATTTACGAGGAAAAATGTGTCGAGAGTATAAGCACAGTGTTGTTTGTTTGAAAGTGATAAACTGAGAAAAGTTTCTAACACATGTATATATACCCCTCACTAATAGGTCGTGCGTACTTAGCATGTACGCAAGACTTAACTCATGCGTACTTAACAAGTACGCATGACTTAAGTCTTGCGTACTTGTAAGTACGCAAGGTTTAATTCCTGTGTACTTGTTAAGTACGCAGAAACCCTTGAGTGCTCAAATTTCAACTCAAATTATGAAGATTTGTCAAGTCAAATAGCGAACCGGATATGAACGTTCAATCTAGAGGTTTCATAACAATTCAAGGAAGTAAAAACACAAATATTTTTTTTGGCTTTTCTTAACTTTTGATAAACTGTACTTAAAATCTTTTTGTCATTTTTGATAATGATTCAACTGTACATGAAATAAAAATCTTATTGAGCTTTTCTAAATGGAGATATACAAGTATATACCATGGTTGCAAAAGTCGCTAGACGCTGCCAGGTCGGTCGACTGGGGAGTTGCGAGTACTCGGATCAGGTGGGGAGTACTCGGACATGGTAAATTATAAAGAAATTAATGTTCGGGAAATTATATATATGTCAAATATCATAAGTTTACTAATATTTATAACAAAATTTGTGAATATCAATGTAAATCAAAAGGATACATGTTTAAATACTAAAGTATTTCAAAAATTGATATTCATTATTTAATATTACAGACATAGTAATTATTTAATTCTCGTCTTCCAATGTATCTCCGTGAAAAAAAATCCAACAAAAATCGGTGAAAAATAGCGAAAATTGGTGAAAAACAGCAAAAATCGATGAAAAACAGTGAAAATCCGAGTTGACCGAGTTGGACCGAGTTGGCCTGAGTTTGACCGAGTTGGACCGATTCTGAGTAGTGTTGACCGAGTTGAGAAAAGGGCCTCGACACTCTACCGAGTACCGAGTACTCGGCCGCCTACGCCAAGTTTTACAACACTGGTATATACACACAATCTCTTTTTGGTCGAAGTCATGAGCAGAGGATCATATCAGGCTATTATAAGCAAAAATGATACACAATAAACATAAAAGAATATGGGATCATGTCATGAATTACTACTTACGCATACGTAATAAGCAATATAAACAAGTAATTCAAGTTGGCAACATTACAAGATTTGAAACCATAAGCACCTTAGTATCATTTTCGTGTGTGTTTAGGTAATAATTATAAGTATACAACGTATACCCCACAGTTATGCTATTTAAATTTAAATGTGCACTATCTCAAGGCATCTTAGATTTTCCCAATGATTTTCAAAACTTCCAGAATGAAGTTACATCAGTTAGCATAGAAAAAATCAAGCAGAATCCATAAGGATTATCAGGAATCAAAAGATTCAGAATCGAGTGATTCATTTGTCTTGGTTTTATGGAATTTCTTCTGTGAATATCAGTATGATGATTCAGGATAATAAGTATGGTGTCTGAGGATTTAGGTAAGGGGATCCAATTTTTATCTAGATTTGATTTCAATGAATCAGGAGTGATTCAAGGGTGAATATATGCTCAACGGTTAATGTCAAGACATATCTTGATTCAATCTCTCATTGCATACTTATGAGTATGGGCAGTGAGATGAACCGCAGTAATTGTGCTAACGACCTAACCCGAAACTGGTCTTAGAAGAAAATACTTGCCAAAATCTTACATCCTATATCTGATAGTGATCTTTTGCATTCTTTTACACACACACACACTAGCAAACATGGGTTCAAATCACAGTTGCAATATTGATTTAGTTTCCACACTACTAGTGATTCAAAGACACTTACAAACTACTGATAATTCAAAGTACTTGTAAATATGCATATTAACAAGTCAAACAATTTAACCAATCAAGTAAGCATGACACAATCATTTCCCATATGTATCATTACTGATGTGCTATCATTTCCTCTTTTCTTCAAATGACTTTGAAATTTTCTTGGTTTTTTATTTTGTTTGATTTCTCTTAGATAATTTGAAAGAAATACAAAATGTACAAACTTAAAAAGAAATAAAAGTTAACTTCTAAGAAAATGTTTTGATTTGAAAAACAAGTTTTCACTCCGGATTGAACATGCCTATCATGTTGATGAGATGTTCAAAACGGGTTCGATCAAATGCCTTAGTGAAAAGATCAGCAAAGTGTTTAGTTTTGGAATCTCAATGTTCAAAACGGATGGAGTGGTGACGAATCTCAATGTGTTTAGTTTTGGAATGTTTCGCCGGGTTATTTTTTATGGACATGGTGGCATTGTTGTCAATGAACAAGGGGGTTCCAGTGTAGTTTAAGCCATAGTCTCTCAATTGCTACTAGATCCACAATATCTGAGAACAACAGCTTGCGGCCGAAATGTACTCTGCTTCACATGTTGAGACAGAAACCGTTGACTGCTTCTTGCAGTGCCAGGAGACCAGCCTGTCTCCCAAGAATTAACATCCACCAGAGGTTGATTTTCTATCGAGATTACAGCCGCCATAGTCAGAATCAGTGTAAGCTTTGAACTCAAACGACTGCTGCTTGGAGTACCAAAGACCTAATCGGGGTTTCCCTTTCAGGTATCTGAAAATCCTCTTTACAACTATTAGATGAGATTCCTTTGGTTGTGACTGAAACCTCGAGCACAAGCACACAACAAACATTATGTCGGGCCTTGAAGCTGTGAGATACATTAGAGAACCGATCATCCCACGGTACAATTTATAGTCTACATCCTTTCCATCTTTATCTAGTTGCAAACCGTGATTGACTGGGATTGGTGTGCCGTAAGTACTACAGTCATTCATTTTGTATTTTTTTAAAATGTCCTGTACGTACTTAGTTTGATGTAGATAAATGCCATCCTCTCTTTGACTGACTTGCAGACCCAAGAAAAATGACAGTTCACCTATATTGCTCATTTCGAACTTGGACTTCATCACCCTTTCGAATTCCCTACACATCTCTTCATTGGTAGAGCCAAAGATAATGTCATCCACATACACTTGCACGAGTAGAATATCACCTCCAGTTTTCCGTATGAAGAGGGTCGAGTCAATTTGTCCACGATCGAAACCATTGGACAGTAAATGTTTTGACAAGGTCTCATACCATGCCCGATGTGTTTGATGAAGACCATAAAGTGCTTTATCCAGTTTATACATGTTATCAATATTATGCGGATCTTCAAAGCTGGGTGGTTGAGTGACATAGACCTCTTCATGAACTTTTCCATACAAGAAAGCACTCTTCACATCAAGTTGATAGACCTTGAAACCAAAGAATGAGGCATAAGCTAGAAACAGTCGAATGGCCTCTAGTCTGGGGCATACACCTCAGTGTACTTGCTTATAAAAAGCCAGAACAACCAACCTTGCTTTGTTTTTCACCACAACGTGTCGATCGTCCGTCTTGTATTTGAACACACATCTGGTTCCAATCGGATGCATACCCTTCGGAAGGTCAACCAAATCCCACACATGCAAATTTTGGAATTGAGACAACTCATCTTGCATAGCCTCAATCCAGCAGTTGTCAGTGAGAGCCTCTTTCACATTCTTCGGCTCCAATTGGGATACGAATGCAGCATGCAGACATGTTTCCATGATACCAGTGTCAAGTATCTCATCATACAGACTCGTGTTCTCGGCAATGGTCCTATGACGAGTTTGAACACCGGCATTAGGATCACCAATAATGTTGTCCATTGGATGATTCTTATGCACTATCGTCTCTAGTACATGGGGTTCCTGGAGATTTGTGTCAAGATTCGTACTTAACTCCCCCATATCATGTGTACCGGATGAAGATGATTCAATGTTGAGTGGATCAACTGGAGCTTCATTTCCTACATGAGAGTTAGGATCAGCTGGAGCGTCATTTCCATCAACATGAACAACTTCCTCGTCATCACTTGCATGAGTTCCAGATGCAGATGCAACATTGGAATCGGGAGTTACAATCGGTACAGTGGCACATATTAAGAAATTGGAGTCATCACCGCCATTAAATAATTCGTACAAATGGGCGGCATCTTCGGTAGATAGATCAGGAAGGTTGAAAGACTCGAATAGAGCATCATAATCGAATCCCCACGCTGGACCTGTAGGTTCTGGTGGAGTACTGTGTTTACTGCCATCCACTTCGAACCGTTCTTCAACTGAGCGTGTTCCTATATTGTACACTCTCTTGCAGGGTGAGTTGGCAACATATTCTAAGAAGATGCCTTCTACCGTTTTTGCATGAAATTTGGATTTGCGATCCTTGTACTGTAACAATAAGGAACAAGGACTACCAAAAGAAACTAGGTAGTCAAGATTTGGAGGTTGATTGTTGATCAACTCATAACAAGTT
This sequence comes from Smallanthus sonchifolius, assembly GCA_023525975.1. NCBI lineage: Eukaryota > Viridiplantae > Streptophyta > Magnoliopsida > Asterales > Asteraceae > Smallanthus > Smallanthus sonchifolius. The sequence continues at coordinate 74,505,254 of CM042027.1, read as the reverse complement.
TTGTTGAGCCTTTTAACCACCAAAACTCTATCCAAAATGTGACAAATTGTATTTACTGCTTTTTCCAAGAAAGTTACAGAAAGCTTGGCATCTGACAGCATTGTCCTAGCAGTCTCGATCAAAGTTCTGTTCTTCCTTTCTGCAACTCCGTTCTGCTAAGGTATGTACGGGACACTATATTCGTGACGAATACCCTTCTTTAGACAGAAAAGCTCCATCATATTATTCTTGAACTCAGTTCCGTTATCACTCCTTATTCTTCTAACCTTCAGCTTGCATAAAGATTACAGGCTCAAGATCAGGTATTGAAGAATTTCAGCAGTCTCGTCCTTTGTACCTAAGAAATGCACCTAAGAAAAATGTGAGAGGTTACAACTATACAATATGACTTACCTCCAATACTTCTGATACTTATGGGTCCAAACAAATCCATGTGAAGGAGTTCCAAAGGGGTATCAATGGAGTTTTGGAGCTTAGGCTTGTGAGATTTCCGGTGCTGTTTGCCCTTTTTACAAGGCATACAGTCATCTACAACAACAAATCTCAACTTAGGAACCCCGGTTACCAAACCGTTTCGGACAAGATGATTCATTTTACGATAAGAAATATGTCCGAGATTCCTATGGCACAAGATTGAGTCAAGCTCTGTCGCTTTTGTAAGTAAACAACTAGCAACTTATGAGGTGGTTTTCGCCACACTCATAGCAATCTGATAGGTGTCGTTTGTTCTTGGTGCTCTCATCAGAATCCACTCCACAGGAACTTCAAAACCAGGCTTGAGAATCAGGCATTCAGACTTATCAAACATAATCGAGTACATTTTGTCGCACATCTGAGAAACACTCAACATGTTATGCTTCAGCTGCTCGCAGTAGTTGACGTTGTCGAAGCTAATACATCCATTTGTAACCACGCCTTGACAAGTGATACTATCGCATTTCTCTCCTCCAAAGGCTACATTGTCGCCTCTGAATGGTTTAACATCCTGAAGCAAGGCCATGTTGCCTGTCATATGCCGGGAGCATCCACTATCTACATACCAACGGTTAGAAATAGTTCCCTTCGGATGTCCCTGCACGAGTTACAAGCAAATTAGTTAAATTTGGAGACCCAAGCCATAGTGGTCTTGGGTCGTCCGTCTTTCTCAAAATAAACAACCTCTATTAACTCGCAATCATGACTATCAAAAATGGGTGAATCCTTAGAAGATTTAGTATCGGAAGATTGAGAACTTTTGTTTTTCTTATTCTAGGATCTCTTCTTTTTCTTTACTAGAACATTAGGCTTGCATTCATCAACAACCGGTGAACTAGTAGAAAGTTCACCTGGTTGACTGTCTGCTAGGTGTTCCAGTTTTCTCAACCTTTTGTTCTTTTTGTGGCTTAGAAAGTTTCACCATAGACTTCTCACCAGATTGTGTACTACCATAGGTAGATACACTGGGTTTAGCAGGTTGCTTCTCCCGTTTTGGAACAAATGGTTTAGCCTCAGATGGTGTCTTACGCTTCACCATAGGTTTCACTAGTGGTTTCACAACTTTTGATTTTGGATTCTGGGGTTGCTTCACTGATGGTGTCCTGGGAGAAACGAATTGTTGATAAACAATTGGCTGTTTCCTTGGGTTCTTATCGGGACAGTTCACAAGAATGTGACCGACCAAACCACAGTGAAAGCATTTGGAGTGCCAGTGGTTGTTTGATGAACATAACTTGGACCTTGAGTATAATATTTGTTGATGTTTTTCTGAAAACTTTTACCCAAGTCATCAAGATCAGGGACTGGCTTTATGGTTTTGAAACTTCCATAAAGCATTAACTTAAGTTTATCATTTGATTCAACAGTGTCCGGTTCAGTTAAAATACAGTTATCACGATCAATGACAATGTTTTTAACAACCTTTTCCTCACCAAGCAACTCCTCTGAGACAGCACCCTCAGAATTGGTGTTCTCAGAGCCTTCATTGGAGAAGAACTCATCAGAAGCTGAGTCAGCCCTACTTGAAGAATCATCCTTGTTAGAAGAATCATCCCGACTAGATGATTCATCTACGCATGACAGGTCAATGTCAATCAAACCGTTGACAAATTTCTCGCTCACTGGTGGAGGAATGGCATTAGTACCTAAGCCCAATCCATTCACTTGTCTCACTACAGATTCGTAGTGTTCCACCACAAAATGAGAATTTTTCAACTTCTCAATCTTGCCACTTAACTGCAGGACCTCATTTTGCAGTTTGGCAATTTCAGTGTTCTTTTTCTCTAACCCCGTGTATGCAACATCCAAATGAACTTGTTGTTCACTGAAATTGAAAATTTATGCCTTTCTTTCGTAAGAGTTTCAATTGATTCTTTAAAACGTTTTTCATTCTTTTTGTAACTTAACGCTGCTATACGAAGGGGTTCAACTATGTCTTGAAGTTTAGATTTTTCTTCCTTCAAGCCTGAACATTTGGAACATGAAATAACAGAAAAAGAATTGGAATCTACCTTAGTTGACGAGATTGATGCCTCTCCAATAGCCATGAGGGAAAAAGCAAATGTAGACTCTCTTTGGTCAGCTCTAGATGCTTCCCGCTCTTTTGCTTCCATTATTTCAACAATCTCTTCCATCAATCCCATTTGGGTTTGAGCAAGTGTGGCATCCTCCAGATGAACACCCCAATCAAAGCTATCGTCCTGTTGAACTACTAGAGCATTGGACGTTCCACTTTGACTTTGATTGCGGTTGTTCTGATCCTTAGTGATTTCCTGAGCTGCCTCCCTGGCTCGGTCTGGTGAAACCCGAAGCTGGTGCTTTATCCTTCTGACATTCCCTTGCGCAATGTCCAAAGTTTTGACATTTGTAGCACTTAGCTTTGGATTTATCAAATCCAACCTTGGCATTTGAGTGCCCACCAATGAACTTCCTGCCAGTTCGGTTCAGGAAATGCTTCGCTCTTCTTAAGATCATGGCCATATTCCATTGAATATCCATGTCCTCCGTATCATCTGGATCCACCTGATTGAAGTCTTCCTCAATAGTCTCTGAATCTATAATCTTCCCACCAACGAAGTTCTCGTAGGCAAACATACATGATGAGAACAAGGCCACATGATCTTTAACAATAGCAGATTGGTTGGCTGAAGAAGTAGATGTAGTGTTCCTTGATGAGGATTTATGGTGTTGACTAGATCCTGATGCAATAAAACCAGTATGATTACCACCACCAAGTGCGTGTTCTTTTTCCTGAGGACTCCCAAGGTATAAGGCAATTCCAGTACCAGATGACTTTGCGGTAAAGTTCACCCCAAAATACATGGAGGGATCTTGTATTTGAGGTCTACCTGAACTCTCTTTCTTTCTCAGGTTCATATCGTGTGCCTGAACCTTTCCTACACCTTCTTCAACGGTCATCTCATAGAACTTTGGGTTCTCTCTCAGCAATGTGGTATACATATCAAACTTGGGTGGTAAGGCATCTAGAAATTTCTCCACCAACTCATTAGTAGGATACTTGAGATCATATGACTTTAGCTCAGTCTGAAGATGATAGAATCTAGAAACAATTTCATCAGTTGATTCATTCTCCAAGTACCTGAAACATTCATATTGTTTCCTTAGAACCTCTCTCTTGCTCTTCTTGACATCATTGTTCCCCTTAAACCTCTTCTGAATCCATAGATCTTTAGAATTATCATAACCCCTGAAGCTATGAAAAAGATCTCTAGACAATGCCATAGTAATAGACCCATGAGCCTTCTTTTCACGGTCATATACTTTCTTTTCTTCTTCTTCTAGTTTAGAAATAGGTTTTGAAACAGTCTCTTAAAGAAATAAGTATGTTGGATGTTTATATCCCTCAAGGATAGGTATCCACAACGAGGAATCAGTGTATGAGATGTACTACTCAAAGCGTGCTTTCCAATTTGAATAATCATTTACATTAAGCAGCTTTGGTGGTTTATGAGGAGTTCCAATCTCGTTATCATAGTTAAACAGGCTACTCAGGTTCTGAATGTTTGCCATGGTGTAACACTTAGACAAAAATCAGAAAATCAGCACAACCTGCGCACTTAGTAAAATGGTCTTGCGCACTTGACTTTTGTTCTTGCGTACTTAGTAAGTACGCAGGAACAAGTGTTAAGTACCCACGAACAGATGGCAAGTACGCACAAAGTTGGTCAGTACGCAGCAAGACTGTCCTTTTTGCCAAAAATGGTAAGTACGCAGTTCACTTTATGTACCTGCTCCACTAACTTTTTTCGATGGCCGGAATATGCTCAAATCTTCAAAAATTGAAATTTTGAACAAATTGATCAAGCCAAAAGGTTAGAAACTTATTTTTAACAAACCCTTGGTGATCAAAACACTCAAACAAACAACAAAAAGGTCAAATTTTGAGAAATTTTTTCTCTAAAACAGCGCTCTTAGAGCTACCTCTGTTTTATCAAAAAATACCCCAAAATCGGTCACTTTTTGTGTGAAAACGGCTGTCACTTGTGTCGAAAATGCTCCTAACACACTCACAACACTCGAAATCAAGAGCCAATGCTCTGATACCACTTGTAGGTCCCCGGGTGTCTCGGATCGTTACGTGCAAGTGTGTGACTAGTCGAACAAGGTGCGGAATACCCGTGACTAGTTGGAGTATCAAGCAACACAAAGTAAACCGACAACAACAACACGAAATACTTCAAACTTCGTCTATTGATAATCACAGCCGGTTACAGTGATAATGAATGCGTACATAATTCTATCACTAACTGGTTATATATACTAACTCCTGTTACCTGCGCACTTAGCAAGTGCGCAAGGATTAACTCATGCGTACTTAGCAAGTACGCAGCCTTTGTGCATGCGTACTTGATAAGTACGTAGGAACTATATCCTGCGCACTTCCTATGTGCGCACAACACTATACAAAAACAAACCAAGTACAAGTACCTACATATACATTTACAACTCGATAAACCAATACATACAGATACTAAATACAAATACAAGTACAGAAAGTAAAGTACAAAAGCATAAGACAACATCCAGAGTGTCTGTCACACAAACGTGCTCCAACATTTAGGATTAGCCTGAAAACGTTCACACAAGCACACTATAAACATGATGCCGGGTCTGCTAGTAGTGAGATACATGAGAGATCCTATCAATGCTTTCGCCATCCAAATCGAGAGACAGGCAATGTCGAACTTCCACGGGAGTTTTAACTGGATGGGACTCAGCCATTTTGAACTTGGTCAGGATTTCTTTCACATATTTCTCTTGATGAATGATAATTCCTGACTCGGACCGATCAACTTCTTCGAATTCTTTGCACAGATGAAGGTTTGTGGATCCAAAGATGATATCATCCACATAAATTTGCACCATGATAATATCCTTTCCATCCTTCTGTTTAAACATAGTTTGGTCAATCGCTCCTCGTGTGAAACCATTTTCAAGCAAATGCTTTGATAACGTCTCATACCACGCATGGCGGGCTTGGTGAAGACCGTACAATGCCTTGTGTAACTTGTAGACACGGTCTGGAAAGTTAGGATCAATGAAACCCGGTGGCTACTTGACATAAACTTCCTCTTGAACTTTTTCATATAGAAATGCGCTTTTGACATCCATTGATGAACATTGAAGTCCATATAGGCTGCATAGGCGAGAAACATTCTGATGGCTTCTAAGCGAGCCGGTGCAAAAAATTCCTCAAAGTCAATTCCTTCTTCCTGATATAATCCTTGAACCACCAAACGAGCTTTATTTCGAATCACAATTCCTCTTTCATCCTTTTTGTTGCGAAATACCCAACGAGTGCCGATAGGTATTTTGTTCTTGGGAAGATCCACCAGATTCCACTCATTCAGCTTTGAAAATTGCTGTAACTCTTCTTGCATAGCTTCCACCAGCTGTTCTCAAGCAAGGCTTCTTTGATGTTCTTAGGTTCAACTTGAGATATGAAGCACGAGAACATGCTGTTATCTAACGCATCACATACACTCCGGGTACGAACACCCACATTGAGCGGACCAATGACGTTGTCGGTGGGATGATTCTTGTGAATTATCAACTGAGGAATCTCATCTTCTTCCAAGAGTTCATCCAGATTTGTGATATTGTCAGCAGGAGGATCAGCTTCATCAACGATGGGATCTTCAGCAATTGATTGTGGGGAAACATCTACTGTTGGAATAGCGTTGTCTTCAACAGTTTCACTTGTTGCACCGTAACCGAAAGAATCCACATTTGATTCAGCATCAGCAGGTGCAGGGATTTCATTTTGGATGAATGAGTAAGAACTTGGATCATTTATATTCCCTAGATTGTTTAGAGAAAAGTAAGGATTAGCAAGAGTTAGTTCATTTGAAAACACAGGAAGATTAAATGATTTAAACAAGGATTCGACATCAAAAAGCCAATCAGCACCGTCCCTAGCGTCCGTATGATTGCTTTCATGCCAACTGATATCAATGGACTCCAGCACCATCCTTCTCTGTTTGTTATAAACATGAAACGCTCGTTGATTAGATGAATATCCCACAAAATAGCATTCATCAGCTTTGGCTTCAAACTTGTTTAGCTTATCTGAAGTATTATGCATCGTGCACACACAACCGAACTTTCTGAAGAAATCAATGACTGGCTTTCGCTTGTACATGATCTCATAGCGTGTCTTGTTGCAGCTTTTGGTGATAAGAACTCGATTTTGCCAAAACAAGCGATATTAACTGCTTCGGCCCAAAATGTGACACGAAGCTTGGAATCAACAATCATAGTTCTTGCAGCTTCAATCAATATGCGGTTTCTCCTTTCAGCTACACCATTCTGTTGAGTAGTACGCGGTGCACTGAATTGCCGAGAAATTCCTTTGCTTTCATAGAAAGAATCAAGAGTGGCATTCTTGAATTCTGTTCCATGATCACTGCGGATAGTCTTCACACTCAGATTGAAGAGATTCTCAATTTGAAGCAGATAAGTTTTCAGAATCTCTGGCGTCTCATCTTTCTTAGCCAAGAAGAACACCCAAGTAAACCGTGAGAAGTCATTGGTTACTACCAAACAGTAGGATTTTCGTCCAAGACTCATGACACTCACAGGAACGAAGAGATCCATGTGAAGTAATTGGAGAGGGGAGTCAATGGAATTTTTTTTTTGGGCTTATGAGAAGATTTGTGTTGTTTTCCCTTGGAACACGAGATACAGTGTTCCATAGGAGAAAAATCTTTGAGAGGCAATCCGGTGACCAGGTTTCCTCGAACCAGGCGGTTCATGGTTTTGAAATTTACGTGTCCCAACCTCTTATGCCATAGAAATGATTCATCTTCAGAAGCCTTTGAGAGAAAGCATGATTCTATTCCGATGGGTTGTTCATATCCAAGCTATAAGTGTTGTATCTTCTCGGAGCACGCATGAGAATTAGTTTGTAGGTCCCGAAACAGACCTGTAGAACACAGATCTGAGTTGAAATCCACAAACAGTCCGGATCGAGAGGCGGAATCTCTGGATCCGGTATCACTCTCGAATCAGAAATGGAAGAGACGGGTGCGGGAATCATGTACACGAACAGAAACATATAAAAGTGAAGATGAATAGATAATTTAAAGCATAAAACGTATGATTCTTTGATTGAAATGAAAATAAACGCTCATTATACACTAACAATTAGTCTCACCCAGGGTGAGCTCCCCCTGTGGTGGTGATTCCTTCTACAGACACACTCACTCCTAATGGGTATTCTTCTATATATAGGAGGCCTCATGTGCCTTGTTTTCCAAGCCACCGCCAAAGAGGCCTGAAAAACAGGCATCGAAACTAGGTAGTTTTGATTGAACATATGTTCAACCGAAACTACTAGTTTCAATATTGTAGTTTCTATTGACAGCATTAGTCTCATTTCTATACCCAACATAGTTCTTCTGGAATCACCATTCCAGGCTTTAGAATTAGACATTCTCTTGAATTGAACAAGGCACAAAAGTCTTTATCACATATCTGAGAAACGCTCATCAGATTGTACTTTAATTGGGGAACGAAGTTGACATGTTCCAGACTATTTACACCATTCGATATTGTTCCTTGACCTTCAATCTTTCCTCCCCTTGGATTGCCAGAAAAAGCTACATAATCTCCATCTATTGGATGATAATCTTGCAGCAAGTTAAATTGACTGGTCATATGTCTTGAACATCCACTATCTACATGTCAGATGTTATCTCCGGTTCTTCTTGGTTGACCCTATACACAACGAATTGTTTAGACAATTTTACCAAATCCATTGTTGTCAAGAGGTTTCTTATCAAGATAAGTCATTTCATGAAAGTCATAATCAGATACCTCATTTGATGAAGCATGATCATCATATAGAACATTATTTTTAATCCAGGTTCTTTTCAAACTATTTTTAGTATTTTTAATTCTTTTACGCCTAGATTTTCTACAATGATGAGACTTAGATAACACATTTGAATTCAATAAAATTTTGGGAGACGATTCTTCATTACAATCGATTGTTGTCAATTTACAACCTTTTGAAACATAATTTGAAGCACCACAACTAAAACAGACTTTTTCACAAGACATCTTAGCCTGATAATTGTCATCACAAGATGAAGATGATTGTGATGTTGAGTCATCTGAACACGATATGATTCTTTCTTCAATAACTTTGTCTTGAAGACTTTGTTCTTTCTTTTAATCTGAAAAATTCCATGTTACTCATCGTTTCTCGTGGTACATCATTCACAATAGTTCCTGCACTTTTAAACTTGTTAACACATGGAACATCATTCAAAGATTTAGGAATAAAAGGTAAAGCATTTGTAAACTTAGAAATATCACTTCCTAATCCCATATGCTCAGAAGCATAGAATCAAAATACAAATTTTTAACGTGTTCACAAATATCTGGTTTTGATATGAACATATTATTACATTCATCCTACACAAGTTTATTTAAAACGTTTCTCCGACCAGAACTCTCATCACAATCATCCTCTGAAGTTACACAATTTGACTCTACACATGAAGCAAAATTGTCAGAGTCTGAGGATGTAATATAATCATCAGTAGATAAAGTACACACAAAAGGAGTAGGAACATGAGCAACATGCATATAAGCAAATCTACCTGACTTAGAATAAGATGGTGGATGAGAATTATATCCAAGACCCTCTGTGCGTTTTCTATTAAATTGCTTATCAATTATCACAAACAAAATTTTCCGATCCATGTCCATGTGGTCAACTTGTAATTTTGCCTTTTTAGCCTCTTGGACTCTTTCAGTCAAAATTTTATTATTAATGGTTTGAGTATTAAGTTGCACAATTAAAGAACGGTTTTCTCCAGAAATATCACGAATTTTATTTAAGTACAATTTCTCATTTTTGGCCACAGAGTCATACATCACCTTAATGTGATCTCGTTCGTCAATCAAAGCTTGATTGATGAATCTGTATTTTTGAATTTCATTTAAGCAAGATCTAGCACTACATAGTTTAGAAATAACCTCAGCTGGTACAGCAGTGAGATCCTCAGCTGGCTCGATCATGACACACTTTCCTTTATCCTCCACATCTGCCATCAAGGCCTTGTCAGCAGCTTCCTCAGTCTGTTCTCCCCAGTGATAATGTCCATCTGATTGACAAACCAGAGCTGTGGAGCTTGAAGAAGTGTTGGATTTGGGAGGATTGGCAGTTTGCTTTCCAGAGGAGGTCTTCTTGTCATGCTGATCTTTAGATAAGGACTCCTTGCAGTTTCTGGCAAAATGACCCAGCTGGTCACAGTTGTAGCACCTCGCCTTTTTTATGTCAAAACCAGGAGTCTTTCCCTGCTTGAATCTATCCAAACCCGTCCTTTTGATGAATCTCTTGGCTCTTAAAGTCAATATGGCCATGCACCAATCAATGTCCATTTTCTCCAAATCATCAGGATTGATCTGCTCCGAGTCATAAGGTTAAAAACTGGCCGATGTCAAGTTTACAGAAATCAGTGCATCATAGCATGACATGAAATCAGTCATGATTGGGACATATTCATCAGGAATCATAGTTATAGTCTTTGGAGGAACCGAGGAACCGGTAGATTAAATAGCAGCAGTAGAAGGAGGAACATCAGTCTGGAAGTATGAACTACTAGAAGAGCTTGATCCAACAATGAGGGCAGTGTTTCCAGACTGGTTGGTGGGAGTGACTGCTCCTTTCTTGATCTCAATCCATAAGATTCAAGGATGCTGTAGACTTCTTGTTGAGACAGGACGCTCATATTCTCAGTCTTTTTGATCATGATACGCTACATGTTCCATTCCTCAGGAAGAGCATCTAGAAGTTTCTTGTTAAGTTCCATAGTTGGGTATTCAACACCCATTACTTTCAGCCTAGACACAATGTTTGAGAACCGGTTGATAAGATCAGACATTGATTCTCCTCTGACACCGTTGAACATCTCATATTTCTTCTTAATCAGATCTCTCTTACTCTCCCTAACTTCAGCACTACCTTCAAATCTAGTACACAAAGCTACCCATAGATCCTTGGCTGTGGTGTACTTGGCAAAAGTGTTGAAGATATCCATAGGAAGAGCCATAGCAATAGTCCCAGAGGCCTTGTTGTCTCGGGCAATCAAAGCAATGTCCTTGTCATCATATTCAGCCCACAGTCTTAGGACGTTGAACATCAGCAGTAGTGATAACGGGTTTGTGGGGACCATCTTTGATAGAGTTCAACAAGGTGTGATCATGAAATTGAAAGAAAGTCTTCATTTTCTTTGTCCAGTCATGAAATTCCCTTGTAGACACAAGAACAGGTGGTTTGAAAACTCATTGGAGCTTGAAGTTGCCATAATCTCAGAAGTTGAAACTAAAATTGTAGCTAATTTTGGGTGGACAAACTTGATCGAAACTACTAGTTTCGATAGAGAAACACTCCTAGTTTTGATTGAGAAATAGTTGCCCAAAACTTCTAGTTTCGATTGAAGAAACAAAGGCCGAAACAACTAGTTTCAATGGTTAACACTTGCTCAGAAAAAGAAACAGAACCTCAGTAGAAACTACTAGTTTCAGTTGAAACTAGTTTCGATACCCAAAGTTTTGGGTGAACAAGCTACACGGAGTAGTTTCGATAGAACAAGACAAAAGGCTAGTTTCGATTGTATCTTCTCTAGACAAAAAGTACAGACAAGATGTTTCGATGACCAACGAAATTCAGAGAATGTTCCCCAGTAGTTTCGATGCCTTCTTCCCAAAACTTAGAAATACTCCATTGATGAAAATCTACAGAAATCAATGTCACAGAAATGACAATCCAATCCAGCGAAATCCTTCGTCTAATTCTCCTGATCACTAAACCAACCTCCTATCTTGAAATCACAAACAAAAACCCTCGGAAATCAATTAAACAGCAACAACGGTGATGAAACAGTGCTTCTGAGAATTATATGCAGAAAAACTTCAAAATACCACACAAATCACCTAGAATCGATCACAAAACCTGATAATACTCAAAAACTCAAGAGAGCTCTGATACCAATTGTAGGTCCAGATTTCACTCAGAAATCTCACTGATGATCGATTATCCACACATAAAGGCGAAAACAGTGTGTATGGAGGTGAAGCATAGGATAGAAACAGATTTGGTGAATATATCAGCTAACCACACTCAGAATCAACAAGGGAATGATATGAAAATGTAAGAACAATGCATCAAACAAGTGTAAATTGTATTGAATCTTCAAGAACAGTGAAAGAGAAAAGTTCAGGGTTGCAGTCGCTACTCACGCCCTAAACATTCTCAAACTAGGCTATTTATAGTAATTGATAGGTATCGAAACTATGTCAACCGAAACTAGTAGTTTCGGTTGAACATTTACAAGTGATAGACAAACCTGTCGAAACTACAATCTATCGAAACTACTAGTTTCGACGGCCCATACTTAGACTATTAAAACAGTAAATTACATCAAATGAAATTACAATACTGAAATGACAAGTAAGTAAAACTAAGTTAACATTGTTCAAAATACATTGATGTTATCAGTTTAAATAATTCTATCTCTACAAGATTTAACTTAGTACCAAGAGCTTTCTGGAAACTTTGATAAAATCGAGAAGTAAATCTACTATCTCTATCTGACACGATAGATAGTGGCACACCGTGAAATGTTACGATTTCATTAACGTATAATTGTGCCAACTTATCAATGCAGAATGTTTCTTTCAGAGGAAGAAAATGAGCAGACTTAGTAAGTCTGTCAATGATAACCCAGATAGTATCATTCCCTCGGCTTGTCCGGGGAAATTTCATGATAAAGTCCATGCTTATCATTTCCCATTTCCAAACAGGAATTTCAAGTTGCTGTAATAAGCTATGTAACATTTATGAAATTCCATTATTTCACTTTGATCATCCTTGTATTACAATGATAAAATTTCCATTTTCTTTTCTTTTCGATCTTGTACACGCTCAACACATCAATAAATACATACATATATACACATATTCATATAAATTATACATGTAGATATATATATACACAAAACATAAATAGATTGACTTTAAAAGTCAAAATTTAACCCAATATCCCAACAAAATCGACCTGTTTGACTTTCAAAAGTCAAACAGGGTCGAATTCATAAAGATCAAAGCTTCATGGTGTGATCAAAGCAAACCCAATGGATTTTCATCACGGGTACAACCAATAATCGACCCAAAACAGGCCCATCCCTTAAACCAATTCAACCATTTTACGCGGATTACTCAATTCAAACGAGTTTGACTTAGGAAAGTCAAACCCGTAACAAACATCCCACAATTTGATGAAATTTACGCGTCTCAATCCACCCAAACCACTCGTTTGACAACCACGCACGTACCTAGGCCGTTAACAGGAACCAATTCGATCCTAATCCAGTGAAATTACGAGTAATCGGCCCCCTTTTATTTCGACAAAGTCAAAAACCGAATTGACTAATCCGTATGGAATTAAATAAATTAAAACCCTCATCTACATTCGTATACGCCCACACAAGCTTCCTCAACTCCCAATTAAACCCCATTACATCTCAAAATTTCCGTCGACCACGAAGAACAATCGGAGCTAAATCGAAGCCGACCGCATTCGTGCCACAACCATTCCACGTAAGATTACTATCATTAGATTCGTAATTCCATGTATATCAAAAGCCCTCTGTCAATTCGTGGTGACAGAGGGTATCTGGACCGATTGGAACTAGGGTTCATGGCGGTTAAAGGGGATTAAAAAAAATTGGGATTTAATCGTGTTCATAACTAATTAGAAACCATAAACAACCAGCGAAACCTCTCGGTCCGACTGGCAAATGTCTTGTGTCATCGAACCGAGAGGCGTGGGTTCGAAACCCACAGCCCGCGACCGACCTGTTATTCTTTTGTGTGCATCAGTTAAAGGCCAAACCTAGGCCCAACTCAGTCACAGGTTAAAAACAATTCGAAACCCATAAAATTACAGAACCCGCCTCCTGGTCCAGTGGTTTGACCACTCGACTCACACACAACATTTCCGGGTTCGAGTCCCTGTGGCGTGTTTATTTTTTTACCCGGTTTAAAGCTTCCAGAAAAATTTATAAAACCCACAATATTTTGAACATAATGAAACCAAGTTTGTCTATTTTCAATACAAACCCATTTTATTACCAATTTTAGTGTTAAAATCATATAGTAATTATTTTAAAACAAAAACATAGATTTTTAAATAAATTAGAAGGAATTACTAGATTAAATACTTTTTGTCACACAATTTTTATAAAAATTATCTCCTCGAAAACCAAGTTAATAAAGATTTATTAAAATTTAAAACTTGGCTTAAATTTTATATAAATCCTTTTAAATCATAACCACTTTAAATTTAGTAAATAAGTAAATAGATTTATTTATTAGTTTACACTTGAAATTTTTATAAAAAAAAACTCATTAACATACGCTTTTATAAATAAATAAATGTATCATTTATTTAAACTATATTTAAATAAATATGATATCTACACCATTTTTATAACTAAATTGATAACAACTAGTTAATATTAGTTAGTTATCCAACCCAAACCCAGACTCGATTATTTAATAAACTATTTGATCTAATATTACATCGTGCAAATCACAAACACCCTCAACTCAAAACCTTCGTATGCATACTCAATTAAGTCATGGCCTTAGACTTTGATTGTTGAATACTTTAATAATACAGCATGTATTACACACTAGGTTAACCTTGTGAAGTTTCAATCATCATTCTACTGTCTAGCCGCGCGTGTTAGCTACACCTCTAATCAGGTGAGTTTTACATAGCCTCTTTTTCACTGTTTTTACATTTTGGGGTGAAACATGATCACAATTTACAATGATTTACAGAAACTACACAATACAAATCCACTTTACAATTTGTGTGCAATTTGAGCTTTATGTTTGAGTGCTAGGTGTGTTAACTACTTATTTGCAATTACATGTACAATCATTAACTAATCAAGCCGACGGTTAACAATGATAGATCTATTGAGTCTGACAAACCCACCCAGATTGGGGTGATTGTTACCGACAACACAATTTTTGCATGCTAGTTACAAAGGTTTGATTGTACTACTTGGTTACACAATAGTTGCTCCCCATAATTGCCTTATTAATCATGACTTGTATGGATTTGTTTACACACGACACTTTGATGCTGTTTAGAGTCAAAATCTATGTATGCTCACCAACTATTTATAGTTGACCCTCTCATTTTATCATGTTTCAGGTACTAACTCTTGAGATCATTTACAAGATGCTACACATAGGATTGAGGACTTAGTTAAATAATGAATCGAACATTTATAGTGTACCTTATTTTTCCTTTTGTATAATTGTACATGTTTTGTTGAACAAGTGTTATAAAAATTTGGATTCAATTAATATATGAAACTTTAGTTTGACCATGTGCTATTGAACAGTCTACATGTCCCGCCCCGACGTATTCCGCTGTCGGTTGGGGTGTGACAAGCTAGACGGCTTTTGATGTTCAGCTTTAACTTGAGAACATGTTAAACACTTTGCAACATAGATAGCGATATGTTTCTTCATTCCTATCCACCAATAATTGGCTTTTAGGTTTTTATACATTTTATTGCTTCTGGGATGCATCGTATATTTGGATTTATGGCCTTCCTCAAGAATTTCCTCACGAGTATTCCCATAGATAGGAACCCAGATCCTTTTATTCATTCTAAGAATTTCGTCTTCTCCTTTGATTAACTGATCAATCATGCCTCCCAATCCTTCTTTTTCAAGGTTGGGTTCTTGCAAAGCAAGTTGTTGAGATTCCTTAATACGAGTAATAAGATCGATTTGGAGATCGAGTCTTAAAGCACGAACTCGTTTAGGTTTCTCATGTTCCTTTTTGCTTATAGCATCAGCTACGACATTGGCTTTTCCTTCGTGATAACAGATTTCACAATCAAATCATTCAGGACTTCCATCCAACGTCTTTGCCTCATATTCAGTTCTTTTTGACTGAATATATACTTTAGGCTTTTATAATCAGTGAACACGGTGAAGTTGACTCCATATAGATAGTGTCTCCATAATTTCAGGGCGAAGATTATGGCACCCAGCTCTAAATCATGAGTCGTATAATTCTTTTCATGAGTCTTTAATTGACGAGAAGCATAAGCAATGACCTTGCTTCCTTGTATTAACACACAACCAAAGCCGGTGTGTGAAGCATCACATTAAATTAAGAATCCTTTATTTCCATCTGGCAAAGCCAGTATGGGTGCTTGAGTTAGTTTCTATTTCAGAGTTTCAAAAGCTTCAGATTGTTTACGACCCTATTCATACTTGACTGACTTGCGGGTCAAAGAAGTTAATGGTACTGCGATTTGAGAGAAATCTTGAATAAATCTCCGATAGTAACCGGCTAGACTGAGGAAACTACGGACTTCAGTTGGTGACTTCGGGATTTCCCATTTAGATATGGCTTCAATTTTGACAGGGTTAACTTAAATACCATTGGCATTGATCACATGTCCAAGGAATTGAACTTCTGATAGCCAGAATTCACATTTTGAGAACTTAGCGTAAAGCTTTTCTGTTCTCAGGATTTCAAGTAAGATTTTCAAATGATTGGCATGATCATCCTTACTTTTGGAATAGATGAGAATATCGTCAATAAATACGATAATGGATTTTTCCAAGTATGGTTTACAGACTCGATTCATCATATCCATGAATGTTGCTCGTGCATTAGTAAGTCCGAACGGCATTATCGTGAACTCATAATGACCATATCGAGTTCTGAAAGCAGTTTTAGGAATGTCCTCTTCCTGGACTTTCAATTGATGATAACCAGAACGAAGATCAATTTTAGAAAAGCAACAAGCTCCTTGGATTTGATCGAAAAGGTCATCGATTTGGGGGAGTGGTGTAACATCCGAAAAAAAAAATTAATTTTCGAGACGAAAATTCTTTCAACTAGGAGATGATGTGACAATCCGAACTTTTTAGGTTAACTCCGTTAGCCAAATTCAGTTAAATCCTAACTCAGTTAACTCAATTCTAAAACCAAGGGATTAATTCTGTCAAATCAAAAGTTGCAAGGGCTGGTTTTGTAAATAACCTGAAACCCTAATAGGCACGGTCGCGCCTCTTACTCAGTTAAAACGTAAACGCAGCCTTTAATCGCAAATCCGTTCGAATATCAAATTTATAATGTATAATCTCTAATGGCGATCATCATTGAGCCATTATCTCACGCTTTAACACTCGTAATGATTGAATTAAACTCCATTATAGTCTTCAATCCTGTAACCGACGACATCATCACCATTATAATCAAATTCGTGTCAAACCGATCATTTGCACTGAAATCGATCACCTACACACCTCTATCGATCCTCTGTGAAGCTTTTGCGCATTTCAATTTGGCCGGAGAAGCAGCCGGAGCCGCCGGAAGTCAAGCCACTCGAACTTGGAACTCGTTTTACTCGAACTCCATCGATCCGTCATCCTTTCTGGTAATTTAAACTCTCTACACCTTCATTTTTGTTCATAGATCAAAAGCCCCTTGTTAATTCGGGCTAATATTATCGAATTTGTTGTGAATCAAATCTAGGGTTCATGTGTTTACGGTTTACTCGATCTCTATTCTTGACTTGATCATAATCAAATTAAATTGTATCATCAGATTCGCTATCCGCTGTTTAGTGAAAACCCTATGATTTCAACATGTAATCTTATCCAAATTTTTCAATTTTATATCATGTTCTTGACCAAAGGTTTCGTTATTTAATCGGGAAATAAATCAATCTAGTCGCGATGTTTTTGAAATCAAAACACATCATCAGATTCGTAATTACTTGATTAACAAAACCCGTATATCCTTTTGGTCAATCGCGATCGAAATCAAACGGATTTGCACTTATTAGGTTATTCTGTCAAACTCTGTGATTGTATATCCATGAGACGCGGTCGTGCCAAAGTTCTGGCGCGGTCGTGCCTCATACTCTGACCTGGTCGTGCCTCGTACTCTGACCTGGTCGTGCCTCCTGGCTAGACCTGGTCGTGCCTCAAAACCCTAGACACGGTCGTGCCTAGTTCAGACACGGTCGTGCCTAGTGATCAGCTTTGTTATGTCTTCTGTTTGATCAACACGGTCGCGCTCCTGACCAGTACGGTCGCGCCCGTGACCTTAACGCGGTCGTGCCTTACCTTAGGTGCGGTTGTGTGTGAGTAAACCTGTTTTTAGAATGTTTGATTAATTTATTATATCTTCAAAACAATAATTATTATATTATATTAATACGTTCTAAACAGGAAAACCACATGTAGGCTCGGGTTTAGTCTTGTAACTCGTATTCATTATTCAAATTCCGTTTATAAAATAATATAATATTTTCAACCATTGATCTCAACTAAGAACGATATATATTTTTATAATATTATTGTTTCAGTTATAAACTTCGTGTAACGTTTTAAACTAATAAATAATATAATTATCTATTTTGATTATACTCGTTTACGTCCTCAAATAAAAATAATAGATTTTTTATTTTTGTCACGCAATTGTTTATTGTGATATTTTATTAAATCTAAAAATAATATATATTATATTATTTTCTTAGACCATTAGTTTAATGGTGCAACGCTCGAATATACTTTATTTTACTTTTGTCAAATTGGTGCGTGACGTATTTATCTTAAATAATTTGTTAAGAAATCTTTCAATTCCCGTGGACACGTTCGTCTACTCCTTGGTCGTTAGAGCGTTTTTAGGACGTTCAACATTCCGTGTCGTCGTCACATATCCCATTATATCTCTAATTATTATGTTATAATTCTAGGGCATCCGTGAGCCGTTTCGGGCTAACGCTGAGATTCAAATCTCATACTTGCGTGATACTACCTACTACGCAACTCAAGTGAGTTTCACAGCCCCTTTTTATTTGTTTTCCTATTAGGGGAGAAACATGCATATACAAAAACATCATTCTATTTGTTTTCCCGTTGGGGAGAAATATGCATACAAAAAAACATTATTTTACTTGTTTCCCGTTGGGGAGAAACATGAACACAAACAAACAGTATGTTACTTGTTTCCTGTTGGGAAGAAACATGCATACGAACAGACATCCGTTTACTTGTCTTCCTGCCGAGGAGAGACATACTCATGAACGGACATGGATCACATAGTATTTCACTACCACTTGTTTACCTAAGTGAAAACATAACATGCAAAGTCCTTGCACACTCGAACCGTTAATATATGGAGTATAGCGAGAAAATTTGAGTAGTACTACTGGGTTTGACAAACCCCACCCGGGTTAGTCGTGCTAACTTGATTGTAGGTCTAACGGGTGTAAATTGTCCTAAACACTTGCCATTGTTGATGTTAGCATTGGCGGAAAGCACCCAAACACAAACAGTCAGCTTCGGTTGCTAACGCTTAGAGTAACTTGTACATTGTCTAGCTAGCAATAGGTGTGACTTACGTATGTGGATCCTGCGAACACTCAAACAGTTTATTCACTTGTAAACCTGTGAACTCACCAACCTCGTGTTGACACTTTTTCTTACATGTTTCTCAGGTCGCTAAGGCACAGGCTGCACACTTAGGACATGCATGGAGTCCTACGATCATTTCATCCTTATGCAAACATTTAGAACAATTTACTTGTTTTATTAAACTAAACTTGGGCGCACTTGTTTTGCGCATTTATTTTATTATTTTAATGCTTCCGCATTAACTCTGAACTTTTATGATATTTCATTTATGTCCCATATAGTGTCGTTTGATGTAACTAATGACTGAGTTCCTGGTTTGTCACACGCCAAACGGTAAAACTCCGTTAGTAGATTTTGGGGGTGTGACTGATTGGTATCAGATCCATTGGTTATAGAGAACTAGGATTGCATACTATACTATAACCGCACACATGCATTAGTTACACGACACAAACACTTATACCTGTTACACATAGCACCCATATATATATATATATATATATTTCATTGCAGGTATGTTAACACCATCCATATCACCATCTGTTGACGAGGGACACATCATTTGCATTGCATCATCATTCCCAGTGGTGACACTCGGGGAATCACCAGAACAACATCCACTCCTGTCTGAGGGCAGCGAGACGGAGCCTTCGGAGGAGTCACTTGCACCACCATCACCTGTCGGGTTTGGTGGGCTTTCTCAGGTCCATGTTATAGACGACACTCAACACTCAGCACTAGCACATGTTTCTCTGGGAGTTGGGATCGTCGGAGGCGAGTCCTTACTGTACCCACTAGCAACAACACGCCGAGTAAAGGAAAACCGTTGCACGCATTATTGCAAGATCCATTGGCACGTAGATGTCATCACTTTCCCGAGCCATGGGCTTGCGTCTTTGGTCGATATTCTGTTGAAGATAGATTGACCACAAAGTTGAGAACGCATTGCTCATTGCATACTCAGACCTTATCCTGACTCAGTTAGAAGAATGACTATTTTACTTCTTCTTGTAACTCATATCCATGAATTAGTTTCACTCTCGAAGTCGCATTTCACGTGCATGATTCATCTACAATCTGCTGGATTGGACTCTCATATTGTGTTTCAACTCGAGTGAATACTCGGATCAAACGATTCCCGACTACGCATCCTGATATGAGTCCTAGTTGATCAACTTATGGTTGATGACTAAGCCTTTCGATAACTTATCATATCTGACATCACTCTATACTCAGTAATACAAACTAAAGGTCATTATGACACAAGACAGGGAGAACTAGGGTGAACATGCAAAGCAAATTATCATTACGGATGCACACGTAATAATAATTTGAGGTGCATGTAAGTCCTGGTGAAACCTAGTGTGTGGATAAATGGTCCTAATCTGTGATTTACAGACTTAAGTTTCCACTATATGTAGAAATTCTCGTAGCACGCTCAACGACTAGTTGGTATTGTTAAACATGTTCAACGGTTGATAGACGCGACTATCAGGTTGAAGATGTTGCAAACACACTGAGTTATCATTAATGGAATCCATCACGTTATTTTCATTCGTGTAAGAGTCTTAGTGACCGTAAGACTCTCATTCTAACCTGATCAAGGAAACCATCTTGATTGAAACTCTACTAGAATCTCATGGCAAACCCATCAACCCCAAGTATGAAAGCGGAATTTGAAGAATTCCTTCGAAGCTAACACGTTATCCCTTATGCTCCAACAATAAATCTCATTTGACCCTATTGCCTTATCCGGTGACTAATCCTTCGTCTAATTCGAATTATACCCGGCATATTCAATCCTGTAAACGAATTTCTTACTTCATGAAATGATCCAATGACATTAGGAAACGAGGATTTAACCTAACCAACCATCAGTTAAACGCAATTACTTAAACAGACAACCTATTCCTTGTATAACTGGAATCTATATTTCATTGAAATTTTCTTTCCTACATGTGAACCTCTTGCCTTGACCTTTGCATTGACCAACGCTTACATTATAAGCACGAGTCTCAGTAGGGGTCTCAGCATGTCTTCACAAATTTCGTGTTGGTATGGTAATACTCCAACTCTATTAGGAACTAAGTACACTATAGAAATAGTGGACGGTCAAATAATCAAAGCAACTCACTTTCTTAGAGATGTAAACTAGGATTGGCTAGTCATAAGCTTGACATTGACCTTCTGCCAGTTACATTTGGCAGGTTCGACCTTATTGTCGGTATGAATTGGTTATCCAAGAACCAACCTGAGGCCATATGTTATGACAAAAATGTTTGCCTTCCTCTCCCTAGAGGGGAAATCCTTTCTGTCCAAGGAATAAAGGAGTGGTACAGTCGTTGGCATCATATCCTTCATGAAAGCACAGAAATGTCTTCGAAAAGGTCATACTGCTATTTTGGCTCTTGTCGCCGAGCAGTCATCTGAGGAGAAGAAAATTGATGATATCCCAATCGTACGTAACTATCCGGAAGTATTTCCCGGGGACTTTCCTGGTCTACCCCCGCATCGTCAAGTAGAATTTCAAATCGACCTAGCACCCGGAGCAGCGCCGATTGCTCGGGCACGTTACAGACTTGCACCCAGTGAATTGCGAGAGCTATCCACTCAACTGCAAGAGTTGTTGGACAAAGGTTTCATCCGACCTAGCTCATCACCGTAGGGAACTCCAGCCCTGTTTGTCAAGAAGAAGGACGGGACTTTATGCGTGTGCATCGACTATCGTGAGCTGAACAAAGTGACGATCAAGAATCGTTATCCTGTACCCGCATAGATGATATGTTTGATCAACTCCAAGGATCAAGTTTCTATTCCAAAATAGACCTTAGGTATGGTTACCATCAACTGAGAGTCCGAGACGAGGATATCTCTAAGACTGCCTTCAGAGCTAGGTACGGCCACTACGAATTCATGGTCATGCCTTTCGGATTAACCAACGCACCCACGGTGTTCATGGACCTCATGGACCGCGTGTGTAAACCCTACCTCGATCAGTTCGTCATCATTTTCATTGATGACATTCTCATCTATTCTAAGAACAAGGAAGGACATGAGGAGCACCTACGCTTAATCCTTGCATTGCTGAAACAAGAGCAATTGTATGCCAAATTCTCTAAGTGCGAATTCTGGATTCATGAAGATTCAACTTCTAGGACATGTATTCAACGAGAAAGGAATACATATCGATCCATCTAAAGTAGAAGCCATCAAGAATCGGACAGCACCGATGACTCTAACAAAGGTGCGACAATTTCTGGAATTGGCTGGCTGCTACCGTCAATTCATCAATTCATCTAGAATCTCAAAAGACTGCTCAACATCTCACTACTCTAACTCAAAAAGGGAAACCCTATAACTGGAGCGAAACTCTTGAATCCGTATTCCAACTGTTGAAACAGAAACTCTGTAGTGCACCAATCCTATCTTTTCTTGAAGGAATGGATGACTTCGTAGTGTATTGCAATGTCTCTATTCAAGGCCTTGGTTGTGTTTTGACGCAACGCATAAAGGTTATCGCATACGCTTTCCGTAAGTTGAAAGCTTATGAGAAAAACTACACTACCCGTGACCTAGAATTGGGATTTGTAGTGTTTGCTTTGAAAATCTGGAGACATTACTTGGACGATACCAAGTGCACGATTTACACCGATCACAAGAGTCTTCGGCACATATTCAAACAGAAGGAGTTGAACATCCGACAACGCCGTTGGATCAAACTTTTGAACGACTATGACTGTGCTATCAAGTATCATCCGGGCAAGGCTAACATAGTAGCCGATGCCCTAAGCCAGAAAGAAACTAGACCCAAACGAGTTCGAGCATTTCAACTCACTCTCTATCCCGGACTACCTGATAAAATACGTAGTGCTCAACTCGAAGCCCTTAAAGAGGAAAAACCTACCGTTGGAATCCACGCGTGGTATGGAAAAACAACTTGAGGTTAAATCAAATGGCATTCACTATTTTGTTGAACGTATATGGGTTCCAAAGCACATGAACTTAAGAGAACTTGTAATGGATGAATCCCACAAATCTCGCTATTCTATTCATCCCGGTTCCAGTAAGATGTATCATGACCTAAAGGTCCTTTATTGGTGGCCAAACATGAAGGCTGGTATAGCCACCTATGTGAGCAAGTGCCTGACCTACTCGAAAGTCAAGGTCGAATACCAAAAGCCTTCTTGTTTGCTCCAACAACCGGAAATTCTGATGTAGAAATGGGAGCAGATTTCCATGGATTTTATTACTAAACTACCTCGAGCTTCTAGCGGATGCGACACCATCTGGGTGATCATAGATCGCTTGACAAAATCCGTTCACTTCTTAGCAATCAAAGAAACTGACAAAATGGAGAAGCTTACTCGCATTTATCTGAAAGAAGTAGTCTCTCGGCACGGAGTGCCAGTTTCAATCATCTCTGGTCGTGACGCTCGATTTACTTCACGTTTCTAGCAATCCTTACAAAAAGCCTAGATATGAGCACAGCATACCATCCTCAGACAGATGGCCAGACATAGCATACTATTCAAAATATTGAGGACATGCTACGAGCTTGTGTGATTAATTTCAAAAATAGCTGGGAAACTCACTTGCCTTTAGTGGAGTTCTCCTACAACAACAACTATCACACTAGCATCAAAGCAGCACCATTCGAAGCATTATAAGGACGAAAATGTCGATCTCCTATTTGTTAGGCTGAAGTTGGGGATAGCCAACTTACAGGTCCTGAACTTGTACTTGAAACTTCTGAGAAAATTATTCAAATTCGAAATCGTATGGCAGCAGCTCGTGATTGGCAAAAGAGCTATGCCGATAAGCATCGTAAACCGTTAGAGTTTCAAGTAGGCGATAGCGTCTCACCTTGGAAGAGTGTAAATCGTTTTGGGAAACGAGGCAAACTAAACCCTCGTTATGTTGGACCGTTCAAGATAGTGAAGAGAATTGGTCAGTAGCGTATCAACTGGACCTACATGAAGGACTTAGTGGTGTACACAACATTTTTCATGTCTCGAACTTGAAGAAATGTCTAGCAGACAAGACACTCGTTGTTCCTCTTGAAGAACTGCAAATCGATGAACAGTTGTTTTCATCGAAAAACCAATAGAAATCATGGAGAGGGAACTCAGAACGCTCAAATACAGTAAAATCCCTATTGTCAGAGTTCGTTGGAACTCAAAACGTGGACCGAAATTCACAAGCGAGCGCAAGGATCAGATGATGCGTAAGTATCATCATCTATTCAAACACTCCACGTCAAACTCTTAACGTACTATTCTAATTTTCAGAACGAAAATTCTTTCAACTAGGGGATGATGTGACATCCAGAAAAAAAGTTTTTTATTTTCGGGATGAAAATTCTTTCAACTAGGGGATGATGTGAAAATCCAAACTTTTCAGGTTAACTCTGTTAGCCAAATTCAGTAAAATCCTAACTCTGTTAACTCAATTCTAAAACCAAGGGATCAATTCTGTAAAATCTGAAGTTGCAAGGGCTGGTTTTGTAAATAACATGAAACCCTAATAGGAACGGTCGCGCCATGCTTTGGCACGGTCACGCCAAGTGCCTTGGCACGGTCGCGCCTCTTGCCTAGTTAAAACGTAAACGCAGCCTTTAATCGCAAATCCGTTCGAATATCAAATTTGTAACGTATAATCTCTAATGGCGATCATCATTGAGCCATTATCTCACGCTTTAACACTCGTAATGATTGAATTAAACTCCATTATAGTCTTCAATCCCGTAACCGACGACATCATCACCATTATAATCAAATTCACGTCAAACCGATCATTTGCACTGAAATCGATCACCTACACACCTCTATCGATCCTCTGTGAAGCTTTTGCGCATTTCAATTTGGCCGGAGAAGCAGCCGGAGCCGCCGGAAGTCAAGCCACTCGAAGTCGGAACTCGCTTTACTCGAACTTCGTCGATCTGTCATCCTTTCTGGTAATTGAAACTCTCTACACCTTCATTTTTGTTCATATATCAAAAGCCCCTTGTTAATTCGGGCTAATATTATCGAATTTGTTGTGAATCAAATCTAGGGTTCATGTGTTTAGAGTTTACTCGATCTCTATTCTTGACTTGATCATAATCAAATTAAAATGTATCCTCAGATTCCCTATCCTCTGTTTAGTTAAAACCCTATGATTTCAACATGTAATCTTATCCAAATTGTTCAATTTAGTATCATGTTCTTGACCAAAGGTTTCGTTATTTAATCGGGAAATAAATCAATCTAGTCGCGATGTTTTTGAAATCAAAACACATAATCAGATTCGTAATTACTTGATTAACAGAACCCCCATATCCTTTTGGTCAATTGCGATCGAAATCAAATGGATTCGGACTTATTAGGTTATTCTGTTAAACTCTTTGACTGTATATCCAGGAGACACGGTCGTGCCAAAGTTCTGGCACGGCCGTGCCTCGTACTTGGACCTGGTCGTGCCTCGTACTCTGACCTGGTCATGCCTCGTGGCTAGACCTGGTCGTGCCTCAGAACCTTAGACACGGTCGTGCCTGGCTCAGACACGGTCGTGCCTAGTGATCAACTTTGTTGTGTCTTCTGTTTGATCAACACGGTCGCGCCCCGGACCAGCACAGTCGTGCCCGTGACCTTAACGCGGTCTTGCCTTGCCTTAGGTGCGGTCGTGTGTGAGTAAACATGTTTTTAGAATGTTTGATTAATTTATTATATCTTCAAAACAATAATTATTATATTATATTAATACGTTCTAAACTGGAAAACCACATGTAGGCTCGGGTTTAGTCTTGTAACTCGTATTCGTTATTCAAATTCCGTTTATAAAATAATATATTATTTTCAACCCTTGATCTCAACTAAGAACGATATATATTTTTATAATATTATTGTTTCAGTTATAAACTTCGTGTAACGTTTTAAACTAATAAATAATATAATTATCTATATTATTTACACTCGTTTACATCCTCGAATAAAAATAATCGATTTATTATTTTTGTCACGCAATTGTTTATTGTGATATTTTATTAAATCTAAAAATAATATAAATTATATTATTTTCTTAGACCATTAGTTTAATGGTGCAACGCTCGAATATACTTTATTTTACTTTTGTCAAATTGTCGCGTGACGTATTTATCCTAAATAATTTGTTAAGAAATCTTTCAATTCTCGTGGACACGTTCGTCTACTCCTTGGTCGTTAGAGCGTTTTTAGGACGTTCAACATCTCGTGTCGTCGTCACATATCCCATTATATCCCTAATTATTATGTTATAATTCTAGGGCATCCATGAGCCATTTTAGGTTAACGCTTGAGATTCAAATCTCATACTTGTGTGATACTACCTACTACGCAACTCAGGTGAGTTTCACGGTCCCTTTTTACTTGTTTTCCTATTGGGGGAGAAACATGCATATACACAAACATCATTCTATTTGTTTTCCCGTTGGGGGGGAAACATGCATACAAACAAACAGTATTTTACTTCTTTCCCGTTGAGAAGAAACATGTATACGAACAGACATCCGTGTACTTGTCTTCCCGCCGAGGAGAGACATACTCATGAATGGAAATGGATCACATAGTATTTCACTACCACTTGTTTACCCAAGTGCAAACATAACATGCAAAGTCCTTACACACTCGGACCGTTAATATATGGAGTATAGCGAGGAAATTTGAGTAGTACTACTGGGTTTGACAAACCCCACCCGAGTTAGTCGTGCTAACTTGATTGGAGGTCTAATGGGTGTAAATTGTCCTAAACACTTGCCATTGTTGATGTTAGCAATGGCGGAAGGCACCCAAACACAAACAGTCAGATTCGGTCGCGAACGCTTAGAGTAACTTGTACATTGTCTAGCTAGCAATAGATGTGACTTACGTTTGTGGATCCTGCGAACACTCAAATAGCTTATTCACTTGTAAACCTGTGAACTCACCAACCTCGTGTTGAAACTTTTTCTTACAAGTTTCTCAGATCGCTAAGGCACAGGTTGCAAACTTATGACATGCATGGAGTCCTACGATCATTTCATCCTTATGCAAACATTTAGAACAATTTACTTGTTTTATTAAACTAAACTTGGACGCGCTTGTTTTGCGCATTTATTTTATTATTTTAACGCTTCCGCATTAACTCTGAACTTTTATGATATTTCATTTATGTCCCATATAGTGTCGTTTGATGTAACTAATGATTGAGTTCCTGATTTGTCACACACCAAACGGTAAAACTCCGTTAATGGATTTTGGGGGTGTGACAAGTGGATAATGATTTTGTATCGTAACTTTGTTTAACTCCCGATAATCAATACACATGCGAATTGATCTGTCTTTCTTTTTAACGAATAAGACTGGAGCTCCCCAAGGTTATGAGCTTGGTCTTATAAATCCTTTCTCCGGTAATTCATGTAATTGCTTCTTTAGTTCTGCCATCTCATTTGGAGCAAATCTGTACGGAGCTTTAGCAATAGGTGTCGTACCGGGTACAAGATGTATTCTAAACTCCACTTCTCTTTCAGGTGGAATTCTAGGTAGTTCGTCAGGGAAAACATCAGGGAATTCAGCCACAACCGGCACATCTTCAATTTTTGTTTTAGTGTCGGTAGTTACAGATACAAGGTATGCTAGGAAACATTTTCTTAGGTATTTTGTGGCTTTCAACATAGAAATTATTCCAACGGAGTTGGATAATTTATCACCGTTGATCGTAAGAATATTGCCTTTGGGCGAACGAAGTTCTATTGACTTTTTATCACACAGGATACGGGCTTGGTTAGAGGCTAGCTAATCCATTCCTAAGACAATGTCAAAACCTGCCAAAGTCATTGGCAATAATTTTGCAAGTATAACATGTCCTGATAGTGTGATATGCAATTATCGAGGATTTCGGAGATTTAAACGAGGTCACCGTTGGCAGTCTCTACCACGTGTTTCTTGTCTAATTTAGCTAGAGTTTTATTTAATAGTCTTCAGAATCTATGATCTATAAAACTTTGGTTTGCACCAGTGTCAAATAAAACTCGAGCATAAATATCATTAACAAGAAATGTACCTGTAATGACATCGGGCATACCTGCTGCTTCATGAGTGTTAAGAACAAATGCTCGCGCATTCTTCTTTACTCCATCTGCAGGTTTGGGACCTGTCCCGTCTGTTTTCTTCTGCTTTGGACAATTGATTTTGATATGACCAGCTTCGTCACATCCAAAGCAAGTAATTGAGTTCTTTTTATAACAGTCTTCTGCCTTGTGTCCTGACATTTTAAAATAATTACAGAAAACTCCAACACGACATTGTCCCAAGTGCCTCCTTCTGCACTTTGGACACTCAGGGATGGATGAGTTGTTGTTTCGGGGAGAAAAATTGGATTTCTTGAATCCACTTGGGCCTTGCCCAGTTATCTATTTCTTCTTCTTTCCTTCTTCCTGATTTCTTATTAGGCTGGTAGTTAATGATGCCCTCAGATCCATGGCATCACCAAGATTTTCACAATTCGTGACTTTCACCATGTCGCGGATTTCACCAATCAAACCCCAGATATAACGTTTGATTAGGTTTAATTCGGGACTAGCAAAATGAGGAACTATGCGAGCATACTCCAGGAGTTTTGTAGCATACTCCTGCTGATTTGTTCCGATCATTCTTAAACTTAAAAACTTCCCTTCAATCTGTTCCCGTTCATTCTGGTGAACATACTTCTTCTCAACCCTTGTTTTAAAGGCATTCCAGCCTATTGCATAGGCTGCATCTCTGCCCTTGGAAGCAATAATGTTGTTCCACCATTCTAGGGCTTGATCTTTGAATAAATTAGAGGCATATAGAACCTTGTCCTCCTCACCACATTTGCTGATAGCCAAAATTGACTCAGTCTTCTCAATCCACCTCAGTGTGGCAATTCCTCCTTATTTTCTAGAAAAATTGTATGGCCTACAATCCTGGAACATCTTATAAGTGCACCCTACTACCTTTTTCTTCTTTGCTACATGACCATAATTATTACCCATACTCTCGTCTTCAGAGGATTTATGGTAATATTCTTCTCTTTCGGTCTTCTTGGATTTATGAGAAACAGATGCCTTTGGTTCTAGGGTAATAGGTTTCGATTGGGTCACTGTTCGAGTTTGACATGAATGAATAGATTAAGGAATTGAAGGTTGAATAGATATCCTGTCAGCTTATCTCTTTTCAAGCTCTGTAAAAATCGTCGGAAGAGAATCTTTTATTCCTTCCGTGATCATCTTTTGAAGTTCCTTTCGGGACTCATTATTTTCAGCAGCATTATCCATCACTGCTTGCTTTTTCTTAACCCTCGTGTTTTGAGAAGGTCCAGTTTGTTTTCGCATTCTATCAAAAGACAATACTTGAATTAAAAAAGAACTTTTTATTGATAAAATATTTACAAGAAAATACACATGTAAAAATCTAAAGATTACTAAAATTCTTCTCTTCAAGAGCTTGAACTAGAAGGGCATTCCGTGCTTCTACTTCAGCCTTTTCTCTTTCCATTTCAGCTATTCGGTTCAACAATATTTGTTCCCTCTCACTTCCTGACACATTCTCATTTATATGCAGAGATGAAATAGGAATTGTCTCATAATACGGAACGTAAGGTATATTGGAATCATCGTGTTCTTCTTCTTCAGGATCATATTTATTTTCATAAGGAATATTGGCATATCGCTCATGAAAGTTTTGTGGATGAACAGGAGTGATATTATAGCTTCCAGCAGTCGGAGTAGAATGAAAACTTATAGAAGGTTTATAGGGAATACTAGGGTTTCCTATGTCTCCGAGGCTTCTGAAAGTAGAACTTTCAGTTTCCTCATTAAGTTCTATAGTTGTTTCATTCGTTTTACGGTCAAAGTAACTAGCAAGAGCGAATTTTCAAAGAAAACTAGGACCTTTGCCCTTTCCAACCATTCTGAAAATTAAAAACAAAAGATACTTTATTATCATAAAATATATTACAATAGAAGTAAAATACAACAAAACTTTAATCTTTCATCAGCTCCTTCCACAAGGTCTTCAAATCCTTTCTATACGCATATACTTGTTTCCCGTAAAACTGGGTTCTTTTCTTATCCATGATTTTCTTCCTAGTTATCTCATCCGTTTAGCGTAACGAACGATCTAAAAATTCGATATGGTAAGAAGGCATAGTATATTTATAACCATATTTAGGAGGAGGATCATGACTACCCATCAACATATCATTATAAACATGATGACATTCGGGTGGTGATTGAAAATAAGCTTGATAAGGATCAACATATGGATCATATGTGATCGGGGATCCAGAGTCATAGGATTGATAATCAGAACTGTTTGAGATGGAGTTATTAAAAGGATAATCATTAGGGTTTTCAGAAGCAGATTGATATTGGGGATCTTCAGAAGGATCTTCTTCAGATGATTGAATCTAACTGGATTGTGCCTCATTTTCTTGCACAGACTAGGCAGCATTATTCCAGTTGCTAAATTCTGATCCAGCATCCATCCACTAGCTGGAAGAGTTTTGGGATTGTGGGTGGTATTCGGGAGAATTAGGGAATGCAGCAAACGGGTCGTCATTATAGTAGGGCGAACAGATAGGATTATGTTGTGAACCTAACAGATGATATTCCGGAGATTCTTGATTAATAAGACGATTAGG
The DNA here is from genome assembly GCA_023525975.1 of Smallanthus sonchifolius. Taxonomy (NCBI): domain Eukaryota; kingdom Viridiplantae; phylum Streptophyta; class Magnoliopsida; order Asterales; family Asteraceae; genus Smallanthus; species Smallanthus sonchifolius. The sequence continues at coordinate 74,474,620 of CM042027.1, read as the reverse complement.
ATTGTAATACGGAATAGTATTTCCTCCGGACATCTGCAATCTTATCATATTAGTACTTATTTTACTTGTATGACTTAGATACTAGATCCAGTATCTTAATCTTAACTAAAGCTCTACAAGGATGGTTATCTTTCCAGAGTAGTACCTCTAACAGTCATGTTCCCAGGTAAGAGCGACGGGTCTAGGAGAGATTTATACACCGCTCTTTCCTTAGACAGAACATTTCCGTTTGTCAGATAACTACATACCGGTCAGAAGGTAACCTTGTTTTCTTATCTTAAAATCATTATGGTTAAAGCTTAGATACTAGATCCAAGTATCTTATTCGCTAAAACATGTGGCTCTGATACCAACCTGTCACACCCCGTCTCACGCACCCCCTGGACGTGTGCGAGCCTGATTGGTATCTTATTTCTTGGATTTCAGAGTTTTTGTAAAACACAACGGAAGTCTTTTTCAAAGGATCGTTTCATCATTTATCTCAACCTCAAGGGTGGTAATTGTAAATGCCAAAACTCAGTTGGAAAACAAAAGTCTTGTATTTACTTTATAAACATAGGGTTTCAATACCCTTTTCATTTGATTACAAAACAAGTTTGAAATCAAATAAATGATGAGCCACTAGAAATAGTACAACACAGGGTTGATCAGTTCCCTCGTCTTATCTCCTTTCTTTAGGATTTCCCTTACACGAGGCCTTAGAATCCTACGTGCATTCCATTTTTTTCCTGGGTTAGATCTCACGTCTGCCCGTATACCCTTCTCATCATATTTTAATCATTACCTGGAAAACATTTTTGAAAATAAAATATCAGCGTGAACGCCGATGAATACAATATCTTGACATAAAATCATTTTGGCACAAACAAGTATTAATTTCATAATCACAACTTCATGTTCAATCTACACACTCAGCAGGCTCGTCCTGTTCAATCGCACCACAGTATACACTTACGTCATAGCTTATAACAGCGCACAGGTCTACGCCTCCAGATTTGTTATAAGATAAGCACCGGTCGCAATCCGAGAATTTCACCCGAGACCCGTGTATCTCTTGCAAGTTTTACGTATACCTATGGCCTGAATGTTTGGTTCGTAGAAGAACGTTGAGCATTATTTCATTAACCTTTATTTGGCCATTTTCGTAAATAAAATACTTGACACAAGTTTTGAAAGAGATAAAGTATTCACCTTTGTAGTGGGAATGGGCCTCTAAAGTCAAAAGCTTAGCTTCTAGTTCCTTAACTTGATTTCTCTAGCATTACGACTTTCCTACGATCGTTTCTTCTTACACCGGGTACTAGAATGAGCGGGAATCGAACCGGGATCGTCGGGAGTGGACTAGCAGGCCTCTAGAACACAATGTGAGAGTTGGTTTCGAGTTTTGGTGTGAAGAGCTGATTGAATTCGTTGATCTATTTATAGGCTGAAAGTTCTACCCGTAGCGGACCGTACACAGGCGGGTGGCGGTTCGCCACCTCCTATGATGGCGTCATCCCTAAATGATAGCTTCTGATTGGACCGAACCTTAATTTGCGGCTAGCGGACCATTACCGTTGGGCGTAACGGTCCGCCACCCATACGCGTGGCAATTTCTGGAGAGTTTGCGGCCGGCGGACCGTTACCAGCTGGCGTGGCGGTCCGCCACGAGTACGAGTGTCACAAACTTCGACCATTAGTCACTATACACGTGGCTTACCCGGATTTATTGCTTAGCCAACAAGTAGCGGACCGTTGTACATATGGTGGTGGTCTGCCGCCCAGCTTAATCTCATAGCGGACCGTTAGGCATGACCTTAGCGGTCCGCTAGGGTCTAAAAATCCCAATTTTTCATTTTGAACCCTGAACTTAAGTATCATTACACTTACAGTCCCTAGGGTTTACCCTTTGCCAGATTTTGGACATTTTTGGGGCAGGTGTTACACTTGATGACAGATTTCCAAGCGTTAATGGATGGAGAGGGGACATCGGAAGTGAATATCGGGAAACTTTTGACGATTTGAGCATGGATTTGCTTAGCTTGAGATGGGGATTTGATTTGAGTGGATTTGCTTAGCTTGAGATGGTGTCGCAACTGATTTTGACGGGGTGAAGGTGGGGGTGGGGTGACCCATTAACTTAATATTAATAAAAAAAATTAGTTTTATGTTTTAAATGTTTATTATTGTGGGGTAATTTGGTCAATTTACACTCACTTAACAGAGTAACTTAACTGACATCCAACTCAGGGGTCAAACGTGTTACAATCATGTAAACTATTGGTTCAAACTTGTAGATTCTCGTTCCTAGAGGCAATAAGTAAAATCCATATAAACCACACGAGTAAGCCGTGTAATTAATTCTAAAAAATATACAACAAGGATATAATTCCACGGGAACAATTACTAACAAGTGGAACTTTAGAGCCTAGTTTGCATTAATCTGCAACAATTCATTCATGAAATCAATAAAAATTACAAAGTCCACTCATATTATTCCATCCATTCCAAAGAAAGGAAACAAACAACATTTTGCATTTGAAGTATATACTATATAGCAATTTCTTCATGGAAAATTTTGAAATTTGAAATACAATATTTTATACAACATTAAATTATAATTGAAGTATAATTATTTGTCATACATTTATAAACTAAGAGCATTCACAACCCGTTTGGTATAATTATGTTAGTAAGTTTTGTATATTTTAATGAGTAGTTTAAAGTGGTTGTGAGTGGAGGAGAGAGAAAAGATATAAGTTTTTTATAAATATAAGTTATAAATCCGTGTAATTGTAATACACGAGTTAAATAAAAATAATATATTAAATGATTAGTAATAAGAAAGTAAATATTAGATAAATAAAACATTAATAAAATAAGTATTGATAAAAAATATTACATAGTTAACATAAAATAAACAGAAAAAAATATTAGTCTTGTAATATCAAATCCTGGCATATCTAAAACTTGAAAACTTATTCTTAGATAAAACTTACTTTAGTTTAAATCAATTATACATGGGATATATACATATCAAAACATAAGACTTATATTTATATATATATATACTTATATTTATCTTGTAAAATCGGTTAAATTCTTAAAGCTTTATAAGTTTATTATGTAAATAAAATGATTAATAAACTAGTAATATTAAAATCTTGAAACTTATAAGTTTATAAACCTAAAAGTTATTTTATAAAAATATAAAATGATAAGGTATAAAACTTATTTTTTTAAAAATACTTAAACTTGTAAATATGAGACTTAGAAATTATTTTATAACTATATAAAAGATATAAGACTTATGAAACTTATTTAATTTTATAAAAATAAAACATATTATTGTATAAACTCCAGGGACTAAAACTGCCAAAGTCTGAAACTTATTTTAAACTCAAACCCATGTTTTGACATAAAATGATAAAACCCATAACTCGAGGGACTTGTTGTGTAATTCGGCAAAACTTCCGAAATACAAACCAGTCACAGGTTCGAATCCCCCCATGACCGATTTTCACCACCGATTAATCAAAACGCGTATTTCGACTAAATTGAATGCTCCTCGAGCTCCGACTCACGCATGCGACCCAAACCCAATGTCCTTCAATGCTTGAATTCAACTCTAAACCCGCGTATTTCAAAATTCGAACTCGTTCCTTACAACTGTTATCTCCTCAACTGTACACGCATTAAACGATGGAATTAGTTATAAATACCAGTTGCTAAACCTCAACAACACATCACTTGAACTCTTTGAAGCATCAATTCCATCGTTTTGCACCTGCATTTGTCCGATTGATTCTTGGTCAGCCGATTCTGAAGCTTGAACCCGTTCTCCTTCGTTTCTTCATCATATCAGGTAATTTGAATGGCCATTTCCATCGTTTTCATCTCAAAATCAAAAGCCCTCTGTCAATTTGTAATGACAGAGGGATTTTCAGTTCACATTTAGGGATTCTTGAATCTAGGGTTCTTATGAAATTAGGGGCGATTTCAGATTGTGTTTATCAAATTCTTTTTCTGCATTATAACTCAACTAGACCCGTAGTCGGGTGGTTAAGCGTGTGTGTGTGTGTGTGCGACTCGGGTGGCCCGGGTTTGATCCGGCCAACCCGAGTTTTGTTACATATATTTTTTTAGCCTTTTAAACTGGTTTTTAATCATTTAATTATTTTTATAAAATCTGTTAGCCTTTTATAAACTTAAAAATCAATTTTATTTACACTTTTATATTCTGAAACATTTCTAATTAAATAAAACTTAGTTTAAACCTATAAAAACTAAATCTTTAATCTTGGTTTTAAGTTCTTAAAAACAACTTTAAAACTTTATAAAACTCATACATTTGACAGAAACTATTTTATAAAATCAGAAATTTGATTTATTATTTCATTTCTGAAATAATAAACTTGTTTTGTTTAAAACTCTAAATTAATTTATAAAGTTTAATTTAAAACAGAAACTTTTTATAATATTTATAAACTCAGAAAAGTTTATAAAATTTATATATTAACTTGAAAAACCAAAACTTATAAACTTATACATTTTTTTATGCTTAACTAACTTGAAACTTAATTATTTATTTATTTAAATAAAAACAAAAGAATAAATATACATTATTATATAAGGTTGAAACAATTATAAAATTATAAATTTTATAAAACATAAACAAATTTCAAACTTGTACATTTTATAAACTTATAATTTATATAAACATAAACTTATTAGTTTGTACAAAACAAAAGAAATCATTATACTTCACTTATTTCCTAAATATGTATAAACTTATAAAACTAAATGGAAACTTTAAATATTTATAAACTTGTAAACCTTATTTAAACACTTTAGGAAACTTTATTTAAAACATTTATAAACTTTAAAACTTTTAATTTAAAATATAAACTTTATAAAAAGTTCTATTTAACATATTTGTTTAAACTTATAATTTCACATTATTTGTCTGAACTTATAACCACATTTTAAAAACATTATTTATTTACAAGTTAATTTGTAGAATAAATACTTAATACTTTAATAAATCTCAAATGATTTATATTGATTAAATAAAATAATTATTCTTATAAATAATTATTTAACTTTAATAATCATGTATTCCACAAATTAATCTTTAATCATTATTTATAAGTATTATTTACACTTATAAATTATTTAATTTCTAAATAATTATTATTTATCCTTAATAATTATTTAACCTTGAGATGATGCTTATAAATCCTTATTCATCATTTATACTTTTAATAATTATTATTAATCTTTAAATATTATTTATCCTCTAAATAAGTATTATTCTTTAAAAACTCTTTATTCTTTAAATAATTACTATAAATCTTTAATAATTATTTAGTCTTACACTTAACTTATTTACTGATAAATACTTAGAAAAGTACCTTAAATTATTATTACCTATTTTGTGTAATTAATAATTATTCTAAACAATAAACTTATTAAACCTTGATATTCAAGTCTTGTGAAACCCTACATAGAAATTTATTTAAACTTTATAAACACAATTGTTCTCGTCTCCCATTTGGAACCATCATTAATCTTAGCATCCCAGATCCCTTTTGCAATAGACTTATAGGATCAAACTTGAAACTTTAGACTCATGTTCTTAGGCTTATTGTGAGGATATCCTCCCTCAAAGTCTTGCTACACTTAATCTTTGTTGGACACTCTTCATCATCCAAGTGAGTATACTTAGCCCCTTTTTCGTTATACTTTGTCTATAAACTTTGAGTGGAACATGTACCAAACTTCCAAACTTATGCAATTCTTGTACAACTATGCCTATATGTTTATTCTTGTGTTATTATGCTTGAGACTGCATGCTTAAATTAAACTTAAAACTAGCATATTCATTAACTTCGATCAAGCCTATAGTAACAATGATAGATCTATTCTATTTGACTAATCCATCTAGATTGATTGACCCTTCGGGGGGAGCCCATGGTGATTGTTATTGTATTTAAACTTTAAACTTTTAAGGGTAACCTTCGGGTTATGCCTAAACTTGGTTGGAGGATTGATATGCACAATGTTTAACTTGTTTATTCTCAAACTTATACCATAGAATGCATGTACATAGTGAACTGTAAAACTTTTCAAAGACTTTGCTAAACTATGATAAAACTTTCGTATCTCACCAACTATTTTTAGTTGACAGTTTACTCAAAATGTTTCAGGTACAACAGCATGAGACTTATTCATGATCACATAGGATGCTTTAGACCTAGCATACTTATTAAATAAACATTGTATTCTTGTTATGTGTTGTTTCATTTCTTTGTATTGAACCTTTGAAAGCCATTAATTAAATATTTAAACCTTAATAGTCAATCTTGTGCTTTTTGAACAACCGCGTCGGTTGAGGTGTGACAGGTCTCACAGATTTGTTTAAAATAAAATATTAAATATAGTCCTTTTCTATACGTCGTGAGAATATTCTTATGTCAATTGTATGTTGTATTATCAATAGTTAAAAGTAGAGATAGACTTAAGCTTTGATAAACATGGAAACGTTATCAATACCACTTCAAAAAGTTGTATACAAATAGGTATTTTCAAATTTATAAATCATCATTGTAAGTTTTTATTTAACATTTAATTTAATATATTATAAAAAGTACACCACTTATGAAATATATTTTCATGTATTTTTTTTATGTTTTGATTACTCTCATCAATGTAATCTTAACATCTAACAAGATAAAAAAAAGTTAGTGTAAAGTGTCATTTTCGTCCCTGTGGTTTAGCCATTTTAGCCAGTTTCATCCAAAAACTTTTTTTTTAGCTTTTTCGTCCCTGACTTTTCAAAATCAAGCCATTTTCATCCAACTGGCTAACTTCGTCTACATTTTAATGTTAAATCAATACAGCATCAAACGTTTTATAAAAAGGTTTTAAAATATTCATCAATATAATCTTAATGTTTCACTTCGTGTAACACATGAATTTAAAACTTACCTAATAAATAAGTAATTGGTTGCGTTACGTGTCACAATTCTGTGAGACCAATATTTTTTTTCCTGGTTATTTTATCTCAACTATTTAATATTTTCTTTATTAATATATCATTTATTTAATATAATCTTTCTAAACTATTTTCAATTATTACTAATTATTTAATATTTTTTTATTTAACGCGTGTATTACACGGGTTTCTGACCTAGTTGATTATAAATCATTGACTAATAATTATACTTAAATTATAATTTAATGTTGTATAAAATATTGTATTTCAAATTCAAGACATGCATGACCATCTAATGGATTTTATGTGTAGTAATAATTATTAATAATATCAGGCCTGCTGGTTGAGTGCTAGCCTTTTGATCGTTCCAAATTGAAGGTTATAGGTTGTCTGATTTGAGACAAATGTTCTAGGTTGAGCCTGATGTTTTTTTCAGATGTGGGTTTCCCCTTGGATGGTGTGGAGCCGAGTCACCATGTTTCTGTTCTTTGGACAAAAGAGTGAACCTTTTCCAGGGTAGATCCCGAGTGTTCGGGTCTTTGCTGTTAAAAAAAAGGTAATAAAAATTAATCATAATTATTTTTTCCTTTTAAAAACGTATTTATGGTTAGATTAAAAAGATTACTTAAGTTATAAAATTAAAGTTTGTAACATCCCAAAAATAGTAAATAAATAATAACGCGATCGAGATTTAATCGTCAAAAAAATGAAAAGGGAACATGGATGGGCTTGGGCTCGGCTCCTACGGGCCGAGGAAAGCCCAGGTATATAAGGGGCAAGGCAGCCCACCTCACCATTCCATCCTCATTTCCTCACTTTAGAGAGAGAAACCGTAGAGAGAGAAAGTTGGCGGATCGACCCAAAATTGAAGGAGCACGTTATTGTCAAACTCGTGAGCGAAACCTCCGGATCAGAAGCTTAATACAGGTAACGATCTGACCATAATCTGAGTTTTTGTTCGTTTTGGGGTTTTTCGGGTTTTAGCTAAATAGGAGACGTTTTTATGGATGAAACTTGAAAATAAGCTTAGAACTAGCACCTAGAATGAAAACCGCACATTTTGATCAAAGAAAATTGTAAGATTGGCATGATCGGATTAGTATGCAAGAATTTCGGACTTGTTCAGGAAACAGGTCTTGCGTACTTATCAAGTACGCAGGAGGAAGATCCTGTGTACTTATCAAGTACGCAGAAGGAAGAACCTGCGTACTTATCAAGTACGCAAGAAGAATGTTCTGTGCACTTGTCAAGTACGCATGAGTATGGTCCTGCGCACTTAGCAAGTGCGCAAGCAGCAGGCCGTTAGTAAAGTCAGTATAGTCGCCTGATTCAGAATGATTTAACCGTTAGAGTCGGGATTAGGACAAATGTATGTGTAATAAACAAATCCAGATCGTGCGTGGCACTCATTGGACCGTGGTTAGGACCAGACGAGACTAGCTCATCAGGTGAGTTCTATGTGCCCCCTTCTATGTTATGTGCAAATCATTTTAAATGTTTTGGGGCTGAACTGTATTCACTAAATGAATAAATGATATGAATGCCAATGTGATCATACGTGAGATACTAAGGTATATTTATATATATATGAAAATGAATTATGAACAAAGAATGAAACGTATGTTTACAAAGAATGGCATAACGCAAATAAATGAAGTCTTACTTTATAAATATATATATATATTGCATGTTATGAATGTGTGTATACGTTATGGACAGAAACGAAGCTAGCTCAACTCGTACCCCACCTGGTGGAGACAGAAGAACGAATGATTAAGTACTATGTGAAGGGCCTACCTCAAAGGGTCCGTGTCCATGTGAAAGCTAACCTACCCTCGACCTTCGAGTCGGTAGTGAATCTGAGCGGAATCGTCTACGACGATTATGCCAATGAGGACCCGGCAACTGAGACACAAAAGAGAAAGTGGGAGAACCCATCTAGAGGCACCGGAAAAGGGAATGTAGCAACTGGAATTAAGAAACCAAGGTCGGATGAATATGAAACGTGCAAGAAATGTGGAAGGCAACATCTCGGCGAGTGTCGAATCGGCACCACCACATGCTATAAGTGTGGGAAGCTGGGGAACTTCTCCCGAGAATGCGTAAAAAACGTCAAGTGTCAAGTATGTGGATTGTTTGGACATCTGACACAGAACTGCAGGAAGGTCGGCCAATCTGGTTCGGGAAAAGAGAGAGAACATGAAACAGCAAAAGGCAAGGACTCGGGCCTATGCCTTAACTGAGGAAGAAGCAAGAGGAAACCCTGATGTCGTGAGGTACGTTTCTAGTAAATGATGAACATGCTGCTATTTTATTTGACTCTGGTGCTAGTAAATGCTTTATATCAAATGCATTTAGTCGTAAACTAGATTGCACTATCAACGCCATAGTAAAGGCCTTTAGCATACAAACTGTCGTTGGTAAAAATTCGGCAGTATTTCAAGTAACAGAGGATTGCATCATAGAAATAGAGGGCCATAAGTTTCCTTCTAGATTATTCCTTCTCACCTTAGGAGGATTCGATATAGTATTGGGTATGGATTGGTTAGCTGCCAACGAAGCTCGAATCTTATATAAACGTAAGAGGATACACCTCAAAGCTCCTAGCGGCAGTCCAATTACGGTTTATGGGGATTGGAATTGCACGATGCCGAACGTAATCTCGATGATCAAGGCCGAAAGTTACATGAGGCGCGGTTGTGAAACTTATCTGGCGTATGTTATTGACGATAGAATGAAAACGAAAGAACTCAAGAATGTACCCGTAGTGTGCAACTTTCCGGAAGTATTCCCTGAGGATCTACCTGGGTTGCCACCCGATCGGGAAATAGAATTTCAGATTGACTTACTGCCAGGAGCTGAGCCCGTTTCCAAAGCCCCCTACCGATTGGCTCCGTCAGAAATGAAAGAATTGATGTCTCAATTAGAGGAATTAATAGAAAAAGAATTTATTAGACCGAGCATTTCACCATGGGGCGCTCCGGTACTATTTGTAAAGAAGAAAGACGGCAGCATGCGCATGTGCATTGACTACCGTGAACTAAATAAGAGGACAGTAAAGAACAAATACCCACTGCCTAGAATAGACGACCTTTTTGATCAACTGCAAGGTGCGAGTTGGTTCTCAAAGATCGATCTTAGGTCGGGTTACCATCAGTTGAAAGTCAGAGAAGAAGATGTACCAAAGACCGCGTTTCGCACGCGTTATAGGCACCATGAGTTTCTCGTGATGTCCTTCGGATTGACCAACGCACCAGCAGCGTTCATGGATTTGATGAACAGAGTATGTCTACCAATGTTGGATTGATCGGTGATAGTTTTTATAGACGACATACTGATTTATTCGAAAAACGAGGGTGATCACCACTGCCACCTAAGAGAGGTTCTTGAGGTGCTAAAGCAGGAAAAGTTGTACGTAAAATTCTCCAAATGCGTGTTCTGGCTTAAGGAAGTCCAATTCCTAGGTCATGTGATAAACCCAAACGGCATCATGGTAGATCCTGCAAAGATCGAGACAGTAAAGGAATGGAACGTCCCAAGGACACCAATAGAGATACGAAGTTTTCTGGGATTGGCATGCTACTATCGAAGGTTCATTCAAGATTTCTCAAGAACAGCCTCGCCACTAACTAAACTGACACGGAAGGAAGTAAAATATGAATGGGGTCAAACCCAAAACAACGCGTTTGAGGAAATTAAGACACGATTAACCCAAGCTCCAATCTTGACACTACCTGAGGGAAATGAAGACTTGGTAGTCTACTCTGATGCTTCAGGGCAGGGTTTAGGGTGCGTACTTATGCAACAAGGGAAGGTAATTGCTTATGCCTCGCGGCAACTAAAGATTCATGAGGTTAACTACCCAACTCACGATCTAGAGTTAGCGGCAGTAGTTTTCACGTTAAAAATATGGAGGCACTATCTGTATGGAGTTAAATGCACCATTTACTCCGATCATAAAAGCTTAAAGTACTTTTTCGAACAAAAGGAATTAAACATGAGACAAAGGAGGTGGTTAGAGCTACTAAAAGACTATGATTGTGAGATATTGTACCATCCAGGCAAGGCAAACGTAGTGGCTGACACTTTAAGCAGAAAGGAAGAATCGGAACCTATACGGATCAAAGCGTGTCAGCTGATTATAACACCAGATTTGATGAGTGAAATATCAAAGGCACAAGATGAAGCACTATTAGAAAGAAATATAAAACGGGAAAGAATAGTAGGACAACAAGTGAATTTGGATACCAATGCATACGGTGTACGAACTAGGTTTGGCCGGATGTGGATACCTAGAGTCAAAATACTCGATGAGGCCCATAAGTCTCGCTATTCTATCCACCCCGGGACAAACAAAATGTATCAAGACTTGAAGAAAGAGTATTGGTGGCCTGGCATGAAGAATGATGTGACTGAGTACGTGAACAAGTGCTTAACGTGTTCACTAGTTAAGGCCGAGCACCAGAAACCATGCGGTAAAATGCAACCTTTATCAATACCGGAATGGAAGTGGGAGGAGATCACGATGGACTTCATTACCAAGCTACCGCGAACAGCTAAAGGCAATGATACCATTTGGGTGATCGTTGACCGCTTGAAAAAGAGTGCTCACTTCTTGCCAATATGTGAGACTTCTTCGTCAGAAAAAACTAGCAGAAATATTTATCAAGGAAATTGTAAGCAGACATGGTATGCCACTGTCAATTGTGTCTGATAGGGATACTAGATTCACATCAAGGTTTTGGAAGAAATTCAATGAAGCGATGGGCACTAGACTGAACATCAGCATCGCTTACCACCCTCAAACCGATGGTCAATCAGAAAGGACCATTCAGACCTTGGAGGACATGCTCCGGGCCTGTATAATTGACATCGGAAGGAGCTGGGACAGCCACCTACCATTGGCAGAATTTTCATATAATAGCAGTTATCACTCAACTATTGGCATGCCGCCATTCGAAATGTTGTATGGAAGGAGATGCAGGACTCCGGTTTGTTGGGGGGGAATTGGACAGAAGGATTTTGCAAGTCTCGAAGTGGTCAAAGCTACTTCCGAGAAATTTAATCAAATCAAGGCTCGAATGAAAGCCGCAAAGGACAGACATAAATCGTATGCGGATAAGAGAAGAAGGGATTTAGAATTTCAAGTAGGGGTCATGGTACTATTAAAGGTATCACCATGGAAAGGAATCATCCGATTTAGAAAACGTGGCAAACTAAGTCCAAGGTTTGTTGGACCTTTCAAGATTTTAGCGAGAGTGGGTCAAGTTGCTTACAGACTCGACCTACCCGTTGAGCTTAGTGGAATACACCCTACGTTCCACATGTCACACTTACGCAAGTGCCTAGCTGACGACACAGTTCACATACCTTACGACGAGATCGAAGTGGATAACAGTCTAAATTATGTGGAGGAACCAATAGCCATTCTTGACCGAGCTGAGAAGCGACTACGCAATAAGTCGATCCTTTTAGTCAAAGTGCAATGGAAGCACAGAAAAGGGTCAGAAGCTACATGGGTGAAGGAAGACGAGATGAGGGGACTATACCCTCAACTGTTTAACGTATAATTGGTTTCGATGACGAAACCTCTTTAAAGAGGGTAGACTTGTAACATCCCAAAAATAGTAAATAAATAAATAATAACGCGATCGAGATTTAATCGTCAAAAAAATGAAAAGGGAAAATGGATGGGCTTGGGCTCGGCTCCAACGGGCCGAGGAAAGCCCAGGTATATAAGGGGCAAGGCAAACCACCTCACCATTCCATCCTCATTTCCTCACTTTAGAGAGAGAAACCGTAGAGAGAGAAAGTTAGCGGATCGACCCGGAATTGAAGGAGCACGTTACTGTCGAACTCGTGAGCGAAACCTCCGGATCAGAAGCTTAATACAGGTAACGATCTGACCATATTCTGAGTTTTTGTTCGTTTTGGGGTTTTTCAGGTTTTAGCTAAATAGGAGACGTTTTTATGTATGAAACTTGAAAATAAGCTTAGAACTAGCACCTAGAATGAAAACCACACATTTTGATCAAAGAAAATTGTAAGATTGGCATTATCGGATTAGCATGCAAGAATTTCGGACTTGTTCAGGAAACAGGTCTTGCGTACTTATCAAGTACGCAGGAGGAAGATCTTGCGTACTTATCAAGTACGCAGGAGGAAGATCCTGCGTACTTATCAAGTACGCAGGAGGAAGAACCTGCGTACTTATCAAGTATGCAAGAAGAATGTTCTGCGCACTTGTCAAGTACGCATGAGTATGGTCCTGCGCACTTAGCAAGTGCGTAGGCAGCAGGCCGTTAGTAAAGTCAGTATAGTCGCCTGATTCAGAATGATTTAACCGTTAGAGTCGGGATTAGGACTAATGTATGTGTAATAAATAAATCCATATCGTGCGTGGCACTCATTGGTAGGACAGGACGAGACTAGCTCATCAGGTGAGTTCTATGTACCCCCTTCTATGTTATGTGCAAATCATTTTAAATGTTTTGGGGCTGAAGTGTATACACTAAATGAATAAATGATATGAATGCCAATGTGATCATACGTGAGATACTAAGGTATATTTATATATATATGAAAATGAATTATGAACAAAGAATGAAACGTATGTTTACAAAGAATTAATGAAAGAATGGCATAACGTAAATAAATGAAGTCTTGCTTTATAAATATATATATTGCATGTTATGAATGTGTGTATACGTTATGGACGGAAACGAAGCTAACGGCTACTACGGTAGACGGATGACCACTTGACTATTATGCAGCCAGAAAAGAAAGTCTAGAAAGGTAGACTAAATAATGGCCACTATGGTGGAGTAAGTCCCTAAATCGATGCACGGTTGCATAATTAGTTCAAGTGGGAAACAGATGTCTTAGGGCAGACGGGCGAATATGACGGACTACGACGATAGAACGGTTATGACGGACGGCCGAAGGTTGGCCGGACGGAATTTAAGGCGGACGGTTTCTAGGACCGGACGAGTAAAAGGGCTACGACGGTAGCTTAAGGGCGTATGTCTTTGTGACATACGCAGTAAAAGACAGGTTGATCACCCTTATGTGTATGACCAATGAATGTTAAGGAAAGTAAAGGTGAATGCATATCTATGTAATCACATAAGAATGATGAAAGAGAAGCAAAAGCTATTAATACGTATTTATATAAATGTATATATATATATAATTATGCATACTATTAAAGAAAAGAATGTTCATACCTAATCGCTTTAAACTAGAACTCACCCGCGTTAGCTTACTTTTAGTATACATTTCAGGTAAAGAAAGGAAGTGCCGTGTGAAGGCGTGATGGTTACCCGACATGAGTTTGACATCCCACTTTATATATGTTAAGACAATGTTATGTTTTTATTTGTTAAGACTTCCGCTGTTATGTTATGTATTCGAATGATGTTTGCTTCCGCTACTTCTGAATGTTTTTAATTTAAGTTCAGTTTTTATGACTATGTTTATGAGTAAATCCAACAAGTAGGTTACCCGGGAAAGGGGCCTTACAAGTTGGAATCAGAGCAATAGTTTGAGAGATTCAGACATCCCTAAATGTCTTGACTCAAACTGATTATGGGACCAACGCACGGATGTCAGTATGGGTAACCAACGCCAGCACGGTAAGTAAGTACTAAAGTTAATGCACTTGGATAAGAATAGATACCTTAACTTAGAACAAATAGATGTCGATGTCACAACCGATTTGAAGAGTTTTGAACCCGAAAAGCAACGTAAATTAGTAATCACAAACCGGTCACTGTAATTAATAATTTACCTCGCTGGTACTGTTCTAAAACTATGATCTGAAGGAATGGCATTGATGTATTCCCTTTATAACAATCAGGAAACTAGGAACTATGGCTGGTGGAGGAAGAACAGGACGCCGAGGCGGTCGCACTGGCCGAGTCGGTAGACCTCCATTGAATCAAAGACATGAAGAGGAAGAGAGTGTGCACGCAGAACACACTGAGAGTGTGCACAAAACAGATGTGACACCAATGGGGGACGACCATCAAGGGCCTCTACAGTTGGAACCCGAGGTCAGGGACGCTATTGCCCGCGAAGTTGTACTCACCCTGAAGAAAGTATTGCCTGATCTACTATCCGAGGCACTAAAGAAAAGTAGAGAGGAGAATGAGGGAGACCATGAAGAGAAAGTGTATGACAGTGATGGGGATGAAGTGAAGGTGGAATCAAGTAATCGTGGGTGTACCTACAAAGGTTTCAAGGACGGAGACCCACCCAAGTTCGATGGGAACAAGGATTATGTGGCTACGTTCGAGTGGATTGAAAGGATGAACGCTGTAATCAACATCAGCGAGTGTCGACCGGACCAGGCTATTAAGTATGTTGCTCATTATTTCACCAATGAGGCACTAAGTTAGTGGAGGAACATTCAGAGGACAAAGTCGCCAAACGCCCTTGCCAGAATAACATGGGAAGACCTGAAGAAGCTGATAATCCAAAATTTTTGTCCGCAGAACGAAATTGATCGAGTGGAAAATGAATTCCTAAACTTTAAGGCTGGCAACAAGACGCACCGCCGGTATACTTCTAGGTTCAATGAGCTAGATCAACTCGTACCCCACCTTGTAGAGACAGAAGAACGAATTATTAAGTACTATGTGAATGGCCTACCTCCAAGGGTCCGTGTCCATGTGAAAGCTAACCTACCCTCGACCTTCGAGTCGGTAGTGAATCTGAGCGGAATCGTCTACGACGATTATGCCAATGAGGACCCGGCAACTGAGACACAGAAGAGAAAGTGGGAGAACCCGTCTAGAGGCACCGGAAAAGGGAAAGTAAAGGTGAATGCATATCTATGTAATCACATAAGAATGATGAAAGAGAAGCAAAAGCTATGAATACGTATTTATATAAATGTATATATATATATATATATATATATATATATATATATAATTATGCATACTATTAAAGAAAAGAATGTTCATACCTAATCGCTTTAAACTAGAACTCACCAGTGTTAGCTGACTTTTAGTATACATTTTAGGTAAAGAAAGGAAGGGCCGTGCGAAGGCGTGATGGTTACCCGACACGAGACTGACATCCCACTTTATATATGTTAAGACAATGTTATGTTTTTATTTGTTAAGACTTCCGCTGTTATGTTATGTATTCGAATGATGTTTGCTTCCGCTACTTCTGAATGTTTTTAATTTAAGTTCAGTTTTTATGACCATGTTTATGAGTAAATCCAACAAGTGAGGTTACCCGGGAAAGGGGCCTTACAAAGTTTGTCAAATCTATACATACTAATAAATAAAGGTTTTTGGGTGCTAGATGTCATTGTCATATTCATGCTCAACATTTTTTTCCCGCTTCTCTCTCCAATTTAATGATACAAGTTTCTATAAAAAAAAATTATAATTTGTGTTTATCGCCTCTCTCTCCTATTAAATAGTAATGATTTTTATAACTATTTTTATAAAATATTTTTTATTAAAAAAATAGTTTATTCATAAAACATTTTATAGTTTGAACATTTCTTTCATTTTTTTATAAAATATTTTTAAAAAATAACTATATAACGCTTCAAAAATTTGTATTAAAAAATTATGTAATATGTCAAAAATATGTAATATTAGATTTTTATTACAAAGTATATATAACACTGCATTTATTCACTCTTTATAATATACATGGTTTCTAACCTATATTATAATAAATGAATAACTATACTCGTTACGTGTCGACTTCTGATGAAATCTAGATTTTTTTTCCGCTTTTCTCTCCATTTAAATAATGATGATGTTAAATAATTAAATATCTAACATATATTCTAATATTTTATTAAAAATTACTAAATCATAAGAACATTTCAATTATTTCTTATTTCACAGATAACTAATAACACCAAACATACGATTCTTGATAGAAAATATTGTTTTATAACAAGTTGTATTTATTCAACCCATGTAAGGCATGTGCATTAACCTAGTGTCTAATGTATATTAAAATTTAATGAAAAATAAAATAAGTATTCATACAATTAATGTTGTAATTTAATCAATTTATATGTATTTATGGTTATCAAAGTTGTTTATATTGATTCTATTTATGCTAGTATAATTCCCCAAACCACAGGCTCTAAACTTGTAACTTTTTAAACTTAGGACACATATATGTTATTTTACACAAACCACAGGCCCTAAACTTGTAACTTTTTAAACTTAGGACTCATACATGTTATTTTACCCAAACCATAGGACCTATTTGTGTAATTAACTTTTTTTTAAAAGGAAAACTTCACTCAATAGTAACCAAGTTTTTCAGTTGTTTATTTTAAGTACATCAAAGTTTTTTTGTCTATTTAAAGTCACTCAACTTTCACTAAGTGTTCTAATTCTATATAATGTTTTTATAAATGTTTAATTTTTTTAAAATTGAGTGAGCCAAATGAAATATATATAAATATTAGTTACCAATAAGTGAAATTTTTAATCAATTAACATAAAATAGGAGGTAATAGTGAAGAAAAAAAAAGTTCATCAAATAATAAACAAGTTTCAAAATTGTTATATTTAAGTCGAATTAGAAAAAAATAATTGCTAAATAGTGAACAAGATTTATATATGTTTCATATATCTCATTCAATATTAAAAAATTTAGACATTAATAAAAATATTGCATACGATTGGAATATCTACTGAAAGTTAAGTGACTTTAGAGGGACAAAAAAAACTTTAAAGTATTTAAATAAAACATTTGAGAAACTTGTTTACTATTGTGTAAAGTTACCCTTTTTTAAATTAGAAAAAAGTTAAGATTTGATTAGGTAATTACTTTGTCATTGATGAAGTTATAAAAGGCATTAAATAACAATTTAAATAAAACTTTCATTTGCATTTTAAACAACTTCTATCTTTACCCGGTGTTAGGCCACAAGGGGAATAGCTCAGGTACCCAATCGGGTAGCTCGGCTACACGAGCGCAAGCACCTTTAAGGCATCAGGGTACACATACCCGCTTGTGTTGAGAAAAAAAACCGTTGTCCAAATGAAAAAAAATAATAATAATCTTTAAGTCACTTAGGGTTGTACACTCATCAATTAGGATATTTGGGGTTGGATTTAGGTAAAAATAAGGTGACACTCGCTTAATGAGTATTTTTTATGATACGTTTTTTGTTTTGTTAGTGCCCCCAGTACCCAAAGAAATAGAATGACACACACTTAAAATCATTTAGGAATGTTAAGACCGAATAATTTTAGTACATTATATTTTTTTTTTCTATAATCTTTATACTAATAAATAAAATTCAATGTGACACGTGTCAATTTCTGGTGCATCATTAACATGTTTTTCTCGTATCTCTTCTATTAAATAATGATATTAAAATAATAGATTTTTAAAGGATTATTGGATTTTAATAATCCCACCTTTTACCAATTGGCCGATAATAATCCCAACTGAGAATATTCTTACCACTGGTCCCTACTTTCAAACTATTTTTTTACATTGGACCCCCCGTTAAAAAAACTTAACGCCGTTAGAGTTTATATGACATGGACATCTGCAAACCGCCGGAAAGTCGAGCCAAGCTAGCAGTGGTCTCGTGGTGGCTTTTGAAATTGGCTCTGGTGGTGTTTAACTGGTCTCGTGGGTCCGGAAAGTCCAAACAGAGAAAACGGTGGTGTTTAACGAGACCAGTTAAACACCACCAAAACCAATTTTAAAAGCCAACACGAGACCATTGCTAGCTTGGCTCGACTTTCCGGCGGTTTGCAGATGTCCATGTCATATAAACTCTAACGGCGTTAAGTTTTTTTAACGAGGAGTCCAATGTAAAAAAATAGTTTGAAAGTAGGGACCGGTGGTAAGAATATTCTCAGTTGGGATTATTATCGGCCAATTGGTAAAAGGTGGGATTATTAAAATACAATAATCCAAAAAATCTATACTATATAATAAATAAAGGTTTTCAGATGTCACGTGTCACCTTCATATTCAATCTCATCATTTTTTTCCGCCTCTCTCTCTTATTAAATACACCTTTATATTTTAATAATAATATATTTTTAAATAAAATAATAATCTTTATATTAATAAATCTCCTGACATATTTTGACGAGTATATGTGTTAACTGATTATATTGTATTCCACGGGTTTATTCAACCCGTGTAAAACACGAGTTTTTAAAAATAAATTTTTTTATCACTCAATATATAATATTATATTTATTTAACTCGTGTAATACACGGGATTTTAACCTAGTATTTAATATAACTCTAATTAGGAATACCTATTATTTAACTATAAATAGTTTTATATAAATAACCAAATAAATTTACTATGTATTAACATTTAACAATTATATAAAAAAATACATAGTTAAAAAAATGTTTTAAAGTTAACTTAACAGAATTTATAACTATTACGTCAAAATATATTTTTCAAAAACATATTTTGACGATTGTATGTGTTAACAAATTACATTATATTTTAATCTGCCCGTATAATACATGAATTTTAAATTAATATTTTTTTTATTACTAAGTATATATCATTACACTAGCTTAGAACCCGTGTAATACACATGGGGCGAAAAATATCAATATATAAAATTCTTAAATATTTACGTATATATTTTATAGGTGTAAAAATATATTACATATATCAAAGATAGAAAACAAAATTCAAAATATGTAAAAATTAATATTAAAAGGAGTTTCAAAAATACGTTAATTACTATTTAATGTAATTTGACTTTCATTTATTATTTGATTGAAAATAAAATTTACATAACTAAATTTCAAAATTTCTTATAATAAGGGATATTTTAAAATAAATGTGTTTTATTAGTTTAATAGTGGGTTGGCCCGCGCAAAGCGGTGGGTGTCACCGAGGCTATTTTTGAGAGCGCAATCGAACCCGACATGCCTTAAATACTGATTTTATTTGGGTATAATTCTTCTTCTTATTATTATTATAAGTTTCAAACCTAGCTCACAAGATCACAAGCCGAGCCAAGCCTAGCTCGGGCTCAGCTTGTTTACAAATTAAGCCGATCCAAGTCAGCAAGTTTACAACCGGAACGATTTCAATCCGAGCTTTTTTCAAGCAATCTTCGAACCTCGGTTAAGTATCCAAATTTTTACGCTAAAAAATATTCATTGTTTACCCAACCTAGCCAAAAAGGGTACGGAACACATAGTTCAATTTTCTCAATTAAGGAGGCTTCTTTATTTATAGTGGTTTGCTCTATGATTAGGTTGGGTAAACCACCAATGTAGGACAAGCTAAAAAGTAAAATAAAAAACAAACATTTGGTTTAGTTTTAAAGGGTTGAGGGAATTTCATATATACCCCTACAAACTTGAAAAATATCGTATATACCCAATAAAAACTAAAAATATCATATATACCCTTACAAACATGTAGTATTATCATATATATATAAACCAATTTCATTAAAAACAATTTAAAACAGTACAATTTTACCCTTATTTATGTAAGCTTTAATATTTCATATTTACCAATTTTTAACATTGAAATTTCATATTTACATATTTTCAACTTTAGAATTTTATAACCATAAAAAATAGTTTTCTCAAAATTCTATTTTGATTTTTTCTCATTCTTTTATAATTTTACCATTTTTTATAGCATTAGCGTTTTCCAACTTTCTCGCAATCATTATTTCTGAATCGATGCCTTCTAAATGGATCTGGAGAATCGCAATAGTCGACATCGAGAATAGGAGAACGAGTGATCTTTACCCATATGGGATAAAACTAAAAAATTAGGTTATGAAAAATCCTATAATGGATGAGGTGGTAGAATGGTCATAAAGTAACAAAGCATTTAAATCGGATATATATGATATTTTTAGTTTTAGTTGGATATATATGATATTTACCCATATTTATAGGGGTATATATGATATTATCTCTAAAGGATTAGACTTTGATGTACTTGTATATTCTGTTTAACAAGTGGTATTCAAGATGGTGTCTTAAAATTAGGTAAAATTACCTTTTTGCCCACCCAATATGCATTGTAAGGTAGTATAGATTAGTATTTTCTTAAAAATATATTGTTATTAATAATAGTTGTGCATTTAATAAGAGAGAGACGAGAAAAAAAAATAACGAGAATGAATATGGAGGTGACACGTGTCATGAAAAACCTTTATTTATTATTAAAAGATTCCCGTGTATTACACGGGCTGAATAAATGCAATTTTATACACTTAGTAATAAATATTTACATATTACGTGTAGCTTAGAACCCGTGTAATATACACGGGGTGAAAAGTATTAATACACAAAATTCTTAAAATTTTTATTTATGTATTTTACATGTGTAAAAATGTATTACATATACCAAAGATAGAAACAAAATTCAAAAAATGTAGAAACTAATATATAATTGAGTTTCAAAAATACATTGATTAGTATTTAATGTAATTTGACTTTCATTTACTATTTAATTTAAAATAAAAGTTACATAATTATATTTCAAATTTCTTATAATAAAGGATGATTTAAAATAAATGTGTTTTATTAATATAATTAGTATTTTAGTTAAATATATATTATTAAAAGATATATGTGTATTTAATAAGAGAGAGAAGCGGGGAAAAATTGACGAGAGTGAATATGAAGGCGACACGTGGCAAGAAAAACCTTTATTTATTATATAGTATAGATATAGACTAGGTTAGAATCCCGTGTATTACACAAGTTGAATAAATGTAATATTAAATACTTAGTAATAAAAAGTTTATGTTTTTAAAACTCGTGTATTATGCGGGTTGAATAAAAGATAATGTAATCTATTAACACATACACTCGTCAAAATAAAACAATGTGAATATGTAAATATATGATTAAAAGTTTTTTATTTGAATCTTAGCTGGCTATAAAATTGTTTTCAGTTTTTAGAGTTCATAAAAATATGATTAAACAAATTAATTGATGATAAACACAATTTTAAATTAAAAAATGTGTAGATAAAAATTGAAACAAATAATTAATTTAGTTGTCGAAAATAGTAAAGTTAATTATTAATAGGAGAGAGAGAGGCGGGAAAATGAGAATGTGGATACCTAGAATTATGACAAGCGTCCTCCTATTTTACTTGTTTATTATATAATATAGATATAGATATATATTTTTTGAACGGCAACACCTAGATGGGTTTCCCCAGGAGTAACACCTAGAACATCTGGCGCAACCCACCCCATGAGTACTCCCCAACTGGATAAATCCCCTGACCTGGCCACATACCCCTTTTTTGTTGTGACCAGGATTCGAACCCAATACTTGCACTATGAGAAATATTGAGGTTATCATTGCACCAAATGACCAGCGATCTTTATTTATTATACAGTATAGATTTATTCGATACTTGTAATACACAATATTCTAAGCTAGTATCAAATAAAATAATAGAATAACATTTATTATGAAAAATACTAATAGTATATTATCACACATTTTAGTTACAAAAATACTACACACTATTTGGCAATTAAAGTTTTTTTAAAATTTCTCACTGGTTTTAATTATAAAAAAAATTAAATACCGTTAACCAGTTATTTGTTTTTATATTTTTATTTCTTTACAACTCATACTTTAACTTGTTACAATATTATTCTTGTCTTCATGATTAAATATACGTCATTACCATATCTACTTGGGTAATTTAATTTGTAGTATTTTATACCAAATTCTCCCCCTCAACATCTCATCCCCATGACAACTTCTTCCTCATAAATACCCTCACCCCCTTCTCAATTCACACACCATCACCAGCCACCATGTCTCTTCCGGCAACCGTCGTCACACCACCGTTGGTTGACCAAGTTGACATTGTCATCCCCACCATCCGAAGCCTTGATTTCCTTGAGCAATGGAGACCTTTCTTCCAGCCTTACCATCTCATCATCATTCAAGATGGCGATCCATCCATAAAGATCCGAGTACCCGAAGGGTACAATTACGAACTCTATAACCGCAATGATATCGAGCGGATTCTTGGTTCTAAATCTTGCTGCGTTTCCTTCAAGGATGGCGCGTGTCGAAGCTTTGGATTCCTTGTTTCCAAGAAGAAGTACATCTTCACCATCGACGACGACTGCTTTGTAAGTTCTCTCAATTGTGTCGTGACTCGTGTGTAACATTCAGTAACGGAACCAGAACTTCCTAGTTAGAGGGTTATTATAAAGTCCAATTTATGTTTTTTTAGAAAAAAAATGGTCTTTTATATATAAAAAAACTAACAAGTTTCTATGACAGGAGGGTCAGATAACCCTCTTGACCCTCTCTTGTTTCCAGCAATGTAAACATTGTGTTGCGACTCGCTTGTTAATCATTCAGTAACGGAACCAGAACTTTTTAGTCAGAGGATTATCATAAAGTCCAATTTATGTTTTTGTTAGAAAAAAATGATCTTTTATATATAAAAAAATGAAAAGTTTCAATGACTGGAGGGGCAGCTGACCCTCATGACCCTCTCTTGGTTCCATCACTGTAAACATTGTGTTGCGACTCGTGTGTTAATATAACATGTACGCATATTGATTTATTTTTTGTATTGAAATGAAGGTTGCTAAGGATCCAAGTGGACAAGAGATCAATGCATTGGCACAACATATTCGCAATTTGGTAACACCATCAACACCCTTCTTTTTCAACACATTGTACGACCCGTATCGCGAAGGGGCTGATTTCGTGAGGGGATATCCCTTCAGTTTAAGGGAAGGTGTAACCACAGCCATTTCTCATGGCCTTTGGCTTAATGTCCCGGATTATGATGCCCCAACTCAACTCGTCAAGCCTCGTGAACGCAACATCAGGTCCAACTAGTCGATTTTTGCTTCAATATGTCTAGATACGTTTTGATCAATGTGATTGAAATCCTGAGAATATGCAGGTATGTGGATGCTGTCATGACCATCCCGAAAGGGACACTTTTCCCTATGTGTGCGATGAACCTTGCTTTCGATAGGGAACTCATCGGACCCGCCATGTACTTTGGGCTCATGGGAGACGGTCAGCCTATTGGTCGGTATGATGACATGTGGGCTGGCTGGTGTGCCAAGGTATTTTACTTGTTTGACCCGTTAAAATAAACATAATCAAATTAGCCCGTTCATAAATAAACAGGTTAAAATTGCTACATTTGATTGTTTGGCTTATTATTTTGTGATTGTGGGCTACTACTAATTAACTTTTCATTGTGGTTTTAGACTTTTAGTTGAATATATATTATAATACATATGAGAAGGACAAAAAGGTAATTTTACATGATTTTAACAGTTTAAGTAATTACAACTTTTAAAACATACTGTTCACTTTTAAACCAACTTCCTCCCACGATAACGGTCATAAGTTTTTCATATGTTAATATTTTTTTATTAAATATACCATAAAAACGAGCATTTTATTCTCTTTAATTTGGGTACGTCATTGCTATAGTTTTTTTAATTAAAAAAATGTAACATGTTACGTGATCACCGGTGTCTGCGTTCTCCACCGCATCACGCAAGCACCGTCTAGTATATATATATATTAATCAAGTTATGGTGAAATTATAGGTGACATGTGACCATTTGGGGCTAGGAGTGAAAACAGGGTTACCATACTTATCTCATAGCAAAGCAAGCAACCCATTTGTCAACTTAAGGAAAGAATACAAAGGCCTCTTCTGGCAAGAAGACCTCATTCCATTTTTCCTAAATGTCACTCTCCCGAAAGAATGCACGACCGCGCAAAAATGCTACATCGAGCTCTCGAAGCTTGTGAAGGAGAAACTTGTCGCGATTGATCCTTACTTTGAGAAGCTTAGTGATGCAATGGTTACATGGATTGATGCTTGGAATGAGCTCAACCCGTCGACTGATGGTACACCCACGGGCAAGGTCCAACCTTCTAAACCCAAGTAGACTCGTACTCCCATGGTTAATGTCTACTTGCATTAGATCGCTATATTTAGTTTTCTTTACATTTGAAATAATGTGTCCATTACGGAATTTGTCATCACCAGTTTTTGATCTTGTCTGTTTATTGAGATTTTTGGAGACTCGTGAGATATTACTTATATTTGTAGCTATAAATATATGATCTTCTTGCATTAATACGAAAATATTCTTTTATTAATACGAAAATATTCTTTCATTAATACGAAAATAATTGTTATAACAATAAACAAAACAAAATTACTCAGCAAAATATACTATTTTACATAGTTAATCGAATCGTGTGACAGAAAAATAATTTTTAATTTTTAAACTTAATAAATCGGGCCCTCTCTAGTGGATAGGGTTCAGCATTTAGAAACGAGGGTGGACACCTCGGATGATGTTGCCGAAGGGATTTTGAGTAGAGTGGCACATCTGGAGGCCCAAATGGAGGCATCACTTTGGCAAGGGAATGCCCCGCTTTCTGATGCCGAGGAGGAGCCATTCGAGGATGAGCCATTAGAGGAGGAGCCATTCGTGGAGGAGCCGGTCGAGATAGATGATGCTCTATCATGCATTTCCTCCGATGACGGTGATGTTTGATGATTATCCTATCTTATCTTTCCTTTTATTTATGCTTTGATTATGTCTTTCTATTTCAAACCTAGATGGGTAAGGTCGTTCCCATTCAATAAAAGCATTTTGAATTATTTATCTTGTAGCTTTACAACTTATTTAATTTCGAAATATTAGATGTTGTGTTTAGTAATCATTTCCTTACTTGTAGATGTATAATGTTTGAAATGCGATATATTTCTCATTATTTTGTATTTGTGAATGTGAAGAATTATGTCGGGAAGGGGACGTGGAGGTCGTGTTGTTGGTCGAGGCACCATTAACACGACGGCAGCTGAGCTGGCGACACTAATTAACGATAGTGTGGTTGAGGCTCTAGCAGCACAGAATGTTGCAGGTAAATACTATAACCATTGACTAGTGAAGTTAATTCATCTCTCAAGGCGTCTTTCCCAAGCCTTATAATCTCGATCATATATTGTGTTTCTAAATCCAGGTCAGCAGAATAATCAACCAGCATGTACATTCAAGACATTCATGGACTGTAAGCCCCACACTTTTAGTGGAGCTGAGGGAGCAGTCGGACTACTCCGATGGTTCGAGAAAGTGGAGTCGGTATTCGCCATGTGTAACTTTTAGTTTGCATCTGGTACTTTGGAGGGCCCAGCTCTCACATGGTGGAACGCTCAGGTCCAGATGTTAGGTCTAGCTATGGCTAATGCACTCCCGTGGGAGGAGTTCAAGACAATGATGAAGGAGGAGTACTGTCCTCGAGATGAGATTCAGAAGCTGGAAGGGGAATTCTGGAACCTGAAAATGGAAGGTTCTGAAATTGAAATTTATACCACTCGCTCCCATGAGCTTGCTACCATGTGTCCACACATGGTGACCCCCGACTATAAAAGGATTGAGCTGTACATTAGAGGTTTAGTGCCTCAGATTCAGAGCATGGTCACCTCATCCAACCCTACTACCATCCAACAGACCATCAGACTTGCCCACAAGTTAACTGACCAGGCGGTGACTCAAGGGACTCTACCCCCGAGAGGTTCATTTTCTAAAACCACCGATAGCAATAAGCGCAAGTTTGATCACCACTCCAACTCCAACTCCAAAGGATCCCAGTTTAGTCAACCTCAGCAGCAGCAGCGTAAGTTTGAGCCTGCTAAGAACTTCAATCAGACGACCTTTTCAGGTCAAAATCAAGGTGGATATGCGGGGAAATCCCCCAAGTGCAACAAATGCAACTTTCATTATTTCGGGGTTTGTAACCATTGTCAGCGGTGTGGTAAGATAGGCCATGCTGCCAAGGATTGTAGGGGTGAGCTGCAAGCCAAACAGCCTTTTCAACAGCCAGGGTCTACAAAGGGTTGCTTTGAGTGTGGGAAGGATGGACACTTTCGAAAGAATTGTCCTCGGTTGAAGAAGGGGGGTAATGACAATCATAACCCTAATCAAAACAACAACAATGGCAACAACAATTGTAATAGTTGAGGGAATGGTGCGAGAGGACGAGCCTTCGTGCTAGGATACGGAGAAGGTCGATATGATCATAATGTGGTCACCGGTAAGTTCCTCTTAAACAATTACGTTGCTTCTGTTCTTTTTTACACTGGTGCTGATAGGAGTTTTATATCTAAGAAGCTTAGTTTAATGATAAAAGAAACTCCAACCCTGCTAGAAGCTAAGTACATAATAGAAATAGCCAATGGCCAAATAATTGAAGCAACCCACATTCTTAAGGGTTGTAAAATTGAGTTGGCTGGTCATAAACTTGATATCGACCTTATGCCGGTCACACTTGGTAGTTTCGATGTAATTGTAGGCATGGATTGGTTATCTAAAAACCAAGCCGAAATCATCTGTCGTGAGAAAATTGTTCGCATTCCTCTCCCGAGTGGAGAAACTCTTTTCGTTCAGGGCGAAAAGGTTGGTGCAGTCATGGGCATCATATCCTTCATGAAAGCACAAAAATGTCTTCGAAAAGGCCATACTGCTATTCTGGCCCTCGCCGCCGAGCAGCCATCTGGGGAGAAGAAGGTTGATGATATTCTAATTGTTTGCAACTATCCGGAAGTATTTCCTGAGGAATTGCCTCTTCTGCCACCTCACCGTCAAGTTGAATTCCAAATCGATCTAGCACCCGGAGCAGCGCCGATCGCTCGGGCACCTTATAGACTAGCACCTAGTGAATTGCAAGAACTATCCACTCAGCTACAAGAATTGTTATATAAAGGTTTCATCCGACCTAGCTCATCGCCATGGGGAGCTCCAGTCATGTTTGTCAAGAAGAAGGACGTGACCTTCCGTATATGTATCGACTACCGTGAACTGAATAAAGTGACAATCAAGAGTCATTATCCTCTGCCTCATATAGATGATCTCTTTGATAAACTCCAATGATCAAGCTTCTATTCCAAGATAGATCTTAGATCTGGTTACCATCATGTAATGAACCAAAATCCGGGTTTCGTTTTTCAAATAAATAAAATATTCTAATAAATAATATGGTGAAAATAATATATTAGAAGTAAGTTGAAACAAGTGGGTTTCAAGTTAGTAATGGGGTTATGTTAGTTTATAACTAATTATAGAATGAAATGGGTGAAATGAAAGTCTAGGACTAAAGGTGTAAATATGGCAAAATCCGCCATATTGAATTATTGAAGTCAAAATTGAACTCATTTGGAGTTCAAGAATCGTTCAAAGCAAGGAGAAAAAGGAGAAAATCGGGTTTTGAGCAAAATTGTGCATTTTGAGCTTGAATTGGTGAAGGTTTTGGCTTGCATATCATCCTTCTAACATCAAGTAAGTGTAATCTTCCATTGATTTCACCTTTGAATGCGTTAGCATGTGGGTTTTGTAAAAATCCGAAAATTATGTATGCATGGGATAAAATGGTGTTAGATTGTGGATAATCAAGCTTAACTAAAGGTAAAGAGATGTGATTAACATCCTAGAACCCTTTGATTTTGATTTTGAAAAGTTAGGGTTCATATGGTGAAAATTAGTTTGGATAATGATGCTAGAATGATGAATTAGTGATGATTAAGTGTTTAGATGGTAATAGACACTTGAACAAACACCAAATTGACCTAATAAAAGTTATTGATTGAGAAATTAGTGTCAAGGTATTGGAAAGATAACTCAAGTAGGTGAGTTTGTATTGAAAGGGGGTGTTTGGTTGTGGGAACAACCCAAACGGGTCAATTTGGGTTGGAAATGGAAATTGAGTTGTGGGCTCAATTGTAATGTGTTGGTGATGAATGTTAGATTACTAAACTAGGTGTGTATGTTTAGGTAATCAAATTATGACCCGAGGAGGAGGCACGGGATCTTCCAACTCTAAAGATAAGTGCCTATGCACTTACTTAGTAATGTAGATAAATGTGTGGTGTATGTGATATGAATGCATAATATAAGTTGATATGAATGTTTATGCCCATTGCTTGAATGTAATATGTATGAATTGTATAAATTTGACTTTAGTGGTAGAACGTCAAACTATATGATGGAAATATGTGTAAATAGCCTATGTGGTTAATAGTCAAAATGTAAATGTGCAATGTGGTGTAAAGGGTGAAATTGACTTATGTGGTTAATAGTCAAAATGTAAATGTGCAATGTGGTGATAATGGTGTAATTGACTTATGTGGTAAATAGTCAAACAAATACGTGCAATGTGGAGAATTTGGTGAAATTGATATATGTGGAATATAGTCAATCATAATGTGGTAAATTGGTGAAATGGTGAGTAGAAGTGTGGAATACTTCTAATGGTGGATTTAGAGTCAAATACTCCAAGTGTGGGTAAGACGAGTTGTGGTACTCGCACCAAGAGTTGGAAATTAAATATAAGTGTGGAATACTTCAAAGGGTGGACTTGGAGTCAAATACTCCAAGTATGGGTAAGACGAGTTGTGGTACTCGCACCAAGTGAATGTAACCCAATAAGAAGTGCGGATTACTTCAAATGGGAGAAAAGGGGTGATGTCACATGAATGTCATATGAAAAGAATGAATCTTGTAGTGGAAGTGCAAGAGTAAAGAACCTTAAATGACCAAATGGGTGCAAACGGGTCAAATAGGTGAAAGGGGTGAAAACAAGTGCAAATACTTGTTTGAATATTTTTATCGTCATTACTAATGGTGTTATGTTAATGTGGTTATGTAGGGAAAGCTCCGATGTAGGTCAAGTCCAAGGCGTGGAGGGTTCTCGTATGCTTATGGGGTTTTTTTGGGATTTTAAAGGAAAAATCCGTTGATGTGGTGTATTTTGATAAATTTAAACATGTTTTGATGTTTATAAAGGTGTATATATGTTTTGAAACTAATGCCCAGGTGTTAGCAAATTTTGGTGTCATGTTGAATAGGTGAAAATGTGGAAAATTTGACTAAGTATGGAAACTGGGCAGCTGAGTAAACCGCGGTACGCGAGGATCTAGCCAGGGTCTCTCACGGTACGCTAGAGACTGGCTTTCCGGGTGGGGTGATTTGGGACTCCCTCTCCCAGATCCTTCGCGGTACGCGAGAAAGTAAAAAAAAATCTGGGATAAAAGCTTCCGCGCGTTTAAATATTTTATTAATTGGTTTTCTATTTAAGGGTGTTACAACTTGGTATCAGAGCAATGGTTTGAGGGATTTGGTGTGGTGGCACCAAACTCAAACCGGATGCTCTTGATATGGGGGAAAATGATACGAGAATCCATGAAGGACTTGACTAAGACTCGGAGCTTGCGGAAATGAAAGGTTAGTAATGATTTGATAAGTGGTTATATATATATATATATATGGTGAATATGTATATGTATTAATGAATGACAAAGTGTTATGTGTGCCGAAACTTGATGTGTGACTTGTTATATGGAGATGGTAATTACAATTGGGCATGGCGTATTATTAAACATGTCTGGCCAATATGTTTAATAAAACGAAATGTGCAAGTGACTTTATGATAACCATATAACAATGAACATTTGCAAGGATTAGGTGAAGGTGATTATATATGTATGTATGTATATAGGTAGGTTTATATATATACTTAATACATATAATAGTGAAGGTGAAATGGATACCTAGGGTATTAAGGTGTTTTTGGTTCATTTTCTCAGTTTAGAGATGGCAGAAGAGGCAAACAATGAACCCTTGGATCCAAGAATCCAAGATATGATAAAGGAGGAAGTGGCTAAGGCCTTCGAGCAAGCCACAACCTTACTAATGGAGGAAATGAGAGGGGCTATCAAGCTCACTCTCGAGGATGTATTGAAAGACAGGGAGAGGGTACCACAAGTTTGTACTCTAAAAGAGTTCATGGTGATTAAGCCCAAGGAGTATGACGGGCAAGTGGACCCAATCCTTAGCCACAGGTGGGTGGTGGATATGGAATCAAACTTTGAGACAACAAAGTGTAAACCCGAGGATAGGATGATGTTTAGTGTGCCCTTGTTGACTGAAAGGGCTAAAGAGTGGTTGTTGAATCTCCGAAAGGAGAGGGGTGAGCTAGGGGTGACCTCCATGACCTGGGAGGAATTCAAGGTGGCTTTTCTGAAATACCATTGCCCACAAGCCGCTATTGATAAAATGACTGAGAAGTTCATCCTCATGAAGCAAACGAATTAGTTAATTGATGAATTGGCTGGGGCCTTCTTTGATCGTGCCAAATTCTGTCTGGATGTGGTGTCGACTGAAAAGACAAAAATTTACAGGTTCTATGCTATGCTGACAGTGGAGTTCAGAGATAGCATATCTCCATCCTCTTTTACCACACTCGTGGATTTGATTAATAGGTGTTGGGAAAGATAGGTGGAGTTGAGGAGGCAAGGGGCGAAAAGAGGAAGTGGGAAATTGTTGAGCAGGTGGTAAAGAGATAAAGGGCGGGAGCCCAAGCAAGAAACCGTTTAACAGGTTTGTTCCCCGTGGGTGTAAAATTTGTGGAAAATAGCATTCGAGGGAATGTAGGAAGGGGACTATGAGCAGTTATAAGTGTGGGAAGCCGGGGCACATGGCTAGTCAATGTTCAAGCCAAATACAATTATGTTATAACTGCTACAAGCCCGGGCACAATAAGGCGGATTGCCCCGAGTTGAAGCAAGATGGAAGTGAAAGGAAGAAAGTTGAAACGCCAAGGCCCAAGGGAAGAGCTTTCCACATCTCGGCGGAAGAGGCCAAAACGAACTCGGAGGTGGAGTCAGGTACATTCAAGATTAACTCTTTACCTGCACTAGTTCTTTTTCATTCGAGGGCTAGTCGTTCGTTTGTGTCCTTAAAATTTGTTAAGCATTCTTCATTTCTAAGTAGCAAGTTAGATGAACCCTTAGAAATTGAGGCGGCAAATGATAAGAGTTTCCTAGTATTCGATATTTATAGGAATTGCAAGTTAAGGGCGGGGAGTGGAACGTTCCTTATACACTTAATTCCTATGTCCATGGGAGACTTTGATGTAATAGTGGGAATGGATTGGTTTTCTAAGAACAAAGCGAATATTCTATGTGGACCTAAGGTGGTACAACTCGATTCCCCATCGGGTGAGTACATTTACATAGAAGGTGAAAAGAAATGTAATGTAAAGATGTGTTCTTATGTGAAGGCAACAAAGTACATGGTGCGTGGGTGCAAGGACTACATGGCTTGAGTTGTGAATGTGGTAGAAAGGGTGAAAGATATTCGCGATGTTCCGGTTGTAAACCAATTTGTGGATGTGTTTTCGGATGAGTTATCGGGGGTGCCACCGGAAAGGGAAGTGGAGTTTGGGATTGACTTAATCACGGGTGCAAAGTCGGTGGCCAAAGCACCTTATAGGTTGGCACCGCCGGAAATGAAGGAGTTAATGGAGCAATTACAAGAGCTTCTAGATAAAGGTTTCATACGCCCAAGTGTCTCGACTTGGGGTGCACCGGTTCTCTTCATTAAAAAGAAGGACGGAAGCATGAGGGTGTGTATGGATTATCGGGAGTTAAACAAGTTGACGGTGAAGAATAGGTACCCTTTACCTCGGATTGACGACCTCTTTGATCAGTTGCAAGGGGCGTCATGGTTCTCTAAGATTGATTTGAGGTCCGGGTACCATCAGTTGAAAGTGAAGGAAGAAGACGTCCATAAGACAGCTTTCGCACTCGATACGGTCACTATGAGTTCACGGTTATGCCTTTCGGATTGACCAATGCACCCGCGGTTTTCATGGATCTTATGAACCGGGTGTGTAGGCCGTTCCTCGACCATTTAGTGATTGTATTCATCGATGATCTTCTCATATATTCATGGAGCGAAAGTGATCATGCCTATCATCTTCGTGAAATTCTTGAAGTGTTGCAAAGGGAAAAGCTTTATGCGAAGTTTTCAAAGTGCGCATTTTGGTTGCATGAGATCCAGTTTTTGGGTCATGTGGTGAATGAGAAAGGAATTACAGTCGACCCATCCAAGATAGTGGCGGTAGAAGATTGGTTATCACCGAAGACGCCTTTAGAGATTAGAAGTTTCTTGGGGTTGGCGGGTTATTATCGGCGGTTTATTGAAAACTTCTCTTGGATTGCCTTTCCGATGACGAAGTTAACGCGTAAGGAGACAAAGTTTGTATGGGGTCCCGAGAAAGAATCAGCCTTTCAACTCTTGAAAGAAAAGTTGACTAAGGCGCCTATCTTATCCTTGCCGGACGGGACCAAAGATTTTGTGGTGTATTCGGATGCCTCGCATTCGGGGTTGTGTTGTGTTCTGATGCAAAGGGGGAAAGTGATTGCCTATGCATCTAGGCAATTGAAGACTCATGAGGTGAATTACCCTACCCATGATTTAGAGCTTGCGGCCGTGGTTTTCGCGATCAAGATTTGGAGGCATTATTTGTATGGGGCTAAGTGTATGATCTACACGGATCACAAGAGTCTCAAGTACTTCTTTGACCAAAAAGACCTTAACATGAGGCAAAGGCGGTGGCTTGACCTGGTCAAGGATTATGATTGTGAGATACTCTACCATCCGGGTAAGGCAAATGTAGTGGTGAATGCGCTTAGTCGGAAGACGAGCCATACGCCTATCAAGGTGAAGTCATTTAAAATGACAATTTCATCATCACTTATTGATGAAATTCGGGAGGCACAAGTGTTAACACTTAGTGGTGATTTGAAAAAGGAAAGAATAGTTGCTTATGTTGATAAGCTTGGGGAAAATAGCACGGGGTTAAAGACATGCTTTGATAGAATTTGGATTCCTAGGTTATCAAGTGTGTTTGCAACTATTTTAGATGAGGCGCATAAATCCAAATATTCTATCCATTCGGGGGCCACAAAGATGTTTTATGACTTGAGGTATCAT
Organism: Smallanthus sonchifolius; assembly: GCA_023525975.1. NCBI lineage: Eukaryota > Viridiplantae > Streptophyta > Magnoliopsida > Asterales > Asteraceae > Smallanthus > Smallanthus sonchifolius. Next base: position 74,440,819 of record CM042027.1, on the reverse strand, counting down.
TTTTGGTGGCCGGGTATGAGGCGTGATATAGTTAAGTATGTGGAGAGGTGTCTCACATGCTTAAGGGTAAAGGCGGAGCATCAAAAGCCGTATGGAAATGGGAATGGGAGAATGTCACCATGGATTTGATCACTAAACTACCAAAGACTCGAAAGGGTTATGATGCGATATGGGTAGTAGTGGATCGGTTGACAAAGAGTGCACATTTCCTTCCAATAAAGGAAATGTATTCTTTGGATAGATTGGCGGAAATCTATGAGAAGGAAATTGTGTCACGTCATGGGGTTCCGGTGTCGATTATATCGGACCGCGATACGAGATTTACTTCTCGTTTTAGGAAGAAGTTCCATGAGGATATGGGGACTAGAGTGAACCTTAGCACTGCTTATCATCCACAAACGGATGGTTAAAGCGAGCGGACGATACAAACTCTTGAGAATATGTTTCGGGCGTGTGCTTTGGATTTTGCTGGTAATTGGGACGACCATCTACCGTTGGCGGAATTTTCATACAATAATAGCTGCCATTCTAGTATTGGTATGCCGTCTTTTGAGGCATTGTATGGGAGGAAATGTAGAACACCCATGTGTTGGAATGAAATTGGTCAACAGGAGCTTGGTAGAAAAGAGGTGGTCAATGAAACTATTAGTAGTATTGACCAAATTAGAGCACGCTTGAAGGCGGCACAAGATCGCCAAAATTCCTATGCGGATAATAGGAAGCGGGCGATTGAGTTTCAAGTGGGGGACTTTGTGCTTTTGAAAGTCTCTCCTTGGAAAGGGGTGATACGGTTTAAGAAACGGGGGAATTTAAGTCCACGTTTCATCGGACCGTTTAAGGTGATAGCAAAGGGTGGGTGCGGTAGCCTACCGTTTGGAGCTACCGGAGGGACTAAGTGGACTTCATAACACATTCCATGTGTCTCATTTGCGGAAATGTTGAGCGGATGAATCAACTTTTGTTCCTTTGGATGATATTGAATTGGATGAAAAATTAAATTATGTTGAGGAACTGATGGCAATCTTGGATAGAAAGGTGAAGAAATTACGGAATAAAGAGATTAGCCAAGTTTTGGTGAGGTAGAAACATAAGAAGGGAGCGGATATGACTTGGGAAACTGACGAAGAAATGCTCAAATATTATCCTAACCTTTTTATGTGAAGTCGGGTTTCGGGGACGAAACCCAAATAAGGTGAGGTGATTTGTAACGAACCAAAATCCGGGTTTCGTTTTTCAAATAAATAAAATATTCTAATAAATATTATGGTGAAAATAATATATTAGAAGTAAGTTGAAACAAGTGGGTTTCAAGTTAGTAATGGGGTTATGTTAGTTTATAACTAATTATAGAATGAAATAGGTGAAATGAAAGTGGAAGGACTAAAGGTGTAAATATGGTAAATTCTGCCATATTGACTTATTGAAGTCAAAATTGAACTCATTTGGAGTTCAAGAATCGTTCAAAGCAAGGAGAAAAAGGAGAAAATCGGGTTTTGAGCAAAATCGTGCATTTTGAGCTTGAATTGGTGAAGGTTTTGGCTTGCACATCATCCTTCTAACATCAAGTAAGTGTAATCTTCCATTGATTTCACCTTTGAATGTGTTAGTAGGTGGGTTTTGTAAAAATCCAAAAATTATGTATGCATGTGATAAAATGGTGTTAGATTGTGGATAATCTAGCTTAACTAAAGGTAAAGTGAGGTGATTAACATCCTAGAACCCTTTGATTTTGATTTTGAAAAGTTAGGGTTCATATGGTGAAAATTAGGGGTGTTTGGATAATGATGCTAGAATGATGAATTAGTAATGATTAAGTGTTTAGGTGGAAATAGACACTTGAACAAACACCAAATTGACCTAATAAAAGTTATTGACTGAGAAATTAGTGTCAAGGTATTGGAAAGAAAACTCAAGTAGGTGAGTTTGTATTGAAAGGGGGTGTTTGGTTGTGGGAACAACCTAAACGGGTCAATTTGGGTTGGAAATGGAAATTGAGTAGTGGGCTTAATTGTAATGTGTTGGTGATGATTGTTAGATTACTAAACTAGGTATGTATTTTTAGGTAATCAAATTGTGACCCGAGTATGCGGCACGGGATCTTCCAACTCTAAAGGTAAATGCCTATGCACTTACTTAGTAATGTAGATAAATGTGTGGTGTATGTGATATGAATGCATACTATAAGTTGATATGAATGTTCATGCCCATTGCTTGAATGTAATATGTATGAATTGTATAAATTTGACGTTAGTGGTAGAAGGTCAAACTATATGATGGAAATATGTGTAAATAGATTATGTGGTTAATAGTCAAAATGTAAATGTGCAATGTGGTGTAAAGGGTGAAATTGACTTATGTGGTTAATAGTCAAAATGTAATTGTACAATGTGGTGATAATGGTGTAATTGACTTATGTGGTAAATAGTTAAACAAATACGTGTAATGTGGAGAATTTGGTGAAATTGATATATGTGGAATATAGTCAATCATAATGTGGTAAATTGGTGAAATGGTGGGTAGAAGTGTGGAATACTTCAAATGGTGGATTTTGAGTCAAATACTCCAAGTGTGGGTAAGACGAGTTATGGTAATCGCACCAAGAGGTGGAAATTAAATAGAAGTGTGGAATACTTCAAAGGGTGTACTTAGAGTCAAATACTCCAAGTATGGGTAGGACGAGTTGTGGTACTCACACCAAGTGGATGTAACCCAATAAGAAGTGTGGAATACTTCAAATGGGAGAAAAGGGGTGATGTCACATGAATTTCATATGAAAAGAATGAATCTTGTAGTAGAAGTGAAAGAGTAAAGAACCTTAAATGACCAAATGGGTGCAAATGGGTCAAACGGGTCAAATGGGTGAAAGGGGTGAAAACAAGTGCAAATACTTGTTTGAATATGTTTATCGTCATTACTAATGGTGTTATGTTAATGTGGTTATGTAGGGAAAGCTCCGTTATAGTTCAAGTTCAAGGCGTGGAGAGTTCTCGTATGCTTATGGGGTGTTTTTGGGATTTTAAAGGAAAATCTGTTGATGTGGTGTATTTTGACAAATTTAAACATGTTTTGATGTTTATAAAGGTGTATATATGTTTTGAAACTAATGCCCAAGTGTTGGCAATTTTTGGGGTCATGTTGAATAGGTGAAAATGTGGAAAATTTGACTAAGTATGGAAACTGGGCAGCTGAGTAAACTTTCTGTTTACTCAGGCTCCCCGCGGTACGCGAAGATCTAACCAGGATCTCTCGCGGTACGCGAGAGACTGGCTTTCCGGGTGCGGTGATTTGGGTCTCCCTCGCGGTACGCGAAGGGATGTCCTAAATCCTTCGCGGTACGCGAGAAAGTAAAAATAAATAAATAATTCTGGGATAAAAGCTTCCGCACGTTTAAATGTTTTATTAATTGGTTTTCCAATTAAGGGTGTTACACATCAATTGAGAGTCCGAGATGAGGATATCTCCAAGACTGCTTTCAGGACAAGGTTCGGCCACTATGAGTTTATGGTCATGCCTTTCGGGTTAACCAACGCACCCGCGGTGTTCATGGATCTCATGAACCGTATGTGTAAGCATTACCTTGATCAATTTGTCATCGTTTTTATTGACGACATCCTCATTTATTCCAATAACAATGAGGAACATGCGGAACATCTACGTTTAATTCTGGAATTACTAAAGCAGTAGCAACTGAATGCTAATTTTTCCAAGTGTGAATTCTGGATTCGGGAAGTTCAATTTTTAGGACATGTGGTTAATGAGAAGGGGATACATGTCGATCCATCAAATATTGAAGCCATCAAGAATTGGGCAGCACCGACGACTCCGACATAGGTGCGACAATTTATGGGATTGGCTGGTTATTATCGTCGATTCATCGAAGGATTTTCTAAGATTGCCCAACCTCTCACTACCTTAACTCAGAAGGGTAAAGCCTATAACTAGGGCGACAACCAGGAGTCAGCATTTCAACTCCTTAAGTAGAAACTTTGCAGTGCACCTATTCTAGCTCTTCCGGAGGGAACGGATGATTTTGTGGTGTATTGCCATGCGTCCATTCAGGGTATGGGTTGTGTGTTAATGCAACGAGAAAAGGTGATCGCATACGCTTCACGTTAACTAAAGATTCACGAGAAAAACTACACCACTCATGACCTAGAGTTGGGAGCCGTAGTTTTTGCGCTTAAGATATGGAGACATTACTTGTACGGTACCAAGTGCACTATCTACACCTCACAAGAGTCTTCAGCATATCTTCAAGCAGAAAGAGCTGAACATGCGACAGCGTCGTTGGGTCGAGCTCTTGAATGATTATGACTGTGCGATCAGGTATCATCCGGGTAAGGCTAACGTCGTAGCTGATGCCCTAAGTTAAAAGGAAACCAAGCCCAAACGAGTTCGAGCATTACAGCTTACTATTCACACCGGATTACCTGACAAAATCCGTAGTGCTCAACTCGAAGCCCTGAAGGAGGAAAACCTACCGCTGGAAGCCACACGCGGTATGGAAGAACAACTCGAGGTCAAATATGACGGCATTCACTACTTCGCCGAGCGAATATGGGTTCCGGTATTCGGAAACTTAAGGGAACTAGTCATGGATGAAGCTCATAAATCTCGTTACTCCGTTCATCCAGGTTCTGACAAGATGTATGTTGGGTCTGAATATGTGAGGCTGATGCTTATCAAATAAACATAATTGTTGGTGTTACCGAATAGATGGGTATTCGGGATTTATAACCGTGAAATGGGTTCATGGGATGGGTCTTGGGCCGGCAATTGGGCCAAGATACCTTGTATTTGCGCATGGGCTTTTCTAGTATGTATTAATAGATAAATGCGCATCACTATTAGGGAAGACGTGAGGTTAGACAAGTTGATAGCCGTCTAGAGGGTTAGCGGTTTTGATTAAAAATTCTCTTTGTAATTCCGTTAAGCAATATACGAGTATTACAAGTGTTTCGTGTTCTTGAATCACCACAATCACCAGTTTCCGCCTAGTTATTGTGAGAATTGATATCTTGGTTGTGTTTTATTCGAAGATCCATACGATTTGGGACTTACAATGTACCATGACCTAAAGGTGTTGTATTGGTGGCCAAAGATGAAGGCCGATATAGCCACCTATGTCAGCAAGTACCTGACTTGCGCAAAGATCAAAGTAGAATATCAAAAGCCTTCCGGTCTACTCCAGCAACCAGAGATTCCCATGTGGAAATGGGAGCAGATATCCATGGACTTTATCACAAAATTGCCATGAACTACTACCGGATGTGATACCATTTAGGTAATAGTCGATCGTTTAACAAAGTTCGCTCACTTCTTAGCGATCAAGGAAACAGACAAAATGGAGAAGTTTACTCGTATATATTTGAAAGAAGTAGTCTCTCGGCATGGAGTGCCAATCTCTATCGTTTCGGATCGTGATGCACGATTCACCTCCCGTTTCTGGCAATCGTTACATAAAGCTTTAGGCACGCGTCTAGATATGAGCATAGCATACCACCCTCAAACTGATGGCCAGACAGAGCGTACAATTCAAACTATGGAGGATATGCTACGAGCTTGTGTGATTTATTTTGGTAACACTTGGGAGTCTCACCTACCTCTGGTGGAGTTCTCCTACAACAACAGTTATCACACTAGCATCAAAGCAGCTCCATTTGAGGCATTATACGGACGGAAATGTCGTTCTTCTATTTGTTCGGCCGAGGTTGGGGATAGTCAACTTACGGGTCTTGAGCATGTACTTGAAACTTCTGAGAAAATTGTTCAAATTAGAAATCGTATGGCAGCAGCTCGTGATCGTCAAAAGAGCTATGCCGATAAGCGTCGTAAACCGTTAGAATTTAAAGTAAGGGATATGGTCTTGTTAAAAGTCTCACCTTGGAAGGGTGTCATTCGTTTTGGGAAACGAGGCAAATTAAATCCTCGTTATCTTGGACCGTTCAAGATAGTGAAGAGAATTGGCCCAGTAGCGAATCAACTGGACCTACTTGAAGGACTTAGTGGTGTACACAACGTCTTTCATGTCTCAAACTTGAAGAAATGTCTAGCAGACGAGTCACTCGCGGTTCCTCTTGAGGAACTATACATTGATGAACAGTTGCGTTTCATCGAAGAACACGTGGAAATCATGGATAGGGAAGTCAAAACGCTTAAGCGTAGTAAAATCCCTATTGTCAGAGTCCGTTGGAACTCGAAACGCATGAGGATCAGATGATGCGCAAATATCCTAATCTGTTCAAGTACTCCACGTCAAATTCTTAAGGTACTATTTTAAATTTTCGGGACGAAAATTCTTTCAACTAGGGGATGATGTGACATCCGGAAAAAAAAATTATGATTTTAGTTTTCGGGACGAAAATTCTTTCAACTAGGGGATGATGTGGCAATCCGACTTTTCAAGTTAACTCCGTTAGCAATCCCGTTAAATATTATGTTAAAACCTAACCCAGTTAACCTAATATTAAACCCTATGGACTGTTTCTATCATTAATTGAACTAGAAATATAGGGACTAGTTGTGACATTAGCCCAAACTCCATTTCTGTTGACTCTTGAAGTCAAAATTCAAGTTTTGAATTCTTGTTGACTTTTATAAAGTCAAAATCGTTATCCTTGATTCAAAATTCGAATCCCTCTATCAATTCTCGTTTGATATTGTAACTAAAAAACGTCCATGTCTTTAACAATAATCATCACGACCATTAACAGCCCCATCAATCGCGAATTACGCAAATTAATGGCTAATGAAACCAATTCGGTCGAAAATGTCGACCCCTTCATCAAATTCGAAGAATTCGAGTATTGTTTTTACAATTCGAGCTTACACACACCTAAATCGCACACCTCTGGAGCATTTCCACACGTCAATTCCACTGTAGTAGAAGCTGGAGTCGCCGGAGAACAAGCTCGCCCAAGCCGGACCTGCATTCTACTCGATCTAAGTCAATTCGTATCTCTTTCTGGTAATTGAACTCACCCTCACTTTCGTTTTTACTCTCAAATTGAAAGCCCTATGCTAATTGAGGCTTTCATTACCGAATTAATCATGAACCCGATTCTAGGGTTCATATGAAACCGAATTGATCGAACTCTACCTTAAGCATGATGTTAATCCAATTAAATCTCAGGGATAGTTTCGAAATCTGTTAATATTTGAAAACCCCATATCAATGGAATCAATTAACATCGAATTTTTCATAATCTGAATTCTAGGGTTTGTTCATATTCAAATTTGGGGGTTTTGATCTTAACGATTACCTCAATCAAATTAACCTATACCAACAGATTCGCAATATCTTATTTAGTAAAAACCCTATGATTCCATCCTGTGTTATTATCGAATTTGATCTAAACTGATTGGTGTTCTTGATCTATGGTTTCGGCCCATTTTTCTATAATCAAACGATCTTAAACTCGATATTTTCGCAATTAAATCTAACTACAGACTCGTATGGATTTGATTTACAAAACCCCGATCGTTACTGATTTTGTGTGTTTGGGACTGGAATCGATCGCATCAAGGTGTGGGGGAAGAACTCAGGGGGTTTGATGATTAAAACCATTTTGGTCGGGTCCATACCGCGATTACCCTAGCGGATGGGGACTGGTTAAGTGTGTGTGCTCATGGGAAGGAGACCCGGGTTCGAATCCTCCTCCCCTGTTTTCTTTTTAAATGTGCATTTTAATGGGATTTTAATTATAAAATCAATTGTTATATTATTATATTATTATATAAATGAGTTTGAACCCCGGAAATCAACTATGGACTCGGGTTTAGATTTTTATAACTCAATTCTATTATTGTTTTGCATTTGCATGTATATTATTATAATCTCGAATAAAACAATATCTTAATATTAATTTTAAAACCGTAACTTTAAAATAATATATTAATATATTATTTTCGCCACGTTAATAAACTTAATATAAACGTTTGCAAATATATAAATAATATATATTTATTACACACGTTTATGTTCTTGAATAAAATAATAGTTTTATTATTTGACGCAAAATTGTTTATTGTGATACTTGTTAAATCTAAAAATAATATATATTATATTATTTTTTTAGACATTATTTAATGGCGAAAAAGCTCGAATATATTTATTATATATTATCATTATTTGATATTCGTCGCAAATCGTAATTATCTTAATAAGTTAAATTAAAGATCTGTTATTCTCGTGAACACGTTCGTCTACTCATGGTCATTAGAGCGTTTCTTTTATGACGTTCCTCATTCCGTGTCGTCGTCACAATTCTCATTTTATCCCTAATAATTATGTTGTAATTCTAGGGCATTCGTGAGCCGTGTCGGGCTAACGCTTGAGATTTCAATCTCATACTTGTGTGATTACTTCCTACGCGATCAGGTGAGTTTTCACGGTCCCTTTTACTGTTTTATCTTGGGGGAGAAAACATGTCGCAAACCATTTTTTTGAATATTGTATTCATATGTTATCAATGTTAAGCTAAGCGTAACACGCTATCACCGAAAGTCCTCAACACACATCGAACCGTTAATATGGATCTTAGCGAGGTAATGTTTAGTAGTACTACTGGGTTTGACAAATCTCACCCGCGTTAGTCGCGCTAACTCGATTTGAGGTCGAACGGGTGAAATGTTAGCCTACTCACAACGCCAGAGTTGATAGACCTGGCAGGAGGCAATTAAACAAACAGTCAGCTTCGGTTGCGAGTGCTTTAGTTAAACATGAAACATAGGTTAGCTACCTATAGATACATATTGAATGTACAATAATCTGGTAAACGTTTATTTATACATTGAAACATGTGAACTCACCAACCTCGTGCTGACATCTTTTCTTACATGTTTTCTCAGGTCGCTAAGTTAAGGCACATGTGCACACCTAGGACATGCATGGAGTCCTACCTTGATTTCTGATTTAATATTACAATTGAACTGTTTTTCATTTATGTTTTGGACTGGACTTTTTGGGCGTGTTTGTTTAGCGTATTTACTTTCTTTATTCGCTTCCGCATTTACTCTGAATGTTATGATATTTTCATTTGAGTCCCATACATAGTCGTTCAATGTAACTAATGACTGAGATCTTGGTTTGTCACTTCCCAAACGGTAAAACTCCGTTAGTTGAAATTGGGGGTGTGACAGCCCTCTACAACATATAAATACTAATAAGTTTATACATTTTGTTTAAGTATGTTAACCGACACTATACCTAAATGATAATTTTTTTAATGTTAATCGACACCTGGTACCTAAATATAATAAAAAATTTAACTTTAAACTTAATTGGGTAAATCGAGTCTCTTCTATAATATGTTATTGAGTTGTAAAATTTTTATTAATTTATTGGGCTTCCTCTAGAGCATAAGCTTTTTAATATGCTAATCGACATCCAGTAGCTAAATGACGTTTTTTTTTAATGTTCATCAACACCCGATACCTAAAAACTTAGTTTGGTTAACCCCCCCCCCCCCCCTCGTCTATAATATTTTATTGGGCATTAAAATGTTTATTAATTTATTGGGCCTCCTTTAGAACCTAAAATTACTAATAAGCTTATAATTTTTTTTAAATATATTAATCGACATCCGGTACCCAGACGATAAAAATAATTTTTGGTCTTCGAACGGTCACCCACCCGGCACGCCCTCGGGCCGACAATGAATTCAGGTAAAAAGATAATTACTACTTTTGAAAGGCTAAATAGTACAGACCGAATAAGGATGGTCGTTGCTCATCAACCATGGATCCGTCGTTAACCCTCTTGTTAACTTTTGGTCCTTCATCTTCATCTCCTATAAATAAACTTCACTATTTTCGTCAACTAAATTAATTATTTATTTCAATTTTTATTTACATATTTTTGAATTTAAAATTGTGTTTATTATCAATTAATTTGTTCAATCATATTTTTATGAACTTTACAAACTGAAAACAATTTTATAACAAGCTAGGATTCAAATAAAAAACTTTTAATCATATATTTTACATATTCACATTGTTCAATTTTGACGAGTGTATGTGTTAATAGATTACATTATATTTTATTCAACCTGCATAATACACGGGTTTATTCAACCCGTGTATTACACGGGTTTTAAAAACATAAACTTTTTTATTACCAAGTATTTAACATTACATTTATTCAACCCGTGTAATATACGGGATTCTAACCTAGTAATGTTAATAAAAAAGAAACATAAAACTAAATAATGAAAAACGGAAAAAAAATTACCGGTTCGGGTCGTAAAAAACCATAAAAGCGAGTAAAAATACGGGTTCTGATAATACCAATAACGACAATGATGATGTTCACTCATAATAGGTTAGACTCGTCATGGTACCACAACGGTAACGACACTCTATAGGCGACGAAAAAACTAAAAACACCCGCGCCCTCCGTGTTATGAAAAAAGTTAACGAACGAAAATTATTAAAGAAAAAAGAAACTAATAGAAAATCAAATACATTAAAAACGTATATTATATATTATAAGAGTTAAAAATAAAAATATTATAAAAAAAAACGTGTCAAATCTTGAATCGATGTGGAACTATTCATTGCCATTATATATATATATATATATATATATATATATATATATATATATCCCATGAGGATGAATAGTGATTTTTTTTTATTTTTTTTTTCATTTTTCTTACAAAAGTTTTTTTTTTTTTTTTTTTTTTCATTTTTCTTACAAAAGTTTTTTTTTTATAAACTTGCAACTAAAGTTCAAAACAAGCTTTAATCTTTTTTTCTTTACTCAAAACTCTGTTTTTTTATAGATTTGTCACATAAGTTCAATAAACTTTCGTTCGTTAATTTTTTTCAAAATACGGGTGCGCAGTTGTTTTTTTTGTCAACGTTCTGACATAAATTTGTTTTAAAACGGAGTTGTATTCAAAATCGATTGTTTTTATCGTTGCCTGTATCGAGTGTCGTTACCGTTGTGGTACCATGATGAACCGAACATATTATGGGCGAACAACATCATTGTCGATATTGGTATTATCGATTCGCCTCCCATGGGGATGAATAGTAGTTTTTTTTTTTTTTTTTTTTTTCTTACAAAAGTTTTTTTTTTTAAAACTGGCCACTAAAGTTTAAAACAGGCTTTAATTTTTTTTTCTTTACTCAAAACTCTGTTTTTTTATAGATTTGCCACATAAGTTAAATAAACTTTCGTTCGTTAACTTTTTTCAAAATACGGGTGCGCAGTTGCTTTTTTTGTCAACGTTCTGACATAAATTTGTTTTAAAACGGAGTTGTATTCAAAATCGATTTTTTTTATCGTTGCCTGTATCGAGGGCCGTTACCGTTGTAGTACCATGATGAACCGAACATATTATGGGCGAACAACATTATTGTCGATATTGGTATTATCGATTCGCCTTATGGTTTTCGACGAACCGAACCGGTAATTTTTTTAATTTGTTTTCCCCTTTTTTATTATTTAGTTTTATGTTTCATTTCTATTAACATTATTTTTACCGTTGTGCCTATGCTTTTGTTTAAATTTTATTAACGATGGGCCACACAACGTTATCTATGATAACTTTCGTTCGTTATGTTTTTTTAAATAACGGAATGCGCCGTTTTCTTAATAATTTCTTTTGTTAACGTTCTGGTTTAAATTTTATTGGAGACAAAGTTGTATTCAACTTCGAGTGTTTTTGGGTATCGTACGTTATAACGAGTTTGCGATTCCACGCAAACGAGCCAAAACAAAAGTTTTTTTTTTGTTTTTTTTTTTCATTTTTTTTTTTTCATTTTTCTTACAAAAGTTTTTTTTTTATAAACTGGCCACTAAAGTTCAAAACAAGCTTTAATTTTTTTTTCTTTACTCAAAACTCTGTTTTTTTATAGATTTGCCACATAAGTTCAATAAACTTTCGTTCGTTAACTTTTTTCAAAATACGGGTGCGCAGTTGTTTTTTTTGTCAACGTTCTGACATAAATTTTTTTTAAAACGGAGTTGTATTCAAAATCGATTTTTTTTATCGTTGTCTGTATCGAGTGCCGTTACCGTTGTGGTACCATGATGAACCGAACATATTATGGGCGAACATCATTGTCGATATTGGTATTATCGATTCGCCTCCCATGGGGATGAATAGTAGTTTTTTTTTTTTTTCTTTTTTTTTTTTTTTCTTACAAAAGTTTTTTTTTTATAAACTGGCCACTAAAGTTCAAAACAGGCTTTATTTTTTTTTTCTTTACTCAAAACTCTGTTTTTTTATAGATTTGCCACATAAGTTCAATAAACTTTCGTTCGTTAACTTTTTTTCAAAATACAGGTGCGCAGTTGTTTTTTTTGTCAATGTTCTGACATAAATTTGTTTTAAAACGGAGTTGTATTCAAAATCCATTTATTTTATCGTTGCCTGTATCGAGGGCCGTTACCATTGTGGTACCATGATGAACCGAACATATTATGGGCGAACAACATCATTGTCGATATTGGTATTATCGATTCGCCTTATGGTTTTCGACGAACCGAACCGGTAATTTTTTTAATTTTTTTCCCCTTTTTTATTTTTTAGTTTTATGTTTCATTTCTATTAACATTATTTTTACCGTTGTGCGTATGCTTTTGTTTAAATTTTATTAACGATGGGTCACACAACGTTATCTATGATAACTTTCGTTCGTTATGTTTTTTTAAATAACGTTATCCCGATCCCGTATCACTTGAACTCGTCGTGTTACCATATGTGAACTCTCCGCTTCTTCAAGTAGCTCGTACGCGTAACAAATCGCTTCAACAATCACTTCATCTTCTTCCGTTGAACCCGACGACGTAGAAGACCATTCCATTTTAAATAGTGGGTTATTGGTTGAGAAAATATGAGAATGGGTGAGGTTTTGATTGAAAATGAGAGAATGGGTAAGATTATTGGTTGAAAAAGAAAGAATGGGTGAGATTATTGGTTGAAAATGTGACATATATATATAGATTAAATAAAATTTTTTTATTATACAACGGATAGCCCCAACGGCTAGTTTGACTAGAGGGCCCACACAAACCACAAACTCCGCCCGTGAAATGCCCCCCCCCCCCTCTTTCACTCCCCTTTCACGCCTAAGGGGGCGGTGTTCCTGGGCTTGAAAGGCTGATGTGGCTCACGCCACCATTACAGATGCTCTGACTATGTTTGTTTGTAGACCTTTAATTGGAAAACTGTTTCTAAACATAATTTGGTAGAAAACATTATTCTGATTCCAACAAGTGATTATAAGAGTGTACCTTATTAGAATTAAAATCATTTTTATAAAAATTTTGAAATCATTTCTACACCAAAAGGCTTAGGAGATTCTCTAATAGCAAAATTAATCTAACAACTTTTAATGGTTAAGAATTATGTCAAAACCATAAAAATAAGATGATTTTGTTTGATTGGTATATAATTTTGTGCTTCTACATTGCAATGTGAGAAAGATTGTTCAGTTGGTGTTCTGTATCATTAAAACAAAGGATTCTCGTTACCGACACGTCAAGCTTGGAAATTAATCAAACCAAGTGCGAAGTGACAAATTTGGTAAGCTAAGAAGTAAAGCTACTTTCGGTGATAGATATTAATTAGGATTATTGGATTTTAATAATCTCACATTTACCAACCGGCCAATAATAATCCCAACTGATAATATTCTTACCATCAGTCTCTACTTTCAAACAATTTTTTTACATTAGACCCCCCGTTAAAAAAACTTAACGTCGTGAGAGTTTATATGACGTGGACATCTGCAAACCGTCGGAAAGTCGAGCCAAGCTAGGAGTGGTCTCGTGTTGGCTTTTGAAATTGGCTTTGGTGGTGTTTAACTCGTCTCGTTAAACACCACCGTTGTCTCTGTTTGGACTTTCCGGACAAACGAGACCAGTTAAACACCACGAGAGGCAATTTCAAAAGCCACCACGAGACCACTGCTAGCTTGGCTCGACTTTCCGACGGTTTGCAGTTGTCAACGTCATATAAACTCTAACAGCGTTATTTTTTTTAACGGGGAGTCCAATGTAAAATAATAGTTTGAAAGTAGGGACCGGTGGTAAAATTATTCTCAATTGGGATTATTATTGGCCAATTGGTAAAAGATGGAATTATAAAAATCGCTGTTTCGTGTGAAATCTTGTGTTCTTTAGCGTTTTTGTATGGGACTACATTGAAATAAAGTGTCAAGAATCATTCAAGATTGTATTGTAGCTATAGACATAGTAGAGGTGTAAAAATGGGTATGTTAGTTTGGTAATGAATCAAAACCGGTTGGGTCAGGTATGCAATTTCATAGAACTCAAGTACAATTTACGTCGTTTCGGTTGTAATGGGTCTGTGTTAGGCCCATTCGGCCCTCGTCCCCTGCCTCAGCAGCCTCAGAATTATTCAGTCTAAAGAGTTTCTCTGGGGTCATTGCTAGTGGGATTTACGACCATGGAGCAAAGAAACAAAGATCAATAAAATCTCATATTTTTCATGACAAAGGAAGAACTCGCTTGCTACAGACTGCATGTTACTCGCTCACTTGTAGGATATCGATTCTTTGAATAATTTTTGTATGTTTGAGTATGACGGTTGTCTATAGAACCAAAAGAGTCTATGCACAGTTGTACAGAAATTCACACTTAAACAGTTCTATGATGAACTTTTCTTTTACGGAATTACTCAGGCTTTTGAGATCGGAGGATACCCTACTCGAACCTGCTAGATTTGGAAATGATGTTGATTTAGGGTGGTTATGGGATAAATGAGGATTGGCTTTATGCATAGTTTTAGTTATGAGGATGGTTAAACCTGTTGGATGACTTGGATCCTGGGTTCTACACAAACAGGAAGAATTCATATCTGTAAGGAGTATGTAAACTTGTAAAGTGAATAATAAAGTGTACGTAATCATTATTTTTAATATTTGTAAAGGGATGAAAAACCGAGTTTGTTATCAGGTTCTCTCTCATATTATGAGAATTCGATCCAGATTTCCGAAGATGGGCATTATAACACACTAACACCCACACTCTTGTAACTGCTTTGGTAAATCGCGTGTATATTCACAGTTGTTATAATTACAAATCTGAAGTGTTATTGTTCGGTCTGGTTAGGTCACGTAACAGGTTCAGGTTAAAACATATCATTTAAAAAGTTCTATTTAGTTTGGAACTAAACAACTTTTAGCCGTAATAAGTTCGGGTTAAAACGGGTTATTTTGAAAAGGAAAGTATCAAATGACAAGTTGAGCACCCCAACCCTAAGTTGGGTCCATAAGTGTAAAAATTTTAATTTTCTAATTGAAACTATAATATGTGACCACAAAGTACATTAAAAAATATATACCTAAACGTTGCAACTCGGCACTGGCAGCTACGGTGACAGCAAGAGAGATCTCTCTGCCTACTGGTGTCTTGATGAGGGGACAAATATCAGCGATGACCAAGGGCAACAAACAGCACCCGCAAAGAGGCAATGGTGTCTTCATGCTTGACTTGTTTAATTAAAATGTGAATATGTGATCTGGGCAATTAAAAACTCAATAATCACATCAAAAACAACACGTGGGTGTTAAACTGGGAGAGCTGATCGATCAATATTGCTACTAAATTGAATACGATTTTATTAATCAAACTTGAACGAATTACAAATAAGAAACCTACAGCTATTTAAAGGAAAATAAACTTGACTTATTTAATCCTAATCCTAATCCTAATCCTAATCGGAAACAATAGCAATTTAAAACTAAAGATAATTCCTACAAAATAGCAGCCTCCTATTTTGTAGCTTATTGGATCTCCTCCACCGCCCCTAATAGAGATCGCCGACTCCATCCTTTATTTTTCCCGCCTTACACCAATTCAGCGCAAGTATTGACTATTTCACACTCCCTCTCAATACCAAGCTGGTTCATTCCAATAATGTTGCACATTTGCTCCATCTTCACTTTGGTTAACACATCAGCAGCCTGCACTTGAGTATCCACATATACCATATCAATTTCCCCTTTCAGTACTTTCTCTCGCACAAAATGGTAATGCACCTCGATGTGTTTTGTTCGAGCGTGAAACGTCGGATTTTCTGCCAACTGAATTGCTGATTTGTTGTCACACATCAGCTTCACCTTGTACTCAACTTCTTGGTTCAACTCTTTCATTAACCTCACCAACCAGACTAGCTCTTGTGCTGCATTGGCGGCTGCTCTGTACTCTGCCTCGGTTGTCGATAGTGACACTGTGGGTTGTCTATTACTACTCCATGAGACAGCACTTGAACCAACTAGGTAAACATAACCAGTTGTTGATCGCCTAGAACTCGGGTCTCCTGCATAGTCTGCATCACAGTACCCGACTAATTCTGTATTCAGCTCCCTCTTGAACTCAACTCCATATCCAAGAGTGCCTTTAATATACTTCAATACCCGACGAGCTGCATACAAATGAGAACTCCTTGGACTTTGCATATACCTGCTCAAGACTCCCACACTAAAGGCAATATCGGGCCGGGTCAGTGTTAAGTAGATGAGACTTCCAATTATTTGTCTATACTCGGTTGGTTCCTTTATTTCTTTTCCTTCATCCAGGGATAACTTTGTGTTCACATCTATTGGAGTCTTTGCTGGTTTTGCACCCCACATATCAAACTTAACCAACATGTATGTTGCATATTTCTGTTGGTGTAGCAATATTCCACTTTCCTTGTATTCAAGTTCCAAACCAAGAAAGTGTTTCAGCCTTCCCAAGTCTTTCATGCGGAAACGAGTGTTCAAGTTCTCTTTGAGTTGAGCTATTTCATCCACCAAATCACCGGTGATTACTAAGTCATCAACATAGACTAGTATCACCGCCACCTTTGTTCCTTTTGCTTTCACAAACAAGCTAGCATCAGCTGATGTGCTAACAAAATCATTGTGTTCAAGGAACTCGGAGATCTTTCCATACCACGCTCTCGGGGACTGTTTTAAGCCGTATAAGGCTTTCTTCAGCTTACACACATATCCCGGCTTTGTTTTATCTTCAAACCCTACTGGTTGATCCATATAAATGGCTCGATCCAGGTCACCGTAAAGGAAAGCATTGTTTACATCCATCTGCCATAATGCCCACCCTTTACTTGCAGCAAGAGCTATTAGAACACGTACTGAAGTTAACTTGGCCACTGGACTAAAGGTTTCATCATAGTCCAGACCGTACTCTTGTGAAAAACCCCTTGCCACGAGTCGGGCCTTGAATCTTTCAACTGTTCCATAAGCCTTCCTTTTGATCTTGTAAACCCACCTGCACGAAACAGGCTTCACATATTCTGGTTTGGGAACCAATTCCCAGGTCTGATTCTGTATTAAGGCTGTCAATTCAGCCTTCATAGCCTCGACCCATTCAGTTTTATCACTTGCTTCAAGGTACGAAACTGGTTCCATAATTTCCTCCTCGGTTATAGCCACGTTTGCTGCTGTGGTATTAGCAAACCTTGGGTTTTGCCTTCGAAATCTACTTGATCGACGCAAGTTATTGGGGCTGTTTGGCTGCTGATTATTCGCTGAATTTGAGCTGTTTGGCTGTTGTTCACCTCGGCCAGAATTCTGGTCAATCTCGGCTACTGTTTCAGCCTCATCAGGCGAAGTAAACTCAAGGTTTACACTTGAGGATTCAAGCTGCCCCTTTAACTCTTCGGTATCTGGTAGTAGTGCACTTTCGGATGACCACCATGACGAGTTCTCGTCAAAAACAACATGCCGAGAGACAGCACTTCCCGGTGTTTGGATCACAACACTTCCACCCCTTCCTCTCTTCGTCATATCCAACGAAGATGCACCTCACAGCCTTCTTATCTAGTTTCTTTCTTAAGTGGCTTGGAACGAATACGTAGCACACGCATCCAAATACCCTTAAGTGATTCACGTTTGGTTTCCGGTTGAAGAGAATCTCAAAAGGTGCTTTAAACTCTAGGCCCTGTTGAGGGGTTCGGTTGATCACATACGTGGCAGCTTTCATTGCCTCTGCCCAAAACCTGTTATACTCTCAGCTTCACTTCGAAATTCCTTAAATTTCATTAATGCTTCGTTTTTCTGTTTAATAAAGAACACCCACAAGAACCGTGAGAAATCGTCAATAAATGTTATGACATATTGCATACCACTTGCATTGGTCCACACACGTCCGTGTGTACCAACTCGAGGGGAGCTTTTGCTTTGTAATTTGATTTGTCAAATGGAAGCTGATGCGCTTTGCCAAATTGGCAGCCGGAGCACACCTCCTCTCGGTTCACACTTAACTTTGGCAACCCGGTAACCAACTGTCTTTCCATCACGATCCCGGGCTTTTCGTAACCCACATGGCCAAGTCTTTGATGCCATAAATCAACTGTCTGATTGTTCTGTCTTCTCGATATATGCCGCTTCTGCCGATAAAACATACACCGTTTCTTTTCTATGGCCTTTGAGCACCGGAACGGATGGTGTCTCAAATTTCTCGAATACTCGAACATCTTCGGGTCCAAATAACACGTAGTTACCTGCTGCTGTCATTTGAGGGACTGAGATCAAATTCTTCTTCATCCCGGGCACATGGTATACATCCTTCAATACAAGTTCTTGCTTTTTGCTACTTGTTGGAAACCTATGTAGTTAATGCGGAAAAATATCGGTTATCGGTCAAGGACCAATATCTGAGATATCGGTTCTCGCGGTGAGATATCGGTGAGATATCGGTAATTTTTATACCATGCATAAACTTATATATATATATATATATACATATATATATATATATATATATATATATATTATATATATAATATTAATAATCAAATCAAAAGTCAAAAACATAAGTGTGAATGAATGTCTAAGTGGTAGAAGCTTGTCCCACATCGGTTTGGGAACAAAATGAGGTGTTGTTTATAAGGTAAAGCCTTCACTACTCATTTGAAGCTTCATGATGTGTTTTACCACTAGTCCTACCCTCGCGCAGGGGGGGTGCGAAAGATTGGGTTTCGACTAGAACTCGTGCATACTTTAGAGAGGGGCCGATAACCGATATATCACCGATATATCGGCGATATTAACTACATAGTTGGAAACACAACATCACCGATGCTCGAGATAGGGTGCTTTGAGTTGTCTGCAATAACTACAATTCGGCTCCCTGTATACTTTGTGGGATTAGACAGCTTACCTTTCTCGCCGGTCATATGATTTGAGCATCCAGAGTCGACAATCCATTCGTCTAGATTGTTGGTCCGGGTTTCGACAGTGGTTGCAAAGGCATACTCTTCTTGGACTTGGGCAACATTTGCCTCGGCTTCCCACCCGTCTTGTACCTCAGCCGCATTACCTTCTTCATTGGTCTTGGATTTGCAGTCTTTGGCCATATGGCCTCGTCTCCCACAAATATAGCACTTATAAGGGAAGCGCTTATTAGTGGTTTTATCTTTGCTCTTTGATCCTTCGGCTGGTTCTCCTTTATCGGGTATATACTTTGCCTTCCATCCTTGCTTCCGTTCCTTACCTCGATGCCCGATCTTGTCAAATTTTGACTTTCCTTTGGTTCTTTCTGCATATAAAGCCTGATCGCTACTTGCTGACTTGATCGAAGTTTCAGCCAACTGTTTGGCTAAGGCTTCTTGGCCTGTTAGCAGATTTTCAAGTTCTACAAGTGTTGGCTGAGTTGGCCAGCCTTGTACTGCTGTTATGAAGCTTCTATATTCAGGTTTTAAACCGTGAATTATGATCCGCTTCATACGGGGCTCGGAGATTCATGATTCTTGGTCAAGCTCTCCTATCTCACGACAAATAGTCTTCACTTTCTGAAAATATTGGGGAATGGAGAGGTCTCGTTGAGAGGTTGTCATTAATTCACCTTCAAGCAACTATAACCTCGTGTCGTTTCGTTTAGAGAACAGGTTTGCCAACACATCCCAGACACCTTTAGGAGTGTCTACCTCCCGGAAGTACTCCAACATCTCTTCTTCCACAGTTGTCTTGAGAATGAACATGGCTCTCCCGACTTTTACCTTCCACTTATGGATTGCTCCATTAGTATCAATTCTGGGTTCTCGGGTTTCTGCTCCATTCACGACTTCCCAAAGATCTTGTCCTTGAAGATACGACATTATACATGTCGACCACGTGTTGTAGTTGTTGTTATTCAACTTCTTAACACCACTTACAACCTGGAATTCTGCCATTCTGACGGTTTTGTTGCTGATCGGATTCTCTGTTCTGGATCGCGACTTCCTTCAATTCAGAGAATACTTCTGAATTGAGTTTCTTCCTGCTGCCGACGATTCAGAGAGTTGGCCTCGAATCGGGATTCTTTCTTCTGCCCAAAGTTTAAAAGAACGGAATCGCGCCTCGAGGCGTTTTCCCTTCGCCTCACGAGACGTAAGCCTCGAGGCGAACCGAGGCGTAAGCCCGAGGCGGAATTAAAAAATAAATATAAAAATTATATATCGTACAAAAAATAAAATACTAAACATCAAACAATGTTTGTATCTTGTTTGTTGACTACATCAACCCCTTCCAAACCTTTCCGAGGTGTGATGTGTGGGAGAAGAATGAGAAATTAGGTCAAATTAAGGAGAAGAATGAGAAAATAGTCAAATTAAGGAGAACCAGACGCGAATTATGGACTTTTGACCCATTTGAGTTACACAACTCAAATGGGTCAAAAGTCCAGTCAAAAGTCAATTTTTTTCCATTTCTACCGCTTCACCGCCTCAGCCCCGCCGACCGCCTCAGCCCTTCTGAGGCGTACGTACAAAAATACCTTGTGAGGCGTCGCCTCAGACTCGTTTTTCTACCGCCTCGCCTCGAGGCGTACACTTCGACCGTTTTTTTAAACCATGCTTCTGCCGATTCTCTTTGTTTGATCAATTGATTGATTGTGATATCTTCTCAGTGTTGTAAAAATCACGCCTAGGCGGCTCCTAGGCGCCGATTAATAGCTAGGCGGTCGGGTAAGGAGAAATTTTGACCTAGTTGGTCCAAAAAACGCTAGACGGTCCAAATCGCGCCTAGGCGGCCAGATTCCGGCGAACATTCCGGCGAAAACCTGAAATTTCCGGCCAAATTCCTGAAAAAACCTGAAATATCCGACCAAATTCCGGCGAAAACCTTTGGTGTGGTTTAAAAACACACATTTTTATAAAAATTACATATAAAAATGTGTGTATATATATAAAAAACTGAAAATTACATATAAAAATTCCAATCCGATTAATCCCGCCTAGGCCCCGATTAATCCCGCCTAGGCCTAGGCCCTACCCCACCGCCCGACTAGCGCCTAGCGATTTTTACAACATTGTATCTTCTGCCTTCGGAACTTGGACTGCTCCTAATCGCCTGCTTCTACCGTTGAATGGGAAACTTCTTCAACCTGGCTCTGATACCAGTTTGTTAAACTAGGAGAGCTGATCGATCAATATTGCTACTAAATTGAATACGATTTTATTAAACAAACTTGAACGAATTACAAATAAGAAACCTACAGCTATTTAAATGAAAATAAACTTGACTTATTTAATCCTAATCCTAATCGGAAACAATAGCAATTTAAAACTAAAGATAATTCCTACAAAATAGCAGCCTCCTATTTTGTAGCTTATTGGATCTCCTCCACCACCCCTAATAGAGATCGCCGACTCCATCCTTTATTTTTCCCGCCTTACACCAATTCAGCGCATGTATTGACTATTTCGCGGTGGGAACCGTCACAAAATTTATCAATTGGATGGTATAGCTTAAAGACTGTTTATTGTTTAACCTCAGCTTACAATTTTAAAATGTAATCCAAAAGGACTATACTAACCAGACCAGACCCGACCGTACCAAATGAGGATAATATTTTTTTAATTTGCTTGCATATGTACGTACCCTCTCGGTTGGAAGTTGCTTTTAATCTAGATTCCTTCGTTGTTGTAAGGAAAAAAACATCATCCATTGGCTTCTTGGCGCTGAGAATCACACAAAAAAGAAGGGTAAAAGCATTATAATATGTTCATTATATTGGTTGTTTATAAAACTTGACTGGGAAAAAAGGTCTTAAAGAAAGAAAAGATTAGCAGGTCAACCCAACCCAACCCAATCCATTTGACCCATGACCCGTTTTCAAAACGTCCGTTTTTTAGCCTGGATCAAAGTTTATTGAATTGATCATATTAAAAAAGAAGATAATTTTTATAAACTTACCATTCTCTTGCTTATATAAGGCTGTAACTGCATTGATGAATCAAGATTTTGACTTTCATCTTTAACCGGTTTCTTGGCCTCCACCTCAAATTCTTTTCGGGAATCTTTCCTGCTACCTGATTGCCACACCCTACCAAAGTTGGGGAGCCAGCTGGCATCAAATCTATCAACAGGCAACACCCCTCTTTTTTCCATCTCCATCTCTAACTTTCTTTTCTCTGCCCAAGCAGCCCCAACCCTTTTAGGATTCAATTTTGACTTCAAAGTTTTAGTTTTGATCGATTCAAGATGATTCCCGTTGGTTGCACTAAACCAAGGAGGAGGTGCTCCAGAATGCACATTTCCAGCATTCGGTTCATAGAATGTAGAAGAAATTTGAGTGAGCTTCTGCAGACCTGAAAGGAAAAGCCCGGAAAACGAATAGATAAGGAAAAAGAACACGGCGTTATCAAGTCTAGTGCATGTATTAATACAATTTCTAGAGGTAAGAAACGGGTCAACGCTGGCTTAGATCGGAAGGTGTAATTTTGGAATGTGTGGAAACAGGTCGCTTGTGTAAGGCTGACCAAAAACAACATGCATCCAAAAGGACCAAAACTTTTCAAATTTGCATCAATAATGTGTGTTGAACATGAAGATAAAAACTATAATATAACAACAATAATCTAGTATTCGAATAAGTGATTTGGTATGTTGTACTTTCACCCGTTTGGCCTGTTCCTTTTCAGCTAATTTTTTTTACCCATTTGAACCATTAAAGTGAAAACATAACCACGAACGACCTGTTCACAAGTATGTGGGTTGAAATAGACACATCTAACAATTTCCGGTGGCACACAGTTTCAGAAACCAATAATCAACAATAACAATAATAAAAAGAATGTGATTATACCAGAATATTAAAAAGTTAAACACAATATAGGAGAGGGATACAAGCAACACTAAGAGTGACGAGTAAAGAGAAATTGTTAAAGATACCTGCTGAACTACCCTCCCCATTAGATTCCCTTTTGTCTGCATATACCTGACATGTCTTCCCCTATGGCATTAGTACATGCCAATAAAATGGCAACAAATACAAACAAAAAAAGAGAAGAAAATAAACCAAATTGGTCAAAATTACGATACTAGACAATGCTGCATGATAAACCGTGTTAAAACGTATATTCAAGTACAACATTAAAATAAGATAGTTCTTATATCGCTTAAATAACAGTCATGCTGATTAGAAACATACCAGCCCATTGTGATGATAACCTTCAGTTAAACCACTCCCACCTGCAATACATGAGTAATAACAAACAAGCCCAAGAAAAATTTAATGAGATCCCTTCATGAAATCATAAAACCATTAAAATATGTAGAATGGGGAGATAATCACCTCTTAAGTTATTTGAAAGATTTTCATCGGAAGCCGACAGCAATGATTGATTACCATATGAAGAAGTGCTGGTTGCCACATGTCCAGATAGATCTGAATAGGATACCTGATAATTCTCATTTGTATAATCTTGTAAAGGTAAAACACTATTTTGAAATTTTGAATTATCAGAGATGATACGACTTCTGTCAAAGTTATCTACATAATCAAATTTCTGCTCATTGTGGATATCATTTGAAGGTCCAATTAAAGGTCCACGAGATTGTTCGCTACCACTTTCACTCTTCATTGATACGCACTTCTTTTCATACTGCAATAACATGTAGAAGAAAGTCATAAAAATGAAGACATTGCAAGTATTTAGGCAATAAAGATGCATGTCACACAAAAAAAGATACCTTAGCAATATCTGCCTCTGTAAACCTGAAACGATCAATTCGATCCATTCCACCGCCGTATTTCCACATAAAACTTTTCAAGTTTTTTAAATGATCTGCACTTGCAAGATGCCTGATTCCTTTCTCACTGGCAAACAACATACAGGTGTTTTAAAGCTTACAATCTCATTATTACTACTTGGAGAATCAAAATCATATACATAATTCACATAATTAGTTAACTGAAGCTAGGTTTAGTCAAATCACTTCACATCCACTGACATCTGCAAATTTGATGATTTTAACCCTAATTGATCACAAATATGAACCAAACAATTAGGCATGTAAACGAACCGAACAAACACCAACGGAGGCATGTTCATGTTCGTTCATTTAACTGCACACGAGCACGAACAATTAATCGAATGGATTTTTTTTGTTCATGGTAGTTCATTAATGAAATGAACATGTTTGTGTTCGTTCGTTAAAAATCTAAACGAACAGTTCACAAAAGTAAACAAACATAAGCGAACATAAATGAACACAAACGTACAAGTCTAATACATTAAGTATCCAGTAATGTCGATGGCTAACAAACAAATCTAAATTAGTGGCTCAAATATACATGATTCATCCAAAAATCCATCATGTTTCTACCAAAAAATCCATCAAAATTCATCAAAAATAAACGAACTTAAATGAATGAACCAAAAATAAACGAACTTAAATGAATGAACGTTCACGAACGTAAATGAACAAACGAGACACGTGTTCATGTTTATTCATTTAATTAAACAAACAAAAAAAAATCATAAATAAACTAACATAAGTTCATCAAACGACAAATGTTAGGTTCATTTACAGTCCTACAAACAATCAAAGCTAATAATTGAAAACTTTGGTCCCTAATATTCTACGTTTATGATCCTATAAGAGTGCTTAATATGTAGATTGATGTCGAGTATAAATGTGTAAGATAGTGATGATTTGCTCACCAGGTTAAAGAACTGCCGTGCTCTGTGACATCGGAATCGCAAAACACGCACCAAAACCTGTTGTGCGAAGCGAGCTCCGGAGGAAGTAGGCTAGGGTTCTTCAAGAAGAAGCGTACGTCGGAGAGTTTGGACTGAAATCGAGATAGGAACGAGGAGAGAGATTTGACGTGGTTCGAAAAGTAGTTGTGGCGGCGACCTTGATTGTGATTGAGCTTGCAGACTTTACAGAATTCGAAATCGGTGTTCTTCCCCTTCGGCTGCGGCTTCCTCTCTGTTGTAACGGTGCTAGGGTTAGGGTTCGTCTCTGATTGTGCCTCCATCGCCGATCGTTCAGACGACAATCTTACAATCGGAATTCGAATTCTGAATTCCGACCCAATTTTGCGCCACCAAATAATATGCGAAATATAGAGGGATTGCTCGATCTGAAAAATGCTAAAGCCAATGAAATTACAAGGTGTTTGGGATCGCTTATTTAACAACGTATAATTTTTTGAAAATGATTTTTTTTTAAATGTTTGGCTTTATGGTGGAAAATTCAATAACTTAATAAGTTATTTTTTTAAAAGTGTTTAACTTAGCTTATTCATATAAAAATGATCAAAAAAGACATTCTTTTATATTTATTAAAAGAATCATTTTGAGGGTGTTTGGGATTGCTTATTTGCATATACTATTATATACTTAACAATTTTTTTAGACAAAATTATAATTAAAAAAAATACCAAAATGATGTCATAGTACATTCATCCCCGCGATGCCATTATATCTTGCGCAATAATATCTCGCATCGTTGCCATATACATATCATCATTATTCGTACGACGTGTAACCGGAACTTCTTCATGAACCTCATTACTAGTACCACCTTCTGTGGGATTGTAGGATTCTTGTTGTGCCCTGTCAAATCCTTCATCAAACCTACCGGCCTTTCTAATAAAGTTATGGATCGTCATCGATGCTATCACAATACTCACTTGGTGCTCATACTTGTAATTAACATGCATATCTCTCAATAAAGCCCACCTAGCTTTCTACACTCCAAGAGTTCGTTCAATGATATTTTGCAATGATGAATGGTGATAGTTAAATGTTTCTTTCGGTTCACGAGGAGCACATATAGCACTAGTCTGTCCACGTCGAAAATCCGGTAGATGATAATGAATGTTCGTACCTTTGTATGGAGCAAGTTACCATTTAGTATTTGGGTATGCGGCATCAACAACGTAATATTTATATGCAAATAAAACAAACAAATGTTATTTGTTTCAAACAAGTGTTAAAAACAAAAAAAATGCAATGCTATATAAAAAATTATACTAACCACCCGTTGGATGCGGAAAACGAAGCTCTGGTCTCTGTAAGGCTTCATTGAAAATTATTGTGTCATGTGTAGTCCCCTCCCATCCGAGCCATACAAATGTAAAGCACATGTTAAAATCACAAATAGTCATTATATTTTATGTAGCATATCCCTTTCAACCAATGTACTTCACTTGATCGCTCTGTCGAATCGATTCCCTCACGTGCGTCCCGTCTATAGCGCCAATGCAATCCTGCAAATACAAAAATATATCATAATTAGATCATTTGTTAAAGTTTGACTACCATCAAAGTAACCGGAACATTGGATGATACCTTGAACATTAGATAATATCGAGGATTATTTAATATATATACGGGTACATCATCATTATAGTTTGCGGATGGCTTGATGATGTCGGCACTCATCTTAAGCACGACTGCCAAAATTGTATGGAAATGTCTATGAATGATTTCCCCGAAATGATTAAAAGATTTTTGCACAAACCTATTCGTACATCCATGAGCCAAAGTCATCAAGAAGATTCCAACCAACTCCTCAATAGACATATTACATGTTTGTTTCAATCCGTAGTTAGTAGCAATATCTGTGCATAATTGTCTAAAAACTGGTACGTGCAGTCTAAACATTTCATAACACCGTCTAGCATGACCATTTAATATTTCATTAATAAATATGTTCCCTGTGTGATCCGAGGTATGACACGGCGTTCGTGTGTTACGCAAGTTACGAGTTATAATTATCCCTTTCACGACTATTCCACATAACCTTTTGAATTCTATATCATCGTCCACCCAATATTCTTCATCACCATCATATGAATCAGAGTCGTCACTGTCCATCCTATATAATATAAATTTAAAATCAAAACGATAATACGTAATATAAAATGATAGAACATAATGTCAGATGATAATACATAATGTAAAACGATAGAACATAATGTCAAACGATAACACATAAGGTCAAACGATAAAATATAATGTGAAACGACAGATCAATCTTTCGTAAGTAACTTAAGGAACTCCATATTTGCTTCGTCAGTCGTTTGAAACATAAAAGTTTCACGATTTTGCTTTTTGATGAAGACACTCAA
Organism: Smallanthus sonchifolius; assembly: GCA_023525975.1. Taxonomy (NCBI): domain Eukaryota; kingdom Viridiplantae; phylum Streptophyta; class Magnoliopsida; order Asterales; family Asteraceae; genus Smallanthus; species Smallanthus sonchifolius. The sequence continues at coordinate 74,413,488 of CM042027.1, read as the reverse complement.
TGCTTGTGAATACTTTTTGGAATCTTTGTTGAAACGGGGAAAAGTGATGACAATGTTCATGCAATCTGATATTGTTGGAGAGGGATTATTTGGTGGAAAAGTTTGTGTGTTTTTTTGTTGATAAGGCATCCAATACAATATCTAGTTTTTCCTTAAAAGATGAAGTTTTACTCTTGGTTGAACGGTTGTTGGCAGCATCCTTAGACTTCTTCCTTTTACTCGAAGTACTTTTCAATGGGATTATGAAATAAAGGCTCATCATCACCTAAATTGAGTTCACCACTATCTACCAGGTCGATTCCTATTTTTAAGTCCAGTCAAGCAAGCATCGATAAACTCCATGAATGTAGCATTATCCCATACAAATTTTGGTTTATTCTTTTTATTTGATATTTCACAATCAACAACACTAGGGTGTTTTCCATCCATTATCTGATAATTATGTAGTACCACAATAAAAAATCAGTATGATCGAGAATACAAATTTGAGTTAAATTGATAAATTCTATAAACCTCATGATAAATTACATCTTTAACAATTTGGTTTGGTTAAATTGATAAATTATATGAATTGAACTGGATGATGAAATCAAGTTATTACATACAACAATTTAAAATAAAAAAATCGATTAATGCAAAACATGTATAATGTAAAAAATCAATTAATAAAAAACAGTTATAATACAAAACTGAAACATAACAGGTAATTGGGGCAATTTCAAAAGAATAAAATAAATATAAATATTATTCTAAAAAAAATTATAAACCATCTAGATGAAATCTAACAATTCTAATGAAAAAAAAAGCCAAAGCTTACCAATTTTTTAATGGAATGAAAGGTTTACCTTTCTTCGAAAAAGAAGCAAAACAGGAATATCTTCGACGGTTGTGTTGTTGCGCAAAAGAGATTATGATATGTCAACAAATGAGTTTTATATATTTAGGGTAAATAGTGGGTAAATTGGTAATTTTATATTCAAGAATTTATAAGGAGTTTTAAAAAGCTATGATTTGTGACTTTTGGAAAACAACTTTTTAAGGTTTTTCAAAAAGTCAAAACAAAAAAGACTTTTATGGTTGTTAAACATTTTTTTGACTTTTTGAAAAAACCAATAAGTCAATAAGTCATTTCCAAACTCAATCCCAAACACCCTCTAAATCTATACTACTTAATCCCTATTTAATAAAAATAAATAAATTTTTTTGTCACTTGTTATCACCATATCAATCCTCATAATTTTTTTCACTAAACCACATTTACATCCACTATTCATTCTTTCTATATTTTGCTTAACTTTTTTAAAAAATTACATAAATAAATATTTTACCAAATTAATTCATCATTATTACCATTAACTCAAATTTATTTTTAAATTATCATCAAAAGTGAGTATTTAAAAAAAATCAAGAATTAAAAAAATAAGAGATTTGAAAAAGACTACTTTTGTATTTAAGTAAATATGTGTTAAAATAAAGTTTACTAATATTTAATTAATACTTTTTTAATAAAGTTTAATATTTATAAATAATTTTTTTATTTTAATTTTAAAATTTTAATAGTTAGTTTTTAATTAAAATTAAGAAATTTATATATTTTTTATTTTAAAAGTGTATTATATTTTAAATTTAATTTTTTTAAATGACGAGATTTTTTTTTCAAAAAAATGTGTTTAGCTTCAATTCTAATTTATTAGTTTTAATTTTTTTTCATATTTAATTTTAGAATTTTAAATTTAAATTGTGTCGATATATTAAGGAGTGCGATATTTAAATTTTAGAGTTTAAAATTTTGAATTTAAAAGATAATATATTGTTGAAATTTAAATTTTATTTTATTTTAAATGAGAGATTAAATATTAAAGGCTTAGCGAGATTTTCCGTATAAAATACGAGATTTAAAAAAAGTAACTTAATTTTGATACGTAAATTTAATTACAACTTAAGCATTTGTAAATATGTTACAACATTAAGGTTAAAGTTTATACAAAAAGAATCATAGAGTTCAAAAAACTAATAAAAGGTTAAAGTTTATACATTAAAGATTAAAGTTTATATATAATAGGTTAAAGTTTGTATATTTTGAATTTAAAAGATGATATATTGTTGAAGTTTAAATTTTATTTTAAATGAGAGATTAAATATTAAGGGTTTAACGAGATTTTCCGTATAAAATACGAGATTTAAAAAAAAGTAACTTATTTTTTATACGTAAATTTGATTACAACTTAAGCATTTGTAAATATGTTATAACATTAAGGTTAAAGTTTATACAAAAGACCGATAGAGTTCAAAAAACTAATAAAATGGAGAAACAACGTATGCAAGGAAATCGTTGACCAGTTTGATTATCTTCGATTTCTTTGACTCCCTACTGGCTTCAATCGGGCTCGCACCGTTTGTGCCCTATTTTTTGAACTGTTTTGGCTATTTTGTTGTTTCAGTCATTGAGGAAAAGAAACTCTATTCTTTGATGCATTTATTGTGTGTTAAATGTTGAAATCTTATCGATATCACGTCAAATGTTGTATACAATGAAGTATTTTTCAAATTTGTAAATCTTAATTGTAAGGTTTCATTTGACATTTAATTTAGTATATTGTGAAAATACACCACTTATAAAATGTATTTTCATGTATTTTTTTATGTTTTGATTATTATCATCAATATAATCTTAACATTTAACAAAATAAAAAAGTTACCAATACAATATCATATTTGTATAAAAAGAGGTGTTAAGATAGTTATCAATATAATGTTAAAGCTAGTAATAATAATAAACAATTAATAAACAAGTAAAATTATAGAATACGTGTCACCTCCTAGTCATTTTTAGAATAAATTTTCCGTCTCTCTCTTATTTAATACTATATTAAAAGAATATATTTTTAAATATTTAATATCAATTTAATTATAGATATTTTTTATTTAATTATGGATTGTTATTACATCATTAAACAAATAAATTTAATGTGGATTATTATTTATCAGTTACATAAAAAATAATACTAAGTTAAAAAAAGTGTTTTAAAAATTAACTTAATATAATTTATAACTATCACGTTAAAGTAGACATATTTTGACGAGTGTATATGTTAAATGATTACATTAAGTTTTATTAAACCCGTGTAAAACACGGGTTTTTAAAAACGTAATTTTTATTTACTAATTACATAACATTATATTTATTTAACTCGTGTAATAAACGAGATTCTAACCTAGTAATATTAACAAAGTAATTTCATTTGTGTGACGTTGGGGATTACCGTCTGCTAATTCTTCTCTTTTTTACGACTTCAAGAAAAATAAAGAAATCATTTTGAATTACTATTTTAGAAGAAAAAAATTGTTACCCTAGTAAGAACCCATAATGATATAGAGCTGAACAAGTTGAAATTAGCAAATATTTTGTATTTTAAAAAGTAAAATAAAATCACAAAAACAATCCAAGCTAAGGTTTTAACCCTAACTTGCACAATTGGTACTAGATATATGTTATTGTCGCTGCAATTTAATTATCTTATCTATACTCCTTTATAAAAGATATTGAAAGAACAATTTGGTCTTTTGCATTATTTTTTAAAGGATAACTTTACACAATAGTAACCAAGTTTGCCCATTGTTTCATTTAAGTAACTCAAAGTTTTTTTTGTCCATATAAAGTCACTCAACTTTCACCAAGTGTTCCAATCTTATGTAATATTTTTATAAATGCTTAATTTTTTTTTAAATTGAATGAGATAAATGAAACATATATGAATCTTGTTTACTATTTAGCAATTATTTTTTTATAATTCGACTTAAATATAACAATTTTGAAACTTGTTTATTATTTGGTGAATTTTTTTCTTCATCATTACCTCATATTTTAATTTAATTGGAATAAAAATTTTACTTATTGGTAAATAATGTTCATACATATTTCATTTGCCTCAATCAATTTTAAAAAATTTAAACATTTATAAAAATATTATATAGGATTGAAACACTTGGTGAAAGTTTAGTGACTTTAAAGGGACAAAAAAACTTTCAGTAACTTAAATGGAACACTTGGAAAACTTGGTTACTATTCGGTAAAGTTTTCCCCTTTTTAAGACGCCGGAGTATTACTTCTTTAAGACGCCGCCGACAACTTCTCGTCTCTCAACTCCCGGAGCATTCAATCACCGGAGCCCCTTCGTCTTCGTAACGACCAATCGCATCTCATTCTTCTTCATCTACATCTTCATCTCCAGGAGCATTCAATCACGGAGCCCTTCGTCTTCGTAACAACTAATCGCATCTCCGTCTTACATCTTCATCTTATCAGTACCATTGGATAAACGAAAGCTTCAGGAGATTCTACTTCGAGACGCGATTGGACATCCGATTAGGGTTTCTTTGCAACAATGGCGGAGAACGTAAATGGAGATTTTTTGTTCGTTGTGTACAATTCATACAATTGTTAGGGTTCTTGAACATCTTGCTCCGATTTTTATCATATGTTGGTCAATTTGAGTGTCAGGGTTTTAATGAAATCAGTGACAGGTTAGAATTGCACAATGTTTGCATATAATGGTAGCACCTTTTGTCTGTCTCCTGCTATGGTTCTTCTTCCCTATTGCTTATCCTATCAGCAAGGTAATTTCTTACTTCTTTATTCTATTACTAGTGTTAGAACCCGTGTAATACACGGGGACAGAAATAAAATAAATTTACAACAAAATAGAACTTGAGACTAAAAAATTATGAATACATTTCATAATTCATAAATCAGTAAATATTTCTTTGTATACAACGTTGGATGTTTTGTTTGTAATTTTTCCATCCTTGTCTAAGGCTAAAAATTTTAACCCGTCTCTGCTTTTAACTCTTGAAAGCGCAACATATAATTGACCATGAGTGAAAACCGGTTGCCTCAAGAACAATCCAACTCTTGATAGTGACTGACCCTGGCTCTTATTTATTGTCATGGCGAAACAAACCAATAGTGGAAACTGCCTTCTTTGTAGCTTGAAAGGGATTCTTTTGTCTGAAGGCGTTAAATTTATTCTTGGAATAAATGTTCGAGTCCCAATATTGCTACGAGAAATTATCTCGGCCTCGATAACACGATTACCAAGAGATTTGACTTGTAATCTAGTTCCATTACATAACCCATTTTTCTGATCAATATTTCTCAGCAACATTACAGGCACACCTACCTTCAAAACTAAACTATGATTTGGCAATCCTGAAAGTTTAAGACCATTAAGAACATCCGGTGAGTATAAACTTTGTTAGAAATTATCGTTTAACTGTTTTGACTGACATATGCTATCTGAACTTAGATATTCTTTTTGTTCACCGGGGAACATTGCCAAAAATTGATCATTAATCTCCTGCACTACTTCATTTGTCGGTGCAAGTATTGCTCTTTCTTGAAAAAATTGAGGATTTTTGTAGTTTTGTAGAATATATGGATAGACAAAGTCAATTAAACTACCAATAGGATCGACGGAATCAGTAATAAGTATATCATCAGGTATATCAATCACCGCATCTCCTTCATTAATGCCACCAACATTACCCTCTCCCAGGTCCAAAAGCCATTTTGCAAAGTTTTGTGTCTTTTCGAAATCAGTTGTGTCTTTACCAATGGTTAGTCTCATGTTTTTTGTTAACTTTAGCAACTTGCATTTTCTCCAAATGTATGATGAACATAAAGCAGCATTTACAATGTCTTGTCTGCTTCCGTTTGTCACAACAGGTAGGATTTGTCTAAAATCTCCACCAAATACAATAACTTTACCTCCGAATGGTATGTTACTTTTGTTTGAATTATTTGGGGACAATATGTCATTCAAAGATCTATCCAACGCTTCAAATGCATGCTTGTGAACCATCGGAGCTTCATCCTAGATAATCAATTGTGTTTGACTTATTAAATGCGCAACTTCGCTACCTGGCTTAATACGGCAAATAGAATCTTCATTAAGATTGAGAGGAATGAGAAATCTAGAATGTGATGTTCTACCTCCTGTCAACAACAACGATACTATACCACTTGAAGCAACATTTAAAACGATTTGACCTTTACATCTAATTGCTGCTGATAATGTTTTCCATAGAAAAGTTTTACCATTACCACCATAACCATACAGAAAAAACACACCTCCTTTCTTATCTTTAACAGCCGTCATTACCTTGTTAAAAACGTTTCTTTATTCATTTGTTAGTTGATTCAAAAGAGTATGTAGCTCTTTCTGCAACAAATGTATATCATATGACAATTCTTCGGTAATAAATCGATTTTGTGCAGAACTTATACTCTCATCGTCAGGATAAGGCATGGTGTTGTAGTTTCGTAATGTAGAGTTATTACGAAGAAGAAATTTCTCTATTTGTAACAAAGTCAAGTTCTTAGTTTGATCTTCAATAAGTAATAAATCTGAAAATGAACAAAAAAAATTCAATTTAAATGAAATATTTGTATGAAAAGATGTAACATATTAAAGTACATTGAACCATCTAAAGAATAACATACCTTGATTGTTTAATAATATTTTCTGGTTGTATAGAATATCATCTGACAAATATTTCCATGTCTTTTCCCACACAAAATCTGGTCTTGACAAGCTATTAGACATTAGCATTGTTGCAAATAAGCCTCTTAGGTAATAACCAGAGCCAGAATGACTTGCTTCTTGGATTGCTTCAATATACTCCATGTCATCGTCTAACAGACCTAGGTCATAACATGCATCTCTAAATGTAGCACATACATGACCATTTACTGTACGAATATCTTCAAATGATGTTGGTCCTTTTACTTTATTTAAAAGTATTCTTAAGAAATAGGCTTCACCAAGCGCAGGAGAAACCGAATGAATTCTACCAATTGAAAAACCCTTTTTCCTTGGTTCCCAACACCGATTTGGAACTTTATAAACAAATTTGGTAGGGAATTCAACATAAGTAAGTTGTCGTGCTTCTTCATATTTTTCGTTACACATTATCCAAGATAAAAACATTGAAGAAGCCACAGATGGTTTGTTGAGTATATTGTCAATATCATCATTTGCACCATATACAACTTGTTGCTGACCAGGCAGATGGAAAGGTAGTCTCATGACTGAAGGCGTCCTGTAATGAACATCATATGAAAATATTCTCCATGATGCCTCACACGCAGATACATATCTACAATCATAATACTCATTTATCTCATCTACCGTTTGTTCATTATTGTCTTCATTGTTATTTTCCACAACTCTAAGAGTAGCTCTATCAGGACCTTTGTTAATATATTTGAACAAATACTTTATAGATCCAGCTTGATTGCACCATTCCACATTGATATGTGCCTGGTATCTTCATAGAAGAACTTTGTTATATGGTACTACGCTTCGATTATCTAACTTGACACCACTTTTCTCCACATAGGAACCATCATCTCTTCTACGGTATATAGGAAAGCCATTTGTATCAATGCATGTGTCATTTGAAAAAAAATTTGGGAAATTTTTTGAACACTTTCGATCAACCATGCATGGACACTTCATATTATCAACACCACACGGACCATGGATCATGAATTCACGTACAAGATGATATAATTCAGGATCTTCATATTTATTAGGAATCTCAGCTGAAATTACTGGATCAATATAATCAACAGTAGGGAGCTTGTGATCCGCATGCATAAATAAACATATATGAGCGTGAGGAAGACCCCGTTTTTGAAACTCAACGGTATAAACAACTACATAAAAAAATATAAATATTAAGACATATTTTAGTAAAGATGATAATTAAAAGTATAAATATAGGTGTCAGTCGATAAAAAATAAAATGTTGATAATTTATAAAGTAAAGTACCTGCTTGAACTTTGCCGAATAATGCATTGTCCTTAAGATCTTGGATTATTGCGTCAAGCTTTATTTTAAATAATCTGCATAATATATCAGGTCTGTCTTCGGGCTTAATGGTGGTGTCCTTGAGATATCTTTTTACTTCAGGCTATTTTGGATTACATGTTATGGTAATAAAGAAATCAGGATATCCAAACCATTTACAAAGAGACATGGCATCCAAATAATTTTGCATCATATACCTAGCACCTCCGGTAAAAGAAGAAGGAAGTATAACACGTTGACCTACGTTAGAGATGTTGGCGTTTCCCTGATTTTGAGCATTACGAAGATTCTCATATGACTCACACCTAAGTACCTTTTGCTGCTTACGTATGTAATATATCCTTTCAGCTTCAATCATAGTGTAAGCGTCAACTAAAAATTGTTGATAAAGTCTCTTTGAGCTTTTAATTAATGAGAAAGTATTTATTCTATCCTGAATTCTATATGCAAAGAATTCCCTCATTGTACAATTAGGTCGTTTACTACAGTTTGTATTAGTAACATTTCTATGAGGTATGTCTACTCTATACCCATCATCACCATAAGGAAACAGTAATGGATATTGAGGAGCGAGGTAAGAAGGATGTAACTCACTTATACGGTGTAGAATGCCGGATTTTGTTTTTACAATAATATCACGATTCTCAATAGCATCGCCAATATCTCCAACGATTAAAGCAGCAACTTCAGAAGCTGATGGTAAGTTGTATGTTCTACCATCTTGCTGTCTTTTCCCAATTAGACGTAGCTTTACATCAACATGTGGGTTTTCTTTAAACAATCCCTAACCATCCTATAAACTTTAACCAGTGCATTATGTTCATCTAGCATATGTTTCAGATCTTGTATAATGTTTAGATCAAGATTTTCAGAATTTGATGCCGATCCATCTCCTTGATTACTGAAATATAATATAAACAAAAAATTTATTCAGAAATTGATATTTTATATAAAATCAATTAAACATTAAATTAATAGTACGGTATATATTCAACAAAAAAAATATACATACCAAAAAATGTTCTGTCTATTTGATACTTCATTATCAGTATCATATATGTACAATTGAGAGAACTTTGGTTTAGATCCTGTATCAGGTAGAAGACTTCCTATTGTGTGATAATTTTGTCCGCTCAATCGAAAAACGAACGGAGCGTTACCCCTATTAACGGTTTTATCAATCTTTCCACCCATGGACGTAAATGAGAACATTGAATTGTATCGGCGAATATTTTGCATGAAGAACTTGCTTTTTAAATCAACACCAGAAAAAATATCTTTATAATTTTGTGGGGGTGCGTTTAAATGAGGAAGCTCGACTTTTCCATATCCACAACAAAGGTAATACGTAGTTTTATCTTTAGTTTTATTTCCCCTCATCGCTTCATTTTTCCATAACTTTGCATGACATCTTTCACATATAAAGCTCTGTTCTCCGTGATCCAAGTAATCTGTATATTTTGTTATGATTGAAAGTAAAATATTAATAAAATTTTATAAGAAATAATTATAACATGCACTAAAAGATATTAAATGTAAATTTGATTTTTATTACCTGTTGATATGCCAACAAATACATCTTCACCCACAGTCAAGTTCTCCATCGGTATAGGAGATATATTTCGACGATTACGTTGCATCATTTGTTTTCCGGATGATACCGTCTTTAAATTAGGATCTTCAGTTATTGTGGATGAATTGCATGTTGTCATGTAAGTTGGTTTTAGAGAGTTTTCTATATTGTTTGATGATGGTGTTGTACTGTTGTTGCTACTATAACACATGCCTGAAATATAGTGTAACACATTTTTAAATTATATTACAAGTTTATAGTTTAAATGAGGACTGTGTTAAAAGAATTGAATTTGAAATATATATATTTCTGATACTAACCTTTGAAATTGCTGTTTAACGGAGATTTGTGGTTTAGATTATCGTGACCAAGGTTAATGTTTTGATCTGACGTATCGGATGTTTGGTTCTCTTTGTCACATGTAACAAAGATATTGGAGCTCGATTGTGATAATTTGTTTGTTTCATCGTCGGTGTACACAACTTTATTGATATTTTTTTTACCATCCAAAACTAATTTTCTTGATTTTCTTCTTTCAGCAAAAGTCGAACAAACGTTTGAATTGGAATCTGTAACGATAATGACGGATTAATGTTAAAAAGCTTTAAAAATTTAAATTCATTGACACAGTTTATAAAATATGTCAAATGTAATGATTTAATTTAATATGTTATTATTTTATTATATAGGATAGATATGAGCAAGGTAATTTGTTTCATACCATTTGAGATATCTGAAAAAGGTCTTCTAGTAAGTGTAGCTATAAAACAAAATAATAGTTATTAGTAAAAATGAAAGATGAAATATTATTTGATTTACGGTTGTAAAATTGCACAAAGATATAGTAGTTACCCCTAGATAATTTATTCTTTTCATCATATGTGTCCACACGATTTTTGATATTTTTTCTACCATCTAAAAATAATTTCCTTGCTTTTCTTCTTTCAGCAGAAGTCTCTCCAATTTTTGATTGTGAATCTGTAACGATAAGATTGATTAATTTAAGAGAAAATAAGCAAACATTAAGATCATTAAGACAATTTATAAATTATGTCGGATATGCTGATCTTAATAATATGTAATTGTTATATATGATTTATGACAATGGTAATATGTTCCATACCATTTGAGATATCTGAAAATGGTCTTCTAGGAACTGTAAAAAAAATCATCATAAAATCATTGATATATTTTGGAAAAGTAAGCCAAATATAATTATTTATATTTTCTTATTGTTACAGTGTAAATATATTTTAAATCTTTACCAAAAATAAAATTATTAATTGTAAATCGAGTTTTTAATATATTTACTAATTTATTTCCTAATATAAAATGTGGAAAAAATAGGAATGGTTACTTTAAAAAAACATAATAAAATGAACGATTTATTGTATAAAAAATAATAATTTAAATTATTTCATAAAAAATGATAATGAATATATTGTTTCCTAAAAACAGGAATTTATAAAAACAGGAATGATTAGAGTTACTAAATAAATATTGACCATATTGGATTTCTATATTTGATTTTTAATAAAGTTACATTTTATTAATTAATACATTATTTCATAAAAACATGATTTAATAAAAAACAGAAATGATTAAAGTTAATAAATAAATATTGACCATATTGGATATCTATAATTGATTTAAAATAAATATACAGTATAAAATTTGTGCTAATTACATAACATGTTATATTTTTGAATGTTTTGAAAATTCGATAATGAATGCCGAATTTTTTTTAATAAATAACCAAAGTTTATTTTGTTTGGTGTAATTGTAAATTTAAATAAATAAAACATTTATTGCTTTAAAATAGATTAATTTGATAATAACATAAAAAATATAAATTAATTAGTAATGATGAAAAAATAATGACCATAAATCTAAATAAAACGGAAATTAAAAAAAAAAGAATGATTAGATTACTAAATAAATATTGACTATCAATTCTTTCTATATTTGATTTTTAATAAAGTTATATTTTATTAATGAATATGTTCTTTCATAAAAACATGATTTAATAAAAACAGGAATGATTAGAGTTACTAAATAAATATTGACTATATTGGATTTCTATAATTGATTTTTAATAAATATACAGTATAAAAATTGTGTTAATTACATAACTTTGTATTTTTTTTAGTGTTTTAAAAATTCGTTAATAAATGCAGGAAAATTTTGAATCAGTAACCAAAACGTTTTATGTTTTTTTTGAAAAAATAATATTTATTAGTAAAAAATTCGTTAATGAAAATAATATTTATTAGTAAACATGAATAATGAATTATTAAAACGTTTTATAACGCAACCAGCAGAAATACATACCTTCTATAGAATCAGGCATAATCGAGTCTTCCGAAGATGGTGAATCGCCTCTCTTTATTATTGTAGACATGGGACTTTGATGGTGTGTATAATGAAAAATTGAAAAACAAACATATTTGTCAAACGATACTTGAATATTATAAAATAATCAATAAAAATGGTTAATAAATTAAATCCGTATTGATAAGAACATAAGAAATAATAAACGTACATTTTCAAATAAAACAAATAACATTAAAATGTTTTTTGTTCAAGACCAAACAAAAGCTGTATAGAAAGAATGAAAGATGTGTTCTTCTTTAGTTTGATGGTGGTAAATCTCTGTTTTTTAAAATACTAAGGAGAACTTTGTATGGTAGAGAACAATTTTTAGAGATGATGTTTAAGTTGTAATATGATAATCATATGTAGTTTATATAGGATTTTAAATGCAAGAGAAATTAAAATATTAAATGTTAACCAAAATTATATATGATACCAAAATTACAACTAATCTATACTACTTAGAAAATAAACAAAATAAAAATCAAAAGAGATATCCGGCTATTACAATAGAAAATAAAAAAATTTAATGTTTACTGAAATTAGTCATGATACCATAGTTAATGACGTCAAATATAGGTAAGTTTATCAATTGTTAATAGATTTTAAATTAATGTTGTTTTTAACGATATAATATTACATCTATACTATATAATAAATAAATATTTTAGGAGGACACTTGTCATTCACACATGCATCCTCAATATTTTCTATCGACTCTCTCTCCTATTAATTACACAATTTTCTTTAAATTTTTTTTATAATTTTTGTTTCCCCCTCTCTCTCCTATTAAATAATAATAATTTCTATAATTAATTTTATAAAACGTTTTTTATTTAAAGAAATAAGTTTCTTCATAAAACATTGTTTTTAATTTGAACACTTCTTAATTTTTATATAAAATATTTTTAAAAAGTAATTATATAACATTTTTAGAATTTACAAATCTTTATAAAAACTGATGTTTTATAAGAAGTTGTATTTATTCAACCCATGTAATACATGGGTTTTAACCTACTAGTAAATAAAATAACAAATTAAATGGAGATCGAAAATAGGAATTAATACCATATATAATTAATTTAAAATTAGGTAAGTTTATAATTTTAAATTAAGTGGTTATACTTATATAGTCTTGAAATGTATGTGTGATTAATTTAATTTGTAAATGAATTTTTTTAAAGTTTGAAACCATTTGAAGCAATATATATTTATTATTTACAAATTATGTTAACTTTCTAAACTATCCGATTTTAATTATACAATTACAGCATTATATAATAACTGATAATAAAATCGTGGATAAATTTTATAAAAGTATTTCAAATTGCCGACGTTAAAAATATTTTTACAAAGTAATTATATTTTAAATCTTTACCAAAAATAAGGAAATTAAGACAAAATCGAATTTTTAATATATATGTTAGAAAATTATTTCAAAATATAATTTTTGAAATCTTTCAAAACATTTGTAATATTGTTAATCCGATTATATATATATTTTTCATTAACTTTTATAATATTTTGAAATATTTTTTTATTAACTTTTATTAAGAATAGAATAAAAGTATTAAAATATAAAATATTTATTTTGTTTAAACTGAAAGTAGATTTGGATTTGCTTTTTTTTTAAATGTCAAGGTAACTGTTTTTGATTTAAGAATCTTCGTGTAGATGTAAGGTTGTAATGGAATGGATTGTAATCATATTATATTTCCCAAATAAGTTAAAAATTATTGGATTTAGGTAGTAAGTAAAAAATTATATCAACATTAATTTCTCTAATTCTAATTGGATATTGAATGAGATTGGATATTTTTAGAAGGTTTTTAATTTGATTATTTGGGGGGATTTGGAATGTTTAGACGCGGGTTTGATTTTACTCAAAATTTATTTACTATATTAAAAGTGGGGGTTCAATATTCAGGGTAAAATATTTAATGGATGTATGCAAATCGACATTAATAAATTGAATTTACTCGATTTTTTGTTGATATTATTTTTTTTATTTTTTACATAACAATTTTGAAGTGTTGAGTTTAATTAAATCAATAAAATAATAATTCATAGAATATTGAGTATTTAACCTTGGAAAAGCATACACAACGCTCGAATTTAAAACCAAAAAAGAAACATAACATGTAAATTATACTTTTAAAAATAATTTTATAAAACCAGAATAAATAATTAATACCGAAAACAAAAGACATTCATAGTGTTCAAAAAGCAAAATAATGTCACGACAAAATAACATACTTTAAAAAAGTTCAAAATATAGATAGATAAAATAAATAAAACTGAAATCAACTATGGTGATTTTTCAATTTTTGGTATCAGCAACTTGATCTTTGAATCCTCGCCCCCATCTTCTTTTTTATAACATGCACGTGTTTTGGTTGCTGATGTAGCCAAATCATCATCAACATCATATATTTCTTCTAAGATTCTTTTATCAAGTTTGACAGGTTGACAGTTGATGTCTTTAGAAACGGAAAGCGGTGTTAGACTGTCACCGGTACATGATATAGAATCCTAAAAAAGGGAAAATTTAATAAAATTTATTAATAAAAGTATTGGTAATATATAGTCTCATTGGTGTAATTTGTGTATAAAGTTATATGACATACCTTGACTGCAACAGAATCTTGAGATTGGAATTCAGACATATTGTAATTCATAGAGTCAAATTCAGTGTTCTGTAAATTCAATGTCATGTATCAAGTAAAATTGTTGTTTGATAAGTTAAGTATTTGAAATATTATATTTTCAAAGGTAATATATGTTTTTTTAATATGTTTTATTTGTTACCTGAGACAGAATTGATTTCTTTTCAAGTGCTGCCATTATTTTGCTGTCTTCAGTAACTTTTGAAATTCCATATGTATGCCAATTTTTTTTACTTAAGATAAACTCGGTCACCTCAATCTTGAAAGCTAATTTTTTTCCCAACAACGTGTCTAACTCATCAGGAAAAAAACCATCATCCCACTGTAAAACGTACAGTATATTAAAAGGATCAACATACAACTTTATTGATTTATAAAATAATTTTCCAAGTGTTAATAAAATATATGAGTGTACCTCAATTTTCAGTTTTTCGATCAATTCATTTACAGTTTTGTTTAATAGCTTTGAAGCTTCGCTCTCAAATAATGTAAGTGTCACTGTTCCTGTAAGATCTTGAACCCTTATGGTAATTTTAAATCTGTGAACAGAAATACAATAATTTATTTATGTAAATTTGTTATTTAACAAAAAGTTTATTAAAAGACCAATAAATAATTAACAAATTATTTATTTCTTTACTCACTTTGGGTATGCAGAGACAACAGGATAGTTGCATTGTGGATTACTGCATTCAATTATCTTGTTTTCAACAAAATCATCAGATTCGTCACCAATTTTAGTGCTGACATACTTGGTTGTGACCTTCATGTTACAATGCTTACACACCATATAAAACCACGGTTGATCTCTGCATATACCTTTTATTGTTGCAAGTATTATAACTGATTTTACCTGAAGAATATAATATATTAAATTTTAATCTATCTTATATATTTAGATTATAGATATTAACAGTATATAACATTTAGACGGATAATTGTACCTCACAGATGTCATATAATTCTGTAATATTGCAAAACGGATAACTGATTAGAAATTCATCCTCTACACTGGAGATGATTGAATCAACAAATCCACGGCTACTCGATGATGTTAGCCCATCTGATTTTGCAAGCAAACTGTATATATTTGGTTGTTTAAATTATTTATGTTATTGATATATTAGATTTAATCAAAAATTCTATAATCTATCTATATATAAACAGTTATTAAGTAGAGGACAAACCTTTTCTTAAAGGAAACAACTTCATCAACATCGGTGTTAATCAATAACCTACTCACGTTGAAGGAATTGTTAACATATGGTTTACCTGAAATTTTATTAACACAGATATAAAGTTATTTATCATTATAATTTTTGTAAATAAGTCATGTGTTATGGGTTTTCTAAAAAAAATTAATAGGGTTGGAATAAAACCTTTGAACCACTTCAACTTTTCAAACTGTAAAATAATCACCACATGATCATGGAGATCGGGATTCAATGAAATGTAATGAGACATTTTTTTAGAGTATTCATCCCATAGAGTTGTAAATATCTTTCTGCCCCTGATAAATAAATAAAATTTAAAAGATTGACGTTAATTTATAAAAATTATTTGGCGTAAAAAAAACATAAAAAACGTGGCCCACTCAAGATCAGCAATCTCTAGAGTTGTTTTTTCAGATTTTGTTCCATCTTTCTTTTTAAATTTGTCTGGGTTGAAACATTTGGTTACATAACCAGTCACATCTATACATAGCACACAAAATAATGTTATTTTAGTTAATGGGAAACATGTAAAAAATATTGTTAAAAATTCTATATAATATTTTTGAGAAAATAAGCTTACCAATTGTCCCGTTCTCAGTAGACTCATGATTTAGTATACTCTTAAAGCATTCAAAATTGAAACCATAGGTTGATCCACCAAAATCAGGGGCTTTTGTTAGTGTGGTTTTATAGTGAAAACAAACTTTGTTTTCATTATCAACATACTTGTACTTTGAGTTGTTGTACCCAAGAATGGGATTTTTGATAACATAACAACATTCCTCTTGGAGATGTTTCTCAAACTTATAAAAGAATCTACTCAAAAGTGATGCTTGCAACCTTGTTCCCTACATATGTGAAACTGCCTATGTTATATTTGATATAATAATAAAAGTTATGGACGGTAATTATAAAAGTATTGATGAAGAAAGACTTATATTAATAGGCATCCAAATCTTAATTTTTTTAGACAAAGTAAACAAATTTAAAAAATAAAATAAAAAAATAGAATCATAACCTGTTCATCCATGATAATCATGTCTATTGCGGTTATCTCATTGGGTTTTTCCCAGGAACTCTGTTTCCACATTCTGAGTAGACGCACCTTGATAGTAAAGTTGTCTTGTAAAACGTCAATGGCATTTAGCATCGAAATTTTTTCAGACTCCGTGAAACTATACAAATAAATTGCATTCAATTAGATAACATTATAAGATTATAATACATGATAGAATTTAAAATATATTACCTTGTTTTGAAGTTTAATTGGTGACAGAGAGTAATGATTTGTGCTTTAGTTGTATGAATGGGTGGTTATATTTATAGAGTCTTGAAATTTGTGTGTGATTAAATTAATTGGTTAATAATATTTTTTAAAATACTGAAAAGATTTGAAGCATTAAATATGAATTCTTTTCAAAATTATTTGCCTTTTTTCAACAATCCGATTTTAGTTACTATAATTAAAGAATTGTATAAAAATTGAAAGGATTTGAAGCATTAAATATGAATTGTTTTCAAATTAGTTTAATTTTCCCAACAATCCGATTTTAGTTACTACAATTAAAGAATTGTATAAAAATTCAAAGTTAATACAATTACAGAATTCCAAAAAAAATCATCATAAAATCGTTGATATATTATTTAAATTTTAAATCTTTACCAAAAATAAAATGATTTATATTTTAAATTCAAATAAAAATAAAATATAATTATTTATATTTTTTTATTGTTATAGTGTAAATATATTTTAAATCTTTACCAAAAATAAAATGATTAAGTGTAAATCCAGTTTTTAATATATTTACTAATTTATTTCATAATAAAAGCTGTTAGAAAATATAAATTAATTAGTAATGATGAAAAAATAAATTACAAAAAATAATGACCATATTTCAAAAAAAGGGGAATTTATAAAAAACGGAATGATTATATTACTAAATAAATATTGACAATCAATTCTATCTATATTTGATTTTTAATAAAGTTATATTTTATTAATGAATATATTATTTCATAAAAACATGATTTAAAAAAAAAGGAACGATTAGAGTTACTAACTAAATTTTGACTATATTGGATTTCTATAATTGATATTTAATTAATATACAGTATAAAAATTGTGCTGATTAGATAACTATGTATTTTTTTTGGTGTTTTAAAAATTCATTAATGAATGCATGAAAAATTTGAATTAGTAACCAAAGTTTTTTTATGTTTTTTTTGTAATTGTAAATTTAAATAAATAAAACATTGTTGATGTAATTGTGTAACATTTTAAATAAATCATTATTTGCTTTGAAATATATTAATTTGATAATAACAGAATAAAATATAAATTAATTAGTTAATAAATGATGAAAAAATAACTTACAAACAATACACATGAGATATATATATATATGGTGTTCACATAGATTGGATCGCCTTTACAACTGAAACATTGGGTATAATAAGTTAGTATATCATAACATATAACAACGCTAAATATCAACTAAAAAAAACAAACATAGTTGTTTATAAAACATATGATAACGCATCAAACACGCAATTTTGCACAAGGGACCAAAATATGATCATGAGGTTGTATTCAAGATGTGTATACTACAGTCTAAAATCAAGTTTAATACAAAGTGGTTGGGATAGTCACCTTAAATTCAGTTGCTGCAACTACAAATAAAGTTGTAGAAAAAAACAGTCATAGTTTCATGAACTTTTGAAAGGAAACATAATTCAATTTGCAAAACACATATTCAAATATTCAATAACATCCAAAATCATATCTGTCACAAGCAACAAAAAACATTTAAGTTTTCAAACCAATTAGTTTCAAAAATCAACACCAGAAGTAATGTTATGCTACCTTCATGCAGCTACTAATTATGTTTTTCAACAGAAGTCAAATGAATTGTTGAATTAGACTTGATCAGATTAAACGAACAAATATCTCCAGGAATAATTGAATTTGCCTTCATAAATGCAGTCCATCCGGATAACGCGTACCTTTTGGAGGTCTTGGACATTTCAATCCTTACTCCCAACTGTGACTGTACTCCGTTAACATCAATGACGATCAAAGAATTCTTTTCATCGAGTTCAGCCATCCGTGCAACTTTGACAGGAAGACGCTAAATTGGAAAAATAAAAGTTTAGATTAAATGATTATCATCTTTTCATGTATATATTAAAAATGATTGCTACATACCATGCGATTGTTTGCAGTAATAGAGAACGGAAAAACATCATCTTCAATGAGCAGTTGTTCATGAGCAGTAGTCTGATGACTTTCAACATTAGCATCTGGTTCATTGACCTGATTTTTCACAATAGTTTGAACCTGAAAATTAATCAAAGAAACAAAATATTATGAAGCTTATGATGAAATACATATTAGTTAAAAATTCTGAAATATTTAAAACAAAATGCATAACCTGTGAACCATCTGATAGTATATCTTCCATTATTTCATCAGCTACTTCATCTGGTTCATTCTTTGGAATAAGTCTAGGAGTGCAGTTTGGTGTGAAAATTATCATTTCAAATGATGCTTGACTAATTTGACGAAAGTACAAAAAATCCCACGGTTGCAACGAAGCGTCTTTACATAGCCGCATCCATCCATTACCAAAAACATATTGATCTCCCCTGATTAAAAGCTTAACCTTCCATGCTCGTTCACCAACATATATTGTATAATATCCACTGTTTTTTTTTGTTTGAACAAAAGCTTTGGCAAAAGTTGGAGGCAATAACTGAAACACAAAATGTTAAATCAAAATTGCTTCATAATATAACATGATTATGAAATGATTTAAAATTAATAAAAGCATACCAAGTATCTGGATGATGCATCGTGTAATACAATTTTGACAAATTGATCACCACATACACTGTCGTTGAAAACTGATATTAAAAATGTTGAAACATCTATAGCTTTGAATACTACGAAGCAAAAATAATCAATCTCCATAATTTTCACGATGTTAAGCCATCCCTCTGTGAAAGAAAGCCTATCTTGAACATATCCTAACTTTACCCTCATAGTGTGTGTACCGGATGCCCTTATAATACACGGCTCTTTTGGAATTCCATCCGGATAAAAGCTTTTCACAAAAACGTCAGGCAATGGCTTTCAAAATAGTTAAGAAAAAGATGTGTTAATACAATTGTTTTGAAAAAAAGAATGAATGAGATTTGAAAGACAAACTTACCAAATATGGGGTTTCAGAGTCCTTAACAAATTTGAAGAAAGTTGGATTCATCTTGAATACAAACCTAATAAAATGTTTAAAAAAATCAGATTTCTAAACATTGATAGTAAAATAACAATGTAAGATTGTTACTGTAGCAGATGTGTATTCTACAATCTAAAAGATGTGTTCAAGATGTGTATACTACAGTCTAAAAGCAAGTTTAATACAAATAACAATGTAAGATTGTTACTGTAGCAGATGTGTATACTACCGTCTAAAAGATGTGTTCAAGATGTGTATTTATAAGAAAAAATTAAAATAAATTAACAACAATTCATGTGTATATTAGATACATATTGAGTAAAATCCTACCTCGATTAAACACAAATTAGAACAAATGGTAATCAATTGTAATACATCATTGTTAATGATCAAAAAGTAAAACAAATAACTGAAAGAAGTTGTATGTAAAGATTACTTTTGTAAATCTTGGTTTGTCATTCTGATAGAACGGTATACATCATAGATTTGTTTTTGAATGAGTAAAAATCTAGATGGAAAGTAGAACCGTATACATGATTAGGGTTTAATTGTTATATCCTCCATCAGAATGAGGGTTTAAATTTCTAAAATCGGACTTAACAATAGATTCCACTTGTTATTCTATCCTGCATCTTTTTTTGGTTTGCATTATCCTATTTAATATCATTCTGATGGAGGATAGAACGGTATACATCATAGGGTTAAAAATAACATACCTTAGAGAGTTAGAACAGATCGAGGATAGAACGGTAACACGGCGAAGATGAATAATTTTAGGGCTTGAATCTTTAGATCGTATACCGAAGATAGAACAGATCGCTATGTCTGATGCAAACCAAAAGATAGAACAGATCGCTATGTCTGATGCAAACCAAAAAAATATTATCATCAGATGATGTATACAGATGGATGATATTATATTTAACCAAAACATACCTTGAATCTTTAGATCGTATAAGGGAATGAAGGGGTGCGGCGGTCAGAAGTTTAGGGTTTGTTCATCGGGGTGCGGCGGTCTGATGTTTAGGGTTTGTTCATCGGTGGTGATGTTAGACTGAAAGAATAGCCGGGTTTTGATGTAATATATCAGTTGTTAAACGGGTTGTCTTGTACCCGTATGTAACCCGCGTGTATACCCATTAAGCCAAAAAACGGGTTATATTTGACCCAATGTTTGAGGATGGCTGTATGGTTGACAAGTGGCAAAACTTTTTATTCTTTTATTATATAGGATAGACTAGGTTATATACCCATATATTACATGAGTCTGTTTAATAAAAAAAATTAAAAGTACAATAAATAAAAAAATTTGTTTCCTTAATTAAGTAATAACCATAATTCAAAATTTATTTTCTGATTTTTTTTAACATAATTAGATTTCAAAATTCAAACTTACTTAAAATAAGGAAAATTAGAAGATTGGTGAGAAAAAATATGGTGATAATATGTGACATTCTTTAGACTCATTTATTAGAATAAGGATTCAGCAGTAGTGTGTAGCTATGTTATCTTTTTATGGATAATTTAATATAATTTTGTAATTTTGTTCAGGTTCTAGATTGGATGTTGGGCAAGGGGCATGCCGCACTACTACGCAATGAGGTATTTGAATAAACTAAGCCCTCAATAAATGTTTATGTATTTGAATAGACCATATCCATTGTTTTTTTTGGTGTAGTCTCTGCATCAGAAACAACAAAAAGAGTTCATACAGCCGCCAGTTCACATTGTTTGTGATTGTTATGTTTCTATATTATTGTTGTTATTTTAGGGCACTGAAATTGAAATTGAAAATGAAAAATACTTGTTGTTTATCACTTATTGCAATTGGGTCTGTATAATTATGTAGGCAAATGGACATAGTGTGATGACAGTTGCACCCAGGGCCGGCTTGATGTAAAAAAAAAGGCTTGATCATTTTTATTTAGATAGTTTTTATCGTTTCAAAGAAATTTCTGATGTGTTTTATGATTTACAAACCTATACAATAATAAGTAGCCGACGTATTTCATGATTATAAAGTAATTTTTGTGTATTTGAGACTTGGCTAATTAGTTGATTACCTTATTAATCGCTTAGTTGATTACTTTACTGTTACGTGATTACATTATTAGCTGTTGGTCCAAACACTCCAATTTGAAAAGGGCCCCGGGTTTTTTTTTGCTTTGGACCCCCAAAATGGTTGAGCCGCCCCTGGTTGCACCTCCTTATGATCAGTATAAGGATGCTTGGGATACAACAGTAGAAATTGAGGTATACAGTTGCTGATTTTGTGTGTTTATTTAATCAAAAAATGCCTTCAAGTTCTTTGACATATGTGTACATGTATAAATAGCTCAAGGCTGGAGACAAAACTGAAAAAGTGAGATTCTTCCATTGCTATAAGAGAGGTGTTGACCGGGTGTTTATCGATGGAATTATGATTTATGGACCAGATGTTTCTTGAGAAGGTTCTGATAAGTTTTTTTTTTTGATTTTTTACATTATATTTGTATTCACTCACACTTAAATCGGACGATTTTTGATGAAATTTATGTATTTTCAGGTTTAGGGGAAGACTGTTTCCAAGATTTATGGACCAGTTGCTTGAACAGAATATCAAGATAATCAGATCAGATTCAGCTTATTATGCCAGGCAGCTTTGGAAGCCTCGAGGGTGTTGAACCTGAATAGTAGTGAATATTTCTCAGGGCCATACGGTTTGAATATGATCCATCTTTTCTATAAGCTTTTAGTTTCGCAAACGATATAAAATAATGGAATTTTTGGTTTGGTGCAGGGGAAGATGTTGTCTTCATTGCTAATGATTGGCATACCGCTTCTTCCATGCTACTTGAAAAGCATGTACCAAACAAGAGGATTATATATGAGTGCTAAAGTAAGAACCTTTGACCAAATTTGATCTTATTCGTCATGTCATACAAACTTACAAAGATTTAATTTGATTTATTATGCGGGTTTAATGCAGGTTGCCTTCTGTGTCCACAACATATCTTACCAAGGCAGATTTGCTTTTGCAGACTTCGAACTGCTCAATCTCCCAGACGAGTTCAAAAGCTCTTTTGATTTCATGGATGGGTAATGTTTATATGGTTATTTCTTTGGATTTTATGTACATTTAATTTCAATGATTGTTTTTTTCTTTAAATAGGTAGCGAGTGCAAAACCACTTATAAAAGAAGCCCTTCAAGCAGAAGTTGGTTTGCCTGTGGATAAGAACATTCCAGTCATAGGATTTATATGCAGGCTTGAAGAACAAAAAGGTTCAAACATTCTTGCTGCAGCTATCCCTGAATTCATAGGCGAGAACGTTCAGATAATAGTTCTTGTGAGCCGACAGAAGGGATGTTGGCGGTTGCGTTGGTGACCCTAGCAGAGGCGATACGGTCTTCAGTTGGTTAGGATGGCGACAATGACGAGATAAATGGGAGCATACATGCGAATGTGGGAAACGACTGATGGTGTGGGCGGTTTACAGTGATAGTGGAGAGAAGGGGGGTGTGAAGGGTCCGGGCAAGACGTAAAATGTATGTCGTCGAAGGAGTTTGGTACAAGGTATCATCTTTTCTCTTGTATGAAGAAACACGTTTCAGCATAAAATGTATGTAACTTTTGGATCTGGTGTTATAAACCGGGTTAATATTTTGCTTTTTTAGTTTATGCTAAATGCAGTGTATAAAATGTATATAACTTAATTTTCTACATAATCTGTTTCCATATACAAGTGAAGAAAGAAAGAACTATTGATACATACCTATGGTGGAGCATTTGGTTAGACCAGCAATGGTGTCAACAGCAGCCAACATGAACAACATGAACAGATAAGGTGATTATGCATGTTTTTATTACTCTTTTTAATTTGTTAAATGTTGTTAAAATATTGTTTAAGACACATTTTTTTAAAAGATGTGATTACGCATTCAAAGTTCAAACCGGTGTTTCGCAGGTAGATGTTCAGATAAGGAACAAGGACCTAAGAATCAACACACACATGATCACATGACATTCTAATAATTGTTTGAAAATCATGAAGATCATATTGATAGTTATATACAAAATTTGAAGGTTGGATGTTTAATTCTCCATGGCAACGCGCGAGATACCTTTTACTTGTGTTGTTACCTAATATAAATATTTTATAAGCAAGTTGCATTTGACTTTGTAAATGAAGTGTAATTTATCAAAAACACTAGTTTAGATCTCGTGTCTACACACGGGGTGAAAAATATCAATATATAAAATTTTTAAATATTTATGTATATAATTTACATGTGTAAAAATATATTACATATACGAAGGATAAAAACAAACTCAAAATATGTAAAAAATGATATATAAGTGGGTTTCGAAAATACGCTAATTACTACTTAATTTAATTTGACTTTTATTAACTATTTGATTGAAATAAAAGTTACATAATTAAATTTCAAAGTTTCTTATAATAAATGATAATTTAAAATAAATTTGTTTTATTAGTATAATTAATTTTTTTTAAATATATACTATTATTAAAATATAGAAGTGCATTAAATAAGAAAAAGATGCGGGAAAAAAATGGTGACAATGAATATGAAGACGACACGTGACACTAAAAACCTTTATCTATTCTATACTATATAATAAATAAAGGTTTTAAAGTGACACTTGTCACTCTCATATTCACAATAAAAAAAAAATCGCATCTCTCTCCTATTAATTATACAAATTTATTTAGATTTTTTTTAAAGTTTTTTGTTTCCCGCCTCTCTACTATTAAATAATAATGATTTATATAATTATTTTTAGAAAATGTTTTTTTATTTAAAAAAATATGTTTGTTGATAAACCATTTTTATAAACTGAACATTTCTTTCATTTTTTAATAAAATACTTTAAAAAAACAACTATTTCACCAATAAAATCCAACACACAAATCTTCATAGAAACTACTGGTTTAAAACAAGTTATTTTTATTCAACCATATAATATATGAGTTTTAACCTAGTTTATTATATAGTATAGATATAGATTCATTTAATTAAGCAAGTATTTACACAAATTTAAGTTGTCGGGGCCGCACATCGTGCGGGTTCCCTACCAGATACTTACACAAACCACCGTCAGATACATCTATCGGATGATCGTTTTGTAAAAAGCGTATATATATTTATATCTCTTAACCTTATCAATTTTGAAAAAAAAAAGTTATTTAAGGATTGTTTGTATATATAAATAATAAATCAATCTCGTATCTCATTGTTATATTTATTATATAAATATTGGACATTGGCACTGTACAATCCATTCTATTTAAGAAAAGCCTAGTATAGACTAGCCACTAGCCATCATGCACCGAATCTTATTTTTCTTTTGATGAGTTGAAAGACGAGATGTCAATCTCCCAGGGGCTATATTTTCTTTTTTCACCTTTGTATTATGTATAATTTATGTTTTTAGCCTATTTTATTTCTAATAATTTCATTTTTCAGTAATAACTTTTGTTCGTTAATTTTTTTTAAATAGAGAGCGCATCTATTTTTAGTTTTTTTATTACTAGATATATGTTATTGTCGTTGCAATTTAATTATCTTATTATTAAGAATACAATTTGGTTTAACACGTATTTACAACATATTTATTATTCTTTTAGTTAAAAACGTACATTTTCATAATTACAATAAAAATCATAAATCATATGCAAGGGTGAAGGGGGCGTACGCGGTTAAGGGGTGCGGGCACCCGCGGGTACATCGCCGTCGACCTAGTACCCGAGTGTGATTCTTGGCTTTTGCGGGTATATGTACCCGAATGCAATTGATGATTTTGGTGAGGATAACAACTATAATGCGTTGGGGGCATTAAATATTAAAAAAAAACTTTTTTTTACCATTATAAATATCATACAGTTATACAATATTTTTCATACTAAAAAAATTTCCTTCATATCTTTTTCTACACAATATACACTATAATATATCATGAATTGTTGATTCCTCCTAAATC
Source organism: Smallanthus sonchifolius (assembly GCA_023525975.1). NCBI lineage: Eukaryota > Viridiplantae > Streptophyta > Magnoliopsida > Asterales > Asteraceae > Smallanthus > Smallanthus sonchifolius. Next base: position 74,387,570 of record CM042027.1, on the reverse strand, counting down.
ATCCGATGACTTCGAGTTGCTATTTCCTCACGATAGCGGGTCTAGTCTCCAATTTTTCACGAATATTGTCGCCCAAGCCTAACAAGAAGACATGACAACCTCTAAAAAAAGATATGTGCCACGTGATCGTGAACAAGCCCTTGAAACTCTAATGAACGATTATTTCGTCGACGAAAATCCAAAATTTGATGAAGGTATGTTTCGTGAAAGATTTCGGATGTCAAAACGTTTATTTTTAAAATTTGTTACGGATATAGAATCAAAATTTGAATGGTTCGAAGAGGGCGTAGACGGGAGGATGAAAAAGAGTTTTGTGACATTACAAAAATTCACATTTGTGGTCAAACAACTCGCAACCGGTAATCCTCCCGACGAATACGATGAGTAATTAAGTATGGCTTGTAGGACCTCACGTGAATGCCTAGAATATTTTTGTAATGTCATAGTTATACTATATGGCAAAGAGTTCTTACGCAGACCGACAAGCCACGACGTTGCACTTTTATACAACGCGCATGAAGAAAAACATGGCATTTCGGGTATGCTCGGTAGCATCAATTGTACACATTTCGTTTGGAGAATGTGTCCGACCAGGCTACGTGGACAATATATGAGAGGTGATCACCAATACCCGATGATCATGCTCGAAGCGGTGGCTTCTAATGATTTGTGGTTTTGGCATGCGTTCTGTGGTCCGCCGGGCTCAAACAACATCAATGTTCTCCAACAATCTCCATTATTTACCGACGAACAACTTGGAACAGCGCCTAAATGTCCATTTCATGTCAACGGCCGAGAATACAAACGTAGATACTATCTTACTAATGGTATATACCCTACTTGGTCTACATTTGTCCTATCCAATAGATCCAAAAGAAAAGAAGTTTAAAAATGTGCAAGAGTCGGCAAGAAAAGATGTCAAGCGAGCTTTCGGTGTTTTAAAAGCTAAATGGAGTATACTTATGCGACCCGCCCGCTCTCGTAAGGCGGAAAATATTAGGAATGTGGTTTATGCGTGCATGTTACTCTACGATATGATAATAAAAGATGACGGAAATGCAATATCACCGGTCTACATTAGGGATCCTCCGACCAATCCAGTTATAGACGATAATGTCCTTACGGAGTTGCACGATGCGAGTGCACATTTTAGACTACGATTTGATCTTATGGAACATGTTGATAGCACGATGTATTTTGATGATCCAGTTATAGACGAATATTAGATTGACTTTTTGTTATTTTATTTTTATTATATGTAGTTTTTTTTATTTCTTGTTATTTTTATTTTATTGAATAAATAAAATGTGTTTTATATATTAGTTTTAATTTAAAAAAAATAAAAAAATAAAAAAATAAGGGTTGTGCCTCATTCGCTTTAGAGTATTAGGATAGTAAAATGGTAAAATTGAGGTGGCACAACCTCGCTCGTTGGTTTTGTGATGGTATATTTTTTGTGAGGGTTGTACCCTTTCACCCTAACACCTATCTAGGTTAGGTGACATGGTTTTTTTTATAGAGTTTTTTACATATTTCCCCTCTTAACCTCCTTAATAACATATATACTCAACCATAAAAATCAATTACCTATTTACCCAATACTTACACGATTACCTATTTACCCTTATATGTAAATTGATATATTTAGGAAGTGAATAAATGTAAATAATACTTTATGTGGTTCATTAAGGGTAAAATAGTAATTTAATAAGTTATTTTAAATTAGTTGGGTAAATATGTAATATATAAGCTTTATGAAGGGAAATATATAATTAAAATCAGGGGTTGGGTAAATATGTAATAAATGAACTTAAGAATGAGATATATATAAATTACCCATTTTTTTTTACGGTAACCACTCTTAGCAAAGCCCAAGTAGGCCCAGTAGTTATCTGATGTAAAAAAAAGCCCAACGCGTAAATTTCACACGTCTTCCCGCTCTCTGTACTGTTACAGTACCTCACCCTTTCATTTTGGCGGCAAAAGTTCATCAACGGAGAAGACATTTACTCAGTGAAATCCGCCTTCATCGTTACAATCTCTCCCTACTCCGGCCATGAATTCGAGAGAACTGACTCTCATCTCCACGGCTGCCTTCGCCGGCGCTTTGGTCTCCGCATTCGCAATTCGTTTCTTAGTAAACCCTAGCAAGAAGTTACTCTCTGCTACCTCTACTTTAAAAGAAATACCGCAGAAGAATTCATCTTCAATTGATCCTTACGATCCGTCCAAACGCAAGGGGTAATGTTATTGCTTCCGAGAACATTTTTTTTATCGTTGATTGGATGTCTGCGTGTGAATTTGCTTCTTATCGAGGAATTTGAAGTACAGATAACTGTTAACATAGAAATTGTATCGATTTGAACGCAGATACTTATCGTGGGATGATTATTTTATGGCAATTGCATTTTTATCAGCTGAGAGATCCAAGGATCCTAACAGGCAGGTCTAATTTTTGCTCTTGATGCATCTAAGTTTATGAGTTATTTCTCCTGTAGAACATTTCGATCCCCCATTCACTTTTAATTGTGAGAACGGTTTGGTTTTTGGTTCGGTTTATCCTGAATTTAGTTTATTTTTAGGCCTATTCATTAACCGAATCGAACCTTATTGGGAATTTGTATAACCGAACCTAATTCAACCGAATTAAAAGATAATGTATAAACCGAATTCAACATATATAGTTATCACTAATTCATTTATCTGAACCGAATTCAAAAAAATGTTTATCCGTTAACGTTTTTCGGTTTTTTTGCACACCCCTATGTGAGAATTAACCTAAATTTTGTACAATTCAAATTAGAGAAACAATTAAAAAATTAGCAAATTGGATTTTAATAATCCAAACTATGGTCCGTTGGCCATTAATAGTTCATACTAGCAATTTGACTCAACTTTCACTTTATTTACCAAAGGCAATCACAGTAGCATAATCATCATAGATTTACACTCGATTTGCCTTGATTTCTGATCAGTTTCGCTTGTACATTTCCCCATTTTGATCATGATCATCATTGTTGCTAATCTATAATTGTAGGTTGGAGCATGCTTGGTGAGTCAAGATGGTATAATACTTGGTAAGAATTTATGGATGAGTGTTATATTCAAAGTTTTATATATCTATGCGTTATGTCTTTTCTCTTGAAGGATCACAATTATGTTAGGTCACGCGTGTCTTAAATTAGTTGGGGCGATAAATTGAACGGGTCAGGCCGGTAACGGGTTGGATAAAGGGTCGCGTCAAGTCTGATTTAAACAAGCACTTCAAAATTTAAATGAAAAAAACCTAGTTAAACTGTGAAATCAAGCAAACTGTGAAGATAATGAGAAATTTGCATAACTATGAAATGTAGCATATGAAACACTGAAACACAGACCTTGTGAAGTTGTGAAGATGATAAGAAATTTAGCAAAACTTTGAAATTAAGCATATGATACACTGGAAATTTAGCAGTTTCCAGTCGGAATTTGTGAATATAAATGAGAAAACATTTAAAGTTTGAACTTGTGAAGTTGACTTTTTAGATATTTTGATCTGAATATGGATCTCGGTTAATTTAGTACATAGGAATTGAAAGTTTGAAACACACAAATTTTGACCCATTTACTCATGAATGGGTTTCTAGTTATATTTTATCTCTAACGGGTCGAACCGGTGAAAAGCTGGCAAAGTATTTTTCTTAAATGCATAAAACCTCCTAATTCATTTTATTCATTAAATTCGAATATCAGTATAATAATTTTTTTTAATTATATTGACAGTCAAGTGAAACTTCAAATAAAATAGTGTTTTGGGTTAATCCAACAGACTTACCGACTTTTGACTTGTACCAAAGAATTATGCATTTTGGCCCGTTACACAACCAGTTTGATCCATCCATTTTACCACTTACATGTTTTACTAGCTTTGTCATGATTTACCCACCTGTGTCTATTTTTGACACATATATTTGTGACATATAAACAGGAATCGGCTACAATGGGTTTCCACGTGGTTGTTCTGATGACAAACTTCCATGGTCAAAAGTTGGTATTATCTAAAATAATTTTTGCTTTGGTCCATTATTGATTTATCATCACTGATCTTCTTTTTCCCTTTCAGAAATCCAAGAATGACAACCCTTTAGAGACAAAATACCCGTAAGTGATGTACTTGCAATCTCTATGACTACAAGTAGAGGTGGCAAAATGGTTGTGTTGGGTAACATGTCAAAACGAGTATTATTTGTATGGTTCTCAGGTTGATTTGGTGCGAAACACTTTTTTATCCAAACATTTTAATTTTTTATAACCAACTAGTGTCAATTATAACTGAGGAAAGCTTAATATTTGAATGATAAAGTTATTTTTTCATGGATTAAGAGGTTTAATGCATTAAAAATACACTGTGATTTACCCGTTAGAAATAAAAGATAAAACAAGTCGATCCATTTATACGTAAACGGGTTGAGATGGCCACCTTTAACTACAAGTTTCTTGCTAATATTTGCTGAATTCACTATATACTTTGTGTTTCTTCTTCTTGCAACCCTGCTTGTTTGGGATAAAAGCTTGTTGTTTAATGCATTACTCAAAATTATTTTCCTTTTGCAGTTATGTTTGTCATGCTGAAGTTAATTGCATACTGAACACAAATCATGCATCTGCTGCAGGACAGGTTGGTTCAGCTTTAATTATTAACCTTTTAACCTTCATCATCTTCTTGTCAAAAAAGGTAAGATTGAATATATTTTTAAAAGGTGGCAATTTCAACCAGTGTCCAGTTACTTATAAATGGGTCAATTTAGGTTATGGTTTATTGCGCCAAATGGATTTAAAAAAAGTAGCTTAAAGAGAAACAGACTGAAAGTCACTCGAAATCGAAGTGTGTTTATTGCTTAGAACTTTCGAAATCATTTTAGCAAAAAATTGTTCTATGAATTGAAATAATATAATTTTGTTATCACATTTGATGCAATAATTATTTATAAAAAAAATAAAAATTCTGGATAAAGAAGTGTTTAGGGTTGACCTGACCCGACCCATACCGAAATTACCCTTTTGACCTGAACCTATTTGACATGGTACCTAACCTGCTCAATTTGGCACTTATATTTGTGAAAATGATTTATTAGAGTATTAATTTCTTTTTTTGGTTCTTATCAACTGGGCAGAGGCTTTATGTAACAATGTTCCCTTGTAATGAGTGTGCAAAAGTTATCATTCAGGTGAGTTTGAAGCCCTTTCTTTGGCATGCATCTTTCTTCTATTTTTGGGTTTTGTTGCATTTTTACATATGTAACCTTTGACTTTTTATATATTACAGTCTGGGGTTTCTGAGGTTATATATTTTGTGGAAAAGAGTTTGGAGAATTCTGATGTTATTTATGCTGCTTCTCACAAACTTCTATCTCTGGCAGGCATAAAAGTAAGTTAACCTAGATTATTTATCTCGGTGAGTCAAGATGGTCGTGTTTGAATGTGTATTTTGAAAGTGATTATCTGAATAATCTGTGTTTTGGCCTTTTCTTTTTATTAACAACTAATCATCTCACAGTAAAAGTACTTTTACAATGATTTATTCTATAGCAGTCAAAAGCGAAAAAGGTTCCTGCCTCGGCGCAACCATGCTGCCTTGCGTCCATCAAGGCGCTCAGGCGAGGAATCTGGCCGAAACTAGTTTGAAACATTTAAAAATGGCCTAAAGCATGTACAAACTAGTCTAAACCAGCCTAAAACATATCTAAAACCCCTAACATTTGTCAGTATATATCGTGCGCCTTGCTTTAAAAAGCCTACTTTTTAAGCGCCTAGATCCAAGGCTCACTCTTTGCGCCTTGTGTGCGTCTTGAGCCTTTGACTACTACGGTTTGTTCTCATCAGATAATCACTTTCAACTTATATCAGTTGTGACATGTTTTTTTTCTTCGTGTTGTAGGTTAGAAAACATCAACCGAAGATGAATCAGATTTTACTCAGATTTCTTGAGACCTAGAACCTCATTTTTACCTAACTGAAATGAAACAATCAAACTTGAACTACTTAAGGTGTTAAGTGATTGTAGTACTTTTCTAGTTAAGCATTGTACTTGTGTTATCATGATGTATCTTGGTCGAATTTTTGTATGTATTAGTGCGATTATTGGTGATTGATGCTTTTTCGATCCATGTTTTTAATGGTTTTTATTTAATTTGTTTAGAACGGCAAATTTGTTTACTTCTGTAGGCAAAACCTAGGTTAGGGATGGCAATGGGTTGGATTTAGTTGGGACGGGCTTAGGTAATCCCAACCTCATACCCGATTATAAAAGTTTGTCCCATACCCGGCCCAAAACCCGTCGGGTATCAAGTATGCCTGCGGGTTTCGGGTAAACCCGTTACTTTGAAAAAAAATACCCGTTGGGCATACTCGACCCAAAACCCATCGGGTATATAAAAAATGTAATTAAAATAAAAAAGAAAGAAAGAAAAACATGTCAGGGATATACATTTAAAATAAATACATTATATATACTTAAAATAAATACGATTTGTATACTTAAAATCAATTAAAAAAAAGAAAGAAAACTATGTCGGGTTTATAATCGGGTCAACGGGTATATGTTATCGGGTAATCGGGGCGGATAAGCGGGTATATCATCATATCCCATACCCGTCCCAAACCCGCGAAAGTTTCAAAAGTAATCCCATACCCGGTCCCATACCCGATTACCCGACCCCATACCCGTCCCAAATGTTTCGGGTTACGGGTTTTGCCATCGGGTTCGGGTTTCATTGCCATCCCTAACCTAGGTGCTTCAAGAGGCTTTGCCTCTACCACTAGACCATCAACCCCAATGGTGCTTTTTATTTAATTAGTTCATGATTAAAGAACTGGTTAATAATGTTTTAATCCCAATGCCCAGTATTAACCTTTTTTTTCGGTTTTTTTTATCTGAAACTTTAAGTTGACATGTTAAAATAACTCTTTTAGCATGTTAAATCTTGGTAATAATAAGGGCTAGCTATTATCTTATCGTTAGAGATTCACTAGTTTTATGTTTAATCCTTAAAAAAATTTCACAACGTTTTATCCTGATATTTAGTTTATAATAGTTTTTTTTGTTTTAAAACTTCTAAATAATTTGTTTTTCCCTTTTCCACTTTCTTTCTTCACATGTTAACTGTAGTGGTCTTTAAATGTGAAATAAAGTGTTGTCACGTAAGGAGTGGTTTCACCCTCGTATTAGCTGTGTTCTCGAGTCCTTTTTAAAGAGAGAATGAAATGAAGTAGAAAGAAAGTGGATTTTTTTTAATGAAAGTAAGTGAAAATAATAAAATGAAGTTTTTTTTATCAATCTTTCCTCCTAAAATGGATGGATTTGGAGAGAGTAATCAACTACACTAATGTGTAGATGGTCAAACACATAAAAATTTTAATATCTTTTCACTTCCTTCGAACTTTGAACCACAAAATTACATTATCTATTTCTCTCATCTTTCCTTTCTTTTCTCTTCTTAGTTTCATTTCCCTTCTTTTCTTTCATTTACTAAACCGGGGAACACATTCTATTGTCACGGGGTTATCTTCTCAGGCCCCGTGTGGCGCCCAGGTTTGCTTTTGAGCCAAACAATTTATCTCGCTTATGATAAGGTTCCCTGGTTTCATCCCACCTTAGACTCATCAGGGGAGCGGCCCCAGCTGCCAACCAGTGTTGCGCCGTACTACCATCACTAATAGGAGTAGCTAGTAAACACAAGCGTTCAAGCACAAATCAAGCAAATATGATCTTCAAACATTTGGTCTGTCACATTCTCCCACCACCAAACCATGCATGTCATCATGCATTTGTTACACTTCCTCGGACAGCACCACGAACATTGGCTTTACTTTGGTTTTGGCAAACGGACGTTCATAAACACATTGCTCCCAACGTGCAGCGACCTACCATCACCTTACCAACCCTGTCTTACGTCTTCGGAATGCACATTGAAGCTGCGACCAAGCACCCAACATAGAACAAGACGAGGGGTCCATTACTCTTTCTGCTGATCAAGTTGGTTCAAGAACAATACAACCAATATTTCCCCAAATATGTTCATTTGTTATCAGATTGTAACCTACGGTGCTGATAGATCATTTTCAGACTTGGGGATTTGACGATCGTTGTCGAGGCCCTACCTTCATGATGTTGACGGATATACGGCGCCACCACGTAGGTCTTAGCAGACAATCTTTAGCTATGTTTAAAGATATGCATGTTTCCAAAACAGGTAGGTCTTAGCATACAATCTGCTAAATCATAGCAGTTGAGTTCTAAACCCATTATATTAGTTTCATAAACTAAAAAGATGTCTTGGATCTTAATTCGCGTTCCAGACGTGAACTTTTGTTGTTTTGGTAAGTATATTTAAAATAACTCTTTAGTTGACGATGATTCTATATTTCTTTTGCCAAAAAGATTCCAAGTTGCTAGAACATTTAGAGTCTATCTGGTTCCTTAAGCTCTTGGACATTTTTTTAGAAACACCATACTTCTCATAGATGGCCAAATCCCTTTTCAACTAAGGCAGTAACACTTGTTATATGTATGCAATCATTTCTTAGTGACAAATGAGTTTATGTTTTAGAATTATTATGGAATCTTGTGTCAATGCCTTTTGGTAATCCGAAAGTAACACTTTACTTTCTTCATGAGAAACTTTTAATCTACTCAAATATCTCTTCATTAATTACTTGAAACGCTTTCGAGTAATCTCATGTCTCACATGAACTTGAAGTTTTGTTACAAAGTAGGTTTCCTTATCCCATGGAATTCTCTATAGATATTAAGACTAATCTTATTGCTATTATTCCTTTTCAATCACAATCCTTTCGGATGAACAAATCAAGAACTGACGAGTGACTCATCATTCAAAAATCATCTTAGTTTGTTCAGGAACTAATGACAAAACTATAGACGAGATTTCATAAGGCTATCTTTAAGTCGACGCGGTGTTCAATGGTGTGGGGCTAATGTGGCATCGCTTCTCCACGATAAAGGTTGCATGTTGGATGGCCTAACATGGTTTTTTTGTTCTATTTTTAGTATATATATATATATATTATTTTATATTAGGGGTAACTTTGTAAAATAGTAACCAAGTTTCAGAAGTGTTCCAGTTAGGTCACTCAATACGCATTTTACACGGTATACACCATCATATATAATAAGGTGAGTGACCTAATTAAAACACTTTTGAAACTTGATTATTATTCTGTGGTGTTTTCTATTTATATTATTACATATTAGAAACTCTATAATTGAAATTGAAAGTGAATAGTCACTGCTCTTGATTGGCTCTCTTGGGCGGCTAGGCCACGTGGTAACCTTGCATTGGTTATATATATATTTTATTTTTTTGGATTTTGACAAAAAAAATTTATTGTATAAACTACTTTTAGTGGGGAATACAACACAAATGTCTTCTTGGTCTTATGACCCACCATGTTTGAAATTCGCTTACATTCACTCACCCATCCGGGTTCGAACCTTGGGGTGAGGTATTTTTTACATTCTTTTTTTTGTTTTTTAAATGGTTAATTTTATTTATTTATTTGGTTTATCCCATTTTTTATTATTCTTACGTAATTTAGCTTTAACGTTGCAAACCTTAACACTCCCGTTTTGTCATCGTTATCGTGAATTACTACACCGCCAGGGAGCGCGGGATGTCCCCTAGTTATTATTAATAATAAATAATTATAAGATAAAACCTAACATATTATTAGAAAATTAAACAAAAACACCTGCACCTTTCTAAAAAAATGATAAATAATAAAATAATTAAGTTTTATAGGGAAAATAGTATAAGATCATGAAAATAATAACAAAATTTCATTGTTGTTCTAACAAAGAATCAGTTATATATTTTTCTAGCTATTAAAAACACTTAAATGTTTATTATTGTTCCATTGTTATGAATTTTTTTTATAAATTTTAAACTTAATATAGTATACATGAAGCTTGATTATTATTTAGTGAATACTAGTAGGGAACCCGCACGATGTGCGGCCCCGACATAAATTTCACCTTATTTGCAAAGGCAAATGCAACTTATTTATAAAATATTTATATGAGGTACCACTTGTTTATATGACATCCTACAAAAAGTTAAAGACCTTCAAAATTTGTATATAATTAATAATATGATATGCTTGATTTTCAAACAACTATTAGAATGTCATATGATAATTAACATCAATCATATATTAACGTTTAGTGTCTACATATAATGAAACCAAATAGCAAAAGCCATAAATACAGTATTTGATATTGACATATACAAAATCAAGTAGCAAAAATATGTGAGCATATAACACTTTGACGTTGGAAAACCTTGTTAACTACAAAGGAGACCGAGTTATGATTATTTTTATTCCCGAGGTGAACTTGTAAAATTTTTGTAGGAAGGGGTGAAAAGCTTTCCATCTGTCTATATCTGTTCATAATCGTAAATAAAGGAAGCAAATATTATCTAAATAAATGAAGTATGTATAAAGTTAACATTTACCGTCAACACGTTAAAACATTTTACTACTTTAGCTTGTTACTCAACACTAAAAAACCCAAGATATAATGGGTATGATTCATGTGAAGAAATGCATTAAAACACAAAATCATGATTCATTTTCGACTCAAGATGTTGCGTGACGGCTTTGATTACATCAATCACTGTCCAGTTTTGGTTCCAGTTTATGACCCCTTTCTTCCAAAAATTTCTTTCGATCATCCGCACGCTCAATGTGATCACCATCAATCACTGTCTAGTTTTCATAATACATCACATTTGGTATCAACTGCATAACACAGTACTATAAAATTAGGGTGGAAAATGGGCTGGTTTAGATGAGTTGGGCTATGGGTCAAAACATATTCAAAATAAACTGTTTCTAGTACTGTTTGTAACGGGTCAACTTGCATTGACCTGCAAGTATTCTTTGTCCATTATTTTATCATTAATTCATAAATATGATTATAAAAACTAAGTTAGTAAGATAATCTAACTTTTTTTTAAATAAACTGATTTAGGAGGTAAGCATTAAAAATGCGTTTTGATGATTTTCAACTCGTTTCCTTTTTAGCTAGTTTGACGTCTCGTTAGAATAAACCATAATCATGTTTGAAAATGGGAAAGGGAATGATTAAAACAAACAAGTAAAATGGGTTAAAACCTTGTGGTAGACGCGTGGCGACATAGCCAAAAGAAAACAACCCAAAAACTGCAGGGAGTTGCATTTTTTTTTGTTTATATTTGAAGTTCGTAAGACCTTTTTTCAGAAGATCAAAGCCTTAAAAAACCACCAATCAAAATGAGAAAAGAAAAACATCACAACTGATGTGTTGCAAAGCACACATGTATTTCCATCATGTTTCGTGTCGTTTTTATATAGTTTTAGAGTTGTATTGAGTCGTGTTTAGTAAGTATTGATTCATACGTGGTTTTGTAGGTGATCGAGTCACTTTTGGGCTTAAACGAACAAGAACCCGGAAAGAAACGAGTACGAGAACCTGGGATGAGAAACAAAAAAAGTCGGGAAAAGGTCAAATCTTAAAAGGGCCATATCTCGGGCTAGAAAATGAGTTACGGAGCCCAATTTATATCGATTTGGGGTAGCTCGACGAGAAGAATACAAAAATTACATTATGTCAACCTCATTCCTTGCGCCACGCGAACCTTGGGCCCAAAAACTTCGCGACACTCGAAGATTAGGCTGTCAGGAAAGTTTTACGCGTCTTGTTTGCCCGGCGGTACGCGAGAGGACTAGACAAGGGGCCTCGCGGTACGCGAGGGGCCTCCGAAACTCGGAAATTAGTCTTCTTTCAAGGTTTATTAGGTTAGGACTCTCCCATTACAAGGATAATCGATTTCCAGCCGTTTAGAAGGAAGGAAAAGGCGATTTTGAGGCTGGAGGAGTGGATTGAAGTGCAAAGGTCGAGTCTTTGATCCCGGGTGCGTTAGATTTAGCGTTTTCGGTTCCAAAGCTTGAACCTTTATCTTTGTTTTTTGTGTTTGAACCATGATTGTGTTTAATTCTTCTGTTTTGAATGTTTTAAGTATGATCGTAGGCTAAAACATTGATACTATCTAGGTCTTATGATGAATACTTCGTAAAGTTTCAGTTTTTATCGGTTTTGGACTTGAATGATGATTTTATGATTTTGTAAACAATCTTAGTTGATGATTATGATGTATATGCATGCTTGAATCTGATTGTGTGAATGATTATTGATTCCTTGCGTTAATTGTAGTTGTCTGCCAGTTCAATTAGCGTATCTAGGTCATAGATCTTAGGGTTTGTGATCGTTTCGGTGGTTTGCTAGACGTAGTAGCCATAGGAGTTGTCATTGATTACTGATTTGAATGGAGTGTTCTTCCTAGTTCAATACCCGAGAGGTGGCCTTTGAGATGTTAGACGTAGTAGCCATAGGATTTATACATGTTAAAGTCTCATCTACATAACTTTAGAATCACATGCTAAGAAGTTATACACATAAGTAACAATTTCTGTAATGTATATATATATATATATACATACAATATGCTATGGACTTTGAGATGGCTTAGACACATGATCCTTTCACCTATACATCAAATCCGTGTTTATAGTTTTATAAATTTATAGAAACCAAACTTTGAATCGAGACCTAGTCTCCAACATTTTCGTGTACTATATACATATAAATGATCGTTTCGAACGTTTAACAAACTTAGATTTATAATCCTTCTATATTAAAATCATATTCATGTTTATAGTTTTTATATATAAAAATCAAGCTTTATATTCAAGACTTATGAAACTAACTATTTAAAATAATGGTTATAATAAGTTAATTTTTATGACTTATACATATATTCACTAGAATCATAGATGATCTTTTTCATACCATAGTTATACAGATTTAGATACATGACTTAAACTAAAAGATGGTTTTTATTTAAGTAATTAGTAGTTAGTATTTAAAAAGTTGAGTAAATGACTTAAAATATATAACCTCATTTTCAAGTATTTGTAATTTAGCATTGTCAATAAACGTTGTGTTCCATGTAATAAACCAAGAAATAAAAGTCTAGATATTTTCATGTTAATATAGTCATACACACATTTAAGTTTTCTTAACAAAAACGCATGTTCACAGAGTTGTATATGTAAAGACTAAAGATATTATTTCCCAAGACATGTAAATATGTACGTATTTTTATAAATTCCAGTTTCATTACAATATATATATATATTTAATACTTTCTTTTACTAAAATGACTATGTGTACAATATAAGTTATATACTTATATTAAAGACATTTACAAATGTTATGTCATCCAAAAATATATGTTACACCTATTTTGTTAAACACCGGCCACTTGGGTATATTTTACAAAATCATATTTATCAATCATTTTCGAATCAAAATAACTAAAACTTTATCTTTTTGCACGAAAGGATCATTAGGCCAAATTAGCTCAAAAATATTATCAAACATTGTAAAATTATATTCATAAAAAGTTGAGTACTCTACAAACTTAGGAACATAAACCGACATTCACAATAAACTTAATTCATAAGACCTCATTAGTATCCTGTAACATCCCAAAATAAATAAAAACCCAAATAAAAGAAAAAGGAAGGTGGGCTTGGCTAGGGGCCGGCCCATGGGCCCGAAAACTGAGAAGAACCCTTCTAATCAGTAGCCATTTCCTCCTGTGTCCTTCATTTTCTTCCTGCGCAAGAACCTTAGAGAGAGAGAGAGAGAGATCGTCTAGAGAGAGAAAGCTCGGATCAAGCTCAAAGTCTCGAGGATTGTTGCTCAACATCTCTGGAGCATAAAGGAACGAGAAGGAAGCTATAACAGGTAATTATTATGCCTAAATCTGAGTTTTTGTAACTTTCGGGTTTCGGGTTAATAATCGAGTAAAGGTTTAGATTTTTACGTGTGAAATTGGAAACAAACCACGGGTTTGGGTTCATGGGGGAAAAGGGAACATTTCGAACGTAAAAAGTTCATAGCTTGATCGATTAGAACAAAGGGACCAGATCTAGGGTTCTGTTTGGGGAAGAAGACTGCACAGTCGAAACTACTAGTTTCGATATGGACGCATCCATCGAAACTACCTAGTTTCGACAGGGGCAGACCCATCGAAACTACCATAGTTTCGATATAGACCCTAGACCCTAACTAAGAATTTATATAAGTCATACGACTCGAAACTACTTAGTTTCGATAAGAAGCAGTGACTCGAAACTACTTAGTTTCGATAAGAAGCAGTGACTCGAAACTACTTAGTTTCGATAAGAAGCAGTGACTCGAAACTACTTAGTTTCGATAAGAAGCCAGGGCTCGAAACTACATAGTTTCGATAAGGAGCCAGGACTCGAAACTACCTAGTGTCGATAATGAAACCATGACCCGAAACATCTGAGTCAAGCCTAGTAATGTCTAAGTGTCCCCTAGGAACACAGCCTTACGCCTATGACTTGATTATACAGATTGTGGGTGACCATAGTGACATTCAGGAACCGGCTAGGTGTAAACAGAAACGATTCATCTGGTGAGTTCTTATTGCCCTTTTTCCTAATGGTTTTGGGCTGGCATGCATACTGGTATAGTATTTTATAAAAATGTTATTTTTATAAAATGAAAGGCAAAGTATAGTATTTTATAAAAATGTTATTTTTATAAAATGAAAGGCAAAGTATAGCATTTTATAAAAATGTTATTTTTATAAAATGAAAGGCAAAGTATAGTATTTTATAAAAATGTTATTTTTATAAAATGAAAGATAAAGAACAAAAGAGCATAGTATTATCTTTTAAACAAGTTTTTGAAAGATAACAATGAGCTAAAGAAAGAACGATAAAGGAGCCGTACTTCGGTACAACTCGACAGTGACAGTGACAGTGACAAATACCATGTTATATGCTTATGTGTTAATATGTGTTATTTGTCTATATGAAAGTTATGTGATTGCATTTCTACTTGTGTATTAGTGTAATTGCATTGCATAGTAGTTGCATAGTAGAAAGTCCTGCAGGCATGCTAAAGTAGAAGTCTCACCCTGAGGTGTGAGCAATGCTAAAGGAGTCTTACACTTCGGTGTAAGCAATGCTAAAGGAGTCTTACACTTCGGTGTAAGCAATGCTAAAGGAGTCTTCACTTCGGTGTAAGCGAGAAAGTCTCACCCTGAGGTGTGAGCAATGCTAAAGGAGTCTTGCACTAACGTGCAAGCGAGAAAGAAAGTCCCACCCTGAGGTGTGGGCAGCGCTAAAGTAAAAGTCTTACCCTGAGGTGTAAGCAAGATAGGGATCTGGTCCTCGGACCACGATCCATATGTGATAGTTAAAGTATGATAAAGTCACTTGTCAAGTATAAGTGAAATGATAGACAGAGTACAGTGGGACACCCTAACGGGTTTCCTTAAAGATAAAGTTTTAATGACAGATAGTAACGTAACAGATTTATAATTGTAACGTTGTAAAGTTTTAAAGTAATAGTTAAAAGTTTATTTCAAAGAAAGTGAAAGTAAAGCTTATTTTATTTTAATAAAACTAAGCTACCAAAGATAAAGTTTACAGTTTAAAGTAAAGGGAGAACTCACCAGCGTTAGCTGACTTTTAGTATGCATGACAGGTAAAAAGGGTAAAGCTAAAGAAAAGTGAAAGAGCCATGTGGGCTGGATAGCATGGACATCGGGCTGCGGTATTGAAGACTGACATTTCCAATCCTGATAGTTCATGTTATAGACAATATTTCATGTTATAGTTTGATGAATGATTTGAATTAAAGACTTCCGCTGTATCAGATTCTGATTTCCGGTTTAAGAACTATGTTTGTTATGTTGTGTGCCAACTATGAGATGTACCCGTTTTGGGGCGTTTCATATCCTCATAATTTATAGGATACGTTTAGGTCAAACACAAGCCTACTCAGAGAAATTACTACTCACCATTATCGAAAGGTGAGATCACGTAGCCCCTTTTTATATTTACTTGTTTTGTGGGAAAAACATGCTCACTTATACAAACTCGTTTTCATATATATGTGCCACCAGAAATGTTAATTGTATGAGTTTCACTATCACATTAAGACCCCGTTACACACAATTATTTAACTCATGGATCGAGCCTTGGTTTAATATAGATAGTACTATCGGGATTGACAATCCCCATTCTTTAGTTTGTTGAACGCGTAAATCAACAGACAACTATATTGGATGATTATTACCGAAACAAACAATATGCCTCGTGATAGGGCATGAATACTCATTGGGGCAAACTTAGTCAACAGGTTTAGTTGTTGTGGGCTCAAATTGCATTACATTTCCTCCCGCACATACTTCACACTTATTTATAAATGTGATTTTATGAACATTTTTTAACAAACTTGTTGTTTACTCATATATTAAATCTACGAACTCACCAACTTTTTAGTCGACACTTTTTAGCATTTTTTCAGGTAACAATTAGCGATTTATAAAGGCATCTATGGATAGGAGAACTTGAGGAGAGTTTTACATATTATCTCTGGTTATTTTAGACTAGATTTTGAGGAATTACAAGTTTTGTACTTAAATCATATATTAGATGTACCTTAAGCTTTTGAATGTAATACAAGTTAGTTTTTCTTGCAAGCAATGTGTTCTCGATTACAGTTTCGTTACATTTCCGCTTTAGCGGGCGTGTGACAGATTGGTATCAGAGTCATTGGTTATAGAGAATTAGGTTACCCATAGTAAGGCCTAGACTATAACCTTAAGCTCAAACTCTTTGAACATTAGGAACACACATGATGGAAAAACTAGGATAATTGTGTAAGGTAAATTTACGATTACGGGTGTACAACCGTAATGGTGAGTTTACGGTACACTTGAATTCTGGCTAATCCTGTTGTGTGAGCTATATTTAAGACATGGCATTGAGTACAATTTTAAGCTTGAACCTTTGAATCAGAGGAAGTTGAGCGCAATGCATAGCATACCGTGCATATAGTTACAGGAACTATGTCTATATACATATTATACTGATATACTTAAATATTTATCACGTCCGCCTCAGTCACGTCGTCGTCATCCCCGCAATTGATCCTCATATCAAGCTGTAACAATGAAGAACTATCTTATCAAATTATGTGCATGGCAGTAACCTTGTTTGGAGGTTCATCAATTCCTTGCGTTCAGTTTCATCGATATTTCTAATTCGAGGACTATCATAGAACCTCCCAATGCCACAACCACGATGCCTCACATAGATACTCACGTACTTAAAATCATTCTTTCGAACCGATATTTGCAATGACTTTCTGTCGAGCATATGGTGTATCTCAACTTCATCGACTGAACATGTACAACCGTGCATAGACGAGAGAGCTGGATTGCTACACCAAAGACTTCACATGATCAAGAACATCAAAGACTTGTCACTTCATGAGACTATCCCGTCTATAAATATCCTATTGGCTCATAATAGCCATTGATAATTACATCTTCAACATGCCTATTTATAATAGATAGGATAGGATCACCTGACTCTACTCCTTACTCGTATCAAATCCAATTACAAGTACATTCCACCCTTTGGAGCTGTAGTAACTTTGTTGCTTTCCTATTAACCCGTGACATCGAATAATCTTTATTCACCCGCCTTTTTGCATATCCATTTATGTCTCTTTCATTTGGCCCGTTATTACTTATTATCCTAACACATTTCAGTATTATACTAATTGGTACGCACCGGATACAAATCATACTTCGATATGCCATTCATATTCTTTTTTCGTTACACCTTAATGGATGTTATCTTTGTTTTTGAGCAACGGCTATTACAGTATAAAAAAAACATAAACAGAGAGAAGTGGCCATCACGACTCTCATTGAAATTTAGTGTAGAGGTCTTCGACTCATAACCATGAAGCTTTGAAATGAACGTTTATTATACATCTCCCATGACAATCCTTATGTCTTACTTATGCATAAGGCGAAGAGGAATTATCTATTCTTGTCTTGCACATCTAGAGCTAACCTATCATATACAAGACATATCACGTCCACGTGCAATGGTGTCGACCCCTTTGATACTTGATTCTTTTCGCTTAATGAAAAGAAAGATGTCTTCGACAACTAATTAGTTATAAAGGTTATGAATGGTAATACTGTTTCCACAAATAGTACGCTTCCGATCCATGACATCCTTTACAAACATCAACTTATCATACTCCACCTCAAAGAGGCAAGCCCATATTTGCTAAATTTGATAGTGGAAATATTACCACCCTTCACCCTTAATCCTTTGAGATAAAATCAGAATCTCGCGATTCAAAATTATTGAATAT
Source organism: Smallanthus sonchifolius (assembly GCA_023525975.1). NCBI lineage: Eukaryota > Viridiplantae > Streptophyta > Magnoliopsida > Asterales > Asteraceae > Smallanthus > Smallanthus sonchifolius. Next base: position 74,369,248 of record CM042027.1, on the reverse strand, counting down.
AACTCTTAACTCTTGCAATTAGAATGTCGACCCATTTCGACGCCAAATACTAATCGTAAGGATAAGACTGAAAATCAAGAAATATTCCTTTACTAAAATGCTTAAGTTTAACATTTAACACATATATGTGCCAAAACTTGTGGCCTAAATCATCGGTGATAAAGGCCATGACAACGATTGTCATATACAGATACAAGATTTTTATAAGGTCACAAATACGTAATTCATGACCATACATCTTTATAGTCAAATTTTCTGAGGATTCACGCCGTGTTAAATCACCCACCACCTGATGATAACAAAGTGTTAAAGATAATATTGCATATCAAACAAAGGTGGAACTTTTTATTCGGTGTTTGATACTTGAAAATAAATACCACACTTAGTTACTTGGAAACACCATACATATTCAACCTTATTGGTGTACCTACACCCGAATACTTGAACTCCTTCCATCTTGAATTTCAATTGTCCCGATTTCCTCGCTCAGATTTATTCTTTATCTAGCAAACTTCTGAATCCCATTTAATCCAAATTTACTTGCATCGTTTTTTCTTCAATTCGAGCCCTCCCGTCACCAAACATGTTTTCACACTTCAAATGGATTCCTAGTGATTTTGTCACACCCCCAAAATCCACAAACGGAGTTTTACCGTTAGGGGCGTGACATAACAGGATCTCAGTCATTAGTTACGTTGAACGACTCTATATGAGTTTAATAAAAACCACAAGTATTGCTCATAGTCACGATGCAACACTAGTAATGAAAATGCTGATTTAATGTAAGACTTGCGGAAACGAAAAGTTAAATGAGAAACATGCGCCAAAACAGTTGCGCCAAAATAAACAATTCAAAGATAATTAAAATAAATAATTCTTGAGTTTGCAAATGATAGACTTCGTATGCATGCATGCCTTAGCTCGTGCTTGTACCTTAATTACCTGAGAAAACATGCTAAAACGTGTCAACACTAGGTTGGTGAGTTCACAGGTTTATATGTTTGTAAAGCTTACTAGATAATACCGTATTCAATTATATCATAGGTAGCTAACCTAGTACATGTTACAAAAGCGTTTCGACACCGAAGCTGACTGTTTGTATGTTTGAACTGCCTTCCACCATGACTATCACAATCAATGGTAAATGTTTAGGTAAATGTCACACCCGTTCGACTACCTGTCGTGTTAGCGCGACTAACGCGGGTGAGGCTTGTCAGTGCCCAGTAGTACTACTCAAGATTTCCTCGCTAACCCATATACTAACGGTTCGATAAGTAAGGACTTTCGTGATATGTTTGCGCTTAGTACACAAGTGATATAAAATAAACGTAGGATCTAAATGTTCGTACCCATGTTTTCTCCCCCAAGTTTAAAACGTAAGAAAAAGGGGCCGTGAAACTCACCTTAGAGTATGTGCGTAAGAAAGCAAATCTAAAATGCTTGACGACTAACTGCCACCTATAAACACCGGTTTATAAGTGTATGTTCGTGCAAGTTGATACAAACCCTAAGTATCCAAACAATCCCATTGTTTAAGTGTTTGAAAAGAGTTTACAAGTTTGACTCATTTTTGACCAAGTTTGACTAAGTTTGACCAAGTTTGACTAAGTTTGACCCGACGACCCGTTGGTGACCCGATTAATGATTTAATGTTAGTTCAGTATAATACTTCTATATTATACACAAATGATCATGCTGTAACACTTAGCAACAAATCCTAATTGTTCTAATCAAACAAGCATGATTTCCAAAAATAGCAGGTTTCCAAAAATAGAAAGTTTCCAAAAATAGAAAGTTTCCAAAAATAGAAAGTTTCTAAAAATAGCAGGTTTCTATAAATAGAAAGTATGTTCGGGATTTGTGTCTCGTGAAATTATCATTGTTAATATGCTTGTAAGACTACTATAACATGTTCAAGATCGTCCTATCACATAACCATTGCATAGAACTAAACATGTATGTCACAATTCCAAGTAAAGTTTCCACCTTTAGTAACCTATGACTAGCATGCGTGATTTCAACCACCTAACATGTTACAACAGGTTATTGTATCTTAACTAACATGTACCAACCATTAAACCATGTCATGCATGTCAAATTAGCAAGTTCTAACCATTTTTAACAATTAAAGTTTCCTTATTTGGAAAGTTCGTAAAACCGGTTTATGTATTTAAAATCTGATTTCACAATTCATGTCAACATGTATCAAGTAGTTCATAACCATCATCACATCATCCTAATCACTTCTAGTATGCAAGATAGAATTCTCAAAAAGTTTCCATTTTAAGTAACTTGTCCATTACACGTTTCGTTTACACAAGTAACACGTCAATTCGATTCCAAATCCTTCAACTAATATATCTACAACTATATTAATCATAACTCACGTCTAACATGCGATTTCTAAACATCACATAATCAAAAATATTAAATTTTCACCTCGTATGACAACTAGGGTTTCATATAATTTCATAAAATCATCCATACGACATAACAACATCAATCAATTAACCAATTCATTATTATATTTCAAAAATCATCAAGTTTGGATAATCTAGGGTTTCGGTCTAAAAAATAGTAATGAAAAAGTGACGGATTTTTATAAAATAACTTACGTAGGAACGTTAGAAATGTCGAGAGGAGTCCAAACACGCGTTCAATTGCGAGATCGGAGATCGAACGGGGGTTCTTTGGCTTGCTTCTTCAATTCGGTCGAAGATGAGGGTGGGGGTGAGGTTCGATCGGCGATGGTGAGGTAGGGTTTATGTTATGTTTTTTTTTAAAACTTTATCCTTATCTAGTCCATAATGGGTTTTAAGTTGGCCTGCGGGCTTAATTAAGGCCCATAAGTTAGATTAATTAAATAATAACTTAATTAATAATTAAAACATTCAATCTTTATTTTTATAAAACTACTAACTTTTATAAAAATACTAACTACGCTTTACACACGATAAACACGTACGAAAACAATAATATTCACATAATTCACGTAAAGTCACGTAATCACATATAATTCACATAATTTATATTAAATATAAATTATTAAATATTCAATTTATTTATTTTAATTAATCACCAACGTTCCGGGTTTAGACTCGATGCAATGCACGTGTGACTAACTGGGATAACTGAGTTTGAAACGAATAATGTTTGAACTAACGAGGTTTGCGTTAACGGAGTTAACCTGAAAATGCCGGATGTCACATCATCCCCTTGTTGAAAGAATTTTCGTCCCGAAAATTAAACGAAGTCCGTAACGTCTGAAACAAAAAGTTTAGGTTTGTCACATCATCCCCTTGTTGAAAGAAATTTCGTCTCGAAATTTAGTTAGTACCTTCCGTGTTTGCCGTTAAACGTTTGAACAGGTGAGGATACTTTTTCATCATTTGATCCTCGCGTTCCCACGTGAACTCCGGTCCACGCTTCGAGTTCCAGCGAACTCTGACAATAGGTATCTTACTGCGCTTGAGATTCTTGACCTCTCGGTCCATGATTTCAACGGGTTCCTCAATGAAACGTAGATGTTCATCAATTTCCAACTCCTCGAGTGGAACTACAAGTGTCTCATCTGATAGGCACTTCTTTAGGTTTGATACATGAAATACATTATGTACTCCATTGAGTGTATCAGGTAGGTTCAGTTGGTATGCTACTGGACCTATCTTTTTCTCTATCTCGAACGGTCCAACGTAACGCGGGTTTAGCTTTCCTCGTTTCCCGAAACGAATCACACCTTTCCAAGGTGAAACCTTTAATAACACTTTGTCACCCACTTGAAATTCTAGCGGTTTTCTGCGCTTGTCTGCATAACTCTTTTGACGGTCACGAGCTGCCGCCATACGGTTTCGGATTTGCACGATTTTCTCTGAGGTTTCATGCACAAGTTCAGGACCCGTAAGTTGGCTATCTCCAACTTCAGCCCAACAAAGTGGTGATCGGCATTTCCGTCCGTACAAAGCCTCGAACGGTGCTGCTTTGATGCTCGTATGATAGCTGTTATTATAAGAGAATTCCACTAACGGCAAGTGAGTCTCCCAACTGTTTACGAAATCGATCACACAAGCTCGTAACATGTCTTCCAGGGTTTGAATGGTACGCTCACTCTGGCCATCTGTTTGAGGATGGTACGCTGTGCTCATATCCAGGCGCGTGCCTAGAGCTTTCTGTAACGATTGCCAGAAACGTGAGGTGAATCGGGCGTCTCTATCAGAAATGATGGAGATTGGCACTCCATGTCGGGATACTACTTCTTTAAGATAGAGGCGAGTTAACTTTTCCATTTTATTGGTCTCTTTGATAGAAAGAAAATGAGCGGATTTGGTTAGGCGATCCACTATCACCCAGATTGTGTCACATCCAGTAGGGGTTCGGGGTAATTTGGTTATGAAATCCATGGAAATCTGCTCCCATTTCCACATCGGGATTTCCGGTTGTTAGAGTAATCCGGATGGCTTTTGGTCCTCCACCTTGACCTTGGAACAAGTCAGGCACTTGCTCACGTAGGTGGCTATGTCGGCTTTCATGTTTGGCCACCAATATAAAACCTTGAGATCATGATACATCTTGTCGGATCCCGGATGGATAGAATATCGGGATTTGTGAGCTTCATCCATGACTAGATCTCTTAGTTTTCCATATACTGGTATCCATATTCGTTCTGCAAAGTAGCGAATACCATCTGACTTAACCTCAAGTTGTTTCTCCATACCACGAGTGGATTCTAATGATAAGTTCTCCTCTTTTAAAGCTTCTAGTTGGGCATTACGGATCTGTTCGGGTAATCCAGTATGGATAGTGAGTTGTAAGGCTCTAACTCGTCGGGGTTTGGTTTCTTTTCTGCTTAGGGCATCGGCTACCACATTAGCTTTGCCCGGATGGTACTTGATTGCACAATCATAATCGTTTAATAACTCGATCCAACGACGTTGACGCATGTTCAACTCTTTCTGCTCAAAAAAATGCTGAAGACTCTTGTGATCGGTATAGATGGTGCACTTGGTACCGTACAAGTAATGTCTCCATATCTTGAGTGCAAACACCACGTGTCACACCCCGCCAGGGCGGAAACGCGAGGCGCGACGTTCACTGGTTTCCAAAGCATATGATTACCGCAAACACATACATGTAATTGGATACATAATCGAATTTAAAATATTTACATTACAAAATATCAACTTGAGTTTACAAAAAGTTAAGATTTCACAAATATGACTCAAGACCATTAGTTATATAAGAGAAATCCTCCCAAAAGTCGTATCCACGTGCATGCATGTATCCTACATTGCTAACCTGATGACCACGTTCAATTTCCTGAAAACATACTTAAAATTGTCAACACGAGGTTGGTGAGTTCACAAGTTATTATAAAGAGTTATCATAAACCCAATGTTTAAACCTGATCATTTGCCGATCAAAACTCTTTGTTAAACCTGATCAATTTACCCTGATCAGAACTCTTTGGTTAAACCTGATCACTTTACCCTGATCAGAACCCTTTTGTTAAACCTGATCACCTTACTCTGATCAGAACTCTTTTGTTTAAAACCTGATCACTTTACCCTGATCAGAACTCTTTTGTTTAAACCTGATCATTTTACCCTGATCAGAACTCTTTTGTTAATCCTGATCACTTTACCCTGATCAGAACTCTTTTGTTTAAACCTGATCATTTTACCCTGATCAGAACTCTTTTGTTAAACCTGATCACTTTACCCTGATCAGAACTCTTTTGTTTAAACCTGATCATTTTACCCTGATCAGAACTCTTTTGTATGTATTACCAATGAATATGATTACTAATCCGATCTTTTGACCCCATTTGTAAGCTTGCAAGGAATACAAAATAGTATGTAATGTACGAGACCGTAACCAAACCCCAACTTTCTGTGCCTCCCCTCGCCTTTCTGCGAGTAAGATTATATGCGGTCATTCGGTCATTTGGACCCCTGGTTAGCGCGACTAACCATGACCGGGAGCGTCACCCCCAATAGTACTATTCATAAAATCCCGGGCTAAATCCATAGCTAATGGTTACTAATTTATTTCGAGGACTTTAAGCGCTTTATTGTTCCCTCAATACATACATACGGTTAGATCATTAGTTTCATTCATTTACATACGAAAATTCTTTTACAAGTATGTTTCCACCCCAAATCATTTCAAAAACTTAGAAAAAGGGGGATTAGTGAAACTCACCTCGACAATATGAATGCTAGCAAATATTTGAATGACGGCAGATTCGCCTATCCGTATCCTATTTACACAAGGATAACATACACGTTAAGACTACCCGTCTTAAACGCAATTTGTTCACCCGACTTAGCAGTTCTGATTGCTTTTGTTTTAATTATCTTTTTAGTTTTTCCCAACACTTGGTTCGTTATGAAAATAGTTCTGAGTTACTGCCTAATGAGGCTGATGAACAGGTATCGAAACTTTCTTAGTTTCGATTGAACAGAACAGATGTCGAAACTTCCTAGTTTCGACAGGGCAAAACAGGTATCGAAACTCCTAGTTTCGATTATGTAATAGGCATCGAAACTACCTAGTTTCAATTAAGCAATATGTATCGAAACTACCTAGTTTCGATTGAACAAACAGATATCGAAACTCCTAGTTTCGATAGAACAACCGGTATCGAAACTTCTAGTTTCGATAGAACAACCGGTATCGAAACTACCTAGTTTCGATAGAACAACCGGTATCGAAACTTCTAGTTTCGATTGAATAACTGGTATCGAAACTCCTAGTTTCGATCAATAGGTATCGAAACTCCCAGTTTCGATTGACCAACAGGTATCGAAGCTATAGTTTCGATACCTGCACTTTGATTTACAGAATTCACTCTGTATATTTTTATGTTCAAATCTTGAGTTTGACACAGTTTTCTTGTTATCTTACTTGCGTTTGAACGATTTGTATGTTTAGTTACGGTTTTTAAAGCAAATAAAAGCGATAATAGTGAGTTTTTTTTTTACCTCAAACAGGGAATGGTTTATGAGAGAAACAGAGAAGATAGTCTTGAATTCTTTTGTTAAGCTTTCTTCAAGAACACTTGAAATTCTCCTTATGACACCGAATTATGGTGATTTCCGCTTTAAAACTGGACTTCGACTTGAAGGAGAATGGTGAAATTGCCGTAAGAAAAAGAGAAGGTTTGAAAGGAATGGTGAGGTTTCGACTGAAGGGTATGGTTTTCATCTGAATCGGAGTGAATCAGGCAAGTGGGAGCATGGCTCCCCTGACTCTCGGCCAAGAAAGTCAAGAAGTGGGTTTGGGGTTAATGATAACAAATTTTTAATCATTAATTTATTAATGATATTAGTATCAATTAGAGTTTTAAAGGGGTAATTTAATTCGGTTTCGATTCTTCACGGTATTATGATTTTTAACCGGTTTATGGCTTGTTGAAGAAAATATTGAAACCTTGATTTGTATAATTTGTTGAGGTGATTATTTGTAGGTATAAGTACTTAAAAGTGGCGCTACATAGTAACGTCTTCGAGAAGTCCATTATTTTACTTTTTCGTATAATATATGATTTAGTCTTAACCATAAATTATGGTTCAACGTAAATTTTGTGTAACATATATATGTATATATATATTTTTCTGGTTATTTTATTTAACCATTTACGTTCGTATTAAGTCGGGTTATCCTGCTTACTTTTTCTAGTAACTCTTTACGGTTTACTAGACTTGGAATAAACTCCTTTGCTAGACTTCTTGACTTTACTTAGTCAAAATAATTATCAGGAAATAATAATTACGAACGTGCGTTTATGAAATGTGGATATTGACCTGAAATGCTGGGTGTCACATTCTCCCCATGTTACAGAGAATTTCGTCCCGAAATTCAGTTCTTGTCATTCTGACTTGGAGTGTTTGTAAACAATGACGGGTACTTGGATTTCATTTTATCTTCCCGCTCCCACGTATACTCGGGGCCGCGCTTTGAATTCCAACGTACCTTGACCAGCTTAACACGGCTGCGCCTTGTTCTCTGAACCTTCCAATTTGTGACTCCCATAGGTTCCTCAATGAAGTGCAACTTGTCGTCTATGTGAATCTCATCAGGCGGTATAATTAATGTATCGTCTGATAAGCATTTCTTGAGGTTTGACACATGAAACGTATCATGTATATTGCTTAGTTCTTGTGGCAACTTGAGCTTGTAAGCTACAGGGCCAACCCTAGCCAATATTTCAAATGGTCCAACGTACCTAGGGTTAAGCTTGCCACGGTTGCCAAATCTTGCAACTCCTTTCCAAGGTGAGACCTTTAACATGACTTTGTCTCCCTCTTGGAATTCTAAAGGTCTTCGTCTGTTATCCGCGTAACTCTTTTGTCTGTCACGGGCGGCTTTCAGACGATCCTTGATTTTGAAAATCTTGTCCGTGGTCTCTTGAATAACTTCAGGACCGGTTAAATGTTTGTCGCCAACCTCCGCCCAACATAGCGGTGAACGACATTTTCGACCATACAAAGCCTCAAACGGAGCGGCTTTGATGCTGGTGTCGTAACTGTTAATGTATGAAAACTCAGCTAGCGGCAAATGAGTATCCCAATTTCCACCGAAGTCAATTGCACACGCACGGAGCATATTCTCTAAGGTTTGAATGGTTCTTTCACTTTGACCATCTGTTTGTGGGTGATATGCCGTGCTCATGTCAAGACGTGTGCCCATGGCTTCTTGTAATGATTTCCAGATTCTAGACACGAATCTACTGTCTCTATCAGAGATAATAGAAATTGGTACTCCATGTCTAGCCACAATTTCCTTAATATAAAGTCTTGCAAGGTTCTCGGTTTTATCCGTCTCTTTGATGGGTAGAAAATGAGCTGATTTCGTCAGACGATCGACGATTACCCATATAGTGTCATACCCGCTCGACGTCTTGGGTAACTTTGTAATGAAATCCATGGAAATCTGTTCCCATTTCCATTGAGGTATCTCGGGTTGTTGTAACAATCCCGACGGTTTCTGATGTTCTGCTTTTACTTTTGAACATGTCAGGCATTTACCGACATAAATAGCAATTTCTCCTTTCATGTTCGGCCACCAGTAGAATTCTTTCAGATCCTTATACATTTTATCCGAACCTGGGTGAATGGAGTACCTGGACTTGTGGGCTTCGTCCATAACCAACTCCCATATGTTACCAAAACGTGGCACCCAAATTCTATTCATGAAGTATAAAGTGTCATCTGGCTTTGGTTCCAACTGCTTTATCATTCCTCGTAAAGCTTCATTCTGACTGTTTTCTTCTTTGATTGCCTCTTGTTGTGCCATCCGAATTTGAGTCGTGAGACTCGTATGAATTGTCAATTCTAGGGCACGAACACGGAGTGTTTTAACTCGTTCCTTACGACTCAAGGCATCTGCTACGACGTTTGCTTTGCCAGGGTGATACTTGATATCACAGTCGTAATCATTCAGTAGTTCTACCCAACGACGTTGCCTCATGTTGAGTTCTTTCTGATTAAAGATGTGCTGGAGACTCTTGTGATCTGTAAAGATAGTACATTTTGTACCGTATAAGTAATGTCTCCAAATCTTGAGTGCAAACACGACAGCACCCAGTTCTAGATCGTGAGTCGTATAATTTTTCTCATGTACTTTTAGCTGTCTGGATGCATACGCTATAACTTTTTCTTTCTGCATTAATACACATCCTAGACCTTGGTGTGATGCGTCGCAGTACACGATGAAATTGTCAGTTCCTTCGGGAAGGGATAGGATTGGTGCACTGCAAAGTTTTTGCTTCAGCAATTGAAAAGCTGATTCTTGTTTATCAGTCTAATCAAACTTTTTGTCCTTCTGAGTTAACGTGGTCATAGGTAAGGCTATCTTTGAAAAATTCTTGATAAATCGCCTGTAATATCCTGCCAAACCCAGAAATTGACGCACCTCAGTCGGAGTTCTTGGTGCTTCCCAGTTTTTGATGGCTTCAATCTTGGATGGATCCACATGGATACCATTCTTATTGATGACGTGTCCAAGAAAGTGAACCTCTCGGATCCAAAATTCACACTTAGAGAATTTAGCATAAAGCTTCTCATTCCTGAGTAGTTCCAAGATTAATTTCAAATGATGTTCATGTTCCTCCTTGGTTCGTGAATATATCAATATGTCATCGATAAACACAATCACGAATTTATCCAAGTACGGCTTGCACACACGATTCATGAGATCCATGAAAACAGCTGGTGCATTAGTCAAGCCAAATGGCATAACTAGGAACTCGTAGTGACCGTAACGAGTCCTAAAAGCCGTTTTCGGTATATCTTCTTCCTGAATTTTTAGTTGATGATACCCTGATCGTAGATCAATTTTAGAATAGAAACTGGAACCTTGAAGTTGATCAAACAAATCGTCTATTCGAGGAAGAGGATACCGATTTTTGATTGTCAGTTTGTTCAACTCTCGATAGTCAATGCACATTCTAAAGGTTCCATCCTTTTTCTTTACAAATAGGACCGGAGCTCCCCATGGTGAGAAACTCGGTCTTATGAAACCTTTGTCAAGTAACTCTTGTAGTTGGCTCGACAGTTCCTGCATCTCGGAAGGGGCTAGACGATACGGAGATCGTACAACTGGTGCGGCTCCTGGTACTAGGTCGATCCGAAACTCGACTTGTCTTGATGGTGGTATTCCTGGTAATTCCTCGGGAAATACCTCCGAGTAATCTCTAACGATTGGTATGTCTTCAAGTCGACGTTCTTCGGGTTTCTTCTCGACGATGTGAGCCAGGAATGCACAATAACCCTTGCGTAGATACTTATGAGCTTTCATGCAGTTTATCGTTTTTAACATCGTTCTACACTTTTCACCTTGAATTGACAGAATTTCTCCACTTGGTAGTGGGATACGTACAATCTTCTCGAAGCATACTATCTCGGCATGATTCTTGGTTAACCAATCCATACCAATAACAATATCAAAACTCCCTAGTTCGACGGGTAGAAGGTCTATATTGAATGTATGGTTTTCTAAACATAAAGTACAACCCCTAAAGACCTCTCTGGTTTCTATTAATTTCCCATTTGCTAATTCAATTGTATAACTTTGATCTAGTTTGCTGGCCTTAATACCGAGTAAGGATTTAAAATCATTCGACACAAAGCTCATATCCGCACCCGAATCAAAAAGTACAGAGGCGTAGTGATTATTTATTGGGAACGTACCAGTGACGATGTTCGGGTCCTGGCGTGCGTCCCTTGCACCCATCACAAATGCACTCCCTGGTGCCTGAGCGTTGTTCTGATTCTTCCACTTGGGACAATCCTTCTTGAAGTGTTTTAGATCACCACATACAAAACATCCCGGTTTGATTCTCCCCATTCGGTTGTTAGTTCGACAAGCTTGAGTGGTGTGACCAAACTTGTCGCATTTTCCACACTTGATGCAAACACCGGCATGATGATTTCCACACCTCTTACATCTCGGTAGGCCCCTATCATACTCCTTTCTTTCCACTGTGTTGGCTGCAAAAGCCTTCACAGTTCCTTGTTTCTTAAACTCTTGTTTTCCAGATTTGCTATTTGAATTTCCCATCCATTTCCTTTTCTCCCCAGATCTACCTTCCTCATTCTCCTTCCTTACAAACAATTCATTACGTACTGCATCATCCTTTAGTTTGAATGCTAAAGTTATAGCACTCTTGGCATCTATTGGATTAGATGATGTTACCATGCTACGAATTTGAGGCGCAAGGCCTCACAGATACCTCTCAACCCGCTTATGTTCTGGTGTGACCATATGTGGTACTTGAAGCGCTAATTCATTGAAACGGTCGGTGTATCCCGCTACATCATCTCCTATCATCTGTAGGTTCCACATCTCAGTTTCAATCTTTTGCAATTCGTTCCGAGGACAGTATTCCTCAATCATCATGTTTTTCAAATCTTCCCAAGACAATTGATACGCTGTCTCTCTCCCCAAAGTCTTCATTTGAGTATTCCACCAAGTTAAAGCTTTATCAGTGAGCGTGCATGTAGAATACTTCACTATGCAATCAGCGGTGCATTCACTTATATCAATCACCGACTCCATATGTTCTATCCATCTCATTAGTCCTACTGCACCCTCGGTGCCATTAAAACTGCGGGGTTTGCAGGATAGGAAGGCCTTGTAGGTACACTTCCTATTTGGAGCATCTGCAGGATCACAAGTCATAACGTCATTAATTCGGATCATGACTATGTGTTATGGCTTATTTATTTTTATTACCTCCGGAACCTCCTGCTGTACCGCTACCTCCTGCTGTACCGCTACCTCCTGCACCTCCTCCGCTATTTCGGTTTGCTTCATACTGCTCTATGGCGGCAGCTACTCGTTGTGCTATTAGTTGTTCCATGTTTGGGGAAATTGTCTCGTTGTTGTCACCAGTAGTGTTACGGGGTGTCCCACGCTTAGGTGCCATGACGTTCTTTCTAACATATCAATTAAAAAGAAACAACATCATATATCAATAATGATAGATCATGACATAAGGATACCACAACATCAAACATGAACAACTATCATTACATACATAGTCAAAACATACATAGTACATTGTTCCAAAAGTTAAGGATACAAAAAGGATGGGTTCACATGACCTCATCAGTACTAACGTTTTAAACTACATAATGTACTATGGGCACAACCCGCCCGTAATAGGTTTAAAAGAAGAAGTGAGAGTACAACCCAATCATCATGGCAAGTCCTGCCATGACAAAGCTAGCTCTTGCCACAAATTCTGCAGCCAAAGTCCTCTCCTCCAGCGCCTCCACCATGTCTCGGACCGTGAGAGTGAACTGCCAGTCCATATCAGCTCTCAACTCGAGGTAGTCAGTGGCACTCTGTATGTCTCGAGTGCTATCCTCCGGAGTCTGTACTCGAGATCCGAGCCCTTGACGTAAGCGCATGGTTGCATCCCCCTGTGCCCGAATATCATCTAGGAGATCATCAAGACGCTCTTCGTGCGTATGAACACGTGCTACTAAGGTAGGCACTGTGAGCTCCATGGCTTCCCCAGTGTGGGGTAGGGGAAGGTAGATGGGATGCTCTCCATCTCCCTCCATCGTGCCAGGGTACGAGGCATCCAACGGATAGTCCCCACCGTAGGGTGGTAACAGGGTCGTTGCCTCGGTGGTTCCTCATCGGTCTCCAAGTCTTTCGGGTCACGGGCTGCCAGGTTTCTCTTGCGCGGAAGTCGATCCTTCTTCCTAGCACTTTGTACTTTAATCGGTCCTCCGCTTTTCTTTCGGTAGATTATAGGCGGTTCTCCCAGGGCGACATTAGGTGGAGTCGAGCTACGAACTTGTACTCGATTTTTGGGGCGTGTGGCGGGAAGTTCCTCGTTGGATTCAGAGTCAGAGACGGGGTCAGAGTGTGAATGTGACGACATACTTGTGACTACAATATCCACATGACATGATGACTGGTTATGCAATACTTATGCAATGAAAACATTTTTGTGAGTCATTCTAATTATAGACTAGGTTCCGTTTTAGACACCTAGTTCGCTATAATCAATGGCTCTGATACCAAGTTCTGTCACACCCCGCCAGGGCGGAAACGCGAGGCGCGACGTTCACTGGTTTCCAAAGCATATGATTACCGCAAACACATACATGTAATTGGATACATAATCGAATTTAAAATATTTACATTACAAAATATCAACTTGAGTTTACAAAAAGTTAAGATTTCACAAATATGACTCAAGACCATGAGTTATATAAGAGAAATCCTCCCAAAAGCCGTATCCACGTGCATGCATGTATCCTACATTGCTAACCTGATGACCACGTTCAATTTCCTGAAAACATACTTAAAATTGTCAACACGAGGTTGGTGAGTTCACAAGTTATTATAAAGAGTTATCATAAACCCAATGTTTAAACCTGATCATTTGCCGATCAAAACTCTTTGTTAAACCTGATCACTTTACCCTGATCAGAACTCTTTTGTTAAACTTGATCACTTTACCCTGATCAGAACCCTTTTGTTAAACCTGATCACCTTACTCTGATCAGAACTCTTTTGTTTAAAACCTGATCACTTTACCCTGATCAGAACTCTTTTGTTTAAACCTGATCAGAACTCTTTTGTTAAACCTGATCACTTTACCCTGATCAGAACTCTTTTGTTTAAACCTGATCATTTTACCCTGATCAGAACTCTTTTGTTAAACCTGATCACTTTACCCTGATCAGAACTCTTTTGTTTAAACCTGATCATTTTACCCTGATCAGAACTCTTTTGTATGTATTACCAATGAATATGATTACTAATCCGATCTTTTGACCCCATTTGTAAGCTTGCAAGGAATACAAAATAGTATGTAATGTACGAGACCGTAACCAAACCCCAACTTTCTGTGCCTCCCCTCGCCTTTCTGCGAGTAAGATTATATGCGGTCATTCGGTCATTTGGACCCCTGGTTAGCGCGACTAACCATGACCGGGAGCGTCACCCCCAATAGTACTATTCATAAAATCCCGGGCTAAATCCATAGCTAATGGTTACTAATTTATTTCGAGGACTTTAAGCGCTTTATTGTTCCCTCAATACATACATACGGTCAGATCATTAGTTTCATTCATTTACATACGAAAATTCTTTTACAAGTATGTTTCCACCCCAAATCATTTCAAAAACTTAGAAAAAGGGGGATTAGTGAAACTCACCTCGACAATATGAATGCTAGCAAATCTTTGAATGACGGCAGATTCGCCTATCCGTATCCTATTTACACAAGGATAACATACACGTTAAGACTACCCGTCTTAAACGCAATTTGTTCACCCGACTTAGCAGTTCTGATTGCTTTTGTTTTAATTATCTTTTTAGTTTTTCCCAAAACTTGGTTCGTTATGAAAATAGTTCTGAGTTACTGCCTAATGGGGCTGATGAACAGGTATCGAAACTTTCTTAGTTTCGATTGAACAGAACAGATGTCGAAACTTCCTAGTTTCGACAGGGCAAAACAGGTATCGAAACTCCTAGTTTCGATAGAACAACCAGTATCGAAACTTCTAGTTTCGATAGAACAACCGGTATCGAAACTACCTAGTTTCGATAGAACAACCGGTATCGAAACTTCTAGTTTCGATTGAATAACTGGTATCGAAACTTCTAGTTTCGATTGAATAACTGGTATCGAAACTCCTAGTTTCGATCAATAGGTATCGAAACTCCCAGTTTCGATTGACCAACAGGTATCGAAACTATAGTTTCGATACCTGCACTTTGATTTACAAAATTCACACTGTATATTTTTATGTTCAAATCTTGAGTTTGACACAGTTTTCTTGTTATCTTAGTTGCGTTTGAACGATTTGTATGTTTAGTTACGGTTTTTAAAGCAAATAAAAGCGATAATAGTGAGTTTTTTTTTACCTCAAACAGGGAATGGTTTATGAGAGAAACAGAGAAGATAGTCTTGAATTCTTTTGTTAAGCTTTCTTCAAGAACACTTGAAATTCTCCTTATGACACCGAATTATGGTGATTTTCGCTTTAAAACTGGACTTCGACTTGAAGGAGAATGGTGAAATTGCCGTAAGAAAAAGAGAAGGTTTGAAAGGAATGGTGAGGTTTCGACTGAAGGGTATGGTTTTCATCTGAATCGGAGTGAATCAGGCAAGTGGGAGCATGGCTCCCCTGACTCTCGGCCAAGAAAGTCAAGAAGTGGGTTTGGGGTTAATGATAACAAATTTTTAATCATTAATTTATTAATGATATTAGTATCAATTAGAGTTTTAAAGGGGTAATTTAATTCGGTTTCGATTCTTTACGGTATTATGATTTTTAACCGGTTTATGGCTTGTTGAAGAAAATATTGAAACCTTGATTTGTATAATTCGTTGAGGTGATTATTTGTAGGTATAAGTACTTAAAAGTGGCGCTACATAGTAACGTCTTCGAGAAGTCCATTATTTTACTTTTTCGTATAATATATGATTTAGTCTTAACCATAAATTATGGTTCAACGTAAATTTTGTGTAACATATATATGTATATATATATTTTTCTGGTTATTTTATTTAACCATTTACGTTCGTATTAAGTCGGGTTATCGTGCTTACTTTTTCTAGTAACTCTTTACGGTTTACTAGACTTGGAATAAACTCCTTTGCTAGACTTCTTGACTTTACTTAGTCAAAATAATTATCAGGAAATAATAATTACGAACGTGCGTTTATGAAATGTGGATATTGACCTGAAATGCTGGGTGTCACACCACGGCTCCTAACTCCAAATCATGACTCGTGTAGTTCTTTTCGTGGATTTTTAACTGTCGAGAAGCGTATGCGATAACCTTGTCGCGTTGCATCAATACTCAACCGAGACCTTCGATGGAGGCATCGTAATACACCACGAAGTCATCCGTTCCCTCTGGCAGAGATAGGATAGGTGCGCTACATAGTTTCTGCTTCAGTAGCTCGAATGCTGATTCTTGAGTCTCGCTCCAATTATAGGGTTTATCTTTTTGGGTTAAGGAGGTGAGGGGTTGGGCAATCTTTGAAAATCCTTCGATAAAACGACGGTAGTATCCAGCCAATCCTAGGAATTGCCGAACTTCGGTTGGAGTTGTTGGTGCTGCCCAATTTTTAATAGCTTCCACTTTGGCTGGATCGACATGTATTCCCTTCTCATTGATCACATGTCCTAAATATTGAACCTCGCGAATCCAAAAATCGCATTTGGAAAACTTCGCGTACAGCTGCTCCTGTTTCAGTAGTTCAAGGATCAAACGCAGATGCTCCTCATGCTCTTCCTGACTCTTAGAATATATGAGGATATCGTCAATAAAAACAATGACGAATTGGTCCAGATAGGGTTTACACACACGGTTCATGAGGTCCATGAACACCGCGGGTGCGTTAGTTAATCCAAATGGCATGACCAAAAACTCGAAATGGCCGTACCGGGTTCTGAATGCAGTCTTGGATATATCTTCATCTCGAACTCTCAGCTGATGATATCCAGACCTTAAATCGATTTTCGAGTAGAAACTTGACCCTTGAAGTTGGTCGAATAAATCGTCAATGCGGGGTAGTGGGTAGCAGTTCTTGACTGTTACTTTGTTTAACTCTCGGTAGTCAATGCACATGCGGAAAGTTTCATCTTTCTTTTTGACAAATAGGACTGGAGCTCCCCATGGCGATGAGCTCGGTCGGATGAAACCTTTATCCAACAACTCTTGCAGTTGTGTGGATAGCTCTTGCAACTTGCTTGGTGCCAGTCTATAGGGTGCTCGAGCAATAGGCGATGCTCCGGGTGTTAGGTCAATCTGAAATTTGACCTGACGATGAGGTGGAAGACTAGGTAGGTCTTCAGGAAATACATCTGGGAATTCGCGAACGATAGGGATATCTTCTAACTTTTTCTCCTCGGTGGACTTGTCAGCGACAAGGGCTAGAATTGCGGTATGACCCTTACGCAGACACTTCTAGGCCTTCATGAAAGATATGATGCCCATGGCTGCACCACTTCTTTCGCCCTGAACAGATAGGATTTCTCCACTAGGAAGGGGTATACGAACGATTTTCTCACTACAGATGATCTCAGCTTGGTTTTCAGACAACCAATCCATGCCCACAATTATGTCAAAACTGCCAAGTGTAACTGGCATTTGATCGATGTCAAGTTTGTGACCAGAAAGTTCTAACTGACATCCCTTGAGAATGTGGGTTGCCTCGATTACTTTACCGTCTGCTATCTCTACGGTATAATGGTGTTCTAATAAAGTTGGGTTTATTTCTAACTGACCACTAAGTTCTCTAGATATAAAACTTCTATCGGCGCCAGTATCAAAAAGTACAGAAGCATAATGATCGTTTAAGAGAAACATACCGTTCACCACGTTCCGATCATTCCGAGCTTCTCCCGATCCAATCACAAATGCTCAGCCCTTTGCACCATTTCCGTTGTTATTACCATTTCCACCCTGGTGGTTATTACCATTTCCATTACCGCCCTGATGATTGTTGCCATTTCCATTCCTGTTTCCGTTTCTCCTCAACTGCGGACAATATTTCTTGAAATGCCATTCCTTACCGCACTCAAAACAACCTTTGGGTGCGTTTCCGGGTGGTGTCTGTTTGTTCTGCAGATCTACTCTACAGTCCTTGGCCAAATGACCCATTTTTCCACACCGTTGGCAACGGTACCTGTCACATGCTCCATGATGGTGAAAGTTACATTTATTGCACTTCGGGTACTTGCCAACATAAGAACCTTGATTCTGCTGAGAAGAGTTAGACTGACTGTTGTTCTTTGACGGTTCAAACTTACGGTGTTGTTGTTGCTGTTGCTGTTGCTGAGAAGGTGGGTTTGACTGGAAGGTTTTGGGGAATGAACTGTCAAACTTCCTCTTGTTGTCAGCTGTCTTTGATAGTGCACCTCTAGGTGGTAGAGTGTCCTGAGCCACTGCCTGATCGGTTAGCCTGTGAGCCAACCAGATTGCTTGCTGGATCGTAGTGGGATTCGAAGATGTCACCATGCTCTGAATTTGCGGGACCAAACCATCAATGAACTTTTCAATCCTCTTATAGGGAGGTGTTACCATTTGTGGACACAAGTTCGCCATTTCATGCGAACGAGTAGTGTAGGCTTCAATTTCAGATCCCTCCATTTTGAGGTTCCAGAACTCTCCCTCAAGTTTCCGTACTTCATCACGGGGACAATACTCCTCCCGCAGCATAGTCTTAAATTCATCCCATGGCAATGCATTTGCCATCTCAAGAGTTAGCATTTGCACCTGAGAGTTCCACCAAGTAAGGGCTGGACCCTCAAGTGTGCCAGATGCATATTTCACCTGATTATTCGGTGGACAATTACATATTGCAAAAGCGGATTCAGATTACTCCATCCAGCGGAGTAAGCCAACAGCTCCTTCGGCTCCACTGAATGAGTGAGGTTTGCAATCCATGTACGCCTTGAAAGTACAAACCTGCTGGTGGTTATGCTAACCTGAATTGTAAATAAGAATGCGCTTTAAGAATACCATATTCGAAATTGAGTTTAGGATGAATGATGACTCACTAGAGTCGATAATATTATGCTTTACCTCCAGCATTAATAGCGGCGTGAGTAGCTGCTTCCGCTTCAGCCACACGCTCATTTATGAGTGCCGTGAGCTCGGCTGCAGTCATGTTAATGTTTCCGCGACCACCGCGTCCTCCGGCGCGTCCGCCACATCCATTTCCTCTTCCAGACATTATCTTTACATTCACAACATACAATAATGAGAAAAATACATCGCATTTTATCATCATACAAGTGCCAGTAAATAAAGAAATTCAAACCACAACATCTAACATTTCAATAATAGTAATACTTGATAAAATAAATTGTAAGGATTACAACTAAATTCAACCAAACATCAAAATTCTAGAAACATCTGTAGGATGGGAACAACCCTGCCCATCTAGGTTCAAAAGAAAAGACATAAATAAGTAATGAAGATAGATGATCAAATGTCACTACCAACTGATGTAACATCGGATGCTGCATCATCGTCCTCATCCTCGTCTCCTACAGGTGCAACTCCTGCTGCCTCAACTGCTGCAAGTCGTGCATCAACCTGCTCAATCCTAGTGTGGAGTATATCTAGGTTCCACTCTGCAGTGTTCAGCCGGTCCTCCATATCGACACATCCATTTGCCAAATTCTCATGAGCTGTATCAGTTGCTGCTAAATCTGCAGTCATTTTGGTGATCCTCTGATTCATCAACATCTCTCGCTGAAGTATGCTAGTAATCTCTCCCGCTGCGTCCCTCATGTTCCGGATCTCGCGGTCCATCCTAGCCACAAAGGCAGCTATCACCTGCTCATAGGGGTACTGCAATGGTGGCAAAGCTCGTACAGAAGATGATGAAGAAGAAGAAACAATGTCAGTAGTGAGTGGAGGTGGGACTTCCTCCTCGCGGATCCAGTTCCTGATCCTATCGGGATACCAATCCCAGTCCTGCGTGTTGCCTCTAACACGCACATGAATAGGCCCATCATACCCTATTGTGGTGTTGATCGAGTTGAGTCGAGTCTCCTCGACTCTGGCAAAGGTACTGTAGGAACATCGTGCTCCTGAACGACTGGGTATGCTGGTGAATTGGGTGGGGTCGACATTTCCTGTAACGGGATGAGTGAGTGCCATGTATGAGTGTAAGTGCTGTGTAACTAATGCATGTACGTGGTCATAGTCTAGTATGCATTTCCTAGTTCTCTATAACCTGGCTCTGATACCAATCTGTCACACCCCCAAAATCCACCAACGGAGTTTTACCGTTAGGGGCGTGACATAACAGGATCTCAGTCATTAGTTATGTTGAACGACTCTATATGAGTTTAATAAAAACCACTAGTATTGCTCATAGTCACGATGCAACACTAGTAATGAAAATGCTGATTTAATGTAAGACTTGTGGAAGTGAAAAGTTAAATGAAAAACATGCGCCAAAACAGTTGCGCCAAAATAAACAATTCAAAGATAATTAAAATAAATAATTCTTGAGTTTGCAAATGATAGACTTCGTATGCATGCATGCCTTAGCTCGTGCTTGTACCTTAATTACCTAAGAAAACATGCTAAAACGTGTCAACACTAGGTTGGTGAGTTCACAAGTTTATATGTTTGTAAAGCTTACTAGATAATACCGTATTCAATTATATCATAGGTAGCTAACCTAGTACATGTTACAAAAGCGTTTTGACACCGAAGCTGACTGTTTGTATGTTTGAACTGCCTTCCACCATGACTATCACAATCAATGGTAAATGTTTAGGTAAATGTCACACCCGTTCGACTACCTGTCGTGTTAGCGCGACTAACGCGGGTGGGGCTTGTCAGTGCCCAGTAGTACTACTCAAGATTTCCTCGCTAACCCATATACTAACGGTTCGATAAGTAAGGACTTTCGTGATATGTTTGCGCTTAGTACACAAGTGATATAAAATAAACGTAGGATCTAAATGTTCGTACCCATGTTTTCTCCCCCAAGTTTAAAACGTAAGAAAAAGGGGCCGTGAAACTCACCTTAGAGTATGTGCGTAAGAAAGCGAATCTAAAATGCTTGACGACTAACTGCCACCTATAAACACCGGTTTATAAGTGTATGTTCGTGCAAGTTGATACAAACCCTAAGTATCCAAACAATCCCATTGTTTAAGTGTTTGAAAAGAGTTACAAGTTTGACTCATGTTTGACCAAGTTTGACTAAGTTTGACCAAGTTTGACCTGACGACCCGTTGGTGACCCGATTAATGATTTAACGTTTGTTCAGTATAATACTTCTATATTATACACAAATGATCATGCTGTAACACTTAGCAACAAATCCTAATTGTTCTAATCAAACAAGCATGATTTCCGAAAATAGAAAGTTTCCAAAAATAGCAGGTTTCCAAAAATAGAAAGTTTCCAAAAATAGAAAGTTTCAAAAAATAGAAAGTTTCTAAAAATAGCAGGTTTCTATAAATAGCAGGTTTCTATAAATAGCAGGTTTCTATAAATAGAAAGTATGTTCGGGATTTGTGTCTCGTGAAATTATCATTGTTAATATGCTTGTAAGACTACTATAACATGTTCAAGATCGTCCTATCACATAACCATTGCATAGAACTAAACATGTATGTCACAATTCCAAGTAAAGTTTCCACCTTTAGTAACCTATGACTAGCATGCGTGATTTCAACCACCTAACATGTTACAACAGGTTATTGTATCTTAACTAACATGTACCAACCATTAAACCATGTCATGCATGCCAAATTAGCAAGTTCTAACCATTTTTAACAATTAAAGTTTCCTTATTTGGAAAGTTCGTAAAACCGGTTTATGTATTTAAAATCTGATTTCACAATTCATGTCAACATGTATCAAGTAGTTCATAACCATCATCACATCATCCTAATCACTTCTAGTATGCAAGATAGAATTCTCAAAAAGTTTCCATTTTAAGTAACTTGTCCATTACACGTTTCGTTTACACAAGTAACACGTCAATTCGATTCCAAATCCTTCAACTAATATATCTACAACTATATTAATCATAACTCACGTCTAACATGCGATTTCTAAACATCACATAATCAAAAATATTAAATTTTCACCTCGTATGACAACTAGGGTTTCATATAATTTCATAAAATCATCCATACGACATAACAACATCAATCAATTAACCAATTCATTATTATATTTCAAAAATCATCAAGTTTGGATAATCTAGGGTTTCGGTCTAAAAAATAATAATGAAAAAGTGACGGATTTTTATAAAATAACTTACGTAGGAACGTTAGAAATGTCGAGAGGAGTCCAAACACGCGTTCAATTGCGAGATCGGAGATCGAACGGGGGTTCTTTGGCTTGCTTCTTCAATTCGGTCGAAGATGAGGGTGGGGGTGAGGTTCGATCGGCGATGGTGAGGTAGGGTTTATGTTATGTTTTTTTTTTTAAAACTTTATCCTTATCTAGTCCATAATGGGTTTTAAGTTGGCCTGCGGGCTTAATTAAGGCCCATAAGTTAGATTAATTAAATAATAACTTAATTAATAATTAAAACATTCAATATTTATTTTTATAAAACTACTAACTTTTATAAAAATACTAACTACGCTTTACACACGATAAACACGTACGAAAACAATAATATTCACATAATTCACGTAAAGTCACGTAATCACATATAATTCACATAATTTATATTAAATATAAATTATTAAATATTCAATTTATTTATTTTAATTAATCACCAACGTTCCGGGTTTAGACTCGATGCAATGCACGTGTGACTAACTGGGATAACTGAGTTTGAAACGAATAATGTTTGAACTAACGAGGTTTGAGTTAACAGAGTTAACCTGAAAATGCTTGATGTCACAGATTTCTTTTACTTGATTCGCAATAGTCAGTTTTTGTTATGTTTTGTTTCATTTCATCAAAAAAAAAATTAATAAATGAATAATTTTTCTACTACCGAGTCACCACAAAGACTTATATCTCATCCATTTACATCATTTACCAAATATTTAGAAAACAAAGTTCATCCAATTTTATAAATATAGGATGGTGAGAATTCTATCCTCTTTACTATCTATTTTAATGTTTTGGAAAATTTAAATCATTTCTACCTTCACAAATCACATCATAAAACGCTTTTGAACTTATGACCTCTACTTGCGTAGAAACATTATGTTTCTTTTCTATGTTCTGTCCTTTTTAAAAAATAATTAGTTTCATTACAACATCAAAATCATATTAGCAGTTTTTAATCATCACCCATGTGTTGTGTCAAATCCATTTGCATAAAATAGATTTCATTTTTGTTTATACTCTGGCAATTCGTTTAGTTTTTTTTACTACCTCACCCTCCATCCTTTGCTTCGCAAAACGCCACTTATACAACTAACTCATCCAGTTACACTAAACTGCAATGTTTTAATTCATTTTCAATCGATTATCTTTTCGTTGATTCTAAGCTACTTTTTCTTTATAACAACAATTGTTACAAAACTCATCTCTACACTTTTGGAACTTTTCATTACTAGTCTGTGGTTTCATTTCCTACTAAATTCCAGTTATCATGAAAACGCATTCTTACGCTTTCTATACTTTTAAACACCCTAGACTAACGACTTTGGAGTAAACATCATCATCATATATTCTCTTGATTCATATGAATACTAAACATAGCTTTACACTTATTCTACTCACCATTTTATATTTATATAACTTTCATCAGTCCTAGTGATTTATCCAACAACTCGTCTAACTTGATTTACATTATTTTACTCAAGCACTACACCTCTTACTTTGCTCAAATATTCTATTTCCTTTTTAGTATATGCTCGAGTACTTTTGATAGTTCAAATCTTTTCTAATTTTACAGAGATGAATTAATTAATTTTTCAATGAACACTAAAGCATTAAATTACATCAAATTGTTTAAATCCTATTCATTTAGACAACTAAAGTCTTCCAACTCTATTTACATTTTTTTAAAATCTCATAGCTTCTTCATGTTTCACACCTTTCTTGCTCCGTTGCACACCTATACACCACATTTCAAGGAACCCAAAAGTTGAACATGTTCACACATAACAGTTCATAAGGTTTTACTTGTTCATCGAAGAATATCTGACATCCATTCCATAAAAACCTAGCTTTAGACCGACTAAGTGACGTTGTAGCGTTAAAGACCAAAAAAATAAAAAAAAGATAACTTAGCTACTAAACCCCATGACCATCTGCGTCCAAAAAAAAGTATCGTATCAATATGAGCTACCCCATTACCTAGCTAGACAATAATTGTCTGCTTTCCACAAGAAGTTCATAACAAGAAATATATACACGACAAAAGTTATCTTCTCGACCGGAATCGGCTAGGTTAGAAACCAAATTTCTTTGATAACAAAAGCATCAAGACCTTGACTCCCTATGATTATGGTCCAAAACCCGACTTTGGACTAGTCTTCAAAGAGGCTTACTCGATGAACTTATCTTAACTCCTATATCTAACTCTTTCCATGACTCGACATTTTGTGAACTTATCACTAGCCTCGAGTATTGTATACTTGATCGTTTGTTCAAGGAGTCATCGCATACGATAAGAACATCATTTTCTTTAGCCATGGTAGCCAACACAGTTAGCAACGGTTCTCATACACCATAGTGCGATTTCACAGAAATTAGGTCTTTAGTAACACTCCTTTTCGTTAATCTGACTCAACTTTTGTTTATGCTCACAACATCTGGTAGGATGAAGTGATTCACTCCTAGACAAATCCTCTCAATAAAATCTTAATCTAGTCTTCGATGTCGATCTTTCGTTTCACAACACACACGCAATAGGATGGAGTAATTTTCCCTTAGCAATTTAACCTAACAGACATTCTGTATATGTATTCTATAATAAGCATACATCCCACCTAGTCGAGAATGTTGACGTTTAAACTACTTAGTCTTTTAATTGTTTCTACTATCAAATTCTCTAATCAACTGCAACACATATATATATACCGGCATTCCCATACCAATATATGACATCTCGATGTTTCAACTCTTGAAGAGTAACCTCATTTTCAACAGTCCTTACTCTTGTACCTACAAAACAATTGATGATTGGTGGATTCAAATCACGCTTAGTCCCTAAGCCTAGTATAAGTTGTCTCATATCAATGTTCCTTTCTAAAGGAATGCTCAAACATCCACAATTCTTCAAGGACGAACCCATCAAGGACCCTACCAGTTGAATTTCGGGACGAAATTATTTAAACTAGGGGAGACTGTAATATTCGTCAAAATTCCAAGTCATATTTTTGATGTAATATATTTTTAATATAAAATATATAGATATATAAAATTAAATTTTATAGACCTACACGTAATTTTGGACTACAAGCATTAAATGATATCATTATATGAACACGTTGTGATTCACTCTCTCGAAATGAATTAATTCAAAGCATATATATATATATATATGTGTGTGTGTAAATACCCGCAAGCTTCAAACATGTATGCATAAAATTTTATACATGTACCCGTTCGACCAAATATATAATCGCTTAAGACTTATTTGTAAACTCTCTAACCTTTTAAATTAGTTCCATTACTCTCTACACCTACACGTCTAGTTAAAAACATTACATATATATATTCAATTGACACCACATACACGTATATAATTATTGTCATACCTCATATAACTCGCTTTAACCACCTCATTATTACAATACCTCATCTATTTATGACAAGAAACAACACTCCATACTCATCTCTATGTGAACTAGTATATATTTTAAACCCAATTTATTTTTTTTGTTTCCTTGTTCACGAAAGCCCTTGAAACCCAAAAATACATTCCTAAAACTATGAGAATGATTAAATAGTACAAAGCATGGCATGTCCTCTCCTTTTCTTTTGGTTTATGGCTGAATAGGAGCACCCCCATACACAATCTCTTTTGAATCTCATAATATACAAAACATCTCCATGCTTTTTCCTTACATATGTACGATTGAAAAGATGGCCCCCCTTATTCATATTAAACTTTCAAAATACACATACTTATCACTCTTTCTTTCTTTCCTGGATTACGGGCTTCACAAGGACCATACCCATATCAAGATTTCTTATCCAAATTCACAAACCATGCTTATCTTATTCATTTTCCTTCTTGTCTACGTCACAAAAAGAAACCCACATCACATCACTAAATCCAAATAAACAAAACCATAACATTACCTATTATTTCTTTTTCTTCTTCCTAAATTACGACTAGGAGGGGACCCACCCATACAAATATCTACATATCTCATCCTAAACTAAGCCATACTAAAACTCATTATTTCTTCCTTCTTGTCACGACAGATACACTTCCATTTCCAATACAAGGATGCCATACTTTCTCCCATTGACATGAAGTAACACCACACCCAACACCACTATAAATAACCTATTCTTTAGAAATCAAACCACACACTAAAAACTCCATCAACAAAACTTGGTTGAAAGTTCTTGTTCCTGTATTGGATTCGAATTCTACACCTCAAGACAAGTTCAAGCTTCAAGTTCATCTTTGTTCCTTCTCCTAAGTGAGTATGATCATCATCTTTAAACTTATTTTCCATGCCTTTCATACTAAGATTTATACATGTTAAAGTCTCATTTGCTTAACTTTAGAATCACATGCTAAGAAGTTATACATATAAGTAACAATTTCTGTAATGTATATATATACATACAATATGCTATGGACTTTGAGATGGCACAGACACATGATCCTTTCACCTATACATCAAATCCGTGTTTATAGTTTTATAAATTTATAGAAACCAAACTTTGAATCAAGACCCAGTCTCCAACATTTTCGTGTACTATATACATATAAATGACCGTTTCGAACGTTTAACAAACTTAGATTTATAATCCTTCTATATTAAAATCATATTCATGTTTATAGTTTTTGTATATAAAAATCAAGCTTTATATTCAAGACTTATGAAACTAACTATTTAAAATAATGGTTATAATAAGTTAATTTTTATGACTTAACATATATTCACTAGAATCATAGATGATCTTTTTCATACCATAGTTATACAGATTTAGATACATGACTTAAACTAAAAGATGGTTTTTATTTAAGTAATTAGTAGTTAGTATTTAAAAAGTTGAGTAAATGACTTAAAATATATAACCTCATTTTCAAGTATATGTAATTTAGCATTGTCAATAAACGTTGTGTTCCATGTAATAAACCAAGAAATAAAAGTCTAGATATTTTCATGTTAATATAGTCATACACACATTTAAGTTTTCTTAACAAAAACACATGTTCACAAAGTTGTATATGTCAAGACTAAAGATATTATTTCCCAAGACATGTAAATATGTACATATTTTTATAAATTCCAGTTTCATTACAATATATATATAGGGACATGTTCTTTTGAGAATCAACCATATGTTGAGAACCGAAAGAACCGCACAAAACGTGTACATATCGCTTTAGTGAAAAAAGTAAAATTCAACAACAATGTTTTATTTATCTCTTCCCACTCTTAGTTTGAGTTTATCTCCTCTCTCCTTAATTTTTTTAAGAAAAGTATAAAAATATGCATATATGCATTCATTTGTGCATATAGTTTGAGTGCATATATGCATTTAAAAAAACGACCATAAATTCGAGGTTTTTTAAAACCAAACCTTAAACATATTGAAATGTTCATGAATTCTAGTGAATTTATATTATAAATAGAGGAAGAGTTAATACGGTTCTTAACATATTGTTGGTTCTCAAAAGAACATACCCCTATATATATATATAATACTTTCTGTTACTAAAATGACTATGTGTACAATATAAGTTATATACTTATGTTAAAGACATTTATAAATGTTATGTCATCCAAAAATATATGTTACACCTATTTTGTTAAACACCGACCACTTGGGTATATTTTACAAAATCATATTTATGAATCGTTTTTGAATCAAAATAACTAAAACTTTATCTTTTTGCACGAAAGGATCATTAGGCCAAATTAGCTCAAAAACATTATCAAACATTGTAAAATTATATTCATAAAAAGTTGAGAACTCTACAAACTTAGGAACATAATCCGACATTCACAATAAACTTAATTCATAAGACCTTATTAGTATCCTCATAATTTGTAGGATACGTTTAGGTCAAACACAAGCCTACTCGGAGAAATTACTACTCACCATTATCGAAAAGTGAGATCTCGTAGCCCCTTTTTATATTTACTTGTTTTGGGGGAAAACATGCTCACTTATACAAACTTGTTTTCATATATATGTGCCACCCGAAATGTTAATTGTATGAGTTTCACTATCACATTAAGACCCCGTTACACACAACTATTTAACTCATGGATCGAGCCTTGGTTTAATATAGATAGTACTATCGTGATTGACAATCCCCATTCTCTAGTTTGTTGAACGCGTAAATCAACAGACAACTATATTGGATGATTATTACCGAAACAAACAATATGCCTCGTGATAGGGCATGAATACTCATTGGGGCAAACTCAGTCAACATGTTTAGTTGTTGAGGGCTCAAATTGCATTACATTTCCTCCCGCACATACTTCACACTTATTTATAAATGTGAATTTATGAACATTTTTTAACAAACTTGTTGTTTACTCATATATTAAATCTACGAACTCACCAACTTTTTAGTTGACACTTTTTAACATGTTTTTCAGGTAACAATTAATGATTTATAAAGACATCCATGGATAGGAGTACTTGAGGAGAGTTTTACATATTATCTCTTGTTATTTTAGACTAGATTTTGAGGAATTACAAATTTTGTACTTAAATCATATATTAGATATACCTTAAGCTTTTGAATGTAATACAAGTTAGTTTCTCTTGCAAGCAATGTGTTCTCGATTACAGTTTCGTTACATTCCCGTGTTTCCGCTTTAGCGGGGGTGTGACAGTTTTGGACTTGAATGATGATTTTATGATTTTGTAAACAATCTTAGTTGATGATTAAGATGTATATGCATGCTTGAATCTGATTGTGTGATTGATTATTGATTCCTTACGTTGATTGCGGTTGTCTGCCAGTTCAATTAGCGTATCTAGGTCATAGATCTTAGGGTTTGTGATCGTAGCCATAGGAGTTGTCATTGGTTACTTATTTGAATTGAGTGTTCTTCCTAGTTCAATACCCGAGAGGTGAGAATTAGTCGTTTAGTCTTCGTCATTAGGAATTCGAGTATCAACTGTAGGAGAGGAAGTTGGTTTAGGTGTCTAGTTATTGTTGCTATTCTGAATCATAGTTGTTATTCTAGGATTACCCTGTGCATTCTTTGAGTGTATTGTGGACGGTGAGACTGAGAGGTAATCCATCCATTAGGGTACTTGATCATAGTTGGAAATATCTGAGTAGTGATCCAACCATGTGGTGAGTTTAGTACGCTTTAGGTAGCTTAGTTGGTGACACATTGAGAGTGATTAGGGATCCACTAGGTTGTCTTTAGCATTTATCTTTAGAATCCCAGATCCATCTTAGTCCAGAACCGGTAGACGTTGTTCTTTGCAAGTAGGATTCCGACCTAGGTAGTGTTCTTCCCATTCCTGATTTCACCTTAGCTTTCCCTTGATATTTGAATCGTCCTTAGTTTATTGCAGTCTATAGTGATAATAAGTAGTGTAGTAAACCCTCATCAATCAATCTTAAGTCCGAGTCAGAGTTTAGTTTGTTATTCAGTGTCTCTAGGGTTTGATAATTCGGTTTACCATTAAGTTGTGCTACACTCGATAGGTACACTTGCCTGTCAGTGCGGTTTAGTTAGAGGGTATTCCTTTTATTACTTAGGAGTCTAGGTTAGGCTTAGTAGTTTATTTTATAGAACGTCTGGACGACATCAACAACCCATCAGGTCTCTAAGAAGAAGAGCCAGACAAAAGTAAAATGACCGACCTTACACCTTATGACCAACAAGGCAGAAACATAAATCAACAAATCAACAAATGCACCAAATCACATATAGCCAAGGACATATGACTCGGGTATCTGGTAAATAACTAAATATACTGTTAGAACCCCATTTTCATTTGAGTTTGAATTGAGAGGTCCTTCTGAAATTATTCCAGCTTGTATACCACCTAGCTTTTATATATAAATAATATAATGGGATACAATAAAGATTAAAGAATGCCATAAGATTTAGAAGATTTTGTTACATACCATGTTGGCTAGTTAATCCTTCAGACCCAGCCTCCTGAGGTTAGTCATGGACCACATTGGTTAGCTGCTTATGTGGATCCATTGGCCCTTTGGGCTTTGTTGCGCCTTTCGAGCTATTGTCTTCTCGGGTCTTAGATCCTCATCCTCTGTGTTCTTTCCATGAATAAAATATTCTAAGAGTCAAGTTAAAAGGTTCAAAATAAAAGAACCTAAGAATTCATCAATGTGAAAATTGAGCTTAAAACATTGTAATGCTGTTATCTACATTAAGTGGCTCCAAATCACACAAATGCTCAATTAATCTCTTTCCTGTGGTCAAATTCCTACGAATCCTACATCCATCTATCAATGCTCTCAATACCGCTGTGTGCCTTGATATCCTATGTTCATTAATAAAGATCCTTGCTTCATTAAACTTTCCAGCACGCGATAAAAGTGCGACCATTAAAGCACAATGAACCAATTTAGGTGACTTTATGCAATTAAAATAATGCATACGTTCTTCAACCATCCACGACGTGCAACAAGCATAGAGGGCTGTTACATAACTGATTTCATCTATACCAATTGTTGGTATTTTTTGGAATAAGTCATAATGCCTCCACTAAGCAATTTATTTCAAAACTGGCAAGTGTAGGTGGATTTAAAAAGTAACTTGATCCTTGTTGTAAAATAGGTAGTTTTAATTAGCTTATTCTATAATAATACAAACTCCAGAAAAACAATTTTTTAGCCAATAGTTTTTCATAGGGGGTGTTTGATCAGAGGGTATGGGTATGACAGTGTTTGGGCATGTTTAGTTTCAGGATATGTGTTTAAGAGAAAGAGGTTGATACACATAACATGGAATCCCCCATACACACAACAGCTTTCCACCCTTTTATCAAACACATACTCATTCCTGACTGTTAACTAAGACTGGGTAACAGTTTAAGAGACTCCCCAAAGTAATAGTATGTCCGTAACGATTATATTAATGTACAATTAAAGAAACACATACATACCCAGCAAAATCCCACTCAAAAGTAGGGATACTGGATATTGATGTACAATTAAATAAAAAAAAAATACTCTTGAGTCCATAACTTTTAAACTAAAGACTGTACCTGATGCACGAAACCAGATACTCGTCGAACAACAAGCATGTTATGAAAAGCTTTTGATCCCCACTTAAGAAAGGCAAATCTCTCACTGTTTATTTGAAATTCAAGTTCCATATTTGCTTGTACAACATTTTCTGATCTAGCAACATCAACTTGAACTGAATGATCAATCACAAGATCCACTGGAACCTGAAGCAAAAAATCACAATAAAATAAAATAAACTTTTTTTCTACCTTTCTTTTGCAGACAAACATTAAAGCACATAAAAAGGAAGTTACCATAAAGTTGATGTCTTTTTTAAACAGTCACATGGTTACAATGCAGAGTCTTCAGAAGTACAAATTACCCTCAACTTGGTAACAGGAATCAGAAAGTGGGTTCAAATCATGACAGTTGGAAACAAACCACACATTATGAAAAAAGTTGACTAAAAAGTCAATATCTTTATTGGCACAAAGAAGGCAAGTTCTCAATGACTTTCTGCAATTGAAAGTTAATTAAATCCAATAAGATCCTCTAAATAGCAAATGGGCCGCTTTGGGTCGTATACTATCTTAAACGGGTCAAAACAACATTTAGGTAGGGGTGTGCAAACGGGTATACCCGACCCGTACCCGTACCCGTACCCTTTTGATGACAAAATACATACCCGTGACCTGTATAATAGTTAAAAGGATCAGTTAAGGGTCCATGGGTAAACGGGTGAGGGTTCGCGGGTTTTGCGAAGATGGACAAGTATAGTTAACGAATGAGATTATCACATTTTCCACTATGTAATTCAACAACAAATCATTGAAAAACAATTAGGGTCAAGATATATTTAAGGAAAAGGAATCACATGCAAGTTAACGTGATTTTGATTAATTCAAATTATTATTATTATTATTATCATCATCATCATCGGGTATTATAATAAAATTGTAAATAATTATTAAAATATAAACTTATATACATATGCTACACTTTTAATGTTTCTCCTTTCATTTATAATATTTGTAAATATTATAAATGAGAATTATATAATATTTTCACTTATATAATATTTTTAATTATTAAAATAACATATCTTTTAAATTTGGTAAATATAAAAAATATATCACATATTTACATGTTGATCATCACTAAATATTTAATTATGTTTAATATTTTAACGGGTATACGGGTTGTCTTCGGTTTTAGACCCGTACCCGACCCGTACCCTTTTGAGGCTAAATCATAGACCCGTTTACCATACCCTAGTTAGCTTTCACGGTTCCTCACGGGTCGGTTCAAACGGGTTTGACGGGTTTGCCGGATAATACCCGTTAAGTGCTCACCCCTACATTTAGGTAAATGGGAAACGGGTTGTTGAAGTCTATATTCAATCCATACAACCTCCCAAGTTGTTCTATTCAAATATTTAAATTTCTATTATAATTATATTGTTTCTGCAATCGTAATCAGCGCATTAAGTAACTGTAAAAATGGACCAAAAACTGTTTGCGGGTCAACCCAACCTGACTCGCACTAAAACGACCCGTTTTGACCCAAATCTATTTGGAAGGTCATTCATCTAGAAAAATTACCAGCAAAAAGAAACATTTGAAACTAAATTTTATGGAGACAATTCAAAATCCATTTTGCAACTTTGATACAAAAATTGATCTGATCATAATGGGATTTTGACATGTAATAACCTAAATAGGATTAAATAACTAAAAATAGTGCATGACCTAAAATGTAATGAAAGCATACATGTTTATTTAAGCAATTTGATCCATTCAACAGTCAATTATTCAAAAGCAAGTCATGATACATTATAATTTAGGTTTTATATGTTTCATAATACCTTCTTAGTATTCGATCTCATTTTTACATGATATTATAAAAATAAACTCGGATAAGCATTACCTGTGATCACTATGCCAGAAATAAAATGCTAAAGCCTAAAAGCACTTGCTATTGACTCTCTTTTCTTCTGTATAAAGATTTATCACATTGAGAGTGTTATTGTGCATAACATTTTGAATATCATGGGATACTGATGACAGTGTGTTTATTTTGTCGCGGATCATAGCTACTGCCTCATTAACGGTTTCTTCTGAAAGCTGCAAGTGTGGTATCGGTGGTGTAGGTCTGTTTGGAATATTGATTAAGTGAACAGTCAATTTCAAAGCGAACTTTAAAATTGAGGCCTATTTATAAGTTATTATTATTTTTTTATATTATCAAGATTAGTGTATTTGTAATTGTTGGAATAACCACATGCACCTACATAATTTGACTTCATTTTCCATTATTTCTTCTCAAATAAACAGCAGACAATAGATATATTTTGAAAGAGAACACAAACCTTGCAATTTGAATCGTCATGTTGTTCCAAAATCAAAGCTTGAGCCTTGTAAATTCCAAGTGAGACTTCTTTTCAGACAGCAAAAAGTAAAAGATTGCGAGAAAATAAATAAAACCTTTAAGCTGTTCTCTAACACACAAAAAAGTGTTCTTCCATCAGGGTGAAAGGTAACTGAGGGTACTCCTGTCGCCTGGAATCATTAAAAACTTGAAATAACTTACTCAAAAAGGGGAGCAGAAAACCAATTAACTCACAGGGGAGCAGAAAACCAGATAAATTCACTGATACCTGATAAATCAACTTAAAAGGGAGCAGAAACCCAAATAAATCAACTCAAAGGGGAGTAGAAAAATAAATAATTATGCATAACAAAAAAGGGAGCAGATTACCACTGAGCCAATCAAATAAAAGGTTTCCAAATCCCAAAAATTTATAGTCTTGTCTAATGAAACCGGAATCAGGATAAGACATGCATAATAATCTACATTATAAGAATCGAAAAGGCGTCACTGACGGAAGTGCCGAAAATGGAGTAGCCGGTAGACCCAAACTAACTAAAATGCAAAACCAAATTCAAGAACCAAGAATCAAATGTGTTAAATTTATGTTTTCTTTTTCACTTAAATCTCAATAATTGGCCCAAAATCAATCAGCTGTTTCAAAAATGATGGATAAACATATATGATGAACTAGAGTAATATCAGAGGTCTAGTCATTAAACATGATGATAGAAACATTGGTATATATAACACCAAAGATTCATTTAATTAGTGCGTAATTCTAGAACAAAATCATCTACCTTACCTGGCCAACAGAACCAGACCGATAGAGGATGTATTTGGGGCAGACAAATATGAATCAAATGCTACTCCACTTACCTGTAACCTTATTAGAATATGAATGGCGAAAGATCCTCTAAACAGAGTGTAAGAATAACCAAGTAATAATAATAAAATAAAATTACCCATGAACTATGTCCTTCACCCCATGCTACAATTTTCCACTAACCCAACAGGCTTCTATCCTTGAATCTGCTTCAAAACAACCATATGATCACAATAAGAAGAAAATATTTAAAAAAAAGTTCCCCAAAACCTACCATCTACACATTCTTCAATCCCATCAATGACAGTCGATGTCCTCACATCCATTATCTCCTAACACCAGTTTTCTGCCAATACGTGATGGTGAATATGACGAAAAACCTACGATTGATTCTTCAAAACAAAAGATTCGAAATCATGATTGAAACATATAATCGTACCTTTGCTTTGAATAAACTCAATTCAAAATAAAATTAACAAAATCATGAATGAAACATACTTTCGTACCTTTGCTTTGAATCAAATCTATTGTATTAATGGGCGATCGTGAAGGAGACGAAAGACCTACAACTGGTTCTTCAAAACAGGAGAATATGAGTAAATAAAAGAGAACGAATCCAAAATAAAGAAAGAAAATCACTAATTTTCCATTAATTCAAACAAGGGTTCCTAAAATTGGCAATCATCTGTTACAAAACCGAGCTCAAAACCCTAATTACAAGTTTATAAATATGCACATAGAGAGGATCC
Source organism: Smallanthus sonchifolius (assembly GCA_023525975.1). NCBI lineage: Eukaryota > Viridiplantae > Streptophyta > Magnoliopsida > Asterales > Asteraceae > Smallanthus > Smallanthus sonchifolius. The sequence continues at coordinate 74,334,003 of CM042027.1, read as the reverse complement.
GGATGAATTTCCGTATCTGTTGTAGCTCCTGTTCGTTTTCTTCGTTCTCTCCTAGAGAGAGAAGGTAGCAGATGGAAAATCTGAAAGTTGAATGGACATATAAAACGGAAAATCAATTATTGGTGTTGTCGTTACGAATACGAATCGTCTCTGATGAAGGGCCTCTGGCGTTATCGGCGGGATGATGAAGGGCTCCGGCTAGTGAGGGGCGTCTTAAAACCGACGTCTTAATCTCTACTATAGATGTAGATACAGATATAGATATGTTTTTTTAAGTTGACTTAACTAAAACACTTATGAAATTTAACTATTATCTTAGTAATACCTTTTTTTCACCATTACCACCTATCGTTGGTTAAATTCGAGAAAAAAAACTAATCAAGTAACAAATATGCATATATGTTCAATTCAGCTTAGTTAATTTTAAAAATCTTAACATTTTTTTTTTAAATATTCAAAACATTTAAATAATAACAAAATTTGGTTATAGTTAGAAAAAAAAAAATGATTAAGTTTAATGGAATACTAAAGAAATTTGGTTATTATTAAGTGAAATATTCACTCTAAGACTATGCGTTACACCTTCGCTTCATTTTTTCCAGTATCTTTTGTTACATCAACATCAAATCACATCTTTCACCCTATATTATAGCCAACTTTTATCTTTTAATATATTAGAGAGAGAGAGAAGAAAGTGATAAGAGATAAGAGAGAGATAGAGAAAGAGAGAGAAGCAACGATCGATTTATGGAATACGGGAAATATATATCACAGTCGCTTACAAAGACATGGCGGGGGGGTCGGTCGGTGTTGCTGCGAGCCACCACGCGAAACAATTAATCTATAACAATCAATAAACAAGAAGTTAAATAGAAAGCACTATCAACCCTAAAAAAACATTTTTTTTTTCATGGTGTTCATTGATTAAGGCGCAAAGTGGATATAAGAATTCACATATAATAAATTAGAATTTAATTTTTGTTCCTTACGCTTTTGACACCAATTATTGTAAATAGTAATCAAATTTTGATTTTTTACTAGAATTAACAAATCGTATATAGTATGTTTTGTAAATAAAAGAAAAACATAATAAACACGGTTGTACGAATTTCATGTATAACTAAAGGATCGATTTTTTAAAAATTACTCTATTTACGTTCTCTACATGTATCTAATTGAAATTAGTTCTCTCAAACCATATCATCTAATCATTTTCGTCACACATACATTTTATTAACATACTTCATACATTACAATGTTACAAGAAAAAGATAATTCTTATAACATTTCTACAATCCCTTTGTTAACTACCATCATTTTTCAAACATAAATCGTCTAAATTGTAACAACCTTTTAAGCAAAATGATAAGCATAAGGTACAAGCTTTAAAAGCTTGGTCAAAGTTACATTAAAACCCTTATAAAACTTACAACACACCTCTTATACTTTTAAGTAAAGTTATTATTTAAAACATACACTTTTTATATGTTTTTTTTACTTTTTTTTCTATGTGCTTTTTTACTTTTCCCACCCAATCACAAAATATCAAGTTTCCAACTAATATTTTTTTTTTGTTATAACTTTATGACGTGCCTAATTTTATCTCCGTCTCCACATGATTTCGTAATGTCATTTTTAAACCGACAGGTTGTTTTAAACGTTTTTTAAACCGTTCTACGCATATCTCCAAATATACTTATGTGACGTGCTTTTTTTCTTCATTTTCACGGATTTACATTCCCGCTATAATGTGGTGTTTGGTCTTTTTTATTCAAAGCTTCGAATTTTATCAATAGCGTTCATGTTTTATTGTCTTATATAAAGTTACGTCAACGTCTTCTTCAATGTGCAAATTCACTCGAACATAACGTTAGATTCTAAAGAACATAATTTATTATTCATACATAAATTCTCTCTAGAGTCAAATTTCCTCTCCATCTTCCGACGGCGCAAAAGTTAACCGTCTTCATCCGGCGCCATGGACGGCCCTGCAACTCCGTCGAAGAACCCTAACGGCGCCTCCAAGTTCCTCCTCGATCTTCCCTCCAAAGGCCTATTCTCATCGCCTGTCATTTCTTCCAATTTGGTACTTCTTCATAAACCCTAATTGTCCTAATTTCGATTTAATCGGTCTATTTACACTTCCGATGATGTAGAATGCGTATTGAACTTTTGATTTGACTGATGACATTACGGTAGAATGAATTTGATGAAATGTAACTCGTATGTTTTTCAATTAGGGTTTGTTGATTGTGTAACTTGTATGAATTGAACTTGCTTGACTTTTGCAGTTAAAGAACTATCATTTTAAACTTGTGATTAGTTATTATTTTATTAAATACCTTCAAATTGACACACTACAATGTTAAATGTGTATAGAGATAAAACTGATTGAATATGCTTCAAAGAGTTAGTTCTTTGCACCTTTGGTATGAATTTCTTTTCTTGTTTTGAATTTATGTGATTACGCAGGGTGGAATGCGCGTCTATGTAACTGATCATGACACATCACCTCCAGGTCAGCTTCAAAAATCTATCTTGTTACCATATGCAAATGACACAATAAACTAATAAAGACTCAATTTTATTTACCATCATGGTTGATGGTGATCATCCGTAGTATCCTTAAAAGGTTGTCTAGTAAATATGATAATAACAGTAAAGAAATTTTGAAGGTGGCGTGTTCAATTGTAAGAGTTGACTCGATGTTTCTTTTACTCAGAAAGTCAACATATAAAGACGGATCAAGTGAACATACTGATTAGATCGCTTTTGCTTAAGCAACAGCAGAAGGGTGGACCAAATTCAAAGGGGTCAAAGAGTGTAGGCACAAATGAGAACTCAAGAAAGAGGTATTTCATATTTGTTATGCCTACTTTTTTAATTTTTAAATCTTATTTTAATGTCTTGAGATATGCCTTCAAGGTGTTCAGTGTTTAGTTATTCTTGTTTATTGTTTATTAATCATATTATTGTTCTGTCTGCAGGGCCCCAGAAAGAGCTGCAGATGGTAGGGCTTCTGCTAAGAGAGCGGCAGTGACCACCCAAAATGGTATGCATCAAGATTCGATATGCGGTTTAATTATATGACTTTAGATTTGAGGTGGGACATGGGCGGGCTAGGTAATGAGTCAAAATAGGTTTGGGTCAAAATGAGTAATTGTTAAGCATGGGTTGGAACTTATCCGATCATCTTGCCAAATTTTTTTCCTTAAATAGTTAAAGCGTGTTCAGAAAAAAAAACTATATCATTTCAATAATTATGTATTATTTTTTTAGTAAAATATTTTAGGAGGTTTTATGCCAGTTAAACCTTGTAATATGATTGTATTAGATTGTTATTGTGTGTTTAGGGTTTACATAAAGAGGTGTTTATATAGAACACCATATTACAAGTCTAGTCCCTATACTATATCACTTAGTCTAATATTCCCCCGCAAACTAAGCTCGGGAGAGATTTAGGTTGAAAATATAAAAACATAAAACTAAAAAGATAGTTGATCTTCTCCTTCTCCACCATGCTTTCGCCCGTCACACACATTTTTTTTTTCTTTTTTTTTCTTTTTACAGCAATGGTAAATGGGATCAAAGGCCCAATCGAAAACTTCATTAGGAAAACCCTTATCTTCTTCAGGCCATCACCACTTCGTCGGTCGCCGGAGTTCTTCAACAACTATGGGTTTGTTCCCTTTTTTTTTTCCTCCCTTATTGTAGATCTCTATATTTTTTTTGCAACCCTCGAATAAACGGAACTGAAAGCATTGTGGCTTTCGCGAGGCGCACGTCGTCGGAAAAAACGACCACTGTTGTATAGTGGCGGCGACGGGGAGGAGTTAGGGTTTAGGGCGGCGACGGTGGTGTTTGTGGTGGCGGATAGGGTACGCCGCTGTGGCGGCTAGGGTTCCGTTGTGGCGGCTAGGGTGCTGCTGTGGCGGCTAGGGTTCCGCCGCTGTGGCGGCTAGGGTTCCGCCGTGGGTGGAGGCGGCAGTGGTGGTTGACGGCGGCAGTAGGAGTGGATAGAGAAAAAAAAAGAGAACTGTAGCGGCGCACTGTAGCACGGTACTGTAGCGGCGGCGGCACTGTAGCGGCAGCGGCAGTAAATTTTTAGGGTTGGATCAAAAGACATCAGCGGAGGTTTGTTGTGGTGGTGGGTAGGGCGGCGGCCAGCCGCCCCTCCGGCGGTGTTTTCCGGTGATTGAGCTCTAGCTCTGATACCAAGTTAAACCTTGTAATATGATTGTATTAGAATGTGATTGTGTGTTTAGGGTTTACATAAAGAGGTGTTATATAGAACACCATATTACAAGTCTAGTCCCTATACTATATCACTTAGTCTAATAATGCCTAAAAAACAAACTCTGGGTGACTTGTGATGCACTTGACCTATTTCCTTGCAAGCTAGTTTTTATTTTACCTTTTTGACCGGCTAATCGGAACTGACACATTCGTAAGTACACGGGTCGAATTTGCCACCTCTACTTTAAACACAATGAATCGATTGATTCATTTGTTAATACTGTGGCAAAATTTTTTATTATGATGCATTTAGTGACATGGTTAATTGTTTATAATTTCATGCATTTCTCTACTATCGAGTACATTTTTTCATCATGTAGAGGGTTCAAAATCAAAATTACCTGAAAATCTCCAAAGTTTGACCGTTGAGAGACTTCGTGCACTTTTGAAGGACAGAGGCCTTTCTGTAAGAGGGAAGAAGGTATGCAACTTGCATTACGTATCTTTTCTACACTGTTGAATGATTCAGATTTTTATTGCATTTAATAATCACATGAATTTTTTATTAGTATCTTACCATCAGTCTATACATACAAAACTGGGATAATCTTAGGGGGTTTAGTTTAAGGTCTAGCATAAAATACACACTATGGATGGCTAATTGACAAAAAAGGATTTCAATGTTTGACTTAATGCCTAGCATTTAATACACACTAGGCTCATCACCATGATATAAATTTAGGGGCTAAACTTGGTGTTCAATTTTTCTGTATAAACTATTAATTAATATAATTATTTTCTTGAATGTAAATAGTTTTCTATTTATTACATATTTTCATTGTTTTATAAACTGATAATTGTAGCCAAACTATCGCTTAATCACATAAGTGGGAATTTAAAGGGGTGTTTAAGTGAGAACAAAAGAAGTTGATTTGAATATATAAAAACATAGTTTTGTCCAGATTATGTAAACACATAAGAATTTGAAACTTTGGTAACGTTGACACAGTCACTTGATTTTGAATCACTGTTTCATACTTGTAAAGGATCCGTAAATTTTTCCCAATTAAGAAATGATGATCAATGAGCAGTTAAAAACAACTTGAGTAAATTCGATTGATGTGCATTTATAATTCAAGGATTAGTTGCTTCACTATGCCAAAACATTACCTAATACATACCGGTTCATACAGAAAAGTTTAAACCCCAAGCCAGCTAACTGGACCATGATATATATTATATAGAAACTACAATCAGCTAACTAGTCAATAAGACTAATCCCCATTAATTCTTGGCTACCTTTCCATTTCTTTTTCACTGTATAATATATATATATATATATATATATATATATATATATATATATATATATAGAAACTACAATCAGCTAACTAGTGAACCATTTACGGTCATGGGGTTATTGCCTATTAACTACTAAATGAATCGAAAATTACTATTAAACCCCTTACTAATACTCCTTCCTCAAACATTCTTGACCTCAAGATTTACAAGAAAACAAGACTCTATAAGAAAGAATAAACAAACTTTATTGAACTCAACCCCTTATTCTTCACTGCTGCAACTGTGATTGCTCTTCTTATCCAACTTCTACCATCAAAGCCTCTCTCTTTTCATCATCAACTTCTATAACAAACAACTGCTTCTCCTTGCGTTTCTTACCTGGAGTAAACTTGTCTGTGCGCCTAAAACACTACCCATTTGCTCTCTTGACCTCAAATTCTTTGCTTTTCAATTTCTTGGAACCTGTTGCTTTACTCTTGAATGGCGGAATTGGTAACAGTGGCAACTTTGCAGCAATAGTAGGTGGTGCAATCATGGGTTGCTTCATATTAGTTTGACAAGACCGTGCATGTTCTGTCCTTGATTGTTGCTTAAAGCAGTAACTGCATTATCTTGCATCTTTGCTAGTGCATTAGCTTCCCTTAACATCTTTGGCTTGAACATTTTTACCGTAAACTTGATCTCCGGCTTCAACCCCTTCAAGAAAATGCTTACTCCGTACTCCTCACATATATTGATTCTATTAAGTAAGACATCAAAGGACTGGCAAAAATATTTGAGAGACCCTGTTTGAGTAAACGAAGTCAACTCCTCCATGGCATCTTCTAGCATGGTATCTGAAAATCTTGCAGTAATTGCTCTTACTGTTATGATTGTTATCGCCTATTAACTGATAATCCAAATATCCAATCGACAACTACCATTAAACCCTAATAACTTTGTATCGTAACAAGCCAGGGCTGGCTATATTTGGTTTGGTTTTTGGGTTCGTCCGGACTCTTTGGGCCGAATCAAACTAGGACCAAAAATAAAAAATTGGAACCGAGAATCAGACTGTAGAGTACCTGTGCAGTGTCGGTTCAGTAGCGGTTTAGAACCGGTTTTGTGCCTAACCCTCGACTCAAACTTTTAGGCTAGTGAACAAATTTAATATCTTGGCGAAACAATGCTGTTTCATTTATATAAAAGAAAAGGTGGGGTTTTCGACAGGACTGAACACTTTTTTTTCAGAAACAGAGAACCAGACCATATAGGTTTTTGGTTCAGTTTGGTTTCAATGGTTTGGCCTGAGTTCCATACCCCTAGCTGAAACCGAACTAGTTTTTAAACTGAAGCAGCTTCATTATATATATATATAGGGGTGAGTTCACTAGAAAACTCATTTTCATAAGACAACCAAAAAACTCCTACTGCATATGTGTAGTACACCCAAAAACCCAACCCAACCCTAAAAATCTAAACCCCCTCACCCCACCTCCACCCAAAAACCTAAACCCACCCCACCCACCCCCCAAAAATCTAAACCCTCCACCCACCCCCCAAAAACCTAAACCCCCTCACCCCACCCCTCCAAAAACCTAAACTAAACCCAAAAACTAAACCAAAAAGTCTAACCCACCCCCAAAAACCTAAACCCCCACCCAAAAACCTAACCCCACCCCACCTACCCCCTCACCCACCCCCCAAAAACCTAAACCCCCCACCCACCCCCACCCCTCCCCACCCCTCCCCACCCCACCCCACCAAAAACCTAACCTAAAAGCTAAACTAAACCCAAAAGTTAAACCCACTACTTTTCGAGTTTTTTTTTTTTTTTTTTGAGCAAGGACGATGTGGGAAACAAGGTCTCCGAAGCAGTTTTTTATTTTTGATCTATTTTTTGAGTTATGATTTTTTTATTATTTTTTTTTACCTTTAATAATTAGTTTTTTGGTTTTCTCATGAACATTGAGTTTTCTCATGATTCTTCCCCTATATATATATATATGTAATAATAATAATAATAATAATATGTTGAGAACAACATAATGCATTTGTACATGGTGCATAAAAGATAGTCAGAAGTAGTGAGAGCGAAACATAGGCGGTTACATAACCGTCTTGTGTATCACATTCGGTACAAATGCATTATGCAGCTCACAGTTCTCAATATATTATTGGTCTGAAACTAATGTCCTCCTCTCTATCTATATATGTATGTGAGTGAATACGAGGTTGTGTAACATCTAAGCTTAGATGCGAAACCTTAAAAACTACGTCACTTTATTAAAAAATTCTACAAAATTACTCCTATTTAGTAAATTAAAATCTCTATAAATAGAAACAAATAATAAAATTAAACTGGTTTTGCAATTTCTGTCCACAACATCACATCGAATTTCTTATGGTATCTCCCTGCTTCTAATAAATTCACTATAAAATCACATTATCTCTCCACCTTCCCTGCACAAGCAAGACGTTTACAGAGTTTTTTCCATCATGCCATTTGTCATGAAAATCAATGGTTTCAAGCACAACTTTAATCTATATCTATATCTATATCTATATCTATACTGTATAATAAATAAAGGTTTTGGTAAGACACTTGTCACTCTCTTATGCATCCTCATCTTTGTTTTCCCGCCCATCTCTCCTATAAATTATACAAGTTTTCTTTAATTGTTTTTTTATATATTGTTTTGTTTCTCACCCCTGTCTTATTAAATAATAATGATTTTTATAATTCTTTTTATAAAACGTTTTTATTTAAAAAAGTAGGTTTGTTCATAAAACATTTTTATAAATTGAACATTTCTTTCGTTTTTTTATATAATATTTTTAAAAAATAACTGTATAACGTTTCTAGAATTTTCAATATTATGGAAACATCATTTTGAATACTTAACTTTCAAATTATTGAATATTATGAATTATAATTTTTTTTTCATTTTCAATATTATTGATTTATTACTTAAAGTCGTTACTTATACATAATTTCAGTCTTGAGAAATTCTTATAATTCTATGAATTTTGTTATTTTTATTGTTTAACTCGTGTAGTACACGGGAATCTAACCTAGTTAATAATAAAAAAAACCCAATTTTATTTTTCATTGATAGTATTAATGTTAACGACTAACGAATGGAGGTGTAGATACTTGTGAGATTTTTGGCATGCAACTCATTGATATAATCATGTCATGGGTTATTTAAGTGGATTTTGTTGAAGCTGTTTTTAAGAGATTTTAAATAAAACGATGTAGTTTTGACTATACTGGATGCCCAACAACACCATATTCACTCTTACTATACACACACATTGTTTCAAATTATAAAACCCTCAAGTTTGTATTTGGTTCATGGTCTGGTTTTTTGTTTTCATCTCCATGATATTCCATTTTTCATTTTTATACCAATTTTGACCCGTGATGGGGTTTGTGGTGATAGGATGAACTGATTGGACGGTTGAGATCTACTACTGGTTCAGCAAGCTCATCTGCAGCTAACCCATTGTAAGGTCCTGCAATCAATATATATGGCAAGTGTACTCTCACTCTTACTGGGCCCAAGTTGCTATATATGCTTTAAGCTTTTGAAATGGGTTGCCTCTTCAACTGTTATTTAATTAGAATTCTTGTGCATGTGGATTCTGAACTTGTACCTGCACATGGGTTTGTACTGTACAACTCCAGTAGTTATTTTGATTCTCATGTAATACTACATTTAGTGTTGTTAATCCGCGGGTTTATACCAAACATTATTTCTTACATGAACCTGAGAAACTACTATGAATGAACATGACCCAACCTGACCTGACCTGTCACTATACAGTATATTATTTATCTGGTCTTGTTTATACCAAATCTGTCAATAAAAATGCTAGAATATTGACACGAAAATAACATAATACCCTGGTTTGTTTATACTGAATCGTTCCTTTGATAGCTCGATATAAGGGTATTTTTGTCTTTTCATAAAAAAAGTAGGGTGTACATGTCATTTGTCATTTTTACCTATACCGGTGACCTATAAAGTAGTTTTAATTTATTAGATAGGAAAAAGTTTGTACATGAGTCACTTTCACATATGTTGTCCTATAAGTTATGGTCTACTTTTTGTTAATGTGTTAGGCATGATTCAAAAAATCAAAACTAATACTTTTCAATTCATGACCTAATTCTTAGGTAGGGTTTGGTATGGTAAGTTTTAACATTTAATAAAAAATACATGTTTTTTCTCAAAAGTAGCAAGTCTCTATTATAGTTATTATATCTGAGTTGTTATATTTCTATTTTGTTTTAACTTTCTAAATATGCAAATGTAAAATTTCAGTCTTTTCTTAATGTTATAAAAAAATAGAAGTAAAATTATATTCAATATTTAAATAAATTTTGAAAACCGATAAACACACTAATATGCATGTAACCTTTATACTAATAAAAAAAAGTAACAGGTTGAAAAAGATTTTAAAAATTATCTTGACATAATTTATAACTCTTACGTTAAAAGTATATTTTTTAAAGACATATTTTGACGAACATATGTTTTAACATATTACATTATATTTTGTTTGACCCGTGTAGGATTAGGTTTAGGTAAAAAAGATTCTATTTCTAAGAAGGGTAAGAGGGATTTATGGTCATTAGATCAAATTGTAGAAAAGATTTAATGGTTGAGATTAAATTGTAGGAGAAAAAGTTGTTGAAAGAGTATTTTAGTGTTGGTCAATTTTGTTGACTTTTTATCAAGTTCCCCCTCATTTTAAAACGTTCATAACTTTTACATACGACATTATTTTTTTTAAAAAAATACATAATAAAAACGAGCGTTTTTTTATCTTTAAAACGAGTATAGTGTCGTTATAAACAAAAATGAATTTTTTTACGTTTTCCAGCTCATTGTGTAATTAGTCAGGTCAATGTATAATACAATTTGATTGTGTAATACAACTTTATTGTGTAATACAAGTTCATTGTGTAATACAAGTTCATTGTGTTATATGTATTTATCATTGTGTTTTACGTTTTCCAGCTCATTATGTGATTAGTCAGGTCATTGTGTAATACAAGTTCATTGTGTAATACAAGTTCATTGTGTAATACACAATGACCATTATGTCATCCCTTTAAAAACAATAAAATGACACATGTCAAGCCCAGAATCCTTTTTACCCTTCTTATTTTTTAAATTATTTTTACTATAACCTAACCCGACCTGTGTAATACATGGGTTCCTAACCTAGTAAAATATAAATAAATAAAATGGTTTAGTTTTTTAAAACATGCCACTTTTAATATGATACTTTAAATGGATAATGAAAAACATTTAGTTGCGTTTATTGATCGTTGAAACTGATCAAGCCACTCAAAATAAAACAAAATTTGACAGTTCAACCAGTTTAAAATATATACATTTCAGTTTACAATTAACGGTTTGAAAAATTGGGTTTAGCTATTTGATTTCAAACCGATCTATAATATAATATAGACCGAACTGGTTGTTTTTATTTTTATCATTACGTTATACACTTATATTTGTTTAATCCACAAGCCCTAAAAAAATATCTAACTTTAAATTTGAACTTGTGTATGGAACTGTCATATCAAAAACTATTATTTTATTGGTTACTTATCATGTTTTGGCATCTCTCCAATACTTCACTTTGAAAGACTTCAAAAAACCCACAAAGTCATCATCTATGCAACATGTGGACGGTTTGGTCAAACTTGTACGGACACAGAGCCACGACATCGGATTTGGCCACTCATTAAGGCCCATTAGGGATCAAAGTATGCATATTAAGATGACAAAAACTTTACGACATCATATTTCAACTCTTGAACACGATGGCATCAAAATATCGTCTTAGAAGACATGTGAGACCGTATAATGGTTGTTGGATGTATGCAATTAATCGTATTTAAGATAAATTTAAGGGGTTAAGTGGACATGTCCGTTTCAAAATCAATGATATGATGAGGACTGTGGGAACTGTATAAAACAATTGTACATAGTGCATAAAAGATAAAAGAAATTTTTGGGGTCGATTAAAATTTTATGGGTGTCGGCCGAACCCTAGTATATATGGCAGGGGTGGATCTAGCATAGGGGCAGGGGTACCTGTCGCTACCCCTCAACTTTCGACGCATAATAGAATTTTTTTTAACTGTTTTATATTTTTCGATATTCTTGAACGAAATTTTAGATACCCTTAAATTTTTCTTACAAACAAATAAATTTTTCTTACAAACAAATCCCTACACTAACCTTTAAATTTTATAAAAATCATAACACTTTATAAAAACCCAAGAAATTTTATTAAAACATTATTGTACTAATTAAACTTGGCATTTGGGCTTTAATTAAACATTTGGGTTTAATTTAAAGCCCAAATGTTTAAATAAAAATCATCACACTTTATAAAACCCAAATCCTTATTAAGGTATTCTACTAATTTTGATTTAGGGTTTATATGTGCAATTGGACTTTAGAATAGAGTTTAGTTATTATTTTTAGTTGTTATAACAACTTGTTATTGTGTATTTGATATTTTGATTATAGGAAAGATAAAGCCACCTATTGTTAATTATCACCCTAATCAAGTAGATTAAGTACGCAAGTTTTTTTTTTGTTTCATTTACTTGAATATAAAAAAAAAAATTGTTTCATTTACTTCAATACAAAAAAAATTGTTTCATTTACTTGAATGCACGGAAAAAAAAATTTTAGCCCGATACCCCTGAATTTTTTTCTAAATCCGCCACTGGTATATGGGTAGGTCCTCCAATGCCTGCATACACATCTATACTACATAATAAACAAGTAAAATAGGAGGACACTTGTCACAATTCTAGGCTTCCTCATTCTCATTTCCCGCCTCTCTCTCCTATTAATAATCAACCTCACTATTTTAGTCAACTAAATTAATTATTTTTTCAATTTTTATCTACACATTTTTTAATTTAAAAATGTGTTTATCATCAATTAATTTGCTCAATCATATTTTTATGAACTCTACAAAATGAAACAATTTTATAGCCAACTAGGAATCAAATAAAAAGCTTTTAATCATATATTTACATATTTACATTGTTCCATTTTGGTGAGTGTACGTATGTGTTAAAAGATCACGTTATATTTTATTCAACACATGTAATACATGGGTTTTAAAAACATAAACTTTTTATTACTATGTATTTAACATTACATTAATTCAACCCGTGTAATACACGGGAATCTAACCTAGTGTATCTATATATATATAAACATACACATAATATGCATTTGTAGTAACACAAATACTTGACGTATGTAATTACTATGCACCGAAAGGTAAGGTAAGAAAGTCTTATCTTTAGGTGACACTATTTAATGTATATTCTCTATCTTCATTGGTCCCAACTTATTCGACGGGTGAAATCTCAACACGCCCATATTATTTAAAAGTGAAAAATAACATGTTTGATTTTATCATTTATTATATCAGAATGTTTTATAAAAGTTATGAATATATATATTCTATTAAAAAGTAATCAAATGTATCACGCATTCGATGATTTCTTTTTCAAATTTAAGACCCGTATGCATAGATACATATGGCGTAATCACACACATGTGCCCAAATTACGAGTTATTTGATAAAGACATTGCTATCACTATGTATGAGGGGCTTCTGGACGGCGAGTGGCTATAAGTTCTTCTTTTTAATCATAAAATATCACATTAGAGACTTTTAAATATTAAATAAAAAGATATTTCTATTTATTTTTTTAATCATAAATATCATATTTTTCAGTTTTAAAACGTTACACCATAAAATCCAAAGCTTTTTTGTTTACAAATTGTTGAATCTTGCTATATTATCTTTTAAGAAAACTGTTTTTTTAAACTGGTTTAGAATGGTGCATTTAACCTTATTATAACGATGAGTTTAATTCAGTTACAATGATGTTTGATTCTTTTATAATAATGAGTTTTTGATGCGATGTCGGTTATAACGATGCGTCCAATTACAACGCCATGTTAAATTTTTCAGGTTTGATTCATTGTTGTAATGAGTTTTGATTATGCGAGTTTCCTCATTACAATGGTGTGCCTAATTGTTACAATCGTGTGTTTGACTTTGCGTATATTATTGTAAAAATGTTTGTAACATGACAGAAATACCATTTCCCCTAAAAAAAAGTTATTACATTAGGAGCGGTAATTAGCCTTAATATTGAAAAGGGTTATCTTTAGTAATTAAAAGGGGGCCTATGAAGAAAAAAAAGACTTTGTTCGTGAGTTTCACCAGATAATACAGTGGTTTACATTTGGCGGGTTTAAATAAACTCTACTTGGACCATTTTTAAGCTAAAACATTCTCTTCCGTTATTTTGATATTAACAAACTAGGTTATATACCCATGTATTACATGGGTTTATTTAATCTATATCTATACTATATAATAAATAAATGTTTTCAGTGCCACGTGTCGCCTCCATATTGATTCTCATCATTTTTTTATCGCCTCTCTCTTTTATTTAATGTACTTCTATCTTATTTAATGCACTTCTATCCCTTATTATAAGAAATTTTAAAAATTAATTATGTAACTTTTATTTCAATCAAATAATAAATGAAAGTCAAATTACATTAAATATTAACGTATTTTTGAAACCCAATTATATATTAATTTTTACATACTTTGAGTTTGTTTCTATCCTTAGTATATGTAATATATTTTTACACCTGTAAAATATAAATATAAAGATTTAAAAATTTTATTTATTGATATTTTTCAACCCGTGTGTAGACACGGGATCTAAACTAGTAGAAAAATAAAAGTATAATAAATAAAAAAAATTGTTTCCTTAATTATGTAATAATCATAATTCAAGTTTTATATTATTTTTTCTAAATTTTTTTAACATAATTAGATCTTAAAGTTTAAGCTTACTTAAAATAAAAAAAATTAGAAAATTTTGATGATTACACGTGACATTTTTAAAATCATTTATTAAAATAAGGATATGAGTATTAGAAGTTCACTAGGGTGAGAACAAAGCTAATTCAGTGGGAAATGAATACCTTTATCATTAACTATTATAATTTTAGTATTTAGTATATGGTCAAATCAAATCTTTGATGAGCATATGTTAAGTTCTTAAATATAATATAATCAAATTCCTTTAGTCAAAAATCTATATTACACTTGTTTTCTTGCATATATCTTTGAAAAAGAAAATGAGAAAAAAACATGTTAGTTTAAGAAGAAAAAATGTTATTTGAGAATAACTTAAATTTGTTATTTACGGAAATGAAAAGTTTTACAGATATTTTTAAATGATAAATAGAATCTTTTTACCTTTCTAAGAAATTGGGCTATATTATATGTAAATAATATTGGGGTCTTTCTAGAAAACGAGTTATATTAGTTACATAACTAATTTGAATAATCAAACTCTACTTAATTTCCTTTTCAATCTTCTTGAAATATCTATTTATCTCACGATTTGGTAACACAATTGTAGTTAAACATAATCGTCATTGGTGGTTAAGAAACTACATATAGCTAGTTGGTGATTATCGTGTTTTTTTAACTGCAAATTGCATTATGACCGGCCAACCAGCAAGAACCTAGGGCCAAACAACAAGGAAATTAAAAATTGAAATTACACCAATCCTTCCACAAGACTGAATTACAAGGCGATCTATTTTTAATCCAAATGAAACCCAACTATTTGATATCCTCCACAATCTTAGAAACCCTATGATGAATGTTTGAGAAAATAACTTCATTTCTTGCCTTCCAAATGCACTAACAAGCTGATGTAAGGTCAAATGTCCTTTGTTTAAGTGTCGGTTTTGTATAGTTTTATGCGTTTTACTTTGTTTATAGAGTAGGTTTTACGCTGTACTTTGTAGTTGTGTCCATAACAGGTTTTGAGTGCTAAATGATCGGATAATGAAGTACAATGGAGAAGGCATGAAAGTACAGGGGTTGAAAGTGTAAAAAGTCAAGTTTCTTGGAAAACCATGTCTTTGCGGTACGCGAAGACTGAGGGGAAACATTTCGCAATACGCGAGAAACTAGAAAACCAGCCTCGACTGTTTTGTTCTTCGCGCCACGCGAAGATTTGAGAATGAACGTTCGTGACACGCGAGGATCGGCCGAAACAGGAAAAAAACCCTAATTCTAATTAAAAGGAAATCTAGCCCCCATTCTCAGATATCTTTTCTTCCAACCGTTTTCAGAGCCAGGAGGGGCGATTTTGATAGGAAAGAGCAGTTCCGGATCAAATATTGAAGCTATGCTCGTGTGCCTTACAAGCATGCATGTGGCTTCCTCCCGACGGATGGTTCGTTTAGGTTTCTTGTGTTAATCAGTTGTTTGTATGTTTGGATCTTGTTAGTTTCTGACAATAACTTGAAAGATTGATGTATGAGCTGATTTGTACAATTTATTTGAATGCCTTGAGCTTGCTTACTTTACAACTGTGTTCGGTTGATGACAAAACTTTGTAGCAAGGTTGAGTGACTAAAGTAGGTAATTTGGTGTTTATAAATTGAGTATTTGAATTGTACTAGCTGTGACGAGCTTGTCGTATAGGTTGCTGACAACAACTTATCTTCAATTACTATTTCAACTTATTTACCAACACTATATCTATGTGGTGTCCATTGAATGACTGAGTATTGTATAAGTCTAGAACCTGAAGTTTGGGAGGGAGTTACATCTTATTTGATCTGTGTTTTCATTCTAATTTATCAAACTAAGCAATTGAACTATCAACTGATTCCTCGTGGATACGATACTCTTCTTACCCTTACTAGTTAAGTGTTTAAGGATTGTTTTTGACCGATCAAACGACATCAATCACAAGCCGTCATAATGATCCCATGCATGACCTTTTTCATCTTACAGCTGAGCGGGACTGTTTTATGCAAAGAGAGAAGATCCTGAACTGAAAAAAAAACGTAGATTGGAGGGATGCCACATCACAAACTAATACATTACCAGATCACAAGGGCTAATTGGCAAGAATTAAGCAAGTGAACAACATCTTCATCCCCACATAACCCACAAGCCACCGTGTCCACATGAATGTTTCGATTGCTTAAAGCTAAAAGAGTTGGTAACCGGTTTAAGAGCGGTGATTATAGTATTTTTTTTAAGGCAACTTTTATATTAACACGAAACTATCTAAAGCAGGGCCGAGCAAAACACAGTAAGAACAAAACTACATTAGAAATCAAAATTACACCAATTACTCAAGGAAATGGACTTGTGGTGATTATAGTTAAATACTTTATTTTTAGTTTTGTATTTTACAACATAATTACTAACCACATGCAGGATTAAGTGAAGATACGGTCAATATTTTCTTATAGTAACTTAGGGAGAGGATTAAATAAGAAGTTGTTTTCGGCTAAGAACTCTAAGAAGTTCGATGAGACGGTTCCAACGCCGCTCGAATGAGCTCAATCGGAGTTCGTTTGACCCACTTCTTAGGGTTTCTTAGCGAAAAACCACTTCTTAGCGAAACCTTCCCCTAGTAACTTATATCTAAAGATCTTTTTTATGATAGTTCGTGCTTTGTACTTTGATTCCTTTTTAGTAATTTATATATATATATATTTTTATGATAACTCGTGCTTTGTGTTGGATTCCTTACTTTATTTACTGAGATATACAACCAATTGAAAAGAATATTATTACTTTATATCCCAAAATTATTACTTTTTAAAATCGTACACTATATAAACCTATTACTTTTTTTTTGTAATTTATTTATTTATAATAATCCGTGTTTTGTGTTTGGATTCTTTAATAAGTGAGACAACTAGCAATGGAAAAGTACATTGAAATTATAGACCAACAACTTAAAAAGTAAATATTCATGTATTTTAACACGTGTTTCTAATGTCTAAAAAAAATGAACTCTACGTATTGCGGCATGAATGAAAAACGTGTGTTTTTAATTAATACTTGTGTTATAAAGAGTAAACCATAAGTCTCTAAGTGGCATCTCAACTTCACTTCACCACCGTTACATACAACCACCACCATCAACCACCACTCCCCCACCATCAACTACCACTCAACCATTATGCTTTTCCTCTCTCTCCATTTCCTCTCTCTTCTCTTTGTACTTGTGTACTTGTTTTCCTTGCTTCGAATCCTGATAATGTCCACCACCAACACCACCACCGCGGATAACGGGCATAGTTCATATCCCGTCATTGGTTCATTTATCTCTTTCCACCGGAATAGCCACCGGCTCATCCATTGGTTCACGGACCTCCTATCGGTGTCACCATCGCAAACACTCGTCCTCACTCGATTTGGTAGCCGGAAAAACCAAATGATCGTAACCGCGAATCCTGCTAACATCGAGCACATTCTAAAAACACTATTTGAAAACTACCCGAAAGGAAAACCCTTCACGGATCTCCTCGGAAACTTCCTCGGAATGGGGATATTTAACGTCGACGGCGAGCTTTGGAGCACCCAACGCAAGTTAGCAAGTCACGAGTTTAGCGCGAAATCGTTGCGTGAGTTCGTGGTGAGTGTTCTAGAAGAAGAAGTGACGAACCGGCTTATTCCGTTACTCGAAAACGCGGTTCAAAACGATGACGTGTTGGACATGCAAGACGTCCTTAGAAGGTTGGCTTTTGATACCATTTGTAAAATATCATTAGGGTGGGACCCATGTTGTTTGGATCACACCCGATCTGTTTCGCCACTGGCATCAGCATTTGATGCAGCGGCGGAAGCCAGCGCCTTGCGTGGTAGGGCGTTGGCGAGCTGGGTGTGGAAGGCAAAAAGGATGTTGAATATAGGAAGTGAGCGGAAACTAAAAGAAGCTGTCGGAGTTGTTCACCGAGCCGTTAACGAGATAATCCGTGAACGGCGGGAACAAATGGACGGAAGCGATAACAATCGAGATTTGTTATCGCGGTTCATCTCCGCCGGTCACCATGACGATCTCGTGAGGGACATGGTAATAAGCTTTCTGATGGCCGGAAGAGACACGACATCTGCAGCGATGACGTGGCTCTTCTGGCTGTTGAAAAAGCACCCAGCCATCGAGAAAGATGTCGTGAAAGACGTCGTCTTTACAATCAAAGACGACAATAAACCAATCGACTTCGATGGTTTGAAAAAAATGGATTATTTGAAAGCGTGTTTATGCGAATCAATGAGGTTGTATCCTCCCGTGGTGTGGGACTCGAAACACGCCGGAGACGATGACGTGTTGCCGGACGGGACGCCGGTGTTCAAGGGGAACCGGGTGATGTACTTCCCATATGGTATGAGGAGGATGAAATCACTATGGGGAAAAGATTGTTTGGAGTTTAGACCGGACCGGTGGTTTGCTGAACCGGGGGTTTTAAAAATGGAAAGTCCGTACAAGTTTCCTGTTTTTCAAGCCGGTCCAAGGGTTTGTTTGGGGAAAGAAATGGCGTTTATGCAGATGAAGTATGTGATGGCTTCGGTTCTAAGCCGGTTCGAGCTTGAACTGGTTAGCTTAGATGAACCGGTTTTTGTGCCATTGCTCACGGCTCACATGAATGGTGGGTTCAAAGTTAGGGTTCGTAGGAGTAGCTATTGTGAACCGTAAAAGATTTCTGGCTAATTTTTGCGGTTGGATGATGATTATCTTTGAAAAATCCAACGGTTGTAGTATTTTTATATTTTTCTACTTTATATATTTGTAACTATTTTTATCCAATGTATAATTGGGTATTATACCATCTATTTAAAGCACAATGGAAGGAATAGTAGCAACAGGAAATTACAACATTTTTTTCGTTGGGTACAAGTTCATTTTTTGGCTGCTTTACTTAATCGATGTTTCCCCTTTTCACACCCCAGATTAGGGTTTCCCCTTCACCATCCGGTCAGATTACGCACTCACTCGATCTCCTGGCGAATCCGTTCGTCGTTTAGGTTTTCCTTTGATGCCGATTGATGGAGTGGTGATCGGGAAAGGGTAGGGGCTGTGGTTGAGGGGAGCGGTCGGCGATTACTGTACTTCAGTTGTCGGGGCTGTGGTTGAGGGTAGCGGTCAGCGATCAAGTTCATTTTTTGGCTGCTTTACTTAATCGATGTTTCCCCTTTTCACACCCCAGATTAGGGTTTCCCCTTCACCATCCGGTCAGATTACGCACTCACTCGATCTCCTGGCGAATTCGTTCGTCGTTTAGGTTTTCCTTTGATGCCGATTGATGGAGTGGTGATCGGGAAAGGGTAGGGGCTGTGGTTGAGGGGAGCGGTCGGCGATTACTGTACTTCAGTTGTCGGGGCTGTGGTTGAGGGTAGCGGTCAGCGATTACTGTACTTCGATTGCCGTCTTCCAACTTTGCTTCGCTCCCCCCCCCTCCCCCCTCTCTCATGTTGACGTTTTTGCTCGGTTTGTGATGGGTAGATAGATCTGAGTAAAAGTTGGATGAAGATCTTACCTTTGCGTGGCAGGGTTGGAGGATGGTAGGTGCTCACTTACAACCTCCCTTGCAGTGGTATGGGGGTAAGATTTAGGATGTTTTTTTGTTCTTATTTATTGTCTGGTCTTTGCCTTTTATTTGGATAATGAGAATTTTAATTTTGCAGGTTATATCTAAAGACGAGTCTGTGTAAACCTCAAAAACTGTTGTTGATGTTCAGAACTGTTCTTGTCTATAGAAGGTACCCTATCAATCAAATTTGGAAATGAACTTGCTGTTTGGCTAATTAATAATTTAATATTGGATTTCTTGATTTGCATGAACTAATACTTGCAGCAATTGACATGGTGGATGCAAACTCCAAATCAGGGGTTATGTGGTAGTATAGTGAAATGAACTTGCTGTTTAACTAATTAATAATTTAATATTTGATTTCTTGATTTGCAGGAACCAATACTTGCAGCAATTGGCATGGTGGATGCAAACTCCAAATCAGGGATATGTGGTTTACTATATGCTCTATGATGGTTATTGAGGTATGATGTTTGTAATTATTGTTATTATTATTTATTTTTATTACTAATCGGGTGATGTTGCAGAATGAAGATGTTTTATGTTTGGAATTATGAATTATGTTTAATGTTTGTCATCTTAGTTTGTTTTAAAGCCTGATTTTATGTGTATGATGCAGGAGCCATTAGCTATTTAAATAATACATTTTGTTAACTGTATACTATTTTGCTCTTGAATTATGTTTAATATTTGTCATCTTAGTTTGTTTTAAAGGCTAATTTTATGTGTACAATGCAGGAGCCATTAACTTTATATGATTTATAAACTTTTATGAACGGTGATTTTTGCAGGAGCCATTTCATCGGTTAGGGTTTCTAACACGAAACCCACTACCAGTGCTATATTTGTACCTCTTTTGGCTTTGCTATTTTAATTTTAGTTTATTTACAATTTCTTATGTGTTCTATGTCATGGATGAACCATAGAATATTATTTTCTATTATTTTAGGTCAAGATGATTCAAAAGACCTTACATGTAAAATTACTCAATTGCCTTTTTTGCTTTTGTTCTTGATAATTTTAGAATTGTGATTTGAATCTTGATATTTTGAATGCAGTAACAACGCTTGCCAAATCACGATGTGTGTTGTTCACAATTACCATTGCATAGTGTCTGTCGTCATCTGCAAATGGTGACTTCCTTTTTAAAAAAAAGTTCCACTTATATGTCGTTTATCTGCAAGTGGTGACTTCCTAAAACTGATAGATCTATCTCAAACATATTATGAACTGTAGTATGTTTATGTTATGTAAAACGAATTGTTTTATGGACATTTTGTTTTTAAATGTTAATATAAGGCCTGTTTTTTTGGTAATTGGTTGGTATGTCTGATTTGCACCTACCTTTTGCAGTACATAAATCCTCAGTAGCCGAACCTGTAATTATAGGTTGCATATTGTTGTTAACAGCTGAAACTTAACGATAGCTCATTGCATATTATATAGAAAAAATTCTGAGTGTAAAATTGACAGCCAAGGTATGTAAAGTTGAAGAGAAATAAGAAAGAAGAAGAATTATCCATTCCTCTGTAGCCGAACCTGTAATCATACGAAAAATCAAAAAAATTTAGTTTCTTGGTCAATTATTATCTGCAACGACACGTTTTAACTGAACTAATTCATGCATGTTTGTAAGTCCTAAAACCAAACATGTCTGCAGGTGGAGGTGGCTCAAGTTGAACATGTCTTTACTGCCTTATTGGTTATAAGCAAACAGGAAAAGGATTCAAACATGTATAGTAGGTTGTATACAACCTTAAAGCTGGTAAGTAATATATTTCTTTAATTGGTTTTAGGCATTGTTAATGTGAATTCCTCGAACACGATGTCTATCTATAGTGATGGTTTTTACATAGTCACAGGAAACGCTCTACATGCCATGAACCGCGATCCAGATCGCACGTACCGGAATCGGGTACAGAGTCGTACCGATCACCTGTGGTACGCGATCCGGATCGGAAAAATCAAGCGATCCCGATTGAACAGGATTTCGAACCTTTTTCAACAGATTCACGATTCGGATCCTTTTGGTACGCGAACCCGCTCCCTTTGGTACGCGAACCCGACCCCTTTGGTACGCGTACCGGAATTCCAACAGCCATTCAACCTCTTTTTTAAACAAAATTATGAAATGTGTCATTTTTATTTGAAATTTTATGAAAAAATCTTTTTTTAAATGTTTTGTATACGAATGTACCGGACTATATGGTACACCGTACCACGTACCGGATTGGCGTACCGAATGAACCTACCCCCCCTCGTACCGAATTTTAGAAATGCACGTACCGCGTACCAGTTTTCGTTCCGCGTACGGGAACGTACCCCGTTCCATGTGACTGTGGTTTTTTACTTGAATTTTTAGTTTCGAATTTGATTGTTGCTTAGCTTCTATCTGATTTGCTTGCAAGTTACAGTTTGATGGCTCAAAAAACAAACTTGATTTGTATCATAAAGAATTGTTTTTTTTCCTCCTGTGATGTATGCGCTTCAGTTCATCATATATACAATTCTATACATGCATATATTTCCCTTCAAATATTGTTAGAACAAATATAGTATGGCTGCTTATTTTTTGACTTACCTGTTATAAGCCTCCTAACAACCTTTTGTAGATAGAAACCAGTGAAATCTGATTTTGTCAATATTAGGAAAAATGGAACGCAAACCGCAGTGGTGTTTTGACCTGTTTAATGTGTTTTCTTTATCATTAAGATTTTATTATCATTAAAGTGTGTTTGGGTTACTTTGACCCATTTAAAGTGCGTATGTTTCTTTAAGGTGATAAAAAGTTTTCTTGTAGGAAATGCTCGCCCACAATAGCTTGGATGGAAGATTTCGGGTCAAAAGTGTTTGAATGAAGTTAGTCTATCGCACTATTCAAGTGAGCAGAGCCGTATTTGATGCTTCTTGATGCTTTGTAAGACCATTTCTTTTACCATTTAGGATGTTAATAAAAAGCAAATAGGAGTATGTACAGGTAAATTGAATGTATTGAACCATCGTATTCGATTGTGCACATAAAAATTCCCCGCCGCAACGCGCGGAGGGGAAATCCTAGTTATTTTTAAAGCGGTACTTATGATATTAAATGTTAATATATGAATGAATATTTTAAAAACCCCACAAGCTCACCTACAAATAACAGTAAGGTGATTCGTACTTTTTGTTTCCTAATACGAAGTCGAATTAAACAGCTATATAAAAATTAAAAAAAAAGGTACAAAATGTTAGGAAAAAATCTAGACATGAAAATTGGCAAAATAATACTTGAAAATGGGAGTCTAATTTAAAAATGGAGGTAAGATAAATTAGAGCAAAAGGAGTTAATTATATGAATTGATATTAAGAACTTTTTTTCTTTTTTAAGTAATTACGAATTTAATATCTAACATTTTTCAAAATTCAAACTTATGACATTTTTTAAGATATTGGGGCGGCGTTCGTACCGGTATCTCAGTGTCACATCAACCCGTCCCGAGCTTGCCGCTTCCATTCCGTCCATCCTTTTAGTCATGTGAAAGATAATGATGCCTTTCAGCGTGGAACCAGTCATGTAACCTGGCCTCAACTTCTGCTACAACGCGGGTTTGAAGAACGGCCAAAATGGTTCGTTGAAGTTTTGATAGTGGCATGCAAGCCGGGTGTGTGTGTGTGTGTGAGGGGGGGGGGGGGGTCATTTCACCTTTTTTTCTTGCAAAAATTGTAAAATTTTAGTTTAAAATGTATGAACTTTTATAAAGTTTGTAAAATTATGGAAACTTTTCTAAGAATTTTAACAAAATTTAAGAATATTTTTCAAAATTTCCCCTCACCTTTACATCTGATCACCACTTTTATAACTTCAGGTTCAACACATTGGTTTGTTGCTGTTTGGCTAGATTCTTGCTTGGTTTTATGTTAGTGGTGTGATGGTGGCTCTAACAATGGCTGCACCGAGTTGCACCAATGGTGGATCCTATAGTGAAGGTATTGATATCAGAATTTTTTTTTTCATAATGCATTTTGAAGGGAACTAGAAGGAGGCCCCGCGCGTTGCGGCGGCTTTGAAGGGAAAGTGCTAGCTTTTACGGTAAGAAATTAACGTCCTCGAAAGCATATAAATTGAAGCCAAAACCTTTAGATTAGCTCCGATGCGTGAAAAAAACGTATAAGATTTATGATTATAAATTAAAACGATTTTTTTTAACATGAAATAATTTAAAACCGGCCGTAAAAAATGCAATAAAAAAATTTGGGCCTGCAATATTCGAACCCAAGTTCCGTGTCTTAGCAGAATCCTTGATTATCATTGCATCAAAGAGTCCATATTGTTTGTATTTCTATAGAAACATTTTAAAGCAAAACACAATATGAGAAAGTTAAAATAAAAATAACAAAGCAAGCATCAACCACTTGGAGATTATGCCTACTCATTTGTGTGCTTTCTACGGTAAATTACTCACACATACCTGTCTTGCTTTTTAATATTTATTTAATTAGAGAAATTATGCAAAAAAGCAAAAAAAAAAGGTGATTTTTTTAACAGCAATTTGGATTACTAACGAGTCACTGACCACCCGATCATCTCCATCACACTCTGGAGGCAGTGGCGGAGCTAGAAATTTTTTCTAGTGAGGTCGCTTTTTTCGATGCTCAAATTTCTAAGTTCCCGACTACGATTTTTTTTGCCAGTTCGTTTCGGGTGATCGGTTCGGGTCGGTCACATAATAAGATACGATACGATAATGAAAATAAATCGTTATTTTAGAAAACAAATTGTAAAAATAAAGTGTCATTAGAAATAATAAAAAAACATTAGACCCTATAGTTGTTCACTACATGTTCTTGAAAAGAGTCAATAATATATAATTCATCAAACAAAGACCAATAATAAGTAATTCATTAAATAAAAAATGTTTTGACAAGAATCAATAATGAAGAATAAATTCAATAACCTAAATTTTCAAGTTTGGAACTAAAAAAATAGAAATTAAACTTGTTTTTGCTTCATAATTGTTATTGGAGACTTGGGTGTTTAATTTTGTATTTTGCTTGGATAAAAATCTTCTTTGCATGGGTTTTTTTCTTTAATCGTCGCCTACTTGCCTAGAAGAATGGAAGACACGGTTTTTTTTTTTACCATAGCCTATTGTTTGAAGGAGGCCAGAAGGGTTGGAAGATAACTGTAATTGTCGTTGACTATTTATGTGAGTTTTTTTTAATTAGGTTAATACTAAATAATTAGGCTACATGGTTTGTTGGGTTAATCCTTTAATGAATTATGAATAACTTATGGGCTAGTTTGATTTTTTTTATAGTTATGATTAAATACGTATATGGCCGGCTTGGAGTTAAATAACTTATTAACTTAGTTAAATCTAACTTATGGGCTTAATTAATAAAATTATTTAAATTAAAAAAATAGTTATATATTTTTTTTTCAGATTCAGGGTCAAATATATATATTTTTAAAATTAATGGGGTCAATCTCGAAAAAAGACTGGGGTCGTTCAACATTCGTGTTATATACCATTACTTAAAATTTGAAATCGACTGGGGTCGCTTGACCCCGGTTGGTGTGCACTACCTCCGCCCCTACAGGAGAAAACCCACTATATGTGATGAAACACTCTAGCCCAACCTAAAACTTTTTTTTTGTCATAAGTGGGATTTGAACCCAAGACCTCACAATTTTAGTGAAGTTTTAGGTACCTCACCTCAACCACCTGGACTGATGATCATTGACAAAAGAAACCGTGACTAACACGGTTAACATATGCCTACAAACCCGACATAAAAATGTACTTATTTATTTCATATCTTCGAAATAGTTTACTAGATACTTTTAGTTGATGATGATTGCATACATACAACTATACAAGAAGCACGTTTCTAAAGGGTGACCCATGTGTCTCACACCACAGGTCTCAATAGTCAATCACATGGCTAATATTAAATAGATAAAATCAGGTAAATAGTAAATAAACGATTTATACATCCTATTAATATTACATGTCTATAGTAAATTATTTTATTTTTCTAAATACCTTTTAACTAAATGAGTATGTTTTATTGTTGATTATAACGGTGCGTCTAACTTAGTTAGAATAACGCGTCTAAAAATGGTTGATTGATTATAACGGTACGTCTAACCTATATTAGGTGTGTTGATGAGTTTGAGTTATTCAGATTGTTTATACTTGAAAGTCTAACTAAAATCAGACCCTAATAACAATCAGTTTAATTGGTTTTCTGGCTAATCAATTATGAGTAATTCGGGTAAGGGTTATTTGGGTTTTACACACATTTTAAAAAAAACATAGGTATACAAGTTGAACACCCATGGTCCCTTGGGCAAGGGTTGTTGATCGAGTTCGGTACTTCTGTTTTGGGCTATTCACATTTTTTATGCTTGAAAATCTAACCGAAACCTGACCCTAAAAACAATTGATTTAATCGGTTTTCGAGTTAATCGGTTACGGGTGATTCAGGTACGGGTTTAATCGGGTACATGTGAAATCAGGTCGGACGGATTAATCGGGTACGGGTAAAATTGACGGACCTAACTTTTTACATTCTTTTATAATGAGTTTTGATGCATCTTTGATAACAACGGTGTGTCCAACTTTCCATACCGTTATAATGAGTTCCGGTTATGATAGTAGTACCCTTCTCCCCATTACAACAATGTGTTTCAACTCTTTAGAGTAGTGTATCCAAGTTCCAACTTACATATATTGTCGTCAAAATCAAACATACATACCCTCGACTAAAACTCACGCATGTGTTACGATACCTTAACCCTTCCTACATTTTTTTAAATAAAAGCCTTTGACAATAACCCACGTGTGTGTATGTATAGGAGGGTTCTAATGAGAATATTATACCTATAAAAGAGTATCATCTTTATATAAAAATTTTATTTGAAGTTATTTACTTTTTCTTTCTTGATAGAAAAAAAACTAAAAAGGTAAAGAAAATGATTTTGATTTTTGACATAAATAAGTAAATTTTAATGTAATTTTGAGATAAACACGTTGGTTGTTTTTTTGGAGATCATGTTATACTAAATCTTTTAACTAGAAACGTATCTTATCACTCTTCCTGAGTTTAATAAATAAAAGAAAAAAAAATAAAAGTGAATGAAAGAGAAAATCTTACTTATCTAATAAATGAAAATCTTTTCAGGACACGTGTCACTCTCTGGTTACTCATCATATTTATTTTTCCGCATATCTCTTCTATTAAATATTAGATTTTTTATTTCTCTCTCCTATTAAAGAATAATCTTTATATTAATAAATCTAATTACGAATACTTATTATTTAATTATAAATAGTTATTATATCATCAATCAAATGAACTTAATATGAACTAACATTTATCAATTAAATTAAAAAATTAATACTCAGTTGAAAAAAAGTGTTTTAAAAACTAACTTAACAGACCTTATAACTGTCACGACAAATTACATTTTTTAAAAACATATTTTGATAAATGTGTTTGTTAACAAATTACATTATATTTTATTCAACCGATGTAATATACTGGTTTATTCAACCCGTGTATTACACGGGTTTTTAAAAATATAAAAATTTTATTACTAAATATATAACATTTTATTTATTTAACTCGTGTAATACACGAGATTTTAACCTAGTAAAAGAAATAAAAGAAAATAATGGAAATGAAAAATACAATATATTTTGTGTTCCATAGTTTGAATGAAAGGACGTTTTAGGAGGTAAGATTATTAAAATCTTTCTTTCTTTTTAAATCCATCCATTTTGTAAGGAAATCTAGGTGAAAATATTATTAAAATTCTCCCTCTCTTTTTCCACTTATTTATACTAAAAATCTCAGGAACACAGTCTATTTCAGTTTTTTTTTGTTTCTTTCTATTAAAAAAACTCAAGAACACGAATTTTTTCTAACTTTTTTTCAGTTCCTTTCACCCCCTCTTTAAAAAACACTTGGCAACATGATATGTGCTCATACACATCCACCATCTCCATGCAAACCCACGACAACATCAACATGCCAATTCCTTTATTTTAGTAATGGGTTTCTTTAATTTTGTTTACTAATATCATGTTAGTGGGTAGTTAATTCTCAATCATGTCCATGATTGTAAGCCATGTAGTTCTTTTGGTTTATTTCATTGTAAGGCTATATAAGCCAT
This sequence comes from Smallanthus sonchifolius, assembly GCA_023525975.1. Taxonomy (NCBI): domain Eukaryota; kingdom Viridiplantae; phylum Streptophyta; class Magnoliopsida; order Asterales; family Asteraceae; genus Smallanthus; species Smallanthus sonchifolius. The sequence goes on along the minus strand of CM042027.1, from coordinate 74,305,824 downwards.
ATTTGCTTCAAGAATCAAGTATGAATGAAAAATGATTTAAGTCTGGTTTCTCTCTAAAAATTCTATCTGGTTTCCTTCTATTTTTCTTTAGAGTTTGACCAACTCAAAGGGTTATTTATCAGAAATCTAAATTGGTACACATCATAAGACAGCGTGATGAATTGAAGATGTAGGATGATGTTCCAATTCCTCACACATGACACATGTAGTGAGTCTTTGAAAGTTGACCCATTCAAGATAAAAGTTGTGATGAGTTTAGTGTGAGGTGTGCCATAATACAACGGAGGCCAAGTGATTGTCTATGCGTCTAGACTTCTTTGTATTATTATTAATTTAAGAAGCACAAAAAGTCAAGAACAAATACTCAACCCATGACTTAAGGGTCACCGTCACCTTTTTTTATCTATCTTTTATAACCGTAAGAACTCATTACAAGTAAACTTATGGGACCTGTAATTACCTGCTAACCAATTGGATTAGGTAAACCATAGTTTACGCTCATCACGTAGCTTTCAAGGGGTTAAAGACAGAAAACATGTGTAAGCTAAATTTGAACCTGAAACCTTTTGTCAGAGGAACTAGTACGCTTACCACTTTTATTAGTAGTGTTCAACAACATTAATATTACACATCACAAAATTTACATTCTTTACTAACCATAAGAGTTTGAACTACATTTTTAATCAATATAAGTTTCACATGTTGCGAACAGTGGCGGAGCTTGAAAATTTTCGCAGGGGGGCCGGGAATTTTTTTTCCATATAGGGGGAGCCGGAACTATAAAATTTTCGGCCGAATACATATAAATTAACAATACTGAGTGAAAAATCGACCGAATACGTATATATTAACACTTCTGAGCGAAAAATCGGGGGGGGGGGGAGGGCCGGGGCCCCCTCGGGCCTCTTATATCCTCCGCCCTTGGTTGCGAAGGCATTGGTTGGAACTATTACTTAAAACATTATGAATATGATATCCTTTACCGTCAAGGGTGACAAATGCTTTTGTCATAATCTTATTTTTATTAAGATCCATCGACGAATAACTCATAAAAAAGATATGATTCAACATCACAATCGAAGTGAAACAACCTTTCGTTTAACATCAACGATGTGAAATCAGAAGTAACTTCATCATTATCCATCGTAAAAATACATGATTTTCATAAAAAAAAATCCTAGAAATAAAGCAAGATTTGCTCATGATACAAACAACATATTACTATAATAAGAAACCCCTAAAATATAACCAATTTAAAAAAAAAGAAAAGATCCTAAAACTAAAGCAAGATTTGCTCATTATACAAACATGTTACTATAATAAAACCCCCTAATATATCAACCAAAACATTAGTTAGATTCACATGATTCTTAACTATGTGAATCTATCTCGGTACATGATTGAAAAAAAATGCATACCTATGGAAACAGTTCAACTTCACGCAGTAGGTTTTTTTTAAGACAAATTTTTAATTGCTGTTAGGAGTGACACTTGAACTCATGATCTTCTCAAAACTTAATGTTTCTAAATGATTTTCCTTTACCACTGAATCAAGTAACGGCTAACATCATCTTCGATCCTATTAGGAGGACAAAAGTAATATAAATATATGGTATAATTATGGTTGCACAAAAGTACATATATGCATAACAAAAGTACCAGAAGTCAACTAACACAAAAGAAATAAACACAATCTGATTTCAATAAATCTAGTTTAAAAATTAATGACATGTTACTTTAAAGTTATTTTATAATTTTAGCATGAATTAAACTATGACAATTTATATAATTATCGTTGTATTTGTTTCTTGATACTAAACAGACGTTATTGGAATTTTGGGACCCATGGGATGGAAACAAAAGTTTATTACATCAAACGGTGTGGACTTGAAAAGGGGCATGGGAAGGAGTGAGTGGCGTGAAACACCACCCCTTCCCATGTGAAACGGTGTGAGTTTTCATTCCGTGAGAATTCTCACGCATAGAGGAGAGGAAGAAATAGCCGTATTTTTTTTGTTTAAAAAAATTATTTATTTATTTTCTTTTTCAAAACCATACTCTATAAATACCACCTTTTCTTAAATCTTTTACACACAAGTATCAATTCTCTCATACCATACTTTATATATTTACATTTCATATTCAAATCAAAATGAATCCCAATGATCCCAACAACATTTTGAATTGTTATCGTTTCGCTCAACAACAAAACTCGTTTGGACAAGTTCCTTAACAACAAAACGCGTTTAACCAAGCTCCTCAGGTGCCAAATCAGTTTATTCAACTAAACCCGTTTATCCCACCTGGTTACGTTCAGTATATGGACCCAATGTTATTTACTCAGTCTTAACCAGACAACCCCGAACCCGAGCCTGAATTTGTTCCAGAAACGTAAGAGTTACCTGAGTCTGTTGAGGAGACCGAAAAAACACCAAAAATATAACACAAAGATTGAAGAAAAAATATAATATTAGAGATTAATTTATGTATTTTGTTTTTTCTAGTTTATGTATTTTGTCTAAATTTAATTTATGATTAATATTTAATTAAAATAAACATTTAATTTTCACATGACTCACTTTAAATATTATGTGAAATTGATATAAAAACTTTATGTGATGTCTACGTAACATGGACTTTATTTTCATCGGATGTTCATAGAGATATAGCCCCTAACCTTACAGATACGAAAACGAAACATCATGACACTCATAAAAAGGTTTTTTGAGTTCGACGTTGCTAACATAGTAACATAAGAAGACAATTATTGTTATTATTTTTTTATTTGCGTACTCACAAAAAGACAAAACGTGAGTCGTTAAAGCTGTTTCTTTTCACACTCCAATTTGAGCCTTGATTTATTTATTTATTCATAAAAATGGGCTCCAAGTGATAAAAGCCCAATTAAACTTGGTCCATTTATGAAGCTTAAATATTGTAAGCAAGCCCAATTCAAACCCAAAACAAATAACCTCATCTTACTGTCAAAAACCCTACGTCCTCGATTCGATATTTGAAGAACACACAAATCGGCGGTATTTGCACCGGCGAACTAGCTGCTGCAATGGTCAGTTCCACACCAAAACACGTTGAATTCACACACACACATATATGTTGATTTATGATGTTAATTTTTGTTCGTGATAACTCAGGTGAAGTACTCGAAAGAACCGGAAAATCCTACAAAATGTTAGTTGTTTGAATTATTTTTCAATTATTTTGTTATTATTGTTTGTTCGTCAATTGCTAGGGTTTTGGCAATTTAATATAATTATTTGTTTGTTGTTGATGTTCGATCAGCTTGCAAAGCTAGGGGTTCAGATCTCAGGTGTCATTTTAAGGTACTGTGATCTTAATCTTCGATTTCTTTTCGGTTTCGATGTGATTTCGATCTGTTACTGACTATTAACTCTACTAACGCATTACTTATTGTTCAGATATGTTGTATCGATATATGTTTTGAAAATGATCTCATATAACACTGGAGAAACTGCTAATTTAGGTTTTGAAAATGATCTCATATAACACTTGGAGAAACTGCTAATTTAGGTTTTGGAAATTATCTCATAGAACACTAGAGAAACTGCTAATTTACGTTTCGAAAGTTATCTCATAGAACACTAGTGAAGGTGCTAATTTACGTTTTGAAAATTATCTAATAGAACACTAGAGAAACTGCTAATTTACGTTTTGAAAGTTATCTCATAGAACACTAGAGAAACTGCTAATTTACGTTTTGAAAGTTATCTCATAGAACACTTGTGAAACTGCTAATTTACGTTTTGAAAGTTATCTCATAGAACACTAGAGAAACTGCTAATTTACGTTTTGAAATTTTTTTCATAGAACACTAGAGAAACTGCTAATTTATGTTTTGAAAGTTATCTCATAGAACACTAGTGAAAGTGCTAATTTACGTTTTGAAAATTTATAGAACACTAGAGAAACTGCTAATTTAAGTTTTGAAAATTATCTCATAGAACACTAGAGAAACTGCTAATTTTCGTTTTGAAAGTTATCTCATAGAACACTAGTGAAAGTGCTAATTTACGTTTTGAAAATGATCTCATAGAACACTAGAGAAACTGCACATGCTATACGCAAGTTGTCATTGATCAAGGCTAAGAGATACTTGGAAGATGTTCTTGCTCATAAACAAGCTATTCCATTTACACGTTTTTGCCGTGGAGTTGGACGTACTGCACAAGCGAAGAATCGACATTCGAATGGACAAGGACGGTGGCCTGCTAAGTCTGCAAAATTTATCCTTGATTTGCTTAAGAATGCTGAGAGTAATGCTGAGGTAATGATCTAAGTTTTACATGTGTAGTTATATATGATTCTATTTTGGTTTTTATAAGTTATGTATGCTGAAATTATGCTTATTTGGGTTTGATAAATCTTGTAGGTTAAGGGATTAGATGTGGATTCTCTTCACATTTCTCACATTCAGGTGAACCAAGCACAGAAACAGAGACGTCGTACTTATCGCGCTCATGGAAGAATCAATCGTGAGTTTTGTTCTCTTATTATTTTATTTATTTTTTGAACATGTGCGCGTAAGGTAGCAATTTAGACCCTGTTTACTTATGAATGGTTAATGCACGTTATGTTATATCTGTATTGTGTCAAACGGGTAAAATAAAAAGACTTGGTAAAATGGAATCAGTCAAGTAGGTTGAATGTCACCCACAATGTATATATTAATATATTATACATACAACCTCCTAAGTCATTTTATGCAAACAATTAAATTCTTTTTAAAATAGTTTTATTTTTATAAACACATTTGACACACTGAGTATCTTTAAAACAAACTGTCTGGACAAAAACTTTTCCGGGTCAACTGACTCTTGAGATGTGCCACATGACGCTTACTAAATATTACTCATTTTGACCCGTTTCTCAACCTTACTGACCAGCCCATTTTGTCACCTCTATTCTTAATATTAAAAATGTATTAGGGGAAACTTGTGGACCTAAATCCATACACTAAATTTGCTTATGATGAAGCGAATATGTAGTTTTAATATGTAAAATATGTTTTTTTTCAGCTTACATGTCTTCTCCTTGTCATATCGAGCTGACTTTATCTGAGAAGGAAGAACCTGTTAAGAAAGAGGTACGTTTGTTTTTCTAACATTACATGATGTCCATCTATTTTTTGTCAGTAGGTAGGGGTGTTCATGGATATTTGATGAAAGTTCTTGGCTTAACCACTATTTACAGCTTTAAAAAATGGCAAACCAAACCGGCCAGGCTGGTCTAGAACCGTCCGGTTTGGAGTTTTGAACCGGCATTTTTTTTAAACTGTTATTTTGTAATAAATATTTAAAAGCGATGAAGGTAAATGGCCAGTTCTTGGTAGTGAAAAGAGGCCTTAAACTTGTTTTTTGAGACAGTATAGATTTCAAAACCAGCTGAACCAGTCGATTTACTTTGTTTTGGTTGGTTTCAGTGTTTTATGAACACCCCTAGGCGCCTAGATGTAGAGTTGTTTGGGATTGTGTTTTGAAAAGATAGATTATGCTATATGGAATAACAATGTAACCAAAAAAATCAGCTTCAACAAAACGGGCTGTAGAAGATAGTGTTTGGATGTGTTTCAGTTGTTTAAAATCACCATAATCATATAATCATTGGTGTTTGGAAAATTTGATTATTTAACTACCTAAAAGAGGTAAAATCATTAGTCAAATAATTAGTTTGTAAATATAATCCCAAACCATTTAGTAAGCAATTAGATTGCTTCCGTATAAACTCTCACTAACAATCCGTTCATGGATCGTGTTGTGCTTGTGCAGCCCGAGTCTCAGTTGGCTACAAAAAAGACAAAGTAGAGTCTACCATATCACAGGTGATGGATCGACTTTACTAGAAAGAGCTTAAGTTTTATCCTCGTGGACGCGTTTAGTTTTTAAGAGTTCCAACTGATGTTAAATTATGAGATTTTCTATATTTTATGGGGTTTACATTATGCATTTACAAGGTTAATGTCAAGGCCATTGAAGCTACTTTTGTGCTCGGTTTCTCACTGCTAGATATTAGACAATGTTCTCACAAAGCTTTTTGTGGGATTTTCGTCAGAAAACTGCTTTTCCCACAAACTTCTGACAAAAACGCTTTGTAGGAAAATGGCCGTGGGAAAGTATTTCCACAAATTTCTAGGGTTCCGCAACGGACACATCTCTGACAAGATTTTCCACTAATTTCTGACAAAACATTTCCCACAAACTTCTGACAAAAAGGTTTTCTGACCACTTTCCTACAACATTTATCACAACATTTTTCACCACTTTTTGACAAAGCTTTTCACATCACCTTCCCATGAAATATTTCCAGCCAATTTCAAACAAGTTTTTTTTACAAAAATAAACATTTCGATTCATAAAAAAGTTTTAATTTAAAAGAAATTAAAAAAAAAACACAAAAAATTCAGTTTTTTTCTAGTTTAAATGTAGAAAAAGTCTCCTACAAAAACATGTAACCCAATACGGTTACTAAAATCTTATACAGTTATCCAAATATGTTTACAAGTTTAACAAAAAAGACAAACATAAACTAAATAAACTAAACTACGGTGAAGGATTGTCCAATTGCTTGAGATACGCGGCCATTTGTTGTTGCATCTCCTTTGTCATTTCTTTTTTCAACTCTTCTTTTCCTTGTTCCACCTTTTCCTTCACTTGTTGTTTCATCAATTCCAACATCTAAAACATATACAATATTTAGTAAACTAATAATATATAATTAGTGAACATACATAAAAATGCACATAAAAAAGATAAACACAAGTGAAACCGCATATAAAATATGCACATATACATACATACAAATAAACATACACATACATATAGGCATACATATATATACATACATGACTATTGAGAGTATGGGTCAATATTGGAGGATTCAGATCCAAGGTAGTCTGATCCGTAAAGATAAACATGTTTTTAATCACAAATCAATCTAGTTGAATTATCCGTAACTTCTAGATCATGACATTACTTCTTTGATACCATAAAAAAATTATAAGAGCAAGATAAAGTGGAACTAATACGACATATACAAGTCTGGAGTGGGTAAGTAAAAGTGAGCTAATAAGAAACCTGAGAGTAATAAAAAAACTCCAACAAGAAGTAATAGAAATAGCACAAGGAAGATCCATTATTTCTGAGAACAATTTGGAGAAAATGCCCTATCCTAAAGCTTATACATATTATACATATACATATAGGCATACAAACACATTCACTCGTGTACACATAGAAACATGGGTATGCATACACATATATACACATATGCTTGCACACTAGTAATAATAAAAAGTAATTATAATAACAAAAATAAAAATATTAATAATACCTGATGTTACGACCCATGAAATGGTCTGTGTACCGGTCACGGCAAAATGAATATATGTGACATCCGACATTTTCAGGTTAACTCCGTTAACTCAAACCTCGTTAGTTCAAACATTATTCGTTTCAAACTCAGTTATCCCAGTTAGTCGCACATACATTGCATTTAATTAGGATTAATTAAATGTGTCAGTTAGTTCGCACACGTCGGATCGCACTCGAGTCTAACCCGGAACGTTGGTGATTAATCGAACATTAATATTACGAACATTAATAATTTATATTTTATATAAATTGCGAGTTTTATATAATCTTATGTGATTACGTGAATTATATGAATTATTATTGTTTTCGTACGTGTTTATCGTGTGTAAATAGTATTTAGTATTTTTATAAAAGTTAACATTTTTATAAAAATAAAAACCGAATGTTACATTATTAATTAAGTTATTATTTTAGTTAAATTGACTTATGGATCTTTAGGAAGCCCGTAGCCCAACTTAATACCCATTGTTGAGTAGATAAGGATAAAAGTTTAAAAAAAAATATATATCTAAACCCTAAACCCCTCATTGCCGTCGCGACCTCATCCCACACACCCTTCACTCGACCGAACCTTCAAGCACCCATAGGACCTTCGTTCGAGCCCCGATCGTGAATCCGGAAGTAGATACGTGCTAGTCTCGACGTTTCTAACACTCCTACATAAGTCGTTTCGTTCAATTTCATCACTTTTTGATTCCTAAATTTTAGATCATAACCCTAGTTCATCCAAACATGGATTTTTATAATAAAAATGATAACTTTATTATTGTTTTGCATGTATTTGTTGATTTTATGGTTATTTGCAAAACCCTAGATCCGTGTGGTTAGTAACTTGTGAAATATTGAAACTTTTTGATTATGTGACGTTTAGAAATCGCATGTTAGACGTGAGTTACGATTAATATAGTTGTAGATATATTAGTTGAATGATTTGGAATCGAATTGACGTGTTACTTGTGTAGAACTCGTGTAGGACGATACCCTCAATCCTCTTTGTGTAAACTTGTGTGGAATACCAATCATCACTTTTATCAGGTGAGTTTCACGGCCCCTTTTCTTACGTTTTAAACTTGGGGGAGAAAACATGGGTACGAACATTTAGATCTTACGTTTCTTTTATATCACTTGTGTACTAAGCGCAAACATATCATTAAAGTCCTTACTTATCGAACCGTTAGTATATGAGTTAGCGAGGTAATCTTGAGTAGTACTACTGGGCATTGACAAGCCCCACCCGCGTTAGTCGCGCTAACACGACAGGTAGTCGAACGGGTGTAACATTGACCTAAACATTCACCATTGATTATGATAGTCATGGTGGGAGGCAGTTCAAGCATACAAACAGTCAGCTTCGGTGTCGAAACGCTTTAGTAACATGTACTAGGTTAGCTACCTATGATATAATTGAATACGGTATTATCTAGTAAGCTTTACAAATATATAAACCTGTGAACTCACCAACCTAGTGTTGACACGTTTTAGCATGTTTTCTCAGGTAATTAAGGTACAAGCACGAGCTAAGGCATGCATGCATACGAAGTCTATCATTTGCCATTTGCAAACTCAAGAATTATTTATTTTAATTATCTTTGAATTGTTTATTTTGGCGCAACTGTTTTGGCGCATGTTTTTCATTTAACTTTTCGCTTCCGCAAGTCTTACATTAAATCAGTATTTTCATTACTAGTGTTGCATCGTGACTATGAGCAATACTAGTGGTTTTTATTAAACTCATATAGAGTCGTTCAACGTAACTAATGACTGAGATCCTGGTATGTCACGCCCCTAACGGTAAAACTCCGTTGGTGGATTTTGGGGGTGTGACAGATTGGTATCAGAGACATTGGTTATAGAGAACTAGGAAATGCATACTAGACTATAACCACGTACATGCATTAGTGACACAACACTTACACTCAAACATGGCACTCACTCATCCCGTTACAGGAAATGTCGACCCCACCCAATTCACCAGCATCCCCAGACGTTCAGGAGCATGATGTTCCTACAGTACCTTTGCCAGAGTCGAGGAGACGTTGACTCAACCCGATCAACACCACAATAGGGCATGATGAGCCTATTCATGTGCGTGTCAGAGGCAACACGCAGGATTGGGATTGGTATCCCGATAGGATCAGGAACTGGATCCGCGAGGAGGAAGTCCCACCTCCACTCACTACTGACATTGCTTCTTCTTCTGCATCATCTTCTGTACGAGCTTTGCCACCATTGCAGTACCCCTATGAGCAGGTGATAGCTGCCTTTGTGGCTAGGATGGACCAGGAGATCCGAAACATGAGAGATGCAGCTGGAGAGATTACTAGTATACTTCAGCGAGAGATGTTGATGAATCAGAGGATCACCAAACTGACTACAGATTTAGCAGCAACTGATACAGTCCATGAGAATTTGGCAAATGGATGTGTGGACATGGAGGACCGGCTGAACACTGCAGAGTGGAACCTAGATATACTCCACACTAGGATTGAGCAGGTTGATGCACGACTTGCAGCAGTTGAGGCAGCAGGAGTTGCACCAGAGGATGTACCAGAGGATGCACCTGCAGGAGATCAGGATGAGGATGATGATGCAGCATCCGATGTTACATCAGTTGGCAGTGACATTTGATCATCTATCTTCATTACTTATTTACGTCTTTTCTTTTGAACCTAGATGGGCAGGGTTGTTCCCATCCAACAGATGTTTCTAGAATTTTTATGTTTGGTTGAATTTAGTTGTAATCATTACAATTTATTTTATCAAGTATTACTATTATTGAAATGTTAGATGTTGTGGTTTGAATTTCTTTGCTTACTGGTACTTGTATGATGATAAAATGCGATTTATTTTTTTTCTCATTATTGTATGTTGTGAATGTAAAGATAATGTCTGGAAGAGGAAATGGACGTGTTGGACGCGCCGGAGGACGCGGTGGTCTCGGAAATATTACCATGACTGCAGCCGAGCTCACGGCACTCATAAATGAGCGTGTGGCTGAAACAGTAGCAGCTACTCACGCCGCTATTAACGCTGGAGGTAAAGCAACACATTATCGACTCTAGTGAGACATCATTCATCCTAAACTCAAATTCGAATATGGTATTCTTAAAGCGCATTCTTGTTTACAATTCAGGTCAACACCACCACCAGCAGGTTTGTACTTTCAAGGCGTACATGGATTGCAAACCTCACTCATTCAGTGGAGCCGAAGGGGCTGTTGGCTTACTCCGCTGGATGGAGAAATCTGAATCTACGTTTGCAATGTGCAATTGCCCGGCGCACAACCAGGTGAAGTATGCGTCTGGCACTCTTGAGGGTCCGACCCTTACTTGGTGGAACTCACAGGTGCAAATGTTAACTCTGGAAATGGCAAATGCTTTGCCATGGGATGAATTCAAGACTATGCTGTGGGAGGAGTATTTTCCCCGCGATGAAGTACAGAAACTTGAGAGTGAATTTTGGAATCTCAAGATGGAGGGATCTGAGATCGAAGCCTACACTACTCGTTCGCATGAACTGGAGAACTTGTGTCCACAAATGGTGACACCTCCCTATAAGAGGATTGAGAAGTTCATTGATGGTTTGGTCCCGCAAATTCAGAGCATGGTGACGTCTTCTAATCCCACTACAATCCAGCAAGCAATCAGGTTGGCTCACAGGCTAACCGATCAGGCAGTGGCTCAGGGCACTCTACCACCTAGAGGTACACTATCAAAGACAACTGACAACAAGAGGAAGTTTGACAGTTCATTCCCTAAAACCTTCCAGTCAAACCCACCTTCTCAGCAACAACAACACCGTAAGTTTGAACCGTCAAAGAACAACAGTCAGTCTAACTCTTCTCAGCAGAATCAGGGTTCTTATAATGGCAAGTATCCGAAGTGCAATAAATGTAACTTTCACCATCATGGGGCATGTGACCGGTACCGTTGCCAACGGTGTGGAAAGATGGGCCATTTGGCCAAAGACTGTAGAGTAGATCTGCAGAACAAACAGACACCACCTGGAAACGCACCCAAGAGTTGTTTTGAGTGCGGTAAGGAAGGGCATTTCAAGAAGGATTGTCCGCAGTTGAGGAGAAATGGAAACGAGAATGGGAATGGCAACAATCATCAGGGTGGTAATGGAAATGGTAATAACCACCAGGGTGGAAATGGTAATAACAACGGAAATGGTGCAAAGGGCCGAGCATTTGTGATTGGATCGGGAGAAGCTCGGAATTATCGGAACGTGGTGAACGGTATGTTTCTCTTGAACGATCATTATGCTTCTGTACTTTTTGATACTGGCGCCGATAGAAGTTTCATATCTAGAGAACTTAGTGGTCAGTTAGAAATAAACCCAACTTTATTAGAACACCATTATACCGTAGAGATAGCAGACGGTAAAGTAATCGACGCAACCCACATTCTCAAGGGATGTCAATTAGAACTTTCTGGTCACAAACTCGACATCGATCTCATGCCAGTTACACTTGGCAGTTTTGACATAATTGTGGGCATGGATTGGTTGTCTGAAAACCAAGCTGAGATCATCTGTAGTGAGAAAATCGTTCGTGTACCCTTTCCTAGTGGAGAAATCCTATCTGTTCAGGGCGAAAGAAGTGGTGCGGCCATGGGCATCATATCTTTCATGAAGGCTCAGAAGTGTCTGCGTAAGGGTCATACCGCGATACTGGCCCTTGTTGCTGACAAGTCCACCGAGGAGAAAAAGTTAGAAGATATCCCTATCGTTCGCGAATTCCCAGAAGTATTTCCTGAAGACCTACATGGTCTTCCACCTCATCGTCAAGTCGAATTTCAGATTGACCAAACACCCAGAGCAGCGCCTATTGCTCGAGCACCTTACAAACTGGCACCAAGTGAGTTGCAAGAGCTATCCACTCAACTGCAAGAGTTGTTGGATAAAGGTTTCATCCGACCGAGCTCATCGCCATGGGGAGCTCCAGTCCTATTTGTCAAAAAGAAAGATGGAACTTTCCGCATGTGCATTGATTACCGAGAGTTAAACAAAGTAACAGTCAAGAACCGCTACCCCCTACCCCGCATTGACGATCTATTCGACCAACTTCAAGGGTCAAGTTTCTACTCAAAAATCGACTTAAGATCTGGATATCATTAACTGAGAGTTCGAGATGAAGATATATCCAAGACTGCATTCAGAACCCGGTACGGCCATTTCGAGTTTTTGGTCATGCCATTTGGATTAACCAACGCACCCGCGGTGTTCATGGACCTCATGAACGGGGTGTGTAAACCTTATCTGGATCAATTCGTCATTGTTTTTATTGACGATATCCTCATATACTCTAAGAGTCAGGAAGAGCATGGGGAGCATCTACGTTTGATCCTTGAACTACTGAAGCAGGAACAGTTGTACGCGAAGTTTTCCAAATGCGATTTTTGGATTCGCGAGGTTCAATTTTTAGGACATGTGATCAATGAGAAGGGAATACATGTCAATCCAGCCAAAGTGGAAGCTATTAAGAATTGGGCAGCACCATCAACTCCGACTGAAGTTCGGCAATTCCTAGGATTGGCCGGATACTACCGTCGTTTTATCGAGGGATTCTCAAAGATTGCCCAACCCCTCACCTCCTTAACCCAAAAAGATAAACCCTATAATTGGGGCGAGACTCAAGAATCAGCATTCCAGCTACTGAAGCAGAAACTATGTAGCGCACCTATCCTGTCTTTACCAGAGGGAACAGATGACTTCGTGGTGTATTGCGATGCCTCCATCCAAGGTCTCGGTTGTGTGTTGATGCAACGCGACAAGGTTATCGCATACGCTTCTCGACAGTTAAAAATTCACGAAAAGAACTACACGACTCACGATTTGGAGTTAGGAGCCGTGGTGTTTGCACTCAAGATATGGAGACATTACTTGTACGGTACCAAGTGCACCATCGACACCGATCACAAGAGTCTTCAGCATATTTTTGAGCAGAAAGAGTTGAATATGCGTCAACGTCGTTGGATCGAGTTATTAAACGATTATGATTGTGCAATCAAGTACCATCCGGGCAAAGCTAATGTGGTAGCCGATGCCCTAAGCAGAAAAGAAACCAAACCCCGACGGGTTAGAGCATTACAACTCACTATTCATACAGGATTACCCGAACAGATCCGTAATGCCCAACTTGAAGCCTTGAAAGAGGAGAACTTATCGTTGGAATCCACTCGTGGTATGGAGAAACAACTTGAGGTTAAAACAGATGGTATTCGTTACTTCACGAAACGAATATGGATACCAGTATATGGAAACCTAAGAGATCTAGTCATGGATGAAGCTCACAAATCCCGATACTCTATCCATCCGGGATCCGACAAGATGTATCACGATCTCAAGGTTTTATATTGGTGGCCGAACATGAAAGCCGACAAGCCACCTACGTGAACAAGTGTCTGACTTGTTCCAAGGTCAAGGTGGAGTATCAAAAGCCATCCAGATTACTCCAACAACCGGAAATCCCGATGTGGAAATGGGAGCAGATTTCCATGGATTTCATAACCAAATTACCCCGAACTACTACTGGATGTGACACAATCTGGGTGATAGTGGATCGCCTAACCAAATCAGCTCATTTTCTTGCTATCAAAGAGACCGATAAAATGGAAAAGTTAACTCGTCTCTACCTTAAAGAAGTAGTATCTCGACATGGAGTGCCAATCTCCATCATTTCTGACAGAGACGCCCGATTCACCTCACGTTTCTGGCAATCGTTACAGAAAGCTCTAGGCACGCGCCTGGATATGAGCACAGCGTACCATCCTCAAACAGATGGCCAGAGTGAGCGTACCATTCAAACCCTGGAAGACATGTTACGAGCTTGTGTGATCGATTTTGGTAACAGTTGGGAGACTCACTTGCCTTTAGTGGAATTCTCTTACAATAACAGCTATCATACGAGCATCAAAGCAGCACCGTTCGAGGCTTTGTACGGACGGAAATGCCGATCACCAATTTGCTGGGCTGAAGTTGGAGATAGCCAACTTACGGGTCCTGAACTTGTGCACGAAACCTCAGAGAAAATAGTGCAAATCCGAAACCGTATGGCGGCAGCTCGTGACCGTCAAAAGAGTTATGCAGACAAACGTAGAAAACCGCTAGAATTCTAAGTGGGCGACAAAGTGTTATTAAAGGTTTCACCTTGGAAAGGTGTGATTCGTTTCGGGAAACGAGGAAAGTTAAACCCGCGTTACGTTGGACCGTTCGAGATAGAGAAAAGGATCGGTCCAGTAGCATACCAACTGAACCTACCTGATACACTCAATGGAGTGCACAACGTATTTCATGTCTCAAACCTAAAGAAGTGCCTATCAGATGAGACACTTGTAGTTCCACTCGAGGAGTTAGAAATTGATGAACAGCTACGTTTCATTGAAGAACCCGTTGAGATCATGGACCGAGAGGTCAAGACTCTCAAGCGCAGTAAGATACCTATTGTCAGAGTTCGTTGGAACTCGAAGCGTGGACCGGAGTTCACGTGGGAACGCGAGGATCAGATGATGAAAAAGTATCCTCACTTGTTCAAACATTCAACGGCAAACACGGAAGGTACTAACTAAATTTCGAGACGAAATTTATTTCAACAAGGGGATGATGTGACAAACCTAAACTTTTTGTTTCAGACGTTACCGACTCCATTTAATTTTCGGGACGAAAATTCTTTCAACAAGGGGATGATGTGACATCCGGCATTTTCAGGTTAACTCCGTTAACTCAAACCTCGTTAGTTCAAACATTATTCGTTTCAAACTCAGTTATCCCAGTTAGTCGCACATACATTGCATTTAATTAGGATTAATTAAATGTGTCAGTTAGTTCGCACACGTCGGATCGCACTCGAGTCTAACCCGGAACGTTGGTGATTAATCGAACATTAATATTACGAACATTAATAATTTATATTTTATATAAATTGCGAGTTTTATATAATCTTATGTGATTACGTGAATTATATGAATTATTATTGTTTTCGTACGTGTTTATCGTGTGTAAATAGTATTTAGTATTTTTATAAAAGTTAACATTTTTATAAAAATAAAAACCGAATGTTACATTATTAATTAAGTTATTATTTTAGTTAAATTGACTTATGGATCTTTAGGAAGCCCGTAGCCCAACTTAATACCCATTGGTGAGTAGATAAGGATAAAAGTTTAAAAAAAATATATATCTAAATCCTAAACCCCTCATTGCCGTCGCGACCTCATCCCACACACCCTTCACTCGACCGAACCTTCAAGCACCCATAGGACCTTCGTTCGAGCCCCGATCGTGAATCCGGAAGTAGATACGTGCTAGTCTCGACGTTTCTAACACTCCTACGTAAGTCGTTTCGTTCAATTTCATCACTTTTTGATTCCTAAATTTTAGATCATAACCCTAGTTCATCCAAACATGGATTTTTATAATAAAAATGATAACTTTATTATTGTTTTGCATGTATTTGTTGATTTTATGGTTATTTGTAAAACCCTAGATCCGTGTGGTTAGTAACTTGTGAAATATTGAAACTTTTTGATTATGTGACGTTTAGAAATCGCATGTTAGACGTGAGTTATGATTAATATAGTTGTAGATATATTAGTTGAATGATTTGGAATCGAATTGACGTGTTACATCTGTAGAACTCGTGTAGGACGATACCCTCAATCCTCTTTGTGTAAACTTGTGTGGAATACCAATCATCACTTTTATCAGGTGAGTTTTACGGCCCCTTTTCTTACGTTTTAAACTTGGGGGAGAAAACATGGGTACGAACATTTAGATCTTACGTTTCTTTTATACACTTGTGTACTAAGCGCAAACATATCATGAAAGTCCTTACTTATCGAACCGTTAGTATATGAGTTAGCAAGGTAATCTTGAGTAGTACTACTAGGCATTGACAAGCCCCACCCGCGTTAGTCGCGCTAACACGACAGGTAGTCGAACGGGTGTAACATTGACCTAAACATTCACCATTGATTATGATAGTCATGGTGGGAGGCAGTTCAAACATACAAACAGTCAGCTTCGGTGTCGAAACGCTTTACAAATATATAAACCTGTGAACTCACCAACCTAGTGTTGACACGTTTTAGCATGTTTTCTCAGGTAATTAAGGTACAAGCACGAGCTAAGGCATGCATGCATACGAAGTCTATCATTTGCAAACTCAAGAATTATTTATTTTAATTATCTTTGAATTGTTTATTTTGGCGCAACTGTTTTGGCGCATGTTTTTCATTTAACTTTTCGCTTCCGAAAGTCTTACATTAAATCAGTATTTTCATTACTAGTGTTGCATCGTGACTATGAGCAATACTAGTGGTTTTTATTAAACTCATATAGAGTCGTTCAACGTAACTAATGACTGAGATCCTGGTATGTCACGCCCCTAACGGTAAAACTCCGTTGGTGGATTTTGGGGGTGTGACAATATATGAATCCAATCTTGAATCTTCTCCCTCCCGATGAACGCTCCTACAATTCAACATCACCAAATGGATACTGAGTGGTGTCCTCCCCATACTTCTCCACCATGGAGTTCATCAAGACAACACGGTTGTTATTGTACTAAAAGTTGATATAATAATTATATATAAAAAAATGATAAAGATAACATACAAATATTTGTTTAGCTCGATCGGTATAAAATTCCACCCCTTTCTTGCTTTCATCATATAGCCTAGCCAAAAAAGTTTTCTTGCACTCTTTAGTTAGTGTGTATCAAGAAAGACTTCAGTATGGGGGTGTGGTCGTTTCAACTTACATGTCTACATAAAACATAGAATATAACTAATGTAATATGTGTTAAAGTAAAACAATTACTGACATTATAAATATGATTAGCTTACTAGACAGATGTGATGCTCATCAAATCCAATAGATCAACCCGTATGTCGGGATAGCATCACGGAGCTATCCATGCTTTTGCGGTATTTCTCCATCTCTCGGCTTTCGTACGCCACTCATCAGTGTTCCATTCCTTTAAAGAGTACAAATATATGTATGAAAATATAAAGGTGACAATATATTAAAAACACTAATGTATTAACTCGCTTACCGAACACAACATTTGCCATATGTTAACATGCATCTTATCAGGGGGATAACTAACTATTATATCAAAATCATCAATATATACTCCTATATTAAACCCAACTGCCCGAGCCTTTTTTGCAGGTGATATTCGGTTCTCCCTCATGATATTTGGAAAACGATCCTTCAACAAGTTCTCAAATGTTTCTCACTCTCCATAATTGGATCAAACCTATAAGTACTCTGTAAAAAAATGTAAACTTAATAATGTAAAATTTAAACAAATAATGATAAGATACACAAATAACCACTACACTAGGACTCGATAAAATTAGAAGGTTTGAAACAATAATGGTTTGAAACATTAGACGATAAGGTAATTTTAACCCATCATATGAAAAGAAATTGACGATAAGGTGATTTTAACCGATGAAACAATAATGGTTTGAAACATTAGACGATAAGGTAAATCTAACCCCTTTCACTTAATCTGTTTAGGGGTGACAATCTTGATCCATTCTTTAAAGAATGGGTTGATTTGGATAATAAAAGAGGCTCTCCAAAAAAAGCGTATGCCATTCAGTGTAACGAGCACACGATATTCTTTAGTAAAAGACGAAAGAATAGTTCGTTTTGTGCTCATTACATGGCTGCATATGTTTCATTGCAACCAACTGACCTTTTTATAACAACCTTCCTCCATCTCTCATTCTCTTACCCACCCAATGTGGGAATAATATGCATGTTAATTACCTTGTGTTTTACTCTCACTTGTGCACCAAACTTGTTTTATATATTAAGAGGATAAATCAGAAATTTGCTTTTAATAAATCCTTATTATGTAATTTAGTTTTCTAAAACATTGAAAGGACCCATTTCAACATAATCTCATTGTAACATTTTATCCAATCCGTCCATCTTGCCACCTACATACTGTTAGCTAAAAAATGGACAAAAATGTGGTCCTTAAATAAACAAAATTGCCAATTAAAAAAAAAGAATTGAGTGTGTTGTTTTGGGGGTATTTGACCTTTTTATTATCTAATTAAAAATTTTAAAAAAACATGGAGTTTGGAAAAAATCACTTAAATCTTTAAATTTCAAACTAGAAGATTAGTTAGAGCTGTTCAATATAAGTTATCAGAATCTTGTTTCAATTCTTAGAAAAGGTATGCACATCATGTTGGCATTAATCTAATAAACTTGTAAATTCTGATCCAATGCCAAATAAAAATAAGAAAAAAATGACCAGATGATAAAGAAAACATCGTTGCAAATTAAATGCCGAGCTGATACTTTTTTAGAATGATCCCTTTTAGGTGTGTTGGGGCCATAAGGTGGTGTACAAGATAAATATTGCTTCAATTTGCCTCAAAGAACCTTCAACAAATCAGAAATCTTTCAGAGTGCAGAAGATAAATTATAAATTTTAAACATGAAGATTAGTTGGAGCTCTTCAACAATAGAAAAGGCTCTTCAAAAATAAGTGTACGCCACTTAATTTAATGAGCACACGGTATTCTTTAGTAAAAGGCGAAAGAATAGTTCGTTATGTGCTCAATACATGGCTGCATACTTATTCACCTTACCAACTGCCTTATTTATAACTGCCTTCCTCCATCCCTCCTTCGCTTACCCACTCAATGTGGGACTAACAAACCTCTCACCTTCTGTCAAGAAACTTTGAAGAATATGTTACAACAGGAAAGCGAACCCAATAATAATCTATGCTTACTTTTGTGCTACATTTCCCCTTTTCTGTGTATCTTGAAAGTGAATTACGGTTTTCAAATTTTGAAGTTACACAAAAGCAAACAATTTGGGGAGTTAAGTAAAAATAGTGACTCCGACTTGTCCTGAAGGTACTCCACCAGTGACTGTGCCTGTGCTAGGGTTAGGTTTAAGATTTCATCACCTAGCTCTACAACCTTCTCCTCGGCTACGACGGAGGAATGTCGATTTGTGGTTGGATTTGGTGGTTCATAGGCTAATTTTTCAAAGCGGTGACAAATCGGTCGCTAATTTTGCCACCATCATTAACAGTGATAAATTTTTGGTTGCAAATGCCCAGTTTTCTAGTAGTGTATATCACAACGGCGAAAATACAGCCGTAGCGACGTAAGAATGAGGGCGAACATCGCCCCTATTGCTTTGTTTCCTTGTAGTGCCACCCCCACACCGTAAAGTTTATGTATTGCTCACTATGTGACACACTATAGAGGAGGCTACTTTGACCCATCGTAATCCATATCCATCGTTCTTTTTTTATTAAAACTTTTTTTTTTGTGTATGAACTCTTTCTATATCTTAAACATCATACGTTAAAATAATTTGTTAGAGATTCTCTAGCTTTTGCTACTTGCTGAATACTAAAACACTTGTACACATTGTGTTGTATTAATTTTTTCCAAAGTGTATCTAGTTGACTAGGTATATAGGGTTTGCTATTATTCTTGATTAAAGTCCACGATAGTTGTCTATGTTTCTTCAAACAATATTCTCTTTATTATTGATTTATCTTAAAAAATAAATAGTAAAAGTTTTTTACTCAATCGTTTAGGTTCAGTTTCCTGTCGTATAAATTCAAGTTAGTCTGCTTCGACGCCGCCGCCGCAACGCGTGGCGTGTAAAATTCCTATTATTATTTACAAGTGCTTTGAAAACTATAAAATATTATGATTTGACCATTTCTCTACATACAAGTGAGAGATATTTAATGGTGATTGATGGCGAGATATTAACAATATTTTCTTTGTTTCCAGGACCAAATTTAGTGTCAAATATTTTGATAAATGGTGATTACTTTTTTTTTATTTGCGCTAGATTAAGCTTTTATTTAAAGAAGTGTTGATTTGTTTTAGCTAACCTTCTGATAATACGAAACCTATACAACCAAATTCTTTGATATATTTCGTGGACACGTCTTTCATACAAGTGTTTTTTTTCCTGAATTATTTTATTAAGATTTCGAGAATAAATCAAAATACTTTAATATGCGAGTTATTTGCACGTAGAGAGATGTCACGGTCCGCAACTACTACCAAACCTATATGAAGTAGCTATGCAAAGAACAAATGTAATACCATGACGAGTAGAAGCGTAATAATACATATACATAATCACGACACTTTTAGGAAATTAAACCACATACATTCCTAAATGAAAAAGGTAAATAAATCACACAACGAATAGATAATAGGTTTTCACGCTTGAGTCTGACGACAATTGTCTCCTCTTTCGATTATCTTATTTGTGGGGATTATTTACTGACGAAGATAAGTACAAGTTTTAAAAGGATACAACCATCACATGTTAACCTATCACAAAACAAATCATTAGCAATAACTGAGCTAGTGCTGACAATATCTTTGCTAGGGAAAACTATCAAAATGGACATTAGCTGACAAAAAATTACCAAAATGTACATTTTGTCAGTACTATGCCGGCTAAGTCTTTGGTTTTTACCGTCTAAGCCGGCGCCTTTTTTGTTAGCCGGCTAAATATCCATTTTAGTATTTTTCCCTTTTGCTAATAGTAAACGAACTAATTGTAAACTCTTTTAACCATCAAACAAAAATCCTGGACTCTCTGGACTGCAGTCCAATTCAAGAACGAAATTACAACAAATACAATAATTGTCTGACGAAAATAATTGTCTCCTCTTTTATTTTTTGAACGGCAAACATTAAATGTTGTGACGTCGCACACCCCGTTATATGGGAGAGCCTCGTCTAACTCCGGTCAATATGTTGTCTTAACCGGACCCACTTGACGTAAGAGTTGGACAACATCCAAGGGAAAATCCCACCCAATACGGCGCTTCCGGGCTTGAGGGAGAGCCGAGGCTCGAACCCTGGATCGGCGTAGGTAAAACCCAAATGCATCAGCCTAAGAGCTAGGCCTCATTTGCATGACTCAGTAAATAATGGGGAGAGTAGGAATTAAACCCGGGTCACAAAGAACACCAAGTCTCCCCCTTACCACTTAACCAAATCTCTCCCTTACCACCCCTCTTTTGATTATCTTTATTTGTGGAGATTATTTAGTGACGAAGATAAGTAAGTAAAAATTTTAAAAAGATACAACCATCACATCTTAACCTGTCACAAAACAAATCATTAGCAATAATTGAGCTAGTGCTGAAAATATCCTTCTAATGAAAAAAAAACCAAAATCGACATTAGCAAGTAAAAAAGTTATCAAAATAGACATTTTGTCTATACTACGCTAGCTAAGTCATTGGTTTTTTTCCAGCTAAGCGCGGGCGCATTTTTTTGTTAGCCGGCTAAATATTCATTTTAGTATTTTTTCAACGAATTAATTGTCAACTCTTTTAACCATCAAACAAAAATCTTGTTGGGGGGGGGGGGAGGGGGAGGCAACCCCTCAATTTTTTTATTTAGTGTTATTTAGGTTAAAAAAATATTTGGGCACCTCCAAGTTTTGTCAAAAAGCCTCCTAAAAGGCATCCAAAGTAATTTAAAAAAAATAAAGTTCATTGAAACTACGAAATTTTTTAGCATCTCCAAGTTTTGTCAAACTAATTCTCTTTAAAGAACATGTGTTTACATTAAAAGATTAAAGAAAATTAAGTTCCAAAGATAGAAAAGATGCAGATGATGGGTTTGCAAACATGCAATGTGGTGTAAGAAGTCAAGCATTAAGAACTTATACTATATGTTTTAGCACTTGTAAACAGTAAACAGTAAACAATCTTTCACCTCTCCAAAATGTATTGATTTTTACCCCAAAAACGTTTGTTTTACTTTCGGACAGGGTCACTTTTAAAACCGATTTGGATTTAAAAAAAACCATTTGCAATCTTGAAACTTATTCTAGTTGGTATCTTGTAGAAAATATCAATAAACTTAAACCGCTAAATATTGTGTTCCTTGTAGTTGTATGCGGTATTAATACGGCATATACAAGTGTAAATCGAGTGTAAATTTATGATGATTATCGTACATAGACTGCCATTGACAACAAAAGTGAAAGTTGAGAGTATTACCAGTCAAACTGTTAGTTTGGATTATTATTAACCAATGAGTCATAGTTTAGATTATTAAAAACCAATTTGTCTTAATAATAATAATATATTTTTAAAGAAAATACTAATTATTATACTAATAAAACAAATTTATTTTAAATTATCCTTATAATAAGAAACTTTGAAATCTACTTATATAACTTTTATTTTCAATCAAATAGTAAATGAAAGTCAAATTACATTAAATAGTAATGAACGTATTCTCGAAACCCAGTTATATATATTAATTTTTACATATTTTGAGTTTTGTTTTCTATTCTTAGTATATGTAATACATTTTTACACTTGTAAATATATACATAAAGATTTAAAAATTTTATGTATTGATATTTTTCACCACGTGTATAGTATACATGGTCTAAGCTAGTTAACATTAGAAGAATGTATGAAACAATAATGGTTTTAAAAACTACAAATTTAAACTTGAAGATTTGTTGGAGCTCTTCGATAATAAAAGAGGCTCTCCAAAAATAAGTAAATGCCATGAAGTATAACGAGCATACGATATTCTTTAGTAAAAGCCGAAAGAATAGTTCGTTTTGTACTCTCTACATGGCTGCATAGCTTTCTCAATAACCAACTGACCATTTTATAACAACCTTTCTCCATCTCTCATTCTCTTACCCAACCAATTTGAGATTAATATGTCTGTTACCTTGTGTTTTACTCACGTGTGCACCCAAATTGTTTTATATCTTAAGAGGATAAATCAGATATTTGCTTTTAATAAATCCTTATTACACTGCTAGAAAACTAAGCATTTGCGACAAAAAATTTGTCACCGTTAATGACAGTCGTAAAATAAGCCACCGATTTGTCACTGATGTGACGGTGACAAAAATGTTTTTGGACTTTTTTATTTACTAAATATTTTAAAACGTTTTGGGCTCCACAGTCCATGCTAACATCCACCACCAACTTTTCCTCTATATACGTATTAGTTTAGATCCCGTGTCTACACACGGGGTGAAATATATCAATACATATAAATTTTAAATCTTTATGTATATATATTTTACATGTGTAAAAATTTATTACATATAGTAAGAATAGAAAACAAATTCAAAATATGTAAAAATTAATATATAATATACGTTAATTACTATTTTTTAATATAATTTGACTTTTATTTACTATCTAATTAAAAATAAAAGTTATATAATTCAATTTTAAAGTTTCTTATGATAAGAGATAATTTAAAATAAATGTGTTTTATTTGTATAATTACTATTTTTCTTTAAATATATATTATTATTAAAATATAGAAGTGCATTAAATATGAGAGAGACGTGAAAAAATGATGAGAATGAATATGGAGGCGACACGTGGCATGCAAATGAATATGGAGGCGACACGTGGCATGCAAAAACCTTTATTTATTATATAGTATAGATTATCCGATGCTTCACGCTAACATAACAGTTTCACACACATTCGCCGGTTTATACAACATGCTGGCCCTGATAAATCTCCCTTTTTTCGCACAACCACCACCAATAAATCACCGGAAACGCTTCAATTTCTCCTCTCGGTTCTTCGCCGTCGCCTATTCCGGTTTCTCTCTATCTATCATCCGGTGATTACCTTTGGTTTCTAATTAATCGTGCGATTGACTTGTTTTCCGGTGCAATTACTTCGATCCGTGATGTTTTCATCGTTTTTATTGGTTGTATTGTGTTTTGACTTTTGTTATTGAGCTCATTATGTTCAGCGTATGTCGCATTTGTAACCCTAGGTTTTTATTTGTACGGATTGGGGCTCAGAGATGTTTATTTTGTTATGATATGGCAATTATATTGTTTTTCTTTTATTGCATTATATGTAACCCTAGTTTAGAAGGTTGATTTGATATCCACGCTTTTCATTGATTTGGTGTAAATTAGGGCTAGGATTAAGTATTTGTCCCAAATTGTATATGAATTCTCAAATTTGTTACTAGTTCTCTTTTAGGAACATAACCAAACAAAAAATATGCTGCATTGAAAAGGCTTCAGCAAGTTTTTTTGGTACATGTTATTTGCATTCCATTTATGTTGCAGACTTTAGAGGTGATTATTGTGGCTGTTGATTTTGTATATCTTATGGAGCCACTACAGTTTATTCAGAACTTGAATTTATGGGAGCTTGTTTAATAGGAAACTTGAGTATGTTTATGTATTGAACTTGTTTATGGAAACTTGAATATGTTTATGCAAAATTGCAAATAGTGACTCCGAGCTTGTTCTGAAGGTACTCCACCAGTGACTGTGCCTGTGCTAGGGTTAGGTTTAAGATTTCATCACCTAGCTCTACAACCTTCTCCTCGGCTACGACGGAGACAGGACGGAGGAATGTCGATCTGTGGTTGGATTTGGTGGTTCATAGGCTAATTTTTCAAAGCGGTGACAAATCGGTCGCTAATTTTGCCACCGTCATTAACAGTGATAAATTTTTGGTTGCAAATGCCCAGTTTTCTAGTAGTGTACACAACAGCGAAAATACAGCCGTAACGACGTAAGAATGAGAGCGAACATCGCCCCTATTACTTCGTTTCCTTGTAGTGCCACCCCCACACCGTAAAGTTTATGTATTGCTCACTATGTGATACACTATAGAGGAGGCTACTTTGACCCATCGTAATCCATACCCATCGTTCTTTTTTTATTAAAACTTTTTTTGTGTGCATGAACTCTTTCTATATCTTAAACGTCATACGTTAAAATAATTTGTTAGAGATTCTCTAGCTTTTGCTACTTGCTGAATACTAAAACACTTGTACACATTGTGTTGTATTAATTTTTTTCCAAGGTGTATCTAGTTGACTAGGTATATAGGGTTTGCTATTATTCTTGATTAAAGTCCACGATAGTTGTCTATGTTTCTTCAAACAATATTCTCTTTATTATTGATTTACTTTAGGAAATGAATAATAAATTTTTTTTTACTCAACCGTTTAAGTTCAGCTTCCTGTCGTATAAATTCGAGTTAGTCGGTTTCAACGCCCTAGTATTATTTACAAGTGCTTTGAAAACTATAAAATATTATGATTTGACCATTTCTCTACATACAAGTGAGAGATATTTAATGGTGATTGATGGCGAGATATTACAAGTGAGAGATATTTAATGGTGATTGATGGCGAGATATTAACAATATTTTCTTTCTTTCTAGGACCAAATTTAGTGTCAAATATTTTGATAAATGGTGATTACTTTTTTTTATTTGCGCTAGATTAAGCTTTTATTTAAAGAAGTGTTGATTTGTTTTAGCTAACCATTCCGATAATACGAAACCTATCCAACCAAATTCTTTGATATATTTTCATACAAGTGCTTTTTTTCTGAATTATTTTATTAAGATTTTGAGAATAAATCAAAATACTTTAATATGCGAGTTATTTGCACGTAGAGAGATGTTACGGTCCACAACTACCAAACCTACATAATTAAGTTTTAAAGTTTGTTATAACGAAGAATAATTTAAAATAAATGTGTTTTATTAGTATAATTAGTATTTTTTTTTAAATGTATATTATTATAAAAGATAGAAGTGCATTAAATAAGAGAGAGATGCGAAAAAAAATGGTGAGAATGAATATGGAGGCGACACGTGGCACTAAAAAACCTTTATTTATTATATAGTATAGATTTGTGGGGATTATTTAGTGACGAAGATAAGTAAAAGTTTTAAAAAGATACAACCATCACAAAACAAATCATTAGCAATAATTGAGCTAGTGCTGACAATATCTTTGCTAAGGGAAAAATATCAAAATGGACCTTAGCTGACAAAAAATTACCAAAATGGACATTTTGTCGGTACTACGCTGACTAAGTCTTTGGTTTTTGCAGGCTAAGCCGACGCCTTTTTTTGTTATCCGGCTAAATGTCCATTTTGGTATTTTTCCCTTTTGCTAATAGTAAACGAACTAATTGGAAACTCTTTTAACCATCAAACAAAAATCCTGGACTCTATGGACTGCAGCCCAATTCAAGAACGAAATTACAACAAATACAATAATTGTCTGACGAAAAAAATTGTATCATTTTTTTCTTTTTTGAACGGCGAACATTGAATGTTGTGACGTCACAACCCCGTCACATGGGAGAGCCTCGTCCAACTCAGGTTAATATGTTGTCTTAACCGGACCTATTTGGCGTCAGGGTTGGACAACATCCAAGGGAAAATCCCACCCAATACGCCCTTCCGGGCTTGAGGGAGAGCCGATGCTCGAACCCTGGATCGGCGTGGATAAAACCTAAGTGCATCAGCCTCAGAGCTAGGCCTCATTTGCATGTCTTAGTAAATAATGGGGAGAGCAGGAATTAAACCTGGGTCACAAAGAACACCAAGTCTCTCCTTTACCACTCCACCAAATCTCTTCCTTACCACTCCTCTTTTGATTATCTTACTAGGTTAGATTCCCTTGTATTGCACGAGTTGAATAATTGTAATGTTACTAAGTCATGAAAATTTATGTCTTTAAAAACCTATGTATTACACCAGTTGAATAAACTCGTGTATTACACATATAATATAATTTGTTAACACATACACGCGTCAAAATATGTTTTTAAAAATCTATTTTGACGTAACAGTTATAAATTCTGTTAAGTTGATTTTTAAAACATATTATTTTTCCATTCGATTATTTTTTTATATATAATTGATAAATGTTATTCATATTAAATTCATTTAGTTATTAGTGTCCATAATTAGATTAATATTTAATAGGATAGAGGCGGGAAAAATATGATGAGAATGAATATGGAGGCGACACATGTCACTAAAAAACCTTTATTTATTATATAGTATAGATTTGGGGGATTATTTAGTGACGAAGATAAGTAAGTAAAAGTTTTAAAAAGATACAACCATCACATCTTAACCTGGCACAAAACAAATCATTAGCAATAAGTGAGCTAGTGCTGACAATATCTTTCTAAGGGGAAAAAAAAATACCAAAATAGACATTAGCCGGTAAAAAAAATCATCAAAATAGACATTTTTCCTGTATTACGCCAGCTAAGCCATTGGTTTTTTTCCGGCTAAGCGCTGGCGCATTTTTTGTTAGCCGGCTAATTATTCATTTTAGTATTTTTCCATTTTGCTAATAGTAAACGAATTAATTGTCAACTCTTTTAACCATCAAATAAAAATCTTAGGGGGGGGCAAAGGCAACCCCTCAATTTTTTTTTATTTAGGTTATAAAAAATATTTGGGCACCTCGAAGTTTCGTCAAAAGACTCCTAAAAGGCACCCAAAGTAATTTAAAAAAAAAAACAAAGTTCATTGAAACTATGAAATTTTTTAGCACCTCCAAGTTTTGTCAAACTAATTATCTTTAAAGAACATGTGTTTACATTAAAAGATTAAAGAAAATTAAGTTTCAAAGATAGAAAAGATGCAGATGATGGGTTTGCAAACATGTCATATGATGTAAGAAGTCAAGCATTAAGAACTTATACTATATGTTTTAGCACTTGTAAACAGTAAACAGTCTTTCACCTCTCCAAAATGTATTGATTTTTACCGTTTATACTGTTTATTTGTACCGTTTTTATCTTTTGTTTATACCGTTCCTTAACTATATGAAACTTATTTTTGCCGTTGTTTTTTGCACCTGCTGAGAAAAATTCTGGATCCGCTACTGATTATCGATGTCGGTAACTACTACCAAATCTACATGCATATAACTTCATGCATAGTGCTCCATTACATGTATAAAACGAAAATCTTTGATCTATTTTGGGCACACATATATTTAGTACCTTTCCATCCCCAACGGAAACCCTTTTGACCGCTCCTTCCTAAAAACTTCATTGCCAATTCCTCTCCGATCTTTCTCAAACCTAGCTCCGCGACCCCCTCTAAACTATTACTGATCACCGGACTTGTAGACAGACCTTTGGTCCCACTAAGCCTTCCTGGGATGCGTACATTGTTAGGAAGCCCTTTTGCAGTTTTAGCTGTGTTCGAACTCAATATCTTTGGAATCATCTTCAAAGCATCTCCAACTCTCGCCGCATCTCTGAAGAGACATTCACAGATCATGATTGGACATTAATTATTTTCACAAAGAAATGTAAAAACTAGACGGTAATTAAATCCTTGATGAAACAGTAATTAAACTATTAGAAACAATTAAGAAACGTATAACGCACCCATAATCAGAAGAGAAAACAAGAGTGATTATTAGGAGAAGGAACGTTGATTTGATGGTAAACAGCAACGCCATTAATTTTGGGTGATTCTAACCGCACACGGAATATTGCTAATTGGATCCGCCGCCGCCTTATACGCCCTCGTATAGGTCAATACGAGGGCGTATAGAGTTCAGTCACTGCCTACAGAATGCCACGTGTCATTCTCTGTCTGGCGACTGGTCCAATAAGTGGCGTATTGACCTATACGCAGCGTATGAGGCACAGGTTATATTTTTGATTCAAAAGTTGAAAGGTTTGGGAGTTTTATGAATCCTATATGTGGCGTATTGACCTATACGCCACGTATAGGTATTTTTTATTTAATTATATTTTTTTTATATTTTGTTTATTTTTATTTTAATTTATATAATTTTGTTAATATAAGTTTGTTAATCAAACAAAATATTAAACATTACAAACCAAACAAAATATTAAACATTACAAACCAAACAAAATATTAAACATTACAACCAAAGAAATAAACTAAAATTATATACATTACACCAAAAAATTAAATATATACATCAAAATGTTTTACATACATAACAACGAAAGAAACAAAATACAAATAAAAGAACTAAACCTAACTGGCTCTGCCGTCACCCTGACCGGCTCCGGCGTCACCCTGACCCGCCCCGCCCTCACCCTGAACGGGGTCGTCCGGATAATGACGTGGCGGTGGTAGTGGGGGTGGCTCGATGCCGGCGGCTCGTGACTGATTCACGAGCTGTCCAACCTCCCACATCATCAGGTCCTCCATGCGATCGAGTTGACGACCCTGTCGCCGTGAGTCGGCAACAAGGCCATCAAGCAATGCCTGGGTAGCTCTATCCAGCCTAACAGACCGACGTACGTGTCGGGGATGCTGTGGCGGATGCTCGTGGACCTGCTCGACGTGTGGCGGCTGGTCCTCAATCGCCACACCCTGTAGCAGCTGAGGCATAGGCGGGTCCCCATGTCCAGGCATCTGCGGCAACGGCACCGGGACCTAAACCTGGTCCTGGACGGCCCCCACGAACCGAAGGCACTGCGGGAATCGGTGCGTGATGCGCATGCTGCTCGCCGTGCGACGGTCTAATCGGACAGGGGGAATGGGCGGTAACATCGCAGGCTCATGGTCGTCAAATGGTATGACCGACCGCATGATATGCGTGATGAAAGCACCGCCATATAAAAGTCCGCGCTTCTGTCGCATATAGGCAGAAGCAAAATAAAGCGCCATGCTCGTGGACAGGTCGCACCGCCTCCCAGTAAGCAGGCAGAAAAGGAAGAAAAGATCTCTATCAGTGCACCACTCATGGCCTCGCCTGATGAACATGAGTCTCAAGCACGCCCATTTTCGATCCAAGTTTGTAATGTTTTACCCGAAAACGTTTTTTTACTTTCGGGCCGGGTCAGTTTTAAAACCGATTTGGATTAAAAAAAAACCATTTGCAATCTTGAAACTTATTCTAGTTGGTATCTTTTAGAAAATATCAATAAACTTAAACCGCTAAATATTGTGTTCATTGTAGTTGTATGCGGTACTAATACGGCATATACAGGTGTAAATCGAGTGTAAATTTATAATGATTATGGTACATAGACTGCCATTGACAACAAAAGTGAAAGTTGAGAGTATTACCAGTCAAACTGTTAGTTTGAATTATTATTAACCAATGAGTCATAGTTTAGATTATTAAAAACCAATTTGTCTTAATAATAATATTTTTAAAGAAAATATTAATTATTATACTAATAAAACAAATTTATTTTAAATTATCCTTATTATAAGAAACTTTGAAATTTACTTATATAACTTTTATTTTCAATTAAATAGTAAATGAAAGTCAAATTACATTAAATAGTAATAAACGTATTCTCGAAATCCAGTTATATATATTAATTTTTACATATTTTGAGTTTTTTTTATATTCTTATTATATGTAATACATTTTTACACCTGTAAATATATATAAAAAGATTTAAAAATTTTATGTATTGATATTTTTCACGACGTGTATAGTATACATGGTCTAAGCTAGTTAACATTAGAAGAAGGTATGAAACAATAATGGTTTTAAAAACTACAAATTTAAACTTGAAAATTTGTTGGAGCTCTTCGATAATAAAAGAGGCTCTCCAAAAATAAGTAAATATCATTCAGTGTAATGAGCACACGATATTCTTTAGTAAAAGGCGAAAGAATGGTTCTCTTTGTGCTCTCTACATGGCTGCATAGCTTTCTAAATAACCAACTGACCATTTTATAAAAACCTTCCTTCATCTCTCATTCTCTTATCCACCCAATTTGAGATTAATATGTCTGTTACCTTGTGTTTTACTCACCTGTTTATAAAATATATCATTCAGTGTAACGATCACATTATATTCTTTATAAGATTTGAGTGCCTTTTAGAGTATAAAATATGCTAGATTATGGTTTTTAGTGTCAAAGTGATGTCCTATGACCTGTTTATCTTTGAAATATTATTAATTTCATTTTAAGGTGATGATATAGAGCGTTGTATGTGTGTTTACCAATAGAATAAATTTCCCTTTATTCTATTCCCTCCAATTTTACATGTCCAAAAACTATCAGTCAAAAGAGGGAGTACATTACCAAAATTACCATTCCCAATCAACAAGACTACAAATCCCTAAAACCAGAGCACATGAATCCAAAACCTTTCAAATCAAGAGCACATATTTTATAATCAGCACTAAAAACCAGAGCCGATAATGTCTGTTCAAGATATTAACATCCAGTCACAAGCTTTACTAATTGTCAGGGACTCTAACAAGGTATCCTTCTAAGTTCTGACATTGCCGACAAAGTGGTGAAGTTTCACAATCCATATCTGGACCAGTTTTTACCAGGTAATCACATCCTTCTATTATTTTATTAATTGTTTTGTTCTCCTTTTACCTTTTGTTTTCTTTTCCCTTTATCACATACTGATGTGAAAAATAATATCTTTTGGTTATTTAATTTGCTTTCTTTGTTTTAGGGATATTTATACTCCCCAGAACCTCAAATGGAAATACATCCAATGGCACGGCCATCTGGAGGTGTAGTTAGCCCTACAGGTTGGAATTAGGCTCAAGATGTGAATACATATGGCTCTCCTGAGCAGGTTTGAACTATATTTTATTTCAACCAAATGCTATGCATTCATACAAGTTTTTACCGAAGGGATAAATCGTCCATTTGCAGTCTGTTCAAAGTATGAAAGTTGTGTGCCATGAATTGGCAGCTGCAACCAATGACCCTGAAGGCAGTTTAATGGATGATCTAATCAAAATACTGACAGACTTGTTTCGTGTGCTAAGGTACTTGTTGCTCCATTTAGGTTTAACTTTTTTCTTTTATTCTTCACTACATTTAAACTTTTTCGATGGGTGCATCTTCAAGGTCTTGTAAATATGTTCTCAACACACTCATGCATGTGACTTATCATATTCTATTCTTTAGTTTCATTACGTTAAATTATAACCATTTTAAGTGAATATCTTATGTTGCAAAATGGTTCTTTTTATTTGCAAACATTTCAAATTAACTTAAATTGAAACAGTAAAAATATTATACTTGTTTTGTAGAGGAATATGGAGGGCTAGCAGTTACTTACTTTCAGAGCGGACAAGAGCTTCATGGCTTCTTCAGGTTTTCAGGCTGACGTGAAAATATATATTACATATACTAAGAATAGAAACAAACCTAAAATATGTAAAAAATTAATATATAATTGTGTTTCGAAAATAGGTTAATTAGTATTTAATGTAATTTAATTTTCAATTACTATTTGATTTAAATTAAAGTTACATAATTAAGTTTCAAAGTTTGTTATAATGAAGGATAATTTAAAATAAATGTGTTTTATTAGTTTAATTAGTATTTTGTTTAAATGTATATTATTATAAAAAATAGAAATGCATTAAATAAGAGAGAGAGACGGGAAAAAAATGGTGAAAATGAATATGGAGGCGACACGTGACACTAAAAAACATTTATTTATTATATAGTATAGATTTGTGGGGATTATTTAGTGACGAAGATAAGTAAATGTTTTAAAAAGATACAACCATCACATGGTAACCTATCACAAAACCAACCATTAGCAATAATTGAGCTAGTGATGACAATATCTTTGCTAAGGGAAAAATATCAAAATGGACATTAGCTGACAAAAAATTACCAAAATGAACATTTTGTCGGTACGCCGGCTAAGTCTTTGGTTTTTGCCGGCTAAACCGACGCCTTTTTTTGTTAGCCGGCTAAATGTCCATTTTGGTATTTTTCCCTTTTGCTAATAGTAAACGAACTAATTATAAACTCTTTTATCCATCAAATAAAAATCCTGGACTCTCTGGAGTGCAGCCCAATTGAAGAACGAAATTACAACAAATACAATAATTGTTTGACGAAAATAATTGTATCCTTTTTTCTTTTTTGAACGACGAACATTAAATGCTGTGGCGTCACACCCCCCGTTACATTGGGATAGCCTCGTCAAACTACGGGCAATATGTTGTCTTAACCGGACCTACTTGGCGTAAGAGTTGGACAACATCCAAGGGAAAATCCACCCAATACGGCCCTTCCGGGCTTGAGGGAGAGCCGAGGCTCGAACCCTATATCGGCATCGGTAAAATCTAAGTGCATCAGCCTCAGAGCTAGGTCTCATTTGCATGTCTCAGTAAAGAATGGGGAGAGCAGGAATTGAACCCGGGTTACAAAGAACACAAAGTCTCTCTCTCTTACCACTCCATCAAATCTCTTCCTTACCACTTCTCTTATGATTATCTTATTTGTGGGGATTGTTTAGTGACGAAGATAAGTAAGTAAAAGTTTTAAAAATATACAACCATCATATTTTAACTTGTCGCAAAACAAATCATTAGCAATAATTGAGCTAGTGCTGACAATATCTTTCTAAGGGAAAAAAAATACCAAAATAGACATTAGTCGGTAAAAAAATCATAAAAATAGACATTTTTCCAGTACTACGCCAGCTAAGCTATTGGTTTTTTTTCGGCTAAGCACCGGCGCATTTTTTTTTAGCTAGCTAATTATACATTTTAGTATTTACCCATTTTGCTAATTGTAAACGAATTAATTGTCAACTATTTTAACCATCAAACAAAAATCTTAGGGGGAAAAGGCAACCCCTCAATTTTTTTATTTAGTGTTATTTAGGTTATAAAAAATATTTGGGCAACTCCAAGTTTTTATCAAAAGCCTCCTAAAAGGCACCCAAAGTATATTAAAAAAAATAAAGTTCATTGAAACTATGAAATTTTTTAGCACCTCCAAGTTTTGTCAAACTAATTATCTTTAAAGAACATGTGTTTACATTAAAAGATTAAAGAAAATTAAGTTCCAAAGATACAAAAGATGCAGATGATGGGTTTGCAAACATACCATATGGTATAAGAAGTCAAGCATTAAGAACTTATACTATATGTTTTAGCACTTGTAAACAGTAAACAATCTTTCACCTCTCCAAAATGTATTGATTTTTACCGTTTATACTGTTTATTTGTACCATTTTTATCTTTTATTTTTACCGTTACTTTACTATATGAAACTTATTTTTGCCGTTGTTTTTTGCACCTACTGAGAAAAATCCTGGATCCGCCACTGAATATCGATGTCGGTAACTACTACCAAATCTACATGAATATAACTTCATGTATATCACTCAATTACATGTATAAAATGAAATTCTTTGATCTATTTTGGCACACATATATATATTTAGTACCTTTCCATCCCCAACGGAAACCCTTTTGATCGCTCCTTCCTAAAAACTTCATTGCCAATTTCTCTCCGTACTTCCTCAAACCTAGCTCCGCGTCCACCTCTAAACTATAAGGGGTAAAGGTTTTTGGTTTTATGTGCACGCCTGTTTCTTAGGCGACGTGTATTGCAGTAGACTTTGTCATTAGGGGAAAAGGCTTTATGTCTTCTGCGCGCGCTTATTTCTCTTGCGGCGTGTAAAGCCGTAGACTTTGCCGTTAGGGGCAAATGCTTTAAGTCTTATGCGCGCGCCTGTTTCTAAGGCGGCGTGTATTGCCGTAGACTTTCTCGTTAGGGGCAAAGGCTTTTAGTCTTATGCGCGCGCCTATTTCTCAGGCGGCGTGTAAAGCCGTACACTTTGCCGTTAGGGGCAAATGATTTAGGTCTTATGCGTGCGCCTAATTCTCAGGCGGCGTGTATTGCCGTAGACTTTGCCGTTAGGGGCAAAGGCTTTAAGTCTTATGCGCGCGCCTGTTTCTCAGGCGGCGTGTATTGCCGTAGACTTTGCCGTCAGGGGCAAAGGCTTTACGTCTTATGCGCGCGCCTGTTTTTCAGGTGGCGTGTATTACCGTAGACTTTGCCATTAGGGGCAAAGGCTTTAAGTCTTATGCGCTCACCTGTTTCTCAGGCGGCGTGCGTTGCCGTAAACTTTACCGTCTGGGGCAAAGGCTTTAAATCTTATGCGCGCGCCTGTTTCTCAGGCGACGTGTAATGCCGTAGACTTTGCCGTTAGGGGCAAAGGCTTTAGGTCTTATGCGCGCGCCTGTTTCGCAGCCGTGGTGTTTTGTCGTAGACTTTGTTGTTAAGGGCA
This sequence comes from Smallanthus sonchifolius, assembly GCA_023525975.1. Classification (NCBI taxonomy): domain Eukaryota; kingdom Viridiplantae; phylum Streptophyta; class Magnoliopsida; order Asterales; family Asteraceae; genus Smallanthus; species Smallanthus sonchifolius. Next base: position 74,270,564 of record CM042027.1, on the reverse strand, counting down.
AAGGCTTTAGATTTTATGCACGCACCTGTTTCTCAGGAGACGTGTATTGTCGTACACTTTGGTTTAAGAAAGACATCAAACGAATCAAAGTAAACATCGCAACGGAATAAATCATAGAATTCCAAAACATACGGGATAAAACCAAACATCCACGTTATATACCGAGTTGACCGGGGAGTACTAGATTTTTTTCCCTTAAAACTTCAAGCATATAACTTTATGCATAGCACTCCATTACATGTATAAAACGAAATTATTTGATCTATTTCGGGCACACATATATATTTCGTACCGAAAACACTCATATAAATACTCGTTGTTTGGTTTTTTCTTTATTGAATTATCGAAATAAGTTTTCAAAAATACCATCGAATACTTTAATTTGAGAGTGAGTTGCACGATTAATTTATAGATAATACCAAATCTACATGCATGAAGTGGTTATATACGAAAATTAAGAACAAATGGATTACGATGATGATCACTTTGTAGAAGTTGAAGAACACATGGTACTTTTATAAGGAAATTAAACCACGAAATTACATAGACGAATAAGGAATAAATTATCACTTTGTGAAGTAGGAAAAGTTTTAAAAGGCCGGCCGGATACAATCATCATGAGCCGAGAATAATTAACTTTTTACATTCATCATAGGTTAGAGTTTCATTGCACTTAGCTTGTATTGGATCATAGCAACTATTGTACCAATCTATCATTGATGTTAACTGGCCGCCAACGTCTTTGGTCGTTTGCAAGACGATAACGCATTTGACAACAACACAATCCGGCGTCGGTACGAAATTGGGATGGAACTGTGTATATTTTTGGCATCTCTCATCAACTTTTAAATAAAAGTTAGTACCTTTCCATCCCCAACGGAAACCCTTTTGACCGCTCCTTCCTAAAAACTTCATTGCCAATTCCTCTCCGATCTTCCTCAAACCTAGCTCCGCGACCCCCTCTAAACTATTACTGATCACCGGACTTGTAGACAGACCTTTGGTCCCACTAAGCCTTCCTGGGATGCGTACATTGTTAGGAAGCCCTTTTGCAGTTTTAGCTGTGTTCGAACTCAATATCTTTGGAATCATCTTCAAAGCATCTCCAACTCCCGCCGCATCTCTGAAGAGACATTCACAGATCATGATTGGACATTAATTAATTTCACTAAGAAATGTAAAAACTAGACGGTAATTAAATCCTTGATGAAACAGTAATTAAACTATTAGAAACAATTAAGAAACGTATAACGCACCCATAATCAGAAGACAAAACAAGAGTGATTATTAGGAGAAGGAACGTTGATTTGATGGTAAACAGCAACGCCATTAATTTTTTATGGACCGGTCACTGGCCTATGTTGCTTTTTATAGGAAAATCTGCAACTGGATTATTTTAAACTTACTTGTCAATAAGCTAGACTTGGTAATTAAAATCACAAGAAAATAAAGAAATATAAAAAGTTTTTTTTATTAATTGTAAAATAAATACAAGACAAGTTGGAAACAAAATAAACAAGTTTGTTGTAAAATATTAAATACAACACAAGCTGTTGTAAACAAACTTGGTTGCCGTACATTGCACAATCAAATACAAATGGGCTTAGTTTAAATCAAATTTCTTAAAAAAATTATACTTCTAAAGGCTTAATATTCAGATGATTTAAATAATATTTTTTCAGGTTAAACGGCTCGTGTTCGTGTCAACCGGTATGTACACATGACATGTTCAAGTTCATGCGTCTAATACAATTTCCAGGATTGTGTATAACTTACGGGTGCATGTCGGGTTTAATCAGCTAACCGTTTAGCATATTAATGTTGAAGTAAGTGTGTCTAACACTCCTATCTTCAAATAGGTTTGCCGTCCCATCTTGCTCGAGCTGAGACTTGTGGACGCCGATATTATAACCATACATAACTTCGACGCCACAACCGGTCTATCTCGGTGAACTTAACTAGTTCTTTACTTTATTATGGGAACTGTGATAAAACACACCAGAGAATTGAAAAACGAGATCAAAGCCGGACGATTACCGAATCTTATTCAAACGATTGAAAGTGATTACAAGCGAATTTTGAAGTGAATTACAAGAACATAGAATATGGGTTAGAGAACCCCAAATCAATCTATAACCTAATCAAGAAAATTAGCAACCGAAATAACAAACTAAGAAAAATCTTGCTAAAATACACCCTCAAGTTTGCAAAATAACATTCTAACCCCTTGAATTTAGAACTTTGACTTTCCTGTTGACTTGACTTAAACTTTGACTTCAACAATCTCCAACTCAAAATTATGTCAATCAAAACATACAATTAACCAACTCCCTGCATATCCACACTTCACATTGATATGCATTGTTCTTTTATGGTATACAAGATTCTTTGAAAGCTGGACAACCCCCTGATTATCACAAAATACCACTATTTCAAAGAATCCTTTCATGGTATAAAGGATTCTTTGAAATAAATCCCTTGATCCAAATTGACTCCTTTATGGCTTGGGTTAAAGCAACATATTCTGACTCTGTTGAGGATAAAACAACCACCTTTTGCATACTTGCTTTCCAACTGATAAGACCACCCATTACCTAGAAAGCATACCCGATAATAGACCTACCCCCATCTAGGTCCTTTGCAAAGTCATAATCATTAAACCCAATCACTTTATAATGTTTAGTTTCACTTGCACCAAACAGTAATCCCACTTTACTTGTACCACAAAGATACTTCAACACCCACTTTGCAGCTTCCCAATGAAGCTTGTCTGGATTTAAAACGTTCAAATACAAATGGGCTTAGTTTAAATCAAATTGCTTATAAAGTTATACGTTCAAATAAGTTGTTAGAGATTCTCTTGCTTTTGCTACTTGATGAATACTAAAAGGCTTGTACACATATTGTGTTATATTAATTTTTTCTCAAGGTGTATCTAGTTGACTAGGTATATAAGGTTTCTTATTATTCTTGATTAAAGTCCACGATAATTGTCTATGTTTCTTCAAAAAATATATTAACTACAAGTGCTTTGAAAAACTATAAAATATTATAATTTGACCTTTTCACTATATACAAGTGAGAGATATTTAATGGTGATTAGTATTGATTTGTTTTAGCTAACCATTTTGATAATACGAAACCTATAAAACCAAATTCTTTGGTATATTTCATGCACACGTCTTTCATACAATGTTTCTTTTTTCATGAATTATCTTATTAAAATTTCGAGAATAAAATCAATATACTTTAATATGCGAGTTATTTACACGTAGAGAGATATTATGGTCCGCAACTACTACCAAACGTAATGAAGTAGCTGTGCAAAGAAGAAATGTATTACCATGACGAGTAGAAGCGTAATAATACATACATAATCACGACACTTTTAGGAAATTAAACCACATACATGCCTAAAAGATAAATGGTAAATAAATCACATACATGCGTCTTACGACAATTGTCCCCTCTTTTGATTATCTTATCTGTGGGGATTATTTAGTGACGAAGGTAAGTAAGTATAAGTTTTAAAAGGATACAACCATCACATGTTTACTTGTCACAAAACAAATCATTAGCATTAATTGAGCTAGCGCTGACAACATTTATGCTAATAGTAAACAAATTAATTGCCAACTCTTTTAACCATTAAAGTGTATATTGTTTCACGAAGCATTGTGTTGTAACATTTACTAAAATTTTGTTCCAAATATGCCAAAAATAAAACTTCAAGGACTTAAAGTCTAAATAAATAAAATTTCAAAGTTTTAAAAATAAAAATTCTTGATTATGGTCTGTAACGGACCGTCAGAGACCATAACGGTCCGTTACGGGTTGAGCAACCACGCCAAGCCCGTCTAGTGTCACTGAAAGCATGTGGCAACACTCCCTGTCTCGCCTGATGAAAATGAGTCTCAAGCACGCCCATTTTCGATCCAAGTTTGTAATGTTTTACACGAAAACGTTTTTTTACTTTCGGGCCGGGTCAGTTTTAAAACCGATTTGGATTAAAAAAAAACCATTTGCAATCTTGAAACTTATTCTAGTTGGTATCTTTTAGAAAATATCAATAAACTTAAACCGCTAAATATTGTGTTCCTTGTAGTTGTATGCGGTACTAATACGGCATATACATGTGTAAATCGAGTGTAAATTTATGATGATTATGGTACATAGACTGCCATTGACAACAAAAGTGAATGTTGAAAGTATTACCAGCCAAACTGTTAGTTTGAATTATTATTAACCAATGAGTCATAGTTTAGATTATTAAAAACCAATTTGTCTTAATAATAATATATTTTTAAAGAAAATATTAATTATTATACTAATAAAACAAATTTATTTTAAATTATCCTTATTATAAGAAACTTTGAAATCTACTTATATAACTTTTATTTTCAATTAAATAGTAAATAAAAGTCAAATTACATTAAATAGTAATGAACGTATTCTCGAAATGCAGTTATATATATTAATTTTTAATTATTTTGAGTTTTTTTTTTATATTCTTATTATATGTAATACATTTTTACACCTGTAAATATATATATAAAGATTTAAAAATTTTATGTATTGATATTTTTCACCACGTGTATAGTATACATGGTCTAAGCTAGTTAACATTAGAAGAAGGTATGAAACAATAATGGTTTTAAAAACTACAAATTTAACCTTGAAAATTTGTTGGAGCTCTTCGATAATAAAAGAGGCTCTCCAAAAATAAGTAAATATCATTCAGTGTAACGAGAACACGATATTCTTTAGTAAAAGGCGAAAGAATGGTTCGCTTTGTGCTCTCTACATGGCTGCATAGCTTTCTAAATAACCAACTGACCATTTTATAAAAACCTTCCTTCATCTCTCATTCTCTTACCCACCCAATTTGAGATTAATGTCTGTTACCTTGTGTTTTACTCACCTGTTTATAAAATATATCATTCAGTGTAACGATCACACGATATTCTTTAGAAGATTTGAGTGCCTTTTAGAGTATAAAATATGCTAGATTATGGTTTTTAGTGTCAAAGTGATGTCCTATGACCTGTTTATCTTTGAAATATTATTAATTTCATTTTAAGGTGATGATATAGAGCGTTGTATGTGTGTTTACCAATAGAATAAATTTCCCTTTATTCTATTCCCTCCAATTTTACATGTCCAAAAACTATCAGTCAAAAGAGGGAGTACATTACCAAAATTACCATTCCCAATCAACAAGACTACAAATCCCTAAAACCAGAGCACATGAATCCAAAACCTTTCAAATCAAGAGCACATATTTTATAATCAGCACTAAAAACCAGAGCCGATAATGTCTGTTCAAGATATTAACATCCAGTCACAAGCTTTACTAATTGTCAGGGACTCTAACAAGGTATCCTTCTAAGTTCTGACATTGCCGACAAAGTGGTGAAGTTTCACAATCCATATCTGGACCAGTTTTTACCAGGTAATCACATCCTTCTATTATTTTATTAATTGTTTTGTTCTCCTTTTACCTTTTGTTTTCTTTTCCCTTTATCACATACTGATGTGAAAAATAATATCTTTTGGTTATTTAATTTGCTTTCTTTGTTTTAGGGATATTTATACTCCCCAGAACCTCAAATGGAAATACATCCAATGGCACGGCCATCTGGAGGTGTAGTTAGCCCTACAGGTTGGAATTAGGCTCAAGATGTGAATACATATGGCTCTCCTGAGCAGGTTTGAACTATATTTTATTTCAACCAAATGCTATGCATTCATACAAGTTTTTACCGAAGGGATAAATCGTCCATTTGCAGTCTGTTCAAAGTATGAAAGTTGTGTGCCATGAATTGGCAGCTGCAACCAATGACCCTGAAGGCAGTTTAATGGATGATCTAATCAAAATACTGACAGACTTGTTTCGTGTGCTAAGGTACTTGTTGCTCCATTTAGGTTTAACTTTTTTCTTTTATTCTTCACTACATTTAAACTTTTTCGATGGGTGCATCTTCAAGGTCTTGTAAATATGTTCTCAACACACTCATGCATGTGACTTATCATATTCTATTCTTTAGTTTCATTACGTTAAATTATAACCATTTTAAGTGAATATCTTATGTTGCAAAATGGTTCTTTTTATTTGCAAACATTTCAAATTAACTTAAATTGAAACAGTAAAAATATTATACTTGTTTTGTAGAGGAATATGGAGGGCTAGCAGTTACTTACTTTCAGAGCGGACAAGAGCTTCATGGCTTCTTCAGGTTTTCAGGCTGACGTGAAAATATATATTACATATACTAAGAATAGAAACAAACCTAAAATATGTAAAAAATTAATATATAATTGTGTTTCGAAAATAGGTTAATTAGTATTTAATGTAATTTAATTTTCAATTACTATTTGATTTAAATTAAAGTTACATAATTAAGTTTCAAAGTTTGTTATAATGAAGGATAATTTAAAATAAATGTGTTTTATTAGTTTAATTAGTATTTTGTTTAAATGTATATTATTATAAAAAATAGAAATGCATTAAATAAGAGAGAGAGACGGGAAAAAAATGGTGAAAATGAATATGGAGGCGACACGTGACACTAAAAAACATTTATTTATTATATAGTATAGATTTGTGGGGATTATTTAGTGACGAAGATAAGTAAATGTTTTAAAAAGATACAACCATCACATGGTAACCTATCACAAAACCAACCATTAGCAATAATTGAGCTAGTGATGACAATATCTTTGCTAAGGGAAAAATATCAAAATGGACATTAGCTGACAAAAAATTACCAAAATGAACATTTTGTCGGTACGCCGGCTAAGTCTTTGGTTTTTGCCGGCTAAGCCGACGCCTTTTTTTGTTAGCCGGCTAAATGTCCATTTTGGTATTTTTCCCTTTTGCTAATAGTAAACGAACTAATTATAAACTCTTTTATCCATCAAATAAAAATCCTGGACTCTCTGGAGTGCAGCCCAATTGAAGAACGAAATTACAACAAATACAATAATTGTTTGACGAAAATAATTGTATCCTTTTTTCTTTTTTGAACGACGAACATTAAATGCTGTGGCGTCACACCCCCCGTTACATTGGGATAGCCTCGTCAAACTACGGGCAATATGTTGTCTTAACCGGACCCACTTGGCGTAAGAGTTGGACAACATCCAAGGGAAAATCCACCCAATACGGCCCTTCCGGGCTTGAGGGAGAGCCGAGGCTCGAACCCTATATCGGCATCGGTAAAATCTAAGTGCATCAGCCTCAGAGCTAGGTCTCATTTGCATGTCTCAGTAAAGAATGGGGAGAGCAGGAATTGAACCCGGGTTACAAAGAACACAAAGTCTCTCTCTCTTACCACTCCATCAAATCTCTTCCTTACCACTTCTCTTATGATTATCTTATTTGTGGGGATTGTTTAGTGACGAAGATAAGTAAGTAAAAGTTTTAAAAATATACAACCATCATATTTTAACTTGTCGCAAAACAAATCATTAGCAATAATTGAGCTAGTGCTGACAATATCTTTCTAAAGGAAAAAAAATACCAAAATAGACATTAGTCGGTAAAAAAATCATAAAAATAGACATTTTCCTGTACTACGCCAGCTAAGCTATTGGTTTTTTTTCGGCTAAGCGCCGGCGCATTTTTTTGTTAGCTAGCTAATTATACATTTTAGTATTTACCCATTTTGCTAATTGTAAACGAATTAATTGTCAACTATTTTAACCATCAAACAAAAATCTTAGGGGGAAAAGGCAACCCCTCAATTTTTTTATTTAGTGTTATTTAGGTTATAAAAAATATTTGGGCAACTCCAAGTTTTATCAAAATCCTCCTAAAAGGCACCCAAAGTATATTAAAAAAAATAAAGATCATTGAAACTATGAAATTTTTGAGCACCTCCAAGTTTTGTCAAACTAATTATCTTTAAAGAACATGTGTTTACATTAAAAGATTAAAGAAAATTAAGTTCCAAAGATACAAAAGATGCAGATGATGGGTTTGCAAACATACCATATGGTACAAGAAGTCAAGCATTAAGAACTTATACTATATGTTTTAGCACTTGTAAACAGTAAACAATCTTTCACCTCTCCAAAATGTATTGATTTTTACCGTTTATACTGTTTATTTGTACCATTTTTATCTTTTATTTTTACCGTTACTTTACTATATGAAACTTATTTTTGCCGTTGTTTTTTGCACCTGCTGAGAAAAATCCTGGATCCGTCACTGAATATCGATGTCGGTAACTACTACCAAATCTACATGAATATAACTTCATGTATATCACTCAATTACATGTATAAAATGAAATTCTTTGATCTATTTTGGGCACACATATATATATTTAGTATCTTTCCATCCCCAACGGAAACCCTTTTGATCGCTCCTTCCTAAAAACTTCATTGCCAATTCCTCTCCGTACTTCCTCAAACCTAGCTCCGCGTCCACCTCTAAACTATAAGGGGTAAAGGTTTTGGGTTTTATGTGCACGCCTGTTTCTTAGGCGACGTGTATTGCAGTAGACTTTGTCATTAGGAGCAAAGGCTTTAGGTCTTATGCGCGCGCTTATTTCTCTTGCGGCGTGTAAAGCCGTAGACTTTTCCGTTAGGGGCAAATGCTTTAAGTCTTATGCGCGCGCCTGTTTCTAAGGCGGCGTGTATTGCCGTAGACTTTCTCGTTAGGGGCAAAGGCTTTTGGTCTTATGTGCGCGCCTATTTCTCAGGCGGCGTGTAAAGCCGTACACTTTGCCGTTAGGGGCAAATGATTTAGGTCTTATGCGTGCGCCTAATTCTCAGGCGGCGTGTATTGCTGTAGACTTTGCCGTTAGGGGCAAAGGCTTTAGGTCTTATGCGCGCGCCTGTTTCTCAGGCGGCGTGTATTGCCGTAGACTTTGCCATCAGGGGCAAAGGCTTTACGTCTTATGCGCGCGCCTGTTTCTCAGGTGGCGTGTATTACCGTAGACTTTGCCGTTAGGGGCAAAGGCTTTAAGTCTTATGCGCTCACCTGTTTCTCAGGCGGCGTGCGTTGCCGTAAACTTTACCGTCTGGGGCAAAGGCTTTAAATCTTATGCGCGCGCCTGTTTCTCAGGCGACATGTATTGTCGTACACTTTGCCGTTAGGGGCAAAGGCTTTAGTTCTTATGCGCGCGCCTGTTTCTCAGCCGTCGTGTTTTGTCGTAGACTTTATTGTTAAGGGCAAAGGCTTTAGATTTTATGCACGCACCTGTTTCTCAGGAGACGTGTATTGTCGTACACTTTGGTTTAAGAAAGACATCAAACGAATCAAAGTAAACATCGCAACGGAATAAATCATAGAATTCCAAAACATACGGGATAAAACCAAACATCCACGTTATATACCGAGTTGACCGGGGAGTACTAGATTTTTTTCCCTTAAAACTTCAAGCATGTAACTTTATGCATAGCACTCCATTACATGTATAAAACGAAATTATTTGATCTATTTCGGGCACACATATATATTTCGTACCGAAAACACTCATATAAATACTCGTTGTTTGGTTTTTTCTTTATTGAATTATCGAAATAAGTTTTCAAAAATACCATCGAATACTTTAATTTGAGAGTGAGTTGCACGATTAATTTATAGATAATACCAAATCTACATGCATGAAGTGGTTATATACGAAAATTAAGAACAAATGGATTACGATGATGATCACTTTGTAGAAGTTGAAGAACACATGGTACTTTTATAAGGAAATTAAACCACGAAATTACATAGACGAATAAGGAATAAATTATCACTTTGTGAAGTAGGAAAAGTTTTAAAAGGCCGGCCGGATACAATCATCATGAGCCGAGAATAATTAACTTTTTACATTCATCATAGGTTAGAGTTTCATTGCACTTAGCTTGTATTGGATCATAGCAACTATTGTACCAATCTATCATTGATGTTAACTGGCCGCCAACGTCTTTGGTCGTTTGCAAGACGATAATGCATTTGACAACAACACAATCCGCCGTCGGTACGAAATTGGGATGGAACTGTGTATATTTTTGGCATCTCTCATCAACTTTTAAATAAAAGTTAGTACCTTTCCATCCCCAACGGAAACCCTTTTGACCACTCCTTCCTAAAAACTTCATTGCCAATTCCTCTCCGATCTTCCTCAAACCTAGCTCCGCGACCCCCTCTAAACTATTACTGATCACCAGACTTGTAGACAGACCTTTGGTCCCACTAAGCCTTCCTGGGATGCGTACATTGTTAGGAAGCCCTTTTGCAGTTTTAGCTGTGTTCGAACTCAATATCTTTGGAATCATCTTCAAAGCATCTCCAACTCCCGCCGCATCTCTGAAGAGACATTCACAGATCATGATTGGACATTAATTAATTTCACAAAGAAATGTAAAAACTAGACGGTAATTAAATCCTTGATAACAGTAATTAAACTATTAGAAACAATTAAGAAACGTATAACGCACCCATAATCAGAAGACAAAACAAGAGTGATTATTAGGAGAAGGAACGTTGATTTGATGGTAAACAGCAACGCCATTAATTTTTTATGGACCGGTCACTGGCCTATGTTGCTTTTTATAGGAAAATCTGCAACTGGATTATTTTAAACTTACTTGTCAATAAGCTAGACTTGGTAATTAAAATCACAAGAAAATAAAGAAATATAAAAAGTTTTTTTTATTAATTGTAAAATAAATACAAGACAAGTTGGAAACAAAATAAACAAGTTTGTTGTAAAATATTAAATACAACACAAGCTGTTGTAAACAAACTTGGTTGCCGTACATTGCACAATCAAATACAAATGGGCTTAGTTTAAATCAAATTTCTTAAAAAAATTATACTTCTAAAGGCTTAATATTCAGATGATTTAAATAATATTTTTTCAGGTTAAACGGCTCGTGTTCGTGTCAACCGGTATGTACACATGACATGTTCAAGTTCATGCGTCTAATACAATTTCCAGGATTGTGTATAACTTACGGGTGCATGTCGGGTTTAATCAACTAACCGTTTAGCATATTAATGTTGAAGTAAGTGTGTCTAACACTCCTATCTTCAAATAGGTTTGCCGTCCCATCTTGCTCGAGCTGAGACTTGTGGACGCCGATATTATAACCATACATAACTTCGACGCCACAACCGGTCTATCTCGGTGAACTTAACTAGTTCTTTACTTTATTATGGGAACTGTGATAAAACACAGCAGAGAATTGAAAAACGAGATCAAAGCCAGACGATTACCGAATCTTATTCAAACGATTGAAAGTGATTACAAGCGAATTTTGAAGTGAATTACAAGAACATCGAATATGGGTTAGAGAACCCCAAATCAATCTATAACCTAATCAAGAAAATTAGCAACTGAAATAACAAACTAAGAAAAATCTTGCTAAAATACACCCTCAAGTTTGCAAAATAACATTCTAACCCCTTGAATTTAGAACTTTGACTTTCCTGTTGACTTGACTTAAACTTTGACTTCAACAATCTCCAACTCAAAATTATGTCAATCAAAACATACAATTAACCAACTCCCTGCATATCCACACTTCACATTGATATGCATTGTTCTTTTATGGTATACAAGATTCTTTGAAAGCTGGACAACCCCCTGATTATCACAAAATACCACTATTTCAAAGAATCCTTTCATGGTATAAAGGATTCTTTGAAATAAATCCCTTGATCCAAATTGACTCCTTTATGGCTTGGGTTAAAGCAACATATTCTGACTCTGTTGAGGATAAAACAACCACCTTTTGCATACTTGCTTTCCAACTGATAAGACCACCCATTACCTAGAAAGCATACCCGATAATAGACCTACCCCCATCTAGGTCCTTTGCAAAGTCATAATCATTAAACCCAATCACTTTATAATGTTTAGTTTCACTTGCACCAAACAGTAATCCCACTTTACTTGTACCACAAAGATACTTCAACACCCACTTTGCAGCTTCCCAATGAAGCTTGTCTGGATTTAAAACGTTCAAATACAAATGGGCTTAGTTTAAATCAAATTGCTTATAAAGTTATACGTTCAAATAAGTTGTTAGAGATTCTCTTGCTTTTGCTACTTGATGAATACTAAAAGGCTTGTACACATATTGTGTTATATTAATTTTTTCTCAAGGTGTATCTAGTTGACTAGGTATATAAGGTTTCTTATTATTCTTGATTAAAGTCCACGATAATTGTCTATGTTTCTTCAAAAAATATATTAACTACAAGTGCTTTGAAAAACTATAAAATATTATAATTTGACCTTTTCACTATATACAAGTGAGAGATATTTAATGGTGATTAGTATTGATTTGTTTTAGCTAACCATTTTGATAATACGAAACCTATAAAACCAAATTCTTTGGTATATTTCATGCACACGTCTTTCATACAATGTTTCTTTTTTCATGAATTATCTTATTAAAATTTCGAGAATAAAATCAATATACTTTAATATGCGAGTTATTTACACGTAGAGAGATATTATGGTCCGCAACTACTACCAAACGTAATGAAGTAGCTGTGCAAAGAAGAAATGTATTACCATGACGAGTAGAAGCGTAATAATACATACATAATCACGACACTTTTAGGAAATTAAACCACATACATGCCTAAAAGATAAATGGTAAATAAATCACATACATGCGTCTTACGACAATTGTCCCCTCTTTTGATTATCTTATCTGTGGGGATTATTTAGTGACGAAGGTAAGTAAGTATAAGTTTTAAAAGGATACAACCATCACATGTTTACTTGTCACAAAACAAATCATTAGCATTAATTGAGCTAGCGCTGACAACATTTATGCTAATAGTAAACAAATTAATTGCCAACTCTTTTAACCATTAAAGTGTATATTGTTTCACGAAGCATTGTGTTGTAACATTTACTAAAATTTTGTTCCAAATATGCCAAAAATAAAACTTCAAGGACTTAAAGTCTAAATAAATAAAATTTCAAAGTTTTAAAAATAAAAATTCTTGATTATGGTCTGTAACGGACCGTCAGAGACCATAACGGTCCGTTACGGGTTGAGCAACCACGCCAAGCCCGTCTAGTGTCACTGAAAGCATGTGGCAACACTCCCTGTCTCGCCTGATGAACATGAGTCTCAAGCACGCCCATTTTCGATCCAAGTTTGTAATGTTTTACCCGAAAACGTTTTTTTACTTTCGGGCCGGGTCAGTTTTAAAACCGATTTGGATTACAAAAAAAACCATTTGCAATCTTGAAACTTATTCTAGTTGGTATCTTTTAGAAAATATCAATAAACTTAAACCGCTAAATATTGTGTTCCTTGTAGTTGTATGCGGTACTAATACGGCATATACAAGTGTAAATCGAGTGTAAATTTATGATGATTATGGTACATAGACTGCCATTGACAACAAAAGTGAAAGTTGGGAGTATTACCAGCCAAATTGTTAGTTTGAATTATTATTAACCAATGAGTCATAGTTTAGATTATTAAAAACCAATTTGTCTTAATAATAATATATTTTTAAAGAAAATATTAATTATTATACTAATAAAATAAATTTATTTTAAATTATCCTTATTATAAGAAACTTTGAAATCTACTTATATAACTTTTATTTTCAATTAAATAGTAAATGAAAGTCAAATTACATTAAATAGTAATGAACGTATTCTCGAAATCCAGTTATATATATTAATTTTTACATATTTTGAGTTTTGTTTTATATTCTTATTATATGTAATACATTTTTACACCTATAAATATATATAAAAAGATTTAAAAATTTTATGTATTGATATTTTTCACGACATGTATAGTATACATGGTCTAAGCTAGTTAACATTAGAAGAAGGTATGAAACAATAATGGTTTTAAAAACTACAAATTTAAACTTGAAAATTTGTTGGAGCTCTTCAATGAGATTGAAGAAAGGACCTGCTCATAATTTATTTAAACTTTTTTAAAGATCTTTTGTTTGATTATTGTATAATTTGTTTAGAAATTTATTAATTTGTATAGTAGTTTGAATATATATTTATTTTATAAGATTTTTGATAAATTTAGGTTGATTTGGTATTTGAATATTTTGATGAATTTAAATAGATTTTGAAATTTTGATAGTCAGTATATTTAAAAAAATTGAGCACTATTATCAGGTTTAGAATAAAAAATTTAAAAAACATTTTGGTCGCACAAAGGTCAAATAAGCTGCCGCAAAACGGTCGCAAAGTAAAGCGGTGGCAAACTAAAGCGGTGGTAAATCGGTGGCAACCTGAATCGGTCGCAAAAGCGGTCGCAAAATGGTAGCAAACAGTTGCGGTCGTAAAATTAGCGACGGTTTTTACCGTCGCAAATTTGGTCGCAAAAGGGAATAGCGGTCGCAATTCGGTAGCAATAGGGCAATTGTGACGTGCATTTTTCCTACCGCATTTTCGGTCGCAACAGGGCATTTACAACCGTTTTGCGACCGAAAACACGGTCGCAAATGCCCAGTTTTCTAGTAGTGTTATGTAATGTAGTTTTATAAAACATTGATATGGGCACCTTTAGGTCTTCTTGATCTATCAGATTCTTGTTTGTAAATCACTTGAACATGACAAGTGTTCATCTTCTGAACTACGCATATGCCCTGTTCACAAGATTTCCCCAACATGGATCGATCATGGTTCATGAACAAGTAGAAGCGCGTGCTGGTTTCTAGTGTGTCTTGATCTTCTGATTACGGATGCTGCTTCTCATAAAAACATTGAGTGGCAAACACATTAGAATCTTTTATAAAATGTTAATTTATGAGATTTTCTATGCTTCATGTGGTTTACCTCATGTTGCGTTTACAAGTTTAACATCAAGGCCATTGTCCAGAAATAATAATCAAAGCTACTTTTGTGTTCTGTCTCCCTTTTTTTTAATCTTGAAAGCGAATTAAGGGTTTCAAAAGTCTCGAAATAAAATCAAAAGTTGAAGTTACATAAAAGCAAACATCGCTTTTATAATCAGGTATGAGACTGAGATTACCAATACTTGTCAAATAACCGACTCATTGACATCCCTAATCATGCATATGCACATGCTTAAGATAAGCCCCATCAAAGGTTTGATCACTTCATATTTCTTTTGAATATATACTCCAACGCCCTTAAATTTTATTAAGTTTTTCCAAAACAAATCCAGTTACCAATGCTCTAACCACAGAATTAGCCACTATAATATAACTACGTTGACATGAAAAGTTACCAAAATCTATTATTATGGCATATAATCTCTTATACCTTTGATCTAGATTATTATTTTAAATATAACTGGTTTTGGAATTACAGTCAACAGAGTGTGCACGTCAACCCAACTTTTTTCGACCCATACTATGAAAGGACACATTTCAAAATAATCTCACTGTAACATTTTATCCAACCCGTCCATCTTGTCACCTATACACCTTTAGCTAAAAAAATGGACAAAAATGCGGTCCTTAAATAAACAAAAGAAGTACCTGTACATTGCCAATTAAAAAAAAGAATTGAGTGTGGTTTTTTGTGTAACCTTTTTATTATCTAATTAATTGTTTTTTAAAAACATGGAGTTTGGAAAAAAAATCACATAAATCTTTATGATTAGGTTCTATACTATTATAGCTTTTGAAAAAACAACAAAAATGATGAAATGGAAGATATACATGTTAGTTAAGGCAAGAAGAAAAAGAAGAAGAAATCTGCAAAGGAATGAATAAAAAATCTATATATACATAAGCTCAATTGTTTTATAAATCTGAGCTCAAAACCAAGAAATAAAGAAAAATCTATACATATAAACCCAAATTAAAAAAAATCTATATATAAGCTTATATATGTATTTTTACACGTTCCGGGCCCAAAACGTTTTAAGGATTCTCGGGACTGGCCCTGAAAATACTGTTAGTGAAGGATAAAAGAAAGAAGAAGAAGGTGCAGAGTGAAGAAAATGTTGATAGATTAATATGCAATCTAATATGGTTACAATGGCGGTGTTGCCTGGCCAAGAACATTTTTGATGACTTCATCTCAAATTCTGTTGAACTTTCAAGTTTAAAGTTTTGTGAATATTTTGGACACTGCAAAAATAATATAATTTATTCATTACGTAAGTTTGACTCAAAGAAGATTCAACAACTCAAAATGTACAAATGCAAAAGAGAAAAGCAGTTAAAAATGGGTTGTGCTGGGGACACCGTTGTGTTTTTTATTTCACACCTGACCTAGCCGTCACGTATAGGTCTAAACGTGACGGTTGTGACCCAAAACGTCACGTTGTGGCCTAAACGTGACGGTAGGTCTCTCGTGAGTCCCGGGAAAAAAAAGGACACTGATGAGAATACGAGGTTGATACGAGGTTTGTGCAGTCTAGAAGACTGCAAAAAGCGAACCCTAACCGTCACGTATAGGCCAATACGTGACGGTTCAATACGAGGTTGTTTTGACGGAAAGTTAACGTTGACAGCATTGTCGGGCACCTAACCTAACCGTCACGGATGGACCTATACGTGACGGTTATGTACGCAGATTCAGCATATATGAACGCAACTCTCACCACTCACTCTCATCACACTAAACCCACCATCCTACACAAACCCGACACTACCATCTTCACCATAATTAAAAAAAACATAAAGTATAGACGAAAGTGAGTGTTTGAGTTATTGGTTGTGGTTATTTGTTGTTGGGACACCGCTGTTTTTTTTGTTTCACGCCTGACACCGATGTCGAGTTCGGGAGATCCTTATCAGAATATACATGACGGTTATGTATGCAGATTCAACATATATGAACGCAACTCTCACCGCTCACTCTCATCACACTAAACCCACCATCCTATACAAACCCGACACTACCATCTTCACCATAATTAAAAAGAACAGAAAGTATAGACGAAAGTGAGTGTTTGGTTGTGGTTATTTACTGTTGGGACACCGCTGTTTTTTTTTGTTTCACGCCTGACACCGGTGTCGAGTTCGGGAGATCCTTATCAGAAGTCGAAGCTTCCAGATTTGAATGAGGAGCCAACCTTCGAAGATTTGAACCAGGTTTAACAAGTCTTTATTTTATTAAGGGTTCTACTAGGACGGGTAAACTTAGGGGTGTGCAAATTCGGTTATGGGTCTAAGTTTAAACATAAGTGGTAATCATAATATGTCAAAGTTTTAGTATATAACATTTTACTTCTGTAGTGAACAAATTTATATGTTAGGTGCTCACACTAAATATATTTTTATTATATTATGTAATACAAATATGTTGAATAATGTTATAGTATTGGTTGTATATCATTTACAATTGATTATTTATTTAAAATGTGATATCTTTTATATATTTTAATGTTTAAATAGAATATATATATTTAGCATTGGTAATGTGAATAATGTTATGGTATTGGTCAATAACATTTACACTAAAAATACCTTTTTATTTTATTAGATTAGTTATTAGAGATTGGGAGGACGTATAATCAAATACCTAACCATTTAAATAATATCCATAAATGGTTAATTAAAATATACTAAAGCATTATTTCATATTTTACGTCGGGTATCTAACCCGGTATATCTAATCGGGTTACGTGTTTACCCAAAATATCTAACCACTACGTTTTCAGGAGTATTTCGTATTCGGGAGTCACCCTTCTTGGGGGGGGGGGGGGAACTAACCCGTTGAATACATACGGTCAAGAGTCATCTCAACAGCAACCATTACTGAATTACAGTCAAGAGGCGTACATGTCACTATGTGGACCGACGGATTACAGTCAAAGGTCGTACCGGCCAGAACCAGAACCAGATTCAGATTATGGACATCTCTCATACCTGTCACAACCAGAACCAGATTACGTACATCTCTCGTACCGGTCACAACCAGAACCGGATTACGGACATCTCTCGTACCGATCACAACCAGAACCGGATTACGGACATCTCTCGTACCGGTCACAACCAGAATAGGATTACAGACATCTCTCGTACCGGTCACAACCAGAACCAGATTATGAACATCTCTCGTACCGGTCACAACCAGAACCTACACACGTGTCGGATAGTTTCCATAGGAATGACACAGATGACAGTGACTCTTCCGTTCATTTGAAAGGAAACGATGGGGATGCAGAGAATGCATTGGACGATGATCGCATACGCAAGGCGACAATTTCATATAAAATAGACAAAGTATGACAACATCTCTTTCGTTCGTTTAAATTATTTATTTATTTGTTTTATGTACTACATTTTAAGTCTAACCTTGTAACTCTTTCAATATTTTAATTCTCGTGAGGATTTGGTGGATTGAGCTAAGAAGAGAGGACGCGAGCATGGGTTGTGGTAAGTAGGTCAAGGAAAAAAGATGTGGAACTCGGATGCAATCGTGATGGGGAATCTAAATGCAGGGGCACAGTCAAGCGTACTAGGAGCATAAAAAAATCATGTCCCTTTAAGCTTGTAGGTAGGTATATCGGAAAGAGTAATAGTTAGAGGTTGGACGTGACAGATGAGACACACAACCACGATCCTGTTGTCTTTGAGGAGGGCCACGCACAGCTTAGGAGGATGAGACACATCTGGTTGAGAGGTTACACCGGCAGCACGTGCGGGCACGTCACATTCTTACAGTCATATGGGAAGAGTTTCCCGGTAGCAGATGTGTTGTTCAAGACATATACAACGCCGCAGCGAAGATTAGGGCCGAAAGTAAAATAGGCCTGATACCAATGCAGGAACTTGAAAACTTACTGCAATCTGAAGAGTTCGTGTATCACACCCCCGAGAATCCCCCCACTAATGTCGTGGAAGATGTTTTCTTTTGTCATCCTACCTCCTATAAAATGTGGCGCGCCTTCCCGCAATTGATGTTGGTAGACACGACGTACAAAACCAACATGTACTACATTCCTTTTGTTCAGTTTATTGGAGTGACGTCAACATCGAAGTCGTTTTGTATTGTGCACACATTTATATCAAGGGAACGAATTGACAACTTCACATGGGTGCTTGAGCAGATCAAAGATATGCTCGATGGGTGTGTGGAGCCATGCGTCATTGTCACAGACAGGGACCTAGCCCTGATGAGGTCGTGTGACATAGTCTTCCCGGGTGCTACTAAAAACCTATGCAGGTGGCGCATCATGGAGAATATCACCCGAAGGTGGAAAGACCTTTTCAAAGTCAACATTTGAAAAGATTTTTCATACTGGTGGAAGGCCCTGTGTAAGTCTCCCACGGACGCGTTGTATGATTATAATTGTAGGAAGATGGAAGAAAAATTAAATGAAGACGGTAAACAGCGTAAGATTTTCATACTTAATGTTTCTCTAAAAATCTATTTGTTCATTTCATAAATTTTTTTCTTTGTTTCAGAGGTCTGAGAATATATTTGTAATAGTTGGTTGGTCCGTACAAACAAAATTTTGTTTCTTGTTGGATGTACGACCGCCTCAACTTTGGTGAACATACAACTAATAGAGTCGAGGGCCAACACGCCAACTTTAAGAGTTACCTTACAGGGACCAACAATACGCTGCACACACTTGTCGGATATGTCGGTAAAACTATACGTGGCTAGGAGATAGAAATCTCTAAAACCTTTGAGGAGTCCCGTATTAAGATATTAAAGGTCCATCGACTGCAAGTATTTTCCAGATTACATTATAAGGTGTCTATTAGGTGTCTTGAACTTCTTGAAAAAGAGATGGCGATAATGGAAAGGATGCTGGATATAGGAGGTACGTGTGGACACAAGTTGCCCACGTCCATGGGCTTGCCATGTGCTTGTCGTTTGGAGGAACACATCAACCAAGGTTATCTATACTTGAAATACATTTTTTTTACCGTTGTCATATGATTATCTATTGTTCACTAACTATTTTAATCCAGGCACACCTATTCCACCCAAAGCGATAGACGCACACCGGAGGAAGCTTGATTTCAAGCCGGCGTACGCCCAGGCGCCAGAACCCGACTATGAAAAGAAGTTTCACGGCGTGAAACAAAAGGCTATGTCGTCGCCCAACCCCCACGTAAAAAGAAGTTTGTTTAAGAAAATGTATGAAAGTGTGTTTACGGGAAAAACAAAAAAGAAAGAACCTGAGGTAAGTCAGGACCCTCGTGGTCGTCCAAATCTTAAGCAGCAACAGAGAAAAGCGGACGCCAAGACGTCACAGAAAACTATGCCTGACATCGCGAGACACAGCTCGTATGTGTCACACCCCAACCGACGGCGGAAACGTCGGGGCGGGACATGTAGACTGTTCATAAGCTCATGGTTTACTAAAGTTGTGATAATTAAACAATAACTTTCATTTCATATCTCAAGTAATCAAGTACAACTTTTACAAGAATAAAAATACATGAATAACTTAGTTTAATTTTAAAACTAGGTCCACAATCCTAAGTGAAGCGACTTGAAATCTTAACTCAAACACTGTACCTGAAACATGATAAAATGAGAGGGTCAACTATAAATAGTTGGTGAACATACATAGGTTTTGACACCACAAGTAAAGTTCAAATGTTCTGTGTCCAATTCATATGATACATAGTTTATAAAGCATTTATGGAGAATCTAAGTTAAGCTAGATGCACAAATGAAATTATAATTGAAGGGCATAACAACACATGTTATCCTAATGTAGGCCATAACAACACATGTTATCCTGATGTAAATGTAGGGCATAACGACACATGTTATCCTAATGTAGGGCATAACAACACATGTTATCCTGATGTAAATGTAGGGAATAACAACACATGTTAGCCTGAAGTAATGTATTTTTGTTTGCACGTGTATATCATGTATATGCAGCCTTAACAATTAGCATTCAAGCATAAAGCACAAATAAACACATATGATCATATTGTAGAATTGTACGTGTGTAATTGCAAATAGTATTTGAATGTAATCATGTTTCACCCCAAATATATAAATACGAAAAAGGGGCTATGTAAACTCACATGTATCAAAGATGTAGCTAGCACAAGAGACTCGGTAGCAAAATGGTCCTTGTAACTCACAACGTTAACCTAGAGCGTAATGTATATGATTCTAGATTAATAACATGCACAATAGTCTAAGGCTACGTCTAGGGTTTCATCGGGCCTTGATATGTGTGGGTTTGTTCAAGTGTTGTGTTATCTCATGTAACAAGATGGTTTGTATGTTGACATTTTGTATTCAAATAACAAGTGTGAAAATAGAATATATGTTGAGTATGCGTATGGATTTCAATATTAACCGTCTTTAGGGTTTTAGTTAAATTGTTTAGATAAATAAAATTCCTTTTATTCATTTAGTTAAAGAAGTGAGTCTTTAAAAGTAATGTGATATTATATAAATAAATCTACTTATTTATTTATAGTAATGTGTTAAATATATATTATTATGAACTAAAAACCCGTACTGAATTTGTTAATTCAATAGGTATATAATAAATAAATTTATTTATTTATTATTAAGCAATATGTTTTAATAATAAAAAAAATAAGGAACGTAGCCTTCAGTATATATATATATATAGTTTAATAGCGAAACAAATGATTTTGTGAGTTCCCATTTTTATAAAAATCCTGTCAAAATATTTATAAATTAGGAAATTAAATACTTTGTTTTACAATTTAATAATTTGATTTTAAAATATATTTTTAAATGCTTATAATAAGACTTTAAACAATTAAATTTGTAAGAATAACATATTTTATGTTAAAATTGTAAATTTCGGTTTTTATTCTGATCTAAGTAGTGTAGGGATTTATAAAATAATCTTTATACTATTTTTGGAACATTAAAAACCGCAAAATAAAAAATAAATGTAGGCCTCCTGGTTCGACCCGGGTGGTTCCTGTGTGAGCATTGCGTGTTACCGATGGACCAGAGGACTAATCCACGAAATATACGTGGTTCAAATCGTACCGGTTCTGGTTTAAGGCATGCGCATAAAAGGGGCCATGGCTTGTGGGTTTTGAACCCACACCATCTCGTCCGATGGTGCAACGACTTAGCCAGTCGGACCAGATGGTTTTCGCTGAAATAATATGAAACACAAAAATATAAAAACGTTAATTAGGTCAAGCGAAATCCCCAAATCTGATTTGCGTATAAACGAATAAGAACCCTAATTTGATTTGTGCCCGATAGGTCCAGTGATCACGAATTGATATGGGGCTATTGGGATGCATTCAATAACGAATCGGATTGTATAAAACTTACTCGATTTGGTTGAGTGGTGAATACAGACGGCTAGGTCAAAGTTTCGGTTGTTCTTGATGTTCGATCGCCTGCCAGAGGAGGAGTGGAATGTGATGAGTGGTTCAGAGGGTTCGTATGAGAGTATGCGAAAGTGTGTGGATGATTCAAATGAATCAATTCCACTTAATTCGTTTAATTTGGTTCAGATTAGTAGAGGATAGCTGTCAACACAAATTACTCGTAAATTAAACCTTGTGTTGATGAATTGGGACGCGATTAGGGTCTGGATGCATGCGCAAGTAATTAGGGTGTGATTTGCGGTTGTTTAAACGCGTTTAATTTTTGGATTAGGAAAGGTTTTGGGCTCGGTTTGACTCTGAGGAGTCAAACCCGTTTGAAACTCGAAATTTGCCTCTCATGGATCAAATAGAGATTGAAATTGGGATGGAATAGGATCGATGATTGTCCTGGAATTCAAAACAATCTTGAATCAATCGAGTTTGATCGATTTAAGTATCCAGTTTGTTTAGATTTCGGCCAGTTTGACTTTGGGTGGTCAACTTGAGTCAAAATTTGTCAAGTATGGTGAATGAGGTCAAATGTAGGGTTCCAAATGATCAAAGGTGGGTGAGGAGGTTCGAATCTTTATAAATTGAGATTCTGTTGTAAAAATAGTTTTTATAAAACTTGTAATAAAGTATAAAACATTATTTTATTTTATTTTAAACCATTTTATATAGGATCTCCTTACAATAAAAATATAACCATATATATGTATGTTTTCATGTACCTAATTATAATTAAGTGTATATACATATATGTATATATTTATTGAATTATACCTACACATGTTAGAATAGAAAATAATGTGTCATTAAAGGGTTGGAAATTTCAAATTAATACCCGTTGAGAATATAATTAATGTGGCATGAGATGTTGGGCAAGTACGGGATTTCAAGTGCTTAGATAATAAAATGATTAAAAAAAGTTTTGGCCCGAAAATCAAGGATGTTACAGTATCCCCTAGTTGAGGGAATTTCGTCCCGAAATTGAATTTATGTAGGCTACTGAATTAGGGAAAGAGATGAGTTTGGATTCTTCACGAGTTTTGACTGTCGGTTTGACGAGTACAATTGATAAAAAGATTCAGGTTTGTTTCTCAAGATCAGAAACGAATGATGATAGTAGGTTTAGTTTTGAAATGAACTCAAGGAGAAAGTCTGTTGAATAATAATTTAGATTCCAAGGATGAAATGCATTGATGGGAATTAGATGATCGAAGTTTGATTAAAATGTAATCTAATATGTCCAAGAATTATCAGTGGATAAAAGGTTTCACAAACATTGGTTCCGTCAAACAACATAAGACTCTACGTGGCAAGAGTAACGCTACTTCTGATTTTATGACAGGAACACTTATATATAGGAAGTACCAGTGGCGTATCCACCATGTCCTTATCATATCACATTAGTATTGTTACTATATTCCACGATAGGTTTCATGTCATAACACACGACAGATTTCACTATGTCTTTCATGCGCTGATTTTTATAATTACGTGTGCACCCGTAATTATCCAAATCGTCGCATGGTCCACATAGTTCATCCCATTGTGTGTGGGGTCCAGGGGGTAACACAAAAACACTTAATTCGTAACTATTACTTTCACGTATGTGTTGCTTAGCAATAACTATGTCCATAGATAGTAGAGTCAATCCGGTACTAAAGAGTAATAATGTAGCATAATTTAGGGTTCCATAGCCTTCCTCGTGTTTGAACAAGAATACGTCAAACCCCAAGTAGCTTTCATGGATAGGGTGAGTAGTCATGCTTTGTGTACTTAGTCAATTGCAACAATGTAAACAATCTAATTCCGTGTATAATGTAAACACTCATGTTTCATATATGATCTAATGTCATGTAGCTTGTAATCAAATAGGTTTCATGGGTAACGTGAACATTTTAGCATCATGTATAGGTAAGAGATGAATTTCATGTATGATGTTAACAACTTAGTATCATGTATTTTGTAACCAAATAAGGTTTCAGGTGTGACGTAAATGATTTAGTATCATGTATAATGTGCACAATTTAGTATCATGTACTTTGTAACTAAATAAGTTTCATTTGTTATGTGATCCATCTATTAAATTGTGACTTGCAATAAACTAGTTTCATGTATCATGTGATCGTGTTGTGTATCTTGTGAATGTGCATACGTAAGTTATTGAATTTCTTGTGTGACGTATACTAACGAGCTTCGTATGTGATCAAGTGTTGTGGAGAAGCGTGTTGTTTGGCGTTCCTGTAAAATGTGGTAGTTAGGTTCTAGCTCTTTAAATCTCGTTGAGGTTGATGGGGATGGTTAAGGTCTACGCGGTATGGATCGTCTCTTGAAGCGGCAAGTGAAAGGTAACGAGGGGTTTTGAGAACACTTAGGGAAATATGTTTACAAATAATTGATCTTTGTTTGAAAATATGAAGTTGTAATTTGTTTTTGGTTGTAGATATATAAAGTAATGAAACTATTGGGTTAAATAATCTAAATAAATAGACAATTTATAGGAAAAATCTTTAAATTTAAAATTTTAATTATTAATAAGAGAATATTTTTAAGATAATATATTGGCTTAAACAAGTAGTCGTATATTTATTTAGCCAGGGTTTAGAAATACTTATTTTAATGAGGAAAAATCATAATTATTTATCAATTCGAAATAATATTTTTATAAAATAGGTTGTATTAAATTTTCCTTGCAAGGTGTAAATGTTTATAGCAAATTCATACTTTTGATACTCTCTAAAAGTTTGATAAGCGTTTGGTTTGAACAAAATAACGGGGTTGTTTAAATCTAATAGGATGATTTGTTTATGAAGGAGATTGCCGGTAGTGTACCAAATCGTGTTGGATGAAGAAGGTGATACTTGGAGGATCTCACTGAAAATATAATGGATGAAGTTCACATTCAACGTATTAAATCAATGAATAATGACTTCAGAGTTGGAAAAATATAAAATTTATTAAATGCTGAAATGGTAAACATTATTCAAAACATAGGGAAATGGTTCTCAAACTGAAAATTTAAAGACAATAAAAAATGGAAAAATAATTTTTGTTAACGTCTCTTGTAGCTTTCCACTAGAAGGAAGATAATTCCCAATACGAGCACTGCTATGGTCACTCGGGTAGCCGACGTGGCTTCAGCTTTAGCTGTCTCCGTGCGATGCTCCAGTATTTCTTTTTCGAGGATGGAGATTAATTCCTTTTGGTACCCTAATTGGTTGGCTAGGCTATCCATTCTTTGTCCTTGCAAATCGTGCATTACCCCTTGCTCTATCCTTTGCCTCTCAAATTCTGAGGTCCTTACATATGGGTGAATGTCATTGGTTGGAATTCCCATAACACTAGTGGGTGCCATGGTATGCCTTACCCAAGGGTTAGGATGATACGGGTCGGGCATTAGATATGGGTCTCTTAATAGGGGTGGTAACTGATTGTGGAGATGGGGTGTCTGATACGGGTTCCTGGGTGCAGGTGATCCAGATGTTCAAAGTCTTGGGCCGGTGTTCCTAATCCAATCTGCCCTTGCATTGAGCCTTAGTCTAGCAACTGGGGGTGTTGGTGACCGATGCACGGGTGTCCCGATGTCTTCTTCCCAATCAGACTCTTCTTCGGGACGGTATACCGGGGAGGGAGGAGAGTAGGAGTCCATGTCTAGCAGGAAACAATAAAAGGTTGTAAGTGATAATGAAATATGGAGTGTTAGACATAGGAGTTCTCATAAGTTTAGAGTTTGACTAGTCATAACACCGAGCCTTCATAATAGTGTTTTAGAAATACACTTGACCTATAAGTAATGTATCCCTAAGGTGAATTCCCAGGAAAGAGGGGTGGGTCACTAGGACACACTTAAGTACCCTATCTTTCCTTAGCCATAATCCCTCATGGGCCCACACACTCTTCTAGCCATCATGTAATAATAACACTATTGTTAGGCTCATGATCATGATGAGAATTGTTGTGGACTGGGCTTTGAGGCCCGAAAGTGAGTCTTATATGTTGTAGTAGGCTTCTTCTTCTTGGAGTATAGATGGGCTTCTTAGTTTATTATTAATGGTTATTAGGCCCAATTGTTTAAGTCTTTGTTCACAAGTGGTGATGGTATCATGTGTGTGAGTTCAAAGGTGTACGAAGAATTTGGTGTGTATGTGTGTGTGTTTAAAACTTAGGATAGCACTTAATGAAACACATAAGTAGCATGTAGATAGAAATGAATGTAAGCACAGGAGTTATCAAGTAGTGTGACACATAAACTATTAAGTATTGTAGCATGTATTGAAATTACTTAGGATAACATGTAAAAATATTCACACAAGTATTAATCATGTAATCATATAGTAGCATGGCATATTGTGGATGTCCTAAGGTTATAGTCTAGGTCAAAAGTGTCTAATAACCTAATTCCCTATAACCAAGGCTCTGATACCAATCTGTCATACCCTAACCGACGGCGGAAACGTCGGGGCGGGACATGTAGACTGTTCAAAAGCTCATGGTTTACTAAAGTTGTGATAATTAAACAATAACTTTCATTTTATATCTCAAGTAATCAAGTACAACTCTTACAAGAATAAAAATACATGAATAACTTTGTTTAATTGTAAAACTAGGTCCTCAATCCTAAGTGAAGCGACTTGAAATCTTAACTCAAACACTGTACCTGAAACATGATAAAATGAGAGGGTCAACTATAAATAGTTGGTGAGCATACATAGGTTTTGACACCACAAGTAAAGTTCAAATGTTTTGTGTACAATTCATATGATACATAGTTTATAAAGCATTTATGGAGAATCTAAGTTAAGCTAGATGCACAAATGAAATTGTAATCGAAGGGCATAACAACACATGTTATCCTAATGTAGGCCATAACAACACATGTTATCCTGATGTAAATGTAGGGCATAACAACACATATTATCCAGATGTAAATGTAGGGAATAACAACACATGTTAGCCTGAAGTAATGTATTTGTGTTTGCACGTGTATATCATGTATATGCA
This sequence comes from Smallanthus sonchifolius, assembly GCA_023525975.1. Classification (NCBI taxonomy): domain Eukaryota; kingdom Viridiplantae; phylum Streptophyta; class Magnoliopsida; order Asterales; family Asteraceae; genus Smallanthus; species Smallanthus sonchifolius. Next base: position 74,243,338 of record CM042027.1, on the reverse strand, counting down.
GCCTTAACAATTAGCATTCAAGCATAAAGCACAAATAAACACATATGATCATATTGTAGAATTGTACGTGTGTAATTGCAAATAGTATTTGAATGTAATCATGTTTCACCCCAAATATATAAATACGAAAAAGGGGCTATGTAAACTCACATGTATCAAAGATGTAGCTAGCACAAGAGACTCGGTAGCAAAATGGTCCTTGTAACTCACAACGTTAACCTAGAGCGTAATGTATATGATTCTAGATTAATAACATGCACAATAGTCTAAGGCTACGTCTAGGGTTTCATCGGGCCTTGATATGTGTGGGTTTGTTCAAGTGTTGTGTTATCTCATGTAACAAGATGGTTTGTATGTTGACATTTTGTATTCAAATAACAAGTGTGAAAATAGAATATATGTTGAGTATGCGTATGGATTTCAATATTAACCGTCTTTAGGGTTTTAGTTAAATTGTTTAGATAAATAAAATTCCTTTTATTCATTTAGTTAAAGAAGTGAGTCTTTAAAAGTAATGTGATATTATATAAATAAATCTACTTATTTATTTATAGTAATGTGTTAAATATATATTATTATGAACTAAAAACCCGTACTGAATTTGTTAATTCAATAGGTATATAATAAATAAATTTATTTATTTATTATTAAGCAATATGTTTTAATAATAAAAAAAATAAGGAACGTAGCCTTCAGTATATATATATATATATATATATATATATATATATATATATATAGTTTAATGGCGAAACAAATGATTTTGTGAGTTCGCATTTTTATAAAAATCCTGTCAAAATATTTATAAATTAGGAAATTAAATACTTTGTTTTACAATTTAATAATTTGATTTTAAAATATATTTTTAAATGGTTATAATAAGACTTTAAACAATTAAATTTGTAAGAATAACATATTTTATGTTAAAATTGTAAATTTCTGTTTTTATTCTGATCTAAGTACTGTAGGGATTTATAAAATAATCTTTATACTATTTTTGGAACATTAAAAACCGCAAAAAAAATAAATGCAGGCCACCTGGTTCGACCCGGGTGGTTCCTGTGTGAGCATTGCGTGTTACCGATGGACCAGAGGACTAATCCACGAAATATACGCGGTTCAAATCGTTGTTAACGTGTACAAAACAGGGAACCGGTTCTGGTTTAAGGCATGCGCATAAAAGGGGCCATGGCTTGTGGGTTTCGAACCCACACCATCTGGTCCAATGGTGCAACGACTTAGCCAGTCGGACCAGATGGTTTTCGCTGAAATAATATGAAACACAAAAATATAAAAACGTTAATTAGGTCAAGCGAAATCCTCAAATCAGATTTGCGTATAAACGAATAAGAACCCTAATTTGATTTGTGCCCGATAGGTCCAGGGATCACGAATTGATATGGGGCTATTGGGATGCATTCAATAACGAATCGTATGGTATAAAACTTACTCGATTTGGTTGAGTGGTGAATACAGACGGCTAGGTCAAAGTTCCGGCTGTTCTTGATGTTCGATCGCCTGCCAGTGGAGGAGTGGAATGTGATGAGTGGTTCAGAGGGTTCGTATGAGAGTATGCGAAAGTGTGTGGATGATTCAAATGAATCAATTCCACTTAATTCGTTTAATTTGGTTCAGATTAGTAGAGGATAGCTGTCAACACAAATTACTCGTAAATTAAACCTTGTGTTGATGAATTGGGACGCGATTAGGGTCTGGATGCATGCGCAAGTAATTAGGGTGTGATTTGCGGTTGTTTAAACGCGTTTAATTTCCGGATTAGGAAAGGTTTTGGGCTCGGTTTGACTCTGAGGAGTCAAACCCGTTTGAAACTCAAAATTTGCCTCTCATTGATCAAATAGAGATGGAAATTGGGCTAGAATAGGATCGATGATTGTCCTGGAATTCAAAACAATCTTGAATCAGTCGAGTTTGATCGATTTAAGCATCCAGTTTGTTTAGATTTCGGCCAGTTTGACTTTGGGTGGTCAACTTGAGTCAAAATTTGTCAAGTATGGTGAATGAGGTCAAATGTAGGGTTCCAAATGATCAAAGGTGGGTGAGGAGGTTCGAATCTTTATAAATTGAGATTTTGTTGTAAAAATAGTTTTTATAAAACTTGTAATAAAGTATAAAACATTATTTTATTTTATTTTAAACCATTTTATATAGGATCTCATTACAATAAAAATATACCCATATATATGTATGTTTTCATGTACCTAATTATAATTAAGTGTATATACATATATGTATATATTTATTGAATTATACCTACACATGTTAGAATAGAAAATAATGTGTCATTAAAGGGTTGGAAATTTCAAATTAATACCCGTTGAGAATATAATTAATGTGGCATGAGATGCCTGGATACTATGACACTGTTTGTAACAACTTATATTGGTTTGACATGGTTGAACCCACACCCGAGTATCATTGGCTGAGCTTTCCCGCCCATGGACTCATAATTGCTCAAACATTCGATTGTGTTGTTCATCTTACAGGTTTATTTGGCAGCCAGTCTTTTTTCCCGGTAAGAACACGCCCAGAATTATGGTTTGCCAGTTGTAGCACTTGCTAATGTTAACGGCGATCACTTTATCACCCTAAAATTGGTTGGGGATTACCAAGTGCCAAGTGTGATATTCTATTGGCCGAGATATGCATTTACAGACGCATTGGAATGGCAAGTTATGTACAAGGATCGTATAGATCAATACGTTACAATGATGGATCGCCTACGAGGCCCCGACCCCGTCCCTAGTATTACAATATTAGGATAGCGTATGTATTAATGTATCTTTTTAGTAGCTATGAAGTCGTACAATGTATAATATTTTAAGTGTGAACACATACATATATCAAAAGTGTGAACATATGCATATATAAAAAAAAAGTAAGGGGTGATGGATTGCCCTATACGTGACATATACACCACCAAAACCCTAAAACCCAACTCAACCCTACTCACCAACAGATCCCGACATTCTCTGGCGCGCTGATTCCAATGTCCGGTGGATAAGGGTGACGGATTGCCCTATACGTGACATATACACCTCCAAAACCCTAAAACCCAACTCAACCCTACCCACTAACAGATCCCAACATTCTCTGGCGCACTGATTCCAAATTCTGGTGGATAAGGGTGACGGATTGCCCTATACGTGACATAATAATAATATAATATTATAATAATAATAATAACAATATGTATCTATGTATGCATGTATGTATGTATATATGTATGTATGCATGCATCGATGGATGAATGTATATACGCATGTATGTATGTACGTATGTATGTATGCATGGATGTATGTATGTATGTATGTATGTGTGGATGTATGTATGTATGTATGCATGTATGTAATATGACTATAATAATATAATCTTATAATAATAATAATACTAATAATAATAATATAAACTTATAATAATAATAATATAATGTTATAATAATAATAATAACAATATGTATGTTTGTATGTATGCATGCATGGATGGATGTATCCATGCATGTATGTACGTACGTATGTATGTATGTATGTATGTATGTATGTATGTATGTATGTATGTGTGGATGTATGTTTGTGTGCATGCATGCATGTTTGTATGTATGTAATATGACTATAATAATAATAATATAAACTTATAATAATAATAATAATATAATAACAGTATGTATGTATGCATGCATGCATGGATTGATGGATGTATGCATGTATGTATGTATGTATGTATGTATGCATGTATGTATGTATGTATGCATGCATGCATGTATGCATGCATGTATGGATTGATGGATGTATGTATGCATGTATGTATGTAATATGACTATATGGATGTATATACGAACGTATGTGTTATCAATACGTGTTTGTAGATGCACATAAACAGTAATGAAACGTTAGCCGTACACATCAAAAGGTCACGGATAGGTCGAAAGGTGAGCTAAAATTCAAAATGGGAGCTTTAATCCGTGACGGTTAGGTCTATAAGTCACGTAAATATCTCCATTATACGTGACATTTAGCTTGTAAACGGCAACCTAATAATAATAATAATAATGATAATAATAATAAGAATAATAATAACAACAATAACTGTGAAGGTTAGGGCTTTACGTGACATTCGGCCCATAAACGTCACGGTTAGGTCCAAACGTGTTGGTTGTAGATATTTTTTGGCCCATAAACGTCACGTTTGGACCTAAACGTGACGGGTGTAGATATTATTTGGGTGGCAGAAAGCTGGCAAATCTGAATCCCAATAAAGAGGTCGCCGTGACGTTTAGAGCCATACGTGACGGTTATGGGAATCTCAATAAAGAGGTAGCCGTGACGTTTAGGGTAGGGCTGGCAATTCCTACCTGTTTAAGACACGATTAACCTGTTTAAGAAAAAGTACATTATGTAATTTTATACATTTTAAAAAATAAGTAAAATTAAGAGGCTAGAATTCATCATTTCTCCTTCTTGGTACATAAAAGATACAACTGTCTTATAGACATTAAATATAAAGAAGTTAAACGAGTCGTATTCATATTTGATATTTGTGTTATCCGCGTCGCCCATGACCTGTTTAGACACGAATTACCTGTTTTGCCAGCCCTAGTTTAGGGCCATACGTGATGGTTGCCTCGTATCCGTTACATATAGACCGATCTTCCTTACACCACCGCAACCACCATCCTCCTCACACCACCGCAACCACCGTCTTCCTCAAACCACCGTCACCGTCTCTCTCACACACCACCGCAACCACCGTCTCTCTCACACAACACCTTACACCATCGTAACCGCCGGAGACGACTACCGCAACCACCAACGTAACCGCCGGAGACGACTACCGCAACCAGGTAAGAAATTTTACGACCCTAATTTTATCGTTTTCAACCGATTAATACCTTAGATTTGTTAGGTTTGCCCTTAGATCTAGTGTAGGTTTATGGCGGGTTACGACGGTTTACGGTGATGCTCTTCTAATAATAATAATAATAATTGTATATGCGTATATATGTGTGTTGTATGTGTATGTATGTGTGTGTATATGTGTATGTATGTGTGTTCTATGTGTGTGTGTGTGTGTGAGTGTGTATAATAATAATAATAATCCTAATAATATAATCTTATTATAATAATAATACACTACTAGAAAACTGACTAAATGCGACCGCATTTCCGGTCGCAAATCGGTCACAAAACGCTTTTTGCGACCGAAAAGGCGGTCGCAAAAACCTCCGTCGAAAATCTAAATTTGCAACCGGAATTGCGACCGGCGTTAAGCTGCGACCGTTTTTTACGACCGAAAATGCAGTTGCAAAGTTTGCGACCGATTTGCGACTGCTTTGAGACCGGAATATTTGCGACTGATTTGCGACCGCCTCCTTTGCGACTGTTTTGCGACCGCCTTCGTTGCAACCGTTTTGCGACCGCCTTCTTTTGCGACCAGATTTCGGTCGCAACTCAGTTGCAAATTCAATACACAATTTAAAAAAAAATCCTTTTTTTAGAATCCTTTACAAATCTATTTAAATTTGTAGAAACATTCAAATACAAATCAGCCCAAATGCATGAAAAATATAATAAAATGAATATATATTCAAACTAACATACAAATTCATGAATTTCTAAAAAACAATAAAGTAATTAAACAAAGAAACTTCTAAAAAAGTTACAACAAATTATGAGAAGGTTTTTCTTTCCTTTTATCTTGATTTCGTACACCGTGATCTTAAAGAACTGCAACATCATTCAGAAGCTTTTCATTGTAGTGTGAGAGAAATTTCGCCACACATGCCTCCTAAAAACACAACCAACAAATTAAAGCTCAACAAATGAAAGCTTCTCGGGTTGAGTTGCTTCCGGTGTTTCCTATCATCTGAGATGGTAAGATGGCGGGTCAAACTCATAACGAGTCAAACCCAAATCGACCCATTACAAGTAGGGTTGTTTAAAAAGCTCGAGGCTCGCTCGAAATCGGCTTGATTTTAAACTAGCCGAGCCGAGCCTAGCCTAGCCTGAGCCAAGGTAAGCTCATCTTCCATACTAGACCCTAGTATTTACAATATGACGCTTGACTGCTAAAATTTGTTCATTAGCCGGCTCATTTGGCTCGTTTAACATAGCCATAATTTTAACATATATATATATATCTTACTTCTAATAAACGATTCCATTTAATGCCACGTGGCAACAGCATATTTTTTCTCACTAAAATATTCTAATTTTCACTATTTTAATTTTAATATCTAATTATGTTAATGTTGTGTTTTTTCAAAAAAAAAAAATATTATAAGATTTGAATTCTAATTATTACTTAATTTGAATTCTAATATAAAATTTGAAATCTAATTTTCCCTACACATTATTGTATTTTTATTTTTCTTTTAAATAACCACATGTAATACATGGGTATATAAACTAGTATATATATATATATATATATATATATATATATATATATATATATATATATATATATATATAACCCAAATTTATGTTATGTTAAAAATATTGTTTTCGTTTTTTCATATATCAATACGTGTAAAAGATGTAATATATAAAAGATTTTAAAAATAAACGAGTTTATATATCAATATGTGTAAGAGATGAAAAATATAAAAAATAAAGATAAACGAGCATACAAGCCACACTTGTCTCGAGCTTTTTACAAGTAGAGCTCGACCTCAACATTTTAGCTTGTTTACTGCCCTAATGACAAGTGAAAGGGTTGAAATTTCTGCAAAGCAGTAAATAGAGTGGAAATAAGGAAATGGTGTTTTGACCTTAATTGATGTGCCAAAGCAATTGATAGTGTGACCAATGAGAATAATGTGTTCATCCGAACTTATTAACTGGCCTTCACCGGTGGTGCCGCCAACAAAGACACCATCAGCACCATCTTCAATCGGCATATGCACCAGGGCATGATAAGCCTCTAGATGTAACCATCTTCAATCGGCATATTAATCTCAGTGACTTAATTTCATCTGTAGAGACCCTGCAACATAGCAAATGGATGTAACATTACAATATCATAATCAAAAAGAAATTTGAACACTAATTTTGAAGGCATGGATATCTGTTTTTAACTTCGAAACTGCGCACTGGTAGATGAAAATTGGGGATTACAGCTGCTTTTGGGGATATCCATCTTGCAGTCCTGTTTAATAGACAAAATTTAACCAAGAAACAAGTCATTAATAGTCAAAATTCAAAAAGACAGTGTTGAACAAGTAACATTGAGTTAGCTTTTTCAGGTATTCTTTTGGCATGTGTAGGGCTTTAAACAAGTTCTGCTTCTTCAGGTTGGGCTTTCAGTTTGTGATTTTGAGCAAAACCTAGGTCAATCATACTTGAATATTGTCCCTTTTATAACAAATTTTTGCTACTGTTTTATGTTGAAATTGGTATAAATGGAGCATGATACATACTTGGGTGGCCTATAATGTATTTCATAATAAGGGCGGCCTTAACGAAAAAGGTTCAATACTTGGGTAGCCTCCAAATATGTTAGAAAAAAACTAAACACATAGTAAAAATTGATTTCCAAAATAGGAGTTCATGAGGGTATCTATTTAGCTCCATTTGTTGAATATCGGTCTATACTCTATAATGATCTAATCATCAAATGCATTAGAACACCACAATACTAAATGAAGAATATAAAGGTGAAGATTAACTGGAGAAAATGATTAAACTGGAACTACCTTTGTTTCTTCGTATTGAAGTTTGATGAACAAAAATATTTTAAATTGTTCTAACAGTTTCCTAGGACTAAAAAGTTAAATACACTTGGTTATCTAGTCATGGTTGGAAAAATCGCTAGGCGCTAGTCGGGCGGTGGGGTGGGGCCTAGGCCTAGGCGGGATTAATCGGGGCCTAGGCGGGATTAATCGGATTGGAATTTTTATATGTAATTTTCAGTTTTTTATATATATACACATATTTTTATATGTAATTTTTATAAAAATGTTCATTTTTAAACCACACCAAAGGTTTTCGCCGGAATTTTCAAGTTTTCGCCGGAAATTTCAGGTTTTTGCCGGAATTTGGCCGGAAATTTCAAGTTTTCGCCGGAATGTTCGCCGGAATCTAGCCGCATAGGCCCACCTGGGATCGACTAGGACCACCCAGCGATTAATGTAGCGACTTGGCCAAAATTACTCGTCACAGGGTCGCCTAGCGACTAATCGGCGCCAAGGCGCGATTTTTACAAAGCTAATCATTTGTAGGACACAAGGCAAGAATTCTCAACTTTCTCTTATGCTAACATAAAATGTGGTTGGATGACGGGAAATTGAATATTGTGTGTGGTGAAGATTAACTGCACACCATCTGAATTAAATCTTTATGTTCTCGTTGCTCTGCAATTTCAAATTTTTACTTTGGAATTGTTATGAATGCACTCGAGATAACTGGAATAATTGTCAGAGGTAGAGGGAATATACACGCAGTTAAAAGAAATCCATTCACCTAAACAATTAATATGTGCTCTTATGTTCATTTTATTTGAAGTTTAGAGCCATTATTAAAGATTTCTTTTAACTGTGCTCTTATTTTCATTTGAGGGAAGATTCTACAATCTATTCAGATAAACAATTAAAAGAAATCTACTAAATAGCCCTGAAAATCACAGTTAAAAGAAATATACTAATTACCGCCATTAACTGCCTCCTTTCACCACCAAAGTTGGATATAAGAGAAGATACATAAGCCTACATAATTAAACGTGCAAGTCTGCAGAAAATTGACAATCAAGGTCCCAGGAACTTAAGTTCAAGAAAAAATAGTTTTTATTTAGGCATATTTGCAAAACATTTTCCATTTTATCTTTTGTAACAAATCATCTTTAAAGGCCCAGTGATTATTTCTTGCTGAGTGTGGACAATTATGGGACTTTGTCCATCCTACACTTAGAAAACGATAACAAAAATACAAGTATGAAGGCGGATGACTCTTGAACAAAACAAACCAATAATTGAAGTCTAAAGCAACAAACAATGCAACTAGAAGTACTTACTTGACTCTCCAAACTTCTTTTTACACTTGTAGAACACCCTCCATACAGTGGCGGAGCTTGAAAAAGTAAGAAGCGGGGGCCGAAAGTCACATACCAATTTTTTTTTCCTATCGCTATGTTTCGGGTTATATGTTCGGGTCGGGTTGGGCCAAACAAATCAATAATAAATAACTTTAAATATAAAATAATCTATTATAATGCAGTAGAAACTGGAAGTGTCAAGATAAGCCGAACTACTCTATCAACTAAATAATAATTTTCACGTTTCGGAGTTTCCACCAGACTTTTGCATAAATCCAAAATATTTGATATACCAGTTAGCTTGGTATTCATTTTCATCTCAATATTGGAACCTACGAGTATGATTCTTTGAACCTTTATTTTGATACTTCGTAAGACTTACTTGGTAAGGTCCTAAAGAAAGATAAGCACGTCTTAATTGTTCTCTTAAATGAACCGGATACTCCCAAATTGGTTTTCGTTTAGCTGGATCTCTTTCTATAGTGTTAATATCCACTTCATTAGTGTTTGATTGTGGTTGTGGAGGTTTAGAATTAGCATGATTTTCTGGTTGATTTTCATGCTCTTGCGGCTCACTTGTTGAAGCTTTGTGACGTTTGCTTACTTGCTCATCATTATTTCTTTTCTCTTGTTCATCATCAATTCTTTTGAAAAAAGAACTAATAGTTAAAGTTTTTAACTTTCCCATAATATGCCTAACAAAAAAAAAACAATAGTCATAATTGATTTGATTTCATAAATTCAATATTCATCAACAATCAATCTCTTGCTCGTCATAATCGATTCATTAATTCATTATTCTAACATTAATCAATAATCCTTAAGAATGCAAGAAATCAATAATCATTCATAAATTCCTAATCATAATCCTAATAGTAATACTTAACAAGAATACAACAAGAATACAAACTAAAGAATGAAAAGAAATCAAGAATTTAAGGCTAGCAAAAAATTAGGGAAATAAAAAATGAGGGTCTTTTCTTGATTAATTACCTGTGATGATGGCGACTGGTGGTGGTGAACGACGGCGAGGCGGGCGGACAACGGCGGCGAGAGGAGGCGACTGGTGGTGGACCGGTGGTGAAAAAAAATTAGGGCAGGGGCTGCTGCTGGGAAGGGGCGATCGATGATGAATGATGGTTTAGGTTAGTTTAAAATGTAATTTATCTTTTTTCATTTCTCCCCCTTGAACTTACACTTTTATTTTAAAAATGAACAATCTATTTTTTTTTAAAATTTTTTAGTTCTTTCTCATAATTTATTGAATCAATCTCAACAACATAGCAAGAATTCTTTAGGGTAATAAAAATAAGCAGGGGCCGGCACTATACATAAAAAAAAATTTGGACGAAAACGAAAAAATTTACACTACTAACGAAAAAAACGGCAGGAGCCGGGGCCCTCCCTGGCCCCTTGTATGCTTCGCCCCTGCCTCCATAAGTCATACCCTGACAGAGAAGAGGATTTGTAAGTTGAGAAATATTTCTTAAAAGCTATTAAAAAGATGAAAAATCAACATCCAATAAGAAAATGCTCAAATAAGAAAAATGGCATTGATAGTGACAAAATTCTGTTAGTCTACTATCACACTAAGATAAATATGCCTTACTGTGAAACCTCTAAATAGACAAAAAGCAACAGTTGCCGAATAATGCATTGCGAATCATGGTAGAATTGACATGAAATGTCTACATACAAATTCTGACAAACGGTAAAGGTATAATCATGATCAATTATCATTTATCAATATCAAACTTAACCAGACAATTGCCAGGAGAATAAAGCTTACCCTAACATTTAGAAAGTCTGGATTCTTTAAAAAAGACCCAGGTTTTATCCCCACTAGTATCACTTTAGGAAGGGGTATGGTGGCTCAATGAAGGAAGACCTGGATCTTTGTGATCTCCGGTTCGATCCCGAGGGTGTCCGGGTTTTACCACCAGTGGGCTTTCGGGGGGGTGGGTTTTCCCCGGAACCGGAGATAACTTGGGGCGCTTAAGGGCTCCGTACGGCTGGGTTGGGCCAGCTGGCGGTGGCCTTTTGCCAATGGGTCACCCCGTACGGAGTACCTAGGCAATTCTATGTTTGTTGGTCGTTCTAAAAAAAACATTTAGAATTATCATATCGGACAAAAGTGCAGAAACATCATTAGCTCCAACATCATCAAATTTGAACATGCAAGTCTGCAGAAAATTGACAACCAAGGTCAAATTTAAACACAAAATCACCGTAAATTTACAGATCCACCGGTTACTGAAGCAAATTCAAACTAATCCTAGACCGAATCAACATTCAAAACCCCCCAAAACTCCAATCTACTACCGATACAATCAAATTATCAAAAGTACAAACCATGTGGATATGCATAAATGTGTACTTCATCTTGCTGAGTTTCCAATCTGGTGTCTTTGAGTAAAACCGATTCCTTCACGATCGAAGCCAGTTCATCAACCTTAACGATCAGATCCTCTGGTTGAACATTTTCAGAGTGGAATGGAGGTGGTTTAGGATTGAAACTCATCTTATGCTTTATAGATCCGGATCTGGGAAGCAGGTTTCGAATTGACGAAATTGAAATACCCCCAGATGATCTATGTCAAGAGATCTCTGAATTAGCAATGATGAAATCGATTTCACTGAACCGTATTAGAGAATCGATCGAATGAACAGGGATGCGAGATCTGTTTACGCGAGTGTGAGAGATTATCAATTGTTAGGGTTTCAACTGAATAGGAAGTGGGAATGAAAGGGATCGATAGAAGCAGATGGGTTAAAACAATAAAACGGACCAGATCCAGATTCACGCGTCCCCCTTCACCGGATCCAAGGTTTATAATTAAGTTTATAAATATTTTATCTTCGTCTTATAAATTTTAAAATATATGTTATCAATGAAAATTAATGTTTGACCTTGATGATTGAATTACGACCGAACTAAGCGGTAGCAAAATTTACGACCGATTTGCGACTGAAAATTTCCAACCGAAACTAAGCGGTCGCAGAGTTTGCGACTGAAAATTTTCGACCGAAACAAAGCGGTCGCAAAATGTGCAACCGAAACTAAGCAGTCGCAAAATTCATGACCGATTTACGACTGAAAATAAACAGTCCCAAAATTTGCAACGGATCTGCGACTAAAAATAAACGGTCCCAAAATCTGCAACTGATTTGCGACCGAATCTTATTTGGTCGCTAATTTTGCGACTGTTATATAATCAGTCGCAAAATACGGTCACAATTGTTAGTGATAATAATAATATAATCTTATTATAATAATAATAATCTTAATTATATAATCTTATTATAATAATAATAATAATAATATAATCTTATTATTATAATAATAATCATAATAATATAATCTTATAATAATAATTTAATTAATTAAGCTTAAACCGTAAACCTAAACCTTAAACCGTAAACCCTAAATGTTAGTTTAACAAACATTTTAATTAATTATAAATACGGATTTATGCGCAGATATGTCTAGTTCCGAGGATGAGCAGCAGGGATTTATTCTAGGGATTGACGACGACCCGCACCTTCAGTTTGAGGAGGATTGCCCTATACATGACATTATCTGGCGCGCTGAATCCAAAGTCTGGTGCATGGGGTGACGGATTTCCCTATACGTGACATTATGTCCCCTATACGCGACGTTTAGCCCTATATGTGAAGTTTAGGGCAGGTATAGTTAAAAAAATAGACGGTGTCTCTAAAAATCTTTTTAAAAATACTATATAAGGTGTAAAACAAAAATACTTTTAAATAATTAAACTTGAAGATTGACCGGAGCTCTTCAACAACAGAAGAGGCTCTCCAAAAATTAATGTATACCATTTTTCGTAACAAGCACACGGTATTCTTTAGTAAAAGGCGAAAGAATAGTTCGCTTTGTGCTAATTACATGGCTGCATACCTTTCATTGCAACCAACTAACTTTTTTGTAACTTCCTTACTCCACCTCTCATTCTCTTACCCACCCGATGTGGGATTCCCAAGCTCTGCAATTCCCAAGCTCAACTAGATCTGAAATTTTAGCAGTTAGAGCAACATGAAAATTGTAATTGACTGTAAAGCTTGTTAGATGAACAGTTGACATTAACAACATGCTTTCAATTCTTGGAAAAGGTATGCACATCATGTTCAATCCATGTTGCCATTAATCTAATAAACTTGTAAATTCTGATCCCATGCCAAATAAAAGTAAGAAAAAGAAATGATCGACCATATCACAAAGAAAACATCGTTGCAAATTCCGAATAAAAATCTGAAACAAAAAGAAATGATTATTTGAATATAATTCGAGCCGAATGAGAAAGACAGAGAATGATATGAATATACACTGTTAGTGAAGATAAACAAAAACTGCAGAGAAGAAAATTTTGATAGATTGATATAGTTAGTCTAATATGGTTATAATCCAAGAATATGTTAGGTGATTTCTCTAAAAAAAAAATATAGCTGGCGAACACATTTTGATACTCTTTATCTAGTTTTCCTGTGTCAAAAGCAACCCATTTCAACCCGAGTTCAATTTGTCAAAACGGCCCAAACCAAACCGATACTTCTTTTGAATGATCCCTTTTAGGTGGTGTTGGGGCCATAAGGTGGTGTACAAGATAAATATTGCTTCAAATTGCCTCAATGAAACTTCAACAAATCAGAAATCCTTCGGAGTGCAGAAGAAAAATTATAAATTTTAAACATGAAGATTAGATGGAGCTCTTCAACAATAGAAGAGACTCTCCAAAAATAAATGTATGCTATTTAATGTAACAAGCACACGGTATTCTTTAGTAAAAGGCGAAAGAATAGTTCGCTTTGTGCTCACTACATGGTTGCATACTTATCCAACTTACCAACTGCCTTTTTATATAACTGCCTTCTTCCATCCCTCCTTCTCTTACCCACTCAATGTGGGACTTACAAACCTCTCACGTTCTGTCAAGAAACTTTGAAGAATATGTTACAACAGGAAAGCAAAGCCAATAATAATCCAAGCTACTTCTGTGCTATGTTTCCCCTTTTCTGTGTATCCTGAAGGTTTTATTTTTTTTTGAACAGTAAATTTCTTATTTAGTGGGACTTGAACCCATGACCTTGAGGTCTTTAAGTTGGACCACCACCCCAATGGCCTGTGTATCCTGAAGGTGAATTACGGTTTTCAAATATTGAAGTTACACAAAAGCAAACAATTTGGGGAGTTAAGTAAAAACTGGTATCAAAATTCACCTTTTAGTATACTTACTAAGTTACTATACAGGTGAATGAGATGTATCATTTTGTGTTTCTATATATTAAACTAAGTTAGTTACCCGTGTATTACACGGGTTGAAAACATAAAAAATAATAATTGATAAACTATGTATATAAATTAAACAAATTACAAACTGTATGAATAATTAGTTGACTTTTCTTTTTATTTTAATAAAAATTGGCTCACACATTTTTATTTTTTAGAACTTTCGTATTAACAAAAAATAACCAAAAAAAATCAAATTGTATGAATAATAATTATTACTGATTGACAACATTTATGTCTGTGTTAAATATTTTTGAAATCAAATATTGTTTTCATAAGTCAATTTTTCTTTAATATTTCAGGAATCCCTTTAATATTAATGGAATCAATATAAACAACTTTGTTGACCATAAACAACTTTTGTAAGTCAATTTTTTCTCTAATACAAATGGAGTCAATTTTCTTTAATATTTTAGGAATCCCTCTAAATTGATTAAATTATAACATTATTAATTGTATTAGGTTTAAGCGGGAAAAATAGAAATGAGGAAGGCTGAGGAAGTGACACGTGTGCTTAAGAGATTTTCATTTATTAGAGTAGTAAGATGCATATTCAAACGTCAGTCATGTGGAACTAAAGTAAATTCAAATTAATTTTTGGATAAAGTCTTATAAAGCATACTGAGTTTAGCTGGGAAACAAATCAATTTCAAATATTTTGAAAATATTCATCAAGAAAAGCTTAACTTTAACATATGAAAGAAAGAAAAAAGAACATGGTCTTTGGAATCAGTCACAAATCTTTATGATGAGGTTTATATTTGTGTCTGTTGGAGCTAAAATGTGGTATACAAGATTCAATTTGCTACGATATGGGATAAATTTATAAGGTAATTTCGACTCATTCACTTGAAAATACGAACTATATTCAGGGGGTGTTTGGGAGTGCTTTTGGAAAGTGATTATTGACTTATTGGTTTTTCAAAAAGCCAATAAGTCATTTTCAAAAGCCAGGATTTCTTGGCTTTTGAGAATGACTTATTGATTTATTAGCTTTTTAAAAAAAAAAATGCTAATTTTTTTACTTATTGGCTTTTTGAAAAAAGCCAATAAGTCAATAAGCACTTTCCCATCACACTCACAAACACCCTCTCATTACATAAATAATAAATTTTGAAGCACCGCTATAACTGTAAATGAAGCGAGAGAAGTTTCTGACCTATATTCTCTACATTTGAGTTCAACTCAAAGAAGATTCACCAACTCATGTCTATAAAATATAAATGCAAAAAACCAAAAAAAAAGACCAGTATTGTGTAACTAAAATTAAACTCAAATTCAAGTTACATAACTTACTTTGGAAAAATGAGTCTTATAAAGCATATTGAGTATGGCTGGAAAACAATTCAAATTCAAATATTTTGAAAGTATTCATCAAGAAAAGTTCAAGATGAGTTTAAATAACTTAACATATAAGTTTACAGTGTTGGTTTAATCGAATTTGTTCACGGGTCAGGTCACAAATTTTGTACTCAGTTTTAGTAATCGTTCTTGTTTTGAGAAATACAACCAGAAAAATGCACTACTCACTGTGTCCTTGTACTCCTTTGATCCTTTTGATTTCCAACAGACAAATGCTAGACTGAAAATTAGTTGGAGCCCTTCTTTTACAGAAGATGCTCTTCACAAATAAACGTATGCCATACATAGTCGCCCTTAGTGCTCCAAAAACCCTTTCGCTTGTGTGAGCAACGGCCCCTAGCGCCCAGAGCAAGCGCCTTTAGTGTTCCTGACCGCCTGTCTTTCGGCCTTAGCGTTCAAAACAACCAGTAGTGTGACCGGTCTGTGTTCAAAACAACCGATGACGCTAGTGACGACTTGTGGGCCCTCTAACACCGAACAAAAAGGACTAGTGCTATAACGACGAGTGATGTGGTTCTAACAACCTATTACCTTCCTCCATTTTTTATTCTCTTACCCACCCCATGTGGGATTAACAAGTTCTCCAATTTTCAAGTTCAACTAGATCTGAAATTTTAGAAGAGACTCTCAAAAAATAAGTGTATGTCATTTAATGTAACGAGCACACGGTATTCTTTAGTAAAAGGCGAAAGAATAGTTCTCTTTGTGCTCACTACATGGCTGCATAATTATCCATCTTACCAACTGCCCTTTTTATAACTGCCTTCCTTCATCCCTCCTCTTACCCCACTCAATGTGGGACTAATAAACCTCACCCGTCAAGAAACTGTGAAGAATCTAATAAGCTACTTTTGTGCTACATTTCCCTTTTCTTTGAATCTTGAAAGCGAATTACGGTTTTCAAATATTGAAGTTACACAAAAGCAAACAATTTGGGGAGTAAAGTAAAAACTGGTATCAAAATTCACCTTTTAGTATACTTACTATACAGGTGAATGAGATGTATCATTTTGTGTTATATTAAATGCATATTCAAACATTGGGGTTGGTGGCCCAATGATAGAGAAAAATCCTCTAAGAAACACCAATGTTTGGAGAGTTCATGGGTTTAAGTCCCACTCTCAACAGAAATTAAGAAATTTACCTTTCAAAAAAAAAATTAATTTACAGATAAGTTACTTTGGAAAAATGAGTTTTATAATGCATACTGAGTTTAGCTGGGAAACAAATCAAATTCAAATATTTTGAAAATATTCATCAAGAAAAGCTCAAATTGAGTGAGTAACTTGGGTTTGAAAATATTTTGAAAATATTCATAAATGCTAGACTGAAATAAACAAAAATGCATTGTTTTGTGAACAAGAATGCCCACAAAAACAACACACTAAATTCCTTTTTTTAATTGACCGTTAATCTTGCTAGATGAACCCGCGAATTCTTAACTAGAGCAATTTATGATGATTATAATTAGGCTTGTAAATTAATCGAACGTTCATGAACTTTTCATGAACTCTTCGACAGGAAGTTCGTTTATGTTCGTTCATTTAATAAACGAACGGACACGAACAATTTTTTTTGTTCATTTAATTAAACGAATGAACATGAACACATATCGTGTTCGTTCATTTATGTTCGTGAACGTTCGTTTATGCTCGTTCATATATGTTCATTTATGTTCGTTTATTAGCGTTCGTTTGTTTGTGTTCATTTGTTTGTAGATGAATCATGTACATCTGAACTACTAATTTACATATGTTTTGTATGAATTATTAAGTATTAGACTTGTTCATTAATGTTCGTTTGTGTTCGTTTAAGGTTGTTCGTTTGTGTTCGTTTTATGTTTTTCATTTGTGTTCGTTTACGTTCGCTTAGCTTTTTAACGAACGAACGCGAACATTTCCATTTTCTTAATGAACGAACATAAACAAAAAAATGTGTTCGATTATGTGTTCGTGTTCGGTTAAAATTAAATGAACGAACACAAACATCGCCCTGATTATAATGGTGGTGTTGCCTGGCCAAGAACTTGTAAGGTAGGGGCGGCAATTTATGAGATGACCGTTAACACGACATTACTCGACACAAATATTATAGATTAATGTTTGACGTAAACTTGTTCGGGTCATAAACGGGTAAAAAATTAATGATATGTTAAAAACATGTCTAAACGGGTTCCACCCACTAACCCATTTATAATACACGTAACCCATTTAAGTAACTGTGTTAAACGTACGTTTTAAGGGAGACACGACACGTTTATGTCCCGTTTTATCAAAATGATAGTTTTAATATGTTTTAAATAAACATAATCCCCAAACCTAAACTAAAAACTATAATTATTTTTTAGGTTTTTATTTTTAACTTTAGTCGACAGTTGCTTATTTCTTGGTAACTTTTATTTAATTATTTTAAATGTGTCATGTCTTATCATTCGTGATACCGGGCTAGTTGTATTAATTTAATCATGTTAAATGTCGTGTAATTCGTGTAATTGGACTAGTTATACTTAATCGTGTTAAACGTGTCTTGTGTAACCTGTTTATTAAACATTTCCGTGTTAGCGTTTAAGAAAATGACACATTTAGTTAAACGCGTTGTACTCACGTTCGTTAGTCATGTTAAACATGTTGTGTCATGTGTGACCCGTTTAACATAACACGACGCGTTTTGCCAGCCTTAATGTTAGGTGATTTCATTTCAAATTTTGTTCAACCTTCAAGTTTAAATTATTTGAATGTTTTTGGGTACTTTTGAAATAACGGGTAGGGTTGTACCTGAGATATTTAAACCCGTAACTTAAGGGTTGTTCCAAAATTACTTAAAAGCATTTCGATTTCGAGACGTAAGGTAATCTTTTGTTTTAAAATGTGCTAATGTATTTTTTAACATCGGTGCGGAAGCAATCAAGAAGAAGAGTACTTTGTTCATAGAGGAATGCATTTTGCGGAACTGTGGTTTGTTCCAAAATTACTATGTCATTTAAAGTAACAAGCACACATTATTCTTTACCAAAAGACGAAAGAATAGTTTGATTTGTGCTTAATACATGGCTGTATACCTTTCAAATATATGTTTAATGTAATTTATCATATTTAAATCCTTATTATGTAATTTAGTTTTACTACAAAGGAAAATGAAGTTTCACAAAGTTTGTTTTTTAAAGCATACAAAAGTTTGTTTTTTAAAGCATACAACTTTGTGTATCACTTTATTCAAAGATTTACATCTTTATGTAATAATGTTACTGTACTAGTATTGTCCGTGTAAGCATACTTTAATTAAGTATAAAAGATGGATAAAAAGGTGTTTGCGGGTAAATAAAACTTGTTTTGACCCGTAACAAAAAAGGACTATAGTTTTGACCCGACTGTATGACCCATTTTTTAACGCCAAATTCCCAACCATTCCTTCAAACGCCTTTATCCAGGGCGAGACTTACCCTCAACCACTTGGTTGAGGAACACCATAAAGAATTGATCAGATGACAAAGAAAACGCATTGGAAACAAGAGAAAGAAACGGCTACATGAATATAATTTTTGGGCTAGATAGATAGATACATGTAATCTAATATGTTTATAATGGTGTTGTTTCTTGGCCAAAAATACGTTAGGTAACTTCATCTCAAATTCTGTTGAACTTTCAAGTTTAATATTTCTGTGCATATTTTTGGACCGTTTTGGGTACTTTTGAAAGGACGGGCCGGGTTGTATGTAGGATTGTTTGAACTTCGAAGATATTTGACCCCGCAACTAAAGGTTGTTCCAAACTTACTTAAAACATATCGAGACTTGTAATGATTTGAGACAAGATTCTCAACTATATTCATTACATTCGAGTTTGTTAAAAAGATTCGACAAAGCAAACATGTCTATGAATGCAAAAGAAAAAAAAACAATTTAAATATTAAAGCAAAGGAAACCATTGTAAAGTTCAAACTAGAAGGTTGGTTGGAGCTCTTTAATAAAAGAAGAAACTCTCCAAAAATAAATGTATGCCACTTAATATAACAAACACACAGTATTCTTTAGTAAAAGACGAAAGAAAAGTTCGCTTTGTGCTCACTACATGGTTGAATACTTTTCAATTTTACCAACCGACTATTTTATAACAACCATCCTCGATCTCTAATTCTCTTACCCACCCGATGTGGGATTAACAAGTTCTCCAATTTCCATGTTTAACTAAAAATTTTAGCATTTAGACACCTAGAACAACAAGCAGACTCAAAACCCAGATAAACTTCATTCTAAAGACTTGACTCAACAAACAGACTCAAAACCGACATAAACTTCATCCTAAAGACTTGCAATAACAAGCCCATGATCTCACCCACCAACTAAACTTGATAATCAAACAACCATGTGATTAAAATAGATGAAATGGTTGACCCATGACCTATCCAACTGCTGACCCATTCTAATTAACCGACCTGTACCCATAGACCCGTCAAGATTAACGCAACAACTAGATGGTATAAATATATAAGGTAATGTTGACTCATTTAATTGAGATACAAACTATAGTCATTACATAAATAAACAGTTGACCCATGACTCATCCAACTGCTGACCCATTCTAATTAACCGATTCAAACCCATGGACCCGTCAAAATTAACGCAACAACTACATGGTATAAAAGTACATAAATAAAGTTTTAAATGTAAAATAAAAAAACAAGTTAACCAAACAAAACAAGATTATTTCACAAAAAAATTAAATTTTAAAAACTTAAAGATTGGTTGGAGCACTTCAGTAATAGAGGAGGCTCTCCAAAAATAAATGTATGCCACTTAATATTATGAGCACACGGTATTCTTTAGTAAAAGGCGAAAGAATAGTTCGCTTTGTGCTCACTACGTGGCTAAATACTTTTCAACTTTACCAACTAACTGTTTTGTAACTACCTTTCTCAATCTCTCATTCTCTTACCCACCCGATGGGTATTAAGAAGTTCTACAATTTCAAAGTTCAACTAATAGTTTTAGCAATTAGAGACCTAGAACAACAAGCAGACTCAAAACCCACCTAAACTTCATCCTAAAGACTTGACCCAACAAAAAGACTCAAAACCCACCTAAACATCATCCTAGAGACCTAGAACAACAGGCCCATGATCTCACCCACTAACAAAAAACTTGATAATCTAACAAACATGTGATTAAAATAGATGAAAGAGTTTACCCATGACTCATCTAACTACTAACCCATTCTAATTAATCGATCCATACCCATGGACCCGCCAAGATTAACCCAACAACTACATGGTATAAAGTTATAAGGTAATGTTGACTCATTCACTTGAGATACAAACTATAGTAATTACATAAATATAGTTTTAAATGTAAAATAAAGAAAAACAAGTTAACCAAACAGAACAACATTATTTCACAAAAAAATTAAATTTTAAAAACTTGAAGATTGGTTGGAGCTCTTTAGTAATAGAGGGGGCTCTCCAAAATCAAATGTATGCCATTTAATATAACGAGCACACAGTTTTGTTTAGTAAAAGGCGAAAGAATAGTTCGCTTTGTGCTCACTACATGGCTGAATTTTTTCAACTTTATCAACTAACTGTTTTATAACTACCTTCATTCATCTCTCATTCTCTTACCTAACCGATGTGGGATTAAGAAGTTCTCCATTTTTCAAGTTCAACTAAAATTTTAGCAATTAGAGACCTAGAACAACAAACAGACTCAAATCTCACCTAAACTTTATCATAAAGACTTGGCTCAACAAACAGATCAAAACCCCCCTAAAATCATCCTAAAGACCTGGAACAAGATTGGTTGGAGCTCTTCAGTAATAGAAGAGGCTTTCCAAAAAAAATGTATGCCACTTAATATAAAGAGCACACGGTATTCTTTAGTAAAAGGCGAAAGAATAGTTCGCTTTGTGCTCACTACATGGCTGAATACTTTTCAACTTTATCAATTGACTTTTTTATAACTACCTTCCTCCATCTCTCATTCTCTTACCCAACCGATGTGGATTAACAAGTTTTCTAGTCTCCAAGTTCAACTAAAATTTTAGCAATTAGAGACCTAGATCAACAAACAGACTCAAAACCCACCTAAACTTCATCATAAAGACTTGACTCAACAAACAAACTTAAAACCCGCCTAAACTTCATCCTAAAGACCTGGAACAACAGGCCCATGATATCACCCACTAAAAAAACTTGATATTCAAACAAAAATGTGATTAAAATAGATTAAACGGTTGAACCATGACTCATCCAACTGCTGACCCATTCTAATTAACGATCCATACTCATTGAGCAGTCAATATGTAAGGTAATGTTGACTGATTCACTTGAGATACAAACTATAGTCATTACAATAATAAAGTTTTAAATGTAAAAGAAAAAAACAAGTTAACCTAACAGACTGAAAAATTAAAATTTTAAACACTTGAAGATTGGTTGGAGCTCTTCAGTAATAGAAGAGGCTCTCCATAAAAAATGTATGCCACTTAATATAACGAGCGCACTGTATTCTTTAGTAAAAGGCGACAGAATAGTTCGCTTTGTGCCCACTATATGGCTGAATAATTTTCAACTTTACCAACTAACTGTTTTATAACTACCTTACACAATCTCTCATTCTCTTAACCAGCCGATGTGGGATTAACAAGTTCTGCAGTTTTCAAGTTCGACTAAAATTTATCAATTAGAGACCTAAAACAACAAACAGACTCAAAACCCACCTAAACTTCATCATATAGACTTGGCTCAACAAACAGACTCAACAAACATTACTCATCCAACTGTTGACCCATTCTAATTAACCCAACAACTGCATGGTAATGTTGACTGTTGACTGATCGGTGTCATTTGGTCGGTCAAAAACAATCCTTAAACACTTAACTAGTAAATTCTGATTTGGATTTGGGTTTAAAACAATAACGAGGAAGGTAATCCTCTCCGGGGTTCGGGTATGCAAACACAAGTCACTTCCAGTTAATTAGTAAGCGATAACATAGACATAATCATACGGTTCAATTGAATTCAGTGATAATGGAAGAACCCTTTGTATATAAAACGTATTCCCACATAACCATCATAGATTAACCAACTATAATCCAACCCCAAGTTGTCCCAGATGTAAAAAAAACCCGAGACTATTGAGAGTTGAACAACAATTCAAAATCAATCAATGAAGTTTAAAGCATTCAATCAATAAATGAAATCATATAGATTAACATGCCAATCAAGATTACAAACCAAAGCTAATCATTCCAGAAAATAACAAGTGTTCAACAAAACCCTAGACCGGGAGAAGACTGCAAGAGATTTAGCCACTCATGCTCATAATAACAATCAAAACTAATGTAATGGGACTTACAATCATGAAACTCTAGTAACAATCGACCTAAGAATAGTGGACATCTCCTTCTTGGAGCTCAGGAACGGCTCGTATCGAAGATGGGGAAAAATGGGGGCTGATTGAGATTAAAACCCGAATTAGGTTAATTTTCATGTAAAAACACATCTTCGCGTGTCGCGAAGATGCTGGCCCAAGTCCTTCGCGTGACGCGAAGGACAAAAGAGTCTGGGCACCTTCTTGATTCTTCGCGTGCCGCGAAGAGTGAAACCATGTCTTCGTGACTAGAATTCGAGAAAACTTTGACTTTTTGACTTTTTCAACTCCGTGGTTCATGCCTGACTGCTTCACTATCTTTTTCTCGCTCTTTTAGCACATTAAACCAGGGAGGCACATGCAACCATAAACACACATAAAACCGAACAAAGATACAAACTAAAATGACTAAAACACACACACAATACGACGGATAAACCAAGGTTATTAAACCCAACATCATTGACACATTCACTTGAGATACAAACTATAGTCATTACATAAATAAAGTTTTAAATGTAAAATAAAAAAAACAAGTTAACCAAATAGAACAAGATTATTTCACAAAAATATTAAATCTTAAAAACTTGAAGAATGGTTGGAGCTCTTCAGCAATAGAGGAGGCTCTACAAAAATAAATGTATGCCACTTAATATAACGAGCACACAGTATTCTTTAGTAAAAGGCGAAAGAATAGTTCGTTTTGTGCTCACTACATGGCTGAATACTTTTCAACTTTATCAAGTGAATGTTTTATAACTACCTTCCTCAATCTCTCATTCTCTTACCCAACCAATGTGGGATTAAAAAGTTCTCCGGTTTCCAAGTTCAACTAAAATTTAGCAATTAGAGACCTTGAACAACAAACCGACTCAAAACCCCCCTAAACTTCATCCTAAAGACCTGGAACAGGCCCATGATCTCACGCACTTACAAAAAAGTTAGTAATGAAACAAACATGTGATTAAAATAGATGAAACAGTTGACCAATGACACATCCAACTACTGACCCATTCTAATTAACCGATTCATACCTATGTACCCGTCAAGATTAACCCAAATACTACATGGTATAAAATTATAAGGTAATGTTGACACATTCACTTGAGATACAAACTATAGTCATTACATAAATAAAGTTTTAAATGTAAAATACAAAAATAAGTTAACCAAATAGAACAAGATTATTTCACAAAAAATTTAAATTTTAAAAACTTGAAAATTGGTTGGAGCTCTTCAGTAATAGAGGAGGCTCTACAAAAATAAATATATGCCACTTAATATAACGAGCACACGGTATTCTTTAGTAAAAGACGAAAGAATAGTTCGCTTTGTGCTCACTACATGGCTGGATACTTTTCAACTTTACTAACCGACTGTTTTATAACTACCTTCCTCCATCTCTCATTCTCTTACCCACCCTATGTGGGATTAACAAGTTATGCAGTTTCAAGTTCGACTAAAATTTAGCAATAAGAAACCTAGAACAACAAACACACTCAAAACCCACCTAAACTTCATTATATAGACTTGACTTTACAAACAGACTCAAAACCCCTTCTAAAATTCATCCTAAAGCCCGGGAACAACAGGCCCATGACCTCACCCATTTACCAAAAAACTTGGTAATCAAACAAACATATGATTAAAATAGATGAAACAGTTGACCCATGACTCATCCAACTACTAACCCATTCAAATTAACCGATTCATTCCCATAGTGTTGACACATTCAGTTGAGATACAAACTATAGTCTCTACATAAATAAAGTTTAAATGTAAAATAAAAAAAACAAGTTAACCAAACAGAACAAGATTATTTCACAAAAAAATTAAGTTTTAAAAACTTGAAGATTGGTTGGAGCTCTTCAGTAATAGAGGAGGCTCTACAAAAATAAATATATGTCACTTAATATAACGAACACAAGGTAATCTTTAGTAAATGGCGAAAGTATAGATCGCTTTGTGCTCACTACATGGCTGAATACTTTTCAACTTTACCAACTAACTGTTTTATATCTACCTTCCTCTATCTCTCATTTTCTTACCCACCCGATGTGGGATTAACAAGTTCTGCAGTTTCCAAGTTCGACTAAAATTTAGCAATTAGAAACCTAGAACAACAAACAGACTCAAAACCCACCAAAATTCATCATATAGACTTGACTCAACAAACAGGCTAAAAACTCCCCTAAACTTCATCTTAAAGACCTGGAACAATAGGCCCATGATCTCACCCATTTACAAAAAAACCTGGTAATCAAACAAACATGTGATTAAAATACATGAAGCAATTGACCCATGACTCATCGAACTGCTGATCCATTCTAATTAACCGATTCATTCCCGTAGACCCGTTAAGATTAACCCAACAACTACATGGTATAAAATTATAAGATAATGTTGACACATTCCCTTGAGATACAAACTATAGTCATTACATAAATAAAGTTTTAAATGTAAAATAAAAAAAAACAAGTTAACCAAACTGAACAAGATTATTTCACAAAAAAATTAAATTTTAAAGCCTTGAAGATTGGTTTGAGCTCTTCAGTAATAGAGGAGGCTCTACAAAAATAAATATATGTCACTTAATATAACGAACACACGGTAATCTTTTGTAAAAGGCGAAAGAATAGTTCGCTTTGTGCTAACCACATGGCTAAATACTTTTCAACTTTACCAACTAACTGTTTTATAACTACCTTCCTCCATCTCTCATTCTCTTACCCACCCGATGTGGGATTAACAAATTATGCAGTTTCAAGTTCGACTAAAATTTAGCAATTAGAATCCTAGAACAGCAAACAAACTCAAAACCCACCTAAACATCATCATATAGACTTAACTCAACAAACAGACTCAAACCCCCCCTCTCAAAACTTAATCCTAAAGACCTGGAACAACTAGCACATGACCTCTCCCATTTACAAAAAAACTTGGTAATCAAACAAACATATGATTAAAATAGATGAAACAGTTGACCCATGACTCATCCAACTGCTCACCCATTCTAGTTAATCGATTCATTCCCATACACCCGTCAAGATTAACCCAACAAATAGATGGTATAAAATTATAAGATAATTTTGACACATTCACTTGAGATACAAACTATAGTCACTACATAAATAAAGTTTTAAATGTAAAATAAAAAACAAGTTAACGAAACAGAACAAGATTATTTCACAAAAAAGTTAAATTTTAAAAACTTGAAGATTGGTTGGAGCTATTAAGTAATAGCGTAGGCTGTCCAAAAATAAATGTATGCCACTTAATATAACTAGCACACGGTGTTCTTTAGTGAAAGGCGAAAGAATAGTCGCTTTGTGCTCACTACATGGCTGAATCTTTTCAACTTTACCAACCCACTTTTTTTAAAATACCTTCCTCCATCTCTTATTCTCTTACCAACCCGATGTAAGATTAAAAAGTTGTGCAGTTTTAAGTTCGACTAAAATTTAGCAATTAGAAACCTAAAACAACAAACAGACTCAGAACCCAGCTAAACTTACTCATATAGACTTGACTCAATAAAAAAGACTCAAACCGCCCCAAAACTTCATCCTAAAGTCCTAGAACAACAGGCACATAACCTCTCCCATTTACAAAAAAACTTGGTAATCAAACAAACATATGATTAAAATAGATGAAACAGTTGACCCATGACTCATCCAACTGCTGACCCATTCTAGTTAACCGATTCATTCCCATACACCCGTCAAGATTAACCCAACATCTACATGGTATAAAATTATAAGGTAATGTTGACACATTCACTTGAGATACAAACTATAGTCAATACATAAATAAAGTTTTAAATGTAAAATAAAAAAAAACAAGTTAACCAAACAGAACAAGATTATTTAACAAAAAATTTAAATTCTAAAAACATAAAGATTGGTTGCAGCTCTTCAGTAATAGAGGAGGCTCTACAAAAATAAATGTATGCCACTTAATATAACGAGCACACGGTATTCTTTAGTAAAAGGCGAAAGAATAGTTCACTTTGTGCTCACTACATGGCTGAATACTTTTCAACTTTATCAACTTACTGTTTTATAACTACCTTCCTCCATCTCTCATTCTCTCAGCCAACCGATGTGGGATTAACAAGTTCTCCAGTTTCCAAATTCAACTAAAATTTAGCAATTAGAAACCTAGAAGAACAAACATACTCAAAACCCACCTAAACTTCACTATATAGACTTGACTCAACAAACAAATTCAAAACCCCTCTAAACTTCATCTTAAAGACGTGGAACAACAGGCCCATGATCTCACCCATTTACAAAAAAAACATAGTAATCAAACAAACATGTGATTAAAATAGATGAAGCAATTGACCCATGACTCATCGAACTGCTGACTCATTCTAATTAGCCGATTCATTCCCATGGAACCGTCAAGATTAACCCAACAACTACATGGTATAAAATTATAAGATAATGTTGACACATTCACTAGTGATACAAACTATAGTCATTACATAAATAAAGTTTTAAATGTAAAATAAAAAAAAAACAAGTTAACCAAACTGAACAAGATTATTTCACAAAAAAATTAAATTTTAAAAACTTGAAGATTGGTTGGAGCTTTTCAGTAATAGAGAAGGCTATACAAATAAATAAATGTATGCCACTTAATATAACGAGCACACGGTATTCTTTAGTAAAAGGCGGAAGAATATTTCCCTTTGTGCTCACTACATGGTTGAGTACTTTTCAATTTTATCAACTGAATGTTTTATAACTACCTTCCTCCATCTCTCATTCTCCCACCCAACCGATGTGGGATTAACAAGTTCTCAAGTTTCCAGGTTCAACTAAAATTTAGCAATTAGAAACCTAGAACAACAAACAAACTCAAAACCCACCTAAACTTCATCATATAGACTTGACTCAACAAACAGACTCAAAACCCCCCTAAATTTAATCCTAAAGACTTGGAACACCATGCCCATGATCTCACCCAGTTATAAAAACTTGGTAATCAAACAAACATGTGATTAAAATAGATGAAACAGTTGACCCATGACTCATCCAACTGCTGACCCATGACTCATCCAACTGTTGACCCATTCTAATTAACCGATTCATACCCATGGACCCGTCAAGATTAACCCAACAAATACATGGTATAAAATTACATAAATAAAGTTTTAAATCTAAAATAAAAAAAACAAGTTAACCAAACTGAACAAGATTATTTAACAAAAAATTTAAATTTTAAAAACTTGAATATTGGTTGGAACTCTTCAGTAATGGAGAAGGCTATACAAAAATAAATGTATGCCACTTAATATAACCAACACACGGTATTCTTTAGTAAAAGGTGAAAGAATAGTTCCCTTTGTGCTCACTACATGGCTGAGTACTTTTCATCTTTATCAACTAACTGTTTATAACTACCTTCCTCCATCTCTCATTCTCTCAGCCAACCGATGTGGGATTAACAAGTTCTCCAGTTTCCAGGTTCAACTAAAATTTAGCAATTAGAAACCTAGAACAACAAACATACTCAAAACCCACCTAAACTTCACCATATAGACTTGACTCAACAAACAAATTCAAAACGCCCCAAAACTTCATCCTAAAGTCCTAGAACAACAGGCACATAACCTCTCCCATTTACAAAAAAACTTGGTAATCAAACAAACATATGATTAAAATAGATGAAACAGTTGACCCATGACTCATCCAACTGCTGACCCATTCTAGTTAACCGATTCATTCCCATACACCCGTCAAGATTAACCCAACATCTACATGGTATAAAATTATAAGGTAATGTTGACACATTCACTTGAGATATAAACTATAGTCAATACATAAATAAAGTTTTAAATGTAAAATAAAAAAAAACAAGTTAACCAAACAGAACAAGATTATTTAACAAAAAATTTAAATTCTAAAAACTTAAAGATTGGTTGCAGCTCTTCAGTAATAGAGGAGGCTCTACAAAAATAAATGTATGCCACTTAATATAACGAGCACACGGTATTCTTTAGTAAAAGGCGAAAGAATAGTTCGCTTTGTGCTCACTACATGGCTGAATACTTTTCAAATTTATCAACTTACTGTTTTATAACTACCTTCCTCCATCTCTCATTCTCTCAGCCAACCGATGTGGGATTAACAAGTTCTCCAGTTTCCAGATTCAACTAAAATTTAGCAATTAGAAACCTAGAACAACAAACATACTCAAAACCCACCTAAACTTCACTATATAGACTTGACTCAACAAACAAATTCAAAACCCCTTTAAACTTCATCTTAAAGACGTGGAACAACAGGCCCATGATCTCACCCATTTACAAAAAAAACATAGTAATCAAACAAACATGTGATTAAAATAGATGAAGCAATTGACCCATGACTCATCGAACTGCTGACTCATTCTAATTAGCCGATTCATTCCCATGGAACCGTCAAGATTAACCCAACAACTACATGGTATAAAATTATAAGATAATGTTGACACATTCACTAGTGATACAAACTATAGTCATTACATAAATAAAGTTTTAAATGTAAAATAAAAAAAAACAAGTTAACCAAACTGAACAAGATTATTTCACAAAAAAATTAAATTTTAAAAACTTGAAGATTGGTTGGAGCTTTTCAGTAATAGAGAAGGCTATACAAAAAAATAAATGTATGCCACTTAATATAACGAGCACACGGTATTCTTTAGTAAAAGGCGGAAGAATATTTCCCTTTGTGCTCACTACATGGTTGAGTACTTTTTAATTTTATCAACTGAATGTTTTATAACTACCTTCCTCCATCTCTCATTCTCCCACCCAACCGATGTGGGATTAACAAGTTCTCAAGTTTCCAGGTTCAACTAAAATTTAGCAATTAGAAACCTAGAACAACAAACAAACTCAAAACCCACCTAAACTTCATCATATAGACTTGACTCAACAAACAGACTCAAAACCCCCCTAAATTTAATCCTAAAGACTTGGAACACCATGCCCATGATCTCACCCAGTTATAAAAACTTGGTAATCAAACAAACATGGGATTAAAATAAATGAAACAGTTGACCCATGACTCATCCAACTGCTGACCCATGACTCATCCAACTGTTGACCCATTCTAATTAACCGATTCATACCCATGGACCCGTCAAGATTAACCCAACAAATACATGGTATAAAATTACATAAATAATTTAAATGTAAAATAAAAAAAACAAGTTAACCAAACTGAACAAGATTATTTAACAAAAAATTTAAATTTTAAAAACTTGAAGATTGGTTGGAACTCTTCAGTAATGGAGAAGGCTATACAAAAATAAATGTATGCCACTTAATATAACCAACACACGGTATTCTTTAGTAAAAGGTGAAAGAATAGTTCCCTTTGTGCTCACTACATGGCTGAGTACTTTTCAACTTTATCAACTAACTGTTTTATAACTACCTTCCTCCATCTCTCATTCTCTCAGCCAACCGATGTGGGATTAACAAGTTCTCCATTTTCCAGGTTCAACTAAAATTTAGCAATTAGAAACCTAGAACAACAAACATACTCAAAACCCACCTAAACTTCACCATATAGACTTGACTCAACAAACAAATTCAAAACCCCCCTAAACTTCATCTTAAAGACCTAGAACAACAGGCCCTTGATCTCACCCATTTACAAAAAAACCTAGTAATCAAACAAACATGTGATTAAAATAAATGAAGCATTTGACCCATGACTCATTGAACTGCTAACCCATTCTAATTAACCGATTCATTCCCATGGAACTGTCAAGATTAACCCTACAACTACATGGTATAAAATTATAAGATAATGTTGACACATTCACTAGTGATACAAACTATAGTCATTACATAAATAAAGTTTTAAATGTAAAATAAAAAAAAACAAGTTAACCAAACTGAACAAGATTATTTCACAAAAAAATTAAATTTTAAAAACTTGAAGATTGGTTGGAGCTCTTCAGTAATAGATAAGGCTATACAAAAATAAATGTATGCCACTTAATATAACGAGCACACGTTATTCTTTAGTAAAAGGCGGAAGAATAGTTCCCTTTGTGCTCACTACATGGTTGAGTACTTTTCAATTTTATCAACTTAATGTTTTATACCTACCTTCCTCCATCTCTCATTCTCCCACCCAACCGATGTGGGATTAACAAGTTCTCAAGTTTCCACGTTCAACTAAAATTTAGCAATTAGAAACCTAGAACAACAAACAAACTCAAAACCCACCTAAACTTCATCATATAGACTTGACTCAACAAACAGACTCAAAACCCCCCTAAATTTAATCCAAAAGACCTGGAACACCATGGCCATGATCTCACCCAGTTATAAAAACTTGGTAATCAAACAAACATGTGATTAAAATAGATGAAACAGTTGACCCATGACTAATCCAACTGCTGACCCATTCTAATTAACCGATTCATACCCATGGACCCGTCAAGATTAACCCAACAAATACATGGTATAAAATTACATAAATAAAGTTTTAAATGTAAAATAAAAAAAACAAGTTAACCAAACTGAACAAGGTTATTTAACAAAAAAATTTAAATTTTAAAAACTTGAAGATTGGTTGGAACTCTTCCGTAATAGAGAAGGCTATACAAAAATAAATGTATGCCACTTAATATAACCAACACACGGTATTCTTTAGTAAAAGGTGAAAGAATATTTCCCTTTGTGCTCACTACATGGCTGAGTACTTTTCAACTTTATAAACTAACTGTTTTATAACTACCTTCCTCCATCTCTCATTCTCTCAGCCAACCGATGTGGGATTAACAAGTTCTCCAGTTTCCAGGTTCAACTAAAATTTAGCAATTAGAAACCTAGAACAACAAACATACTCAAAACCCACCTAAACTTCACCATATAGACTTGACTCAACAAACAAATTCAAAACCCCCCTAAACTTCATCTTAAAGACCTGGAACAACAGGCCCATGATCTCACCCATTTACAGAAAAACCTAGTAATCAAACAAACATGTGATTAAAATAAACGAAGCAATTGACCCATGACTCATCGAACTGCTGACCCATTCTAATTAACCGAGTCATTCCCATGGAACCGTCAAGATTAACCCAACAAGTACACGGTATAAAATTATAAGATAATGTTGACACATTCACTAGTGATACAAACTATAGTCATTACATAAATAAAATTTTAAATGTAAAATAAAAAAAAAACAAGTTAACCAAACTAAACAAGATTATTTCACAAAAAAATTAAATTTTAAAAACTTGAAGATTGGTTGGAGCTCTTCAGTAATAGAGAAGGCTATACAAAAATAAATGTATGCCACTTAATATAACGAGCACACAGTATTCTTTAGTAAAAGCCAAAAGAATAGTTCCCTTTGAGCATGGTTGAGTACTTTTCAATTTTATCAACTGAATGTTTTAAAACTACCTTCCTCCAACTCTCATTCTCTCACCCAACGGATGTGGGATTAACAAGTTCTCAAGTTTCCAGGTTCAACTAAAATTTAGCAATTAGAAACCTAGAACAAGAAACAAACTCAAAACCCACCTAAACTTCATCATATAGACTTGACTCAACAAAAAGACTCAAAACCCCCCTAAACTTCATCCTAAAGACCTGGAACAACATGCCCATGATCTTACCCAGGTATAAAAACTTGGTAATAAAACAAACATGTGATTAAAATAGATGAAACAGTTGACCCATGAGTCATCCAACTGCTGACCCATTCTAATTAACCGATTCATACCCACGGACCCGTCAAGATTAACCCAACAAATACATGGTATAAAATTACATAAATAAAGTTTTAAATGTAAAATAAAAAACAAGTTAACCAAACAGAACAAGATAATTTCACAAAAAACTTAAATTTTAAAAACTTGAAGATTGGTTGGACCTCTTCAGTAATAGAGAAGGCTATACAAAAATAAATGTATGCCACTTAATATAACCAACACACGGTATTCTTTAGTAAAAGGCGAAAGAATAGTTCCCTTTGTGCTCACTACATGGCTGAGTACTTTTCAACTTTATCAACTGACTGTTTTATAACTACCTTCCTCCA
Source organism: Smallanthus sonchifolius (assembly GCA_023525975.1). Classification (NCBI taxonomy): domain Eukaryota; kingdom Viridiplantae; phylum Streptophyta; class Magnoliopsida; order Asterales; family Asteraceae; genus Smallanthus; species Smallanthus sonchifolius. Next base: position 74,210,196 of record CM042027.1, on the reverse strand, counting down.
TCTCTCATTCTCTCAGCTAACCGATGTGGGATTAACAAGTTCTCCAGTTTCCTGGTTCAACTAAAATTTAGCAATTAGAAACCTAGAACAACAAACATACTCAAAACCCACCTAAACTTCACCATATAGACTTGACTCAACAAATAAATTAAAAACGCCCCTAAACTTCTTAAAGACCTAGAACAACAGGCCCATGACCTCACCCATTTACAAAAAAACCTAGTAATCAAACAAAAATGTGACTAAAATAGATGAAGCAATTGACCCATGACTCATCAAACTGCTGACCCACTCTAATTAACCGATTCATTCCCATATACCCGTCAAGATTAACCCAACAACTACATGGTATAAAATTATAAGATAATGTTGACACATTCACTTGAGATACAAGCTATAGTCATTACATAAATAAAGTTTTAAATGTAAAATAAAATAAAAACTAGTTAACTAAACTAAACTAGATTATTTCACAAAAAAATTAAATTTTAAAAACTTGAAGATTAGTTGGAGCTCTTCAGTAATAGAGGAGGCTCTACAAAAATAAATGTATGCCACTTAATATAACAAGCACACAGTATTCTTTAGTAAAAGGCAAAAGAATAGTTCTCTTTGTGCTCACTACATGGCTGAGTACTTTTCAACTTTATCAACTGACTCCATCTCTCATTCTCTCAGCCAACCAATGTGGGATTAACAAGTTCTCCGGTTTACACGTTCAACTAAAATTTAGCAATTAGAAACCTAGGACAACAAACATACTCAAAACCCACCTAAACTTCATCATATACACTTGACTCAACAAACAGATTCAAAACCCCCCTAAAATTCATCCTAAAGACATGGAAAAACATGCCCAAGATGTCACCCAGTTACAAAAACTTGGTAATCAAATCAACATGTGATTAAAATAGATCAAACAGTTGACCCATGACTCATCCAAATGCTGACGCATTCTAATTAACCGATTTATACCCATGGACCCGTCAAGATTAACCCATCAAATACATGGTATAAAATTACATAAATAACGTTTTAAATGTAAAATAAAAAAACAAGTTAACCAAACAGAACAAGATAATTTGACAAAAAATTTAAATTTTAAAAACTTGAAGATTGGTTGGAGCTCTTCGGTAATAGAGGAGGCTCTACAAAAATAAATATATGTCACTTAATATAACGAACACACAGTAATCTTTAGTAAAAGGCGAAAGAATAGTTCTCTTTGTGCTCACTACATGGCTGAATACTTTTCAAGTGTATCAACTGACTGTTTTATAATTACCTTCCTCCATCTCTCATTCTCTTACCTAACTGATGTGAGATTGACAAGTTCCCCAGTTTTCAACTACAACTAAAATTTAGCAATTAGAAACCTAGAACAACAAGCAGACTCAAAACCCACCTAAACTTCATCATATAGACTTGACTCAACAAACAGACTCAAAACCCCCCTAAACTTCATTCTAAAGACTTCGAACAATAGGCCCATCATCTCACCCACTTAAAAAAAGTTGGTAATCAAACAAACATGTGATTGAAATTGATGAAGCAGTTGACTCATGACTCATCTAACTACTAACCCATTCTAATTAACCGATTCATACCCAAGGACCCGTCAAGATTTACCCAACAACTACATGATTTAAAATTATAAGGTAATGTTGACACATTTACTTGAGGTACAAACTATAGTCATTACATAAATAAACTTTTAAATGTAAATTAAAAAAACAAGTTTGCCAAACTGAACAAGATTATTTCATAAAAATTTTTTTAAAAAACTAGAAGATTGGTTGGAGCCCTTCAGTAATAGAGGAGGCTCTACAAAAATAAATGTATGCCACTTAATATAACGAGCACACGGTATTCTTTAGTAAAAGATGAAAGAATAGTTTCCTTTGTGCTCACTACATGCCCGAGTACTTTTCAAATTTATCAACTAAAAGTTTTATAACTACCTTCCTCCATCTCTCATTTTCTCACCCAACCGATGTGGTATTAACAAGTTCTCCAGTTTCCAGTTTCAACTAAAATTTAGCAATTAGAAAAATAGAACAACAAACAGACTCAAAACCCACCTAAACTTCATCATATAGACTTGACTCAACAAACAGACTCAAAACCCCTGAAACTTCATCCTAAAGACCTGGAACAACATGCCCATGATCTCACCCAGTTACAAAAAAACTTGGTAATCAAACAAACATGTGATTAAAATAGATCAAACAGTTGACCCATGACTCATCCAACTACGGACCCATTCTAATTAACCGATTCGTACCCATGGACCCGTCAAGATTAACCCAACAAATACATGGTATAAAATTACATAAATAAAGTTTTAAATGTAAAATAAAAAAACAAGTTAATCAAACAGAACAAGATTATTTCACAAAAAAAATAAATTTTAAAAACTTGAAGATTGGTTGGAACTCTTCAGTAATAGAGGAGGCTCAACAAAAATAAATATATGTCACTTAATATAACGAACACACGGTAATCTTTAGTAAAAGGAGAAAGAATAGTTCGCTTTGTGCTCACTACATGGCTAAATACTTTTCAACTTTACCAACTGACTGTTTTATATATACCTTCCTCTATCTCTCAATCTCTTTCCCACCCGATGTGGGATTAATAAGTTCTGCAGTTTCCAAGTTCGACTAAATTTTAACAATTAGAAACCTAGAATAACAAACACACTCAAAACCCACATAAACTTCATCATATAGACGTGACTCAACAAACAGACTAAAAACCCCCTAAACTTAAAGACCTGGGACAACATGCCCATGATCTCACCCATTTACAAAAAAAACTTAGTAATCAAACAAACATGTGGTTAAAATAGATGAAGCAGTTGACCCATGACTTATCAAACTGCTGACCCATTCTAATTAACCGATTCATTCCCATAGACTCGTCAAGATTAAACCAACAACTACATGGTATAAAATTATAAGATAATGTTGACACATTCACTTGAGATACAAACTATAGTCATTACATAAATAAAGTTTTAAATGTAAAATAAAAAAAAACTAGTTAACCAAATTGAACAAGATTATTTTACAAAAAAATTAAATTTTAAAAACTTGAAGATTGGTTGGAGCTCTTCAGTAATAGAGGAGGCTCTACAAAAATAAATGTATGTCACTCAATATAACGAGCACACAATATTCTTTAGTAAAAGGCGAAAGAATTGTTCCCTTTGTGCTCACTACACGGCTGAGTACTTTTCAACTTTATCAACTGATTATTTTATAACTACCTTCCTCCATCTCTCATTCTCTCAGCCAACCGATGTGGGATTAACAAGTTCTCCATTTTCCAGGTTCAACTAAAATTTAGCAATTAGAAACCTAGAACAACAAACATACTCAAAACCCACCTAAACTTCATCATATAGACTTGACTCAACAAACAGATTCAAACCCCCTCTAAAATTCATCCTAAAGATCTGGAACAACATGCCCATGATGTCACCCAGTTACAAAAAAACTTGGTAATCAAACCAACATGTGATTAAAATAGATCAAACAGTTGACCCATGACTCATCCAATTGTTGACGCATTCTAATTAACCGATTTATACCCCATGGACCCCTCAAGATTAACCCAACAAATACATGGTATAAAATTACATAAATAAAGTTTTAAATGTAAAAGAAAAAAACAAGTTAACCAAACAGAACAAGATAATTTCACAAAAAATTAACTTTTAAAAACTTGAAGATTGGTTGGAGCTCTTCAGTTATAGAGGAGGCTCTACAAAAATAAATATATGCCACTTAATATAACGAACACACGGTATTCTTTAGTAAAATGTGAAAGAATAGTTCGCTTTGTGCTTACTACATGGCTGAATACTTTTCAAGTGTATCAACTGACTGCTTTATAACTACCTTCCTCCATCTCTCATTCTCTTACCTAACCGATGTGAGATTAACAAGTTCTCCAATTTCCAACTTCAACTAAAATTTAGCAATTAGAGACCTAGAACAACAAACAGACTCAAAACCCACCTAAACTTCATCATATAGACTTGACTCAACAAACAGACTCAAAACCCCCCTAAACTTCATTCTAAAGACTTCGAACAATAGGCCCATCATCTCACCCACTTACAAAAAAGTTGGTAATCAAACAAACATGTGATTGAAACAGATGAAGCAGTTGACTCATGACTCATCTAACTACTGACCCATTCTAATTAACCGATTCATACCCATGGACCTGTCAAGATTAACCCAACAACTACATGATATAAAATTACAAGGCAATCTTGACACATTTACTTGAGATACAAACTTTGGTCATTACATAAATAAAGTTTTAAATGTAAAATAAAAAAACAAGTTAACCAAATAGAACAAGATTATTTCAGAAAAAAAATTAAATTTTAACAACTTGAAGATTGGTTGGAGCTCTTCAGTAATAGAGGAGGCTCTACAAAAATAAATGTATGCCACTTAGTATAACGAGCACACGGTATTCTTTAGTTAAAGGTGAAAGAATAATTCGCTTTGTGTTCACTACATGGCTGAATACTTTTCACCTTTATCAACTGACTGTTTATAAGGATCAAACCTAATAGGCTAACGCATCAAGAGATCAACGAGAAGTTCAGAAGACAAATTTTTGGAAGCATGCGGCCGCATACTTCATGGCCTAGCCGCATACTTGAAGTACGCGGCCCCGAACCACATACTTGAAGTATGCGGGAAAGGCCCATGCCCAGCCGAATAGTATATATAGTTTTCTTTGTATTATGTATTCGGTTAGACGAGTTGTTGAGAGACATTTGTATTGTTTTTAGTGGTTTTTCAAAATACAATCGTTTGACAATCATTTGTGTCTCGTCCTCGTTGATTATACCTACAAGTCATGTGTCGAGTCTATTTTCGCCGGGTTCAACATGTTTTTGAATCCGTTGATTGAATATTCTCAGGATTACGAACCTTACAATTGGTATCAGAGCCTTAGCGCTCATTGGTGAAGCTTGCAACAGATTTCATTGACTCATGAGGTATCAAAGTTACTGTTTTAGCAAATGTTTAATCTGACTTTTACGTTTTGGAGAGTTTCTGGACAGTGATAGGTTTCGAAATTGCGTTTCTGCCACTATTCTTGGAGTTTGCGGTCAAATTAGTGAATTACTGCGCTGAAAATCAAAGTGTTTTGCTGTTAATTTGACAATCTGAAATTTTGCGGATTTGGAAGTTTGCGGCTGTGGAAGTTTGAGGTCATCAACTTTGCGTTTAGAACACGTGGTCGGTTTTCCTTTGAAAGAATTTTGTGAGGTTGAAAAATGTATTTCATGTGCTAAAGGCAAACAACTAAAACGACCACACAAAACCAAGTTGTTTAATTCAATAGAATCTATTTTACAGTTACTTCACATGGATCTGTTTGGTCCTGTAAGTGTGATGAGTATTGGGAAGAAATCTTATTGTCTTGTTGTTACCGATGACTACTCACGATTTTCTTGGGTGTTCTTTTTTAGTAAGAAAAGTGAGACTGCAGATATTCTTAGGCAGTTCATGATACTTGTTGAAAATCAGCTGAACTTTAAGATCAAAGTTATCAGAAGTGACAATGGGACTGAATTTCGTAACGAAGTCCTTGATGGATTTTGTGCTGAAAAGGGAATTGCAAGACAATTCAGTGCTGCGAGAACTCCTCAACAAAATGGAGTTGCTGAACGAAGAAATCGTACCCTGATAGAAGCTGCTAGAACAATGATTTCTGACTCCAAATTGCCCGTATTCTTCTGGGCAGAAGCCATCAACACTACATGTTACGTGCAGAACAAGGTGATATTCAACAAGCATCACTTGAAGACTCTATATGAAATCATGTTTAACCATAAGCCAAAGGTCGGTCACTTTAGAGCTTTTGGATGCGTGTGCACTTTGTTGCATAACGACACAGTTGGGTCCAAGTTTGATGCAAAGGCCAATGAATGCTATTTTGTTGGATATTCATATAGTAAGACCGCCTACGGAGTTTACAAAAAGAGAACAAAGCAAATTGTGGAATCTTATTGCATCGACTGGCAGGAGCTTAACAAAACCAATGCGGATTCTGGTCCAAATTGGTTATTTGATTATGATTCTGTTTTTAAGTTGTTTAATGTTTATTCTAATGTGTCAGATGATGGCTTCTACAAATACAGCACAGTTAATTATAGAATTGATGAAGATCCTGATCAAGCATCATCTTCAAGTTCCAGAACTCGTGAACCATCCTCTCAAGAACATAGTCAACTGGCTACTGATCCTATCAACAATGAGACTGCTGCATCTGGCAGTGGTCATGCTTCAGTGGAGATTGCTGCATCCGATAGTGATCATGCGGTGCAGGATACGATTCCTAACTCTAATGTTATTGAGGAGCCAGTTCCCATAACTGAAGAAGTAGATCAGCATATCACTAACTTACCTAACACATTGCAGGGAGAAGAAGTACCAACATTGCAGATTAATAAAAATCACCACGTAGAGGACATCATCGGTCCTCTCTCTATAATCAATATCTGCTTGTACTCAACTTTCATATCTCAAGTAAAGCCAAAGAACATTAAAATGGCTTTAAGTGAGGCAAGATGGGTGGAGGCTATGTAGGAGGAGCTGATGTAGTTTGAAAAATTGAAGGTTTGGGAACTAGTGCCACAACCACAAGGCAAGTTACCCATCGGAACTTGTTGGGTCTACAGAAACAAGAAAGATGACAGTGGAGTGATTGTTCGGAACAAAGCACGATTGGTTTTGCAAGGATTTTATCAGCAAGAAGGGATAGACTATGAAGAAGTGTTTGCACCAGTTGCAAGACTTAAGGCCATTCAAATCTTTTTGGCCTACGCCTTGTACATAAATTTCAAGGTGTTTCAAATGGATGTGAAGACAGCTTTTCTATACGGAAAGGTTTAAGAAGATATCTATGTGTGTCAACCATCGGGGTTTGAAGACACAAATCACCCACATCATGTCTATAAACTAGACAAAGCTCTGTATGGCTTACATCAAGCACCACATGCATGGTATGCCACTCTAACAGAGCATCTTCTTGCTAATGGCTACACTCAGGGAGCCATAGATCAAACATTGTTAGTTAAGAAGCTGGGAGACGATCTTATTCTTGTCCAAATCTATGTTGATGACATCATCTTAGGTTCAATAAATGATGTACTGTGCAAAGAGTTTGAAGAAGTGATGAAGAAAAAGTTTGAAATGAGTTCAATGGGAGAAATGGCTTCTTTATGGAGTTACAGTTAAAGCAAAGTGATGACGGCATCTTAATTCATCAAGCCAAATATGTTAATGACATACTCATCAAATTCAACTTTGCGGACTCCAAACCGGCTTTGACTCTGATGGCAACTCGTCATGTTCTGACTCCAGATTTAGGTGAACCAGGAATTGACCAACATCTCTATAGGTCAATGATTGGCTCGTTAATGTACCTGACCTCTGGCTGTCCAGACATCATGTTTGCGGTTTGCCAGTGTGCACGATATCAGGCTAATCCGAAACTTTCTCACCTTAATGTTGTCAAAAGAATCTTTAAATACTTGAAGGGCAAGCCTCGGCTAGGCCTTTGGTATCCAAAGGATTCATAATTTAACTTGTTTTCTTTTACTGACAGTGATCATAGAGGTTGCAATTTGGATAGAAAATCAACAACAGAAGGATGTCAGTTTCTGGGGGAGAAACTTGTGTCATGGCAGTTTAAGAAACAGACCACCGTTTCGACTTCTACTGCTGAAGCTGAATATGACGCCGCATCCGCATGTTGCTCTTAGGTTATATGGATGCAACACCAATTACTGGATTATGGTTTGAATTTCTGTGACTCTCCTATTTTCTAGTGATAATGAAGCTGATTTGCAGATTGTTAAGAACCTTGTTCGACACTCTAAAACTAAGCACATAGACATAAGAGTGCAACACATCCGTGACTATTTTGAAAGAAAACTCATGCATCTTGAACATGTATCTACTAATAAGAATGTCGCAGACATTTTTACAAAGGCTTTTGATTTGGCAAGATTCAACTTTCTAGTTGAATATCTGAAAATGATCTACTTTGATTAGAAGGACGCAGGTTTGGTCACCAAAAATATTTTTCTTATTTTGTTTAGATTGTTTAAATTTTGATTTATTTCATAAATGCAAAATTTTAGAGGGAGAAATTTCCTAAAAATATCAAAAAGATTTTTGATTTATAACTACCTTCCTCCATCTCTCATTCTCTTACCCAACCGATGTGGGATTAACAAGTTCTCCGGTTTCCATGTTCAACTAAAATTTAACAAATAGAGACCTAGAACAACAAACAGACTCAAAACCCCACCTAAACTTCATCATATAGACTTGACTCAACAAACAGACTCAAAACTCCCCGAAACTTCATCCGAAAGACCTTGAACAACAGTCCCAAAATCTCACCCACTTACAAAAGACTTGGTAATCAAACAAACATGTGATTAAAATAGATGAAACAGTTGACCCATGACTCATCCAACTGCTAACTCATTCTAATTAACCGATTCAAACCCATGGACCCGTCAAGATTTACCCAACAGCTACATGGTATAAAATTATAAGATAATGTTGGCACATTCACTTGAGATATAAACTATAGTCATTACACAAAGAAAGTTTTAAATGTAAATTAAAAAAAAGGTTAACCAAATTGAACAAGATTATTTCACAAAAAAATTAAATTTTAAAAACTTGAAGATTGGTTATAGCTCTTCAGTAATAGAGGAGGCTCAACAAAAATAAATGTATGCCACTTAAAGGAGCACACTGTATTCTTTAGTAAAAGGCGAAAGAATAGTTCGCTTTGTGCTCATTACACGACCGAATACTCTTCAACTTTATCAAATGACTGTTTTATAACTACCTTCCTCCATCTCTCATTCTCTTACCAAACTGATGTGGGATTAATAAATTCCCTAGTTTTGAAATTCAACTGAAATTTTAGCAATTAGAAACCTAGAACAACAAACAAATTCAATACCCACCTATACTTCATCATATAGACTTGACTCGACAAAGTGACACAAAACCCCCCCTAAACTTCATCCTAAAGACCCGGAACAACAGGCCCATGATCTCACCCAGTTACACAATACTTGGTAATCAAACAAACATGTGATTAAAATAGATCAAACAGTTGACCCACGATTCATCCAACTGCTGACCCATTCTAATTAACCGATTCATACCCATGTACCCGTCAAGATTAACGCAACAACTACATGGTATAAAATTAAATAAGTAAAGTTTTAAATGTAAAATAAAAAAACAAGTTAATCAAACAGAACAAGATTATTTAATAAAAAAATAAATTTTTAAAACTTGAAGATTGGTTGGAGCTCTTCAGTAATAGAGGAGGCTTTTCAAAAATAAATGTATGCCACTTAATATAACGAACACATCGTATTCTTTAGTAAAAGGCGAAAGAATAGTCCGCTTTGTGCCCACTACATGGCTGAATACTTTTCAACTTTATCAACCGACTATTTTATAACAACCTTCCTCCATCTCTCTTTCTCTTACCCACCCGATGTGGGATTAACAAGTTCTGCACTTTCCAAGTTCGATTAACATTTAGCAATTAGAGACGTAGAACAACAAACAGACTCAAAACCCACCTAAACTTCATCATATAGACTTGACTCAACAAACTGACTCAAACCCCCCTAAACTTCATCCTAAAGACCTGGAACAACATGCCCATGATATCACCCATTTAAAAAAACTTGGTAATCAAACAAAACTGTGATTAAAATAGATGAAACAGTTGACCCACAACTCATCCAACTGCTGACCCATTCTAATTAACCGATTTATACCCATGGACTCGTCAAGATTAACCCAACAACTACATGGTATAAAATTATAAGATAATTTTGACACATTCACTTGATATACAAACTATAGTCATTACATAAATAAAGTTTTAAATGTAAATTAAAAAAACAAGTTAACCAAACTAAAAAAATTTTAAAAACTTGAAGATTGGTTGGAGCTCTTCAGTAATAGAGGAGGCTTTTCAAAAATAAATGTGTGCCACTTAATATAACGAACACATGGTATTCTTTAGTAAAAGGCGAAAGAATAGTCCACTTTGTGCCCACTACATGGCTGAATACTTTTTAACTTTATCAACTGACTATTTTATAACTACCTTCCTCCATCTCTCTTTCTCTTTCCCACCCGATGTGGGATTAACAAGTTCTGCAGTTTCCAAGTTCGATTAAAATTTAGCAATTAGAGACGTAGAACAACAAACAGACTCAAAACCCTCCTAAACTTCATCAAATAGACTTGACTCAACAAACTGACTCAAACCCCCCTAAACTTCATCCTAAACACCTGGAACAACAGGCCCATGATATCACCCATTTACAAAAAAACTTGGTAATCAAACAAACAAGTGATTAAAATAGATGAAACAGTTGACCAAAGACTTATCCAACTGCTGACCTATTCTAATTAACTGGTTCATACTCATGGAATCGTCAAGATTAACCAACAACTACATGGTATAAAACTATAAGATAATGTTGACACATTCACTTGAGATACAAACTATAGTCATTACATAAATAAAGTTTTAAATGTAAATTAAAAAAACAAGTTAACCAAACTTGAAGATTGGTTGGAGCTCTTCAGTAATAGACGAGGCTCTCCAAAAATAAATGTATGCCACTTAATATAACGGGCACACGATATTCTTTAGTAAAAGGCAAAAGAATAGTTCGCTTTGTGCCTACTACATGGCTGAATACTTTTCAACTTTATCAACTGACTGTTTTATAACTACCTTCTCCATCTGTCATTCTCTTACCTAACTGATGTGGGATTAATAAGTTCTCTAGTTTCGAAATTCAACAGAAATTTAGCAATTAGAAACCTAGAACAACAAACAAATAAAATACCCACCTAAACTTTATCAAATAGACTTTACTCAACAAACTGACTCAAAAAGCCCCCCTAAACTTCATCCTAAAGGCGTGGAACAATAGGCCCATGATCTCACCCAGTTACAAAATACTTGGTAATCAAACAAACATGTGATTAAAATAGATCAAACAGTTGACCCATGACTCATCCAAGTGCTGACCCATTCTAATTAACCGATTCATACCCGTGTACCCGCCAAGATTAACGCAACAACTACATGGTATAAAATTAAATATATAAAGTTTTAAATGTAAAATAAAAAACAAGTTAACCAAACAGAACAAGATTATTTCACAAAAAAAATTAAATTTTAAAAACTTGAAGATTGGTTGAAGCTCTTCAGTAATAGAGGAGGCTCTCCAAAAATAAATGTATGTCACTTAATATAACGAGCACACGGTATTCTTTAGTAAAAGACGAAAGAATAGTTCGTTTTGTGCCCACTACATGGCTGAATACTTTTCAACTTTATCAACTGACTGTTTTATAACTACCATCCTCCATCTCTCATTCTCTTACCTAACTGATGTGGGATTAATAAGTTCTCTAGTTTCGAAATTCAACTGAAATTTAGCAATTAGAAACCTAGAACAACAAACAAATAAAATACCCACCAAAATTTTATCATATAGACTTGACTCAACAAACTGAGTCAAAACCACCCCTAAACTTCATCCAAAAGACGTGGAACAATAGGTCCATGATCTCACCCAGTTACAAAATACTTGGTAATCAAACAAACATGTGATTAAAATAGATCAAACAGTTGACCCATGACTCATCCAACTGCTGACCCATTCTAATTAACCGATTCATACCCGTGTACCCGTCAAGATTAACGCAACAACTACATGGTATAAAATTAAATAAATAAACTTTTAAATGTAAAATAAAAAAACAACTTAACCAAACAGAACAAGATTATTTCACAAAAAAATTAAATTTTAAAAACTTGAAGATTGGTTGGAGCTGTTTAGTAATAGAGGAGGCTCTCCAAAAATAAATGTATGCCCCTTAATATAACGAGCACATGTTATTCTTTAGTAAAAGGCGAAAGAATAGTTCGCTTTATGCCCACTACATGGCTGAATACTTTTCATTTTTTTGACTGACTATTTTATAACTACCTTCCTCGATTTCTCATTCTCTTACCCAACTGATGCGGGATTAATAAGTTCTCTAGTTTCGAAATTCAACTGAAATTTAGCAATTAGAAACCTAAAACATCAAACAAATTCAAAACCCACCTAAACTTCATCATATAGACTTGACTCAACATACTGACTCAAAACCCCCCTAAATTTCATCCTAAAGACCTGGAACAACAGGCCCATGATCTCACCCGGTTACAAAAACTTGGTAATCAAACAAACATGTGATTAAAATAGATGAAACAGTTGACCCATGACTCATCCAACTGCTGACCCATTCTAATTAACCTACTCATACCCATGGACCCATCAAGATTAACCCAACAACTACAAGGTATAAAATAATAAAAATAAAGTTTAAATGTAAAATAAAAAAACAAGTTAACCAAACAGAACAAGATTATTTCACAAAAAATTAAATTTTAAAAACTTGAAGATTGGTTGGAGCTCATCAGTAATAGAGGAGGCTCTCCAAAAATAAATGTATGCCACTTAATATAACGAGCACATGGTATTCTTTAGTAAAAGGCGAAAGAATAGTTAGCTTTACGCCCACTACAAGGCTGAATACTTATCAACTTTATCGACCGACTATTTTATAACTACCTTCTCCATCTCTCATTCTCTTACCTAACTGATGTGGGATTAATAAGTTCTCTAGTTTCGAAATTCAACTGAAATTTAGCAATTAGAAACCTAGAACAACAAACAAATAAAATACCCACCAAAATTTTATCATATAGACTTGACTCAACAAACTGACTCAAAACCACCCCTAAACTTCATCCAAAAGACGTGGAACAATAGGTCCATGATCTCACCCAGTTACAAAATACTTGGTAATCAAACAAACATGTGATTAAAATAGATCAAACAGTTGACCCATGACTCATCCAACTGCTGACCCATTCTAATTAACCGATTCATACCCGTGTACCTGTCAAGATTAACGCAACAACTACATGGTATAAAATTAAATAAATAAACTTTTAAATGTAAAATAAGAAAACAACTTAACCAAACAGAACAAGATTATTTCACAAAAAAATTAAAATTTAAAAACTTGAAGATTGGTTGGAGCTGTTTAGTAATAGAGGAGGCTCTCCAAAAATAAATGTATGCCCCTTAATATAACGAGCACATGTTATTCTTTAGTAAAAGGCGAAAGAATAGTTCGCTTTATGCCCACTACATGGCTGAATACTTTTCATTTTTTTGACTGACTATTTTATAACTACCTTCCTCGATTTCTCATTCTCTTACCCAACTGATGCGGGATTAATAAGTTCTCTAGTTTCGAAATTCAACTGAAATTTAGCAATTAGAAACCTAAAACATCAAACAAATTCAAAACCCACCTAAACTTCATCATATAGACTTGACTCAACATACTGACTCAAAACCCCCCTAAATTTCATCCTAAAGACCTGGAACAACAGGCCCATGATCTCACCCCGTTACAAAAACTTGGTAATCAAACAAACATGTGATTAAAATAGATGAAACAGTTGACCCATGACTCATCCAACTGCTGACCCATTCTAATTAATCGACTCATACCCATGGACCCATCAAGATTAACCCAACAACTACAAGGTATAAAATAATAAAAATAAAGTTTAAATGTAAAATAAAAAAACAAGTTAACCAAACAGAACAAGATTATTTCACAAAAAATTAAATTTTAAAAACTTGAAGATTGGTTGGAGCTCATCAGTAATAGAGGAGGCTCTCCAAAAATAAATGTATGCCACTTAATATAACGAGCACATGGTATTCTTTAGTAAAAGGCGAAAGAATAGTTAGCTTTATGCCCACTACAAGGCTGAATACTTATCAACTTTATCGACCGACTATTTTATAACTACCTTCTCCATCTCTCATTCTCTTACCTAACTGATGTGGGATTAATAAGTTCTCTAGTTTCGAAATTCAACTGAAATTTAGCAATTAGAAACCTAGAACAACAAACAAATAAAATACCCACCAAAATTTTATCATATAGACTTGACTCAACAAACTGACTCAAAACCACCCCTAAACTTCATCCAAAAGACGTGGAACAATAGGTCCATGATCTCACCCAGTTACAAAATACTTGGTAATCAAACAAACATGTGATTAAAATAGATCAAACAGTTGACCCATGACTCATCCAAGTGCTGACCCATTCTAATTAACCGATTCATACCCGTGTACCCGTCAAGATTAACGCAACAACTACATGGTATAAAATTAAATAAATAAACTTTTAAATGTAAAATAAAAAACAAGTTAACCAAACAGAACAAGATTATTTCACAAAAAAAATTTAATTTTAAAAACTTGAAGATTGGTAGGAGCTCTTCAGTAATAGAGGAGGCTCTCCAAAAATAAATGTATGTCACTTAATATAACGAGCACACGGTATTCTTTAGTAAAAGGCGAAAGAATAGTTCGTTTTGTGCCCACTACATGGCTAAATACTTTTCAACTTTATCAACTGACTGTTTTATAACTACCTTCCTTGATCTCTCATTATCTTACCCAACTGATGTGGGATTAATAAGTTCTCTAGTTTCGAAATTCAACTGAAATTTAGCAATTTGAAACCTAGAACATCAAACAAATTCAAAACCCACCTAAACTTCATCATATAGACTTGACTCGAGAAACTGACTCAAAACCCCCTAAACTTCATCCTAAAGACCTGGAACAACATGCCCATGATCTCACCCAGTTACAAAATACTTGATAATCAAACAAACATGTGATTAAAATAGATCAAACAGTTGACCCATGACTCATCCAACTGCTGACCCATTCTAATTAACCGATTCATCTCCATGGACACGTCAGGATTAACGCAACAACTACATGGTATAAAATTAAATAAATAAAGTTTTAAATGTAAAATAAAAAAACAAGTTAACCAAACAGAACAAGATTATTTCACAAAAAAATTAAATTTTAAAAACTTGAAGATTGGTTGGAGCTCTTTAGTAATAGAGGAGGCTCTCTAAAAATAAATGTATGCCCCCTAATATAACGTGCACATGGTATTCTTTAGTAAAAGGCGAAAGAATAGTTCGCTTTATGCCCACTACATGGCTGAATACTTTTCAACTTTATCGACTGACTATTTTATAACTACCTTCCTCAATCTCTCATTCTCTTACCCAACTGATGCGGGATTAATAAGTTCTCTAGTTTCGAAATTCAACTAAAATTTAGCAATTAGAAACCTAGAACATCAAACAAATTCAAAAACCACCTAAACTTAATCATATAGACTTGACTCAACATACTGACTCAAAACCCCCCTAAATTTCATCCTAACGACCTGGAACAACAGGCCCATGATCTCACCCAGTTACAAAAACTTGGTAATCAAACAAACATGTGATTAAAATAGATGAAACAGTTGACCCATGACTCATCCAACTGCTGACCCATTCTAATTAACCGACTCATACCCATGGACCCATCAAGATTAACCCAACAACTACAAGGTATAAAATAATATAAATAAAGTTTAAAATGTAAAATAAAAAAACAAGTTAACCAAACAGAACGAGATTATTTCACAAAAAATTAAATTTTAAAAACTTGAATGTTGGTTGGAGCTGTTTAGTAACAGAGGAGGCTCTACAAAAAAAAAATGTATGCCACTTAATATAATGAGCACACGGTATTCTTTAGTAAAAGGCGAAAGAATAGTTCGCTTTGTGCTCACTCCATGACTGAATATTTTTCAACTTTATCAACAGATTGTTTTATAACTAACTTCCTCCATCTCTCATTCTCTTACCTAACTGATGTGGGATTAATAAGTTCTTTAGTTTTGAAATTCAACTGAAATTTAGCAATTAGAAACCTAGAACAACAAACAAATTCAATACCCACCTAAACTTCATCATATAGACTTAACTCAACAAACTGACTCAAAACCCCCCTAAACTTCATCCTAAAGACATGGAACAACATGCCCATGATCTCACCCAGTAATAGAAGAAGCTCTCCAAAAATAAATGTATGTCACTTAATATAACGAGCACACGGTATTCTTTAGTAAAAAACGAAAGAATAGTTCGCTTTGTGCCCACTATATGGCTGAATACTTTTCAATTTTATCAACTGATAACGACCTTCCTCCATCTCATTCACTTACCCAACTGATGTGGGATTAGTATTTTTTCTTGTTTCGAAATTCAACTAAAATTTAGCAACTAGAACATCAAACAAATTCAAAATCCACCTAAACTTCATCATATAGACTTGACTCAACAAACTGACTCAAAACCCCCCTAAACTTCATCCTAAAGACCTAGAACAACCGGCCCATGATCTCACCCAGTTACAAAATACATGGTAATCAAACAAACATGTGATTAAAATAGATCAAATAGTTAACCCATGACTCATCCAACTGCTGACCCATTCTAATTAACCGATTCGTACCCATGGACCCGTCAAGATTAACCCAACAAATACATGGTATAAAATTACATAAATAAAGTTTTAAATGTAAAATAAAAAAACAAGTTAACCAAACAGAACAAGATTATTTCACAAAAAAATTAAATTTTAAAAACTTGAAGATTGGTTGGAGCTCTTCAGTAATAGAGGAGTCTCTTCAGAAATAAATGTATGTCACTTAATATAACGAGCATATGTATTCTTTAGTAAAAGGCGAAAGAATAGTTCGCTTTAAGCCCAGTACATGGTTGAATACTTTTCAACTTTATCGACCGACTATTTTATAACTATCGTCCTCTATCTCTCTTTCTCTTACCCACCCGATGTGGGATTAACAAGTTCTGCAGTTTCCAAGTTCGATTAAAATTTAGCAATTAGAGACCTAGAACAACAAATAGACTCAAAACCCACCTAAACTTCATCATACAGATTTGACTCAACAGACAGACTCAAACCCACCTAAACTTCATCCTAAAGACCTGGAACAACAGGCCCATGATATCACCCATTTACAAAAAATTGGTAATCAAACAAACATGTGATTAAAATAGATGAAACAGTTGACCCATGACTCATCCAATTGCTGACCCATTCTAATTAACCGATTCATACCCATGGACGCGTCAAGATTAACCCAACAACTATAAGATATAAAATTATAAGGTAATGTTGACACATTAATTTGAGATACACACTATAGTCATTACATAAATAAAGTTTTAAATGTAAAATAAAAAAAACAATTTAACCAAACTGAACAAGATTATTTCATAAAATATTTAAATTTTAAAAACTTGAATATTAGTTGGAGCTCTTTAGTAATAGAGGAGGCTCTACAAAAATAAATGTATGCCACTTAATATAACGAGCACACGGTATTCTTCAGTAAAAGGCGAAAGAAAAGTTCGCTTTGTGCTCACTACATGACTGAATATTTTTCAACTTTATCAACTGACTGTTTTATAACTAACTTACTCCATCTATCATTATCTTACCTAACTGATGTGGGATTAATAAGTTCTCTAGTTTCAAAATTCAACTGAAATTTAGCAATTAGAAACCTAGAACAACAAACAAATTCAATACCCACCTAAACTTTATCATATAGACTTGACTCAACTTCAAAACTCCCTAAACTTCATCCTAAAGACCTGGAACAACAGGCCCATGATCTCACCCAGTTACACAATACTTGGTAATCAAACAAACATGTGATTAAAATAGATCAAACAATAGACCCATGACTCGTCCAACTGCTGACCCATTCTAATTAACCGATTCATACCCATGTACCCGTTAAGATTAACGCAACAACTACATGGTATAAAATTAAATAAATAAAGTTTTAAATATAAAGTTAAAAAACAAGTTAACCAAACATAACAAGATTATTTCACAAAAAAATTAAATTTTAAAAACTTGACGATTAGTTGGAGCTCTTCAGTAATAGAGGAGGCTCTCCGAAAATAAATGTATGCCACTTAATATAAAAAGCACACGGTATTCTTTAGTAAAAGGCGACAGAATATTTCGCTTTGTGCCCACTAGATGGCTTAATAATTTTCAACTTTATCAACTGACTGTTTTATAATAACCTTCCTCCATCTCTCATTCTCTTACCCAACTGATGTAGGATTAATAAGTTCTCTAGTTTCGAAATTCAACAGAAATTTAGCAATTAGAAACCTAGAACATCAAACAAATTCAAAACCCAGCTAAACTTCATCATATAGATTTGACTCATCAAACTGATTCAAAACCCCCCCTAAACTTCATCCTAAAGACCTGGAACAACAAGCCCATGATCTCACCCAGTTTCACAATACTTGGTAATCAAACAAACATGTGATTAAAATAGATCAAACAGTTGACCCATGACTCATCCAATAGCTAACCCATTCTAATTAACCGATTCATACCCATGTACCCGTCAAGATTAACGCAACAACTACATGGTATAAAATTAAATAAATAAAGTTTTAAATGTAAAATAAAAAAACAAGTTAATCAAACAGAATAAGATTATTTCACAAAAAAATTAAATTTTAAAAACGTGGAGATTAGTTGGAGCTCTTCAGTAATAGAGGAGGCTCTCCAAAAAAAAATGTATGTCACTTAATATAACGAGCACATGATATTCTTTAGTAAAAGGCGAAAGAATAGTTCGCTTTGTGCTCACTACATGGCTGAATATTTTTCAACTTTATCAACTGACTGTTTTATAACTACCTTTCTCCATCTCTCATTCTCTTACCTAACTGATGTTGGATTAATAGGTTCTCTAGTTTTGAAATTCAACTGAAATTTAGCAATTAGAAACCTAGAACAACAAACAAATTCAATACCCACGTAAACTTCATCATATAGACTTGATTCAACAAACTGACTCAAAACCCCCCTAAACTTCATCCTAAAGACCTCGAACAACAGGTCCATGATCTCACCAAGTTACACAATACTTGGTAATCAAACAAACATGTGATTAAAATGGATCAAACAGTTGACCCATGACTCATCCAACTGCTGACCCATTCTAATTAACCGATTCATACCCATGTACCCGTCAAGATTAACGCAACAACTACATGGTATAAAATTAAATAAATAAAGTTTTAAATGTAAAATAAAAAAACAAGTTAACCAAACCGAACAAGATTATTACACAAAAAAATTAAATTTTAAAAACTTGAAGATTAGTTGGAGCTCTTCAGTAATATAGGAGGCTCTCCAAAAATAAATGTATGCCACTTAATATAACGAGCACACGGTATTCTTTAGTAAAAGGCGAAAGAATATTTCGCTTTGTGCCCACTACATGGCTTAATACTTTTCAACTGACTGTTTTATAACTACCTTCCTCCATCTCTCATTCTCTTACCCAACTGATGTGGGATTAATCTCTAGTTTCAAAATTCAATTGAAATTTAGCAATTAGAAACCTAGAACATCAAACAAATTCAAAACCTAGCTAAACTTTATCATGTAGACTTACTCAACCAACTGACTCAAAACCCCCCTCAACTTCATCCTAAAGACCTGGAACATCAGGCCCATGATCTCACCCATTTACACAATACTTGGTAATCTAACAAACATGTGATTAAAATAGATCAAACTGTTGACCCATGACTCATCCAACTGCTGACCCATTCTAATTAACCGATTCACCCATGTACCCATCAAGATTAACGCAACAACTACATGGTATATAATTAAATAAATAAAGTTTTAAATGTAAAATAAAAAAAACAAGTTAACCAAACAGAACAAGATTATTTCACAAAAAAAATTAAATTTTAAAACTTGAAGATTGGTTGGAGATCTTCGGTAATATAGAAGGCTCTCCAAAAATAAATGTATGTCACTTAATATAACGAGCACACGGTATTCTTTAGTAAAAGGCGAAAGAATAGTTCGCTTTGTGCCCACTACATGGCTCAATACTTTTCAACTTTATCAACTGACTATTTTATAACTACCTTCCTCCATCTCTCTTTCTCTTACCCACCCGATGTGGGATTAACAAGTTCTGTAGTTTCCAAGTTCAATTAAAATTTAGCAATTAGAGACGTAGAACAACAAACAGACTCAAAACCCACCTAAACTTCATCATATAGACTTAACTCAACAAACAGACTCAAAACTCCCCTTAACTTCATCCTAAAGACCTCGAACAACAGTCCCCAAATCTCACCCACTTACAAAAGACTTGGTAATCAAACAAACATGTGATTAAAATAGATGAAATAGTTGACCCATGACTCATCCAACTGCTGACCCATTCTAATTAACCGATTCATACCCATGGACCCGTCAAGATTAACCCAAAACCTACATGGTATAAAATTATAAGATAATGTTGGCACATTCACTTGAGATACAAACTATAGTCATTACATAAATAAAGTTTTAAATGTAAATTACCGGAACAAGTTAACCAAATTGAACAAGATTATTTCACAAAAAATTAAATTTTAAAAACTTGAAGATTGGTTAGAGCTCTTCAGTAATAGTGGAGGCTCTACAAAAATAAATGTATGCCACTTAATATAAGGAGCACACGGTATTCTTTAGTAAAAGGCGAAAGAATAGTTCGCTTTGTGCTCACTACACGGCTGAATACTTTTCAACTTTATCAACTGACTGTTTTATAACTACCTTCCTCCATCTCTCACTCTCTTACCTAACTCATGTGGGATTAATAAGTTCTCTAGTTTTGAAATTCAACTGAAATTTAGCAATTAGAAACCTAGAACAACAAACAAATTCAATACCCACCTAAACTTCATCATATAGACTTGACTCAACAAATTGACACAAAACCCCCCCTAAACTTCATCCTAAAGACCTAGAACAACAGGCCCATGATCTCACCCAGTTACACAATACTTGGTAATCAAACAAACATGTGATTAAAATAGATCAAACAGTTGACCCATGACTCATCCAACTGCTGACCCATTCTAATTAACCGATTCATACCCATGTACCTGTCAAGATTAACACAACAACAACATGGTATAAAACTAAATAAATAAAGTTTTAAATGTAAAATAAAAAAACAAGTTAACCAAACAGAACAAGATTATTTCACAAAAAAATTAAATTTTAAAAACTTGAAGATTAGTTGAAGCTCTTCAGTAATAGAGGAGGCTTTCCAAAAATAAATGTATGCCACTTAATATAACGAGCACACAGTATTCTTTAGTAAAAGGCGAAAGAATATTTCGCTTTGTGCCCACTACATGGCTTAATACTTTTCAACTTTATCAACTGACTGTTTTATAACTACCTTCCTCCATCTCTCATTCTCTTACCCAACTGATGTGGGATTAATAAGTTCTCTAGTTTCGAAATTCAATTGAAATTTAGCAATTAGAAACCTAGAACATCAAACAAATTCAAAACCTAGCTAAACTTTATCATATAGACTTGACTCAACAAACTGACTCAAAACCCCCCTCAACTTCATCCAAAAGACCTGGAACATCAGGCCCATGATCTCACCCAGTTACACAATACTTGGTAATCAAACAAACATGTGATTAAAATAGATCAAACTGTTAACCCATGACTCATCCAACTGCTGACCCATTCTAATTAACCGATTCACCCATGTACCCATCAAGATTAACGCAACAACTACATGGTATATAATTAAATAAATAAAGTTTTAAATGTAAAATAAAAAGACAAGTTAACGAAACAGAACAAGATTATTTAAAAAAAAAATTAAATTTTAAAACTTGAAGATTGGTTGGAGCTCTTTAGAAATAGAGGAGGATCTCCAAAAATAAATGTATGCGACTTAATATAACGAGCACACGGTATTTTTTAGTAAAAGGCGAAAGAATAGTCGCTTTGTGCCCACTATATGGCTAAATACTTTTCAACTTTATCAACTGACTATTTTATAACTACCTTCCTCCATCTCTCTTTCTCTTACCCACCTGATGTGGGATTAAAAAGTTCTGTAGTTTCCAAGTTCAATTAAATTTTAGCAATTAGAGATGTAGAACAACAAACAGACTCAAAACCCACCTAAACTTCATCATATAGACTTGACTCAACAAACAGACTCAAAACTCCCCTAAACTTCATCCTAAAGACCTCGAACAACAGTCCCCAAATCTCACCGACTTACAAAAGACTTGGTAATCAAACAAAAATGTGATTAAAATAGATGAAATAGTTGACCCATGACTCATCCAACTGCTGACCCATTCTAATTAACCGATTCATACCCATGGACCCGTCAAGATTAACCCAAAAACTACAAGGTATAATATTATAAAATAATGTTGACACATTCACTTGAGATACAAACTATATTCATTACATAAATAAACTTTTAAATGTAAAATAAAAAAAAACAAGTTAACCAAACAGAACAAGATTATTTCACAAAATATTTAAATTTTAAAAACTTGAAGATTGGTTGGAGCTCTTCGGTAATATAGGAGGCTCTCCAAAAATAAATGTATGTCACTTAATATAACGAGCACACGGTATTCTTTAGTAAAAGGCGAAAGAATAGTTCGCTTTGTGCCCACTACATGGCTGAATACTTTTCAACTTTATCAACTGACTGTTATATAACTACCTTCCTCCATCTCTCATTTTCTTACCCAACTGATGTGGGTCTAATAAGTTCTCTAGTTTCGAAATTCAATTGAAATTTAGCAATCAGAAACCAAGAACATCAAACAAATTCAAAACCCACCTAAACTTCATCATATAGACTTGACTAAACAAACCGACTCAAAACCCTCCCTAAACTTCATCCTAAAGCCCTGGAACAACAGGCCCATGATCTCACCTAGTTACAAAATACTTGGTAATCAAACAAATATGTGATTAAAATAGATCAAACAGTTGCCCATGACTCATCCAACTGCTAACCCATTCTAATTAACCGATTCATACCCATGGACACGTCAAGATTAACGCAACAACTACATGGTATCAAATTAAATAAATAAAGGTTAAAATGTAAAATAAAAAAACGAGTTAACCAAACAGAACAAGATTATTTCACAAAAAAATTAAATTTTTATAAATTTGAAGATTGGTTGGAGCTTTTCAGTAATAGAGGAGGCTCTCCAAAAATAAATGTATGCCACTTAATATAACGAGCACATGGTATTCTTTAGTAAAAGGTGAAAGAATAGTTCGCTTTATGCCCACTACATGGCTGAATACTTTTCAACTTTATCGACTGACTATTTTATAACCATCTTCCTCTATCTCTCTTTCTCTTACCCACCCGATGTGGGATTAACAAGTTCTGCATTTTCCATGTTCGATTAAAATTTATCAATTAGAGACCTAGAACAACAAATAGACTCAAAACCCACCTAAACTTCATCATATAGACTTGACTCAAACCCCCCCCCCCCTAAACTTCATCCTAAAGACCTGGAACAATTGGCCCATGATATCATCCATTTACAAAAAACTTGGTAATCAAACAAACATGTGATTAAAATAGATGAAACATTTGACCCATGACTTATCCAACCGGTGACCCGTTCTAATTAACCGATTAATACCCATGGACCCGTCAAGATTAACCCAACAACTACAAGGTATAAAATTATAAGGTCATGTTGACACATTCACTTGAGATAAAACTTTATCAATTGACTGCTTTATAACTACCTTACTCTATCTCTCCTTCTCTTACCCAACCGATGTGGGATTAACAAGTTATCAGTTTCAAAGTTCAACTAAAATTTAGCAATTGGAGACCTAGAACAACAAACAGACTCAAAACCCCACCTAAACTTCATCATATAGACTTGACTCAACAAACAGACTCAACCCCCCCCCCTAAACTTCATCCTAAATTCCAGGAACAACCAGGCCCATGATCTCACCTAGTTACAAAAAAACTTGTTAATCAAACAAACATGTGATTAAATTAGATAAAACAGTTGACCCATGACTCATCCAACTGCTGGCTAATTAACCGAATCATACCCATGGACCTGTCAAGATTAACCCAACAACTACATGGTAAAAAATTATAAGGTAATGTTGACACATTCACTTGAGATACAAACTATAGTCATTACATAAATAAAGTTTTAAATGTAAATTAAAAAAAAACAAGTTAACCAAACTGAACAAGATTATTTCACAAAAAAATTAAATTTTATAAACTTGAAGATTGGTTGGAGCTCTTCAGTAATACAAAAGGCTTTACAAAAATAAATGTATGCCACTTAATAAAGCGAGCACACGGTACTCTTCAGTAAAAGGCGAAAGAATAGTTCGCTTTGTGCTCACTATATGGCTGAATACTTTTCAAGTTTATCAACTGACTATTTTATAAGTACCTTCCTCCATCACTCATTCTCTTACCCAACCGATGTGGGATTAACAAGTTCTCCAGTTTTGAAGTTCAACTAAAATTTAGCAGTTAGAAACCTAGAACAACAAACAAACTCAAAACCCACCTAAACTTTATCATATAGACTTGACTCAACAAACAGACTCAAAACCCCCCTAAACTTCATCCTAAAGACCTGGAACAACAGTCCCATGATCTCACCCAGTTACAAAAAACTTGGGAATCAAACAAACATGTGATTGAAATAGATCAAACAGTTGACCCTTAACTCGTCCAACTGCTTACCCATTCTAATTAAACGATTCATACCCATGGACCCGTCAAGATTAACGCAACAATTACATGGTATAAAATTACATAAATTAAGTTTTAAATGTAAAATAAAAAAACAAGTTAACCAAACAGAACAAGATTATTTCACAAAAAAATAAAATTTTGAAAACTTGAAGATTGGTTAGAGCTCTTCAGTAATAGAGGAGGCTCTCCAAAAATAAATGTGTGCCACTTAATAGAACTAGCACACAGTATTCTTTAGTAAAAGGAGAAAGAATAGCTCGCTTTGTTCCCACTACATGGCTAAATACTTTTCAACTTTACCAACTAACTGTTTTATTACTACCTTCCTCCATCTCTCTTTGTCTTACCCACCCAATGTGTGATTAACAAGTTCTGCAGTTTCCAAGTTCGACTAAAAAATTAAATTTTAAAAACTTGAAGATTGGTTGGAGCTCTTCAGTAATAGAGGAGTGTCACACCCCGGTCCCAGGCAACGATTAGTCGTGACGCATGGCACAGAACACACAACAGAAGCTAAACCATATAACTTCTTTTATTTACTAGTCACATGTGTAACACATGACAGTTATCTAACCAGAGTAGTATCTGCAACAGAGATGTTCCCAGGTAAGGACGACAGGTCTTGGAGGGATTTATACACCATCCTTTCCTAGACAGAACATTTCGTTCGTTAGATAACTACATACTGGTCAGAAGGTTGCCTTCTAGTTACTGTGATGTTAATACCAAAGACAAGCTAAGTCATATAACTTTCTTCATTAATAACTAAACTGTTTTACATCGTAAACCATATATCTTTTACAAACTTAACCATCTGACAGGACTTATAGCTCTTCCAAGCGTGCCTTCATTTATCATTGTATTCAATCAAAAAGTCTTCGTAATAACCGTCTATCTGGAATGTCATCTACTAACCTGTCTAAAAGGTTTAGAAAATAACTGGGTCAACATAAGTCGGTGAGTTTTCTTTTAAAATCATTTGGTTTTGAAATCAGGGTTCAAAATGATATATGTTAGCCATAACTAACAATCTTCTTCCAATAGTGACAATTATTGGATTACACAAACATTCTGGGTTTCACAATCATTATTTGAAAACATATTTTGAATTAATATGTATCATAGCTAGATAACAAGCATTTACATCATCTGCCTATAACTGAAACAGATGGAAATCTAACCATACTGTCCAAACTGGACAATAGTCTACTGCCAAAACTGAACAGTAGACCGCCCCTAAACTGAAGGCTTGGTCGACACAAGAATTACTATCATGATACACCCCACCACATGAAAGCTTATATCTGACGCACTGATAATAATTCAAGATACTCATTTTCAAAGCATTGTTGGGTTTCAAAATAAAATCATTTGATAACATTTCATAATCAAAACCATTCATAAAACATTTCCCAGTTAGATGAACTCACCTCGACAGTATCTCGGCTTATAATATGATAAATACTTTGGGCAGCACCTCCACGTATATTTAACGGCTTAATAAAAATCTGCAACAAGCTTACTAATATATAATCAAAGCTTAATGATTAGTAACCAAGTTGTCAGAACCTTACCTCAGCACTATCTTCTGAAACTTAAAGGCGTAAGGCTAGAAATCGGACTTCTAAACGCGTATCGGAAACTTGGCACGATTCCCTAGACTAAGTGTGTGTTGGTGAGTATGTTTTGGTGTGTGAGAATTGTGTCTAAACCTTTGGTCATCGAATTCCATTTATAGTGCAAAATGGTACCCGTAGCGGACCATTATCCAGGGGGATGTCGGTCCGCTACCGACTCCAGCCGTAATATTGCCTTCGGGTCTACGTGTCAAACCGCTATAGTCATAGATGTCAGTCCACTATCGGATCACAAGTCCTGATAAGTCACAAAGCACGTGTCACTACCTGGTTATTCCTTCTTCCCTACATAACGAACCGTTATGGTCTGGGATAGCGGTCCGCTATCCCCCTCCTTTCCAATATTTTTTATTTTCAGTCCTCCTTCTTTTGATAACATACAATTTAACCCTAGACTTTAATTCATATAGAAAATTCGAGGTGTTACAAATCTCCCCTCCTTAAAGAGATTTCGTCCTCGAAATCGGTTAAGATTAATTTCAGTATAACTACTAACGTACATAACTAATGAATATGTCCTTTCATTCGATTAAGTAATACTTACCTAACTATCATGTTGAGTTCTAGGGCAATCACTCTTGAAATGCTCGCTTTCCTTGCAGTTGTGACATCTAATCTTCTGGCAATATCTTGATATATGCCCTGTTTGACTACACCGGTTACATTCAATTCCTTGAGCATCTTTTCCCAAATAATCTATTTCTCTTCTTGGGGTTTTGTTATTAGTGGGTTCATAGGTTGTATTCTCCATGATCCTCTTGTTAGCCATCTCCTGAGCTTCTATCTCATCGTACATTACTGCACTAACTTGTACTGCCGAATCAATAGTCGCAGGTGTAGTAGTTTTCACTAAGGTTAGAACTTTCGATGGTAGTCCTTGCACATAACATTTAATTCTCCTAGATTCAGGAGTTACTAGGTGTGGTACCAGTTTGGCCATTCCATTTAATTTGTTGGCGTATTCTTGGTGGCTGTAGGTCCCTCCGGGTGGGTGTGTCGGATCCAAAACGTGTGAGAATGTAGCCTAGCAAACAGGTGAACAGGTGCGGAATGCCCGTTACTAGGTGGAACAATGTATGAACGAAAGTATGACAATCAACACAATGATGTACTAATAAATGCACGGTCTATTGATATCATAGTGTTTTAAACAAGTACAGATACATATGGAAAGACTACTCGACTAATATTAAACTGATCTGTGCGTACTTGTGTGTGGAAATACATCTGTGTTCAAATGAAACAAAGCTATGCTATTTATAGACCTGGGCCATGCGTACTTGGCAAGTACGCATGACCATCCTTCATACATACTTGCTAAGTACGCATGACCATTGTACTTGGCAAATATGGAGGAACACATCCTTGCGTATTTGTTTAGTACAATATCAAAACAATACAAGTTTAGACATAAACAAGACATATTACAACTCGATAAACAAAATACAACAAGTACTAAATACATACAAGACTGAAATAAATAATAACAACAGCTTTAGCTCGATCCAGAGTGCCTGTCATAAAATATGCAACAACAGACTCCCCCTTGACAGCATCTCTACGTATCTTCAGTCTTTATGAGCTTCCCGCTTGACTACCACCACTAGTCTTGGACTTGTATTCATGACAGAACTTCACTAACCTGTCGTATTTGGTGGCCAGCAGTTTTGTCCAGTCATCAGTATGCAAACAGTTCTTGTTGATGAGAATCTCCAAGTCCTTAACAGAAAAATTGATGAACACAATCTCATCAAATATCCTAATGATCTCTTTCAAGCTCTCCTTCTCAATCATAACAGCCTCTCCAGTTACTGGATCTATGTACCAGTATAACATGTTTCCCAGGATATCTTGAGGTATTCTCCTCAAGGGTATCCGAGTTTCACATAGATCTGGTTCATAAATGAGTCTTTTCAAGAACTTGCGTGTCAACAGATGTATCATTGTCTTGTCCTTGACATGCCTCAGAACTTGAGGCCGAAAGATCTCGAACTTACCTGATCTGCCTTCTCGCTGCAGCACTCCCCACAAACCTCTAGCATTTCCATTTGATGTTTCACTACATAACTCACGGTGTGCAAGGTTGACTAATTCGTATTTGGGTAAGGAATTAAATGCTTCTGTTGTTTGCTTCAGGTATTGAACTCCCCCTAATCTTTTGATAGCAAATAATCCTTTGTCATCTTCGAAACATACCGACAAAATCATCCCAGCACCACCATGTTGGTCTGTGTACTGTGGTTTGTACCAAGGCGCTTCGGCTTCTTTCACCATCCATTCCTAAGGAATCTTCCTCGAGGAAGTAACACTGGTGCCAGCTTCTCTGTTGCGTTTAGGAATTTTAGCTGGAATTTCATTGACAACTTCAACTTGAATGGTCGGTTCAGCTTGTTTCCTAATAGTTGGGGCTTCAAAAATTTCCACATCTTCCAACTCATATACACCTTCTCCATCTCCTTTCAGGAACTCCACAATCACATAGTTCCCACATTCGTCCTAGTCATCACGGCTGTCAATCTCTTCTTCTTCAAGTTCTACCAAAGCCCCTATCATGATCTTATCATTTAAGTTAGGGCTTGTAGCTAACTCTTCTAATACCTCGGCCGGTGTTTTTCCTTTATCAGCACCACCACCTTATTGTTGGGTGGACTCCCCCTGGACCGTAGGTGTGGCTTGTGTTAGCAAGACAACTTGTGTCTCACCACCACCGGCACTTGAGGGGCCGACATTGGGATCATCATCCTGATCCTTTTCTTTTGTGAGGTCAACATGGTGGAAAGCTTCTTCTTGTGCCCTCTTGCTTATCTCCCCCTAAGACTCAAGTTGTTTTGACAATTTTGCCACTAAATTAACCATAACCTGATGTTCACCTCGTTCGATCAACATTTGGTTTTCCATAGCAGTACGGGTGGTGAGGAACATTTCATTGAGATTGAATTGCATCCTTTGAAGCTCAAAGAATGACTTCATTTGTTCCTCCATGGCTTGCCACCGATGAGTCAATTTGGTGTTAGAGTCAACAAGTAAATTGATTTGAGTTTGTTGGGAAGCTACTTGTGACTCTAAGATTGCAATCCTTTGATCCCTAGGATCTACCACCCTTTTCTGTAGAACGTTCACCCGTCTCATGAATGGTATCGGCAAAAAGCTCGGATAAGTCAAAATGATGTCACATGTCACCAAACTCAATTGAGTGTGTCATTGGTGGTAAAGTACCAGCAGTGTTAGTGAATGGTAAGGTTGTCGTTTGGAGAACTGTTGGTGCTATGGTTGTTGAAACAAGGACTGGCTTAGTCAAAATGGGAAGAACTGTTGGAGCTGTGAGCTGAAATGTTGTAGCTGGAAGAGAGACGACTGTTGGAATAGGTTCTTCACAGGTTGGAACAATAACAGGTGTTATCGTTCTGCTTCTTCTTTGGCTATACAGTTGTGTTATCGTTCTGCTTCTTCTTCGGCTATACAGTTGTGTTGGTTGAGTGGGAGCTTGATGTGCTTGAACCCTTGCATTTATTTCATCCATTACTTCCTGCCATGGGAGATCATGTCTGGTTTTCTTTCTGCGTTCAACCACATGAGGAGCTTCTCGATTGCTATCAGAACTATTAAGCTGAAACTCCAAATCTGAACTCTCTCTTCTTCTTCTCCTTGAGGAGGATTCAGGAAGGGATTCCTGCATATTCTTTCTTGGATGCCTTTAGTCTGGAGTTGGTTTCGAAACAGAAGAATCGGTCACTATACGTTCTGATTCAGTACTATCTGGTTTCTATGCATAACCAGCACCACCATCACCATCATCACTATCATCACCATCATCACCATCATTATCATCATTCTCATCATCATTATCATCACTATCATTGCTTTCATCACCAGGACCCTCTTGCTCTTCATCTGAGTGCTCGCTTAACTCAGGTTCACTTTCTGGGCTGTACCATCTCTCTCCTTGAGGTGCAATGTAGGCTTCATTGATCAAGTGGCCGAATAGAGGTGCGTGCATGGGTATTGGTTCTATAGTGCCTGCAGTAAGGAATTGCACAAACACCCTCTTTGCTATTCTCTTGACCTGCAGTTGCTGTCCTATTTGTGGTAGGTTTGGCAATAAATGATTAATCAGCAGCTGAATGAATCGTGGATACAGGAGAAATCTGAATTTAGGAGCAGCATTGATCTGTTCAAGGATTTCTTTGTAGACATAGCGGGAAAGTTGTAACCCTTGTTCAATGATAAGCCAACCATAGCAGATGCTAAGTCACGCCCCCATAACATCTTTTCCCGCCTTCCTTGCTGAAATGCACATGATCATAACATGTGCAAAGTACCTCCATGATCTAAAAGCCACATCTTCTTGTAAGATGGGTAATCTCTCCTACCAACGTACCCCATTCTTTGTCTCCAACATCCATCTATCATATACTCTGGATATTGAGTCGGAGCGGTGGCTCGATCATGAAACTGCAAGAATTGCCTTATAGTATCCTCTGTGATAGCTATTCGTTGACTAGCAACATTAGCAGTAATCACATTAGGTCTTTGTCGGAAATCTAGCTCAGCTGTATCCCAAAATTGCTCCAAGTAAGGTCGTGATACTACTAGGTTGGCAGAGATATCATATGAAATCTTTGATCTGTTCAGGAATGTAACTATTTCCTGATAGTTGAGAGCCGCACCTCACCATTCTGGGTCTGTTAGTGCTAACAGATTGAAATCTTCTGTAAACGCTCGTCTAGCTATATCTACAAAAACAAAAACAAAACAAGATTAGAACTGATTAATTATAACAAAAAAAATTTTGGACTTAGACAAAATTATCAAGGCTGCCTCCTGTGTACTTAGGTAACTACGCATGCACACAGTCTCGCATGCGTACTTAGCAAGTACGCATGGTCAAAAACCTCATGCGTACTTGCTAAGTACGCATGTTTCGCGTAGAGGCTCATTTTTGCAAGTCCAAAAATCAAGAATTCAAGTTCGAAAACTCGTTTAGATTGTTCTAATGATGTCAAAAAAGACATAGGAGCTTAATGTCACTTCAGCTATAGTTGGTATCGTTCAACACATGAACCATTCGGATCAAACAGGGGCCGAGCCACTATGGTTCAAACCCAAGATTAAAAATCCGATTTTTGTAAGTTTAAATCATGAAATTTGTGTTAAACGACAGTGGATGATGATTAGAAACTTGTTTTGATACTCAATTTAACATGCAAACATATTTTAATTCCAGAATTTTGAGCATCATAAACCCTAGTTTCAAGAACACTAAAATCACTCAATTTTGATAGATTTAACGGTTGGAATTGGTCAAGATTCTCACCAAATGATCTTTGAGTGAAGTAGTAACTGAATTTGTGATGAAAAAGCGGTTTGGTAACACAAAGATTTTAGAGCGAAAATGATCAAGTGGCGGTCTGTAAAGTGAAGTGTTTGAATGAGGAGTAAATGCATATTGCCGTTTTATATACCCCGCCCTACAGGTCGTGCGTACTTAATTAAGTGCTCATGAACTACTTCATGCATACTTAACAAGTACGCATGGGTTAAGTCGTGCGCACTTGTTAAGTACGTATGGCTTAATTCCCTTGCCTTTTCAAACTCAAAAAATCTCTGTTTTTATGAAGAATTCTAAGACGAACATGATAGATACGCTCAATTGTTGTTGTAACAAAAATGTTTCTAGAAAAACTCTTTTTTTTTTTGCTTTTCTAAGGTTTTGTAAATGAACTGTACAGGAAGTCTTTTTGTCATTTTTGTAAAGTTTATATTAAAACACATGGAAAATCTTTTTGTTGTTTTTCTAAATTACTAAATAGAGGACAGAGTAATTGAATACTTACAGTGAACTTCTTTTTAGTCAAGTAATAGTCAGAGGATCATATCAGGCTAACATGTAGCAATAGTGATACCAGTAAATGTTCAAAGAATTTTGGGATCATATTATGACATACTTGTTTGAAATTAATTTTGAAATTCATATCATAGTAATTCAAATTGTCAATATTATGTGAGTTGAAACTATAAGCATTCTTGGACCAAATTCATGTGATTTATGGTACCATTTAATTTTCTACAACGTGTACCCCACGGATATGTAGACAGAAAATTAAATGCATTTTCTCAAGAAATCTAAGATTTTCCCAAGGATTATCAATATCAACAGGTTGAGGTAATATCATTTAGCACAAAGAAATCAAGCAGAATCCATATGGATTATCAAGAATCAATTGATTCATTTGTCTTGACTCGTAAGTATTTTTGTTGACTCGGGCTAATGGATATGGAATCCGAAGATTCGGGTAGCGGGATCCAAATGTTATCCGGATGTCTTCAATGGAACATATGCGATCCAAGGGCTAATATATGCTTGACAGTTGTTATCGAAGCATATCATAGTTTAGCTTCCCATTGCATACTTGTGAGTATGGGCAGTGAAATGAATTGAAAGTTGTGCTAAAGACATAACCCGAACTGGTCTCAAAGGATAATACTAGCCAAAATCTTACATTCTATTTCTGATAATGATCTTTTGTTAATCTTATACACACACACACATCATAACATGGGTTCAAATCACAATTATAGAAAAGATATTTAGATTTTCACACTACTAATGATGTAATGAATGCTTCTAGTCTACTGACAATTTCAATTAAATGATATTTGAAATATTTTAAGTAGTCAAAGTGCAATCATTTCCCAAATTGTGCAATCTAAGAAATTTAGATCACTAACTGATGTGCAATCATTTCCTCTAATTTTCAAATGACATTGAATTTTTTTTTTTAAGTTTTATATTTTGTTTGGATTTTTCTTAAAACATTAACAAAATGCAAGCTAAATTTAAAAAAAATGTAACTTCCACAATTTTTTTTGAAAAAGATTTTTCATTATGGATTGAACATTCCTATCATATTGACAAGATGTTCAAAATGAGTATGATCAAAAGCTTTGGTGAAAGGTTCAGCAAAATTATCATTCGTGTGAACTTTTGTAAGTTCAATTAAATGCTTTTCAGCATAGTCAAGAATGAAGTGGTGATGAATTTCAATATGCTTAGTTTTGGAATGTTTCACTGGGTTGTTTGTGATTGACATGGTGGATGTGTTGTCAATGAACATAGGAGTGCCAGTGTAGTTCAAGCCATAGTCTCTCAATTACTGTTGAATCCATAAGATCTGAGAGCAGCAGCTTGCAGCAGCAATGCACTCTACTTCACATGTTGAGATAGAAACTGTTATTGTTGATTGCTTCTTACATTGCTAGGAAACCAGTCTGTCTCCTAAGAATTGACATCCACCTGAGGTTGATTTTCTATCGAGATTACAACACCCATATTCAGAATCAATGTAAGCTTTGAATTCAAACGACTGCTTCTTGGAGTACCAAAGACCTAATCGGGGTTTCCCTTTCAGGTATCAGAATATTCTCTTCACAACGATCATATGAGATTCCTTTGGTTGTGACTGAAACCTCGAGCACAAGTAGACGGCAAACATTACGTCGGGCCTTGAAGCTATGAGATACATAAGAGATCCGATCATACCACGGTACAATCTATAATCCACATCCTTTCCATCTTTATCAGGATGTAAACCGTGATTGATGGGGATAGGTGTGCCATAAGATGTACAATCATTCATTTTTTTTATTTTGACAAAATGTCTTGTACATACTTAGTTTTATGTAGATAAATGTCATCTTCTCATTGACCGACTTGCAGTCCTAAGAAAAATGACATCTCACCCATGTTACACATTTCAAACTTGGACTTCATCACCTGCTCGAACTCCTTACACGTCTCTTCATTGGTAGACCCAAAGATGATGTCATCAATGTATACTTGTACAAGTAGAATATCACCTCTTGCTTTCTGTATGAAGAGAGTCGAATCAATTTGCCCTCGATCGAAACCATTGGACAATAGATGCTTTGATAGAGTCTCATACCATGCTCTTGGGGCTTGATGAAGACCATAAAGTGCTTTGTCAAGCTTATATACTTTATCAAGATGTAACGGGTCTTCAAAGCCATGAGGTTGAGTGATATAGACTTCTTCATGCACTTTACCATACAGAAAGGCACTCTTTACATCTAGTTGAAAGACTTTGAAGCCGACAAAAGAGGCATAAGCCAGAAAACAATCAGATGGTTTCAAGTCTAGCAACTGGTGCATATAATTCTGTGTAATCCAGGTCTTCTTGTTGGTAAAACCCTTGAACAACCAATCTTACTTTATTTTTCACCACAATGTGTCGATCGTCAGTTTTGCATTTGAACACTCATCTAGTTCCAATTGGATGTACACCTCTTGGTAAATCAACTAGATCCCAAACATGTAGTTTTCTGAATTGAGACAGTTCGTCTTGCATTGCCTCAATCCAACAATTATCAGCTAGAGCCTCTTTGATATTCTTAGGCTCTATTTGGGATACGAAAGCAGCTTTTAAACATGTTTCCATGATACTTGTGTTAAGAATCTCAGCATAAAGGATGGTGTTTTCAGTGACAGTTCTGTGACGAGTTTGAACACCGACATTAGGATCACCAATGATGATGTTGTCAATTGGATTATTCCTATGAATTCTTGTCTCTGGTACAATGGTTTCTTGAATATTTGTTTCAATATTCGTGCTTAGCTCCCCCATATCATTTACACCTGAAGACAATTCAATGTTAATAGGATTAACTGGAACTTCGTTTCTGACTTGAGCTCCATCTTCGTCATTATGAGTATCATATTCAGTGTCACTTTCATGTGTTCCAGATGTATATACAACATCGGAACAGGGGCTTGGAATAGGTACAGTGGTTCTTGTTGAGAAATTGGAATTGTCTCCGCCACTACAATATTGATACAAATTTACAGCATCTTCATTAGATAAATCAGGAACATTGAAAGACTTGAAAGGATTATCATAATCAAAACCCCAAGTTGGTCCTGCTAGTTCCGGTGGAGTGTTGTATTTACTGTAATCCACTTTGAACCATTCTTCGATAGTACAACTTTCAATATTGTACACTCTTTTGCAAGGTGTATTGGCAACATATCCTAAGAAGATGCCTTCCACCTATTTTGCATGAAACTTCGATTGTCGATCTTTGTGTTGTAACAATAGAGAACATGGACTACCAAATGGAATTAGGTAGTCAAGCTTAGGAGGTCGATTATTGATTAGTTCATAGCTTGTTTTGTTGTGTCTTCTCACCACCAGAACTCTATTCAACACGTGACAGGCTGTATTAATAGCTTCTGCCCAAAAAGTGATTGGAAGCTTGGCATCTGACAGCGTTGTCCGTGCAGTGTCAATTAGAGTTATGTTCTTCCTTTCTGGAACTCCATTCTGCTAAGGATTGTAAGGTGCACTAAACTCCTGATGAATACCTTTCTTGAGACAGAAAAGAGCCATCATATTATTTTTAAACTCGGTGCCATTGTCACTCTTAATTCTTCTGACCTTCAGTTTGCATAAAGATTCTAGATTCAGAATCAGATATTGAAGAATTTCAGCAGTCTCATCTTTAGTACCTAAGAAATGTACCCAATAAAAACATGAGTAATCATCAGTAACAACCAAACAATATGACTTTCCACTACTCTTGATACTTATGGGCCCAAACAAATCCATATGTAAGAGCTCCAAAGGGGTATCAATAGAGTTTTAGATCTTTGGCTTGTGAGATTTCCATTGTTGTTTGCCCTTTTTACAAGATATACAATTATCTACAACGGAGAATCTCAACTTAGGAACCCCGGTAACCAAATCGTTTCAGACAAGATGGTTCATTTTTCTATATGAAATGTGTCCGAGTTTCCTATGCCATAAGATTGAGTCAATTTCAGTTGCTTTAGAAATTAAACAAGTTGCAACTGAGGAAGTGGTTGTTGCCACACTCATATCGATCTGATAAGTGTCGTTTGTTCTTGGTGCACGCATCAAAATCCATTCTTCTGGAATCACGAAACCATGCTTGAGAATCAGACATTCAGATTTGTTGAACATCATCGAATACTCTTTGTCACACATCTGAGAAACACTTAACAGGTTGTGTTTTAGCTCCTCATAGTAGTTGATATTGTCAAAGCTCATACAACCAGTAGTAACCACGCCTTGACGTGTTATACTTTCACCTTTCTCGCCTACAAAGGCCACATAGCCACCTCTGAATGGTTTAACGTCTTGTAGATATGTGCCAGGAACAACCACTATCAACATACCAACGATTAGAAACAGATCCCCTTGGTTGTCCCTGCACATATCACAAAACAATTAGTTAGATTTTGAGACCCAAGACATTGTGGTCATGGGTCGTCCGTTTTTTTCTCAAAGTACACAACTTCAATTAATTCATAGTCGTGGTGATAAAAAATGGGTGACTCTGTTGGTGAGTCGGAATTAGAAGTTTGAGAACTATCTAGTTTCTTTCGCCAGACTTGCTTCTTTTGAACAGCATGTCTTCAAATGTTTCTTTGTAAAAAAGTTTTGTTTAGTTGATTACCGGTTAACCGTTGTCCTAGTTTTCTCAAACTTTTATTCCGTCTCCTCCTCTGTGGTCTAGACAATTTCACCTCATAAGATCGTGTATTACCAAGGGTAGATACACACGAAACCATAGACTTTTTGTTCCTTGTCTTAGTAAATGGTTTAGTCACAAAACTGGACTTAACCATATAGTGGACTGGTGTTTTTGAAACTTGAGTTTTGAATGGTTTTCTTGGTGGAGTTTTCAAGGATACGGCCTGTTTTGGAACAACGGGCCGTTTCTCTTGATTCTTATAAGGACAATTCATCAGAATATGTCCAAACGTTCCACAATGAAAACAATTCCTTCTTTCTTTGAAAGGTCTCCTATAAGGCTCACTGCTTTTGGATGTAGAAGGTTTATTTTGATAAACGTTTGAATTAGTTTGATCAACCACAGGTGAAGTTTTACCAGATGTTAATTGAATTTTAGGAGTATAGTGTTTATCAATGTTTTCTTGAAAATTCTTTCCAAGTTTGTTAGCAAATGTCTCCTTTTTGGCTTACTTTATGGTTTTAAAATCTCTATAAAGCATCTTTTTCAATTTATCATTTGATTCAATTACATCAGGTTCAGTTAAAATACAATTGTCCCGATCGTTGACAATGCTTTTGTTGATCTTAAGTTCATTAAAAAATTCTTCTGAAACAACACCATCAACTTTGTTGTTTTCTGAACATTCATCAGAATAAAACTCTCCGTCTAAAGATGTGTTATCCTTACTTGAAGATTCATCAAGAAAAGATAGATCAATGTCGACCGGCTCATTGACAAATATCCCGTTAAGTGGTGGTGGAATGGCATTAGTACCTAAACCTATGCCATTTACTTGTCGTACAATCGATTCATAGTGGTCCACCACAAAACGAGAATTTCTCAATTTTTCCACTTAACTTCAGAATTTCATTATGATGTTTGGCTATTTCGACATTCTTTTTCTCTAACTCTTTGTAGGAAACATCTAAATGAAATTGTTGTTCACTTATTTTTATTGATAAATCATGTTTGTCTTTTATGAGATTTTCAATAGATTCTTTAAAACGTTTTTCATTTTCTTTATAGTGTAGAGTTGCACTACGTATAGGTTTGAGTTGATCCTGAATTTTATCATTTTCACCTTTTAGTTTTAAACAATTACTACATGGAATAACAATAAAAGAATTAGAATCTACCTCAGTCGATGAACTTGATGCTTCTCTAATAGCCATCAAAGCAAATGCTGATCCATGTTGCTCTGCAGCAGCAACTGTTTCCCTCTCTTCAGCTTTGATCATCTCTATGATTTCGGCCATCAAGCACATCTGAGTGTGTGCAATAATGGCATCTTCAAGATGAACTCCCCCACTCGTAGCTATCGTCTTGTTGAGCTACCGGTGCATTTGATGAAGCTCCTTGATTTTGACTGCGGTTGTTGCTGAAGCTCTGTTTGTTGTAATTTTGGTTGCTTCCTGAACTTGGTTGAGTGAAACCTGAGGCCGGTGCTTTGTCTTTCTAACACTCCCGTGCAAAGTGTCCAAAATTCAGGCATTTGTAACATTTAGCCTTTGATTTATCAAAACCAATTTTAGCATTAGAATGCCCACCGATAAACTTTATGCCGGTTCTATTCAGAAACCGTTTGGCCCTTCTCAATATCATGGCCATATTCCACTGAATATCCATATCTTTCATGTCATCGGGATCCACCTGATTGAAATCTTCTTCAATTGTTTCTGGATCAGTAAGTTTGCCACCAATGAAGTTTTCATATGCCAACATGCATGATGAAAACAATGCTACATGATCTTCTGCAATCTTTGCAAAAGCAGGTGTCGGTGTAGATGTTGGACTTCTTGGTTGGTGTGAATTTGAACTTGTAGCAACAAAGCAAGTATGACTATTGCAGCCATTTCCTTCTTCTTGTGCAGAATTCCCTGAGAACAAAGCAATACCCGGTCGTGTGGTTTTTGATGTGGAAGAGGCTCCAAAGTACATTGACGGTTCTTGCACTAACGGTCTGCTAGTGGTTTCTTTCTTTCTTAAATTCATGTCATGTGCTTGGATTTTACCTATTACCTCATCAATGGTCATTTCAAAAAATTTAGAGTTTTCTTTTAAAAGGGTTGTGTATATGTCAAACTTGGGGGGTAATGCATCAAGAAACTTTTCAACTAGTTCATCATCTGGATATTTTAATTCATAAGACTTAAGTTCAGTCTGAAGATGATAGAATATAGAGATAAGTTCATCAATGGATTCATGTTCAAAATATCTGAAACATTCATATTGTTTTCTTAACAATTCCCTTTTACTTTCCTTAACATCACTGTTACCCTCAAACCGTTTTTCCAAAGCTTTCCACAAGTCTTTAGATGAATCATACCTTCTGAAGCTGTGAAATATGTCTCGGGTTAGTGCCATGGTTAAAGAACCATGTGCCTTCTTTTCTAGATCGTATGCTTTCTTTTCTTCAGCATCAAGTCTAGAGATTGGTTTGGGTTTGGTTTCACCAAGGAATTCATGGGTTGGATGTTTATAACCTTCTAAAATAGGTATCCACATGTTTGAATCTATGTATGAAACATATTACTCAAATCTAGCTTTCCAGTTGGAATAGTCATTCACATTTATTAACTTTGGGGGTTTCTGAGGAGTGCCTATTTCGTTGTCATAATTCAACATGCTACTGAGATTTTGAAGATTTGCCATTGTGTAAGACTCAGTAATCAGAAGTTAAAACTTGGGTATTTAACTATAAGTACGTATGAGACAGAATGTTATTGCGTACTTATAAGTGCGCAGGATAACAAGTATGCATGAAACAAATTAGGTACGCATGATTTGATAAATACGCACAAGAGACTAAGTACACAGGAATGACAAGATGTGTAGGATGACAGGTATGCAAAGAAATTTGACAAGGATACAAGTATAAAAGATCACAAGTACAAAGGTTCACAAGTACGCATGGTATTATGTACGCAAGAAAACAAATGTGCAGAACAATAAGTACGCATGAGTTGTGACAAGTACGCATGGGACAGAAAGACAAGTTTTGACAAATGTATCCAATTGTCTTGATCAAAAAGTGATATGACCAAGTTCAAAGATATGAACAATGTAGTTTGGACCAGTGATCAGATTTATGACTCAAAACAGAGAATGATGACTGTAACAACAAAACAAGAACAACACAAGGATGAATATGGGATTCTTTCAAGATGAACAAGTGAGAATGTAGCCTATTAAACAGGTGCGGAATGCCTGTTACTAGGTGGAAAATGTTTGAATGAAAGTATGACAATCAACACAAGGATGTACTAATAAATACACGGTCTATTGATATCATAGTGTTTCAAACAAATACAGATACAGATGTAAAGACTACTGGACTGATATTTAAACTGATATGTGCGTACTTATGTGTGGAAATACATCTGTGTTCAAATGAAACAAAGCTATGCTATTTATATACCTAGGCCATGCGTACTTGGCAAGTACGCATGACCATCCTTCATGCGTACTTGCTAAGTACGCACGACCATTGTACTTGGCAAATACATAGGAACACATCCTTACGTATTTGTTTAGTATAATATCAAAACAATACAAGTTCAGACATAAACAAGACATATTACAACTCGATAAACAAAATACAACAAGCACTAAATACATACAAGACTGAAATAAATAATAACAAAAGCTTTAGCTCGATCCAGAGTGCCTGTCACAAAACATGCATCAACGGTGGCTAAGGCTCCCTGCTTCAAATCGATGGAATTTTAATTCATTCTTTTCCACCGCATTTTGGGGACAGTATCTATTAACTAGTAATTACTTCAAGTCCTCCCACTTCATCTTATCCGTGTATTCTTCTCCCTTAGTTTGCTTGACTGACTCCAACCAGTCAAGTGCATCTTCCTCGAAGGAATGAGCAGCAAATTTAACCGATTGATCGGGTCTATGTTCACTTGTTTTAATCACGGCCTCCATAGAAGTTATCCACTGCATGGCTGCAATGGAATTCCTCTTGCCGTTGAAAGGTTTGGGGTGACAATCACTAAAATTCTTATACGTGCATCCTTGGTTATTCCCTCTCGTGCTCACTACATGGCTGAATACTTTTCAACTTTATCAACTGAATGTTTTATAACTAACTTCCTCCAACTCTCATTCTCTTACCCAACCGATGTGGGATTAACAAGTTCTCCAGTTTCCAAGTTTAACTAAAATTTAGCAATTAGAGACCTAGAACAACAAACAGACTTAAAACCCCCCTAAACTTCATCCTAAAGACCTCGAGCAACAGGCTCATGATCACACCCACTTACAAAAAACTTGGTAATCAAACAAACATGTGACTAAAATAGATGAAACAGTTGACCCATGACTCAACCAACTGCTGACCCATTCTAATTAACTGATTCATACCCATGGACCCGTCAAGATTAACCCAACAACTACATGATATAAAATTATTAGGTAATGTTGACACATTCACTTGAGATACAAACTATACTCATTACGTAAATAAAGTTTTAAATGTAAAATTAAAAAAACAAGTTAACCAAACAGAACAAGATTATTTCACAAAAAGTTTAAATTTTAAAAACTTGAAGATTGGTTGGAGCTCTTCAATAATAGAGGATGCTCTCCAAAAGTAAATGCATGCCACTTAATATAATGAGAACACGGTATTCTTTAGCAAAAGATGAAAGAATAGTTCGCTTTGTGCTCACTACATGGTTGAATACTTTTCAACTGACTGTTTTATAACTACCTTCCTCCATCTCTCATTCTCTTACCAAACCGATGTGGGATTAACAAGTTCTCCAGTTTCCATGTTCAACTAAAATTTACCAAATAGAGACCCAAAGCAACAAACAGAATCAAAACCCACCTAAACTTCATCATATTGACTTGACTCAACAAACAGACTCAAAACACCCCTAAAACTTCATCCTAAAGACCTGGAACAACAGGCCCATGAGCTCACCCTGTTACAAAATACTTGGTAATCAAACAAACATGTGATTAAAATAGATCAAACAGTTGACCTATGACTCATCCAACTGCTGACCCATTCTAATTAACCGATTCATACCCATAGACCCGTCAAGATTAACCCAACAACTACATGGTATAAATTTATAAGGTAATGTTGACACATTCACTTGAGATACAAACTATAGTTATTACATAAATAAAATTTTTAAATGCAAAAGAAAAAACAAGTTAAACAAATAGAAGAAGATTATTTCTCAAAATATTAAAATTTTAGACAGTTGAAAGATTGGTTGGAGCTCTTCTGTAAAAGAAGAGGCTCCCCAAAAAAAAATATGGCACAATATAACGAGCATACGGTATTCTTTAGTAAAAGCCGAAAGAATAGTTTGCTTTGTACTAACTAAGTGGTAGGGTACTTTTCAACTTTACCAACTGACTGCTTTATAACTACCTTCCTCAATCTCTCATTCTTTTACCCACCCGATGTGGGATTAACAAGTTCTGTAGTTTTCAAGTTCAACTAAAATTTTTAGCAATTAGATACCTAGAACAACCACCAGACTAAAAACCCACATATAAACTTCATCCTAAAGACTTTACTCAACAAACAGACTCAAAACCCACCTAAACTTCATCCTACAGACGTGGAACAATATGCCCACGATCTCACCCATTTACAAAAAAACCTGGTAATCAAACAAACTTGTGATTAAAATAGATGAAGCAATTGACCCATGACTCATCGAAATGCTTACCCATTCTAATTAACCGATTCATTCCCATAGACCCGTAAAGATTAACCCAACAACTACATGGTATAAAATTATAAGGTAATGTTGACACATTCACTTGAAATACAAACTATAGTAATTACATAAATAAAGTTTTAAATGTAAAATAAAAAAACAAGTTAACCAAACAAAACAAGATTATTTCACAAAACTTATAAATTTTATAAACTTGAAGATTGGTTGGAGCTCTTCAGTA
The DNA here is from genome assembly GCA_023525975.1 of Smallanthus sonchifolius. Taxonomy (NCBI): domain Eukaryota; kingdom Viridiplantae; phylum Streptophyta; class Magnoliopsida; order Asterales; family Asteraceae; genus Smallanthus; species Smallanthus sonchifolius. The sequence goes on along the minus strand of CM042027.1, from coordinate 74,167,328 downwards.
ATAGAGGAGGCTCTCCAAAAATAAATGTATGCCACTTAATATAACGAGCTCACAGTATCTTTTAGTAAAAGGGAAAAGAATAGTTTGCTTTGTGCTCACTACATGGTTGAATACTTTTCAACTTATCAACTGACTGTTTTATAACTACCTTCCTCCATCTCTCATTCTCTTACCCAACCCATGTGGGATTAACAACTTCTCTAGGTTCCAAGTTCAACTAAAATTTTAGCAATTAGAGCCCTAGAACAACAAAAAGACTCAAAGCCCAACTAAACTTCATTATAAAGACTTGACTCAACAAACAGACTCAAAACCCTCCTAAACTTCATCCTAAAGACCTGGAACAATAGGCTTATGATCTCACCCAATAACAAAAACTTGATAATCAAACAAACATGTGATTAAAATAGATGAAACAGTTGACCCATGACTCATCCAACTGCTAACCCATTCTAATTAACCAATCCATACTCATGGACCCGTCAAGATTAACCCAACAACTACATGGTATGAAATTATAAGTTATTGTTGCCTCATTAACTTGAGATACAAACTATAGTCATTACATAATCAAAGTTTTTAATGTAAAAGAAAAAAACAAGTTAACCTAGTAGAAGAAGATTATTTTTCATAAGTTTAAAACTTTAGAAACTTGAATAGGTCGCTTTGTGCTCACTACATGGCTGAATACTTTTCAACATTACTAACTGACTATTTTATAACTACCGTCCTCCATCTCTAAATCTCTTACCCATCTGATGTGAGATTAACAAGTTTTCCGGTTTCAAAGTTCAAATAAAATTTTTAGCAATTAGAGAACTAGAACCACAAGCAGACTCAAAACCTACCTAAGTTTTATCCTAAAGACTTGACTCAACAAACAGACTCTAAACCCACCTAAATTTGATCCTAAAGACCTGGAACAACAGGCCCATGATCTCACCCACTAATAAAAACTTTCTAATTATATAAACATGTCATTAAAATAATGAAACAGTTGACCCATGCAACTGCTGATCCATTCTAATTAACTGATCCATACCTATGGACCCGTCAAGATTAACCCAACAACTACATGGTATAAAATTATAAGGTAATGTTGACTTATTCACTTAAGATGCAAACTATAGCCATTACATAATTAAAAAATAAAGCATTAAATGCAAATGAAAAAAAACATGTTAACCAAATAGAACAAGATTTTTTCTCAAAAAATTAAAATTTTAGAGACTTGAAGATTGGTTGGACCTCTTAAGTAATAGAAGAGAGTCTCCAAAAATAAATGTATGCCACTTAATATAACGAACACACGGTATTCTTTATTAAAGACAAAAGAAGAGTTTGCTTTGAGCTCACTACATGGCTCAATACTTTCCAACTTTACCAACTGACTGTTTTATAACTATCTTCCTCCATTTCTCATTCTCTTACCCACTCGATGTGGGATTATCAAGGTCTCTCATTTCTAAATTCAACTAAAAATTTTAGCAATTAGAGAACTGGAACAACAACCAGGCTCAAAACCCACCTAAACTTCATTCTAAAGACTTGACTCAACAAACAGACTTAAAACCTACAAACACATCATCTTAAAGACTTAGAACAACAGGCCCATGTTTTATAACTACCTTCCTCCGTCTTTCATTCTTTTACCCACCCGATGTGGGATTAACAAGTTTTTCGGTTTCCATGTTCAACTAAATTTTTTAGTAATTATAGACCTAGAACAACAAGCAGGCTCAAAACCCAACTAAACTTTATCGTAAAGACTTGACTCAACAAACAGACTCGAAACCCACCTAAAATTCATCCTAAAGACCTGGAACAATATGCCTATTATCTCGCCCACTAACAAAAACTTGCTAATCAAACAAACATGTGATTAAAATAGATGAAATGGTTGGCCCATGACCCATCCAACTGCCGACCCATTCTAATTAACCGACCAATACCCATGGACCTGTCAAGATTAACCCATCAACTATATGGTTTAAAATTTTAAGGTAATTGTAGGTCCCGATTTCACTAAGAAATCACTCAGATGATCGATTATCCACACACAAAGGCGAAAACAGTGTGTATGGTGGTGAGACAGAGGATAGAAACAGATTTGGTGAAGATAACAGGCTAAACACCCTCACAATCAACATAAATTTGATATGAAAATGTAAGAACAGTGCAAAGACTTAAAACAAAGATTGTATTGATTAAAGAACAATGAAAGAGAAGGTTCAGGGTTACAGCCGCTACTCACACCCTAAACATTCTCAAATTAGGCTATTTATAGTAGTTGATTGGTATCGAAACTATGTCAACTGAAACTAGTAGTTTCGGTTGAACAATTACAAGTGATAAACAAACGTGTCGAAACTACTATATATCGAAACTACTAGTTTCGATTGAACAAACCTCAATCAAAAATGAGTAGTTTCGATGGCCTAGACTTAGACAAAAATAAAGCAGTAAATTACATTAAAACAAATTACATGAAAATAAACTAAACTAAACATTGTTCAAAAATACATTGATGTAATCAGCTTACAAAATACTAGACTCTACAATCTCCCCCTAAGTTGTTGCATCAATGTCTTCAACTCTTCACTAAGCAGTTGGTCCTTCAGTCGGCTTCTGGATGTAAGGCTTTACATGTAGGGTCACAACCCGTTGATATGCCTTTGCATCCACCTCATCTTCATCACTATAGGCTTGGATGTGATTCTTGAACAACACCTCCAGATCATCAGGTTGAAACTTTAGCAGCTCCATCGGCTCAAATATCACCATGTCTTCTTTGCCTTCACACTTTATGACGGCACTTCCAATATTTCGATTGTAGTACCATTTTCTGAAGTTTTGGAGTTGAACCGGCACAGACTTGGGAAGGGTGATGGTCTTGTGGGTTTGAGCAGGCTTGTATCTCAAGAAGACATATGTTTTCTTGGTTTTGAGATGAAACATTGTCTTTGAGATTTTCTTCTTTGTCTTTCTTGGCTTCATCCCTTTGAAGTCATTGTTGACTTGGGTGTGTAGGAAGTGTTCAAAGTCTGAAGCCATCATCACCTTCCCTAGATTTTGAAGGGGAAGCTTGGCCAGATCTCTCAGGTCATAGAATGGGAGAGTTTGGAAGTCAGTCGTGTTCTTAAAATTTTGAACTCCTCCCCAATATCTTCTAATAATGAACAGCTTCCTTTCTGCATCGTATTTCCATCCAACATGAGGCCTTTTAAGCTCTTGGTGCTCAGCTATCCATTCATAGGTTTATGGGCTCTTCTTTGCTAAAATCTTTCCCAACCATGGTTTCTTAGGATTAGGATAGTTGGGATCATGTGTTGGTTGAATTGGAGTTGGAGTGGGTTCAGGTTCTGTTGGAGTGGGTTCTTCAGTGACTACAGGCTTCACTATGTTGACTTTGACATATTTTTCAGTTTGATTCTCATCAGATAGAGCTTGGATTTCATCTCCTTCTTCAGTAAAGTATCTGACTCTTTCAGTCTCTAGCTCCTCGGTAGGTAGAACTTATGGTTACAGATCGTTGTAGCCAAAGTTGTCAATCTCATCTAAGAGGGCATTGAGCTTATCGTCAGATGCCACGTATTCTTCGTATGGAACCACCACTTCAACATCAGTTTCAGTTCCCTTCCCTCGCTTCCTAGCTGATCTTCTTTCACTTACAGAGGGAAGGTCGAACTCTGGTTCCTCAGTTTTTACTTCTACAAATTCCTTTGTCTTTGCAGCATGTTCAGTGAAGATGGTCATTGTTGAATTAGGGTTGGAGACAAAGGCAGGGGCAGAGGGTTCAACACCTGAGGTGGTCTCCCCCTGAACTGCAGAAGTGGTTGCTTGTTGCTGAATAGGCTTGACTAAAGAAACCTTGAGTTGTTCAACAAATTCAGCCAAGGTTTTGAATTCCTCCTGTTGTTTTGAGATGAGCTTCTGTTGGGTTTCAAGTTGAGTTTGTTGTACATCAAGTTGGGTATGTAAACCCCTAATCTCTAGTTTAAGATCTTTGACCTCCTCTTTACATTCACTTAGCTCGGTCCTCAAACTTTCAATCACTGTTTCTTTCTCTTTAACATGATCCTGTAGTTTCTTCACTTCAAGGCTTAAGGTCTTTACTCTTGGTACTGAGGATGTTGGTTCATAAGATTGTGATGTAGGTGGAGTAGGGATGTGTATATGATGAGGTGATGGTGGTGGTGTAAGGATGGGTACATGTAGAGGTGATGGTGGTGGTGTAGGCTGTGGTGTTAGTTGAGGTGAGATATGTTCTGGAATGTCAAACAGAGACTTAGAAGATGATGATAATTCTTCAAGACCGATTTTTATCTTCTTAGCTCTTGGCTCTTCCAACTCATAGTCTGAGTCAGAGTCGGCTTGTCTCTTAGATGAGGATGCAGGATGCTCTGTCCTTTCATCAGAATCATACTTGTAATAGTCAGAGCCATATATCCCTGCATCTAGAGTCCCACTTGACACTGCGACTTCCTCCTCAACACCTTGTGCACCAGCTTCAATATCAACTACTGGTTCGATAGGATTTTGTACTTGTTCTAACTCTGGATCAATGAAAGGAGCATCAATAACCGTTTAACAAATGGTTGTTCTTCATCTTTGTCATGAGGAATTTCCATTTCAACCTCGGGTTCAACATTATGTTCTTCTTCATTCCCTTGATCTTATTCCATCTCTTCTTCTTCCTCAGATGAGTCATTAGCTACTTCAATTGGTAAATCAGGATTAATGTCTGGTACTAACTATTCCTCCTTACCAATCACGTGAACAAACAAAGGGATATCAGCTATTACTCTGTTTGTTCTTTTATTTTTGCTTTTCATGTAGCTTAGAGTCTTTGCTCCCATATGATCAAACACCAAGATATTTCTTCCCTATTGAAGATTTGGATGGAGATGATTTATGATGATCTGAAGAAATATGGGATAGACTAAAAACTTCTCTTTCACAGCCTCAGTTAGATTCTCTTTAAGTTGTGTGAATACCAACCCTGAAAAGTTGTAGTTCCTGCCTTTGATCAAGCCCAATACAGCAGATTCCACCATTGCATTTGCAGAGTCAAAACCATCTTTTCTAATTGACAGAAAATGGATGAAAACATGCACAGAGTATCTCCAGTGAGGTGGAAGTGAGTTCTTAATGATTTGGCCACTCTTGAATTCATCTGGATGGCCCATTCTTCTAAAGCATTCCTTTATGTAAAAGCTCGGAAACTCAATTGGTGCTTCTGGATTATCATTAAACAACAGCACTTGTCTTATTGTAGCTTCATAAAATAGAACCTCTTGCTCACGAACCGTGGCCCTTATCTGCTCCACTTTATCAACAGTAACTAACTTAACAGTTTCCCAGAACTCTCTAATAGATGCTTCAAATACAGGAAGGTTGTGACTGATGGCAAAGCTTATATTAGAGTTTGCAGGAAATTCAGGACCGTAACAAACTCGGTACTCTTTGGATCGTTAGCATCAAGGAAAGCACAAACATTGTGCCTTTTAACAAATAGTAGATCCATATGTGCAGACACACAATATTAATCAAGTTTGATACTTAGAGAAATTTCAGAATAAACCTAATCGAAACTCTTTGACCCAACACTTAGAAAATTTCTGAAACAAGTCCTATCAAAATAACTAGTTTCGGGAGAGTAAAACAATCGAAACTACTAGGTTCGGTTAATACTTAAAGTAATTTCAGAACTGGGTGACCAAAACTAAATAGTTTCGGGCAAAGAGACTTAATACTTGGGCACATTTAGGTATCAAAACTACTAGTTTCGATTGAAAACCTATTTAAATTTTGAAAAACCCTTTTTTAAAAGAGAAACACCCTTTTAATCGAAACTCCTAGTTTCGATGCCCAAACCCTTTTAATCGAAACTCCCAGTTTGAATGCCCAAACCCTTGAACAGACACAGAAGATTCAAGGACAAAAGAATGACATTTAGCATTTATAGATAGACTTAACAATCAAAAATAAAAATAAAATAGAACAAGATTTAAGGATGAGAAACAAGAGCCTGAGGGTCGAAACTCCTACTTACCGATGAGTTTAAAACAAATCTGCAAATAAGTACAATAAATCGGTGAGCTATCAACAATGGCAAGATAATAGACAGAAATTAAGCACAAAACAACTAAAATTATGACGATTCAGTCGTAAAACTTTCACACTTCAAACCCTAGGTCTGCCTTATTGAAAAATCACACATTTTTTAGCAAAAACTAATACCTACTGATGAAGACGATGGAGATGACGGAGGAATCAGATGGAAATTACTGATTTCGCAACTTAGACCGCGGGCTTTGAGAGCTTTTGTATGTGAAAATGAAGGTGTAAAAGATTCGGAAAGTTCAAGTGAGGCTTGACGACGACGAAACCTTATTATGAAAACATTTAATTTTCTCATGTGGCAAAAGACAAAAATGCCCCTGTTGAAACAACTAGTTTCGATAGACTCAAGTAGTTTCGGGTGAAGAAATTGTTTCGGGTGACTAAGGTAGTTTCGGGTGAAGGGATTGTTTCGAGTGACTAAGGTAGTTTCGGGTGAAGGGATTGTTTCGGGTGACTAAGAAGTTTCGAGTGAATTAGGGTAGTTTCGATAGACATGAACAGATAAGAAAAAATAGAACCAAATTCGTAAGATATTTACAACTTTAAACAAGCTTAAAAATATTCATAGGTAATTTACACTTATCTTGGAAAAAATCCAACATGAGATCAGATCTGGTCAGTCTCTTGAAACACTTCCTTTTGCAATCAACTACTATGAGTCCCCTGATATTTGTGCAAAGTAAACCCGAACATTTGTTTGTACATAGTTTTTCATGTGATTAAATGGTACCATTTAAGAACTATACAAGGTGTACCCCACATATTGAAATAAAATGATTTTGAAAACATATCAATCCTCAAGAAATACCCGTATTCATCCTATCATCTCTTTCTGATTGGACAAGATACCATCTTAGTAAGTCAAAGATACCACCAAAATAAAATAATAAATCCAAGTGGATTAGAAGATGTAAAATGAAAGATATCCAAGTGGATATTAAAAGATACGAACACCCGAGATCTTTGCGTAAGCAAAACAAATGGGGTCAAATCATCCAAGCGGATGGGAAAAAGATGAACACCCGAGATCTTTGCATAAGCAAAACATACGGGGTCATCGGCGGTAAATATCGTTACTTTGACGGTTACCTAGCATATGAATAGGAATCCAACACGTAGGACTGTATCTGATTGAATTGGTTTTCTTAATAGACAAAATAGGTTATATGTTTCAATAATGGGTTCAAACACACAAGTATGAGATAAGATTTAGGTTTTCACACTACTTAAAAGTTTTAACCATATGTCGGGCCTACCAGCTATACCTCAGTAAACACCGTCGCTTTTGGTCCATTTCATGCTCAAGAGATGTGATCAGACGCTATCATTTCTCAAAGGTCAGATTCAATTTTCCTGTAATAAAACCACTTGTAAGATTGTACACAAAGCAATTCTTTTCAATATTGACGTATTAAGTTCTCATTTCTCCCCCAAAAGAATTGCTAGGAAATAAAAAGAAACTATACACAAAAGTAAAATCTTTTTGGAAATTTTCTTAACTGTTAAGCATAAACATAAAACAACTAACATACACACAGATTACTGAAGCATCTCCACCAGTTGGGCAAATCTAGCCAAGTCAAAAGCCTTTGTGAAGATACTTGTAGTTTGCTTGTCGGTTTTGACCTCAACGATTTGGATATGTTTCTTTTCAACACAGTCATTGATAAAGTGATGTTTGATCTCAATGTGTTTGGTTTTGGAGTGTTGAACTGGGTTTTTGGTGATAAAGGGAACAGCAGTGTTGTCACACAGAATTGGTGTCTCATGGAATGTAATCCCATAGTCAAGCATCTGATGGTGTATCCACCTGACTTGGGAACAACAAAGGCTGGCGGCAATGTATTCGGCTTCGGCGGTGGATTGGGAAACGGTGGATTGTTTCTTACATTGACATGAGACAAGGCGGTTGCCAAGGAACTGACAACCTCCAGAAGTGGATTTGCGGTCTAAGTTGCATCCCCCGTAGTATGAATCTGAATAAGCCACAAGATCAAACAAGTCATTTTTAGGATACCAAAGACCCAATTTTGGCTTATACTTTAAATATCGTAAAATACGTTTGACAGCAGATAAATGAGAGAGTTTAGGATTAGCCTGAAACCGTGCACACAAGCATATTGCAAACATGATGTCGGGTCTGCCGGCAGTGAGATACATGAGAGATCCTATCATAGAGCGATAAAGGTGCTGATCAACGTTTTCGCCATCCAAATCGGGAGACATACAATGTCGAACTTCCACTGGAGTTTTGACTAGATGGGACTCAACCATTTTGAACTTGGTCAGGATTTCTTTCACATATTTCTCTTGATGAATGAGAATTCCTTACTCGGATCGATCAACTTGCAGTCCCAAAAAGAACTTCATTTCTCCCACATTTCAAACTTAGAACGCCTCACTTCTTCGAATTCTTTGCACATACGAGGATTTGTGGATCCAAAGATGATATCGTCCACATAAATTTGCACCATGATTGTATCCTTTCCATCCTTCCATTTAAACAGATTTTGGTTAATTGCTCCTCGTGTGAAACCATTATCAAGCAAATGCTTTGACAACGTCTCATACCACGCACGAGGTGCTTGGTGAAGACCGTACAATGCCTTGTCTAACTTGTAGACACGGTCTGGAAAGTTAGGATCAATGAAACCCGGTGGATGCTTGACATAAACCTCTTCTTGAACCTTTCCATACAGAAATGCGCTTTTGACATCCATTTGATGAACAGTGATGTCCATATAGGCTGCATAGGCGAGAAACATTCTAATGGCTTCCAATAGAGCCACTGGTGCAAAAACTTCCTCAAAGTCAATCCCTTCTTCTTGATAGAAACCTTGAATAACCAAACGAGCTTTGTTCCGAACCACAATTCCTCCTTCATCCTTTTTGTTGCGAAATACCCAGCGAGTGCCGATTAGAACTTTGTTCTTGGGAAGATCCACCAGATTCCACACATTCAGTTTTGAGAATTGTTGTAATTCTTCTTGCATTGATTCCACCTAGCTATTCTCAAGCAAAGCTGCTTTGATGTTCTTAGGTTCTACTTGAGATATAAAACACGAGAACATGTTGTTGTCTAATGCATCACATGCACTCCGGGTACGAACACCCACATTGAGCGGACCAATGATGTTTTTGGTGGGATGATTCTTGTGAATTCTCAACTGAGGAATCTCATCTTCTTCCAAGAGTTCATCCAGATTTGTGATATTTTCAGTAGTAGGATCAGCTTTATTAACAATAGGATCTTCAGCAGTTGATTGTGGGGCAACATCCACTGTTGGAATAGCATTGTCTTCAACAGTTTCACTTGTTGCACCAGAACCGAAAGAGTCTATATTGGATTCAGCATCGGCAGGTGTAGGGATTTCATTTTGAGTGGATGAGGAAGAACTTTGATCATTTATGTTCCCTAGATTGTTCACAGAATAGTAAGGATTAGCAGGAGTTAATTCATTTGAAAACACAGGAAGATTAAATGACTTAAACAAGGATTCGACATTAAAAGGCCAATCAGGACCGTCCACAGCATCCGTATGATTGCTTCCATGCCAATTGATATCAATGGACTCGAGCACCATCCTTATTTGTTTGTTGTAAACACGAAACGCTCGTTGATTAGATGAATATCTCACAAAATAGCATTCATCAGCTTTGGCTTCAAACTTGTTTAGCTGATCTGAAGTATTCAACATCGTGCATACACATCCGAACTTTCTAAAGAAATCAATGACCGGCTTTCGCTTGTACCTGATCACATAGGGTGTCTTGTTACAGCTTTTGGTGATAAGAACTCGATTTGGCTCAAAACAAGTGGTATTAACTTCCTCGGACCAAAATGTGACAGGAAGCATGGAATCAATAATCATAGTTCTTGCAGCTTCAATCAATGTACGGTTTCTCCTTTCAGCTACACCATTTTGTTGAGGAGTACGCGGTGCACTGAATTGCCTAGAAATTCCTTTGCTTTCACAGAAAGAATCAAGATTGGCATTCTTAGATTTTGTTCCATGATCGCCGCGGATAGTCTTCACACTCAGATTGAAGAGGATCTAAATTTGAAACATATAAGTCTTCAAAATCTCTGGCATCTCATCTTTCTTAGCCAGGAAGAACACCCAAGTAAACCAAGAGAAGTCATCGGTTACTACCAAACAGTAGGATTTTCGTCCAAGACTCATGACACTTACCGGACCAAAGAGATCCATGTGAAGTAATTGGAGAGGGGAGTCAATGGAATTTGTGGTTTTGGGCTTGTGAGATGATTTGTGTTGCTTTCCCTTGGAATAAGAGATACAGTGTTCCATAGGAGAAAAATCTTTGTGAGGCAATCCGGTGACCAGGTTTACATGATTTCTCCCCAATGATAGTGTCCATCAGCTTTACAAACAAGAGCTGTGGAGCTTGAAGATGTGTTGGTCATGGGAGGATTAGCAGTTTGCTTTCCAGATGAAGTCTTCTTCTCATGCTAATCTTTGGATGAAGGCTCCTTGCAGTTTCTTGCAAAATGACCCAGCTGGTCACAATTGTAGCACCTCACCTTCTTGATGTCAAAACCAAGAGCCTTTCCCTGTTTTAATCTATCCATACCCGTCCTTTTGATGAATCTCTTGGACCTTAAAGTCAGCATGGCCATGCACCAATCAATGTCCATTTTCTCCAAATCATCGGGGTTAATCTGCTCCAGGTCATCGGGTTGAAAACTGACCGGTGTCAAGTTTCCAGAAATCAGTGCATCATAGCATGACATGAAAACAGTCATGATTAGCACATATTCATCAGGAATCATAGCAATAGTCTTCTGAGGAGTGGAAGAACTGGTAGATTGGATCGCAGCAGCAGAAGGAGGAACATCAGTCTTGAAGTATGAGCTACTGGAAGAGCTTGATCCAGTAATGAGAGCTGTGTTTCCAGACTGGTTGGTGGGAGTGACTGCTCCTTTCTTGATCTCAATCTCATAAGATTCAAGGATGTTGTAGACTTCTTGTTGAGACAGGATGCTCAGGTTCTCAGTCTTTTTGATCATGATATGGTACATGTTCCATTCCTTAGGAAGAGCATCTAGAAGTTTCTTGTTAAGTTCCACAGTTAGGTACTCAACACCCATTACTTTCAGCCTAGACACAATGCTTGAGAACCGGTTGATAAGATCAGACATTGATTCTCCTCTGACACTGCTGAACATCTCATATTGCTTCTTAATCATATCTCTCTTACGCTCCCTGCCTTCAGCACTACCTTCAAATCTAGAACATAAAGCTACCCATAGATCTTTGGCTGTGGTGTACTCGGCAAAAGTGTTGAAGATATCCATAGGAAGAGCCATAGCAATAGTCCCATAAGCCTTGTTGTCTCGGGCAATCAAAGCAATGTCCTTATCATCATATTCAGCCATAGTCTTAGGACGTTGAACGTCAACAGTAGTGATAACAGGTTTGTGTGGACCATCTTTGATAGAGTTCAACAAGGTGTGATCATGAAATTGAAAGAAAGTCTTCATTTTTTTTGTTCAGTCATCAAAGTCCCTTATGGACACAAGAACAGGTGGTTTGTTCCCTCAAGAAAAATCAATGGAGCTTGAAGTTGCCATAATCTCAGAAGTTGAAACTAAAACAGTAGCTAGTTTCGGGTGGACAAACGTGATCGAAACTACTAGTTTCGATAGAGAAACACTGACCGAAACTCCTAGTTTCGATTGAGAAATAGTTGCCCGAAACTCCTAGTTTCGATGGTGAACACTTGGTAGAAAAAGAAACAGAACCTCAGTAGAAACTACTAGTTTCGATTGAAACTAGTTTCGATACCCAAAGTTTCAGGTGAACAAGTTGCACAGATTAGTTTCGATGTAATAAGACAAAAAAACTAGTTTCGATTATACCTTCACCAGACAAGGTACAGACATGAAGTTTCGATGACCAACTAACTGCAGAGAATGTTTCCCCAGTAGTTTCGATGCCTTCTTCTCCAAGTCAGAAAACCTCCATTGATGAACAACCTCATAAATCAATATTACCGAAAAAGCAATCCAATCCAGCGAAAACCTTCGTCTAATTCTCCTGATCACTAAACCATCCTCCGATCTTGAAATCTCAAACAAAAACACTCGGAAATCGATGAAACAGTAACAACCGGTAATGAAACAGTGCCCCGAGATTCTTATGCAGAAAAACTTTGAAATACCACACAAATCACCTAGAATCGATCACAAAACCTGATAATACTAAAAAAACTCAAGAGCATAAAGCTCTGATACCAATTGTAGGTCCTGATTTCACTAAGAAATCACTCAGATGATCGATTATCCACACACAAAGGCAGAAACAGTGTGTATGGTGTTGAGACAGAGGATAGAAACAGATTTTGTGAAGATAACAGTCTAAACACACTCACAATCAACACAAATTTGATATGAAAATGTAAGAACAGTGCAAAGACTGAAAATGCAGATTGTATTGATTGAAGAACAACGAAAGAGAAGGTTCAGGGTTACAGTCGCTACTCACACCCTAAACATTTTCAAGCTAGGTTATTTATAGTAGTTGACAGGTATCGAAACTATGTCAACCGAAACTACTAGTTTCGGTTGAACATTTACAAGTGATAAACAAACCTGTCGAAACTACTATCTATCGAAACTACTAGTTTAGATTGAACAAACCTCAATCGAAACTGAGTAGTTTCGATGGCCCATACTTAGATAAAAATAAAGCAGTAAATTACATTAAAACAAATTACATGAAAGTAAACTAAACTAAACATTGTTCAAAAATACATTGATGTAATCAGCTTACAAAATACTAGACTCTATAGTAATGTTGACACATTCACTAGAGATACAAACTATAGTTGTTACATAAATAAAAGTTTAAATAAAAAAGAAAAAACAAGTAAACCAAATAGAACAAGATTATTTCACAAAAAAGTTAAAATTTAGAAACTTGAAAATTGGTTGAAGCTAGTCAGTAATAGAAGAGGCTCTTCAAAAATAAATGAATGTCACTTAATATAACGAGATCAAGGTATTCTTTAGTAAAGGCCAAAAGAATAGTTTGTTTTATGCTCACTACATAGCTGAATACTTTTCAACCTTACTAACTAACTGTTTTATAACTATCTTTCTCCATCTCTCATTCTCTTACCCACCCGATGTGGGATTATCAAGTTCAAAAGTTTCCAAGTTTAACTAAAACTTTTAGCAATTAGAGACCTGGAACAACAAACAGACTCAAAACCCACCTAAACTTCACCCTAATAAGACTCAACAAACAGACTCAAAACCCACCTAAACTCCATCCTAAAGACCATGAACAATATGCCCATGATCTCATCCACTAACAAAAACTTGCTAATCAAACAAACATGTGATTAAAATAAAAGAAACGGTTAACCCACGACCCATCCAATTGTTGACCCATTCGAATTAACCGACCCGTACCAATGGACCCGTCAAGAATAACCCAACAACTATATGGTATAAAATTATAAGTTATTGTTGACTAATTCACTTAAGAAACAAACTATAGTCGTTGCATAAATAAAACATTAAATGCAAAAGAAATAACATGTTAATCAAAAAGAAAAAGATTATTTCTCAATAATTTAAAATTTTAGAAACTTGAAGATTGGTTGGAGTTCTTCTATAATGGAAAAGGCTCTCCATAAAGGTGTTTGTGGGTAAACTGAAGTTTTGACTTGTTCTAAAAAGGGACTAATTTTGACCCAACAGTTTTGACCATTTTCGTAAACTCAATTCAAGTTGTATGAGATGAGAATATGAATGTACCTGCTCTTAGTGTAGGAAAACAAGTAAAAAAAATGAAGCCGTAGAGAATAAAATTTTGATAGATTGATATGTAATCTGATACAGTTTCGGAAGTAATTAAATGGCTCAAGAAAAATTAGCTAACAAAGTCTTTAAAACGAACCAAAGGTTCCAAGAACAAAGTTCTTATTAATAAAAAACTCAATCAAAAACTATCTAGCTAAACAATCATAACCCTACTTATACTAAAGGAATTAAAGGATAAACATGGAAACAAGATAAACATAAACATTTAAAAGATAACAAATATTAAATAAGTAAATCTTTTCTGATTATTCCCTGCATATGCATCATACTCTCCCTCTTCGAAAAAACTCGTCCTTGAGTTTTGCCTCCGGACCAAAACCCACCTGGGTCGAAAGGAACACGCAAATTGTCCGATATCACATTTGGTGGGCTATGCACTAAATTGGTGTTAGCTTGTCCATGTGGTCCAACAATTTTGGACTCCATATTTAATTCTTTTTCATTGATGTGCATTGCCATTACAACAACTTTGGAATCCATATTTAATTGTTTTCCATTAATGTGCATTTCCATTTGATTTAAAGCCACCTTTTGATTTTCTGAGATTAATAGCTCCCTAGCCTTCACACGTGGTTTGCCATTTTTTTCAAAAAAAGCATATCCTTATCATTGGAAATTCCAATATTTTACATAATTTTGAATTGCAAATTTGTAGGAGATTCGGTAATGTGATCGGTAATAATCAAAGATTCCATACATATCAGAGACATTTTTGGTTCATCAAATGAAATCGTTTGACCATTCTTAACCACCGTATCACTACCACTTGCCACCGTAGCCTCCGCATCACCACCACCGGCCGTCATAGCATTAGATTCAGCAACCGCAACATCTTTTGAAATTCCATCAAAGATAATGGCAGACATATTCAGTCATCTCTCGTTCTAATAGTTTTCCATCTAGCCCTATTGTATCCATCGATCCTCAACGATCATAACCCAACGAGAAACCATCGTCTTCGGTTACCGGAATACCGCTAAGAACTTTGTATACGAGTAAACATTCTTCTTCATCTGGTTGTATCCCATCCTCATCAAACATGGGTTCATCTTCTAACACACCCTTTGGATAGATTGGTTCAAAGAACGGGGGTGGGTGACAGCCGAGCGGATGCTGCTCTTCGTCGCCACCTTCGTCCCAGACGACGATGCTCGACTCGGTTTCCGCCTTGCGCATCTCCCGTTGCAACTCGACTCGTTGTTAGAGCCGTTTGATCTCTTATTATGTTTTTAGATCTAGGACTCGTTGTCGGGGTCATTTGATCTTAAGATCCCATGGATCGGGATAGAACCCATCGATGTCTAGGTCGGCGGCTCTGCGAGTAGGGCGTCGATCTTCTCCACGAGCACGTGAATAGAAAACACGCGTGTCGTTGCCTCTGTCGGGGAGTCTACAAGCAAACAAGTATTCATTTCCACGTCGAGCCATTTAAGAACCAAAAGCTCTGATACCAACTGATGCAGGAACGGAAGCAATCAAATGACTCACAAGTCTAATGATTATTCATATGTCTCAAAGAACCAAATGGTTCAAGAACAAAGTTCTTTTTTCTATTCAACTTAAAAACTGAGTCTTCAACCAAAACAGAGAACTATTTAAAGCCTAAACCTAACCCATAATTTAGGCAATAAACCATGAAAAAAGAAACACAATCAAATACAAAGTCTAAAACAAATAATACTGAAAATTAATAATTAAAATAAAGATTCCAGCTTGCTTCCCAAGTTAGGTCCGATTGGCCTTGACCGGGCCGGAGCTACTGTAAACCGGGTCATGAACTGGGCTACCACTCGGGCCGACCCCCACTGCATCATAATCTAATAAGGTTATATTAGTGGTGTTGTTGCCTGGCCAAGGACTTAGGTGACTTCATCTCAAGTTCTATTCAACTTTTAAGTTTAATATTTAGGTCAATAAATTTGGCCCGTTTTGGTATTTTTGAAATGACGGGCTGGGTTGTATGAGAGTGTGTTTGAAGATATTTGAACCCGCAACTAAAGGGTTAGTTCCAAAATTACTTAAAAGCTTTTAGAGACGTATAAAGGAATGCATGTTGGTGTTTGGTAATTGTTTACAGTTAATTTGACATATTGGTTGGGTTTGTTGGGGCCATAATATGGTCTACAAGATACAATTTGCAACCATATGGTATTAATTTCTAAGGTAATTTAGCAAGCAAACTGCAACAAATAACATTCAACAAATAAAAAATCTTGTAAAATGCAAAAAATAAAATTATAAATTTCAAACTAGAAGATTAGTTGGAGCTCTTTTACGATAGAAGAGACACTCCAAAAATAAGCGTATGTCATTTAATGTAACGAGCACACGGTATTCTTTAGTAAAAGGCGAAAGAATTGTTCGCTTTGTACTACTCGATCACTACATGGCTGCATAACTAACCACCTAACCAGTTGTCGATTCTATAACTACCTCCAACCCCTCTCGTTCTCTTAGCCACTCGATGTGGGATTAACAAGTTCTCCAATTTCCAAGTTCAACTAGATTTGAAATTTTAGCAATAAAGTTTGTTAGATGAACCGTTGACATTAACAATAAAGTTTCAATTCTTAGAAAAGGTATGCACATCATGTTCAATCCATGTTGGCATTAATCTAATAAACTTGTAAATTCTGATCCCATGCCAAATAAAACTAAGAAAAAGAAATGACCAGATGACAAAAAAAACATTGTTGCAAATGCCGAATAAAAGTCTGAAACGAAGAAAAAGAAATGATTGCGTGAATATAGGCAATCAAATTGCCCAATGAGAACGACAAAAAAAAATTTATGAATGTACCTAATTTAGTGAAGAAAAAAAGAAACAAGAAGAAGCTGCAGAGTGAAGAAAACTTTGTAAGATTAATATGGTTTTATGGTGTTGTTGCCTGGCCAAGAACATGTTAGCCGACTTCATCTCAAATTTTGTTGAACTTTCAAGTTTAAAGGTTTTGTGAATATTTATGACCCGTTTGGGGGGTTTTTATAAAAATGACGGCCAGGTTGTGTGTAAGCGTGTTTAAGATATTTAAACCCTTCCAAAGTTACTTAAAAGCATTTCAAGATGTATAGCAGTCTTCTGTTTTAAAATGGGCTAGTTTATTGCCTAACGTCTAGTGTGGAAGCAAATAAAGGAATGCAGTTTGTGGTCTGGTAATTGTTTATGGTTAACATGACATATAATTTGACAAAATACACATTGCGACAATATGGTATAAATTTATAAGGTAGTTTTGACTCATTTACGAGTTAGCTTTAATATAGAAGAAGGTATGACTTAAAAATACTTTAAAAAAGTTACAAAATTTTAAACTTAAAGATTGGTGGGAGCTCTTCAATAATAGAAAAGGCTCTTCAAAAATTAATGTATGTCACTTAATGTAACGAACACACGGTATTCTTTAGTAAAAGGTGAAAGAATAGTTCGCTTTGTGCTCATTACATGGCTGCATAGTTTTCCTTGCAGCCAACTGACATTTTTATAACTACCTTCCTCCACCTCATTCTCTTACATGTCCAATGTGGAATCAATAAACCTCTCACCTTGTAATTTATTCACCACTGAAACTTTTCCAACTTGTTTTACATTTCAATATTATAAATCATATAAAACAGGTTTTCAATAAATCCTTATACTTAAGTAATTTAGTTTCTAAAATAGTGATGTGGCCGACACCTTTAGATCTTCTTAGCTTATCAGATTCTTGTTTGCAAATCACATGAATGCAACAAACGTTCATCTTCTGAACGACGATCATGCCTTATTCACAAGATTGCCACAAACATGGATCGATCATGATCGAGGTCTTGAAAGCTGCTTTGGAAAATGCTTCTAGTCAAGATTAGTGTGGAATGAGTTTCATGTACATTAAAGTGTTTGGATTATGAATGGGTTAGTTTAGATTGTGTTATCTCAAGCTGGGTTCTAATATAAAAAGGTTTAACTAGAAAGGAGAACAAGTCAAAGTTGTTGAAAGTCTCACAAAGTTAGTTTTTAAAGTATATGGTTATAATGGTGTTGTTGCCTGGCACTTCATCTCAAATTTTGTTCAACTTTTAAGTTTAATAGTTATATGAATGTTTTTGGCCCGTTTCAGGTATACTTAAAATGACGGGTTGGGTTGTATGTGTGTTTGAAGATATTTGAACCCGCAACTAAAACTTGTTTTGACCGTATAAAAAAGGGACTAGTTTCGACCCGTACCAATTTTTTGACCCCAAATCCCCAACCATTCCTTCATACGCCTTTGTCCAGGGCGAGACTTACCCTCAACCACTTGGTTGAGGAGCACCTTAAAGAATTTATCAGATGACAAAGAAAAGGCATTGGAAATAAGAGAAAGAAACGGCTACTTGAATATAATTTTCTAGCTAGATGAGGATGAGAGAGAAAATTTGATAGATAGATATATGTAATCTAATATGGTTATAATGGGGTTGTTTCCTAGCCAAAACATGTTAGGTAACTTCATCTCAAATCTGTTGAACTTTCAAGTTTAATATTTCTGTGAATACTTTTGGCCCGTTTAGAGTACTTTTGAAAGGACGGGCCGGGTTGTATGCCGGTGTGTTTGAACTTCGAAGATATTTGATCCCGCAACTAAAGGTTGTTCTAAACTTACTTAAAACATATCTATTAATGTAAAAGAAAAAAAAAACAATTTAAATACTAGTGCAAAGGAAACGATTGTAAAGTTCAAACGAAAAGGTTGATTGGAGCTCTTCAATAAATAAAAGAAGAGGCTCTCCAAAAATAAATGTATGCCACTTAATATAAGGTTATTTGTTTCCCGTCTTAAGGTTCGTATGATTACCTGATTAACACAGATTAAGGTGTGTTTGGGCTCACCATTGTTGGGTTAAACCTGATTATTTGGTACTGTTTATTGGACTACATGCCTTGGATTTTGAAGATGAAGATGGTTTTTTGGATTTCCTAGGATTCGGATTTTTGAAATCGAGCAAAAGTAAAAGGCGAAAAAATAGTTCGCTTTGTGCTCGTTACATGGCTCCATGCTTTTCAACCTTATCAAATGTTTTTTTTTATAACTACCTTCCTCCGTCTCTCATTCTCTTACCTGGCCAATGTGGGATTAATAACCCTCTCATCTTCTTTTTTGTTAACCTATGCAAATTTTCCAACTAGTTTTATATTTAAGTATGATAAACTATATTGTAACCATTGGGTTAGTTTATGTCATCATAGAAATTTTAACCGGTAAAAACGGGTCACTCCTATGAAACTAAGCTACAACAGATCACTCAATGCCAATGTTTCAACTCGAGACAACTTTTTTTGCATAACCTATTTTGATCCAAATAAACCAGTTACTTTTTTAAAATGACTCATTTTTACTTGCAAAGCTATGTTATAAAATAACAAATTTTAAACTATAAAGTTGGTTAGAACCCTTAAGTAAGAGGCTCTTCAAAAATACCTGTAAGCCATTTAATGCAACAAGCACACAGTATTCTTTAGTAAAAGGCAAAAGAATAGTTCGCTTTGTGTTCATTACATGGCTGCATACCTATTCTCTTTGCCAACTACTATTTTTATAACTAACTTCCTCCATCTCCATCTCTCTTACCCACCCAATGTGGGATTTATAAGTCTCTCACCTTTTAGTGACTAACTTTTCCAACTTAGTTTTATATTTCAATACTAGGTTATATACCCATGTATTACATGGAGTTATTTTATAGAAAAATGAAAATACAATAATAATGTGTAGGGAAAATTAGATTTCAAACTTTATATTGGAATTCAAATTAAGTAATAATTATAATTCAATTTTATATTATTTTTTTTTGAAAAAAAAACAACATTAACATAATTAGATATTAAAATTCAAACTTATTTAAAATATGAAAAATTAAAAGATTTTAGTGAGAAAAAGTATGGTGTTGCCATGTAGCATTAAGTGGATTTGTTTATTAGAAGTAGGATGATAAATGATAAATTATATTAAACAGACACTTGTTTCTAATATATCCTCAGGTCTTCTAATTAGTCTATCAGATTCTAGTTTGTAAATCAAATGAACACATGTAGCAAATATTGTTCATCTTCAATTCTGAATTGTAACATAAAACTTGTTAGATGAACCGGTGACATTAACAACAAAGTTTCAATTCTTAGAAAAGGTATCCACATCATGTTATCCATGTTGGCATTTAATCTAATAAACTTGTAAAGTTCTGATTGTCAAATATTATGAATATGAAAGAAAAAACTCTTCAAGAACTTCAACAAACTCGGATTTCAACAAACTCATATCTGATACAAATCAAAAGAACTCAATACACGATATACACGAACAGTAAACCCTCAAATCATCAACACGATGATTTGAACTACGGATTACTAGAACAGCTTACAGAGCTATTGATTTCAAGAATGCCTTGAATCAAACCCTAACCAAACGATACTATCAGAAGCGTATGAACCCTTGAGAATGAACCGTCTACCTTCTCCTAGAGATGCAAGCCAATATATAACCCTAAATCTCAACGGTACTCCTTAAACCAAGCCCAGCTGCAAACAAGCCCATCTTCAAGCCCAACACAACTCTTTAAGCCCATTAAGTAAGAAGCCCAATAAACCTCAAAAGAAACATAAAAACAACTATAAGGATATGGATATTGAATTACAAAGAATCAGTATTTTTAACATCCCCCCATAATTCAATAGCCAAAAGTATCAAACATATGAATCAACTCACACAAGTGATTATGTTGATGTATTAATAATCCTTTTGTAAAAATATCTGCCAATTGATCTTTTGAGCTCACTCCAATAGTTTTGACAAACCCTTTTGAAATCTTTTCTCTTAAGAAAAATAAGTCAATTTCAAAGTGTTTTGTTCGATCATGAAACACAGGGTTAGCTGCGATAGAAATTGCAACAGTACTATCACAAAAAAGAGATATAGGTAAAGAAACAGAAATACTTAGCTCGCTAAGAATATTAACTATCTATATTGCTTCGCATGTAGCAGCACACATAGCACGGTACTCAGCCTCTGCCGTTGACCGAGACACCGTTGACTGCTTTTTACTTTTCCAGGAGACTATTGAATTCCCCAACAAAATACAAAACCCAGTTACAGATTTTCTGGACTGAGTACACTTACCCCAGTCTGAATCTGCATAAACTTTTAAGTCAAACATACCTCCTTTGCAAAAAATAATACCTTTTCCATGAGAGGTTTTAAGGTATCTTAACAACCTCATAGCAATTTGTAAATGAGAATTTAAAGGTTTATGCATATGCTGACTTAGATAATGTACTGAGTATGCTATATCAGGCCTGGTATGAGACAAATATATCAACTTTCCAATTAGTTTTTGATAGCTAGTAATATTAGTTAACACAGATGTATCCTTACTACACAAGGAAGTTAAAACATGATTTTGTTCAATAGGATTTCCATCTGGTTTACATCCAATCATACCATATTCAGCTAGAAGTTCTAAACAATATTTTCTTTGAGACAAACAAATACCTTTTTCAGTTTTAATCACCTCAATCCCAAGAAAATACTTAAGAAGACCCAAATCCTTTATTAAAAAATGTGATTTAAGCATGTTCTTTATTTTTACTATTTCAACCGAACAGTTTCCTGTTACTACTATATCATCCACATACACAAGCAGAACAATAAACATGGGATTACTACTCTTAACAAACATAGAATGATCACACTTACTTTGCACAAAATTTAATTCAAGTAAGACACTAACAAGTTTCTCATTCCACATACGCGGAGCTTGTTTTAACCCATAAAGAGATTTTTTCAGTTTACAAACTTTTGCTTCATTTTCTGTAAAAAATCCCTCTGGTAAAGACATATATACATACTCATTTAAAGTGCCATACAAAAAAGCATTATATCATTCTCAACAGCAAGAGTAAGAACACATCGAACAGTTACCATTTTTACAACAGGTGAAAAAGTTTCACCAAAATCAATTCCCTCTCTTTAGCTAAATCCTTTAGCAACTAATCTAGCTTTATATCTTTCTATTTCTCCTGATGACTTATATTTTATTTTATAAATCCATTTACATCCAACAGTTTTCCTTCCAGGAGGCAAATCAACAATATCCCAAGTGTCATTTCTAAGAAGAGCTTCTAACTCCTCATTCATAGCAATCACCCAATTAGGGTCTTTAACTGCATCATAATAGTTTCTAGGTTCGCTACTTTTATTTAACATAGAAGCAAAACTAAAATTTTCAACAAATAAATTTGAGTAATTCACCACCTTTTCTACACCATATTTTACTTTACCATTAACAATAAAATCATTTAGATTTCTGGGAAAATAATATTTCTAGTAGACCTTCTTAGAACTGTTGGAATATCACTTTGCACACCATTTCCCTCAGATTCATATGTTTCTTCTTGACTGCCACAATCATGCTCAACCCCACCAGCCTCAAACCTTTCACTGTTTGGCTGCTGAGAACCAGCCTTGCCATGAACAGCTTCAGTCCGAGATTCTGGCTGCTGAGACCCATGAATGGTATAATCTGTTTCCCTCTGATCATCATTGGGAATTTTAACACCTTCAGGTCTGTTAAAGTTACTTTGTTCAAAAATGTCAAAAAAGTTTAATGCATTTAAAGTTTTATCAAATACAGAGTTAGAATTGTGAAGGGAAAATTTTTCTTTGAAAGGAAAAACAGACTCATAAAACTTTACATCTGTTGAATACACAACCAATTTTTTCTCCAAACTCCACAATTTGTAACCCTTTTTTTTATTAGAATACCCAATAAAAACACTTTTTTCTGCAAGACTTTCAAATTTATTTGTATTATTTAGAACTGTATTAAAACAAAGACAACCAAACATTCTGAGGTGTTGCAAAGAGGGTTTAAAACCATACATTAATTCATAAGGAGTTCTACCATTTAGCACAGATGAAGGAGTCCTGTTTATCAGATAAGTTGCAGTTAGAATACATTCAGACCAAAACCTGAGAGGTAACCCTCCTTGAAACAGTAAAGACGTAGCTACATTTAACAAGTGCCTATGTTTACGATCAACTACTCCGTTTTGCTGTGGGGTGTAAACACATGAGGTCTGATGACTTATTCTTTTAGAGATACAAAAATCATTCATTTTATTATTGACAAATTCACTCCCATTATCACTTCTAAAGACCTTAACAGTTTTTTCAAATTGATTCTTTATCATATTAAAAAAACTTTATATATTGTAAAATACTTCATCCTTTTGTTTCATAAGATACACCCAAACAGCCCTGGAATAGTCATCAACTATAGTAAGAAGTATTTAAAGCCTTCATTACTTTGAACCTTATAAGGACCCCATACATCAAGATGTACCAGTTCACCTACCACTTTAGACTTATGATCACTTAGAGGAAAAGGTTCTCTATGTTGCTTAGCTTTATGACATATTTCACATAGCATTTTCTCATCTATTCTAGTTAAGTTCAATTGATCTTTTAATACTTTTAGAACTTGAAAAGACGGATGTCCTAGTCTAGAATGCCACAGACTAATAATTTCATGATTACTATAACACACCTTAACAGACTTTGAAGCATCAACACATATATAAAGCCCATCACATTGACTACCAGTCGCCAGGACTTTCTTGGTTAGTGAATCCTGTAGGTAACAGTTGTGTTCATCAAAAGACACAATCATTTTACTATATTTTGCCAATTTATAGACTGATATTAGGTTAACACAATAATCAGGAACAACAAATACATCAATTAGTGCAACTTCATTACTTAATTTCAAGTTTCCAATTTTTGTAACAATTGCACTAGTACCATTTGGATGTTTGACCTTTATATTAAATTCAGAGACATCTACTATATTAATTAAACCTGTTTCAGACTTAACCATATGCTGATTTGCCCCTGAATCAACAACCCAACCCATTTCTTTCTCATTTACACCATTACTTGAAAAACAGAATACACGTTTAGGAACACTTATTGAACCGAAAGGATCACACAAAGTACCTGCAACATTACAACTTTGAGGACCATCACTTGATTTTTCATTCAACAGATTCAATAGTTTTGTAGTAAAGTTGCCATAAAAATGTTTTATATTTGAACATGAGAAACTATATAAAATAGAAGTTTGTTTCTAATAAATCCTTATTATAGTGAATCTGAGTCAAATAAAAATGTTTAACTACAGAAAAGAATAAGAAAATGGTAAGAAGATCAAAGATGTTCGAAATTTGACACCTAATCTGTGTTTTCTAAATCTACATGTATTTTTCTCATTATTGATTTTAATTTCCTTTATTTAATTTTTTTGGGTTATGCGTGTAATAATTTATCCACAACAAACTATTGTCAGAATTACATATTCTAATGACCCAGGTGAGTCTAACCACCTTTGAGAAAACGCTCTACAACCATACTACAACAATCGGTTTGAAGAAGAAGCATATATGATGAAACACAACTTCATTATAAGTTTAATCATTCTGCCACAAATCACATCACCATCATCACGTCGACCACCTACATCCGTGCCATCATGTGTACAAGACTCTGTCTTTCGATTTGAATCTCATTTTCATCTTAAAGTTTTGAATCTCGATCTGGTTTACATTCTTTTTGGGTTGGGGTTTGGAATCTTGGCTTTTGATGTCCTTATAATTCAATGACACTTCAACCTTGATGATCTTGAAACCTTGTGTCCTGGTTTGAATATGGGTTATTATTCACACATGCAAATCTCAGTGATGTTTTTTCAATCTCATTGTGGTTCCTTCAGATCTTCATGTTAGTTACCATTGACCTTTAGATCTTGATGTTCCAAAAGTTTTAATCTAGTTGATAAGATGGAATTAGGGGTGTCATTTGCGTCGGGTTGGCGTAACCCAACCCATATAATTATTTGTGGCGTGTCAGACCCACTTAAAATCGGGACGTGTTTGTGTTTTAATTAGGTCGACCCGTTTTATGTTCATTTATGAATATAAGTAATATCTAGTAATTTAGTAACAATTCAACCAGTTAATTACCGAGACTTAGGTGAAACTTTTTTGTAATTGATGTTATTTTTTGTCATTTTTGTTTCTCTATCTATCATTCTAAAATTAACAAACATAGTGTTATACATTTAGCTTGAGATTTGAAGAAGCGAATGAAAAGGATTGAAGAACTGGTGGTTCGAACTAATAAAATAAAATTGTTGGAAGTGAATGGTTAATAAAGGAGTTCAAAAGAGAAAATAATTTTACTTTTATAAGTTAATAGTTAGAGAAAAAATTAAAAATAAAAATATTTGACTTGAAACATTAACACTTTTCATCTCTAAAATATAAAAAAACTAACTTTTAAAAAACATTTAAACGGTTAACGAGTCAACTCAATTATTAAACGTGTCATGTTCGAGTTAACCTATTAAAAAAAGGGTCGCGTTAGCTGACCCAAAACGTGTC
The DNA here is from genome assembly GCA_023525975.1 of Smallanthus sonchifolius. Classification (NCBI taxonomy): domain Eukaryota; kingdom Viridiplantae; phylum Streptophyta; class Magnoliopsida; order Asterales; family Asteraceae; genus Smallanthus; species Smallanthus sonchifolius. Next base: position 74,141,898 of record CM042027.1, on the reverse strand, counting down.
ATGTTTGGGTCAATGGTGGTGGTTATTATTTTCAAGAACATGAAAATATGAATATATTAATATAGAAATTAACAATAGGTTCATAACTAGTGGGCCACCCGCGCTTCGCGGCGGGGTAGTAGGGATGAATTTTAATAAAATTTAAACGAAAATGTAGGCGCAACAGAACAAAAAAAGTTAATAAAAAACATACGTGAAAGTAAAATATAAAAAAACGTTAATAAAAACATACTCGTGCGTCGCGACGCCTTAAATCGTGAAAAATAAAATAAAACTTTTGAAACTAAATTTAAATCGAAACGCAAACGCAACAGTAAGAAAAACGTTAATAAAAAACAAACTTGAAACTAAAAAAAAGGAAAACAAAAAAATCCCAAATGTGACGGTCACATTACACTACAAGGATATGACCCTGTGCCGACGTCGACTATCTCGGTATAGGTCAAAACAAAAATTTTGAATGGGACACCCTATAGCGACAACATGTCGTCGCTATAGGGTTGAGGAAGATTGGAGGGAAAACTTGCGCCCAATGAATTTATGGGGAAAACCTATAGTGACGACATGTCGTCGCTATAGGTTAATTTTGATTTTCTTTTTGTTTTTTTTATTTAACAAATTTCTGTCGGTCAAATTTTTTTTTTAAATTATTAAAAAATCCGGAAAACCCTATGGCGACGACATGTCGTCGGGATAGGTTTTTACCTTTATTGACTAATCAACATCCTACGAACCCTATACCGACGATATGTCGTCGGCATAGGGTACCTGTGCCGACAACATGTGGGCCTATGCCGACGACATGTCGTCGCCATAGGGTGCAGAGCGAACAAATCGGGAAAACAGACGGCAGACCTTCATTTCTACCCAAAATCCTCCAAAACTCCCCCAAATTATTCTCTCCGACGATTTCACAGTTTTTGGGCTCTTTGGGCTTTTTGGGAGCAACTTTCACAAAAATTCTCGGAATTTAAGGTGGGGTAACATCCGGGTTTCATATTTTAGCTACTTTTTCAAGATTTTAAAGTTTTGTTTGTTTATTTTGGTTAGGTTTAGGTGAAATTTCACCATTTTTTGGATTTCTAGCTTTGTGAAGGTAAATACTCGTTTTGATTACTAATTTGTGATGAAATTTGGTTTAGATCTAAGATTTTTATGATTTTGTATGTATGTGTTATGTATGTGTATGCATGTATGTTTGTATGTATGTTTGTATGTATGAGTGTGTATATTTGTATGTATGATGAAAATATTAAATTATGATTAGTTTAGGTCATTTGGTTTAGATGTGTGATTATTTTATATAATTTAGTTTATGTAAATTAGTGTTTGTATGTATGTGTATGTATGTGTGTAATTTATGTTTATGATGATTAGTTTGAATGTTTAGTTTGTATGTATGTGTATGTATGTGTGTAATTTGTGTTTATGATGATTAGTTTGGATGTATGTGTGTAATTTGTGTTTATGATGATTAGTTAATATGAATGTATATATGTGTGTATGTATGTTTGTATGTATATGTTTGTAATTATGTAATTAGACATTTATTTATGTATGTATGTTTGTATGTATATGTTTGTAATTATAATTGGGCTTTTATTTATGTATGTATGTAATTGTGATGTGTAGGTATATAAGAGGGTATTTATTGGGAGCAACTTTCACAAAAACTCTCAAGATTTAAGGTGAGATAACATTCGGGTTTCATATTTTAGCTACTTTTTCAAGCTTTTGAAGTTTTTTTATTTATTTTGGTTAGGTTTTGGAGAAATTTCACCATTTTTTGGATTTCTAGCTTTGTGAAGGTAAATACTCGTTTTGATTACTAATTTGTGATGAAATTTGGTTTAAATCTAAGATTTTTATGATTTTGTATGTATGTGTTATGTATGTGTTATGTATGTGTATGCATGTATGTTTGTATGTATGTTTGTATGTATGAGTATGTATATTTGTATGTATGATGGAATTATTAAGTTATGATTAGTTTAGGTCATTTGGTTTAGATGTGTGATTATTTTATATAATTTAGTTTATGTAAATTAGTGTTTGTATGTATATGTATGTATGTGTGTAATTTATGTTTATGATGATTAGTTTGAATGTTTAGTTTGTATGTATATGTATGTGTGTAATTTGTGTCTAATATGATTAGTTTGGATGATTAGTTTGTATGTATGTGTGTAATTTGTGTTTATGATGATTAGTTAATATGAATGTATATATGTGTATGTATGTTTGTATGTATATGTTTGTAATTATGTAATTGGACATTTATTTATGTATGTATGTTTGTATTTATATGTTTGTAAATATGTAATTGGGCAACATCTGGGTTTCATATTGGGCAACTTCGCGGCGGGGTGAGTCGGGATAATTTTTAATAAAATTTAAACGAAAATGTAGGCACAACAGAACAAAAAAAGTTAATAAAAAACATACCTGAAAGTAAAATATAAAAAAACGTTAATAAAAACATACTCGTGCGTCGCAACGCCTTAAATCGTGAAAAATAAAATAAAACTTTCGAAACTAAATTTAAATCGAAACGCATACCCAACAGTAAGAATAACGTTAATAAAAAAACAAACTTGAAACTAAAAAAAAAAGGAAAACAAAAAAATCCCAAATGTGACGGTCACATTACACTACAAGGATATGACCCTGTGCCGACGTCGCCTATCTCGATATAGGTCAAAACAAAAATTTTGAATGGGACACCCTATAGCGACAACATGTCGTCGCTATAGGGTTGAGGCAGATTGGAGTGAAAACTTGCGCCCAATGAATTTATGGGGAAAACCTATAGTGACGACATGTCGTCGCTATAGGTTAATTTTGATTTTCTTTTTGTTTTTTTATTTAATAAATTTCCATCGGTCAGATTTTTTTTTCAGGAAAACCCTATGGCGACGACATGTCGTCGGGATAGGGTTTTTACCTTTATTGACTGGTCAACATCCTACGAACACTATACCGACGACATGTCGTCGGCATAGGGTACCTGTGCCGACAACATGTGGGTCTATGCCAACAACATGTCGTCGCCATAGGGTGCACAGCGAACAAATAAGGAAAACAGACGGGCGACCTTCATTTCTACCCAAAATCCTCCAAAACTCCCCCAAATTGTTCTCTCCGACGATTTCACGGTTTTTGGGCTTTTTGGGAGCAACTTTCACAAAAATTCTCGGAATTTAAGGTGGGGTAACATCCGGGTTTCATATTTTAGCTACTTTTTCAAGATTTTAAAGTTTTGTTTGTTTATTTTGGTTAGGTTCAGGAGAAATTTCACCATTTTTTGGATTTCTAGCTTTGTGAAGGTAAATACTCGTTTTGATTACTAATTTGTGAAGAAATTCGGTTTAGATCTAAGATTTTTATGATTTTGTATGTATGTGTTATGTATGTGTATGCATGTATGTTTGTATGTATGTTTGTATGTATGAGTATGTATATTTGTATGTATGATAAAATTATTAAATTATGATTAATTTAGGTCATTTGGTTTAGATGTGTAATATGTGTTTATGATGATTAGTTTGGAAGAACGTCGTACGCATAATCAATAAATGTTTGAAATGCAACGACAAATGGATGAAACGCATCGAATGTGGGATCGCTGAACTAGCAGCGATGATAATTAGTTGGGAGTTGTTGAGCCTTTGCCTTTGTTGTTGGTGTTTGTCTTCAATAATTTGCATATTTGTGTGTCGAATAAGTTTATGTTTTGAATGTTTGATTTGTCGGACAAGTTTGTGTGTCGAACAATTTGGATGTTTGGTTTATGTTTCGGATATTAGTTTTTATCAGATTTGAATGTTTGAATGGTTTATATTTAATGATTTGCAGGTTTTTGTTTTTAGAAATTTAATATTTCTAGATAAAATATTAAAAATTAAAAAATATAAAAAAAAAACAGAAAAGACCTGTACCGACGACATGTCGTGGCTATAGGCCTTTTTCAAAAATTAAAAAAAAAAACAAAAAACCCTATACCGATGACATGTCGTCGGAATAGGGTCAACCTATACCGACGACATGTCGTCGGTATAGAATTTCTTTTTGAATTATTTAATTAGACCCTATAGCGACGACAAGTCGTCGGTATAGGCTGACCTATCCCGACGACAATCTTGGCTATTGGGACGAGGCAATACCGACGACATCTATACCGACGATATGTCGTCGGTATAGGCTATCCCGACGACAAGTCGTCGCTATAGGGTAAAAAAATCGTCGGGATAGGGTGATACTGTTGTAGTGTTAACTTAGTTAATTACGTAATATGAAGTTACTGCGGATCGATGGAAGAAATTAACATATTTGAAAGCTTATAAAATAAAGCCATATGAAAATTAAGCCATTAAAAAAGTTATCGTTTACGATATAAAAAGCAAAACATTTGCGCAAAGACGCGCGTTGCAGCGAAATTGACAGTAATATTCCAAAAAAAATTATCGTGCGCTGCACCAAATTAAACCATAGAAGAAATGAACATCCTTGAAAGCTTATAAAATAAAGTCATAAGAAAACAAAACCGTTAAAAAAGTTATATTGTACGAAATAAAAAAAACGTATTCTGAACTTTAAATGAAATAAAAAAACATAACGTAAACCCACGTGTTGCAGCGAAATAGTTAGTAATACTTCAAAAACTTTATAAAAAACAGAACCATAACAAAGTCGTTAAGAAAAGTTAAGCGTTAAAAAAATAGAAAAACCATTTAAAAAAGTAGGTGTTAAAAACAATGCATAACGAAGTTATACGTAAGTGATTAGATAACTTTTATATTTTCACGCGTCCCTCCGTTTTAAGCGAAACTTATATTGAAACATAAATAAAAATAAGAATATCGTAATATTGTATTTTAAATTTTATAAATTATAAAATATTATTAGAATCAGAAAACAAAAACGAAAAATTAAAAGTCCATTAACATAAACTAACATAACATATGCCATGAAAAAAGAAATTCATATAATGGAATTGAAAAAAATTTAAAGTTTAAACGTATAAAAAAACTTGGATGTAAAGTAGAAGTTTTTTCTTGGTGCAATTTCATTCTTTGCATTTAAAAAATCTTCTTTTTTTCATCCTTTATGTTTGTGCATATACATGTATAAACCCTCTTTTTTTCATTCTTTGCATTTAAAAAATCCATGCTTATATTATTATGTCCACATTTATTCAGCTACGCAAAACACTATTGATGGGCCTTCAATGTAAAGTAGAAGTTTTTTCAATCTATGCTCGTCTGAATCAACTCTTTCTGAAGAATGCTGAAATCTACAATGGATGCTTGATTGTGAAACTCTTTATCCGTGTGTATATGGACCAAAAAAATAGGGAGGATGGTGCAATTTCACGCGACACATGTAAATTCTTTCATTTCTTTCTTCCTGGTACATATATTTTTCAATACACCACGTTATTACAATCCAAGAATCTACTTTTCTTTGCAATATACTTTATGGTTAAGTGTAAATTTGTTTCTATTGTTTGGCCAAAAGAAATAGGATTTTATCTTGGAATTCTAAAGTTGAAACTTCTGATTTATATGTGCAGGTTGGCCAGTTTGTGAACTACTTGATAGAAGCAAGAAATGAGCTAAAACACAAGTTGCATTTTCTTACCATTCATGTTACACTTTGGTTATTATTTATCAATAAGCCCACAAATGTTGAAGCTTCAACACCAGAAATGGATGCCGAGAAAACAAAGAAGAACAAGAAAGCAAAAGACACAAGAAGGCGCTATTAATAACAATGGAATTCAACAAGAAACCAATCATAAAGATAACACCTGAAAAGTAATTCTTTTCTAAATTTCTTTTATTACTTAAGAGATAAAAAGGTATTTAATATAATTGTGGATGCAAATGAACTGATGAGTGTTTGTAATTGGTCTATCGAGTGTACAAGTGACCTCTCTATCCCTTGGGATAGGGGTAAAGTTTGCCCTCATCACACCCTCCCCAGACCCTACTAATAGCGTTAGCTATGTGTGGGATTATACTGGGTACGTTTGGTTTGGTTTGATTAGTGGCGAAAAACAAGAAGAGCAAACAGCCGGAGAGCACACCAGATTCAAAAGTAAATGGATCAACTTCCGACGCTAAACCAAGTTAAAAATACAAAGTTTGGTATTTTAGTTCATGGTCTGGTTAAGGTTAGCCATCAAATTACAAGATTTGATTCTTCAATCATCACATGCTGATTGGAACCATTAATTTAGGTTCCCTTTTTCATGAAATCTTTGACCTAAATTCAACTTTGTATTAAAGAAATGAATCATTTTTCTTTTCTTATTTCCAATTGTTTAAATGTGTAGAGAAAGATTATCACTTTCTTTTTTGGTCAGTTCATTCACAATGGCTACACTGCTTTATTGACGCTATTACAAGGATGGTGCCGATATCTGCAGGTATTAGTTACTTATTTTGGTAGGTACTCGAAACTCGGAGGATCTTGACTGAGGTTTGTAGGTATTTATTTATGTTGTTTTAAATATGAAGTTCGTCATCATAGGTGAGGTTTGTATATGAAGAACTTATTTTTTAGTTTAAATTGAAAAAAAGTTTCATGTTTTAGCGCTTCATAGTTGCATACAGTTAAGAGTTATGTGACTACAAAACATAGCTATTGGACAAAAGGAAAAAAAGTTCAGCTTCGCTAAGAAATCATTTGGCTTCGCTCATATTTGGAAGTTCGGTAGTTTGTATTTGGAAATAGTTTGTTTGTAATTGAAAGTCAGTATTTGGAAATAGTTTGTAATTGAAAGTCAAGTCGTTTTGTATCTGAAAGTACTTTGTGTATTTTGAATGATGGAAAAAACTTTCATGGCAAGTTTAATGTTTGTGCAAGACTACATGTTAGTGTTTAGGTTGTCTTATGTAATGCACATGTTCACTTGAAGACGTCTCCGTGTTGTTATTGTTAAAGCATATAACATTGTTGAAGTATTTAGATGTAACTACACAAACAGATAAAGGGCAACAAAAAACCCGCCGCAACGCGCGGGAGCTAACCAACTAGTTAGTACCAAATAGTAAATAAAAGTTTCTATCTTACACATGTATTTAGAAACCTACAATATACCTTACATTACAGTATACAAATGAATGTATGAAATAATAATGCCTTTGAAAATTACAAATTTTAAACTAGAAGAATAGTTAGAGCTTTTCAATGATAAAAGTGGCTCTCCAAAAATAAACGTATGCCATTTGAAGTAACAAGCACAGAGTATTCTTTAGTAAAAAGCGAAAGAATATTCGCTTTGTGCTTATTACATGGCCGCATAACCTTCATAGTTACCAACTGCCCTCTTTATACTACCTTCATTCGTCTCTCTTCTCTTAGCCACCCAATGTGGGATAATAAGCCTCTAAGCTTGCTTTATTCACCCGTGCAACTTTTCCAACTTGTTTTGTATTTAAGTATTATAAAATTATGTAAAATATCAATTTGTTTTTTCTAGATCCTTATTAGCTTTTGTAGTCAACAATATGAAGTGTGTTTTTGTTTTTGTATGAAAAACAGAAGTGTGTTGTATACTTGTATTATTCATAAAAAAAATATATATAAGTTGTTTTTGAATGATAACTGAATTTTATGTAGTAATGTTACCGTTGTAATGTTGTGTGTAAAAAGGGACTACTTTCGACCCGACTGTTTTGAACCTTTTTAAATGCCAAATCCACAAAACCACTTGGATGAGTAGCATTTAAATACATCTGATGCCACGAGGCCAACGACTATACTTACCCTACGCGTTGCTACTTTGGAATTTAACCTTTTTCTGTATCAAAGTATGAAAGAAAGAAAAAAAACATGGTCTTTGGAATCATGTCACAAATCTTTATGATTAGGTTTATATTTGTGTCTTGGTATTGTGGTCTACAAGATAATATTTGCTACTGTATGGTATAAAATTATAAGGTAATTTTGACTCATTCACTTGAAAATACAAACTACATTCATGACATATAATAGTTTTTGAAGCAACGCTATAACTGCAAATGAAGCAAGACAAGTTTCTCAACTATATTCATTACATTCTTGTTGACTCAGAGAAGATTCAACTCATGTATATAAATGTGAAAGAAAAAAAATTGTTAACCATATAGAACAATAATATTTCTGAAACATTATAAATTTAAAAACTAGAAGATTGGTCGGAGCTCTTCAATAATAGAAGAGACTCTCCAAAAATTAATGTATGTCACTTAATTTAACGAACACACGGTATTCTTTAGTAAAAGGCGAAAGAATAATTCGCTTTGTGCTCATTACATGGCTGCATACCTTTAAACCTAACAACTACCTTTTTTATAAATATCATCCTTCATCTCTCCTTCTCTTACCCACCCAATGTGGGACTAATAAGCCTCTTACCTTGTATTTTATTCACTTCTACAACCTTTCAAACTTGTTTTACATTTCAATATCTTCAATTATATAAATCAACTTATTCAAAGATTTAATGTATACAACTTTGTGCATCATTTTATTCAAAGATTTAAATGTAGTATTAAAAACGTCATTGCAAATGGAGAATCAAAAAAAATCTCAATGAAGAAAAAGAATGATTACTTGAATGAGAATGACAAAGAAAAATAATATGATGTATCTGTTGTTAGTGAAAGAAAAAATTCAAAAGAAAAACAAAAGAAGAAGTTGTAGAGAAGAAAATTTTTGATAGATTGATATGTAATCTAATATATGGTTATAATGGTGTTGTTGCATGGCACTTCATCTCAATATTTGTTCAACTTCTAAGTTTAATAGTTATGTGAATACTTTTGGCCTGTTTCGGGTATATTTAAATGACAGGTTGGGTACTTGTATGTAAGTGTGTTTGAAGATATTTGAACCCGCAACTAAAGGGTTGTTGCAAAATTACTTAAAAGCATTTCGAGACATATAGTAATATCGTGTTTTATAATGAGCTTACCATGGCTCGGGCTTGGCTCGCTTATAAACGTGCCGATTTTGAGCAAAGTTTTTTTCAAGCGAACTTCAAGCAAGCTGTGAGATTTTTGAACGGCCCTAGTTGGGTACTTGGGTGTGTTGTGGCCATAATGTGGTGTACAAGATACAATTTGCAACTATATGGTATGACTTTATAAGGTAATTTAGGAATAGAATTGAGAGTTTCTTAACTATATTCATTACATAGAAGTTTGCAATAAAGAACATTCAACAACTCAAAACTTTTCAAAAATGCAAAAGAAAATTTATAAATTTTAAACTTAGACGATTAGTTGGAGCTCTTCAATAATAGAAAAGGCTCTCCAAATATAAATGTATGTCTTTTATTATAGCGAGCACATGATATTCTTTAATAAAAGGCGAAAGAATAGTTTGTTTTGTGTTCACTACATGACTACATACTTATCCACCTTACCAAGTGCCATTTTTTTAAGTATCTCCCTGCATCACTCCTTCTCTTCCCCCACCCAATGTGGGATTAAGAAGCCTCTCACCTTGGGTTTTATTCACATGTCTAGTTTTATATTTCACCTTAGTTTTATATTTCAATATGAAAAATTATATTAAATAGAAATTTGTTTTTAATAAATCCTTATTATATAATTTAATTTTCTAAAATAGTGATATGGGCACCTTTAGGTCTTCTTACTTTCTTAGTCTATCCAATTATTGTGTGTAAATCACATGAACACAACAAATGTTCATCTTCTAAACGACGAGTATGCCTTATTCACAAGATTGCCACTGGCTTATATGGACCGATCATGATTGATCGTGAACAAGTAGAAGACCGTCTTGGTTTCGAGCATTGAGGTCATGAAAACTCCTTTGGAAAATGCTTTAGATCAAATAGTTTAAAACAAATTAACTAATATATATTTTATTAATATTGTTTCTGAGGTCTTGGTTGTCTTTAAACTTTGTTTGCTGATGATTGACTATATGCATTCATGATAGCATCATTCTGTGATTTTTCTAACATTTTCATTTGATATTAAATTAAGGGATATGATTTAGAAGTAACAAGTGATTCAAGTGTTAGGTGGTAACTTCATCTGATTCAAGTGTTAGGTGGTAACTTCATCTGATGTTTATGGATGAGTTAATTTGAGTTGTGTTATATAAGGAGAACAAGTCAAATTAGTTAAAAGTTTCACAATGTCTGTTTTTAATGCATATGACTTATATGTTCAAGATTCGCTCATTAAAATCTCGAAACGGATTGAGCTTACACGAGCTAGAACCTGAGCTTAAGGCTAAATTGGAGCTGATGTAATAAACGAGCTTAAGTGGATCCTCATATACCGAGCTTGACGAGTGATGTGCCATCATTTAATCATGTTTTGCATTCATAATAATCCTCATATTATGGTACTAATTGAATAATAACCTTGCAACTGATACTTAAAACGTTTATATTTTGTAATTGCAGGTTATTCGGTGTTGAAAATATAAATCAAGATGGAATCTATCAAAAACACCAAGAAACCAAACTTTTAGAAGGATCATTCCCTAGCTTTGAGCCCCTAAGAAGTCAAAATTGGTCAACAAGAGGCAACCAGCAGCTAAAAGACAAAAGTGGGTAGCAGGAAGAAGGATGCACGGTTGTGCATCCCAATGCATGGTCGTGCATCTACCTTGCTTGCTCCCCATGTTTTCCAGTACACTGTCACTCGTACCCTATGATTCCTTAGGTGTTTGCACGCCCGTGCAATCCAATGCACAGTTATGCACTGCTCTGTTTGAGGCCTATAAATAGGAGGAATGGGTTCTTCATTCCACACACCTCAAGAACAAGCAACACACTATCTAGATAGAGAGAATCTCGTAGTTAGAGTGGAGTAGAGAGGCTCCTCCTCTTTGTTCTGCAATAGGGGAGCCTACGAAACTCAGCGTTACGCTAGTTAGTATGACCATTCGTGGCTGAACTCTTTGTATTGCTAGGGTGAAGATGAAGTTTGGTGCATGTTAATGTTTAACGTATTAATCTAGTGGTATGTTTATGTCTTTAATTATTCGCTCTTAAAACTACCATTTTTTGGGCTTTTTATTGTTGTCTAAATTTGTCTTTATATTTGTGAATGTTCTTGATTTTAAAGCGTAAAACCTTTTTAATCAAACTTCTTTTGAATCTTGTACGTCTTTATACAAGCAGAGATTGATAAGCCAATGTTTGGTCAATACTAGTAAGGTCGTACGCCTTTATATGAACTTATTATGCGACCAAGAATTGATGAACTCATGTTGGGAACGGTACGTCTTTATACATGGTCTCATTGTTACACCGTCTCCCCGTGAGCAAAGTATAATCACTTGTTTAACAATAATAAGTAAGCATTTAAGTTCGATGTCTTAAACCAGCCTGTAGATAACACTCAAAAGGTTAAGGGTAACGGTGTCCCTAACGGGAATCATTACCATTTTATTATTAACGATTATAATTCGTGAATCAAATATTGTGATAATGAGGCTTTAGCGGTGTACCGTTCACATGTTTGTAGTAGTCATACCTCCGTATTAGTCAACTTAACATTATCATGTACCAAACGGATTCGAAGCCCAAAGCAATACTTTTCGTGACCTGATCATTTTCGATATATTTACTTTTCTACTATTTACTATTATGTTCGTTACAGTTCTGTTACACACATCATGCACATTTTTACTTTTATGTTATTTACTTTACCATCATTTACTTTTCTATCATTTACTTTTCTGCTTCACAAGAACATAAAACTCACTCACTAATTAATCTGGCTAAACGATAACGAAAGTTGAGCATTGTAACTCGATTGTGTCCACTGGTTCAATACTTGGTTCTTAATATTACGTTGCAATAGGTACACTTGCCTATTGTGTGTGTTTTTATGTTAAAGTAATTATTATTTTAAAATTTTAAAACTTAATCTCATGAAACCCTTCTAAAAAAATATTTATATATTTTCATATCACATCTCACGCATATCAACGAGACTCACAAGCCTAAAGAATCTATCATTTGTATTTATATGAATATAAAATTGTCTAACATAATAGATATATAATTACTAAGAACTCTACATCTTGGGAAGGCATGTGCGCTTTTAAATAATCATTGGTTGGTTTTAGCAGATCTGTCACGTGGCACGATTTGGTTGGGGAGATTATTTTTATTTCCCTCAAAATGTTATCTATGTTTAAAGAATTAAATGGAGCCAGTTAAACAAAACAGCCTTCTTGCCCAGCGGAAAGGTGTTGCCCTCTTCTCCCCGTCCACCCGGGTTTAAGCCTTGGATGTGTCATTTTATGTTTTAATTTCTTTTTTATATGTTTTTATCGGTTTTTGTTTTCAGGGTTTTTTCTTAGGTTTTAATGTATTGTAAGAACATTTTATTTTTCTCCTATTTTTACATGTTATCGTCTATATTTTGGTTCAAACCCGCGACCCCGCCGTGTAGCGTGTCCATCAAATGCTAGTTATATAACAAATGTTACTATATATATACATATATACATAGGGAGATGTTTATTTCAAAACATTACATTATTGCGAGAACACGTGGGAACAAACCTAAATTCTTTAAAAAAATTTATTAATCAATCACAGTATCATAGACTGTCATCGCTGCCGAGAATAAACATGTTGTGCCGGGTGACTAAAATCCTCTGAGGTCAGCTGAACAGGCTGACAATCGGCAGAAGATGTTGAGCATAGTTGCTTGAAGCATGAGGTTGATATGTAACATCAACTGCAGAAGAACGTGGTTAGAATTGGTGGACAGGATGTCGCAATACATCTCCATCATCATTCTCCCCCATGACTTATTAATTAGGTTAAGGAAAAGATGAAGTGTCCCCATTAAAGAGAATATTCAAGTACACATCGAGTCTCTTAGATTTTACGTTATAGCACCTATACGCAGATTGAGCATATCCATAAAGACAAGTGGATTACTTAGGGACAATTTCTCTCTTAACTGGGAAGATTTATGCACAAAAGACGTGCATCCAAACACTCTATTTTTTAACATTTTTACTTTTTACATACAAATATTTATGTTAAATACATAAAAACCATTAAACTAATTTGTTTATATATTTTTTAAACTTTTACATTTTACCTACACATGCACACGTTATGTGTAGGTGATATAGCATACACATGACTTGCGCATGTGTAGGTACTATAATTAATAAAATTTGTATTTGAAAAGAGATCAAATAAAATTATCTTTCAACTGTTTTCTTATGTTTTAAATTTTTTTAACATTGAAAAATAGAATGATTTATATTGTTTTCGCAATATCTAGTGTTACAGTGTTGTGAATAATCAGATATATAGTGTCATTTCGAACCATAAAGCCCTTCCTAATTTGGTTATTTGGTTTGTCGACCCAAACCCGTTTAAAATAGAGTTCTTCGATAACCAACTCGGTCAATTCATTACGAGTCTGCAATACTTTTAAACCAAATGTTAGACCAATCCAAAAGCAAAATGCTATTTGTGAAATTATGTATAAAATCAAGAACTGAAACTGAAGAGCTTTGACTAATAAACCACTTGATGAAAACCTAAATGTCAACTGCAATCTTGGCATCAAGACTTGTGAACTCTTCATAAAATGCCTTCAAATGCTCATATGAATGCTTCACATCATCAACCGCACACATCTCTCTAATGCTATGCATTGACAATTGTGGGGCCCCAATGTCCACAGTGCGAATCCCGGTCCCACTGGCCAGAATTGGTCCGATGGTCGAACCGCACGGCATGTCGTTACGAACCACAAAGTCCTGTTTTACATGGAAGCTTTCATGATTAAGTGTGCATTAGTTAGAAAAAAATGTGTACAAACTTATGGTGATTTCATCTTTAATCTTCAAGCTAAATGTGTAATGGGTCAAAACGGGTAAGTTTTATACAGGTTAAAACAGGCGGGTTGACCCGAAACATTTTCTGTCCAAATTTAATTTATTTATTATATACTTAGGTGTTAAATAAGATTACAAAAAAAATATACCATTTATTAATTTAAATTATTATTATAGTTGAAAATTTGAACACAAAAATTAACGAGTGACCCAACCCGACCTTGGCCCGTTTCTAACCATTTATCCCACCTGTTACCACCTCTATATTCTTCAACTTGTCGTGTGTATATGATAGAACCTCAAAAGTAGGTTGCTTTATTAATAGAAAAACATGGATAGATTACCCAATTCGAGAAGGGTTGCTCTCCAATTACAAGATGAACTTATAATTTAGATAATAAAAAATAACAAGACTAGAAAAACTAGAACATGAAATGGAATACTTAAATGAAAAATAGAGCAGTTACTAATCCTAAATTTCAGCCCCTAACATTTAGCACCACTAATTCAGCCCTAAACCTTTGCTCCTTAATGACTGGGTCAAGGTAACTGAACCTAGACCTGCTGCTGGACCCAGATGGGTCGACCCGCTGAGAAGGTGGAGTCGTATCAATACTTCCCGCCCGAAGAAACGACTTGTCCTCAAGTCGGGTATGAGAAAACGGAATTGCTGTGCCATTGATGTGATGATATGGAGGACCGGGTGGATATGCGCATCGGGAGGAAACTCCAGCTCATAAGTAACCTGACCCGCTTTGTTAATCCCGTGTAGCACGACTAAGAGGAGATGTCTTCGATCTATCACATCTGCCCCGTTGTCCATTTTCCCGGACTTACGTTTCCTTGTGAATTTGAAGACTTGGAGAAACGGCGTGTATGGCTTGAAAAGAGACCGTGACCTGCATGGCATATGTGGCATATAGCACGTAGTTGGAACTGATATTTTGACAGCATGGAGGCAGATAAAACGCATGACACGAGAAACAAAATCAAACATCAAAGGTTCTTTTTTTGACAGAATACTTAGATTCTGCACAGCGGGGTCTTTTGAAGTTTCATCTTGGACATCCTTATCTTTCTGTTCTATTGTTTGTCCTTTTTCAGATGGCGTCTCTTTTATGTCCTTCTCTACCGTGTTCTTCCACTCCGCATATGTTTTTTCACAGTTACAGCCATCTCCAAACATCTGAGTCTTGAGGGTTGCAATATCATCCTTTAGGGGGTGCTAAAATGGCGTCTAATCGTGCAACAATGGCAGCCAACTGAGCGGCGATTTGATCGGACGAAGCACTGCTACCATCGCCACGCTAGGTCTGCACCATCATTCCTTTCGTTTCCCGGCAATGGAACCAAATGATAGAACCTCAAAAGTAGGTTGTTTTATTAATAGAAAAACATGGATAGATTACCCAATTCGAGAAGGGTTGTTCTCCAATTACAAGATGAACTTATAATTTAGATAATAAAAAATAACAAGACTAGAAAAACTAGAACATGAAATGGAATACTTAAATGAAAAATAGAGCAGTTACTAATCCTAAATTTCAACCCCTAACATTTAGCACCACTAATTCAGCCCTAAACCTTTGCTCCTTATTGACTGGGTCAAGGTAACTGAACCTAGACCTGCTGCTGGACCCAGATGGGTAGACCCGCTGAGAAGGTGGAGTCATATCAGTATACAAGAAGAGATCTTTAGTTAATATCCAGTAGGGGGAAGCAAAGCTATAAGCAGAAACAAACAACCCTATTGTTCAACTAAACTGAACCAGAAAACGAATAACGGGCCAACCTGCACAGGAAGATTGTATTTGGCTGCTATTTCCCTGAATATGAAGGCAGTAACAGCATTAGTAGCGTATCGCTGGTTTGCATTGTGTTTAATCACAAGCCCAGAATGTAACTTTGGTTGATGATTCTCTTCGTGTTTGTCCTGAAGAAATAAAAAGATAATATATGATATTAAGCTTTGTATAAAAAGAATAATAGTTACTGAAAACTTAGAAGCTATACACACAAACCATATAATTTGGATGCAAGGCATGTGCCATGTCAGCAGACACCAGGAAGCTTCTTTGGGTGGCCTTTTCTAGTAACTGCATAAAATTAATGGAAACATTAATTAAAAAACTAGATTGAGAAATACAGTTTTTGTAACTATATTTAACAAATTACCTGTTTAGAAAAAATATTAAAAAGTGTATTCAAGTCAGCCTGTTTCGATAGAGTTACCCAACACACCCATTACAGAAAGAAAAAAAAGAATATGAAGTGTTACACGTTGATTATTAATTGAAAAAAATACAATGGACAAAAAGTGTTTCAAGTCAACCCAGCCCGTTTCGACCCGTACCAGAAATTACCTGTTACCTAACCCGCCCATTACAGATAAAAAAATTAGGACATGAAGTAATTCTTACCTGTGAGTCTGAAGAAAAGAAGGTTGTGATGCGGGAAAGGGCATCAAACATAACTGGAGATCCAGCTCCTTGTGCTGAACTAGATCCAACCTCCTCATGATCAAATAATGCCACCATTCTTACACCACTCTCATCTTCAAGACTTTTTTCAGACACTGTGGCATCTATTAACGCCTGAAATTATTAACAAAATTATTAGAAACCTGAAACAGTAATACACATGAACACACACATGACACATGTATATGTGTGTGTAGTGAAGCGTTCTTTTCAAAACCAATCGTATATTGAAAACTATGAGAACCGCATTAACCCTTGCACTATTTATTATATAAACTGACTTGAATAAATGTAATTTCAATATGTTTTAAGATTTCTTGAAAAAAAAATATGGTATAAAGTAGGGGTGTTCTTCGGGTTTTTTAATCGGTTTTCTGGTTATTCGGGTTTTTTGTTTTAAGAATCCAACCCGTTTACCGACCCAAATAAGATTCGGGTTAATCAGTTTCAGGTTATTCGGTTTCGGGTTTATTCGGGTCGGGTTAATCGGTATTCGGGTTTCTAAGTACAAGTTGCAAAACATACTTTACAATTTAACTTAACATTATATTTTTCAAATAATAAACACAAAATATCAAATAAAAACACTCTCAATATGATCTTTCATTCAAACTCATGCAATAAACACATATATTAACTAAAAAACACCAAATAAAATAAGCATAAAACCAAACAGTACCAACCAATCGTGTAAATTTAAAAAAAAAAAAGTAAAATCGAATCAACAAATATAATGTTCACTTTTCGAATTGCCACCTTCATATTCGCTCGTCCGTTTCCAGTCATATATTAAAATTTTTCAAATAAAATAAGCATTAAAAATGGCTACATGTATATTGAGCTAAGTTTACAAATAAATATTAAAATAATAAAAATAATTTTTTATTATTATTCGGGTTAATCGGGTTAACCCGATTAACATTTTTTTAACCCAATTACCAAACCAAATACTACCTTCGAGTTCGGGTTCCAACTTAATCGGGTTCGGGTGGTTCGGGTTCCATCTTAATCAGGTTCGGGTTGTTCGGGTTTCATCTTAATCGGGTTCAGGTTAATTCGGGTCGGATTCGGTATTCGGGTTTAGGGCAAAAAGGACACCCCTAGTATAAAGTACTTTATCTAAATGTGCATATACACTAAATGCACACGTATATATGCATATGTGCACATTTTAATACCTTTTTACAAGAAATTCAGGAGAGGAGATAAAATCAAAGAATAATGGGGAGAGAAAAATAGACCAATGTTTTTTCAGTTTTACCCTTTTCGTTTAAGCGATATGTACCCATCTTATGTGATTCTTACAGTTCTCAACATACTATTGGTACCCACGTCTTTTGGAAACATGCAATGGCAAAACGGTCATTCTTACCTTCAAAGAGCAGAAAGACATACAAAGATTGTCGAGCCTTCCAGAAAATATAAATTCCTTCATTGCACCAGCAATTATACTTGGTTGAGTGTCACACGCTTGTAATTCAAAATCACAAATGTCATCTGGTTTACACCCGGCCTGAGCTGCAAGCAGCTAAAAAAAGGAAAATGGACAATTAATACATTCAAGTAAAATAACTTGTAACAAATCTCAGGGGGTGTTTGGATGTACGTGTTGAAACTGATTATGTGATATTAAATAATCAGCTATAACAATCTGCTGCAGGAGACGGTGTTTGGATGTGTTTATGTTGTTTGAAGTTGTGATAATCAGTTAATTGGTTGTCCAAAACTCGATTATTTGACCATTAATAATCAGATAATGAGTCAATTGTTTGACAAATTCTCACTAGTTAAGTAACTAATGAAAAAAAAAAACACTATTGTTAAAATATCTAAGAATAAAATATAAGAATTTATTTTGCATCAACTATAATGAAATCTTCTATAAATTGTTTATTAATTAATTTAACACACACACACACATATAATTCCAAATTTCCAATAATTATCTTTTATAATAATAAAATTATTAACAACAAAAATGTAGATGGGAATTACATATAATTTTTGGCATAAAACTGATTATCCAAGACTCGACTATTTGACCCTTAATAATCAGATATATGCTCTCATCACTAGATCCAAACACTAAAACATTATTATTGCGAATTCAAGTAACAATAATCAGATAAACAGTTTCATATCACACGTCCAAACACCCCCGAGACAAATATTAGCTAAATGGCAGTTTGCTTGCAATTCATATACCTTCACAAAAGATGCATAAAAGGAAAAACTAAATAAATAAAGTGTGTTACCTGCAAAAGAAGAGAATGATGCTTTTGGTTACTAAAAGTATTTGGGCTTTCATCTGGGCCATTATCAGCAACCACTTTATTGAGCTCAGCCTAATAAATATATGCTTACTCGGCATTACCAATCGTTTAACAGAATGTGTTACTATTATATAAAAATAAACTAAAAGTAATTAAAATGTATACCTTAACAGATGTTGCCAACACGGGAGCCAGATGACTTTGCGCATTCACCTTAAATCCATCATTAACACCCCTATCCAACAAAAGGCAACACAACTATTAGAGTTGGCAATTTTGATCCCATTTAGTTATGAAAAGGTAAATCAGGTTACGTTTGAGTCAAGGGGGTAAAAGAATAGCTTCAAAGGAAACGGGTCAAACAAGATAAAAGTCGGCTATCATAAGTTACTTTTTGTAATCATATTTAACACATTTTAAAAAATTTAGAATAAAAAGTGTTTCAGGACAATCACCCAACCCGTTTCAATCGTATGAATAATTTACCTGTCTAGGTGGATTGCTAAGGTTGGAATTCGCATTATAGGCTCTTTAATTCTAACAAGCTGATGTGAGTAAGAAGCACCGTCACCTTTCCCTTCTTTAATAATCATTCTTCCAGCAACCGTCAAGTCACGGTCAAACCATGTATGCCACAAACCACCTCCATATGTCTGAACACCAACTTCCAAATAACCACCTTTTGATACCTAATCAAGAATTCAAGATAAATAACATCATGCCTCTCAATTTATGTCACTGGTAAAAGTAACGGATCCGTAACTTAAAAGAATTTAAGAGAAATTACCTTTGAAACAGGCTTTAATTTAAGACAAGGACTGTCGGTATGTGCACCAACTATGTGGAACCCATTTCCAGCAACATATCTAAACAATAAGATCAAAATTAATATACTGAAAACTTAACGCTAAGTCACTAATACAGTGTCTTAAAAAGGCCTTTAATTAAGCTATGCTAACCTAAATTTATGGAACCATGAAAAAATACTTTTGAGAAGTATACTTCCCAAATTGAAGAAACCCAAGTATTTACAGCAACAGGAATATCAATATCCAAAAAATCAAAGCTCCTATAGTTTCTTGGGGATGTTTGGATATGCATTTTGAGAGTGCTACTGCTTAGTGCTTATGTCATACCAGATAATCAGAATCAGATTATCAGATGCAACAAAACATAGCACATAAAAAAACGTAGGTTTCCTGTATCCAAAAACTATAAAGTTGTAATTGCTACTTCATTGAGATATGCTAAGCTAGACATATATGATATAACCTTTGTTTAAAAAGTGCGCCTAAGGTGAGCTGAGGTGAGAGGTGACATGAGGCAAGTAGAATTGCGCTTCACACGACATAAGGCGAGGGTTGTGCATAAAGCCCAAGTGAGGCGAGCTTTTGGCACAAAAAAGCGACACAAGGCGCAGTCTTGAGGCGCGCCTTTCGTGCAGGGAAGGTTTTGTGCTTTAGGATGTTGTACATATTGCTTTATATGTGATACATATATCTTATTTATATAATATCACATATAAAGTGTATTAATAGCTAAAACTTTGGTAGGTGATGCTAAAAAATCTATGAGAAACATAAAAAAATATATATATATATATATAAATAAATTGCTCCTTGCGTACGATAAGCGGTGCGCTTTTCCGCTCGCACCTACTTGGAACCCTATCGCCTCGGTGTTCTTGCCGCTTTTTAAAACCAAGCATATAACACAAGCTTCAAAACTATGTGATCATAAAGAAACTGAAATACCTCGTCTCTTTCGCAACGTCAAAACACCAAATGCACGAGTTTAACTAGATATCAAATCACAGACAAAAATGAATAAAACAACACATACTTTTTGCCAATGGCAAATGCAACAACAGTAGAGTAATTCCTAGTGAAGAAATACTTCTTTCCAGCTTGTAGATTCCAATCTCCCCTTTCGAAAATTTGCTCATAACCTGCAACTTTCAATCGCCTCTTCGCTTCGTCTGCAATTCGAAACAAATAATTCACACACGATTGTAAATACAATGATCGATTTCAACTCGATGCGTATCGGATTTCTAGTTATCGGTTAATAACAGTTGCCTTCAAAATCGAGAACAGCATCGATTAATCAATCAGTTAGGGTTTTTTAGGCTTCAGTTCCCTATATTGTTTTTTTCTCTTTTTGAAACTTGTCACTAATGAAATAAGAAATGGATAGGAGGTTACCGACGGCATGGAAGGCTGTCGGAGAAGCGTTTAAGAAGTCGATGAGATCGGCGGCGACTGAGCTTTCTTCCTTCGCCATAGCAGGATGGTCTTCGGAGCCTGTGTGTGTGTGAATTGTGTGTTTGCAACCTAGTCTCTGTGTGTGACCTCACTGAAAAACTTGAATGGTCCTTTTGTCTTTTTATAAAAACCATATCTAAAAGTTTTTAGAACCACTACCATCAAGACTCCCAGGCACAGCACACCACTCCATCGGGTTTTGTTTTAGTGGGCAGTAGGTTTTATCAAAGAAAAGGTTTTCTCTTTATGAAGATCATGATTTTGAATTTTGTTATAAGGTGTAATTCATAAAAACTAGAAACACCCTCTGCAGATTTTGAATTTCTTGGAGGATGTTCAGGTAGACTGATGTACGAGCTTCTCCTGGTGGGACGTGTCAGTCGAGCCCACGCCGTTCAAAAAAAAATTAACCACAAAACTAAAAGGCTAAATAAAAAATAAAAAAGTTAACAACAAAGGCTCGGACACCTGTGATCACCAAGAAAACGGATTACCCTTCCGTCAGAAAAACATAGGTCTGGTGACCCGGCCTCGCACCACCCGAGAGAAAACCCACAACTGGAAAAACTGCTCAACCCGAAACATTTGACTCGAACTCATAACCTCTCATTTGAAAAGTCATGAGGTTACCACTCAACCAGGAGGTTTGATGGTAAAAAGAAATAAAAATGAAACGAGTCAAATGGATAGAAAGCCCCTCAATGTTTACTTTCAGTGCATAAAACCTTCTAAATTATTTTATTAACTCTGATAATTTTCAAATGAAACTTAGAGTATCCGGTATACCCTCACGGGTGGGAACCATGAGGGGCTTCACGACGTGAGGGAGTTCACGAACACCGCCCCCATGGCGTGAGGGGGCGTGAGAGGGTTGGCGTGAGGTATTTCACGAAAGAAAGGGGGGTGTGAGGGGGTTGGTGTGAGATGACATTAAGTGATTGGCTGAGATCTCAAGTGAGGGGATCATTCACGGGGAACCCCCTCCCCCCTCCTCTCTCAAGTGAGTGGGCTCACTTGGTGTTGGCGTGAGGGTATACCCCTTGCCCTTATGAAAAGAAAGAAAAATATTGATTTGAACTTCGCATAAACAACTTCCTGTGTTATTTAATGATCTTAATTGCATATAATTCTGACTACTTTTACGATGCATTTGCTCATATTGGATCAATACATAAAACTTCTGCTAGCCGGTCAGTGGTCCCGGTTAAGAAAGCTATTACTGGTTCTAAGAAAGATATTGTTTCTATTGCGGGGGATCTTAGGGAAATGGGGATTAACTTAAATGAGAGGCTTCAAGTGCAGATTGAAAATGGCCATAAAACCTTATTCTAGAGAGATTATTGGACCAGCTTGGGACCTCTTAAAATAAGGTTCCCGGATGCTTATAAACTTAGTGTCAACAAAGATATCTTGGTGTCTTCCTACTATGAAGATGTTGGCAATATTAATCTTTGGAAGTGGGAGTGGAGGAAGACTCCTTCAACTACTCTTGAATGGAGACAAACTGGTGATTTAATGTCATGTTTAAGCTCGATAAAACTGACAAAAGAGAACGACAATGGGTCTGGCCTAACGATCAAGGTGCTGATTACTCGGCTAAAAGTATTAGGCTCAAGTTAGCGGGGGAGATGGAATCTGACACGGTTTTCGTTTGGAATAATTGGGCTACGCTAAAAGCAAACTACCTGGCTTGGTTCGCTAGCTTGGGGAGAATAGCTTCGAAAAAGGGTCTGCTCGGTCGGGGTGTTTTGCTGACAGACACAGTCTGCTGCAGATGTGGGATTGAACAGGAAACATCGGATCACATTTGTCACACCCCGTCTCAGGCACCTCTTGGACGTGTGCGAACCCGATTGGTATCTTGCTTCTTTGATTTCAGAGTTTTTTGTAAAACACAGCGGAAATCTTTTTCAAATGATCGTTTCATCATTTATCTCAACCTCAAGGGTTGTAATTGTAAATACCAAAACTCAGTTGAAAAACAAAAGCCTTATATTTACTTTATAAACACATGGTTTCAATACCCTTCTCATTTGATTACAAAACGTTGTTTGAAATCAAATACATGATGAGTCACCGGAAATAGTTCCAACACGGGGTTGATCAGTTCCATGGTCCTATCTCCTTTATTTGGGATTTCCCTTTACACGAGGCCTGAGAATCCTACGTGCATTCCATCCTTTTTCCTGGGTCAGATCTCATGTCTACCCATACTCCCATCTCATCATATTTTAATCATTACCTGGAAAACATTTTGAAAATAAAACGTCAGCGCGAACGCCGGTGAATACAATATCTTGACATAAAATCATTTTGGCACAAACAAGTATTAATTTCATAATCACAACTTCATGTTCAATCTACACACTCAGCAGGCTCGTCCTGTTCAATCGCACCACATTATACACTAGCGTCATAGCTTATAACAGCGGATAGGTCTACGCCTCCGGATTTGTTATAAGATAAGCATCGGCCACAATCCGGGAATTTCACCCAAGACCCATGTATCCCTTGCAAGTTTTACGTATACCTATGGCCTGAATGCTTGGTTCGTAGAAGAACGTTGAGCACTACTTCATTAACCTTTATTTGGCCATTTTCGCAAATAAAATGTTTGACACAAGTTTTAAAACAGATAAAGTATTCACCTTTATAATAGGAGAGAGCCTCTAAAGTTAAAAGCTTAACGTCTAGCTTCTTAACTTGATTTCTCTAGTGTTTCGACCTTTCTACGAGCGTTTCTTCTTAATCCGAGCACTACGAGGAGTGGGAATTGAACCGGGATC
Organism: Smallanthus sonchifolius; assembly: GCA_023525975.1. Lineage (NCBI taxonomy): Eukaryota > Viridiplantae > Streptophyta > Magnoliopsida > Asterales > Asteraceae > Smallanthus > Smallanthus sonchifolius. The sequence continues at coordinate 74,118,244 of CM042027.1, read as the reverse complement.
ATCGGGAGTTGCCTATGGAGTCTCTAGAACACAATGTGGGAGTTGAGTTGAGTTCGTGTTTTGGGATGAGAAACTGACTGAGATCGAAAGGCTATTTATAGGCTGAATAGTCGACCCGTAGCGGACCACTACTCAAGCGAGTGGCGGTCCGCCACTGCCCTATTTGACGTCAGCCCTAAATGTCAGCTTCTGATTGGACCGATCATAGTTTTGCGGCTGGCGGACCGTTACCGTGGGGCGTAGCGGTCCTCCACCCTGATACGTGGCGAATTCTGAGAGTTTTGCGGCTGGCGGACCGTCACGAGTACGCGTGTCACAAACTTCGACCATCAGTCACTATACACGTGGATTAATCGAATTTATTACTTAACCGACAAGTAGCAGACCGTTATGAGTAACCTTAGCGGTCCGCTAAGGTCTTAATTTCCATATTTTTCAATTTGAACCCTGAACTTTAAGATGATTATGCTTATAGTCCCTAGGGTTTTCCTTTTGTCAAATCTCTGACATTTTTGTGGCAGGTGTTATATCCTCCCCACCTTGTTTTAAACGCGTCCTCGAGTTTACACAAACAGGTGTGGATATTTGTTTTTCATTTCAGACTCCAGTTTCCACGTGTACTCAGGTCCACATCTGGAGTTCCATTTCACTTTCACGATTATCATTTTCTTTCTTTTCAATCTCTTTTCCTGTCGGTCCTCGATTTGCAAAGGTTGCTCCATAAATTTTAACTTTTCATCTACCTCTACGTCTTGTAGTGGCATTACCACAGATTCATCTGCCAAACAATTGCGTAGATTTGACACATGGAATACATCGTGTACTCCATTCATTTCATCTGGTAGTTCGAGTTGATAGGCTACATGCCCAACTCTTTTCAGGACTTTGAATGGTCCTACGAACTAGGACTTAATTTCACTTAATTTCCCTTTCTTTCCAAATCTTACAACGCCTTTCCACGGTGAAACTTTCAACAACATGTTATCACCGACGTTAAATTCTAACGGCTTTCGTCTCTTATCAGCATAACGCTTTTGACGATCACGAGCTGCTTTCAATCCATCTTTTATTTGGATAACTTTCTCAGTTGTTTCCAGGACTATTTTAGGTCCGGATAATTGATTCTCTCCTATTTCAGACCAATAGATTGGAGTTCGACATTTACGACCGTATAAGGCTTCAAAAGGAGCGGCATGTATACTCGTATGATAACTGTTATTATAGGAGAACTTCATTAGAGGTAAGTGGTCATCCCAACTTCCTCCAAGGTCAATGACACAAGCTCTTAACATATCTTCAAGAGTTTGAATTATTATTTCGCTCTGCCGTCCGTCTGAGGATGGTAGGCAGTGCTAAGATTTAATTTGGTACCAAGAGCTTTCTAGAAACTTTGCCAAAATCGAGAAGTAAATCTACTATCTCTATCTGACACGATAGATAGTGGCACGCCGTGTAATGTTACGATTTCATTAACGTATAATTGTGTCAACTTATTCATACTGAATGTTTCTTTCATAGGAAGAAAATGAGCAGACTTAGTAAGTCTGTCAATGATAACCCAGATAGTATCATTCCCTAGACTCGTTCGGGGAAGTTTCATGATAAAGTCCATGGTTATCATTTCCCATTTCCAGACTGGAATTTCAAGTTGCTGTAACAAGCCAGACGCCTTTTGATGTTCAGATTTAACTTGAGAACAGGTCAAACACTTTGCAACATAGATAGCGATATGTTTCTTCATTCCTATCCACCAGTAATTGGCTTTTAGGTTTTTGTACATTTTATCGCTTCCAAGATGCATTGTGTATTTAGATTTATAGGCTTCCTCAAGAATTTCCTCATGAGTATTCTCATAGATGGGAACCCAGATTCTTTTATTCATTCTAAGAATTCCGTCTTATCCTTTGATCAACTTCTCAATCATGCCTCCCAATCCTTCCTTCTCAAGGTTGGGTTCTTGCAAAGCAAGTCTCTGAGATTCTTTAATACGAGTGATAAGATAGATTTGGAGATCGAGTCTTAAAGCACGAACTCGTTTAGGTTTCTCATGTTCCTTCCTGCTTAGAGCATCAGCTACGTCATTGGCTTTTCCTTCATGATAACAGATTTCACATCCAATTTCATAATTATTCAGGACTTCCATCCAACGTCTTTACCTCATATTCAGTTCCTTCTGACTGAATATATACTTCAAGCTTTTATGATCAGTGAATATAGTGAACTTGACTCCATATAGATAGTGTCTCCATAATTTCAGGGCGAAGATTATGGCACCCAGTTCTAAATCATGAGTCGTATAATTCTTTTCATGAGTTTTCAGTTAACGAGAAGCATAAGCAATAACCTTGCTTCCTTGCATTAACACATAACCAAAGCCGGTGTGTGAAGCATCACAGTAAACTGAAAAGCCTTTATTTTCATCTGGCAAAGCCAGGATGGGTGCTTGTGTTAGTTTCTGTTTTAAAGTTTCGAATGCTTCAGATTGTTTAGGACCCCATTCACACTTGACTGACTTGCAGGTCAGAGAAGTTGATGGTACTGCGATTCGAGAGAAATCTTGGATAAATCTTCGATAGTAACCAGTTAAACCAAGGAAACTACGGACTTCAGTTGGTGACTTCGGGATTTCCCATTTACATATGGCTTCAATTCTGACAGGGTCAACTTGAATACCATTGGCATTGATCACATGACCAAGGAATTGAACTTCGGATAACCATTATTCACATTTTGAGAACTTAGCGTATAACTTTTCTGTTCTCAGAATTTCAAGTAGGATTTTCAAATGATTTGCATAATATTCTTTACTTTTGGAATAGATAAGAATATCGTCGATGAATACGATAACGAATTTGTCCAAGTAAGGTTTACAGACTCGATTCATCATATCCATGAATATTGCTGCGCATTAGTAAGTCCGAACGGCATTACCGTGAACTCATAATGACCATATCGAGTTCTGAAAGCAGTTTTAGGAATATCTTTTTCCTGAACTTTCAATTAATGGTAACCAAAACGAAGATCTATCTTAGAAAAACAACGAGCTCCTTGGAGTTGATCAAAAAGATCATCGATTCGGGGGAGTGGATAACGATTCTTTATCGTAACCTTGTTTAGTTCACGATAATCAATACACATGCTCATTGATCCATCCTTCTTTTTAACAAATAATACTAGAGCTCCCCAAGGTGATGAGTTTGGTCTTATAAATCATTTCTCCAGTAATTCATCCAATTGTTTCTTCAATTCTGCCATTTCATTTGGAGCTAATCTGTATGCGGCCTTAGCAATAGGTGTCGTACCGGGTACCAAGATTTATTATGAACTCCACTTTTCTCTCAGGTGGAATCGCAGGCAGTTCATTAGGAAAGACATCAGGAAATTCAGCCACAACCGGCACATCTTCAATCTTCGTTTTAGTGTCGGTAGTTACAGATACAAGGTATACTAAGCAACCTTTTCTGAGGTATTTTGTGGCTTTCAACACAGAAATTATTCCAACAGAGTTGGATTATTTATCGCCATTGATAGTAAGAATATTGCCTTTTGGTGAACAAAATTCTATAGCCTTTTTATCACATAGGATACGGGCTTGGTTAGAGGCTAACCAATCCATTCCTAAGACAATGTCAAAACCTGCCAAAGTCATTAGCAATAATTTTGCAGATATAACATGTCCTGATATTGTGATGTGGCAATCGTTCAGGATTTCAGAGATTTGGACTAGGTCACCATTGGAGGTTTCCACCACATATTTCTTGTCTAATTTAGCTAGATTTTTATTTAATAGTCTACAAAATCTATGATCTATAAAACTTTGGTTTGAACCAGAGTCAAATAAAACTCGAGCATAAATATCATCAACAAGAAATGTACCCGTAATGACATCATGCATACCTGCTGCTTCGTGAGTGTTAAGAACGAATGCCCGCGCATTCTTCTTCACTCCATCTGCAGGTTTGGGACCTGTCCCGTCTATCTTCTTTTGCTTCGGACAATTGATTTTGATGTGACAAGCTTCGCCACATCCAAAGCAGGTAATGGATTTCTTTTTATAACAGTCTTCTGCTTTGTGTCCATACATCTTACAATAATTGCAGAAAATTCCAGCACGACATTTTCCCAAGTGCCTCCTTCTGCACTTTGGACACTCAGGGATAGAAGAGTTGTTGTTTCGAGGAGAAAAATTGGATTTCTTGGATCCACTTAGGCCTTGCCCAACTATCTCCTTCTTCTTCTTTCCCTCTTCCTGATTCCTTATCATGCTTGTAGTTAATGATGCCCCCAGGTCCATGGCATCATCAAGATTTTCACAATTCGTGACATTCACCATGCGTGGATTTCACTAATCAAACCCCAAATATAACGTTTTATTAGATTTGATTCAGGGGTTGCAAGATGAAGAACTATGCGAGCATACTCTAGGAGTTTGTGGCATACTCCTGATGGTTCGTTCCGATCATCCTTAAACTTAAAAAATTCCCTTCAATCTGTTCCCGTTCATTCTGGGGAACATACTTTTTCTCAACTCTTGCCCTAAAGGCATTCCAGCCCATTGCATAGGCTGTATCTATGCCCTTGGCAGCAATAATATTGTTCCACCACTCCAAAGCTTGAACTTTGAATAAATTTGAGGCATACAAAACCTTGTCCTCCTCAGCACATTTGCTGATAGCCAAAACCGACTTAGTCTTCTCAATCCACCTCAATGTGGCTATTCCACCTTCCTTTCCAGAGAAATTGTATGGCTTACAATCCTGGAACATCTTATAGGTACAACCTACTATCTTCTTCTTCTTTGCTATATGACCATAGTTATTACCCATACACTCGTCCTCCGAAGAGTTATGGTAATATTCTTCTCTTTCGGTCTTTTTTGATTTGTGGGAAACAGAACCCTTTGGTTCAAGAGTAACAGGTGACCGGTCCCTTCGAAGATAGTTTCCCAAAAATCTGCGTCCAAAAACGCACCTGGCGTAAGCTTATGCTGGGGTGGCGTAAGCTTACATCGCACCCCTGAAACCTGCTGTGAAGAAAATGGTTAGGCGTAGGCCTACGCTGGACGGCGTAAGCTTACGCTGGGTGGCGTAGGCTTATGCTGGATCCTTAGTTTTTGCCCCGTTTTCTCCGTCTCCCTTCCGACTCTTGCATCTCTCGCATAATATCTTCTAAAATCATACTTTTAGCCTCCAACACTTGCACATGCATAGCTACACAAAACCTTTGTATTCCACATGTATTTTTGCATAAATATAACATGTTGCACCCTTTAATGCACAAAACTTTGGTCGCTTATCAACAGGTTTCGATTGGGTCACTGTTCGAGTTTGACGTGAATGAAAAGATTGAGAAATTGAAGGTTGAACATAAATTTGATCAACTTGTCTCTTTTCAAGCTCAGTAAAAATCATTGGGAGAGAATCCTTGATTCCTTCCGTGATCATCTTTTAGAGTTTCTTTCGGGATTCATTATTTTCTGTAGCATTATCCATCACTGCTTGTTTTTTCTTACCCCTCATGTTTTGAGAATGTCTAGTTTGTTTCGACATTCTATCAAAAGTCAATACTTGAATTAAAACATAACTTTTTATTGATAGCATATTTACAAGAAGAAAATACATATAAAAATTATTATAATTTTCTAAAATTCTTCTCTTCAAGGGCTTGAACTAGAAGGGCATTCCGTGCTTCTATTTCAGCCTTTTCTTTTTCCAATTCAGCTATCCGGTTTAATAGCATTTGTTCCCTCTCAATTCCTGACGCATTCTCATTTATATGTGGGGCAGGAATAGGAATCGTCTCATAATATGGAACATAAGGTATATTGGAATCAGGGTGTTCTTCTTCTTCAGGATCATATTTATTTTCATAAGGAATATTGTCATATCTCTCATGAAAATTTTGCGGATAAACAAGAATGATATTATAGCTTCTAGCAGTCGGAGCATAATGAAAACTTATAGAAGGATTATAGGGAACAATAGGGTTTCCTATGTCTCCGAGGCTTCTGAAAGTAGAACTTTCAGTTTCCTCATTAAGTTCTATAGTTGTTTCATTCGTTTTACGATCAAAGTAACTAGCAGAAGCGAATTTACAAAGAAAACTAGGAACTTTGCCCTTTCCAACCATTCTGAAAATTAAAAAACAAAAGATACTTTATTATCATAAAATATATTACAATAGAAGTAAAATACAACAAAACTTTAATCTTTCATCAGCTCCTTCCCCAAGGTCTTCAGATCCTTTCCATACTCATATACCTATTTCCCATAAAACTGGGTTCTTTTCTTATACATGATTTTTTTCTTTGTTATCTCGTCTGTTTGGCGTAACGAACGATCTAAACATTCGATATGGGAAAAAGGCATAGTGTACTTATAACCATATTTAGGAGGAGGATCACGAATACCTATTAACACGTCATTATAAGCATGATGACATTCTGGTGGTGATTGAAAGTAAGCTTGGTAAGGATCAACATATGGATCATATGTGACTGGGGATCCAGAGTTATAGGATTGATAATCCGAACTGTTTGAAATGGGGTTATTGAAAGGATAATCATTAGGGTTTTCAGAAGCAGATTGATATTGGGGATCTTCAGAAGGATCTTCTTCAGACGATTGAATCTGACTGGATTGTGCCTTATTTCCTTGCACAGGTTGAGTAGCAGTATTCCAGTTGCTAAAGTCTGATCGAGCATCCATCCACTGGTTGGAAGAGTTTTAGGATTATGGGTGATATTCAGGAGAGTGAGGAAGTACAGCAGATGGGTCGTCATTATAGTATGGTGAACAGATAGGATTCTGTTGTGAATCTAATTGATGATATTCCGGAGATTATTGCTTAATAGGACGATTAGGATCGTAATACGGAACAATATTTCCTCCAGACATATGCAATCTTATCATATTAGTACTTGTCTCGTGCAAGACTTAGATACTAAAACCAGTATCTTAATTTTAACTAAAGTTCTACAAGGATAATTATCTTTCCAAAGTAGTACCTCCAACATATATGTTCGTAGGTAAGAGCGACGGGTCTAGGAGAGATTTATACATCACTCTTTCCTTAGACAGAACACTTCCATTTGTCAGATACCTACATATTGGTCAGAAGGTCACCTTGTTTTCTTATCTTAAAAGCATTAACGGTTGAAGCTTAGATACTAGATCTAAGTATCTGATTTGCTAAAACCTGTGGCTCTGATACCAACCTGTCACACCACTCCTCAGGCACCCCTTGGACGTGTGCGAACCCAATTGGTATCTTGCTTCTTTGATCTCAGAGTTTTTGTAAAACACAGTAGAAATCTTTTTCAAATGATCGTTTCATCATTTATCTCAACCTCAAGGGTTGTAATTGTAAATACCAAAACTCAGTTGGAAAACAAAAGCCTTGTATTTACTTTATAAACACATGGTTTCAATACCCTTCTCATTTGATTACAAAACGTTGTTTGAAATCAAATACATGATGAGTCACCGGAAAAAGTTCCAACACGGGGTTGATCAGTTCCCTGGTCCCATCTCCTTTATTTGGGATTTCCCTTTACACGAGGCCTGAGAATCCTACGTGCATTCCATCCTTTTTCCTGGGTCAGATCTCATGTCTACCCATACTCCCATCTCATCATATTTTAATCATTACCTGGAAAACATTTTGAAAATAAAACGTCAGCGCGAACGCCGGTGAATACAATATCTTGACATAAAATCATTTTGACACAAACAAGTATTAATTTCATAATGACAACTTCATGTTCAATCTACATACTCAGCAGGCCCGTCCTGTTCAATCGCACCACATTATACACTAGCGTCATAGCTTATAACAGCGGATAGGTCTACGCCTCCGGATTTGTTATAAGATAAGCACCGGCCACAATCCGGGAATTTCACCCGAGACCCGTGTATCCCTTGCAAGTTTTACGTAAACATATGGCCTGAATGCTTGGTTCGTAGAAGAACATTGGGCATTACTTCATTAACCTTTATTTGGCCATTTTCGCAAATAAAATGTTTGACACAAGTTTTAAAACAGATAAAGTATTCACCTTTATAATAGGAGAGAGCCTCTAAAGTTAAAAGCTTAACGTCTAGCTTCTTAACTTGATTTCTCTAGTGTTTCGACCTTTCTACGAGCGTTTCTTTTTAATCCGAGCACTACGAGGAGTGGGAATCGAACCGGGATCATCGGGAGTCGCCTATGGAGTCTCTAGAACACAATGTGGGAGTTGAGTTCGTGTTTTGGGATGAGAAACTGACTGAGATCGAAAGGCTATTTATAGGATGAATAGTCGACCCGTAGCGGACCGCTACTCAAGCGGGTGGCGGTCCGCCACTGCCCTATTTGACGTCAGCCCTAAATGTCAGCTTCTGATTGGACCGATCATAGTTTTGCGGCTGGCGGACCGTTACCGTGGGGCATAGCGGTCCGCCACCCTGATACGTGGCGAATTCTGAGAGTTTTGCGGCTGGCGGACCGTTACCAGCTGGCATGGCGATCTGTCACGAGTACGCGTGTCACAAACTTCGACCATTAGTCACTATACACGTGGCTTAACCGGATTTATTACTTAACCGACAAGTAACGGACCGTTACCCTATATGGTGGCGGTCCGCCACCCAAACCAACACTTATAGCGGACCGTTATGGGTAACCTTAGCGGTCCGCTAGGGTCTTAATTTCCATATTTTTCAATTTGAACCCTGAACTTTAAGATGACTATGCTTATAGTCCCTAGGGTTTTCATTTTGTCAAATCTCGAACATTTTTGTGGCAGGTGTTACAACATTTTCATTACTTGCCTGGTGGCCTGTTGCATCTAGTTGAACGTCTTTGTTTGGGTTAGACTGAACCTGGCGGCCCAGTTTTCGTCTTTGGGAGAGCTGCTAAACTTCCAGTCTACTCAACCCGGATCAAAGAAATGGGAAAAATTGATTCTTGCGGTTTCTTTTGCCACAAATTGGAGACTATGGATTTGTCATAATGATAGAAGAATTCAATGGGAACTTTATCCCGGTCCAAAAGATGATGGAGTTGATAAAGGAAGATTCATTCTTATGGATCAAATTTAGGGTTAATTGTAACTCCCTAGTTTAGGAGAAATGGATAGATTTTGATACTTCTTATATTTTGTAATTTGTTTTCCCAACTTTTTGTTGGGGCCTATATGTCTATATATATAGTCGTTGTCGTTCAAAAAAAAGTGTTTCCATTAGGGTGGAGGGGGCACCCACCCTTCTATGCCATGCCACAATGTGTCACACACCCACAAATGAGATAATGATCATTTCATGCCACATCATGTCAAATTGGAGGGGACACCAATGCCACACCTTTTTTTAACTAAAAAACAAAAAAAAGCTCAATTTAAATAAAACTAATTCATAAATAAAAAAACTACAAATAGAATAAAAATAACTAAAAAATACATAAATAATAATAATAAAAATAATAATAAACTAGTCTTCGTCGTCCGAAACTGTGATATCCAAATGTTGGTCTATGTGTTCGACACTATCAAATCTAAGCCTAAAATGTGCATTTTTTAAGTGTCATGAAACTTGGTTTAATCCTCCTATTAAACCCCTCTTGAAACCATTCAAAATTGGCATGTATATCATTAACAATCGTTATAAATAAATCTTGCGATATCCAAAACCTATTTCTAAACATATCTTCTTTGTATTTTGGGCTTGCGGCAAAATACTCATTCACAAGAACCCTTTGAGCCTATACACGATCACGTAATAGAACCCGCTTTTTTAAGTTTTCCATCTCCTCTTCTTCATTGGCGTGAAGGGTAAAAAATTCAAGCCCGACAGTGTCGGAACTAGTCAAAGAAGAATCGGAAGAGGGAATAATGAGATTGTGATTTATTTAAAAAAAAAAAACTAAAAACTCAACATCATCCTTGGAAAAAAAAGTCGATAGCAAGACCACGGAAAATGTACTAAAAAAACCCTAACAATAAATCTTGCAAATCCACATCATGAACACGAAATATGGGATAATAATTCTCAAAAAAAAAAAAAAATTTCCATGTAGTCAACAAAAAATGGGAGGAGCCTTGTAATAACGTCAATAAAAGAGTATATTCAAACCCAGTTAGGAAGTCAGTTATCAACAAAATTACAGATTATTAAAAAACCGTTTAGGAGAAATTTAGGAGAAGTTAAATCTCCAAAGTGACTCATGGATTCTGGGTAACACAATATAAAACGAAGAATTCTCGAGTTCTAAGAACACGAAGAATATATATTTCATTTAAAATAAACATGAACAGAAAAACACAAATTCATATCGTCTTAGTCAAAGAAACGTTACATGACCAATTAACAATAGGACGAAAAGCAATAGACGAGCCAACAAAAAGGGACCTATTAAGAGCAAGGAGAGTTTACGAACACACTCAATTTGAGAGAAGAAAAATGCACCAAAAATGGAAAGTAAGTCATTGCAAAACATAATCAAAAGAAAATAAACCCACATCACAAAAAAAGGATGACAAAGTTGGAACGTAAAAATCGCATAGAACAACCGCCACGATTGGCGGATCCAGAGTTTTTCTTGAGCGGGTGCAAAAAATGGGTTGACTCAAATCAAATAGGGTCAAAATTGGGTCCGCTAAAAACAAGTCGGGTCAAAAATGGGTTTACTATAGAAAGAACAAGTCGTTTAAAACGAGTTAGATAAAAAACACTTCATACTTATTTACTCAAAAACTGGTTGAATATAAGTTGGGTTTACTCAATTTAATTAAATTTTGATTGATAAAATATTATTATAATTTTGGTTGACTATAAGTCGGATAGATGTTAATTTTATGATTTTTTTTTTTAAATTTGAATAAAACTTATTTTATAACTTAAAGGGAATGTGTTTAAAATAAATTAAAGGGAATTAATGTTAATTGTTAAACTTTTAATGTTTAAATTTATGATTGTGTTTTCCATACAAATTTCTCTTTAAATTTAGTTCTTCTTAATTAATTGTCAATATCATCTTCTCTCTCTACTTTAAAACTTCATCTTCTTCATCAAACTAATATTCTCCATTAAAACTTACATGAAGGTTTTCATAGCAACATTTCTTCATAGCAAATAATCATTAACTTATTCAGTTTTTTTGTATCTCTCTCAATCATTCGGATGTAACAGGTGCCTCCCAAGTATCTTCGAATGGACACGCTTAGAAAAACTGAAAGTTTTCTACTCCTGAAATGAATATCAATGAGTGCCTCAACCCCGCTGGAACATAAGTAAATCCGCCCATGACCACGAAAGAGTGCCAAAAGAGCGAAAGGAAGACAAAAGTAGAAGTATTGTGCTACATGGGAGATGAAAAACAAAAGAGGAAGTCATATGTCATGTACACGTGACAACCAAACAAAGAGAGATTATAAAATATAAGATAGGCAACTATTCATCGAGGTTTCAAAATCAGACTGAACAAGGCCTTTCGCCGTCACTACCGCCGCCAAACTGTTAGGGCACGTGTACTCTAATAAAACCATATTTGACTTCTCTAGGGACTGTCCTTGTACAAATAAAACTTGTTGGGGGGTCTTTATGTAAATATATATTTAACATGAAAAGAAAAATTGTAAAACAGTGATATTCCAGAGCAGGTGGTCTCCAACCAGAGGGTCTTCGAGCTTTCCCGCCGTTAGTCGCCGGCGACGGTAAGGGTTTACTGTTATCCGTTCACATTAATCGCTCGATTTTAATGATTTTACGCGCTTTCAGCTTTCATTTGTGGTTTTCAATCATCAATTGTTTAGGAAATTAGGGCCCGCTATCATCAATCATTTTTGTTACTTTACTCCGATTGTAACTTGCCAGCATTGTTTCAAAGAAACGATGGTCAAAGTAATTCATATTTTCTCATAATAATCATCGATGTACAGCCCTATATAAAACAAAAGAAAACCAAAAATACAAGGAAAGGAATAAATCAAGGGCTGATAATTCGGTCAATAGTTGTCAAAGATTTGGTCAATAACAACTGTAGACATATCCCAAAATATAGAGAATAACTTAAACTCCAATACTCCCTCTCAAGTTGGAGCGTGTAGGTTTCTGATGCCCAACTTGTCGAGCAAAAAACGGAGTTGTTGACTGCCCAATCCTTTCGTGAGTAGATCCGCGATTTGCATTCTAGAATCAATGCATAGGGGTTGAACTTCTTGAGACTCAACTCTTTCTCGAACAAAATAGCAATCCATTTCTACGTGCTTGGTTCGTTCATGAAATACAGGGTTGGTAGCGATGTGCCTAGCCGCTTGGTTGTCGCAGAAAAGGGGGGTTGGTCCGCTCAAGGTGACATCTAGCTCCTTGAGAAGCCACCGCATCCATAAAATTTCACTGACTGTGGAGGCCATAGACCTATATTCTGCTTCTGCAGAGGAACGTGATACCACGACCTGTTTCTTTGTTTTCCAAGAGATGGGTGCCCCTCCAAGAAGAAGGATATATCCTGTTCTAGATCTTCTAGTAAATGGGCAACCAAGCCAATCGGAGTCGCAATATGTGATGAGATTACAACCACCATCCCGAGGCAAAAGAATGCCTTGTCCAGCCGTTCCCTTCAGGTAGCGCAATACCCGGTGTGCCGCGTCCATGTGACTTTGTCTTGGGTCAGCCACAAATTGACTTAGTACGTTTACAGAATAGGCAATGTCGGGTCTAGTGGCTTGTAGGTAGAGCAACCTTCCTACCAAGCGGCGATACCGATTAGCATCAACTTTTACTTCTTCACTTCTTTTATCCAACTTTAGGTTCTGCTCAAAAGGAGATGGGCTTGGCTTGCATCCTTGTAACCCACAATCTTCGAGAATATCTAGAATATACTTTCTTTGGCTTAGAACTAGACCCTCACGTGTACGGGCAACTTCTATACCAAGAAAGTACTTTAGAGTACCCAAGTCTTTGATGCTGAAACGTTTGTCAAGTTCATCTTTAGTGTGTTGAATTTTGGCCACGTCATTTCCTACCATAATAACGTCGTCCACATAGATGAGGGCTGCCACAAAACACTTATCCTCTTTAAAAATGAAGAGTGAGTAATCTGCCTTGCACTGCTTGAAACCGAGTTCGAGAAGGGATGAGGTGAACTTTTGGTACCAATTGCGAGATGCCTGTTTTAGGCCATAGAGGGACTTATTCAACTTGCAAACCCTCGTGTCATTTTCTTTAGCGAATCCTTGTGGTAGTTTCATATAAACTTCCTCGTTAAGATCTCCATGCAAAAAGGCATTATTAACATCAAGTTGATTAATAACCCAATTTTTCTTGACAGCTACGGCTAGAAGTGTTCTAACCGTTACCAATTTTGCGACTGGCGCGAACGTGTCATGATAATCAACTCCCTCCATCTGTGTGAACCCCTTTGCAACGATACGAGCCTTGAATCGTTCAACATCTCCATTCGGTTTATATTTTATTTTATAAACCCATTTTGAATCGACGACACGTTTCCCTTTTGGAAGGTCAACTAACGTCCACGTGCCGTTTTCTTCAAGAGCCTGTATCTCCTTCTTCATAGCCTCTTTCCATCTTTCATCCTGTACAGCTTGATTAAAATATCTAGGCTCATTATTAGAAGTAATGGCCGCCAAAAAGACTTTGTGAGACTTAGAAAACTTTTCGTATGAAACGAAATTGGACAAGGGATGTACCGTCGATGCTTGACTTGGTGCGGGTTTTGCATGGTCAACCGATGGGGGAAGCTTTACTTGATAGTCGCTTAAGTGGGTTGGCTGTGATCTGGTTCTTTTAGTTCCGATAGGCTCAGAATTTTGTGACTCGGCCTCATTGTTCTCGGCAGCTTCTTCTAGCGGAAGTGGGCCTGTTTCTTCAATATTTGAAGTCTGACCCAGGTCATTCATTTCGGTAGTCTCCTGGCCCATGGTATCGTTATTAGGCAGATTTGGCTCATCATTAGTGGGCTGATTTACCTCATCATTTTTAGCTGGCTCTTCATTTTCGTTGGACTCATTAAATGTAGACATTCTTGGATTCTGACTTTCATCACATATTGGTTTGTTTAAGGGATCAAGGGCATCTACTTCTTCATAAATTAATTTGTCACTCTTGAAGGGGAAATTTCCTTCATAAAATCTTGTGTCCCTAGAAATTATAATTTTACGGGTTTCGATGTCAAGAATTTTATGACCTTTTGTTCCTTGAGGGTAGCCCACGAACACTCCGGGCCTCCCTCTTTCTTCAAACTTGTCCCCTTTGGTGTCGGTGTTTCGATAGAGTGCCAAACAACCAAAAACCCGCATATCGTCATAATCGGGTTTCCGATTGTATAACAACTCAAAAGGGGTTTTGTCATCAATAACTTTTGATGGCAATCGGTTAATGGTGTAGGTGGCCGTCAAGATGCATTCACCCCAAAACCTCTTAGGTAAGTTAGCTTCAAATCTTAGTGATCGAGCAACTTCGAGTAAGTGTCGGTGTTTTCGCTCAACAACACCATTTTGTTGGGGTGTGTGAGGGCAAGTAGTTTCAAGTAAAATCCCTCGCTCATCATAAAAATTAATCATATCGTTCGATGTGAACTCCCCTCCGTTGTCACATCTAATTCTCTTGACGGGCCTTTCAAATTGAGTTTTTACCATATTGCAAAAAAACTTTAAACACTTACTTGCTTCATGTTTGAATTTTAGGAGAAAACCCATGTGGCCCTACTATAATCATCTACAATAGTTAAGAAATAATTTGCCCTTGAGAAAGACGGGGTACGATACTTACCCCAGATATCATAATGCACCAAATCAAAACAAGCATTTGTTTTTATGGAACTCCTTGAAAAGGGAAGCCTAGTATGTTTGGCCTTAGAACAAGAGTCACACAGTTTGTTTAAAGTAATACCTTTAAGAAAATCAATTGCAACAAGCTTATCTTCAGAAGCATGTCCCAACCTTTTATGCCATATGTTCCCAGTACTCATCATCATAGCTCTTCTCACACTATTGACCAACCCCATTCGGTATAGACCTTTCCTACATTTACCCGCACCAATTAAGCTCCTCGTGTGAAGCTTCTGCATGACACAAAAGTCAGGAAAAAACGTAACGGCGCATTGGAGATCATTAGCCAATCGGCTCACAGATAAGAGATTACAATAAAACTCGGGAATGTAAAGAACCCCCTTTAATTTTGCACCTCCTTCTAGATTGCATTCACCTCTTCCCTTTACAGGAATTGCACTTCCATCGGGAATTATAACTGGTACTTCATTAGGACAAACAATTTTGTTATTAAGAATTGTTTCATCATGAGTTATATGTTCTGTGGCACCTGAGTCCACAACCCATTCATCATCCCAATCCCCTTTACCTGCCATATTTGCCAACCGAAATGTGTCTCATTTGGGATCATTCTTGGCAAAGAATTTTAAGAATAATTGGCACTGTTCTTTTGTCAAACCTGGTATAGGACTTGTATCAGTCTCAACATGAGCTACCTTTAGTTTTCCTTCTCTGTCGTTCTTGAACGCAGCGGTTTCGGTGGGCGTCTTTTTCTCACCCGACATCACTCTCTGTCGTTCTTCTTTAGTGATTAGGTGGTATATATCTGGCGTGTTTTCATCTGTTTTATCGGCGGCCATGGTGATGGTCGTCGATTAGGTTTTTGTTTTATGTTTGAACCGCTCTGATACGATCAAAGAAACGATGGTCGAAGTAATTCATATTTTCTCATAATAATCATCGATGTACAGCCCTATATAAAACAAAAGAAAACCAAAAATACAAGGAAAGGAATAAATCAAGGGCTGATAATTCGGTTAATAGTTGGCAAAGATTTGGTCAATAACAACTGTAGACATATCCCAAAATATAGAGAATAACTTAAACTCCAATATTGTTCGTATACGATTAACAGATTAATCGATTTTCGCTAAGATTTAGTCATGCTTGTTGATATATTCGGGTTGTGTTGATGTGTTACTGTTGAAATCAGTGTAAATGTTTTACTAGTGGTCTGAATAGTTTGCACAGTGTTCTTAGAAACCGGACAGATCGGTCATAGAACCAGTCGGATTATGCCTATTTCAACTGTTTTTCGTTTACTTCAGGATAGGATTTTCAAATTTTTATTTTTTTTCAAAATCTCAATTTTTGATTAATTTATAATTTCAAGTTACATATTTATTTATTTAAGTTTTCATATGTCATTAAAATTATAAATTGACATCAAAACACAAAGTATTTTTAGATTTTGTATTTATATTCTTACTAACTCATTTAGCAACGTCGACCAAACACACCCCTGAACTTTGGCATATTGTCAAAAGTAACCCTTTAACTTTCTAAATTATTATTTTAACCCCCTCAAGTTTTTAAAGTTACTTTTCACCAATCAAAACTTACCCCTAACTTTGTTAAACTGACAAAACTAACCCATTAACATTATAAAATATAACTTTAACATCTTAGGTTTCTATAGTTTATAGTTTACCCTATGTAGTATACATAATCTAATTTTTTTCTCAATAACTTTCGTTCATTAGTTTTAAAAAAATAATAATAATTTGTGACCGTGTTTAGTTTTTTTCTGGCATCCCGGTATAAATTCATAAACACTCAAAATGTAATGTCGGCGTCGAATCATATTTTTTTTTCTTTTTCATATATCATCATTTTCATATTTTCAAATAATAACCCTCAACTTTTTAAAAAACCTAAATATACCTCTACAAATAAATATTTTGTTTTTTTGTTTAATATTTTTTTCTTTGCGTCCCGGTATAAATTTTAAAAGTTGTATATAAGATAATAAGGTTTATGATAAAACAATATCGTTTGTCATGTTTTGAAATTCATAGTGGTAATGAAACATACATATTTTGAAATTAGGATAATAATCGAAACGTTTTTAGCGAACAATAAAGCATATATATACACACACACACGTACTTTTATTTGCAAAAGTTAAGAATCATGAATCTCTAGAAAAAGAAATCTACAAAAAGTGGTGGGTTTATAACATGATAAATAATAATTTCTAAGTATATAAATGTGTGTGAGAGTAGAAGCAAAACAAGGGAATAAAAAAAATGGAGCAGAGGCCGGGTTTAGAACCCGCAACGTCTGCTGTGGGAGAAAAGGTTCCTAACCGGTTGGTATAGGGGCATTGTTTGTTAACTAAACAGGACTAAACGGTTTTTACTAAGCCATTCGCTGTCCTTTTTCTTCCTCAAACCAAAACACAGACGTATGTTTCCAGAACCCTAAAGGCCAAAACGATTTTTAAACACAAAGCAGGAATGATGCGATTTGAAAGGGAGGTAAATGTATACCTGAAGTAAACGATTCGGAATAGAAGAAGCTAGCACAGACGACTATTGGAGAGGCTCTCCCCCTTAGCTGCGTCGATTGAACCGAGATAGGAGAAAGCAAAAGAAAATCAAATTTGTGAAACATCTTGAGTTGTAAACGCGTTTTACAGTTAAAACCGAGGGAGATTCGTGGGATTAGAAGCTTGATTTCAGTAATTAAGCAATCTCATACCATTTACGTGACCTACCAAAATTGTTTTCCAATCCTTACGATTTCGTTCTTAATTTCTCGCATTGAAGCTTGATACTCATTCAATACACTGTCTTGAATGATTGGGATTCAAAAGAAATGAGTTGTGATTGCTGATTCAACATATTTAAAAGAATGGAAATGGGTTTTGACTTTTTAGAAGTCAAAACTAAGCCTTGGGTGTCCATAGTTCAAAATTAGGGGGGGGGGGGGGGGTTATGGAGGGTTTATTTGAATAAAAAATGTTTAAGACTCAATTCCTTTGATAATTTATTATTATAAAATTAAAAAAATATATTTATAAAATTCATAAAACCTAAACATAATTTGTTTTATTTTCATTACTTTATAAAAATTCTATTTTTATGAAATTATATTATGTAATAATGATTTATTCAATATAATCAAATATATATTCTTACATTTATATTTGTAAATAACTATGTGTATAGATTTAAAAAATGTAAAATCATGGTTTAAAAACTCATATGTTTTATTTTGGTTGTAACAAAATATTTGCTTATATATAATTGTACATATATGTGTTATGTATAATAAGGAAATAGTATGTAATGCAAGGTTCGAAAATTTAAATTGATGTATGTTAAAATGATAATTACTGTGACATATTATGTTTGAACAAGTATGTGATTTCAAGTGTTTATTATTGTACCTAATAAAATGAACAAAGAAAAAATATGGCTTGAAAATCATAGATGTTTCACTAGTGGTTCCACTCGAGGAGTTGGAAATCAATGAACAGTTGCGTTTTATCGAAGAACTGGTCGAAATCATGGACCGAGTGGTCAAAATAATCAAGCATAGCAAAATCCCAATTGTTAGAGTTCGCTGGAACTCGAAGAGTGGACCGGAGTTCATATGGGAACACGAGGATCAGATGATGCGAAAGTATCCTCAGCTTTTCAAACAGTCAACGGCAAACACAGAAGGTACTAGTTAAATTTCGAGATGAAATTTCTTTCAACAAGGGGATGATGTGACAACTCAAACTTTTTGTTTCAGATCCATTCTAGCTTTCAATTTCTCAAGCATTTGTTTACTAAAAAATCAGAACGGTCATCTTCATTCATGTCTTTTCTTGTAAACATCCATTGTATCTTTAATAAAACACAAGACAGTGTTTTAAAAAACTTGGATATAACAACTATTTTACAGATTAAGTAAATATATTTAGTCTTCTCTTACAAATGACACGTGGCTAAAATATAGTCTATGAGGTGAGTCCGGACTGCGCATTTTTCTTCCTCGTTTAGGACAGCTGCCCAACAGTCAATTACGTTCCCATATAATTTTGTATTCTCTTTTAAAGTTCTTAGAATGAATGTTTGAGAACGTGGTCCATATTTAGTATCGAAAATTTCAAACCTGCAAATATATATATGATGATGTTTTCATATAACCAGACACAGCTTACTTCTTACTTCAGTGTAAAAACTTTTTTTTACTTCACTACTTTTTTTATTTTAAAAAAGAAAACCTAACATGCTATTTTTCGTACTTTAGACATGCTACATAGTTTAAAACAGTAAAAAAATTAAATAAACGTGCAGATGCAAAATTCTTACTTCACTGTAATTTATCACCTCAGTGTAATTACTTTATGTATTGTCTTATAGTTTTTTTTTAAATAAAAACAAAGCGCCTCTTTTAGTCACGTTTACACGTTTGCAAAATAATATAATTTCTAACAATAATACAAAAAAAACTTAGTTGTCTGATTCTCTGAACAACATGTCCCAGACAGCCTCCTCCTTTTTTGTAACCTTTATATTCATCTCTACCTCTCGTTTCAAAAACGGTGATTTACAATCTTTTGAGGGCATTTTTTTCGTATCGGGTTTTTTCTGATAACTTTAGTTTCATCCAACAAATCGGCTACACACGGAAAAGCCAAAAAAGAATTAATACAAACAAGTATTAGCAAAAACTTGTGGACAGGTGTTTTAAAGTTTAATATATTTTTCTATACCTATCTTCTGGACCTCTTTGTTTTTGTTACTATGATACCCTGTAATGTAAAAACAATTATCGTTTTAACAACCCAATAGTATTATAGTATTTTATTTGCTTCGAAAATATTACCTAATTTAACAAATGCATTTAACATACTGAATGCAGGCCTCTTGTTTAAATCTTCATTCTGTTTAATACCTCCCTCATCTTTCTTGTTTCCTGTCATTATATATTATATATTGAGTAAAGTCCACTTTTCAATTTCTAAAGAATCACAAAACTCTATTTTAGTGTAACTATTCAAATTGTTTTATACCAAAATCCGGCTCATCTACTTTCAGACCAATGCTATCACTTTGTCCACCAATTTCGATGATATCAACGGTCCCCTCCACGGTTTTTTGCTTTAAATTATCTTCTGTTTCTTTCACTTCACCTATGAATAAGTATATGTATATATCATTTACACTAATATATTCTTTTTAGAATTACACTAATTAAAACTACACTACAATACTGTAAATTTCGTTGATATAATTTTTTATTTAAATTACATGTAACATCCCAAAAATAATAAAACGAATAAATATAGTGAGGCTGGAGATTTAGTCGAAATATTTAAACACAAAAGCAAAAAAAACAAATGAGAAGGGTAGCGGGCTTGAGCTCGGCTTTAATGGGCCGAATGAGCCCAGGTATATAAAGAACAAAGCAGCCCCTCCTTTCCATTCCTCCCTCACTTGCACAACTTTTAGAGAGAGAAGGAGACCTCGGGTCTAGAGAGCGAAAGCTTGGGAATCAAGCTCAAAATCTCGGAGATCGATTGCCATCATCTCTGGACCATCTTACAACGAAAAGGAGGCGACGACAGGTAACCAACATGCCCAAATCTGAGTTTTTGTAACTTTCAGGGTTTCGGGTTAAAAATGAATAAAGGATAGGTTTTTAAGTATAGTATTCAAAACAAAGCATATGTTTGAACTCACGAATGAAAATGGAACGTTCTGAAAAAAAAAGTTTGAGGTTTGACTACCTCCAGTTGGGCCGACCTGATCTAGGGTCTGATTGGAGAAGAAGGTCGCGACAGACGAACTTTCTAGGTTCGCCTGGACCCCATCTAGCGAACTTATTAAGTTCGCTGACTTAGTTCGCCTAACTTACCAAGTTCACTGACTATGTTCGCCGACTCATGTTCGCGTACTAAGTTCCCCCATATATAAAAAGAGGCGAACTTACCTAAGTTCGCCTATACTTATGAAAAGTCGACCGATCGATAGGCGAACTTGTCATGTTCGCCTATACCCAAACCCTGCGAACTTACTTAAGTTCGCCTAGCCTTAAAAATAGAAATGTTAAGTGTCGTTTAGGTTCATTATCTTATACTATATGACCTGATTATACAGATTGTGTGTGACCTTAATGAGGTTCAGTGACCGGCTAGGTGTGTTCAGAAACCACTCATCAGGTGAGTTCTATGTGCCCCCTTTATGTTATGTGCAAATCATTTTAAATGTTTTGGGGCTAAAGTGTATACACTAAATGAATAAGTATTATGAACGTCAATGTGATCATACGTGATATATACATACATATATATATATATATATATATATATATATTAAATTGAATTACGAACCAGGAATGAAACGTATGTTTACAAAGAATGAAATGAATGAAAGTATGGCATAACGTAAATGAATGGAATCTTACTTTATATTATCAATATATTGCTTGTCATGAATGTATGTAAACGTTATAGACGCTTCGTGAATAACGTCTACTTCGGTAGACGGACGACCACGTGACTATTTTGGTAACCGAGACAAATACGTTCCTTCGTTAGCTAGGACATATGAAAGGAATTAATGGACGGTCGAAGCAATTGCCTTATTATATGTAGAACTGTTGCATAAATAATAGTCACGTGGGAAACGGATGCCTTAGGGCAGACGGGCGAATAAACGGACTACGACGGTAGGACGGGTTTTAGGCGGACGAACAAAGGTTTCCGGGCGGGTTTATGTTACGACGGACGGTTTCTAGGGCCGGACAGTTTATGAAACGGACTACGACGATAGTTCTTATGGTGTTTGTCTTTGTGACTCACGCAACAATTATGACGGGTTGATCACCCTTATGTGTATGACCAATGAATGTTCTCCCCAAAGTAAGTATGTATGTACATATATATATACTCAGTATGAATGTTATGTGAGAACAGTAAAGCAAAGAACATGCAAATGCACGTATTATATATATATATATATATATATATATATATATATATATATATATATAATACTTAATGATAAGATAAATGTTAGGTCTGATTGTTTTTAAACTAGAAATCACCAACATTAGCTGACTTTTATTATACATTTCAGGTAACAAAAGGAAGAGTCGTGCGAAGGCGTGATGGTTACCCGGAATGTGACTGACATCCCACTTTTATATATGTTAAGACAAATGTTATGTTTTTAATTGTTAAGACTTCCGCTGTTATGCTATGTATTAGAATGTTGTTTGTTTTCGCTACTCCTGAATGCTTTTAATTTAAATTCAATGTTTATGACTATGTTTATGAGTAAATCCAACAAGTGAGGTTACCCGGGAATGGGGACTTACAAGTTGGTATCAGAGCTAGGGGCCGGACAGGTGTGCCAGTGGGGACGCTGGGCTCCGTAAGGGGGGTGGATTGTAATATCCCATATCGGTTGAGGGGGAGAACGAAGCCTTCCTTATAAGGGGGTGGATACCTTCTCTATCAAGACGCGTTTTGCCTGGGCGAGCAACTTGTCGGGTAAAAACAAAATCGTGAGTTCCTGGATGGGCAACCCATCGGGGGCAAAGCGGATGATATCTTGATACGGTTTGCTTGGGCTGTTACAGTTGGTATCAGAGCAATAGTTTGAGAGATTCAGACATCCCTAAACGTCTAGACTCAAGCTGATTATGGGACCAACGCACGGATGTCAGTATGGGTAGCCAACGCCAACGCCAGTAGTGTAATTAAGTACTAAAGTTAATGCAGGTTGATAAGAATATGTAGGTCACGGGAGCCTCGTCGTGCAACGGAAATACATAGATTTGTCTGTGATTTGTGCTGGAACTAAGAAAACGAGACAGAGAACAAGAACAAAGACAAAAGATAAGGAAACGATACATAATCCATAACATATTAGTCATCCCGCATTACAGACTACATACCGAAGGAGTACACATCTCTCATCTAAGATCACAGTCCAGGGGTCGGGAGAGCTCATCCCGACCCGGACACCTCTCAACCTAGTTCCTGAGTTCCTCTATGTATAGGGGAAGGAACATTACCTACGTACTTGCCTAAGTATGCAGGGTTTGGTCATGTCACACCCCCAATTTCAACTAACGGAGTTTTACCGTTTGGGAAGTGACGAACCAGGATCTCAGACATTAGTTACTTTGAACGACTCTACATGGGACTCAAATGAAAATACCATTCAAATCAGAGTATCAATGCGGAAGCGTAAAGAAAGTAAATGCGCAAAATACACGCGCCCAAAACCAAAGTCCAAACGTCCCATCAAAACAAGTACAATAGGATAACTTAAGTAAATATAATTAAATCAAAATCAAGCAGTTGAATCTCATGCATGCCCTAACGTGCACCTGTGTCTTAGCTTAGCGACCTGAGAAAACATGTAAAAATATGTCAACACGAGGTTGGTGAGTCCACAGGTTTCAATATAAGTAAATAAGCGTTTACCGGATTTAAGTTCATTCAGTACGTATCTATAGGTAGCTAACCTATGTTCATGTTCAGCTCAAGCGCTCGCAACCGAAGCTGACTGTTTGTTTATTGCCTCCTGCCAGGTCTATCAACACTGGCGGTGTGAGTAGGCTAACATTTCACCCGTTCGATATCTAATCGAGTTAGCGCGACTAACGCGGGTGGGATTTGTCAAACCCAGTAGTACTACTAAATATTACCTCGCGAAGATCCATATTAATGGTCCGATATTAGTTGAGGACTTTCTGTGATAGCGTGTTACGCTTAGCATTTAACATTGATAACATACGAATTAAAAATCCAAAATCGTTTAGTCATGTTTTCTCCCCCAAGTTAAAACAGTAAAAGGGGCCGTGAAAACTCACCTGCTTTGCGTTGAAGGTAGTTTCACCCTAGTGGTAAGTTGGAACCACGAGTGTAAGTCTCAAAAGACCTACGAATGTCCTAAAATTATAAACACATAAATTAGGAATGATAATGGGAATTTTGACAGTGACACGGAAAGAAGCGTCTTAAAGAACCGTTCTAATATTCAAGAGTGGACGAAAATGTCCACGGAGTTAGGGATTATTTTACGCGATGAATGACAGAAATAATAAATAAAATCGCGTGTTTTGTCATTCATGAAAATTGAGAAGATATATATATATATATATATGAGTAAATAATATAACTAATTATATTGTTATTTAGTCTCAATCGATACACGATGTTATAAAATGATTCGAAATAATATAAATATGTATTATTTAATAATACGGGTCACAGTTTGAAAATAATATAAACGTATTATTTTATACGAATTTATGGCTTAAAAATAATATAAACATATTATTTTTACTTGATAATAAAATCAATATATTATTTATAAAAGTGGGTATAATTTATAAAAAATATGTTAATAATTCAAACCCGAGCCTACGGGCTGTTTCCCGGGTTAAAACACAGTTATATAATAATATAACATTATAGGGTTTGATTTTTATTAATTAAATATCACCAGAAAAAGTTTAAAAATTATTTGTGGGAGCCCGGTCTCGAACCCGGGTCCCTCCCACACGCATACACTGACCAAACTAGTTCCGCCCGCTAGGGTTTCGCAAACAAACCCGATATCAATTACATTTAACATCCTGATCGAAAGTGATTTCCCTCCCCACATGCACCCAGATCGAATCCCGTCCCATACGCCATGAATTCGATCGCGACTGGTTTCAAGATCATAGGGGTTTTGCTCGCCTATGGATTGCGAGTCTGAGGTTAGGTTTATTTGTAAAAATCGCTAGTTTTTGATAGTTAAAAAACAGTTTGAAAAGCCGAGACTTAGACTTAAAAACGTGGAATCAATTTGATAAAATCAGATGATGTTAGAGGCTGAATTCATGGGGCTAGTACAGAGCATTAGATTCTGATTATATCCATGTATTTTATTTATATTGAGGTTAAACTTTGACTGGTGTTCGATTAAACCCAAAATGTGATGAACCCCAGAATCGGTTCATCACTGATTCGATGTTATATCTTCGAATTAGCATAGGGTTTTCAAAGGATGGATGATGGCGAGTCTATCCATGAAGTTTAATTGAATTTAGATTGAGTCTAAGATAGAGTTCGCTCAAAACGTGAACCTATGAACCCTAGGTTCTGGATTTTGTAAAATTGGATGATGTTTGATTCAATTAACATGGGGCTGTCATCAAACTGAAAATTTCGAAACTAACAGTATGATTTAATTGAATTGAAAACGAGTCTAGAATTAAAAGCCCCAAATCCGATTTCTTATGAACCCTAGAATTTGTTTATGATAAAATCGATAATGTAAGCCCTAATTAGGTTAGGGCTTTCATTCTGCAACATAAAACGAATCAAAGGAATGCTTCAATTACCCGATTGGATGTCGGATTGATAGTGCTCGACTAAAACTGAGTTCGACGACTGCGGGTTTGATCTTTGGTGATTCTGGTTGCTTCTCCGGCGCGACTGATGTAGGCAAATTCTTCTGAGGGACTCGAACAAGATATGCAGGTGTATGATTTGTGAGGGGAATACAGGAATTAGGCGAATTCGGTGGTCGATTAGGATGAGGTCGACGGTTATGGATTTAATTTACATTATTTGAGTTTAATTTGATTAATGCCTACGATTAAAGCTCAATGATGAACGATTATGGCATTTAAGTGTTAATCAATTACAGAATTCGATCCATTTCGGTTATCCATCGAGAATTGGAACTCAAGAAGTCGCGATTTTGACTTCTAAAAGTCAACATAAGCCAAAATTGCTAATTTTGACTTTGGGGAGTCAACTAAATTAGTTTAGCGTATTTACACAACTAGTCCCTGCAGTTTTGAGTTGAATTTGTGACAGAATCAGTCCCTGGGGTTAGATTTAGTTAACGAGGTTAAGTTTTTAACAGAAAACTTAACGGAATAGTTAACGGAGTTAACCTAAAAAGTCGAATTGTCACATCATCCTCTAGTTGAAAGAATTTTCTTCCCGAAAATTAGAAAAATAAAAAAAAAATTCTGGGGTGTCACATCATCCCCTAGTTGAAAGAATTTTCGTCCCGAAAATTAAATAGTACCTTAAGAAATTGACGCGGAGTGCTTGAACAGATTAGGATATTTGCGCATCATCTGATCCTCGCGCTTCCAAGTGAATTCCGGTCCGCATTTCGAGTTCCAACGGACTCTAACAATAGGGATTTTACTGTGCTTTAACGTTTTTACTTCCCTATCCATGATTTCCACGGGTTCTTCGATGAAACGCAGCTGTTTATAAATGTGTAGTTCCTCGAGAGGAACCGCGAGAGACTCGTCTGCTAGACATTTCTTCAAATTTGAGACGTGAAAGACGCTGTGTACACCACTCAGTCCTTCAGGTAAGTCCAATTGATACGCTACTGGTCCGATTCTCTTCATTATTTTAAATGGTCCAACATAACGAGGATTCATCTTGCCTCGTTTCCCGAAACGAATGACACCTTTCCAAGGTGAGACTTTGAGTAAGACCATGTCACCTATTTGAAACTCTAAAGGTTTACGACGTTTGTCAGCATAGTTCTTTTGACGATCACGAGCGGCCGCCATACGGTTTCTAATTTGAACGATATTTTCGGAAGTTTCAAATACAAGTTCAGGACCTGTGAGTTGGCTATCTCCAACCTCAGTCCAACAAATAGGAGAACGACATTTCCATCCATAAAGTGCTTCAAATGGAGCTGCCTTGATGCTAGTGTGATAGCTGTTGTTGTAGGAGAACTCCACCAACGGTAGGTGAGACTCCCAAGTGTTACCGAAATCAATCACACAAGCTCGTAGCATGTACTCCAGGGTTTGGATTGTATGTTCCGTTTGGCCATCAGTTTGAGGATGGTATGCTGTGCTCATATCTAGACGTGTGCCTAAGGCCTTATGTAACGACTGCCAGAAACGAGAAGTGAATCGTGCATCACGATCCGAAATAATAGAGATTGGCACCCCGTGCCGAGAGACTATTTTTTTCAGGTAAGTATGAGTAAGTTTATCCATTTTGTCGGTCTCTTTGATTGCTAAGAAGTGAGCGGACTTTGTTAATCGATCAACGATTACCCATATGGTATCACATCCGGTAGGGGTTCGTGGTAATTTGGTGATGAAGTCCATGGATATTTGTTCCCATTTCCACATGGGGATTTCTGGTTGTTGCAGAAGACCAGATGGTTTTTGATATTCAACTTTGACCTTCTCACAAGTCAGACACTTACTAACATAGGTGGCTATATCGGCTTTCATCTTCGGCCACCAATATAGTATCTTTAGATCATGATACATTTTGTCGGAACCTGGATGAATAGAGTAACGAGATTTATGAGACTCACCCATGACTAGTTCCCT
The DNA here is from genome assembly GCA_023525975.1 of Smallanthus sonchifolius. Classification (NCBI taxonomy): domain Eukaryota; kingdom Viridiplantae; phylum Streptophyta; class Magnoliopsida; order Asterales; family Asteraceae; genus Smallanthus; species Smallanthus sonchifolius. Next base: position 74,091,084 of record CM042027.1, on the reverse strand, counting down.
TAGGTTCCCGAATACTGGAACCCATATTCGCTCGGCAAAGTAGCGAATACCGTCATATTTGACTTCAAGTTGTGCTTTCATACCGCGTGTACCTTCCAGCGGTAGATTTTCTTCTTTTAGGGCTTTGAGTTGAGCACTACGGATTTTGTCAGGTAATCCGGGGTGAATAGTAAGCTGTAATGCTCGAAATCGTTTGGGTTTTGTTTCTTTTTGACTTAGGGCATCAGCTACAACATTAGCTTTACCCGGGTGATATCGAATCGCACAGTCATAATCGTTTAAGAGTTCGACCCAACGACGTTGCCGCATGTTCAACTCTTTCTGCTCGAAGATGTGCTGAAGACTCTTGTGATCGGTGTAGATGGTGCATTTGGTACCGTACAAGTAATGTCTCCATATCTTAAGTGCGAAGACTACAGCTCCCAACTCTAAGTCGTGAGTGGTGTAGTTTCTCTCGTGGACCTTTAGTTGTCGTGAAGCGTATGCGATCACCTTTTCGCGTTGCATTAAGACACAACCCAGACCTTGAATAGATGCATCACAATACACTACAAAATCATCGGTTCCTTCCGGAAGATCTAGAATAGGTGCACTGCAGAGTTTCTGTTTAAGATGTTGGAATGCTGACTCTTGGTTGTCGCCCCAATTATAGGCTTTACCCTTTTGAGTTAAAGCAGTGAGGGGTTGAGCAATTTTGGAAAATCCTTCGATGAATCGACGGTAATACTCAGCCAATCCCAGAAATTGTCGCACTTCAGTCGGAGTCGTCGGTGCTGCCCAATTCTTGATGGCTTCTATTTTGGATGGGTCGACATGTATCCCTTTCTCGTTAACCACATGCCCTAGAAACTGAACTTCCCGGATCTAGAATTCACACTTGGAAAACTTAGCATACAGTTGCTCTCGCTTAAGTAATTCCAAAATTAGGCGTAGATGTTCCTCATGTTCTTCCTTATTCTTAGAATAAATGAAGATGTCGTCGATGAAAACGATAACGAATTGGTCAAGGTAAGGCTTACACACACGGTTCATGAGATCCATGAATACCGCAGGTGTGTTGTTTAACCCGAAAGGCATGACCATAAATTCGTAATGGCCGTACCTTGTTCTGAATGCAGTCTTTGAGATATCTTCTTCGCGGACTCTTAACTGATGGTAACCGGACCTAAGATCTATTTTGGAATAGAAACTTGATCCTTGGAGTTGATCAAAGAGGTCATCTATGCGAGGTAAAGGGTAGCGGTTCTTGATTTTGACTTTATTTAGCTCCCGGTAATCAATACACATACGGAAAGTTCCGTCCTTCTTCTTGACAAATAGTACCGGAGCTCCCCACGGTGATGAACTAGGTCGGATGAAACCTTTATCCAACAAATCTTGCAATTGAGTGGACAGTTCCTACAATTCACTGGGTGCCAGTCTATAAGGTGCCCGAGCAATCGGTGCTGCTCCGGGTGCTAAATCAATTTGGAATTCAACTTGACGGTGCGGTGGCAAACCGGGCAGATCCTCGGGAAACACTTCCAAAAATTCACGCACGACGGGAATATCTTCAATTTTCTTCTCTTCGGAGGACTGCTCAGCAACGAGAACCAAAATAGCCGTATGCCCCTTTCGAAGGCATTTTTGTGCTTTCATGAAAGATATGATGCCCATGACTGCACCAACTCTTTCGCCTTGGACGGAAAGGGTTTCTCCATTCGGGAGAGGTATACGAACAATCTTCTCATGACAGATAATTTCGGCTTGGTTTTTAGATAACCAATCCATGCCGACAATTATATCAAAACTACCAAGTATGGCCGGCATAAGGTCGATATCAAATATATGTGTAACTAGCTCAAGTTTACATCCCTTAAGAATGTGAGTTGCCTCAAATATTTGGCCGTCAGCTATCTCTATTGTATACTTATCTTCTAACAGAGATGAAGTTCCTTTTATCATATTACTAAATTTCTTAGATATAAAACTTCTATCAGCACCGGTGTCAAAAAGGACAGAAGCAAAGTAATTATTTACGAGGAACTTACCGGTGACCATGTTATGGTCGTAACGGGCTTCTCCAGATCCTAGTACGAAGGCTCGTCCCTTCGCACCATTTCCATTGTTACCACCATTGCCATTGTTATTCTGGTTAGGGTTGTGGTTTCCATTACCCCCTTTCTTCAATTGAGGACAATTCTTCCGAATGTGCCCTTCCTTTCCGTACTCAAAACAACCCCTTGTGGATCCAGGTTGTTGAAAAGGTTGTTTAGTTTGTAACTCACCCCTGCAGTCCTTAGCAGCATGGCCTATTTTGCCGCACCTCTGGCAACAATTGCAGAACCCAAAGTGGTGGAAGTTACACTTGTTACACTTCGGAGACTTCCCCGCGTAACCACCCTGGTTTTGACCAGAAGAGGTCGATTGATTGAAGTTCTTGGTAGGCTCAAACCTACGCTGCTGCTGCTGCTGCGGTTGATTAAACTAGGGTTGGTTGGGTTGAGGTCCTTTGGAGTGGGAGTTGGAGTGGTTGTGGGTGTTGGAATGGTGATCGAACTTGCGTTTGTGATTGTCGGTGGGTTTAGCAACTGAACCTCTCTGAGGTAGGGTTCCTTGTGCCACCGCTTGGTCGGTTAACTTATGCGCAATTCGAATGGTTTGTTGGATAGTGGCAGGATTGGATGAAGTAACCATGCTTTGTATTTTAGGCACTAGACCTCCAATGTAAAGCTCAATTCTTTTGTAATCAGGAGTTACCAGATGCGGGCACATAGTAGCCAGTTCATGGGAACGGGTGGTGTAGAGTTCAATTTCAGAACCCTCCATCTTTAAGTTCCAAAACTCTCCCTCTAACTTCTGGATCTCACCGCGAGGACAGTATTCCTCCTTCATCATTGCTTTGAATTCCTCCCACGGGAGTCCATTCGCCATGGCCAGACCCAACATTTGGACCTAGGCATTCCACCATGTGAGTGCCGGGCCTTCTAAAGTTCCGGCGGCAAACTTCACTTGATTAGCCACGGGGCAGTTACACATGGCAATTACTGATTCAATCTTCTCAAACCAACGAAGTAGTCCAACGGCTCCTTCAGCTCCACTAAAGGCGTGGGGCTTGCAATCCATGAATGCCTTGAAAGTGCAGGCTGGTTGTTGGTTTTGTTGATTTTGCTGGCCTGCAGCATTCTGTGCTGCTAGAGCCTTCGCCACACTATCATTTATCAGTGCCGCTAGCTCTGCTGCAGTCATGTTAATGGTACCACGACCACCGGCACGGCCTCCGCGTCCTCTCCCTGACATGATTCTTCACAATCACAAATGAAAAATAATGAGAAATATATCACATATTAAACATTATTCAGGTACGAGCAAGAAGATACAACATCTAAGATTTTGAAAATTAAATAAATTGTAAGGCTACAAAATAAATAACTCAAATATTAAACTTCTCATGCTTTTATTGGATGGGAACAACCTTACCCATCTAGGTTTGAAAAGAGAAATAACATAAGCAAAAGCAAACATGAAAAGGAAGATAGAATAGGAAGATCATCAAGCATCTTCGTCATCGGAAGAAACATACGATTGTGCATCGTCTATCTCTATTGGTTCCTCCTCCACGGGCTCCTCTTCGAAAGGCTCTTCTTCAAAAGGTTCCTCCTCAAAAGGTTCCTCCTCGCCATCAGAATGTGGAATCTCTTCAGGAAATAAAGCGGCTTGCAGTTGGGCTTCCAAGTGGGTCACCCTCTCTTGAAGACCTTCAGCAGTGTGGTTTGCTACATGTAGCTGAGCTTCCATAGCAGCCAATCTCTCCAGAACTCCTTCCATATCATCGTCCATAGTGTCGGCCCTCGTCTCCAGATGTGCCACACGATCCACTAAAAGGTTATGGACATGGTCCGTTGCAGCTAGTTCGGTAGTCAAGAGTTCTATTCCTACCTTATTCTCCTCTATTTGAGGTCCATTTTTCAGAAGGTTAGGTATCTCCTCGGTAGCATCTTGCACAATACTTAGTTCCTTCGACATATAAGATACGAAGGCTGCGAAAGCTTGTTCCATAATGCATGGCAAGCTAGGTAGTAGTGAGGATGTAGAACCGAAGTAGGGTGATGGGACATTTCCCATTTCGATCCACCTTTGGATCATTTGCGGGTATACGTTCCAATTGAGAGTATAATCCATTGCTCGTGCGCTACTTGGTTCACCTTGGTCAACTGAATGGTCACTGGAAGTAGTCCGGCGCCTTTTGGGCTCCGGGGATGGTAGGATAGGTGTCTTATGTCCTAGTGCCTTCGGTGATGGAGGTGGGGTTGACAACATGTTCCTGTAACAATATATATAAGTGCCAAACATTCAAATGACATGAAACTAATGTGTGAGGCTATAGTCTAGTATGCAATCCTAGTTCTCTATAACCAATGTCTCTGATACCAATCTGTCACACCCCCAATTTCAACTAACGGAGTTTTACCGTTTAGGAAGTGACGAACCAGGATCTCAGACATTAGTTACTTTGAACGACTCTACATGGGACTCAAATGAAAATACCATTCAAATCAGAGTATCAATGCGGAAGCGTAAAGAAAGTAAATGCGCAAAATACACGCGCCCAAAACCAAAGTCCAAAAGTCCCAAAAAGTCCAAACGTCCCATCAAAACAAGTACAATAGGATAACTCAAGTAAATATAATTAAATCAAAATCAAGCAGTTGAATCCCATGCATGCCCTAACGTGCACCTGTGTCTTAGCTTAGCGACCTGAGAAAACATGTAAAAATAAGTCAACACGAGGTTGGTGAGTCCACATGTTTCAATATAAGTAAATAAGCGTTTACCGGATTTAAGTTCATTCAGTACGTATCTATAGGTAGCTAACCTATGTTCATGTTCAGCTCAAGCGCTCGCAACCGAAGCTGACTGTTTGTTTATTGCCTCCTGCCAGGTCTATCAACACTGGCGGTGTGAGTAGGCTAACATTTCACCCGTTCGGTATCTAATCGAGTTAGCGCGACTAACGCGGGTGAGATTTGTCAAACCCAGTAGTACTACTAAATATTACCTCGCGAAGATCCATATTAATGGTCCGATATTAGTTGAGGACTTTCTGTGATAGCGTGTTACGCTTAGCATTTAACATTGATAACATACGAATTAAAAATCCAAAATCGTTTAGTCATGTTTTCTCCCCCAAGTTAAAACAGTAAAAGGGGCCGTGAAAACTCACCTGCTTTGCGTTGAAGGTAGTTTCACCCTAGTGGTAAGTTGGAACCACGAGTGTAAGTCTCAAAAGGCCTACGAATGTCCTAAAATTATAAACACATAAATTAAGAATGATAATGGGAATTTTGACAGTGACACGGAAAGAAGCGTCTTAAAGAACCGTTCTAATATTCAAGAGTGGACGAAAGTGTCCACGGAGTTAGGGATTACTTTACACGATGAATGACAGAAATAATAAATAAAATCGCGTGTTTTGTTATTCAAGAAAATTGAGAAGATATATATATATATATATATATATATATATACGAGTAAATAATATAACTAATTATATTGTTATTTAATCTCAATCGATACACGATGTTATAAAATGATTCGAAATAATATAAATATGTATTATTTAATAATGCGGGTCACAGTTTGAAAATAATATAAACGTATTATTTTATACGAATTTATGGCTTAAAAATAATATAAACATATTATTTTTACTTGATAATAAAATCAATATATTATTTATAAAAGTGGGTATAATTTATAAAAAATATGTTAATAATTCAAACCCGAGCCTACGGGCTGTTTCCCGGGTTAAAACACAGTTATATAATAATATAACATTATAGGGTTTGATTTTTATTAATTAAATATCACCAGAAAAAGTTTAAAAATTATTTGTGGGAGCCCGGTCTCGAACCCTGGTCCCTCCCACACGCATACACTGACCAAACCAGTTCCGCCCGCTAGGGTTTCGCAAACAAACCCGATATCAATTACATTTAACATCCTGATCGAAAGTGATTTCCCTCCCCACATGCACCCAGATCGAATCCCGTCCCATACGCCATGAATTCGATCGCGACTGGTTTCAAGATCATAGGGGTTTTGCTCGCCTATGGATTGCGAGTCTGAGGTTAGGTTTAATTGTAAAAATCGCTAGTTTTTGATAGTTAAAAAACAGTTTGAAAAGCCGAGACTTAGACTTAAAAACGTGGAATCAATTTGATAAAATCAGATGATGTTAGAGGCTGAATTCATGGGGCTAGTACAGAGCATTAGATTCTGATTATATCCATGTATTTTATTTATATTGAGGTTAAACTTTGACTGGTGTTCGATTAAACCCAAAATGTGATGAACCCCAGAATCGGTTCATCACTGATTCGATGTTATATCTTCGAATTAGCATAGGGTTTTCAAAGGATGGATGATGGCGAGTCTATCCATGAAGTTTAATTGAATTTAGATTGAGTCTAAGATAGAGTTCGCTCAAAACGTGAACCTATGAACCCTAGGTTCTGGATTTTGTAAAATTGGATGATGTTTGATTCAATTAACATGGGGCTGTCATCAAACTGAAAATTTCGAAACTAACAGTATGATTTAATTGAATTGAAAACGAGTCTAGAATTAAAAGCCCCAAATCCGATTTCTTATGAACCCTAGAATTTGTTTATGATAAAATCGATAATGTAAGCCCTAATTAGGTTAGGGCTTTCATTCTGCAACATAAAACGAATCAAAGGAATGCTTCAATTACCCGATTGGATGTCGGATTGATAGTGCTCGACTAAAACTGAGTTCGACGACTGCGGGTTTGATCTTTGGTGATTCTGGTTGCTTCTCCGGCGCGACTGATGTAGGCAAATTCTTCTGAGGGACTCGAACAAGATACGCAGGTGTATGATTTGTGAGGGGAATACAGGAATTAGCGAATTCGGTGGTCGATTAGGATGAGGTCGACGGTTGTGGATTTAATTTCCATTATTTGAGTTTAATTTGATTAATGCCTACGATTAAAGCTCAATGATGAATGATTATGGCATTTAAGTGTTAATCAATTACAGAATTCGATCCATTTTGGTTATCCATCGAGAATTGGAACTCAAGAAGTCGTGATTTTGACTTCTAAAAGTCAACAGAAGCCAAAATTGCTAATTTTGACTTTGGGGAGTCAACTAAATTAGTTTAGCATATTTACATAACTAGTCCCTGCAGTTTTGAGTTGAATTTGTGACAGAATCAGTCCCTGGGGTTAGATTTAGTTAACGAGGTTAAGTTTTTAACAGAAAACTAACGGAATAGTTAACGGAGTTAACCTAAAAAGTCGAATTGTCACAGGTTATGCGTACTTGACAAGTACGCAAGGCAAAAGCCTTGCGTACTTACTAAGTACGCAGGACCAAACTGGTGTGCAGGCTAAGTACTCAGGAACACCCTCCTGCGTACTAGCCACGTACACCGATACATAGAATTTTATCTATAATTACTAAAACATGCTTCTACAAACTCCCTCTTCACTATAGCATCAAATTCTATCTATATCTAACACTGATATACATCAGTTTATAAAGAATGTCCTAACAGTCTCCCTCTAAACTAATGACATCAAGTGTCTTCTGTCAAGACTTGATCTTCTTGCATTCCACTTGAGATCTTCAAATCTTCAGTCTTCAGTTGTCGAGTGATGACACACACGACTCCCTCTTAACTATAGCTTTCATTGTAGACCAAACCAACTGCTTCAATAGGAACCAACTAACCCAACACACTTCATTGTAGTTCATCCTCTCAACAGTAGCTTGCTCCACCCTGACTTAGAACTCTGAGTCTGACAATGTCTTCCTAAACAGGTAACAATAGTAGACTAAGACAACTCCAAATCAGCTGACATATGATAGAGAGTTTGAATTTCCAATAACCTGCATCAAACTAATCATCTCCCATAGGAATTCCAGTAAGATAAACTTAAGTCTTCAACCAGATGTGTCCAATTCTATCATGTATCTTCATGAGTCAACCAAATTCCCGAAGTTGTTCATTTCCAATATCCCCTTTCAGTTTAAGCTCCATCTTACTATACCAGAAACAAGGGTATGTTTCTTATCCCATCAGCTAATGATAAAAGGTTCCATCTTCAACTAATAATCCAACGGATATCCAACTTCATCCTGAAAACACTTGATAGAATCAAACACAAAAACCTGCTCAGCAGTGATCACCTTATATCCAAAGTCCAACATTCTTCAATTAGATCTTCATTCCTGGTTCACACCTCCTAATCTGTTTACATTCACCGCGGTGAAGTTCCATAACTAGGTTGTCTATCTGGATTCCGCCCAGATCCTGAATGAGAAATCCCATCATAATTGAATCACATCAAATCTTGAACACATGCTTGACCAATGAGCACGAAAAATATAGTTTACACGAGAAATCACGGTTGATAATACATTTATTTTTACCCCCCCCCCCCATTTCTCTGTAAACTATGACCAGCTTCATCATCACTTCACTCAAATCCTCAAAAAGCACAACTAGCCAACTCGAGGATTTTATTCTTTTATTCCTTTGCAAAGATCCAAAACAACAAATCATTGGGTTCAAGTTATTCCAGTATTCATCCCATATTAAAGAAGTATCCCGGATACTCGTAGCCTACATATTCAGGTTTGAATACCTAAACAAGATGATTCTCTTTCCGAAAGACCTAAAGCAGCAATATCTTCACAAATAGAACGAGACCTTTAGCCGATGACGACCCAATTGCTCCCATTAGTTCAGCATTCATACCCTATTAAATAAGTATCCCGGATACTCGTAGCCCACTTTTTCAGGTATGAACACTTAAACAGTGTATGACAAGTGGTATCATCCAACAAAAATCTCGTCCGTGTTTCGCCAAGCCACATCGTATACAAATTTTGGTCCGGAAAAACCAAAATCACTATCTTCTCTAAAACGACACGAAACAAGCGTACAAATGATCAATAAAAAATTTGGCTAAGAAAAGTTTTCCCGCCAAAAACTCATCCCTAAAAAACTCAAAAATGGCCCGAAACAAACCAAAATCCATTTTTAATCCCAGATGCTAGTTCATGCGTACTTAATAAATATGCACATAAAGGGTGTTCATGCGTATTTAGTAAATACACAAAGCCAAGTGCTCATGCGAATTTGATAAGTTCGCAAAGCCATCCCATGCGTACATGCTAAGTATGCATAGTCAAATACTCATGCGTACTTAACAAGTACGCAGGACAACTACTCTTGCGTACTTAGTAAGTACGCATGGCAAAACCCAAGCTGAATTTGCTACTTATCAAAAAGTAACGGCGTTCTTGACGAATCTTGAGGAGAATGCTCAAAAAGTGATGGATCTGAGAAATAAATGCTTCCAAAAGCTTAGAAAACATCATCTAACAAACCCTTAGCCTTCCAAACACCAAATGAAGTGATAACAAACTCGGATTTAAGGATTTTTGACACAAAAAGTTAGAACTCATATGAACTCAGATCTGCTCCAAAAACCCTAAAACACGAAACTGAAACACAAATCAACGAACACCGAGGCTTTGATACCACTGGTAGGTCCCGGGAGCCTCGTCGCGCAGCGGAAATACACAGATCTATTCTATGATTTGTGTGGGAACGTGAAGAACAAAGCAGAGAAACAAGAACAAAGACAAAAGATAATGAAACGATACGTAATCCATAACAAAGAAGTCATCCTGTATTACAAACTACACACCGAAGGAGCACACATCTCTCATCTAATCTCACGGTCCAGGGGTCGGGAGAGCTCGTCCCGACCCGGACACCTCTTAACCTAGTTCTTGAGTTCCACCTACAAATGAAGACAAGTCTTCTACTTACAGGGGAAGGAACATTACCTGCGTACTTGTCTAAGTACGCAGGGTTTGGTCATGCGTACTTGACAAGTACGCAAGGCAAAAGCCTTGCATACTTACTAAGTACGCAAGGCAAAAGCCTTGCGTACTTACTAAGTACGCAGGACCAAACTGGTGTGCATGCTAAGTACTCAGGAACACGCTCCTGCGTACTAGCCACGTACATTGATACATAGAATTTTATCTATAGTTACTAAAACATGCTTCTACAAACTCCCTCTTAACTATAGCATCAAATTCTATCTATCTCTAACACTGATATACATCAATTTACAAAGAATGTCCTAATAGGCTCTCTCTAAACCAATGACATCAAGTGACTTCTGGCGAGACTTGATCTTCTGGCATTCCACTTGAGATCTTCAAATCTTCAAACTTCAGTCTTCAGTTGTCGAGTGATGACACACACGACTCCTTCTTAACTGTAGCTTTCACTGTAGACCAACCAAGTGCTTCAATAGGAACCAACTAACCCCACACATTTCATTGTAGTTCATCCTCTCAACAGTAGCTTGCTCCACCCTGACTTAGAACTCTGAGTCTGACAATGTCTTCCTAAACAGGTAACAATAGTAGACTAAGACAACTCTAACTCAGCTGGCATATAATAGAGAGTTTGAATTTCCAATAACCTGCATCAAACTAATCATCTCCCATAGGAATTCCAGTAAGATAAACTTAAGTCTTCAACCAGATGTGTCCAACTCTATCCTGTATCTTCACGAGTCAAACAAATTCCCAAAGGTGTTCCATTCCAATATCCCCTTTCAGTTTAAGCTCCATCTGACTAGACCAGAAACAAGGGTATGTTTCCTATCCCATTGGCCAATGATAAAAGGTTCCATCTTCAACTAATAATCCAACGGATATCCAGCTTCATCCTGAAAACACTTGATAGAATCAAACACAAAATCATGCTTAGCAGTGATCACCTTTTTTCCAAAGTCCAACATTCTTCAATTAGATCTTCATTCCTGGTTCACACCTCCTAATCTGTATACATTCACCGCGATGAAGTTCCATAACTAGGTTGTCTATCTGGATTCCTCCCAGATCCCGAATGAGAAATCCCATCATAATTGAATCACATCAAATCTTGAACATATGCTTGACCAATGAGCACGAAAAATATAGTTTACACGAGAAATCACGGTTGATGATACATTTATTTTTATCCCCCCATTTCTCTGTAACTATGACGAGTTTCATCGTCACTTCACTCAAATCCTCAAAAAGCACAACTAGCCAACTCCAGAATTTTATTATTTTATTCCTTTGCAAAGAACTAAAACGGCAAATCCTTGGGTTCAAGTTGTTCCAGTATTCATCCCATATTAAAGAAGTATCCCAGATACTCCTAGCCTACATATTCAGGTTTGAATACCTAAACAAGATGATTCTCTTTCCGAAAGACCCAAAGCAGCAACATCTTCACAAATAGAACGAGACCTTTAGCCGATGACGACCCAATTGCTTCCATTAGTTCAGCATTCATACCCTATTAAATAAGTATCTCGGATACTCGTAGCCCATATTTTCAGGTATGAACACTTAAACAATGTATGACAAGTGGTATCATCCAACAAAAATCTCGTCCGTGTTTCGCCAAGCCACATCGTATACAAATTTTGGTCCGGAAAAACCAAAATCACTATCTTCTCAAAAATGGCCCGAAACAAGCGTACAAATGATCACTAAAAAATTTGGCTAAGAAAAGTTTTCCCGCAAAAAAACTCATCCCTAAAAAACTCAAAAATGGCCCGAAACAAACCAAAATCCATTTTTAATCCCAGATGCTAGTTCATGCGTACTTAATAAATATGCACATAAAGGGTGTTCATGCGTATTTAGTAAATACGCAAAGCCAAGTGCTCATGCATATTTGATAAGTTCGCAAAGCCAACCCATGCGTACATTCTAAGTACGCATAGTCAAATACTCATGCGTACTTAACAAGTACGCAGGACAACTACTCTTGCGTACTTAGGAAGTACGCATGACAAAACCCATGCGTACTTAATAAGTACGCAGAAAAGCTGAATTTGCTAGTTATCAAAAAGTAACAACGTTCTTGACGAATCTTGAGGAGAATGCTCAAAAAGTGATGGATCTGAGAAATAAATGCTTCCAAAAGCTTAGAAAACAACATCTAACAAACCCTTAGCCTTCCAAACACCAAATGAAGGGATAACAAACTCTGATTTAAAGATTTTTGACACAAAAAGTTAGAACTCATATGAACTCAGATCTGCTCCAAAAACCCTAAAACACGAAACTGGAAAACAAATCAACGAACACCGAGGCTTTGATACCACTTGTAGGTCCCGGGAGCCTCGTCGCGCAGCGGAAATGCACAGATCTATTATGTGATTTGTGTGGGAACGTGAAGAACAAAGCATAGAAACAAGAACAAAGACAAAAGATAATGAAACGATACGTAATCCATAACAAAGAAGTCATCCCATATTACATACTACATACCGAAAAAGCACACATCTCTCATCTAAGCTCACGGTCCAGGGGTCGGGAAAGCTCGTCCCGACCCAGACACCTCTCAACCTAGTTCCAGAGTTCCACCTACAAATGAAGACAAGTCTTCTATTTATAGGGGAAGGAACATTACCGGCGTACTTGTCTAAGTACGTAGAGTTTGGTCATGCGTACTTAACAAGTACGTAAGGCTGCCTTGCGTACTTACTAAGTACATAGGACCAAACTGGTGTGCAGGCTAAGTACTCAGGAACACGCTCCTACGTACTAGCCACGTGCACCGATACATAGAATTTTATCTATAGTTACTAAAACATGCTTCTACAAAATAGATAACTTAACTTAGAACAAATAGATACTGTTGTGCAATTTCGGTGTAAGCACTCCTTCTTCATCTGAGATTGGGGTTGTGTTGGCCTTGATCTGGTATCTTCTGTATAGTGCTCCTGGTTCGGAGAATGAGAATGGTCCTCTAAAAACTCTTGGCATTGGCTTGAAATCTGGATTATTTGATCTAACCCATTCTTCTCTTTCCTTGACTGAACACCTTCCCATAGTTCTTCTATCATTCTCAGGCTCTTCATTAGAACTTCCTATGCTGGGTCTGAACATTCTGCAAAACAAAAATTTACCAGTCTTGATAAGGAATCTGCCAGGGTGTTGTGCTTTCCCTCAATGTGTTCGATATTTATTTGGACTCCGGTTCCTGTGATGATATCAGCAAACTTCAACCATCTCACCCTCGATGCATTGTTGCTATTAGTTTTGTTATAAAAACTTATAATGGCTTGGCAGTCGGTTCTCAGGGTTATCTCCCTTTTGTCTAGATAATATATTTTCAGTTTTTCTAGGGAGTTTATGCAAGCATTGATTTCCGCGTCAATAGTGGATTGGATTGTTTAGAATTTCCCGCTTGCATATGCGCTTATCCTTTCGCTCTTTTTTGGGTCCATTTTCTTTTTCTTCCATTTTCATACCCCTCCCCATCCTTCCATGCAACCGTCAGTCATGTCACAACCGATTTGAAGAGTTTTGAACCCGAAAAGCAATATAAAATAGTAATCATAAACTGATCACTGTAATTAAAAATTTACCTTGCTTGTAGTGTTCTAAAACTATGATCTGAATGAATAACATTGATATATTCCCTTTATAACTATCAGGAAACTAGAAACTATGGCTGGTGGAGGAAGAATCGGACGCCGAGGCGGTCGCACAAGCCGAGTCGGTAGACCTCCATTGAATCAAAGACGTGAAGAAGAAGAGAGTGTGCACGCAGAACACACTGAGAGTGTGCACGAAACTAATGTGACCCCAACTGGGGACGGCAATCAAGGGTCTCTACAGTTGGAACCTGAGGTTAGGGATGCTATTGTCCGCGAGGTTGTACTCACTCTGAAGAACGTATTGCCTGACCTACTATCCGAGGCACTAAATAAAAGCAAAGAGGAGGACGAAGGAAACCATGAAGATAAAGTATATGACAGTGATGGGGATGAAGTAATGGTGGGATCGAACACCCGAGGGTGTACTTACAAAGGTTTCAAGGACGTTGACCCACCAAAGTTTGATGGGAACAAAGATTCAGTGGCTACGTTTGAATGTATTGAGAGGATGAATGTCGTATTCAACATCAGTGAGTGTCGACCTGACCAGGCCGTTAAGTATGTTGCTCATTCTCTCACCAATGAAGCACTAAGTCGGTGGAGAAACATTTAGAGGACAAAGTCGCCAAACGCTCTTGGCAGAATGACATGGGAAGACCTGAAGAAGCTGATAATCCAAAAGTTTTATCTCTATAACGAAATTGATCGGGTATGTCGATGTTGAATAGAGTATGTCGACCAATGTTGGATTGATCAGTGATAGTTTTTATAGACGAAATTCTGATTTATTCGAAAAATGAGGGTGATCACCACTGTCACCTAAGAGACGTTTTGGAGGTGGTAAAGCAAGAAAAGTTGTACACAAAATTCTCCAAATGCGCGTTCTGGCTGAGGGAAGTCCAATTCCTAGGTCATGTGATAAACCCAAATGGCATCATGGTAGACCCTGCAAAGATCAAGACAGTAAAGGAATGGAACGTCCCAAAGATACCAATAGAGATATGAAGTTTTCTGGGATTGGCAGGCTACTATCGGAGGTTCATTCAAGAACTCTCGAGAATAGCCTCGCCACTAACTAAACTGACACGGAAGGAAGTAAAATATAAATGGGGACCTACCCAAAACAACGCGTTTGAGGAACTCAAGATACGATTAACCCAAGCTCCAGTCTTGACACTACGTGAGGGAAATGAAGACTTGGTAGTCTACTCTGACGCTTCGGCTCAGGGTTTAGGTTGTGTACTTATGCAACGAGGAAATGTAATTGCTTACGCCTCGCGACAACTAAAGATTCATGAGGTTAACTACCCAACTCATGATCTGGAGTTAGCGACAGTATTTTTCGCATTAAAAATATGGAGGCACTATCTGTATGGAGTTAAATGCACCATTTACTCCGATCACAAAAGCCTGGAGTACTTTTTCGAACAAAAGGAATTCAACATGAGACAAAGGAGGTGGTTAGAGCTACTGAAAGACTATGATTGTGAGATATTGTACCATCCAGGCAAGGCAAACGTAGTGGCTGACGCTTTAAGCAGAAAGGAAGAATCGACACCTATCCGGATCAAAGCGTGTCAGCTGATTATAACGCCAGATTTGATGAGTGAAATATCAAAGGCATAAGATAATATAAAACGAGAAAGAATAGTAGGACAACAAGTGAATTTGGATGCAAATGCATATGGTGTACCAACTAGGTTTGGCCGGATGTGGATACCTAAGATTGGCGAGCTTAGAGCCAAAATCCTCGATGAGACCCATAAGTCTCGCTATTCTATCCACCCCGGGACAAACAAAATGTATCAAGACTTGAAGAAAGAGTACCGGTGGCCTGGCATGAAGAATGATGTGACTGAGTACGTGAACAAGTGCCTGACGTATTCACTAGTTAAGGCCGAGCACCAGAAACCATGCGGTAAAATGCAACCTTTACCGATACCGAAATGGACGTGGGAGGAGATCACGATAGACTTCATTACCAAGCTACCGCGAACAGCTAAAGGCAATGATTCCATTTGGGTGATCGTCGACCGCTTGACGAAAAGTGCCCACTTCTTGCCAATACGTGAGACTCTTCGTCTGAAAAACTAGCAGAAATATTTATCAAGGAAATTATGAGCAGACATGGTACACTGCTGTCGATTGTGTCCGACAGGGATACTAGATTCACGTCAAAGTTTTGGAAGAAATTCAATGAAGCGATTGGCACTAGACTGAACATCAACATCGCTTACCACCCTCAAACCGATGGTCAATCTGAAAGGACTATTCAGACCTTGGAGGACATGTTCCGGGCCTGTATCATTGACTTCGGTGGGAGCTGGGACAGCCATCTACCATTGGTAGAATTTTCATATAACAACAACTATCACTCAACTATTAGCATGCCGCCATTTGAAATGTTGTATGGAAGGAGATGTAAGACCCTGGTTTGTTGGGGGGAAATTGGACAGAAGGATTTTGCAAGTCTCGAAGTGGTCAAAGCTACTTCCGAGAAATTTGATCAAATCAAAGCTCGAATGAAAGCCGTAAAAGACAGACAGAAATCATACGCGGATAAGAGAAGGAGGGATTTAGAGTTTCAAGTAGGGTACATGGTACTGTTAAAGGTATCACCATGGAAAGGAATCATCTGATTCGGAAAATGTGGCAAACTAAGTCCAAGGTTTGTCGGACCTTTCAAGATTTTAGCGAGAGTGGGTCAAGTTGCTTACAGACTCGACCTACCCGTTGAGCTTAGTGGAGTACACCCTACGTTCCACTTGTCGCACTTACGCAAGTGCCTAGCTGACGACACAGCTCACATACCTTATGACGAGATCGAGGTGGATAAAACTTTAAACTATGTAGAATAACCAATAGCTATACTTTACCGAGCCGAAAACCGCCTTTGTAAATAGTCAATCCCGTTAGTAAAAGTACAACGGAAACACAGAAAGGGTTCAGAAGCGACTTGGGAAAAAGAGGACGAAATGAGGGGGCTATACCCTCAGCTGTTTAATGATTATCAGGTTTCGAGGACGAAACCTTTCTAAGGAGGGTAGACTTGTAACATCCCAAAAATAATAAAACGAATAAATATAGTGAGGCTGGAGATTTAGTCGAAATATTTAAACGCAAAAGCAAAAATATACAAAAGAGAAGGGGAGCGGGCTTGGGCTCAGCTTCAATGGGCCGAGAGAGCCTAGGTATATAAAGAACAAAGCAGACCCTCCTTTCCATACCTCCCTCACTTGCGTAACTTTTAGAGAGAGAAGGAGACCTCGGGTCTAGAGAGAGAAAGCTCGGGAATCAAGCTCAAAAGCTCGAAGATCGATTGCCATCATCTTTGGACTATCTTACAACGAAAAAGAGGCGGTTACACATAACCACCATGCCCAAATATGAGTTTTTGTAACTTTTGGGGTTTCGGGTTAAAAATGAATAAATGATAGGTTTTTAAGTATAGTATTCAAAACAAAGCATATGTTTGAACTCACGAATGAAAATGGAACGTTTTGAACAAAAAAAGTTTGAGGTTTGACTACCTCGAGTTGGGCCGACCTGATCTAGGGTCTGATTGGAGAAGAAGGTCGTGACAGCCGAACTTACAAGGTTCGCCTGGACCCCATCTAGCGAACTTATTAAGTTCGCTGACTAAGTTCGCCTAACTCACCAAGTTCGCTGACTATGTTCGCTGACTCATGTTCGCGTACTAAGTTCTCCCATATATAAAAAGAGGCGAACTTACCTAAGTTCCCCTTTACTTATGAAAAGTCGACCGACCGATAGGAGAATTTGTCATGTTCGCCTATACCCAAACCTTGCGAACTTACTTAAGTTCGCCTAGCCTTAAGAATAGAAATGTTAAGTGTCGTTTAGGTTCATTATCTTATACTATATGACCTGATTATACAGGTTGTGTGTGACCTTAGTGAGGTTCAGTGACCGGCTAGGTGTATTCAGAAACCACTCATCAGGTGAGTTCTATGTGCCCCCTTTATGTTATGCACAAATCATTTTAAATATTTTACGGCTGAAGTGTATACACTAAATGAATAAGTATTATGAATGTCAATGTGATCATATGTGATATATACATATATGTATTAAATTGAATTACGAACCAGGAATGAAACGTATGTTTACAAAGAATGAATGAAAGAATGGCATAACGTAAATGAATGGAATCTTGCTTTATTTTATCTATATATTGCTTGTCATGAATGTATGTAAATGTTATGGACACTTAGTGTATAACGGCTACTTCGGTAGACGGACGACCACGTGACTATTTTGGTAACTGGGACAAATACGTTCCTTCATCAGCTAGGACGTATGAAAGGCATTAATGGACGGTCGAAGCAATTGCCTTATTATATGTAGAACGGTTGCATAAATAATAGCCGCGTGGGAAACGGATGCCTTAGGGCAGACGGGCGAATGAACGGACTACGACGGTAGGGCGGGTTTTAGGCCGACGGACAAAGGTTGCCGGACGGGTTTATGTTACGACGGACGGTTTCTAGGGCCGGACGGTTTATGAAACGGACTACGACGGTAATTCTTATGGCGTTTGTCTTTGTGACTCACGCAACAATTATGACGGGTTGATCACCCTTATGTGTATGACAAATGAATGTTCTTCCCAAAGTAAGTATGTATGTACACACACACACACATACATATATATATATATATATATATATATATATATATATATATATATATATATACACTCAGTATGAATGTTATGTGAGAACAGTAAAGCAAAGAACATGCAAATGTACGTATTATATATATATATATATATATAATACTTAATGATAAGATAAATGTTAGGTCTAGTATACATTTCAGGTAACAAAAGAAAGGGTCGTGCGAAGGCGTGATAGTTACCCAGCATGTGACTGACATCCCACTTTTATATATGTTAAGACAAACGTTATGTTTTTAATTGTTAAGACTTTCGATGTTATGTTATGTATTCAAATGATGTTTGTTTTCATTGCTCATGAATGCTTTTAATTTAAATTCAGTATTTATGATATTGTTTATAAGTAAATCCAACAAGTGAGGTTACCCGGGAAAGGGGGCTTATATTACACAAATGTAAAATATCATTTACACTTATGTATTTTTATCCTACACAATACCTTTTTCTTGTTTGTTTTCGCTTAAATCATCTGTAACATCTTCAACCTCAACTGTGAATAAGTATAGGTATCAACAGTAGTTATTATTTTCACAAAATAAAGATGATGTTTAAAACACTGTGAATAAGTAGTTCACATGTAACGATGTTTTTTACACAACTGGAAAACATTTTACATTAATGTAATGTACTTTAGTTATTATCTTATATAATTCATATTCTATATATTTCATATTATCTTATATAATTCATACACTGTAAATAAGTATTCAACATGTAACGACGATTTTTACACAAGTGAAAAGCATTTTACCTTAATTTAATGTGAGAAGTAAATATTTTTAAATTGTGAAAAGTAAATAATTTTGGTTTCATTGGGAATATAAGCCAAAGTTACATAGAATATAAACAAATTTTCAGTTTGAAAAGGACAGGACCAAACAAAACCCTACATGCGATCTTTTATTTAAAATCTTCTTACTTTTCCCATTACCAATACAATATTTGAAAATGTTCCCATTAATTTAATGTACTTTAGTTATTATTTTATATAATTCGTATTCTATGTTCATCAATGGTAGTTATATTTTTCAAAAATTGACTAATGATGGTGAGATTAAGGCTATCGTTATGGTGAGATATTTTGAAAAATTGGGGAGGTTGGCAGCACGTAATTTTTATGGACTCGTGGAGATATTTTGTAGCCATCACAATGGGCTTTATGCTAACTACCTTTTGTTCAAAATTACAAAAGTGAAAAGGGTTTATGTTTGATTTTTATTTTTTTTATTATATTGGATTTGTGTTCTTTTGAACGTGTTTTCTTTTATTATTTGGTAATTTAGTTTCTTTTAATCAAAATGTATGCACATTAACACACGAATTGAAGTTTTCTTTTCTAACTATGCTTTAAGAAATCTGCGTCTATCTTTAATTTTCGTGATATGTGGTGAATGCATTTGTTTACATGTAATTAGAGTATTATACAAATGTAACTAGTTTTGGTGGTGTAAATATTAATTTTGATGTATTTGTTACATTGATATAATGTAATTATGAAGGCCTGAATTTTTCAAATGTAATTAGAGTATTAAACCAATGTAACTAGTTTTTGTTGTGTAAATGTTAATTTTAGTGTATTTGTTACATTGATATAATCTCCTTGTTGATGGTATGAAGCTTAATAACTATGGATGAATTTTTTTATTGACACCAATATAACTCGGTTATTACACTAATGTAACCATTTGTTACAATGATGTCACGTTGCACTAGTCTTTCATATCAAAACCTTGTTCTCATGAGAAAACTTTAAAACCCATGTTAACCAATTATATGTTGTCACGTTGCACTAGTATTTTTCTCCTCTTAAGGGTAATTTGGACTTTTAACACAAAATCTTTGTACCGATGAAGAAGCTTCTCTGCTGTACTTTCATCATCTTTCCCTAGTCTGCTATATCTTCTTCCTTAATCCCAAAATCCATCAACCCCATTTCATCTTTCTCACCATTTTTTTAAACAAATGGAAGAGAGTCCCTGTACGGATGAAATACTATATCTTCTTCCTTAATAATTCTTGTCACAGTCTCAAAGGGTGAGATGTAATCAGTACCATACATATCCTTTCACGCCAACCAAAGTGTCGGTAATTCTTTAGTTGGAACAATACTTCCTATATCTATTCCAGAGTTTGGAATTCCAATAAGATTATAGATAGACTTCTTATTAATTTTTATTATCTTCCCACGTAACCTTATCCCCATGACAGACTCATCAAAACTATCTATAACAAAATGACCTAATTTCTGAGGGATGTCGTCAATTTTAAGTTTTAAAAGATTCCCAAATCCCATTTTTTTAACCGCTACTTTTTGTTTCTTGCTCATTTTTCTAATTGTTCGATATAACTGACTCGGTGAGCATCTGTTTTTTATTGAATAAAACCCATTTGCTATAGGATCCAATAGTCCAATTTCCTCCAAACTCGCCTTTTTCTTTTTCTTTTGTTTCTCGACTACCACTCCTTCATATAAAAACGTCATATGTAGAAAATATTAGTTCTTTTGCAATAAATAAATACAAAAGCAAACATAATAATTTTTTTAATTAATTTGTTTACATAAAAAAATTGGGTTCAAAATAATTAAAATTTCAAATAAAAGAGGTGTAGATACCTTTTTTTAAGTTTCTCTTCCTTTTTTGGGGTTCATGATGGTCCCATCCTCATCGTATTGCAATACATAAGTTTGTACGCCATCAGAGACTACATCAATGACATCATCACCATAAAAAAGGATTATATAAGTTTACATTATCTAAACAAAATATATTAATTTTTTTAATTAACTAAAACTTTGAAGTTACATCGTTGTACTAAAGGAAAATAATTTATATACAGTTACATCAATGTGAAAAAATAACAAAAATGTAGGTTTTTTTATCAAACATAAAAACAATTAAAGTAACATTACACTTGAAAAAATTTCAAGACTTCGTAATTACATCATTGTAACAAATGGTTACACTAGTGTAATAACCAAGTTACATGGGTATCACTAAAAAACCACCGGCCATAGTTATTAAGCTTCATACCATCAACAAAGAGATTACATCAACGTAACAAATACACCTAAATTAATATTTACACCAAAAAAAAGAGTTACAAGTATTTAACTTTAAGTATATATTTTTAAATAACAACTATAGGTTAAATCAAATGTAAGTTCAGAACAAAATAAAAAAACTTGCAAATCATGAAATAAAAAACTGGAATACCTTTTTTAAGCTTTTATATTCAAAATGTTTTTTTTAATTATGGTCACATCCTCTTTGGATTGCAATGCCTCAGTTGGTGTACCATCAAAGACAATAAAAAAGTTCAAAAATATTAAACTATAAAATGTGTATACCTTTTTTTAACTTTCTTTTAACATTTTTTGGGTTAATGCCAGTCTCATCCTCCACAGATTGCAATACTTTAGTTTGTGTACCATAAGAGACTACATCAATGTAACATAAACAAAGGTTGCAAAAATGTAAATACCCAGATTTTTTATAAAGCTACCACAAACACTATCTAGGGAAAGTAAAAGTTTTTTTTTTAAATTAAAAGTACAAGAAAACAATCTTCCAACAAAATCAAATGATTTTCACTGTTTTGTTATTTTTTAAACTAACAGCAAAAACAGCTTACAACAATGTAAGTATAGGAAAATAAAAGTAAACCAATGTAATGAACTAAATAAATGGGGAAAACCTTTGTTGGATTTTTTCTTCTTGATTTTTTTCCATGAGGTTATCTTCCTCATCACTACAGATGACCAGTGGGCTAAGAAATGTATTGGTGAAATGGCTAAAACATTGCTTTAAAATCCTTTCACTTCTTTTACCTGTAATATAAATTAAAGAATCCTTAACTAGAGTTAAAAATGGACAATCAAGTAAAATAAAAAGTTTTAGTTCTTACGTTTAGTAGAGTTTGTTTACCAACGTGGATTATGTTCTTCATTAAACCAAAATCCTGGAAGAAAAAGTTTAATTAAAGAAAAAAGATAGTATAGAATACAACATCAATATACATTCAAGTACCAAAAATTTATGAAAAAAACCCAATTTAAACAACAGAGTAAATACCAAGTCATCGATTTTCTAAAAATCAAAAATTTCAAATTTATAAAACCAAGTCCCCTAATTTATCAACTACCGTTGCAAAATAAAATTTAAAAATAATTTTAATAACATTTATATCCTAATTGCGAAAACCTAAACGATGTTCTTACATTTGAAGAAACTTTTTTCGTTGAAGAATGATGTTAAATAGACAACTAAATTAAGCGAAATTTAAAAGCAGAAAACACATTCAGAAGATTTACCTCAAACAAGCGATATTTTTCGTTGATTCGAACGTTGATATTCAATGTATAAACAAAACTAGGTTAAAGGTAAGATATGTATTCCGCCTTGCTTTTTTACTTCACTAGATCATGGATTCTTCAACAAAGAGGGGGGATTTTGGAACAATTACTTGAAAAAAAATGTGGTGGATAAGAAACCCTTTGAAGTGATGAAAATTTTGGTATAGTCTGATCAATAGTTTTCTCTTGAAAGAATATCAAACCCTTGGAATTGCTTTTTATGGGGAAGCGCAATCTTTCATAGATTTGTGTCGGTTGGTGTAAGGGTATTTTGACTACAATACCATTATGTAAAAAGATAAGAAGATAAACATTTATAAAATAAATAGAAAAAACAAGGACCATAGGATCAAAAGGTAACATGTCTAAGATGGAATGTGGTATGGTTTGTAGGTTTTCTCTTAAAAGTAGGGTTTTGATATGAACCAATCCCTATATATATATATATATATATATATGGGGGAGTGTTCATATCAAAACCTTGTTTTTATGAGAAAACTCTAAAACCTATGTTAACCAATTATATGTTGCCACGTTGCACTAGTCTTTTTCTCCTCTTAAGGGTAATTTGGACTTTTAACACAAAATCTTTGTACCGATGAAGAAGCTTCTCTGCTGTACTTTCATTATCTTTCCCTGGGTATCTCTGATATATCTTCTTCCTTAATCCCAAAATCCATCAACCCCATTTCATCTTTCTCACAATTTTTCTTGAAACAAATGGAAGAGAGTCCTTATACAGATTAAATACTAAATCCATTACCCGAAGATAAACCACCGGATGAAGCCAATGGGTCTCCTGTTTTCGATGACACTGTTAATGTTTTGTTTGGTAATTCTCCATTGCGTGATGTTGGTTTTGATAAAGAAGGTAATGTTCTTTTCCATGTTTTTTTAAACTATAATTTATATTAGTTTTTTCTTGGTTATTTCTTATCCATGTTACTGAATTGGTTTTGTTGTTTTTTTTACCTTTAAAACAGATTATTGTTGGTTTGTTTACCTTTAAAATAGATTATTGTTTGTTTGTTTACCTTTAAAACAGATTATTTTTTACCTTTAAAACAGATTTTCAGTTTTTTTTTGTCATTTTTGCCTATTTTAAAACAGATTATTTTATGTTTTTGTTTTCTATTTTTATTTTTATTTTAGAGAAGATTAGTGTTGGGTTGTTTTTTTATAAATTTATGTGTTGTGTGTAATGAATATTTTGTGTTTGTTTGTAATTAATTTTTGTGTTTTGCAGATTATGGTTGGTTTTTGTTTTATTAATTTTCAGTGTTTGTGTGTAATAAATTTTTGTTTTTTGTGTGCAAGTAATTTTTTTGTTTTTAAGTTTTTTATTTTTTTTATATCATTGTTTTATGCGTTAAATTGTGTATAAAGTTTTGTTTGTCAACTGATCCACTGTATGAAACATGTTTAAAATTTTTACATTAGTGTAATGTTTGGTTGATACTTTAGCAGTGACCGTTTGTTAATTTGTGTATAAAGTGTCAGTTTAGTAAGTTATGCATAAGTGTAAGAATATATTTATACAATATACATCAATGTAGTAATATATTTTTATACTATACCCTGAAGTTTTTTTTAGCTTTTTTATAGTCTATGTAGCTTTTGTCTTATCATTTTTTAATGAATAATGACCTGTTAAATTGTTTATATAGGTTCTCATTCTTGTGCTGTCTATCAAACTCCTAATGGCACCAAATATTGGTGTCCTGAAGTAAAACCTAATGAAAAACCTATAGTTGGGAAGGTTTATGCATCTTGGAGTGAAGTAATTAATATGTATGAACGATATGTCGAGTTATCTGGTTTTGGTGTTCGTTTAAATGGCTATAAGAGGTGGAAAGGTGAAATAACATAGAGAAATCTGGTGTGTAATAGATATGGTGTGCCCAAGAAGAAGAAGATTGATTCTTTGGATCCCAAATTGTTGGTACCTACTCGAGCCAGTACGTTCAAAGTATGTGATTGCAAGGCTCTTATTAGATTAAAAGCTGTATTAGGGACTCCTAATTACATCCTCTATGACTTTACTGAAAAACACAGTCATGCTTTGATTTCTTCTGATAATATGGATCTTACTAGAAAGGGAAAAAAATCTCAAATTTGAGGGCATTCATTTCATTCATAAACTCAGTTTACATAAGATTGGTCCTACTGTTGCCCACCGTTTGCAGGCTGCACTTAAGACGGGCCATCATAATGTTAGTGGAACTAGGAATGCGTTCAAGAATGTCAGTCGTGATATCCGGACGTTCATTGGTGATCGAGATGTCCAATTGGTGGTGAAAAAATTGGAAGAATGTGCTGCCAACCTCCCCAATTTTTCATACGAGTTTTTACATCATGATGGTGAGATTAAGGCTATCTTTGGGCGGATGATGTATCCAGAATCAGCTATAAAATGTTTGGTGATGTCCTTGCCTTTGATGCTACTTATTCAACCAACAAGTTAGTATTTTCTTTTTTACTATATTTTTGTTCAAGTTTGCATTTTATTTTTTTAACCTTTTTTTGTATTTAAACTGTTAATTTGTAAAAAAAAATTCAGGTACAACATGATTTTTGTGCCTTTTACTTGCATCGATCACCATAAAAGGTGTGTTACCTTTGGGGCTTGCGCAAACTTATCAGTGGTTACTTCAAGCATTTCTTAAAGTTCATATCATTCAACCAAAGCTAGTTTTAACAGACCAAGATCCTGCTATGAGGATTGTTGTATCATCCGTTTTCACGGGATCTGCTCATCGCATGTGCATGTGGCACATAATCAAGAAGTTACCTTCGAAGGTAATTTTTTGAATTCATATATAACTAACATGCCATTAAAAATTGTTAGGTAACTAAGTGTACACAGTTTCATATTAAATTTTATTAACATTAATGTAAGATAAATTCGTTAGATATACATAATTATTATTTAAATGTATATAGCTGATTTGGGAGCTGTTGATACATTTAAATTTGTGTAAGATAAATTGTAGGAATGTGTTTTAGATTATATATATTTTTGGTGACGAATTACATTGGTGTAAGATTTTATAATACTAACATATGGTGAAATAACTGACTGTCCATAGCTTTATATATATATATTTAATATTAATGTAGATCAGCTTACTTTTTACATTGATGTTAAATTGTAGATCAACTTATTTTTACACTGATGTAGATCAGCTTTATATATAAATTGTAGATCAGCATATTTTTACACTCATGTTAAATTTAAAATTTAAAACAGATTACTGAAGAATTGCTACATAATTCGAAATTCAGGGCATCAATTCACAAGTTAGTTTGGAATGTTTACATTCCCCCTTCAAGATTCGAGGAAAAATGGGAAGCTCTTCTAAAAGAATATAAATTGGAGACTCATGTGTGGTTGAATGAAATGTATGCAATTCGTATGCTTTGGGTCCCTGCGTATTTTCGTGAGTTACCTATGTGTCAAGATGCGAGAGTTCTAACGCGTTGTTTAAAGTGAACTCCACTTCCGGCAATACCCTAGTACAATTCTTTATGTGTTTTGACACTTCTATTGATCATAAACGATACAACCAAAAAATCTTGGAATTTAATACTAGTACTAGCAGGCCGGAAATGAAAACATCCTTGGAAATTGAGTCGCATGCAGCTGATATTTACACTCAGCAGGTTTTTAAAGATATTCATAAAGAAATATACAAAGGGATGATGCTGTGTTTCATAACCAATTGTGATGAATTTGATCAATCAAAGGTGTATACCATATCGCATATGGACCACCTTTCTGAATATGTAAATCAGTTCCTGGTTTGCGTTTTAATTTTAAACCAGTTTTTATAACGCATTCCGTTATAACTTGCAATAATTAAAAAAAAAATTGTTGGTTCACTTTCATATCAATGAAAAATCTTATGAATGTTCGTGTATGGGTTTTACTCGTGTTGGATATCCCTGCCGCCACATTTTTTGTGTTTTTAGGATACACAAAGTTAAGCAAATCCCCAACCTATATGTAGCTAAACGTTGGACACGCCACATTTTACCCAGCAGTGTTTACAACATTTCATCCAGACTTGGTGTTGATAATAGCGAACATGTTGTTGTGCGTAATGATGTCATTGATTCTATGTGTGTTGACCGTTTACGGGGGAATGTTTATTGTCTGTCTTCATTTACTGAAAAAATAATGGGTATAAAAAATGATATATTGGATGAGCAGCTTGGGGAGTCTAGCGCAAGTAGGAGGTGTAATATCTAGGATTTTTCCGATGTACCATTTCCATTTTATCAAATTGTAATCCTTGGTAAATTACCTATTTTTAAATCAATGAACGTATTCATCCTATAATCCTTGTAAGTATTAAAGTATTGAAAACATTGTATAAAATAACAAATACTAATTACATAAAAATACTTGAAACCTCCACATGTATATACATATATATATATATATATAATAAATATACACCTCATAAAAAGAATAATAATAGGGTGTATTTAACTATTAAACCTATAAACCTAACTTATTTTTATAAAAATAATACTAAGATAAAAACTTATAAAAAACTTATTTGATGAAACATTTTATTAAAGTCCAGGGACTAAATTGACAATTCTGAAACTTATTTTAAAAATCGAAAATCAAGTATGTGCATAAATTGTTAAAAGCTTGAAACATCAGGACATGTTGTGCAAATTAACCAAACCCCCGAAACCCAAACCGATCGCGAGTTCGATCCTAGTCAAGCCCGATTTTCACCCTGTTTGTTCGAAAACGCGTATTACGGCCGGATTCATTGCACCTCGGGTTTCCATTCGCGCATGCAACCACAACCCAAGGTGAATCAATGTTAAACCCCAAGCGCAACGATGTGTGGGTTTTAATTTGAATCCATTCGGCTCAACCACAAAACTCCCTTCCGTTCTGGCATTAATTGACGAAATTGGTTATAAATACCAACTCAGAAACCTCAACGACATCACTCCTCAACTCCTTAAACTCTCAATTCGTTCATTGGTCACCTACATTGCACGATTCAAGCGTGGACAGCCGTTTCTGAACCCAGAACCGTTCTCCTTCATTCCGACTCTGTTTCAGGTAATTCTTATGGTCATCGTCTTCGTTTTTATCCTATAATCAAAAGCCCATCTTCAATTTTCAATGACAAAGGGGATTTAGATTCGTATTTGGGGGCCGATTTGGGATTGTGTGTTAAGGAATTGTTTTTCCAGATTATAAACCAACGAGGCCCGTAGTCGGATGGTTTGTGCGCGTGTGTGTTGACTCAGGCGGCCCGGGTTCGAATCCGGCCGACCAGGGTTTTGAACTTTCATTTTTTTAATACCTTTTAATCAGATTTAATTTTTCTAAATATCTTTATAAAATCTGACATACTTTTAGAAACTTAAAATTAAATTATATTTATAAAATTGTTTCTAGAAAACATTTTAATTAATTAAAAACTTAGTTAAAACTTATTTAATCTTTAATGTAAATACTTAATTACTCCAAACTTATATAAACCTTATAAAATAATCTATAACTATTGTATAAAATCAGAAAACTTAATTTACTATTAAATTCCTATAATAAATGAATTATTTTTGTTTTAAACTTTGGATTATTTTATAAACTTTAATTAAACAGAAAACTTGTATAAATTTTATAAAATCAAAAATTTATAAAATTTATATTTTTGAGTTGGAAATCAGAAACTTATTTATAAAACTTATATTAATTTAAAACTTAAAGCCTAAGTATTTATCTAATTAAAACAGAAAAATAAATACACTTTTATTTATTTAAAAGATTGAATATTTATAAATTTTATAAAAATTTAGAACACTTATAAATAAAACATAAAATGATTTAAAGTATTTATACATTTGTGATTAGAAAGGAACCACTTTATAAACTTATAATTATCTTACATTTACTTAAACTTTTAAATACTTCTGTTATTTGGAATACTACAAGTTATTCTAAATGTTTAAACACTTTAGATAATTTTAATGGATTATGATTAATCATTTTTAATTAAATAAAGTATCTAAACAATTATCTCTAATATATATATATATATATATATATATTAATAATTATTATCTATGCTTAATTGTTATTTTTTTATTTAGATAATTATTATTTATCCGTAATAATAACTAATCATTTTTCAAGATAACAATTATTTATTCTAAATAAATATTTAACTCTTTTAAAATATTTATTTATTCTTTAATTAATAAATAGTTAATGATACGTAGAAAACTATTTAAAAAATTTTATTTAACATGTAGATAATAAGTATTTAACATTCAAACTTAATAAATCTTATAATACTTATTTAAAACTTGCTATAACTCAAACTCTATAACACAATCATCCCCACCTTCCCATTTGAAACAGCAAATCTTAAAATCCTAAACTTTTAGGATCGACTTTTAAACTCTAGACCATGTTACTAGGCTTGTTGTGAGGATATTCTTCTTCAACGCTTTGTTACACTTAAACTTTATTGGACACTCTTCATCAATCCAGGTGAGTATACCTAGCCCCATTTTGTTTTGTTTTGATTTATAAACTTGGGGTGGAACATGTATCAAACTTTTAGACTTATACAATTCAAACTCAACTATGCTTATATGCTTTCTATGTGTTATATACTTTTGTGACTTGCATGCTTAAATTAGACTTAAGACTAGAATGTTCATTAACTTTGGTCGAGCCTATAGTGACAATGATAGATCTATTGTATTTGACCAATCCACCTAGATTGATTGACCCTTCGGGGGGAGCCCATGGTGATTGTTGCTGGATTTAAACTTAAACTTCTAAGGGTAACCCTTGGGTTATACCTAAACTTGGTTGGAGGTTTGAAATGCAAAATGTTTAACTTGCTTGTTCTCACATTTATACTTAGACGCATTAACATAGTGAATTGTAAAACTTTTAAAGACTTTGTTAAACAGTGTCAAAACATTTGTATCTCACCAACTATTTTTAGTTGATAGTTTACTTAACATGTTTCAGTTGCTCAAGTTTGAGGCTTATCTTGTGAACACGTAGGATGCTTGGACCTAGAATATCTATCAATTAAAACTTATGTTTTCATTTATGATGTTGAACAATATGTTACTGTTTTCCCTATGTTTAAACCTTTTAATTTTATTAATGGAATACTTCAACCTTATTAGTCAACCTTATGCTTTTGAACAACCGCGTCCGCCCCGACGTATAATCCGTCGTCGGTTGGGGTGTGACAGATTGGTATTAGAGCCAGGTTATAGGGAATTAGGTTATTAAACACATGACCTAGACTATAACTTAGGATTCCCCAAACATGAATCATCTCATGTACCTACTAGGAATCTCATCTCTATTTCTAAAACTTAAACCCTACACGTAAATACTTATACTTGGAAACTTATACTCCAATCTATTCCCGTATTACGAGAATCTACTACATCGAAGTGACATACTTAGGTTTCAAGTCTGATCCAAAAACTAACTCTCGTCAAAAGTATTTGAGTTCTAAACAATGTATGAGAACTTGTGCGGACCGGAAGGGTGGATGCCTGTATTATGGGAAATTCTGTCAAGGACCCAGATTAACCGTTGGACCCGTATGCTTTCTTGGGAATTCTTGGGATGAGTGTCCACTTATAGGAATGCACGATTTCTCTAACCATTAGTGAATTTAAATTACTTATGATATGTCAAAGTACCTATTTAGTGACATAAACTAAGTGGGTACCATCTAAATATCTTATGGTTCATGATTTATATCCTCATTCTATAATCCTTACTCTATGATTCTTACGTCCAAAATTTTCATTTTATAGTATGCCTCCCCGTCGTAGCCGAAGCAGAGCCATTGCAACCCTTATTGCCCAACAAATGGCTAAGGTCCTACCTACTTTGGTCACCGAACTAAACCAAGCTGCAGCAAGCAACAGTGCTAACTCCGAATCCCACCGGTCTGGCTCAAACCCTCTGTGTACCTTCAAGCATTTCAACTCTTATAATCCTGCCAAATTCTTTGGAACTGAGGGAGCCACTGGCCTCCTCCAATGGTTCGAAAGCATGGAAAGCACCTTCTTGAACATTTATTGTCCTGATAACCTCAGAGTCCGTTATGCTTCGAGCGTCCTACTAAAGAGGGCACTAACGTCGTGGAATGGGGATAAACGCAATCGTGGTGCAGCGCTGCTATGTCTCTGACCTGGGAGGAGTTCAAGGAACTAATGATCGAAGAGTTCTGTCCAAGGAATGAGATGAAAAAGCTCGAGGCTGAATTCTGGGATCTTGCTCAGGATAGTGGAGAGAACCTGGTTTATACGACACGTTTCCATGAACTAAGTTTACTAGTGCCTCAAATGGTCACTCTTCTGTCTCGGGGTATTGAGAAGTACATCAGTGGACTGCCTATGAAGACTCAGGTCACATTGTGGGGTCAAAATCCTGCTACCTTGGAAGATGCCATACGTCTTTCTGCTACCCTTACGGATAATTATGTGAAAGCAGGAACCCTGTCCATAAAGAGTTCCAAGAAACCCGTTGACACTCCTACTCCTAAGCCTACCAAAGCGGTTAAGACTGAACCATCATTCAACAAGAAGCGTAAAGTCAAAAACTTTACAGTGGTCACACCGGCTGCCCCTTTGACACAAGTTGGTCCTATCAAGAAGTCGTATGTGGGAGCACATCCTCAATGTAACACCTGCAAGTTCCATCATCCAGCCACTATGCCATGCCGTTTGTGCAACTTTGTGGCCGCTATGGACACATGTCCACCACATGCTTTGACAATAGGCCTCCAACGGTTTAGGGAAATCATCCCAATGCTCCTGCACCACCAGCTTTAGCAAATGGTCGAGCTTGTTTCGAATGTGGTGATCCGACCCATTTCCGTAACCAATGTCTGAAGCTCACCAATGTGAATTCGAGAGCACGAGGGCGTGCCTTTAACATCAATGCTAACAAAGCTCAGGGCAACACAAAGGTGGTCAACGGTACATTTTTAGTAAATCAACAATATGCTTTCATTTTATTTGATAACGGTTCTAATAAGAGTTTTGTTTCCTTGGAATTTGAATTACTACTTGATAAAAACTGCTCTAAGTTAGAACAATCTATTACGGTAGAAGTAGCTGATGGAAATCCCATAACTATTGACTCCGTCATTCATGACTGCGTTCTTAACCTTAACGACCATGATTTCCCAATTAACCTCATCCCGATGCGTCTTGGAAGTTTTGACATAATAGTGGGCATGGATTGGTTAGCCGAATATCATGCTGAAGTCGTGTGCTTCGAAAAGTGTATCCGTATCCCCCTATCATCTAGTAGTATCTTACAAATTTATAGCGAAAAACCATCTAGCGGTCTTAAACTCATGTCTTGTACCCCGGCTCGTAAGTACCTGCGAAAGAATTATGTAGCATTCCCAGCTAACATCGTGGAAAAGAAGGAAAAGGGGAAAGGGTATCCAAGACATCCCAGTCATCCGTGACTTTCCTGAAGTTTTTCTCGAATACTTGCCAGGCCTTCCTCCCATACGTCAAGTTGAATTCAGATTGATCTCATCCCAGGAGCAAACCCTGTAGCAAAATCACCCTACTGCCTTGCACCTTCGGAGATGCAAGAATTAGCAAGCCAATTACAAGAACTTTTAGAAAAGGGTTTCATTCGTCCTAGTGTTTCACCATGGGGAGCACCCGTGTTATTCGTGAAGAAGAAGGACGGATTCTTGATGTGAGGTTAAATATCTCGTGTATAATAGTCTAAGTTTATATTTTTAAGCGTTTAGCCTTGTATATCGAGTTTGTTTTATGTGCGTTTGGTATTTGGGTCTACTACAGGTTTAATGTACTAAGTGAGTGGGAGAACACGGGCTTAAAACCATGAGGATAGTAGCATACACGGGCCTCGGAGAAGTCAAAGTCAAGAAAATTCAAAATTATGGAAATTAGGATCTTCCCGCCACGCGAACATCAAGGAAGAAAAGTTCGCGACACGCGAAGAAGTCGATTACGGCTCTTTTTTAGATAAATCCAATTATAAGCCATTAGGGATCCATAGTCGAATTAACTTGTCATTCTACGATCCAGAGCTTCCCTAAGGTGATTTCCAAAGATAAAGTTTTAATCTTTACAAGTTTTTGATGCTAGATCAAGTGATACCAATTATTGAAGAATCGATGATGATGTCGATGAGCGGCTAATCTCGTCATGTCGTTTTCGAGTGTAGGATCTGCTTGTAAGTGATATACACATGTTCATACTTGATTTGGTCTAGTATTCTTGTAATAGTTTGATTGTTTGAGTTCTAGGATTGATTGAACACGTTTAGTTTATTGATTTATCATATGCATCAGTTTTTCGGTTATCTATCGTGAACCATTGGGTATCTATAATTAGTATTCTGAATTGGTAATTAACTATTGGGTAATTAACTTGTGTCAAACATTCGATTTTACAATCGTTGTTCAATACAGTTGTTATTTGAATGTTGATTATTTATCAATCTGATTAATGAGTTATGTCTATGTAATTTCCAATAAGTACAAACCAGTAATCACCGAACTTGCAATCTGAACCCGGAAGCGATCCGTTTTCTCTTAATAGTTTTGACAAAGTTACAGTAATTACTTTTTAATCTGAATCTAAATAGTTTTCATAATTAAACACTTTCCACCAATTCCCTGTGGATACGATACCCTACTCCATTATACTATAGTTTAAGGTAGCTAGGGGTTAGAATAATTGTTTTTGATTGACCTTGACAACGCGATCAAAATGGCGACGTTGCCGGGGAATACGTGTGCTTAGTGTTTTAGTTTAAATTATTTTGTTCGGAGCTACTAATCTTTTGTTTCTTTGTGTAGATCACAGGTTTATGCATACTCGTAATTCAGGAAGGAAATCACCACTTTTATTTGATCCAGAAATAGAACAGGCCGCTAGAGCCAACCGCAAAATACAAAACCAAGTTCAAATCATTCTAGAGAAACTCGACAGCCCAAGAATGTCACAAAATCAACCACCAAACCCAGATCCAAACCAAGGTGGGGGACAGTCCCACCTTTGCCAGGCCTCCTATTTCCTAATCAACCACCACCAAATCAACAACCACCCGCCTTCCATAACAACTAACCATATAACAACTACCCGAGTTACTCAGATTTCGAGGAGGATGAACATTTGTCAACAGGACAAAGTTATGGGCCAAAACACAGTTCTCAACATGAGAACTGGGATGAAGATGAAGCATGGTATGACCTTAACCACCACCCCAGAAATCAAGAAGTAAATAGGGTGAACAGTTGGGTACCACCACCACCAAGGGCCGACTATGGGTATCAACCGAGAAATCAAGGTAATTTTGATCAAGAGAACAAGTACAGGAAACCTCAAGTGAATAGACCCAATTATCAAGAGGAACCTCCTAGGAACATAAACATGCCAAGTCATGAACAGGGGGTAGACAGTCACTTTCACCCTGCTTTAGCCCTAAACGCTTCCCCCGTGATTCCACCGGTTCATAGGGGGAACGCATTTGAGATCAGACCGAGGTGTTTAGGGATCCTCCCACACTTCTTTGGGAGAGCTACCGAGGAGCCCTATACACATTTATCAGAGTAGGAGGCTACATGCGGAACCATCGGTGGACAGGGATTTACTACAGACAAGGTGAAGTTGGTACTTTTCCAATTTTCACTAAAGGACCGTGCTAAACAATGGTTCCTTTCTCTATCGTCTGCTAGTATAGCTACTTGGGCAGAGCTTCAGCAACAGTTCTTAGATGAGTACTTCCCACCACACAAGACTAATGAGGCCAGAACCGCAATCAGTGATTTCAGGCAACAGTCGGGGGACCCATTCTATGAAGCTTTTAAGAGGTTCAAGGAATTACTAAGGAATTGCCCACATCATGGTATTGAGAAGTGGGAATTGATTCAGGCATTCTATGATGGCCTTCTGCCTGAGGATGTCAGAGATGTTAACTCCACTAGTAACGGATCATTCTTCTATAACCATGTGGACGAGGATTGGGACATACTTGAGAGGATGGCGGTGATATCCAAAAGAGAAGCTAATGCAAACAGAAGGGGAAAGTCAACTTCATCTGTGAAGTCGGTTGATTATGAGATGCAGAAGCGGTTAGATGCCATGGAAATTCAAATGGCACGTCTTGGTAAGCCGAGCGGTAAAGAGGTGGAAAATGTGAATCAATCTTATCTGGTGTGTGACGGATGTGAAGAGTTGGGGCATGTGTTAGCAAACTGCCCAAGAGAGCAAGGAAAGGATGAAGAGGTGAACCAGCTTGGAGGAGATAAGACCGCTGCTATACACTATCATCCAGGACTCAGAAATCACCCAAACCTCAGGTATGGTAATGCATCTAATCAAATGAATCCTAACTTTCAGGGTGCTAATGTACGGGGTGGAGTACAACCACAACAGCAACAATACCACAATCGCCAACAAAATTATAACCAAGGCGGATACTAGAGATACCAAAGGGGCTATCAATAGAAAAATCAGCAAGGAGGTAGTACATGAAGTGAGGACATGGGAGCTGCCCAATTTAATGCTATCATGGAGGCTATCAAGGAACTAAAGAAAGACAATGAAGTCCGTGACAAGACAGTGGGTGCTTTTGCAAAGCAGCTGGGGCAAATGGATGAAGAGTGGACGAGAAGATAATCCGACAAGTTACCAAGAAACACTCAAACCAACCCGCAACATCAAGGGTCGGGACCACAGAATGCTCATGTAAGCCAGGTAAGTGTGTTGAAAAGTGGTAAGCAATATGAAAACCAAGTTGTCCTTCCACAACCGCTAGTTGAAGGGTTGGTGGAGGATGTGGATGAGAAAAGTGATGATGAACCGATACTTATTGTCACACCCCAACCGACGGCGGAAACGTCGGGGCGGGACATGTAGACTGTTCATGAGCACATGGTTGACTAAAATTTAATATATTAAAATGTTACATTTTCCATTCATAATTCCAAATACAACAGTACAAAACGTTTGAAATACATAACATATTCATTTGTTTCAATTATCTAGGTCCACAACCTAAGTGTAGCAAGTTTGTTCAATTCACTTTTGTACCTGAAACATGATGAAAACGAGGTCAACTAAAAAGTTGGTGAGCATACATAGGTTTTGACACATTACCAAGTTTAAAGTATTTTATACAATTCATACGATACATGTGTATAAGGCATTTATGGAGAATCTATAGTTAAACTAAGTGTGTACAATCAAACCTTGTGACTGAGGCATAACACGCATGTTACCCTAATGTAAAGTCGGTAACAAACACCCTAACTGGGTGGGTTTGTCAGACACAATAGATCTATCAATGTTAACCGTTGGCTTGTACGGAGTTAATGATTGTACTAAAGTCATGTATATGTAGTCTTAACTCATAGCATTCAAGCATAAAGCACGTAACACAAAATATCATATTATTGAATTGTATTTAAGTCTATGCAAAAAGTTTTAAAGAGTAAATCATGTTTCACCCCAAAAGTATAAAATGAAAAAGGGGCTATGTAAACTCACCTGGTTCAAAGGCGTAGTTAACACGTGAGGCTAGATGGCAAAGTGATCCTTGCAACTCACCACGTTAACCTAGTGTGTAATGTATATTGAATTAATAGTGTGTACAATAGTATAGGATTATATATGATGTGTGTACAAAGGGTTTGAGTTATAGTTTGAAAGAGAGAGTGTAGATTATTGTATTTGTACTTGAATGGGTGTTTTTATAAAACGAACGTTTGAAATGAATAGTTTAAAATGATTGAAATTAGTGTTTGGGTTTGAATAACTAAATAAAGTTAAATAGTTGTCATTTATTTATTTAGTTATATAACAAAAATAGTATGTGTAACATATTAAAAATAACGTAAATTAAACAAATAATTTTTGTTTACTTTATTTATTTAATTATAAGGATGCGTAGATATAAAGTTGTGTAAATAATCTTTATGAATATGGGTTTGAATAACTAAATAACTTACACAATTTTTTTATTTATTTATTTAGTTAGTTCGAAAAATGGTGTGAAAATTATGTTTAAGGTATAAATTAAATAAACAATCTTTCTTTATTTATTCATTTATAAAGTTATGTAAAAATATTGATGTATAATTTAAATAATTAGTTCCTATTTTATTTATTTATGTTTAAAGATTTGTAATTATAAAGTGGTGTAAATTGTATTTATATATAGAAATCTAACATTTACTTTTTAATGTGGGTTATAATAAATAAATATTTATTTATTTATCATCTTCAAAGTAAATACTTGTTTGCTTTAAATAAAGTTAATATTTCATAAATTTTATAAAATCAATTGTCTTTAATTGGGAATTAATCTAAATATCTAAATTTTTGTTTTAAATATTTAATATACAATTTTTAGTCATAAATTCATAATAAAATGAATTTATATTAAAAATTTATGAATCTGATTTTATTCTGTTAAAAATATTGTATGGTTTATAAAAATAATTTTTATAAAGTTTTTACGGCTTTAAAAAAACGTTTTAAAAATTAAACAGGCCACCCGGCTCGAACCCGGGTGGCTCCTGTGTCGGCTGATAGTCTCACCACTGGACCAGGAGGCAAGCTACTGATACAGAACCGGGTTGAATTTGATTTAATAACTAATTGAAAGGGGACCGGGTTTAGGACAGGCACACGAGCAAAAAGGTCATGGTTTGTGGGTTTCGAACCCACACCATCGGGTCCGATGGAGCATAGACTTAACCAGTCGGACCGGGTGGTTCGCTGATCATAACAGAAACAAAATAGTTTAAAAACACAACTTGAATTATCCAATATCCCCAAATCAGGATCGCATATTAAGAACAAGAACCCTAATTTCGATCGATCTTGATACTCGATGTTAGGACGAATTGATAGGGGGCTATGGATGTACGTTGAAAAACGAAGCGATTGCTGTAACGACTTACTTGTTTGATTTGGGCACGAATGCAGACGGCTACGAGTTTGCCTCGACTGTTCTCGGTGTTCAATCGAAGTCCAGAAACGAAATGGGGTGCGTTTAGGGTTTCAGAGAGTTTGTATGAGGGTATGCGAACATGTGTGAGCAGTTTGATTTGTTTAATTTCATTCCGATCGTGCAATTTGATTACGATTAATAAATGATAGCTGTCGGGATTAATTTACGCGATTTCGGTTTGATTTTGGATGAATCGAGTCATGATTGCAGTCTGAATTCATTCTAGATCAATCATGCGTCATTTCCGGGGTCCATTACGCGTAAATTTCACGAATTAAACATAGATTGATACGGTTTGACTTTGAGGAGTCAAATTCGTTTGAATTTTTGAATCATTCCCGCTTAATGGGGCGAATTTACGTGATGAATGGGCCGGGATTGGACGGATCTTTGTTTTTTTAACCATAGATGATCAATCCAGCAAGAGTCCGATCGATTTTAGCCGTGGGTTGATAGGAATCGGCCTGGTTTGACTTTCTGGAAGTCAAACTTAGTCAAATATTTCTGATTTGAGTCATAATTAAATCAAAGGTCCAGATTTGCGGGTGACGGATAAAATTGAGGGTTCGGAGTGGTTAAGGGTTCAAACCAAAGTGTAAATCCTTGATTATAACTATGGATATTAGCATGTAGGTGTATTCGTATATATATAATTATACATACATATATATATTTGTATATATAGGGTTTGAATGACGGGTTTAAGTGTAACTCTCACGGGCTTGCTTAGAGAATTAGGGTTTAGCTGATTGCATGGATGAAATAAAACATTGCACTAAAATTAGATTCAAAATATGAGTTAATAAAGGTAAGAAAAATCAGAAATGTTACAGTATCCCCATATTGAGGGAATTTCGTCCCGAAATTCAACTATTGGAGGCTACTGAATCAGGAGTGGTGAGGGTTTTTGGTTCTCAATGTGTTATGATGGTTGGTTCAAGGAGTATAACTGGTGACATGATTTAGGTTTTGATATTCAAGGTCAGGTATGAATGTTGATGATGAATTAAGTTTTACAATGAACTATCGGGCGGTATTATGAACCCTAAAGGTGAAATGTGTTATTTGGAATGGATTTGTCGGGAACTTGGTGACCAGGGTTTGCTTAGGATGTAGTCTAATATATTCCAGAGTTGTCAGTGGATAAGAGATTTAACAAACATTGGTCTAGGTCAAAACTTCACATGACACGAACAACGCTACTTCTGATAATATGATAGAGCACTTATATATAGGAAGTACCATCGGCGTATCCACCATGCTCTTGTCCTATCACATTAGTCTCGTTGTTACATATTATGAGAAATTTTAGGTCACAACACATCACAAAATTCACTATGCTTTCCCATGCGCTGATTTTTATAATTTCGTGTGCACCCGTAATTACTTAAATCATCGCATGGTCCGTATAGATCCTCCCGTTGTGTGCGGGTCAGGGGGTACCAATTTACTTAGTTCATTTATATTGTTTTCACATATTAGTTGCTAATAAGTAACTATGTCCCTAGTAGGCATGTCAGTTAGCAACTAAAGAGAAGTATGGTGGTATAACTTAAAGTTCCATAGTTTGCTCGTGTTTGAACAAGAATACGTCAAACACCGAGTTGTTTTAAAGTGTCAAAGCTTCCTCGTGTTTGAACAAGTATACGTCAAACTCCGAGTAGTTTCAATGTGTTATGGTTTTCAAGTTTGGTGAACAAGGTGTATGACCATGTTTCATGTATATTGTGAGCAATCAATTGCAACAATTGTAAGCAACTTAGTTTCATGTAAATACACAAGTCTCATGTACGATCTAGTGTTATGTAGCTTGTAATTAAATAGGTTTTATGTGTAACGTACACAACTTAGCATCACGTATAAGCTCTCATGTGTAATGTAAGCAATATAGTGTTATGTGTATTGTAAACAATGCAATATCATGTATATTGCAAGAAATGAATTTCACGTATGATGCTACCAACTTAGTATCATGTTCAATGTGGTCAATCTAGTATTATGTACCAAACAAACGATTGTTATGTATCACGTGATCAATTTAGTATATGTATATTACAAGCAACTAAGTTTCATGTATTACGTGATCGTGTTGTGTATATTGTGAACGTGCATACATAAGCTATTGAATTTTGAGTGTGACGTATACTAACGAGTCTTGTATGTGATCAAGTGTTGCGGAGAAGCGTGTAGTTTGGCGTTCGTGTAAAATGTGGTAGTTAGGTTCTAGATCTTTAAGTCTCGTTGAGGTTTTTAGGGATGGTTGATGTCTAAGCGGTATGGGTCGTCTCTTGAAGCGGCAAGTGAAAGATAACGAGGAGGTTCTGAAAACATTCTGGAAATGTGTTTACAAATACTGATCTTTGTTTGAAAATAGGAATTTGTAAATTGTTCTTGGTTGTAGATATATAAAGTAATGAAACTTTTGAGTTAAATAATCTAAATAAATAGACAATTCTAAAAAAAATATTTTAATTTAAATTTTCAATTATTAATAAGAAAATATTTTTAAGAGGAATTATGGGCTAAACTAGTAGTCGTATATTAATTTAGCCAGGGTTTATAAATGATTACTTTAATGGGGAATATCATAATTATTTACCAATTCGAAATAGCATTTTTATAAAATAGGTTGTATTAAGTTCCCTTTCACAGAGAAAATATTTATGGGGGAATTTATATTTCTAATATTCTCTAAAAGTTTGATATTTGGTTTGAAAATAACGAGGTTGTTTAAATCTAATAGGATGATTTGTTTACGAGGGAGATTGTCGGTAGTGTACTAAATCGTATTGAATGAAGAAGGTGATACTTGGAAAATCTTGATGAAAATGTGATGGGTGTAATTCACACTCAACGTGTCAAATAAATTAATAGTAACTTTAGAGTTGGAATATATAAAATTGATTGAATGCTGAAATGTTTAAACATTACTCAAAACATAGGGGAATGGTTCTCAAATTGAAAATTTAAAGACAATAAATAGAAATTTCTGCTAACGTATCTGATAGTTTCCCACTAGA
Source organism: Smallanthus sonchifolius (assembly GCA_023525975.1). Lineage (NCBI taxonomy): Eukaryota > Viridiplantae > Streptophyta > Magnoliopsida > Asterales > Asteraceae > Smallanthus > Smallanthus sonchifolius. Next base: position 74,050,488 of record CM042027.1, on the reverse strand, counting down.
AGGAATATAAGCACCAAGACGAGCACCGCTATGGTCACTCGGGTAGCCGATCTGGTTTCAGCTCTAGCTGTTTCCTTACAATTCTCCAGTACTTCTTTTTCGAGAATGGAGATTAACTCCTTGTGGTACCCTAATTGGTTTGCTAGGCTATCCATTCTTTGTCCTTGCAAGTCGTGCCTTATCTCATGCTCCATCCTTTGCCTCTCGAACTCTGAGGTCCTCACATATTGGTGAACATCATCGATTGGAATTCCCATAGCACTAGCAGGTGCCATGGTACGCCTTGCCCAAGGGTTAGGATGGTACGGGTCGGGCATTAGATATGGGTCTCGAAATCTTGGGCCAGTGTTCCTTACGTTAAGCCTTTGCCTAGCAGCTGCGGGTGTTGGTGACCGATACACAGGTGACCCGGTGTCTTCTTCCCAATTAGATTCTACTCCGGGATGGTATACTGGGGAGGAAGGAGTGTAGGAGTCCATATCTAGTAGAGAAACAATGAAAAGGCTGTAAGCGATAATGAAATACCGAGTGTTAAATATAGGAGTTCTCATAGGTGTAGAATTTGACTAGTCATAACACCGAGTCTTCCCAATAGTATTTTAGAAATGCACTTGACCTATAAGCAATGTATCCCTGAGGAGAATTCCCAGGAAAGAGGGGTGGGTCACTAGGACACACTTAAGTACCCTGTCTTTCCTTAGTCAGAATCCCTCATGGGCCTACACACTCTTCCAGCCATCGTATATTAATAACACTATTGTTGGGCTCATAGTCATGATGAGAATTGTTGTGGACTGGGACTTGAGGCCCGAAAGTAAGGTTTATGCATTTCAGTGGACTTCTTCTTCTTGAAAGATAGATGGGCTTCTTAGTTTATTATTGGTAGGTCTTAGGCTCAATAGTTTAGATTTAGATCACAAGGGTGGTGACATTATATGTGTGAGTTTAAGGGTGTATGAAAAATTTGGTGTGTATGTTTGTGTGTTTAAAACTTAGGATAGCACTTAATGAAACACATAGGTAGCATGTAGATAGTAATGAATGTAAGCACAAGGGTTATCAAGTAGTGTGACACATAAACTATCATGTATTGTAGCATGTATTGAAATTACTTAGGATAACACGTAAAAATGTTCACACAAGTATCAATCATGTAATCATATAGTAGCATGGCATATTGTGGGCGTCCTAAGGTTATAGTCTAGGTCAAAAGTGTCTAATAACCTAATTCCCTATAACCAAGGCTCTGATACCAATCTGTCACACCCCAACCGACGGCGGAAACGTCGGGGCGGGACATGTAGACTGTTCATGAGCACATGGTTGACTAAAATTTAATATATTAAAATGTTACATTTTCCATTCATAATTCCAAATACAACCGTACAAAACGTTTGAAATACATAACATATTCATTTGTTTCAATTATCTAGGTCCACAACCTAAGTGTAGCAAGCTTGTTCAATTCACTTTTGTACCTGAAACATGATGAAAACGAGGTCAACTAAAAAGTTGGTGAGCATACATAGGTTTTGACACATAACCAAGTTTAAAGTATTTTATACAATTCATACGATACACGTGTATAAGGCATTTATGGAGAATCTATAGTTAAACTAAGTGTGTACAATCAAACCTTGTGACTGAGGCATAACACGCAGGTTACCCTAATGTAAAGTCGGTAACAAACACCCTAACCGGGTGAGTTTGTCAGACACAATAGATCTATCAATGTTAACCGTTGGCTTGTACGGAGTTAATGATTGTACTAAAGTCATGTATATGTAGTCTTAACTCATAGCATTCAAGCATAAAACACGTAACACAAAATATCATATTATTGAATTGTATTTAAGTCTATGCAAAAAGTTTTAAAGAGTAAATCATGTTTCACCCCAAAAGTATAAAATGAAAAGGGGCTATGTAAACTCACCTGGTTCAAAGGCATAGTTAACACGCGAGGCTAGATAGCAAAGTGATCCTTGCAACTCACCACGTTAACCTAGTGTGTAATGTATATTGAATTAATAGTGTATACAACAGTATAGGATTATATATGATGTGTGTACAAAGGGTTTGAGTTATAGTTTGAAAGGGAGAGTGTAGATTATTGTATTTGTACTTGAACGAGTGTTTTTATAAAACGAACGTTTGAAATGAATAGTTTAAAATGATTGAAATTAGTGTTTGGGTTTGAATAACTAAATAAAGTTAAATAGTTGTCATTTATTTATTTAGTTATATAACAAAAATAGTATGTGTAACATATTAAAAATAACGTAAATTAAACAAATAATTTTTGTTTACTTTATTTAATTATTATAAGGATGCGTAGATATAAAGTTGTGTAAATAATATTTATGAATATGGGTTTGAATAACTAAATAACTTACACAGTTTTTTTATTTATTTATTTAGTTAGTTCGAAAAATGGCGTGAAAATTATGTTTAAGGTATAAATTAAATAAATAATCTTTCTTTATTTATTCATTTATAAAGTTATGTAAAAATATTGATGTATAATTTAAATAAATAGTTCCTACTTTATTTATTTATGTTTAAAGATTTGTAATTATAAAGTGGTGTAATTTGTATTTATATATAGAAATCTAACATTTACTTTTTAATGTGGTTTATAATAAATAAATATAATCTTCAAAGTAAATACTTGTTTGCTTTAAATAAAGTTAATATTTCATAAATTTTATAAAATCAATTGTCTTTATTTGGGAATTAATCTAAATATCTAAATTTTTGTTTTAAATATTTAATATACAATTTTTAGTCATAAATTCATAATAAAATGAATTTATATTGAAAATTTATGAATATGATTTTATTCTATTAAAAACATTGTATGGTTTATAAAAATAATTTTTATATAGTTTTTGGGGCTTTAAAAAAACGTTTTAAAAATTAAACAGGCCACCCGGCTCGAACCCGGGTGGCTCCTGTGTCGGCTGATAGTCTCACCACTGGACCAGGAGGCAAGCTACTGATACAGAACCGGGTTGAATTTTATTTAATAACTAATTGAAAGGGGACCGGGTTTAGGACAGGCACACGCGCAAAAAGGTCATGGTTTGTGGGTTTCAAACCCACACCACCGGGTCCGATGGAGCATAGACTTAACCAGTCGGACCGGGTGGTTCGCTGATCATAACAGAAACAAAATAGTTTAAAAACACAACTTGAATTATCCAATATCCCCAAATCAGGATCGCATATTAAGAACAAGAACCCTAATTTCGATCGATCTTGATACTCGATGTTAGGACGAATTGATAGGGGGCTATGGATGTACGTTGAAAAACGAAGAGATTGCTGTAACGACTTACTTGTTTGATTTGGGCACGAATGCAGACGGCTACGAGTTTGCCTCGACTGTTCTCGGTGTTCAATCGAAGTCCAGAAATGAAATGGGGTGCGTTTAGGGTTTCAGAGAGTTTGTATGAGGGTATGCGAACATGTGTGAGCAGTTTGATTTGTTTAATTTCATTCCGATCGTGCGATTTGATTACGATTAATAAATGATAGCTGTCGGGATTAATTTACGTGATTTCGGTTTGATTTTGGATGAATCGAGTCATCGGGGTCCATTGCGCGTAAATTTCACGAATTAAACATAGATTGATACGGTTTGACTTTGAGGAGTCAAATTCGTTTGAATTTTTGAATCATGCCCGCTTAATTGGGAGAATTTACGTGATGAATGGGCCGGGATTGGACCGATCTTTGTTTTTTTTAACCATAGATGATCAATCCAGCAAGAGTCCGATCGATTTTAGCCGTGGGTTGATAGGAATCGGCCTGGTTTGACTTTCTGGAAGTCAAACTTAGTCAAATATTCCTGATTTGAGTCATAATTAAATCAAAGGTCTAGATTTGCGGGTGACGGTTAAAATTGAGGGTTCGGAGTGGTTAAGGGTTCAAACCAAAGTGTAAATCCTTGATTATTACTATGGATATTAGCATGTAGGTGTATTCGTATATATATAATTATACATACATATATATATTTGTATATATAGGGTTTGAATGACGGGTTTAAGTGTAACTCTCAGGGGCTTGCTTAGAGAATTAGGGTTTAGATGATTGCATGGATGAAATAAAACATTGCACTAAAATTAGATTCAAAATATGAATCAATAAAGGTAAGAAAAATCAGAAATGTTACACTTATTGCATCTTATCCCAAACAACCGGTAGTTTCTGAAAAACCAAATGATTCTAAAGCATCCCCCAGTGCTCAAGGGGCGGGTGTGGAGAATAATACCATCCAATTTCCGAGAGCATTGGTTTATCCATCTAAACCGGTAAATAAAAGGGGCCCACAACAAGATGAAATGTGGGAAATTTTTAGACAAGTTAAAAGTAATCTTCCCCTAATTGATGCAATCAAACAAATACCGGCATATGCAAAATATCTAAAGGATCTATGCACTCAAAATAGGAATCATAAGATGCCCAAAAAACTTGATCTAACCGATAATGTGAGTGCGGTTTTGTTTGGTATTCTTCCACCTAAGTTCCAAGATCCAGGGGCGCCTTTAATCCAAATTCAAATAGGTGATTTCAAAATAGATAAGGCACTTCTGGATTTGGGAGCTAGTGTTAGTATCTTGTCGGGAAGCTTGTATGACCAATACGATTTCGGTCCTCTACAAAAAGCTAATACCACTGTGGTGTTAGAAGATTTAACTCCTAAGCTTCCCCGCGGGATATTAACAGATGTGATTGTCAAGGTGGAGGATTTCTATTACCCAGTTGACTTCTTAGTGCTTGAATATGCAGCCCCTACTAAAGGGAGCCAACCCAATGTTATTTTGGGAAGGCCAATTTTTAAAAACTGTTTAATGTGTCCTAAACTGCATGACAGACACAGTTGACATGGCTTTTGGTTATAGAAAGATGCGTTTAAATGTCTTCTGCCGCACTTTTAATGCTCCGATCATTGATGAATGCTTTAGTGCAGATATCATTGATGGGTGTATTCTTCATGCAAATGAGGATGCGCCAAAGGAGCCCTATGTTTTGTGTAACAGGGAAGAAGCTGAGTATGAGAATGAACTGAAAGTTGAAGAGGAAAATTGGAAGTGTGTGCAATTAAAGAGTGATGACCCACATGGACACTTCAAGTGGAAAGTTTGCTAGAGTCCATAGACACCCATTTAAAACCTTCGTTGGAATCACCACCTCAAGTGGAAATGAAAGAACTACCGGCAAGTTTGAAGTATGCCTTTGTAGGGGAGAATGAAACTCTCCCGGTCATTATTGCATCAAATTTGACCGAGGCACGGGAAAAGGCTCTCATGGAGGTTCTGGTCACCCATAAAGCAGCAATTAGGTGGACGATAGCAGATTTGAAAGGGATTAGTCCTTCAATTGTGATGCATAAGATTATCACTGAACCGGAGGCAAAGTCGGCAAGAGATGCACAAAGAAGGCTAAATCCAAATATGAGGGAAGTTGTGAAGAAAGAAGTCCTAAAAGGGTTGGATGTAGGGATCATTTATCCCATATCTGACAACACCTGGGTAAGTCCAACACAGACAGTACCAAAGAAAGCAGGCATCCAGATCATATGGGATGAGCAAGGAGAGCAGGTAGCCATGCGATCCATAACGGGGTGGAGGGTATGTATTGATTACAGGAAGTTGAACACAGCCACTTCCAAGGACCATTTTCCTTTACCTTTCATTGACCAAATCATCGAGAAATTATCATATCAGAATTTTTATTGCTTTTTAGATGGGTACTCAGGATATAATCAGATTGCTATTCATCCTGATGATCAACATAAGACCAAGTTTACCTGCCCATATGGCACTTTTGCATTCAGGCGAATGCCATTTGGGTTATGTAATGCCCCACCACCTTTCAAAGGTGTGTGATGAGTATCTTTTAAGATATGATTGGGGAGTCTTTGGAAATTTTCATGGATGACTTTTCAATCTTTGGTCAGTCATTTGATGCATGTTTAGAGCAATTGACCAAAGTTTTGAAAAAGGTGTGTCTAAACAAACCTAGTCCTTAGTTGGGAAAAGAGCTATTTCATGGTTCAGGAAGGGATTGTTTTGTGGCACATAGTGTCAAGTAGGGGGATGGAGGTAGATAGAGCAAAAAATCAAAGTAATTTCAACATTACCTCCCCCTACTAATGTCAAAGGGGTAAGATCATTCTTGGGGCATGCGGGATTTTACCATCGATTTATTAAAGGTTTTAGCACAATCACAAAACCGCTTTATAATCTACTTTTAAAAGACATCCCTTTTGAATTTGATGATGAGTGTTTGAAAGCATTCAATATTTTAAAAGAAAATTTGGTAGACACCCCGATCTTGCAAGCACCTAATTGGTCACTACCTTTTGAAATCATGTGCGATGCAAGTGATTTTGCAATCGGGGCAGTCTTGGGACAAAGGGTGGATAAGAAACCGGTGACAATTTACTATGCCAGCAAGACCCTAGACGGGCAAAAATTGAATTATACTACTACTGATAAAGAATTACTTGCAGTTGTGTATGCTCTTGATAAGTTCAGGTCTTATATTTGGGGAAGCAAAGTGATGGTGTATTCAGATCACAGTGCGGTGAAGTATCGCATGGAGAAGAAAGACGCAAAGCCTAGGTTGATCAGATGGGTCCTACTGCTACAGGAGTTCAACCTAGAGATCCGCAATAAGAAAAGAACCGAGAATGTGGTAGCAGACCACCTGTCAAGGGTTGTGAACACCGAAGAGGATTCTACTGAAAGAATCGGGGAGACATTCCCAGATGAGCAAATTTGAAGTGTTTCTACTGACCCATGGTATGCTAGCATTGTTAACTATTTGGATGCATGTAAAATTCCAGAACATTGGGCTAAGAAGAAGAAGCAACACTTCATGTCTCAAGTGAAGCAGTATATCTGGGATGAACCAGATTTGTTCAAAGTTGGGGCGGATCAAATGATCCGGCATTGTATGCCCGAAAGTGAAGTCTAGTATTTGTTAGAACATGCCCATTCATATGCTTGTGGGGGGCACTTTAGTGAACAGAAAATGGGACATTGGGTCCTCACTTGTGGGTTCTTCTGGCCCATAATTTTCAAGGATGCAGTAGAGTTTGTGAAGAACTGCACAAGGTGTCAGCAACTTGGGAGCATCACGAAGCGGGATGAGATGCCAATGCGACCCATTATGGTCGTTAACATATTTGATGTGTGGGGCATAGACTTCATGGGTCCCTTCCCTAATTCCTTGGGACATCTATACATCTTAGTGGCGGTTGATTATGTTTCTAAATGGGTTGAAGCAATCGCCACTAAGACAAATATACAGTGGTGTGCAAGTTTATGCAAAGTATCATCTTTTCCAGGTTTAGTGTTCCCTATGTGATCATCAGTGATGGGGGTCTTCATTTTAAGAACTTTAAATTTGGTAAATTGCTTAAACGGTACGGTGTGAACCATCGGATTGCCACTCCATATCACCCACAAACAAGTGGGCAAGTGGAGGTATCAAACAGGCAAATAAAGGAGATTTTACAAAAGATAGTACGGCCTGATCATAAGGATTGGTCAACCAAACTAAACAAATGCTTTATGGGCCTACCGAACAGCTTACAAAACTCTGATTGGTACCACACCATACCGACTAGTTTATGGAAAAGGATGTCATTTTCTAGTTGAAATAGCTCATCGTGCATTATGGGTAGTTAAATCTGTTAATCTTGATTATGACAATGCAGGTAAGGAGCAGAAGTTGCAATTATGTGAGTTGGAAGAGCTGAGGGATGAAGCTTATGAGCGTGCATCTGCATACAAGGCAAAGATGAAAGAGGTGCATGACTCCAAGTTAAAAAAAAGGTCTTTGAGGTAGGCCAGAAGGTGTGGCTATACAATTCAAGACTGAAGATGTGTCCCTAGGAAGCTGAAGAGTAAGTGGATGGGTCCTTATTTGGTAATCAGAGTGGGAGAGTTTGTGTGATAATTCAGACTTTTTAGTCCAACTCTGTTAACTATTCCAGTTAAATCCTAACCTTTGTAACCCAAACTCAAACTTCAGGGACAGTTTCTGTCATTTCCTCAAACCCTAACTACAAAGACTAATTGTGTAATTAACCTAAAACTAATTCTATTTGACTTTGTAAAGTCAAAATCCAATTGTTTAAGCCATGTTGACTTCTACAAGTCAACTAACCTTATATTTAACCCAATTACAAACTCAAGGACAAGTTCTGCCATTTTAAAACTCGAAAACAGGAAACAGGAGGGACCAATTCTGTAATTTACCTTAACTTGGTTTCTGTTTGACTTTCTGAAGTCAAACTCGCAGCAATTGTTCAAATTCAAAGTTATACAATCGATTTCTGTTTAATTCGTAACTGATAAACACGTCTCAGCCATTAACGATCACCATTATCACATTAAACACAGAAATTGAATCGTAATCAAACCCAATTATGGGCATTTACATCATAACCGTCGACCATTTCCGTTTAACTATCGAATTCGGCAAATTCTCATACTATTCGCACAAATTGGAAATCTGCACACCTCAAACGAAACCCTGTTAAGCTGTTTCAAGCGTCAATTCAATCGGAGGTGGAACCAAACTCGCCGGAGTTGAAGCTGTTCACAGTTGGAAACGGTGTTAGTCGAGCACCTCCAATTCGAATCCCAATCTGGTAAATTCTTACACTTGTAGCTTCGGTTTTATCCCTGGATCGTAAGCCCTATGCTAATTAGGGCTTATAACACTCAATTCGACAAATCCAGATTCTAGGGTTCATGTTTAACTGATTTAATCGAACCCTAATCTAAACACGTTCTTAATCCAATTAATTCACACCTTTAGACTCGTACTAATGTGTGTAATGAAAGCCCTATGATGATTTGAAAATATAACATCGAATTTGATCCAAACCCATATCTAGGGTTCATACGTTTTTGGTTTGATGGAACCCCAATCCAGTCACCATCTCAATCAAATTAAACCACAGGGATTGACTCGCAGTCCTTTATTTGTCAATAGCCCTATAATTCCAACAGATTTTACCATCTGAATTGTTCAAATCGAATTCATGCTAAGAACCTAGGGTTCGGCTTTTCAAACTGGAATTTAACTATCTACAGCTTGATGATTTCGAAATTAACTACACCCACTGGTTCGAAATACCTCGATCATCAAAACCCTTATGTCTTTTGGTTCAATCGAAATCGAATTCAGTGGATTCAGGGGGGAGTTCGACCGGATTCGCGTAAAGGGGAAGAACACCCCAGAGTTCTTTATTAAAACCAATTGGAACCGGATCCTAATGCGATTACCCTAGCGGGCGGGACTGGTTAAATGTGTGTGCATGTGTGGGAGAGACCCGGGTTCGAGTCTCTCCACACTGTTTTATTTTTTAAACATTTTTCTTGTATTATTTTAATATAAAAATCAAACCCTATAATATTAAATTATTATATAAAAGTGTTTTAGCCCAAAAAACAACCCGTAGGCTCGGGTTTGAATTATTAACCTATTTTTATATTATCCCCACTTTAAAAAAAAGTAATATATTTATGTTATTATCTAATAAAAATAATATATTTATATTATTTTCAAAACGTAACTTCGTATAAAATAATGTGGTTATACTTTTTTCAACCCGTGACTAATGTTATTAAATAATATATATTTATATTATTTCGTATCGTTTTATACCTCGTGTGACGTTTTAAACTATTCAATAATATAATAGTTATATTATTTACTCGCGTTTATTACTTCGATTAAAAATAATATATTTATTATTTTTGTCACAATGATTATTATTAATCATACAAACCTAAAAATAATATAATTATATTATTTTCCTAACTTTTGAAACAACTTTAACGTACGAATGTATTTATTTATTTATTTATTTATTATTCATTATTAACGTACGACACGTAACGCTTTTCCCTTAATAATTATATTATGATATTTATATAATTCCGTAGACACGTTCGTCTACTCTTAAATCCTTAGAAAGCGTTAAGATATTCTAACTTCCGTGTTGTCGTGACAAATCCCATATGTCCCTAACTTATGTGTTTATAATTTTAGGGCATACGTAAGCCGTGCAGGCTAACAATTGAGATTTCAAATCTCATACTTTTGTGAGACTACCTACTACACAACGCAGGTGAGTTTCACGGCCCCTTTTACTGTTTTTATTTGGGGGAGAAAACATGTTGCAACCCTTTTTGGGTTATTGTAATTCATATGATATCACTGTTGAGGCTAAGCGTAACACACTATCATGAAAAGTCCTCACACACATCGGACCGTTAATATGGTATGAGCGAGGTAATTTTGGTAGTACTATTGGGTTTGACAAACCCACGCGCGTTAGTCGCGCTAACTCGATTGGAGGTCGAACGGGTGTTATATTGACCTTAACACATTAGTCAGAGTTGATAGACCTGGCTGGAGGCAAACAAACAAACACACTGTCAGTTTCGGTTGCGAGCGCTTTAGCAAAACATGAATATAGGCATGCAACCTATTGATATATATATTGAATGCACATAATCCATAAACGCTTTATTTGAAATGGCTGAAACCTGTGAACTCACCAACATAGTGTTGACTCGTTTTCTTACATGTTTTCTCGGGTTGGCACTCAGGATCACGTTAAGTCATGCATGTGTCTTGGACTTCAACTTAAATAATTATCTATTGAACAATCTTTATGTTTCGTTTGTATTTGAATTTGGACGCGTTGTTTTGCGCATTTACTTTCATTTAACGCTTCTGTATATACACTCTGAACCTTGATCTTTTATGTTATTACATTTCAAGTCCCATATAGTGTCGTTTGAAGTAACTGATGTCTGAGATCCCGGCATGTGTCACACCCCAACCGTGCATCTTAACCACGGGTGCGACTTAATTGACAAAAGAACACAATGGAATAAAGACATTTACTATTAAAGTTTCATAATATTAAAAAAATCCCAATTACATAAGTTTCGAATTAAACCAAACAGATAACATGTTCAAAAGACAAGCAACTTAAAATAAGATTCTTCAATTGATATCTAGGCAAATCCTATGTGATATTGACTTGACCTATCACGAGCTTAATCACCTGAAACATGTACGAAAAACAAGTGTCAACTAAAAATAATTGGTGAGAAATGACAGGTTTAATAAAAGTATAAGTTTGGCAAAGGTGACAATTCATATTCCAAGATCATCATATAACACGTAATAAAACAAACACATGATTAGCAAATCCAACCTAAAATGATGAATAACGAATAAGTGGTACAACTCGCAAGTTGCACTGATAACGAATAAGATGTCCAACCAAAAGTTGTCCATAAAGTATATGCGGTTTCCATCCTATGGCCCATATCTGTACTACCGTTGGCTTGAAAGTTTCATGTTAAGGATTTGCAAGTTTAACGTTTATCATGTTGTGTTCATTTACTCACATACATATATGATTCGCTTGTTTTAGAATTGTTTGAAAACGTGTTTTAATGCGTGCCAACGCATACATGTTTCCCCCAAAACGATTTGAATAAAGTGGGGCTATGAAGTCTCACCTTGAAAGCTAGACGAGATAAGAAACTTGAACGAATAGACGAGATGAATCACGAACCAGACCCTAAACAAATAAATAAACCATTTTTAGGGTAGGTTCGATGGTTACGAGTGTTAGATAGGCGGTTCGGGTCATAAGATTAAGAATTAGTTGCAAATATAGAGTTTTAGTTGATTTTCAGATTTGGACAGCAAAGTAGCTGAACAGAAACGGGATTGTTAAAAATATCAAACGATGTATAAAAATTATGAAATTTTACAGGGAATTAGTTTAAGTCGTCCCGAAGAAGTTTCGTTTAGAAAGTTTTTCCATTTGAGACTCGGATCATAGCCAAAATAGTCCAACAAGACAGAAGGTACTGAAAAAAGTTTCTGTCCCGTTTTGGCTACTACGGAGTCATACTTTTGAATTAGAAAACGATCCAATTATGGTTGGAAAGGAAATTCGACGAACTACGTCGTGGAAATTGAGTTTGCTCAGTTTAGATTAATTATGGTCAAGTTACGCTCAGTTAAATTCAGCACAGTTTCTGTCCAAAATCAATGGTTGCACTTAAGTGGTCCGTTTAGGGTTTTAAGATTACCGAACGCGCAAATAAAAATTAGACGAATGTTATTATGTTATTATAATACATAATATAATCAGATTAGGTTAGCCAAAACGTCCCGTGTCACCGGTCTATCCATGATATTCACAGAAGCGTTTTGGAGAATCACAGAATGCAATCGGCATAGCCGACACGAGCAAGCGGATTCTATATTTAATTAGCGTGTGAGTTCATATAAGTGATAATATAGAATAAATAACATGTTTTAAGTTAGCAAGAACATACTAAAGCATCGGCAGAGCCACTTTTGCAATAGTTGTCTTGAGGATTCGCAGAATGCGACGGCATAGCCGCCATTGCAAACGGGATCCTTTGTTTGTTAGTTGGTGATGTTAGCTTGGTTTATTAGTTTGATTAAGATTATTAGAGGGTTTTTAGGGCTGAGGTTTCACATGATCAAGTGATCATGGATAGAAAATAGAAAAAGATTGAGGGGATGAAGAAAGAATAAAATAAAAAGACGGTATTCAACTTCGGAGGGTTACTTACTTGTTTGATCTTCAAACCCTTGGAATCCTCTAAGGGATTTTCGAAATCTTCAAGGTTGGGAAGGGATTTCACAACTTAGGAAGGGTTGGGAGTGTTTGAGGGAGAATTAGCAAAGAAAACAAGATCCTAAGCCTCCTTTTTATATTAATGGTTGAAGGGGTGTAAATATGGAATGTCTTGGAAAGCAATTTAGGGTTTTAGGGCCCTCAAATCTGCGAAATTTTCCTCAATGGGGCTGGGTTTTTTATGATTTCTTGCTTGGGCTAGGTCCAAGAGTAGGTGGGTTGGGTCCTAGCTTGATCTGGTTGAGTGCGCACATTCGAAAATTGCGATTTTAAGCATTTTTAAGCGAAATTGGCAAATGTTTTCAACATTAAAGTTGATTGTCATAACAAAAAGAGTATGTTTAGCTAAAAACATTTAAGTTAAAGTTACGTTATTCGCGTATAGTAGTTGGCGATCGGTGGGAGAGAAAAAGGACTTTTTGATCGTTTTTCGAATTTCAGGATTTATTTAAGGAAAGTTTTGCAAACAAAATTTGTTTTAATTAAAGAAATGAATATTTTAAACATTTAAAACATAAATTAATGTCATGTTAAAAGATTTGTCGGTCGTGGACGGTACGTAGTTAACGATGGTTTAAAAGGCGAACGATCGCACGAAAGTACTAACTAGTACTTTTAAGCATCAATTCACATTGAATAGGTTGTAAGAACATGTTTGAGATGTATGGGGGTGGTTCATGTGTATTTAATGTGTCATAAAGATCAATTAATTCTACGTGCGATCCATGAATCAATCACAGATAAGTATAAGTCTTTTAAATCAAGCATAAGCGTAATGTTTCACATGTGAACTAGTATTGTAACAACGTCTGAATAGGATTTCAAGTAAAATGAAATGTCATGCGGATTTTCATTGATAAGTCTAGAATGAGTACAAGTAGTGAAAATAAGAAGTGTCACAGTCTCCCCTAGTTAAAAGAATTTCGTCCCCGAAATTCAACTAGTAGAGGCTGTAGGGTCTTGAAAGAGATGAGGGTACTTATGTTTCATTTGGTCTTCACGTTCCCAGGTGAACTCAGGACCATGCTTGGCTTCCCAATGAAATTTCACGATAGGGATGCGGCTACGCTTGAGTTGCTTGACTTCACGGTCCATGATTTCAACGGGCTTTTCGACGAAATGCATAGAGTTGTCGATACGAACATCATCCAGAGGAACTTGAAATGTGTCATCAGCAAGGCACCTTTTAAGGTTTGATACATGAAAAACATCATGAACGTTACAAAGTTCGGTTGGTAGCTTGAGTCTATAGGTTATTGGGCCAATCCTTTCAAGAATTTCGAATGGCCCAACGAACCTAGGGGCTAGCTTTCCCTTCTTCCCAAATCGGACAACACCTTTCCAGGGGGAAACCTTGAGTAAGACTCTATCACCGACTTGAAATTCAAGGGGCTTCCTACGGTTGTCAGCATAACTCTTTTGACGATCGCGAGAGGCCTTGAGTCTTTCTTGAATTTGAAGTATCTTGTCGGTGGTTTCTTGAATGAGTTCGGGACCGGTGATTTGAGCATCTCCGATCTCGGTCCAACACACCGGAGATCGACACTTCCTACCATATAGAGCCTCGAAAGGGGCGCACTTGATGCTCGTATGGTAACTATTGTTGTAAGAGAATTCGATGAGTGGTAAGTGTTGATCCCAACTTCCTCCAAAGTCAATCACACAAGAACGGAGCATGTCTTCCAAGGTCTGTATGGTCCTTTCACTTTGACCATCAGTCTGGGGATGGTAAGCCGTGCTAAGGTTCAAACGAGTTCCCAAAGCTTTCTGTAAAGATTGCTAGAATCGGGAGGTAAAACGGCTATCACGGTCGGAGATAATGGATAGAGGGACACCGTGACGTGTCACGACCTCATTGATATAGAGTCTGGAAAGCTTCTCCATTTTGTAGTCCTCACGGATTGGGAGAAAATGAGCGGATTTGGTTAAGCGGTCAACAATGACCCAGATGGAGTCATGACCACTAGAGGTTCGCGGAAGCTTAGTGATGAAGTCCATGGAAATTTGCTCCCATTTCCATTGTGGGATTTCGGGTTGTTGGAGAAGACCAGATGGTTTCTGGTGCTCAGCTTTAACTTTAGAGCAAGTAAGACACTTCCCTACATAGAGGGCGATGTCTTTCTTCATTCCTGGCCACCAATAAAACTCTTTCAAGTCATGATACATCTTATCAGCACCGGGATGAACAGAATAACGGGATTTATGTGCTTCATCAAGGATAAGGATCGGAGCTCACTTGAGTCGGGGATCCAAATTCGACCCATGAAGTAAAGGAGATCATCGGGTTTGGGTTCTAGGTGCTTTTCGACACCACAATCCAAATCCTTCTTCAGCTCATCATTTGCAACAACTTGTTTTTGAGCTAGGAGGATCTTATCTTTGAGACTGGTTTGGACCAACATTCCCATGGCTCGCACACGGGTGGGTTTGATTCGGTCCTTACGGCTAAGGGCGTCAGCCACCACATTAGTTTTCCCCGGGTGGTAATGAATTTCGCAATCATAGTCACTAAGTAATTCAACCTAACGTCGCTGCCTCATGTTGAGTTCTTTCTGGTTCAGAATATGTTGAAGGCTCTTGTGATCAGTAAAAACCACACATTTAGTGCCGTAGAGATAATGTCTCCAGATTTTCAAAGCAAAGACCACCGCACCCAACTCAAGGTCATGAGTGGTGTAGTTCTTTTCGTGAAGCTTGAGTTGTCTGGATGCATAGGCTATGACCTTGTCTCGTTGCATCAACACGCAACCAAGACCTTGGTTTGAGGCATCACAGTATACAACGAAATCATCATTGCCATCGGGAAGACTTAGAATAGGGGAGTTGCACAATTTCTGCTTAAGAGTTTGGAACGCATCTTCTTGCTTTTGTTCCAAGACGAAAGGCTTATTTTTCTGAGTTAATGTAGTGAGAGGCAGGGCAATCTTCAAAAAGTTCAGGATGAATCTTCGATAATAACCCGCCAATCCCATAAATGAACGGATCTCAGAGGGTGTGGATGGTGTACTCCAATTCTTGATAGCGGTGACTTTGGCTGGATCGACGTGTATACCCTGGTTGTTGATCACGTGACCCAAGAAATGAATTTCTCTAAGTCAGAATTCACACTTGGAGAATTTAGCATAAAGTTTTTCCTTCTTCAAGAGTTCCAAAATCAGCTTAAGGTGGGTTGTATGATCCTCTTTGGTTCGGGAGTAGATCAAGATGTCATCGATGAAGACAATGACAAATTGATCTAGGTAGGGTTTGCAGACACGGTTCATGAGGTCCATGAACACCGCGGGCGCATTGGTTAACCCAAAAGGCATAACCATGAACTCGTAGTGTCCATAACGAGTTCTAAAAGCAGTTTTGGGAATGTCCTCTTCATGGACTCGGAGTTGATGATACCCAGATCGGAGGTCAATCTTCGAGAAACAAGTTGCTCCTTGCAGTTGATCGAAAAGGTCATCGATCCTAGGTAGCGGGTAACGATTCTTGATGGTAAGATTGTTTAGTTCACGGTAGTCGATGCACATGCGGAAGGACCCATCCTTCTTCTTGACAAAGAGAACCGGAGCTCCCCAAGGTGAGAAGCTCGGTCTAATGAATCCCTTGTCCAGCAGCTCTTGCAGTTGGCTAGATAGTTCTTGCATCTCATAAGGGGCTAGGCGGTACGGAGATTTGGCAATGGGGTTAGATCCCGGTAAAAGATCAATCCGAAATTCAACTTGTCGAGTTGGAGGGAGTCCATGCAAGTCATCAGGGAATACTTCCGGAAAATCTCGGATGATCGGTATATCTTGTAATTTCTTTTCTTCAGATTTCTCGACCACATGTGCCAAGAAAGCATAGTATCGCTTCCTTAAATATCTACGTGCCTTCATGTAGGAGATGAATTTCAAACCTTTGCAAGGTTTCTCTCCAAAGATTTTCAAGGTCTCACCGGATGGTAGAGGGATACGAATGAGTTTCTCCAAACAGTTGATTTCCGCATGATTGTGGGATAGCCAATCCATTCCCACGATGATATCAAAACTCCCAAGAGTGATGGGAATCAGGTCGATAGAGAATGTGTGATCGTTGAGAGTTAGAGCACAACCTCGGACAACGGAATGCACAACAGTTAGTTTGCCATCAACTATTTCTATAGTATAAGAAGGTTCAAGAGCGGTACAACAAGTTTTAAGTACCGCTCCGGTATCAAATAAGATAGAGGCATAACGATTATTGATGAGAAACGTACCAGTAACCACGGCATTGTCATTTCTGGCCTCGGTTGCTCCTATGGCAAAAGTGCGAGCACGTGCACCTCGGTTATTGTTGTTGAGCTTCGGGCATTGGTTTTTGTAGTGATCAGGAGCACCACATTCATAACAGGCCCTACCATTGATGATGGCAGGAGTGGCAGTTTGGGTAGTAGCAGTCTTTTCAGCTACGCGACAAGCGTTAGCAAAATGACCAAGTCTTCCACATTTAGTGCACGAACGACATTAAACAGTAGTAGGGTGATGGTATTGACACCTTGCACACAGCGGGTGAGGTCCACTATATGGCTTCATGCCAGGTGCAGGTCTAGGTGCTACTTGGGCAACAGGAACAGCTGGGGTAACCATGGCAAAGCTTTTAGAGGTCTTTTGCTTCTTGTGGCGATACTCAGACTTTTTCGCCACTTCCTCCTTAACTCTCTTGTCACCTTTCCTGAATAGAACTCCAGACTTAACTAGATCGTCCGTTAAGGACGCAGATAAACGAATAGCAGCTTCAAGTGTTGATGGGCTACTACCCATGACAGTTCCCTGAATTTGAGGTGGAAGGCCTCCAATATAACGATCAATCATTCGGGTCAAGGGTGTAACCAGATGAGGGACTAGGATGCAGAGTTCATGAAAGCGTGTGGTGTACGCCTCACTCTCCCCACTATCCTGGGTAAGGTCCCATAGCTCAATCTCCAACTTCTTCATCTCATTGCTAGGACAGAACTCCTCGATCATAATTTCCTTGAGCTTATCCCAAGTCATAGCAAGAGCTCCTTCCCTACCCCGAATTTTCTTTTCAGCATTCCACCAAGTCAGTGCCCTCCTTTGGAAGGCACTTGAAGCATATTTTACCTTAAGTTCATCGGGGCAGTCACTCATCTCAAATGTGTTCTCCATGCCTTCAAACCATTGCAATATCCCTGTCGCACCTTCACATCCGAGGTACTTGTGTGGGTTACAAGAGTTGAAGTGCTTGAAAGTAAAAACACTCCCACTAGATCCTCCGATGGAGTTGTTGATTTGAGTGACAATAGTGGGTAAGACCGCAGCAAGTTGTTGAGTGAGCAGGGTGGCTATGGCGGTGGTTTCGGCGGAGGCTTCACTGGTGTTAGCCACGGTGTTATCAGGATCACGACGAGGAGGCATTCTACGAAAAAGAAATCATAAGTCGGTAGTTAGGATAGACATTCAAGAATTAAAAGTGACAATATTTATAAATAAAATCACTCATTCATTAATATTAATGTCCCAAGATAAATAAAACATATATTTAAAACATATATGTTGAATTACAAATGAAATATAAAGACAAAACTGACTAGTCAAAATTCAAGATTCGGATGAATGATACTAGTGAGACGTGTTTTAGCCTATAAGTGAGCACTCACTCCAAGGGTCCCCAGGTAAGTGCGACTCGTAACGAACGTGCCTCACTTTCCTTTGACAACCCAGTGTACAGGCGCTCACCCTTCCAAATTACACGTGTCTCTAGTATCACTATCCAAGCCTTTGATTTTGATGAGAACACTATGGATTGGGCCTTGCCCAAGAGTTGGATTCAGCTTCACAAGTCAGCTTTCTTTTCTTGAACGGGAGTTGGGCCTCAGAAGTGGTTCCAACATGGCTCTCTTGGTCTTCGGATTCCGAATCACTTGATATGTTGATTACTTCAGGCTTCGGTGCAGGCCGGCTTGTCGCATCGGAGATTAACTCGGGCTTGACATTATGTTTCGAGGGTAGCAGGCTTCCAGAGAAAGATGATCGTGGTGAGATTAGCCTACTCCAACTAATTGGGCTTTGGGACCCATCATCGAAAATAAGGCTTGAATTGCTAGAGATGTCAGCAGAGTACGACGACATACTAAAGATAAGAGAGTTAGTGGATTAGAATCGCATAAGCATATAAGTTTCAAAGGGGAGCTTAGGTTATAGTCTAGGTCAAATGGTTGCCTAATTCTCTATAACCACGGCTCTGATACCAATCTGTCACACCCCAACCGTGCATCTTAACCACGGGTGCGACTTAATTGACAAAAGAACACAATGGAATAAAGACATTTACTATTAAAGTTTCATAATATTAAAAAAATCCCAATTACATAAGTTTCGAATTAAACCAAACAGATAACATGTTCAAAAGACAAGCAACTTAAAATAAGATTCTTCAATTGATATCTAGGCAAATCCTATGTGATATTGACTTGACCTATCACGAGCTTAATCACCTGAAACATGTACGAAAAACAAGTGTCAACTAAAAATAGTTGGTGAGAAATGACAGGTTTAATAAAAGTATAAGTTTGGCAAAGGTGACAATTCATATTCCAAGATCATCATATAACACGTAATAAAACAAACACATGATTAGCAAATCCAACCTAAAATGATGAATAACGAATAAGTGGTACAACTCGCAAGTTGCACTGATAACGAATAAGATGTCCAACCAAAAGTTGTCCATAAAGTATATGCGGTTTCCATCCTATGACCCATATCTGTACTACCGTTGGCTTGAAAGTTTCAAGTTAAGGATTTGCAAGTTTAACGTTTATCATGTTGTGTTCATTTACTCACATACATATATGATTCACTTGTTTTAGAATTGTTTGAAAACGTGTTTTAATGCGTGCCAACGCGTACATGTTTCCCCCAAAACGATTTGAATAAAGTGGGGCTATGAAGTCTCACCTTGAAAGCTAGACGAGATAAGAAACTTGAACGAATAGACGAGATGAATCATGAACCAGACCCTAAACAAATAAATAAACCATTTTTAGGGTAGGTTCGATGGTTACGAGTGTTAGATAGGCGGTTCGGGTCATAAGATTAAGAATTAGTTGCAAATATAGAGTTTTAGTTGATTTTCAGATTTGGACAGCAAAGTAGCTGAACAGAAACGGGATTGTTAAAAATATCAAACGATGTCTAAAAATTATGAAATTTTACAGGGAATTAGTTTAAGTCGTCCCGAAGAAGTTTCGTTTAGAAAGTTTTTCCATTTGAGACTCGGATCATAGCCAAAATAGTCCAACAAGACAGAAGGTACTGAAAAAGGTTTCTGTCCCGTTTTGGCTACTACGGAGTCATACTTTTGAATTAGAAAACGATCCAATTATGGTTGGAAACGAAATTCGACGAACTACGTCGTGGAAATTGAGTTTTCTCAGTTTAGATTAATTATGGTCAAGTTACGCTCAGTTAAATTCAGCACAGTTTCTGTCCAAAATCAATGGTTGCACTTAAGTGGTCCGTTTAGGGTTTTAAGATTACCGAACGCGCAAATAAAAATTAGACGAATGTTATTATGTTATTATAATACATAATATAATCAGATTAGGTTAGCCAAAACGTCCCGTGTCACCGGTCTATCCATGATATTCACAGAAGCGTTTTGGAGAATCACAGAATGCAATCGGCATAGCCTACACGAGCAAGCGGATTCTATATTTAATTAGCGTGTGAGTTCATATAAGTGATAATATAGAATAAATAACATGTTTTAAGTTAGCAAGAACATACTAAAGCATCGGCAGAGCCACTTTTGCAATAGTTGTCTTGAGGATTCGCAGAATGCGACGGCATAGCCGTCATTGCAAACGGGATCCTTTGTTTGTTAGTTGGTGATGTTAGCTTGGTTTATTAGTTTGATTAAGATTATTAGAGGGTTTTTAGGGCTGAGGTTTCACATGATCAAGTGATCATGGATAGAAAATAGAAAAAGATTGAGGGGATGAAGAAAGAATAAAATAAAAAGACGGTATTCAACTTCGAAGGGTTACTTACTTGTTTGATCTTCAAACCCTTGGAATCCTCTAAGGGATTTTCGAAATCTTCAATGTTGGGAAGGGATTTCACAACTTAGGAGGGGTTGGGAGTGTTTGAGGGAGAATTAGCAAAGAAAACAAGATCCTAAGCCTCCTATTTATACTAATGGTTGAAGGGGTGTAAATATGGAATGTCTTGGAAAGCAATTTAGGGTTTTAGGGCCCTCAAATCTGTGAAATTTTCCTCAATGGGGCTGAGTTTTTTTGTGATTTCTTGCTTGGTCTAGGTCCAAGAGTAGGTGGGTTGGGTCCTAGCTTGATCCGGTTGAGTGCGCGCATTCGAAAATTGCGATTTTAAGCATTTCTAAGCGAAATTGGCAAATATTTTCAACATTAAAGTTGATTGTCATAACAAAAAGAGTATGTTTAGCTAAAAACATTTAAGTTAAAGTTACGTTATTCGCGTATAGTTGTTGGCGATCGGTGGGCGAGAAAACGGACTTTTTGATCGTTTTTCGAATTTCAGGATTTATTTAAGGAAAGTTTTGCAAACAAACTTTGTTTTAATTAAAGAAATGAATATTTTAAACATTTAAAACATAAATTAATGTCTTGTTAAACGATTTGTTGGTCGTGGACGGTACGTAGTTAACGACGGTTTAAAAGGCGAACGATCGCACGAAAGTACTAACTAGTACTTTTAAGCATCAATTCACATTGAATGGGTTGTAAGAACATGTTTGAGATGTATGGGGGTCGTTCATGTGTATTTAATGTGTCATAAAGATCAATTAAGTCTACGTGCGATCCATGAATCAATCACAGATAAGTATAAGTCTTTGAAATCAAGCATAAACGTAATGTTTCACATGTGAACTAGTATTGTAACAACGTCTGAATAGGATTTCAAGTAAAATGAAATGTCATGCGGATTTTCATTGATAAGTCTAGAATGAGTACAAGTAGTGAAAATCAGAAGTGTCACAGTATGTCACCTTCCAAAATGGTAAAACTCCGTTAGTGGAATTTGGGGGTGTGACAGATTGGTATCAAAGCCATTGGTTATAGAGAACTAGGACTGCATTCTAGACTATAGCCACACACATTAGTTACTTGGCATAGACACTTACTCCTTATGTTTCTGGAATTATGTTTACACCACCATCTTCACAACCTACCATTCAGGAACATGACATTCTTGCCATTGCATCACCGGAGCCCAAGAGACGTAGGCTTGAGCCCATTGATGACTCTATTGTGTATGGAGAGCCCATGCATATTCGGAATGGGAGTGACTAGGATTGGTACCCCGGTCTACTAAACAAATGGGTTAGAAAGGAACGAGTTCCATCACCGTACTTTGGAGCTTCATCATCATCAGAACCACGTTTACCATTGCTACCATGTCACTTGGAGCAAGCCTTTGCAGCATTTGTAGCAACTATGGATCGAGAGATCCGGAATATGAGAGACGCAGCAGGAGCGATCACAGGTCTGTTAAGAGCGGAGAAACAGACGGATTAAAGGATGGATCTGCTAGTAGCAGAACTGGCAGGCACTGACCACTTGCATAATGCATTAGTGGACGAGGTAAGGGCATTACAAGCTAGGGTGAATGTACTCGAGGAGGCTGAGGTAGAATCTCAGGAAAGAATTGGGGAGTTAGAGATACAACTTGCAGCTGCTTTAGAGCCAGCTGAAGTACCCGACCTTGAGCCTGAGGATGAGCCCGAGGAAGTAGAGGGGGATGATGTTGAGTCAGTCATCTCATCCGCCGGCAGTGGAGCTTGATATTCCATTCTATTCTAACTTATCTTATATTATCATTTTATGTTTTAAATAAAAACCTAAATGGGTAAGGATGTTCCCATTCCAATAAAATCTTAGTGGACGGTTTGCGTCGAGTTATTTATTCTATGACCTTATGATTTAAGTAGCCTTGTACTATAATCATAAACCTGCATGTCTTTACGCATCTCTTTCTGTTTGCTTACACTTGGATGATGTCAATATGCGATGAATTTACTCATTTATTGTGTTTGTGAATACGAAGAATCATGGCCGGACGTGGTAGTGGCGGTCGCAAAGGTGGTCGTGGAAATATTAACCTGACACCAGCCGAACTGGCCGCGTTGATTAATGACAGTGTTGTTGAAGCCTTGGCAGCACACATTACAGGTAAACCTGTTAACCGTTAACTCTAGACAACCAACTGTACGCATTTATTCCACTATTTCCTAAACCCAACCTACTCTTTCCAATCCAGGGCAAGCAAACCATCCAAAGAACAATCAGCATGTCTGTACCTTCAAGACATTTATGGACTGCAAGCCCCACATGTTCAGTGGAGCTGAGGGAGCTGTCGGATTACTCCGATGGTTTGAAAAGATTGAATCTGTGTTCTCCATGTGTAACTGCCCAATTTCCGACCGAGTCAAATTTGCATCGGGAACTTTAGAGGGTCATGCCCTCACATGGTGGAATGCACAGGTCCAGATGCTTGGTCTGGACATGGCCAATACATCACTATGGGAAGATTTCAAGAACATGATGAAGGAAGAGTACTGTCCCAGGGATGAGATTCAGAAACTCGAGGGAGAATTCTGGAATCTGAAAATGGAGGGTTCTGAAATAGAACTCTACATTACTCGCTCGCACAAGCTAGCGGGGATGTGTCCTCACATGGTCACACCACCCTACAAGCAGATAGAAATGTTCATCAGTGGATTAGTACCACAAATCCAGATCATGGTTACTTCATCCAACCCCACTACCATCCAACAAACCATCCGTCTTACTTATAAACTAACGGACCAAGCTGTTACCCAAGGGACACTACCTCCTAGGAAGTCAGCATCCAAGTCTACTGACAACAACAAAAGGAAGTTTGACAGTAGCAATAGCAACATGGGATTTCAGCCGAATCAGCCACAGCAACCACCACAGCGTAGGTTTGAACCTACGAAGAACTTCAACCAGTCGACCTCTTCGGGTCAGCATCATAGTGGTTATACTGGGAGACACCCCAGGTGTAGCAAATGTAATTACCACCACCTCAGTTCTTTTGACAATAACCGTTGCCAGCGGTGTGGCAAGATGGGCTATGCTGCCAAAGACTGCAGAGGGGAATTACAAGCCAAGCAGCCCTTCCAACAACCGGGTCTCACCAAGGGTTGTTTTGAATGTGGAAAAGAGGGACACTTCCGAAAGGATTGTCCACAATTAAAGAAGGGTGGAAACAACAACAACAACAACCACCAAGGAAATAATAACAACCAAGGCAATAATGGAGGGAATGGTGCAAAGGGGCGAGCCTTTGTGCTAGGATCCGGAGAAGCTCGTTATAACCACAACGTGGTTACCGGTAAGTTCTTTTAAACAATTATTTTGCTTCTGTACTATTTGACACAGGTGCTGATAAGAGTTTTTATGACTAATAAACTTAGTAACCTACTAAGAAAAACCCCAACCCTGTTAGAGGACAAATACACCATAGAAATAGCCGGCGGACAAATAATAGAAGCAACCATGTTCTTAAGGGTTGTAAACTTGAACTGGCTAGTCATAAATTTGACATTGATCTCATGACAGTCACACTCGGTAGTTTCGACGTAATTGTCGGAATGGACTGGTTATCTAAGAACCAAGCCGAGATTGTTTGTCGTGAGAAAATCGTTCGCCTTCCTCTTCCTGATGGAGAAACCCTCTTTGTCTATAACGAAAGGAGTGGTGCTGCTATGGGCATCATATCTTTCATGAAAGCACATAAATGTCTACGCAAAGTACATACTGTTATTTTGGCTCTCGTCGCCGAACAGCCATCTGAAGAAAAGAGGATTGAAGATATACCGATCGTTCGTGATTTCCCGGAAGTATTTTTCGAAGACTTGCCTAGTCTTCCACCGCATCGACAAGTCGAGTTCCAAATTGATTTAACACCCGGAGCAACGCCTATTGCCCGGGTACCCTACCGACTTGCACCTAGTGAGCTGCAAGAATTATCGACACAACTGCAGGAGTTGTTAGATAAAGGCTAAGGAAAAACAATTGTATTGCAAAAAGCCTTAGGCACACGTCTAGACATGAGTACAACATATCATCCGCAAACCGATGGTCAAACGCAACATACCATCCAAACCTTAGAGGACATGCTACGAGCTTGTGTGATCGATTTCGGTAACACTTGGGAGTCCCACCTGCCTCTGGTGGAGTTCTCCTACAATAACAGTTATCACACTAGCATCAAGGCGGCACCATTCGATACATGGTACGGACGTAAACGCCGATCTCCTATCTGTTGGGCTGAAGTTGGGGATAGCCAACTTACAGGTCCCGAACTGGTATTCAAAACCTCTAAAAAGATCATTCAAATCCGAAACCTATGGCGGCAGCTCGTGATCGACAAAAGAGCTATGCCGATAAGCGTCATAAACCTTTAGAGTTTCAAGTAGGTGACATGGTTCTACTCAAAGTCTCACCATAGAAAGGTGTAATTCGATTGGGAAGCGAGGCAAACTGAATCCTCGTTATGTTGGATCGTTCAAGATAGTGAAGAGAATTGGCCCAGTATCAGCTGGACCTACCTGAAGGACTTAATGGTGTGCATGATGTCTTTCATGTCTCGAACTTGAAGAAATGTCTAGCAGACGAAACACTCGTGATTCCTCTTGAGGAACTACACATCAATGAACAATTGCGGTTCGTTGAAGAATCAGTGGAAATCATGGATAGGGAAATCAAAACGCTGAAACGCAGTAAAATCCTTATTGTCAGAGTTCGTTGGAACTCGAAACGCAGACTGGAATTCATGTGGGAGCGCGAGGATCATATGATACGCAAGTATCCACATCTGTTCAAGCAATACACTTCAAACGCGGACAAGTTCTGCCATTTCAAAACTCGGAAACAGGAAACCAGAGGGACCAATTCTGTAATTTACCTTAACTTGATTTCTGTTTGACTTTCTGAAGTCAAACTCGCAGCAATTGTTCAAATTCAAAGTTATACAATCGATTTCTGTTTAATTCGTAACTGATAAACACGTCTCAGCCATTAACGATCACCATTATCACATTAAACACAGAAATTGAATCGTAATCAAACCCAATTATGGGCATTTACATCATAACCGTCGACCATTACCGTTTAACTATCGAATTCGGCAAATTCTCATACTATTCGCACAAATTGGAAATCTGCACACCTCAAACGAAACCCTGTGAAGCTGTTTCAAGCGTCAATTCAATCGGAGGTGGAACCAAACTCGCCGGAGTTGAAGCTGTTCATAGTCGGAAACGGTGTTAGTCGAGCACCTCCAATTCGAATCCCAATATGGTAAATTCTTACACTTGTAGCTTCGGTTTTATCCCAGGATCGTAAGCCCTATGCGAATTGGGGCTTATAACACTCAATTCGACAAATCCAGATTCTAGGGTTCATGTTTAACTGATTTAATCGAACCCTAATCTAAACACGCTCTTAATCCAATTAATTCACACCTTTAGACTCGTACTAATGTGTGTAATGAAAGCCCTATGATGATTTGAAAATATAACATCGAATTTGATCCGAACCCATATCTAGGGTTCATACATTTTTGGTTTGATGGAACCCCAATCCAGTCACCATCTCAATCAAATTAAACCACAGGGATTGACTCGCAGTCCTTTATTTGTCAATAGCCCTATAATTCCAACAGATTTTACCATCTGAATTGTTCAAATCGAATTCATGCTAAGAACCTAGGGTTCGGCTTTTCAAACTGGAATTTAACTATCTAAAACTTGATGATTTCGAAATTAACTACACCCACAGGTTCGAAATACCTCGATCATAAAAACCATTATGTCTTTTGGTTCAATCGAAATCGAATTCAGTGTATTCAGGGGGGAGTTCGACCGGATTCGCGTAAAGGGGAAGAACACCCCAGAGTTCTTTATTAAAACCAATTGGAACCGGATCCTAATGCGATTACCCTAGCGGGCGGGACTGGTTAAATGTGTGTGCATGTGTGGGAGAGACCCGTGACTAATGTTATTAAATAATATATATTTATGTTATTTCGTATCGTTTTATACCTCGTGTGACGTTTTAAACTATTCAATAATATAATAGTTATATTATTTACTCGCGTTTATTACTTCGATTAAAACTAATATATTTATTATTTTTGCCACAATGATTATTATTAATCATACGAACCTAAAAATAATATATTAAATTATATTATTTTCCTAACTTTTGTAAACAACTTTAACGTACGAATGTATTTATTTATTTATTATTCATTATTAACGTACAACACGTAACGCTTTTCCCTTAATAATTATATTATGAAATTTATATAATTCTGTAGACACGTTCGTCTACTCTTAAATCCTTAGAAAGCGTTAAGATATTCTAACTTCCGTGTTGTCGTTACAAATCCCATATGTCCCCTAACTTATGTGTTTATAATTTTAGGGCATACGTAAGTCGTGCTGGCTAACACTTGAGATTTCAAATCTCATACTTTTGTGAGACTACCTACTACGCAACGCAGGTGAGTTTCACGGCCCCTTTTACTGTTTTTATTTGGGGGAGAAAACATGTCACAACCCTTTTTGGGTTATTGTAATTCATATGATCTCACTGTTGAGGCTAAGCGTAACACACTATCATGAAAAGTCCTCACACACATCGGACCGTTAATATGGTATGAGCGAGGTAATTTTGGTAGTACTACTGGGTTTGACAAACCCCACCCGCGTTAGTCGCGCTAACTCGATTGGAGGTCGAACGGGTGTTATATTGACCTTAACACATTAGTCAAAGTTGATAGACCTGGCTGGAGGCAAACAAACAAACACACTGTCAGTTTCGGTTGCGAGCGCTTTAGCAAAACATGAATATAGGCATGCAACCTATTGATATATATATTGAATGTACATAATCCGTAAACGCTTTATTTTAAATGACTGAAACCTGTGAACTCACCAACATAGTGTTGACTCGTTTTCTTACATGTTTTCTCAGGTTGACACTCAGGATCACGTTAAGTCATGCATGTGTATTGGACTTCAACTTAAATAATTATCTATTGAACAATCTTTATGTTTCGTTTGTATTTGAATTTGGGCGCGTTGTTTTGCGCATTTACTTTCGTTTAACGCTTCCGCATATACACTCTGAACCTTGATCTTTTATGTTATTACATTTCAAGTCCCATATAGTGTCGTTTAAAGTAATTGATGTCTGAGATCCTGGTATGTCACCTTCCAAAACGGTAAAACTCCGTTAGTGGAATTTGGGGGTGTGACAGTTTGGGGAGGTCAAGATCGAAGACTTTGACGATCACCTCAGGCAAGTAGTGAATGGGCATAGACTTAAGCCCTATTTAGAAACAGAGGAAATCAATGACACCAAGGAAGAATCAGTAAGTTTTGTCATGCATGCATCTGCTTATGAATAACCAAAGTAGGGTACATCGCGCCTGGCTGAAGACGTTAAATTTAGCGCTCTTAGGAGGCAACCTAAGCTTTACTTTTATTGTCTAGATTAAATGAACGTTGTGGGTGTGTTCTCTAGAAACCCTAACGAGACTAAACTCGTCCACTCAGGATACCGAGGGGTTTAAATGGCTTAATGCACGTGCTAAATGCATTCGTGATTCCTACGAAAGTGAGTTAGATTTTATTTCGTTTTT
Organism: Smallanthus sonchifolius; assembly: GCA_023525975.1. Classification (NCBI taxonomy): domain Eukaryota; kingdom Viridiplantae; phylum Streptophyta; class Magnoliopsida; order Asterales; family Asteraceae; genus Smallanthus; species Smallanthus sonchifolius. The sequence continues at coordinate 74,022,072 of CM042027.1, read as the reverse complement.
TGTGCTTTAAATCTAGGAAAATCCCAAGTGTGGGGACGTTCTTGGAACACTGAGGCTTATATTAATGCAATGGGGACCAGGCATCATTCTTTGGGGGGTAGGATACCGTGTGTAGAGTTTGTAGAGTCTTGAGTTTTCATTTTTAGTGTTTTCGGTATGTTTTCGCGTTTTTTTGAAGTTTTCCCGAAGATTTGGGGCCACGCGAGCATGAAAAACCATCACAAATCTCGTTCTAGGTATATACGAACGTAATTAGAGAGTTGGAACGAATTTTGAAAAAGTTGAACATTTTGACTTGAAAAACCCAAAAAAATTTCAAAGGCAAAAAGTGGAAAAAAATTTATAATCTTTCTGTGATGAGGGTGTCTTCGCGCCACGCGAACTTACGAAGGAAGATATTCACGACACGCGAAGACCAAACTAATTGGGCCAGACACTTTTAGACCCTCGCGACACGCGAGGGATTGACCCCAAGTCTTCGCGACACGCGAAGAAGCTAAGTTAAAACCCGGACGACCAATGGGTCCTCGCGCCACGAGAGGGATTCCCCTCTGGTCTTCGTGACACATGAAAACCCCAGAAACCCTAACTTTTTTATTTTTATTATTCGAGTCGTTCGAGTCCGTCGGGTCTTTTTATTTTTATTTGAGTCGTATTATTGAGTCGGTATGATGCTTGTGGGTTTGTTTCAAGTTTATTTTGTAGGTTTCGATTTAATCTCTCGTACGCAATCTCCATTCGAGAGACGATAATCCGATCTTGAACGTTCTTGTACAATGCAACCTGCTAGTATATGTGGAGCACGATCGCGAATGAAATGCTATACGGTCGTTTATCCAGCTAAGTTTTAATTTTGGTATTTTTATTTTTCATTTTTGAGTCGCTCTTTCTACATTGAGGGCAGTGTAGAGTTTAAGTGTGGGGAGGGGAGACCTAGTCCAGGTCTAGTTGAGTCGTTTATTTTTTTTTAGTCAGAAAAATTCATAAAAATTTCAAAAATTTCAAAAATGTCCCTGGATTTGAATTTTTGCAACTAAATGGAAAATGATAGTACAATCGGAAAATGTGCTAATGTGGAATTAATTGAATAATAATGATGATCAAACATTTCTAACTTGTAACATTTTGGTATATCCAACCGACTTAAGAGCTTAAACATCCTGATAGTGAATCTAGCTTAATTGAATAATTAATTCAGGATATCTCGTGGGTTCTCATCTTAGGGGTGTCGGTAAGGTAAAAACTGTCAATATAGGGTGATAGGTACCGTTATAAACAAAAATTTATAAGTTTTTAAAATTTTGACACACTGCTTTCTTTTTATGAGAATAAATCCGGAAGTTGGTGGCGCCTGCATTTCATAATTCGTCAATTGAATGAGCTTAATTAATTAAAAATTGAGATCTTAGGTTCAGCCTACATGTTCCCCCCCCCCCCACCATAGTGACTTAGTTGATACACCCATGGGCGGGACTTAAGTGATCAATAATTTGGATGACTAAGTTAGGTTCACGTGTTTCCCTTTGGGATGGTGACTTAAAGGATACACCCATGTTCCGAAGCTTAGGTATTTCATTGCTTAAAAACTGCAGCCTACGTGTCATATATCGTGTTCCAGCGTGATTAAAACACCACTAGGTTAGGTTTATTAATAAGTATTAATAAAAGCTCATATCATTCATTCATTGATCCATAATTCATCTGATTTTTAAAACATATAAATTTATGTTTATAATGGTGGGAAATCTATATGGTTTAACTCGGGCCTAAACATGACCTTGAAGCGGGAGTAAGCTAAGTCATAGCTTTCTGAGTGTGAGAACCATAGATAAACTGCCGGCTTGGTAATGTATAATAAATAGATCACAGAATTAGGGGCTCGAGAGTCAGTGGTTGGTTTTAATCGGATCGAAATACCGATTGTTACGGTTAACATGATGAGAAATCAAAAAATATAAAATAATAAATAAAAAGCAAAGTTTCTGGTTATGATTCCATTGCATAATTCTTTTTCGGGACGAAAAAGGTCAAGTGTAGGGATGTGATGTGAGGTTAAATATCCCGCGTATAAGAGTCTAAGTTTATAGTTTTAAGCGTTTAGATTTGTATATCGAGTTTGTTTTATGTGCATTTGGTATTTGTGTCTACTACAGGTTTAATGTGCTAAGGTAGTCGGAGAACACGAGCTTAAAATCATGAGGATAGTAGCATACACGGGCCTCAGAAAAGTCAAAGTAAAGAAAAGTCAAAATTATGGAAATTAGGAAGGGAAGAAAAGTTCGCGACACGCGAAGAAGTCGATTACGGCTCTTTTTGAGATAAATCCAATTATAAGTCATTAGGGATCCATAGTCGAATTAACTTGTCATTCTACGATCCAGAGCTTCCCTAAGGTGATTTCCAGAGATAAAGTTTCAATCTTTACAAGTTTTTGATGCTAGATCAAGTGATACCAATTATTGAAGAATCGATGATGATGTCGATGAGCGGCTAATCTCGTCGTGTCGTTTCCGGGTGAAGGATCTGCTTGTAAGTGATATACATAGGTTCATACTTGATTTGGTCTAGTATTCTTGTAATTGTTTGATTGTTTAAGTTCTAGGATTGATTGGATTGATTGAACACGTTTAGTTTATTGATTTATCGTATGCATCAGTTTTTCGGTTATCTATCGTGAACCATTGTGTATCTATAATTAGTATTCTGAATTGGTAATTAACTATTGGGTAATTAACTTGTGTCAAACATTCGGTTTTACAATCGTTGTTCAATACAGTCGTTATTTGAATGTTGATTATTATCAATCTGATTAATGAGTTATGTCTATGTAATTTCCGATAAGTACAAACTAGTAATCACCGAACTTACAATCTGAACTAGGAAGCGATCCGTTTTCTCTTAATAGTTTTTACAAAGTTATAGTAATTGCTTTTTAATCTGAATCTAAATAGTTTTCATAATTAAACACTTTCCACCAATTCCATGTGGATAGGATACCCTACTCCACTATACTATAGTTTAAGGTAGCTAGAGGTTAGAATAATTGTTTTTGATTGACCCTACTCCACTATTCGTAATCGTCTTTATTGACGATATCTTGATCTATTCTAAAACTAAAAAGGATCATGAATAACACCCGCGGTTGGTGTTAGACCTCTTAAAGAAGAAGAAATTGTTTGCCAAATTTTCCAAGTGTGAATTCTGGCTAAATGAAGTCCAATTCTTAGGTCATATAGTCAACGAGAAAGGAATTCACGTAGATCCCGCAAAGATCAAAGCGATGAAAAACTGGAAAGCCCCAAAGACTCCTACAGAAGTCCGTTCATTCCTCGGTTTAGCCAGTTATTACCGGCGTTTCATCTCCAACTTCTCCAAAGTTGCGGTACCTCTCACGGCCTTAACTCATAAAGGCAAGCCTTATGAGTGGGAACCAAAACAAGAAGAAGCCTTTCAAACCCTTAAACAAAAACTTTGCGACGCTACAATCTTGACTCTTTCTGAGGGTAACGACGACTTCGTGGTTTATTGTGATTCATCTAATCAAGGTCTCGGTTGTGTCCTTATGCTACGAAGCAAGGTTATTGCCTATGCGTCAAGGCAACTCAAGATTCATGAAAATAACTACACAACGCACGACCTCGAATTGGGTGCGGTTGTCTTCGCTCTCAAGATCTGGCGACACTACCTTTACGGTACAAAGTGTATGGTTTTCACAAACCACAAAAGCCTTCAGCACATTTTCAATCAGAAAGAACTCAACATGAGGCAACGTCGTTGGGTTGAGTTACTTAACGACTACGACTGTGACATTCGTTACCATCTTGGAAAAGAGAATGTTGTAGCTGATGCCCTAAGTCGAAAGGAACACACAATGTTACATTGTGTGAGAGTTCAAAACGACCTTTAATCCGCATTCTTTAAGCCCAACACCTTTCGGTCACCGAGGGGAACATGTACGACGAAATGGCATGTGGGGTTGAACTTCAATTGGAGACTAAGCCCAACTGCTTACTATACTTCCTGAACCGTATCTGGATTCCTAATCGAGATGATCTTCGTACTGTCATTTTAAACGAAGCTCATAAAACTCGATATTCGGTTCATCCTGGTGCAGACAAAATGCACAAGGATCTTCGTTACCAATACTGGTGGCCCGGCATGAAGAAGGACATTACCGTGTACGTAGAAAAGTGCCTCACTTGCTCCAAAGTCAAAGCCGAGCACCAATGTCCATCTGGTCTTCTTGAGCAACCTGAGATTCCCGTATGGAAATGAGAGTGTATAGCAATGGATTTTATTACAAAACTACCTCGTACCACGGATGGTCATGATAGCATCTGGGTAATCATTGACCGTCTAACTAAATCCGCACACCTCTTGCCTATCCGTGAGGACTATGGAGTCGAGAAACTGGCTCGGATTTACATTAATGAAATAGTTAGTCGTCACTGTGTTCCCCTTACCATTATCTCTGATCGTGATGGTCGTTTCACCTCCCGTTTCTAGCAATCTTTACAACCCGCTCTTGGTACTCAATTGAATCTCAGCACAGCTTACCATCCTCAAACCGATGGTCAATCCGAGCGAACCATTCAAACTTTAGAAGACATTTAGGGCATGCATTATTGACTTCGGTGGTAACTGGGATTCCCATCTACCTTTGATTGAGTTTTCATACAACAATAACTATCATACCAGTATCAACATGGCACCTTTTGAAGCCCTCTATGGTCGTAAGTGTCGTTCTCCTGTTTGTTGGAACGAGATCGGTGAAGCACAAATCACCGGACCCGAACTTATTCAGGAAACATCCAATAAGGTCCTCCGTATTCGTGATAATCTTTTGGCAGCTAGAAGTCGGCAAAAGAGCTATGACGACAAGCGGTGAAAGCCTTTAGAATTTCAAGTCGGTGATCTCGTACTTCTTAAAGTATCACCTTGGAAGGGAGTGGTTCGACTTGGAAAGAAAGGTAAACTAGCACCTCGTTTCGTGGGTCCTTTTAAGATTCTCAAGAGGATCGGAAAGGTGGCCTACAAGCTTGAATTACCCAAAGATCTCAGCAACATTCATCCAACTTTTCACGTCTCCAATCTTAAAAAGTGTCTTGCTAATGAGAATCTCCACATACCTCTTGATGATGTGCGCATTGATGAAACTATGCACTTCATAGAGAAACCCATAGAAATCATGGATCGTGAAATCAAGCAGCTCAAGCGTAGTCGTATTCCAATCGTCAAAGTTCGTTGAGAGTCTAAACGTGGCCCAGAATTTACTTGGGAATGTGAGGATCAAATGAAAATCAAGTACCCACATATTTTCTCTGGACCCTCCTCTTAAATTTTGGGACGAAATTTCCTATAGTAGGGGAGACTGTAATATCCAGGATTTTTCCGATTTACCATTTCCATTTTATCAAATTGTAATCCTTGGTAAATTACCTATTTTTAAATCAATGAACGTATTCATCCTATAATCCTTGTAAGTATTAAAGTCTTGAAAACATTGTATAAAATAACAAATACTAATTACATTTTTATACTTGAAACCTCCACATGTATATACATATATACATATATAATAAATATACACCTCATAAAAAGAATAATAATAGGGTGTATTTAACTATTAAACCTATAAAACTAACTTATTTTTATAAAAATAATACTAAGATAAAAACTTATAAAAACTTATTTGATAAAACATTTTATTAAAGTCCAGGGACTAAACTGAAAATTCTGAAACTTATTTTAAAAATCGAAAATCAAGTTTGTGCATAAATTGTTAAAAGCTTGAAACATCAGGACCTGTTGTGCAATTAACCCAACCCCCGAAACCCAAACCGCTAGCGAGTTCGATCCTAACCAAGCCCGATTTTCACCCTGTTTGTTCGAAAACGCTTATTACGACCAGATTCATTGCACCTTTGGTTTCCATTCGCGCATGCGACCACAACCCAAGGCGAATCAATGCTAAACCCTAACCGTAACCACAAAACTCCCAACCGTTCTGGCATTAATTGACGAAATTGGTTATAAATACCGACTCAAAAACCTCAACGACATCACTCCTCAACTCCTTAAACTCTCAATTCGTTCGTTCGCCACCTACATTGAACGATTCAAGCAGTGGACAACCATTTCTGAACCCAGAACCGTTCTCCTTCGTTCTGACTCTGTTTCAGGTAATTATTATGGTCATCGTCTTCGTTTTCATCCTATAATCAAAAGCCCTCTGTCAATTTTCAATTACAGGGGGGATTTCGATTCGTATTTAGGGATTTAAGTTCTAGGGTTCATACGGATTTGGGGGCCGATTTGGGATTGTGTTTAAAGATTTGTTTTTCCAGATTATAAACCAACAAGGCCCGTAGTTGGGTGGTTTGTGCGCGTGTTTGTTGGCTCAGGCGGCCCGGGTTAGAATCCGGCCGGCCTGAGTTTTGAACTTTCATTTTTTTTAATACCTTTTAATCAGATTTAATTTTTATAAAAAAATTTATAAAATCTGATATACTTTTAGAAACTTAAAACTAAATTTTATTTATACTATTGTTTCCAGAAAACATTTTAATTAATTAAAAACTTAGTTAAAACTTATTTAATCTTTAATGTAAATACTTAGTTACTCCAAACTTATACAAACCATATAAAATAATCTAGAACTATTGTATAAAATCAGAAAACTTAATTTACTATTAAATTCCTATAATAAATGAATTATTTTTGTTTTAAACTTTGGATTATTTTATAAACTTTAATTAAACAAAAAACTTGTATAAGTTTTATAAAATCAAAAATTTATAAAATTTATATTTTTGAGTTGGAAATCAGAAACTTATAATTTATAAAACTTATATTAATTTAAAACTTAAAGCCTAAGTATTTATCTAATTAAAACAGAAAAATAAATACACTTTTATGTATTTAAAAGATTGAATATTTATAAATTTTATAAAAACTTTAGAACACTTATAAATAAAACATAAAATGATTTAAAGTACTTATACATTTGTGATTAGAAAGGAACCACTTTATAAACTTATAATTATCTTACATTTACTTAAACTTTTAAATACTTATTTGGAATACTACAAGTTATTCTAAATGTTTAAACACTTTAGATAATTTTAATGGATTATGATTAATCATTTTTAATTAAATAAAGTATCTAAATAATTATCTCTAATAAATATATATATATGCTTAATAGTTATTTATCTATTTAGATAATTATTATTTATCCGTAATAACAACTATTCATTTTTCTAGATAACAATTATTTATTTTAAATAAATATTTAACTCTTTTAAAATATTTATTTATTCTTTACTTAATAAATAGTTAATGATACATGGAAAACTATTTAAAAAAATTTATTTAACATATAGATAATAAGTATTTATCATTCAAACTTAACAAATCTTATAATATTTATTTAAAACTTGCTATAACTCAAACTCTATAACACAATCATTCCCACCTTCTCATTTGAAACCCTAGCAAATCTTAAAATTCTAAACTTTTAGGATCGACTTTTAAACTCTAGACCATGTTACTAGGCTTGTTGTGAGGATATTCTTCCGCAACGCTTTGTTACACTTAAACTTTATTGGACACTCTTCATCAATCAAGGTGAGTATACCTAGCCCCTTTTTGTTTTGTTTTGATTTATAAACTTGGGGTGGAACATGTATCAAACTTTTAGACTTATACAATTCAAACTCAACTATGCCTATATGTTTTCTATGTGTTATATGCTTTTGAGACTTGCATGTTTAAATTAAACTTAATATTAGCATGTTCATTAACTTTGGTCGAGCCTACAGTGACAATGATAGATCTATTGTATTTGACCAATCCACCTAGATTGATTGACCCTTCAAGGTGAGCCATGGTGATTGTTGCTGGATTTAAACTCAAACTTCTAAGGGTAACCCTCAGGTTATGCCTAAACTTGGTTGCAGGTTTGAAATGAAAACTGTTTAACTTGCATGTTCTCACATTTATACTTAGACGCATTAACATAGTGAATTGTAAAACTTTTAAAGACTTTGTTAAACGGTGTCGAAACCTTTGTATCTCACCAACTATTTTTAGTTGACAGTTTACTTAACATGTTTCAGGTACTCAAGTTTGAGGCTTATCTTGTGAACACGTAGGATGCTTGGACCTAGAATATCTATCAATTTAAACTTATGTTTTCATTTATGATGTTGAACAATATGTTACTGTTTTCCCTATGTTTGAACCTTTTAACTTTATTAATGTAATACTTCAACCTTATTAGTCAACCTTGTGCTTTTGAACAACCGCGTCCGCTCCGACGTATAATCCACCGTCAGTTGGGTGTGACAGATTGGTATCAGAGTCAGGTTATATGGAATTAGGTTATTAGACACATGACCTAGACTATAACTTAGGATTCCCCAAACATGAGTCATCTCATGTACCTACTAGGAATCTCATCTCTATTTCTAAAACTTAAACCCTACACGTAAATACTTATACTTGGAAACTTATACTCCAATCTATTCCCGTATTACGAGAATCTACTACATCGAAGTTATATACTTAGGTTTCAAGTCTGATCCAAAAACTAACTCTCGTCAAAAGTATTTGAGTTCTAAACAATGTATGAGAACTGGTGCGAACCGAAAGGGTGGATGCCTGTATTCTAGGAAATTCTGTCAAGGAAAGCATTTCGTACAAATCCAGATCAACTGTAAGGCCCAAATTTTGGGTAACCTCACTTGTTGGATTTACTCATAAACAAAGTCATCAATACTGAACTTTAAATTTAAAACATTCAAACGCAGCGAAAACATTCAACATTTGAGTACATATCAGCGGAAGTCTTAACATTTAAAACATTAACCATTGTCTAAACATAAAATAAAGTGGGATATCAGTCTCATGCTAGGCAGCCCTCACACCTTCGCACGACCCTTCATTTCTTTACCTGAAATGTATACTTAGTTTAAAGCGATTAGGTATGCACATTATTTCTTTAAAAGTATGTATAAGTATATAAATATATATAAATACACATTAGCATATCATTGACCTTCATTTGTCGTTCATATGCGAGTACATAAATACGTATTTGTAACTTTTGCTTTTCTTTCATCATTCTTATGTGATTACATAGATATGCGTTCACCTTTACTTTCTTTAACATTCATTGGTCATACACATAAGGGTGATCAACCCGTCTTTTACTGCGTATGTCACAAAGACATACGCCCTTAAGCTACCGCCGTAGACCTTACTCGTCCGGTCCTAGAAACCGTCCGCCTTAAAACCGTCCGGCCAACCTTCGGCCGTTCATCTTAACCGTCCTACCGTCGTAGTCCATCATATTCGCCCGTCTGCCCTAAGGCACCCGTTTCCCATTTGAAATAATTATACAATTGTGCATCGATTTAGGGACTTACTCCACCGTAGTGGCCATTATTTAGTCTACCTTTCTAGACTTTCCTTTCTGGCTGCATAATAGTCAAGTGGTCGTCCGTCTACCGTAGTAGCCATTAGCTTCGTTCCCGTTCATAATGTATACATACATTCATAACATGCAATATATATAATTATAAAGCAAGATTTCATTCATTTACGTTATGTCATTCTTTAATTCATTCTTTGTAAACATACGTTTCATTCTTTGATCATAATTCATTTTCATATATATATAAATATATATATATTTATATATCATGTATGATCACATTGACATTCATAACATTTATCCATTTAGTGTATACACTTCAGCCCCAAAACATTTAAAATGATTTGCACATAACATAGAAGGAGGCACATAGAACTCACCTGACGGGAGCGTCAGTTAAGGTCACACACAATCTGTATAATCAAGTCATATGAGATAAGCTAATGAATCTAACCGACACTTAACATTTCTATTCTTAGAGTTAGGTGAACTAGACACATTAGTATCACATCATTTGCCCGAAAACTCTATGTCCGAAATCTATTCCAGTCGAAATATATTTCGACCAGAAACTAATCACTTGGAAAAGTTCTTTATTCTCATATTCTTTTGCTCGAAAACTCCTTGACCAAAATCCCTTTTCGATCGAAATGTTCTGATCGAAATCTTAGATGTTCGAGACACTTTTCGACCGAAATGTTCTGATCGAAATCTTAGGTGTCCGAGACACTTTTCAACCGAAATGTTCTGATCGAAATTCTTAGATGTCCGGAATAACTTTTCGGTCGAAAAATAGTTTTCGGCCTATTCATCTGACTTTTCGGGTGACGCATCAGATTTTCATCAACTTCATCGTTTTTTATTCAAGCTTCGACCTTTTTACGTTCAGAACTTGTATCTAGCTTCCATGAAGCTAGATACATGCCTTTTATGCGATTCCATACGTAAAAATGTCATCTTTTGATTCAAACCCATTAGAACCCTAAAACCGATTCCGTAACTAAAAAATCAGATTCGAGCATGAATGTTACATGTTTTCGTTTCTTCTTTATTACTAAACGTTCCTGAGAAGAAGAGCAAAGATTCCCGAGCCTTTGTGCCGATACCTTTACTTTCTCTCTCTAGACTCGGTTCTCTTTTTCTCTCTTTCTCTCTCTAAGTTGAGCAAATGGTGGAGTTGAGGGGAGGCTGTGATGATGTAGCTGACTTGAGGGGCTTTCTTCCTTTGCTCGTGGCCCATGGGCCGGCCCTAGGTCAAGCTCGTTTATTCCTTTTTACTTCGCGTTATTAGTCTCGACCCCTAGTTCTTTTATCGGGTTTTATAAATTTAGGGATGTTACAAGTCTACCCTCCTTATAGAGGTTTCCCCCTCGAAACCTGTTATGCGTTAAACAGCTGAGGGTATAGTCCCCTCATTTCGTCCTCTTTTTCCCAAGTTGCTTCTAAACCCTTTCTGTGTTTCCATTGCACTTTTACTAACGGAATTGACTTATTACGAAGTCATTTTTCTTCTCGGTCAAGGATAGCTATTGGTTCTTCTACGTAGTTTAAGTTGTTATCTACCTCGATATCGTCATATGGTATTTGAGCCGTGTCATCAGCAAGGCATTTGCGTAAGTGTGACACGTGGAATGTAGGGTGGATTCCGCTAAGCGCATCAGGTAGGTCGAGTTTGTAGGTAACTTGGCCAACTCTTGCTAAAATTTTGAAGGGTCCAACAAACCTTGGACTTAGTTTGCCCCATTTTCTGAATCGGATGATCCCTTTCCATGGCGATACTTTTAATAGTACCGTGTCTCCTACTTGAAACTCTAAATCTCTTCTTCTCTTATCCGCATACGATTTATGTCTGTCTTTTACGGCTTTCATTCGAGCTTTGATTTGGTCGAATTTCTCGAAAGTAGCCCTGACCACTCCGAGACTTGCAAAATATTTATGTCCAATTTCCCCCCAACAAACCGGGGTCCTACATCTCCTTCCATACAACATTTCAAATGGCGGCAAGCCAATAATTGAATGATAGTTGTTATATAAAAATTCTGCCAATGGTAGGTGACTATCCTAGCTCCCCCCAAAGTCAATGATACAGGCCTGGAGCATGTCTTCCAAGGTCTGGATGGTTCTTTCAGATTGACATCGGTTTGAGGGTGGTATGCGGTGCTAATGTTCAATCTAGTGCCCATTGCTTCATTGAATTTCTTCCAAAACCTTGATGTGAATCTAGTATCCCGGTCCGACACGATCGACAGCGGCATACCATGTCTGGTCACAATTTCCTTGATAAATATTTCTGCTAGCTTTTCAGACGAAGAAGCCTCACGTATTGGTAAGAAGTGAGCACTTTTCGTCAAACGGTCGACAATCACCCAGATGGTAGCATTGTCTTTAGTTATTCGCGGTAGCTTAGTAATGAAGTCCATCATGATCTCCTCCCACTTCCATTTCGGTATTGGTAAAGGTTGCATTTTACCACAGGGTTTCTGGTGCTCGGCCTTAACTAGTGAATATGTGAGGCACTTGCTCACGTATTAAGTCACATCAATCTTCATGCCAGGCCACCGGTAATCTTTCTTCAAGTCTTGATACATTTTGTTCGTTCCAGGGTGGATAGAATAACGAGACTTACGGGCCTCGTCGAGGATTTTGGCTCTAAGTTCCCCAATCTTGGTTATCTATATCCGGCCAAACTGAGTTCGTACTCTGTATGCATTAGTATCCAGATTCCCTTTTTGTCCTACTATTCTTTCTCGTTTCACATTTATTTCCAAAAGTGCTTCATCTTGTGCCTTTGGTACGTCATGCATCAAGTTTGGTGTTATGATCAGTTGGCATGCTTTGATTCGAATAAGTGTCGACTCTTCCTTTCTACTTAAGGCGTCAGCCACGACGTTTGCCTTGCCTGAGTGATATAATATCTCGCAATCATAGTCCTTTAGTAGCTCTAACCATCTTCTTTGCCTCATGTTTAATTCCTACTGTTCGAAGAAGTACTCCAGGCTTTTGTGATCGGAGTAAATTGTGCATTTAACTCCATACAGATAGTGCCTCCAAATCTTTAATGCGAAAACTACTGCCGCCAACTCCAAGTCGTGAATCGGGTAGTTTACTTCGTGAATCTTTAACTGCCGCGAGGCGTAGGCAATTACCTTTCCTCACTGCATAAGTACACAACCCAATCCCTGACCCGAAGCGTGAGAGTAGACTACCCAGTCTCCATTCCCTTCAGGTAGGGTCAAGACTGGAGCTTGAGTTAATCGTGTCTTTAGTTCCTCGAACGCGTTGTTTTGGTTTGGTCCACATTCATACTTCACTTCCTTACGTGTTAGCTTTGTCAATGGTGAGGCTATTCTTGAGAAATCCTGAATGAATCTCCGATAGTAACCTGTCAATCCTAGAAAACTTTGTATTTCCATTGGCGTCTTCGGAACTTTCCATTTCTTTACTGTTATGATCTTTGCAGGGTCTACCATAATACCGTTTGGGTTTATCACGTGACCTAGGAATTGGACTTCTCTAAGCAAGAACGTGCATTTTGGATAATTTGGCATACAGTTTCTCCTGCTTTAGGATCTCCAAGACTTCCTTTAAATGACAGTGGTGATCACCCTCGTTCTTGGAGTAAATGAGGATGTCGTCTATGAAGACTATCACTGACCGATCCAACATTGGTCGACACACTCTATTCATTAAGTCCATGAATGCTGCAGGTGCATTGGTTAGGCCGAAGGACATCACGAGGAACTCATAATGCCCATACCGTGTGCGAAATGCGGTTTTTGGTACATCTTCCTCCCTTACCTTCAACTGATGGTAACCCGATCTAAGATCAATCTTTGAGAACCAACTTGCGCCTTGTAGTTGGTCAAAAAGGTCGTCTATTCGAGGTAGTGGATATTTGTTCTTTACTGTTCTCTTGTTCAATTCACGGTAGTCGATGCACATTCGCATTCTACCGTCCTTCTTCTTTACGAATAATTTTGGAGCGCCCCATGGTGAGATGCTCGGTCTGATAAATCCTTTTTCTGTTAATTCCTCTAGTTGAGACATCAATTCTTTCATTTATGACGGAGCCAATCGGTAAGGGGCTTTGGCAACGGGCTCAGCTCCTGGCAGTAAGTCAATCTGAAATTCTATTTCCCGATCGGGTGGCAAGCCAGGTAGGTCATCTGGGAACACTTCTGGAAAGTTGCACACCACGGGTACATCTTTAAGCTCTTTCGTTTTCATTCTATCGTCAATAACATATGAAAGATAAGCTTCGCAACCGCGCCTCATGTAACTTTCAGCCTTGATCATTGAGATGGCGTTTGGCATCGCACCATTCCAATCCACGTAAACCGTAATTGGACTGCCGTTAGTAGCTTTGAGGTGTATCATCTTTTGTTTACATATGATTTGAGCTTCTTTAGCAGCTAACCAATCCATGCCCAATACTATATCAAATCCTCCTAAGGCCAGAAGGAATAATCTTGAAGGAAACTTATGGCCCTCTATTTCTATTACGCAATCTTCGGTCATTTGAAATATCGCCGAATTTTTAACAACAGCGGTTTGTACGCTAAAGGCCCTCACTATGGTGTCAATAGTGAAATCTAGTTTACGACTAAATGCATTTGATATAAAGCTTTTGCTAGCACCCGAGTCAAATAAAATAGTAGCATGTTCATCATTTACTAGAAACGTACCCGACACGACATCAGTGTTTCCTCTTGCTTCTTCCTCAGTTAAGGCATAGGCCCGAGTCCTTGCCTTTGGCTGTTCCTGTTCCTTCTCTTTTCCCAAACCAGATTGGCCGGCCTTCCTGCAGTTCTTTGTCAGATGTCCAAACAATCCACATACTTGACACTTGACGTCTTTTACGCATTCTTGGGAGAAGTGCCCCGGCTTCCCGCACTTATAGCATGTGGTGGTGCCGATTCGGCACTCGCCAAGATGTTGCCTTCCACATTTCTTGCAAGTTTCATATTCGTCTGACCTTGGTTTCTTAATTTCAGTTGCTACATTCCCTTTTCAGGTGCCTCTAGACGGGTTCTCCCACTTTCTCTGTTGTGTCTCAGGTGTCGGGTCCTCATTGTCATAATCGTCGTAGACGATTCCGCTCAGATTCACTACCGACTCGAAGGTCAAGGGTAGGTTAGATTTCACATTAACACGGACCCGCTTTGGCAGCCCCTTAACATAGTATTTGATCAGACGATCTTCAGTTTCTACCAGGTGGGGTACTAGTTGAGCCAGTTCATTGAACCTAGAAGTATACTGGCGGTGAGTCTTGCTGCCAGCCTTGAAATTTAGGAATTCATTTTCCACCCGATCAATTTCGTTTTGGGGACAGAACTTTTGGATTATCAGCTTCTTTAGGTCTTCCCATGTCATTTTGCCAAGAGCGTTTGGTGACTTTGTCCTCTGAATGTTTCTCCACCAACTTAGTGCTTCATTGCTGAAAGAATGAGCAACATACTTAACGGCCTGGTCAGGTCGACACTCACTGATGTTGATTACGTCGTTTATCCTCTCAATCCATTCAAACACAGCCACTAAATCTTTGTTCCCATCAAACTTTGGTGGGTCACCGTCCTTGAAACCTTTGTAAGTACACCCCCGAGTGTTTGATCCCACCCTCACTTCATCCCTATCACTGTCATATACTTTCTCTTCGTGGTTTCCTTCATCCTCCTCTTTGCTTTTCTTCAGTGCCTCGGATAGTAGGTCAGGCAATACGTTCTTCAAAGTGAGTACAACCTCGCGGGCAATAGCATCCCTAACCTCGGGTTCCAAATGTAGAGACCCTTGATTGCCCTCCCCAGTTGGGGTCACATTAGTTTCGTGCACACTCTCGGTGTGTTCTTCGTGCACACTCTCTTCTTCTTCACGTCTTTGATTCAATGGAGGTCTACCGACTAGGCCAGTGTGACCGCCTCGGCGTCCGGTTCTTCCTTTACCAGCCATAGTTTCTAGTTTCCTTCATATCATAGTTTTAGAACAGTACGAGCAAGGTAAATTTTTAATTACAGTGACTGGTTTGTGATTACTAATTTACATTGCTTTTCGGGTTCAAAACTCTTCACATCAGTTGTGACATTGACATCTATGTGTTCTAGGTTAAGGCATATATTCCTATTTATAGGCATCAACTTTACGACTTACTTACAGTGTTGGCGTTGGCGTTGGCTACCCATACTGACATCCGTGCGTTGGTCCCATTATCAGTTTGAGTCCAGACCTTTAGGGATATCTGAATCTCTCAAACTATTGCACTGATACCAACTTGTAAGGCCATAATTCCGTGTAACCTCACTTGTTGGATTTACTCATAAACAAAGTCATCAACTCTGAACTTTAAATTTAAAACATTCAAACACAGCGGAGACATTCAACATTTGAGTACATATCAGCGAAAGTCTTAACATTTAAAACATTAACCATTGTCTAAACATAAAATAAAATGGGATGTCGGTCTCACGCCGGGTAGCCCTCACGCCTTCGCACGACCCTTCCTTTCTTTACCTGAAATGTATACTTAGTTTAAAGCGATTAGGTATGCACATTATTTCTTTAAAAGTATGTATAAATATATAAATATATATAAATACACATTAACATATCGTTGACCTTCATTTGTCGTTCATATGCGAGTACATAAATACGTATTCGTAACTTTTGCTTTTCTTTCATCATTCTTATGCGATTACATAGATATGCTTTCACCCTTACTTTCCTTAACATTCATAGGTCATACACATAAGGGTGATCAACCCGTCTTTTACTGCATATGTCACAAAGATTTGAAAGATACTACTGGGATCTTAACTAGTGCCTCACATGGTCACTCCTCAGTCTCAGGGTATTGAGAAGTACATTAGTGGACTGCCTATGAAGATTCAGGACACATTGTGGGGTCGAAATCCTGCTACCTTGGAAGATGCCATACGTTTTTCTGCTACCCTTACGGATAATCATGTGAAAGCAGGAACCTGTCCAGAAAGAGTTCCAAGAAACTCGTTGACACTCCTACTCTTGAGCCTACCAAAGCGGTCAAGACTGAACCCTCGTTCAACAAGAAGCGTAAAGTCAAAAACTTTGCAGTGGTCACACCGGCTGCCCCTTTGACACAAGTTACTCCTATCAAGAAGCCATATGTGGGAGCACATCCTCAATGTAACACCTGCAAGTTCTATCATCCAGCCACTATGTCATGCCGTTTGTGCAACCTTTGTGGTCGCTACGGATACATGTCCACCACATTATCAGTAAGTATTAGATACATGTATTATCATGTTACATATATGTAGTCTCAACTCTCAATCTCTCATGTTATTACATATATGTAATATCATATTACATATAAGTAAAATCTTATAACATATATGTAATATCTTGTTACATATATCTAGTACATTATTACACACACACACACACACACACACACACACACACATATATATATATATATATATATATATTAGCTTGGTAACAAATTACAAAATAACCAACCATAATTTTAAAAAAAACAAAAAACTAGCGACACATGTATTAATTTACTTTTATTTTTTTAATTAAACATTTAGCGACAAATATGACTATTTTTTTTCTTGTTTTTAAATATGTCAATGAAAGTAGCAATAGATTTAATTATTAAATAAAACTAACGACATACGTACTAATTTAACTTTTAATTTTTTAACTAAATATTTAGCGAAAAATATAACCATATTTTTTGTTTTAATAATGTCATTGAAAGTAGCAATAGACTTAATTATTATATTTCTTAATGAAACAGTTAACGACAAATATCTTAAATTTATTGTTTAATTTTATATTTAGCCACATATTTTATTATTTAATTTTATATAAAGCGGTGAAATTAATAATTAACTAGTGGAATTCCTCCGTGTTACACTGCGAGAATTTGGTTGGTGTCGGTCCGTTTCGTTACGGAACCGACACTCGCATAGAAAATGAAAGAGAAAAGCTAAAAAATAAAGTCGTTACATACCCAAATGAATATCGGCAAGTGTTTTACACCTCAAGAAAAAAACAAAAATACCATTACTAGTTCTTACAACGACGCCGCCTTTATCGGTTCGTTTCGTTATGGTATCGAAACGGAACCGTGATCGATTACTTGTAGATTTAGTATATGATATTTTAAATAACATTTAGTATTTCTCAATAATTTAAATAAAATATTGTTTTAAATTTATAATAAATAATTTTTTTGAATAGTTTTAACTTTATGATAAATAAAATTTTAATTAGGTAACAATTTTATAGTTTTAAATAATAAATGAGTTAAGTTTATATATATTAATAATGATTTAATATAATAATTTAATATGTGGTTATAGAAGAGAGAAAAAAGGTCAAATTACCATTACACCTTTGAATCATTCTTAGCCACTCATTTACACAAAAAAAAATCATATTTAATTTGATCCACTAATTAAATTATTTTAAAACTAATGAATGGTTTAAAATTGGTTTTTAGTTTACACAATAAAAGATGGTTTACACATGATCTTTTTCATATATATATATATATATATATATATATAAAAACTAGGTTAAACCCCATGTTTTACATGGGTTGAATATATAGAACTTGTTATAAAATAACATTTTTAATGAAAATTTGTATGTTGAATGTTATCAGTTATCGATGAAATAAAAATAATGACGATTTAAGATTATAAATAACAAATGATGAAAATTTAAGAATTATAAATTTGTATTTTAAAATAAGATATAATTAAAATTTTCTTATGATTTAGTAATTTTTAATTAGAATAAATTTTGAATATTTAATTATTTAACATTATTATTTAATAAAAACAAAAATATAGACTCCAGCAGAAGTCGACACGTAGCAATTTTAGCTATTCATTTATTATAATGTAGGTTAGAAACCCGGTATATTATACAGGGTGAATAAATATAGTGTTATCTATACTTAGTAATAAATATTTGCATATTACATATTTATTGCATATTAAATAGTTTTTTAAGACAAATTTTAGAAGTGTTATACAGTTATTTTAAAAAATGTTTTATAAAAATAATAAAAGAAATGTTCAAATTATAAAAATATTTTTTGAAGAAAGCTAATTTTTTTTAATAAAAAGCTTTTTATAAAAATAATTATATAAATCATTATTATTTAACATCAGAGAGAGGCGGGAAACAAAAATTATAATCTTTTTTAAAGAAATTTGTATAACTAAGAGGAGAGAAAGATGAGAAAACATGTTAAGAATGAACATGAGATTGACAAATGTTCACCAAAACCTTTATTGTGTAAAAACGAGTATAGTGTCGTTAAATACAAAAACGACATTACTATGTAATTTGCTCATTATGTAGTTTGCTAATTTTGTCAAATATTTTTCATCATTATGTTATATATATTCATCATTGTGTTTTACGTTTTTCACCTCATTGTGTAATTTGCTCATTTTGTCAAATTCATCATTGTGTTATATGTATTCATCATTGTGTTTTAAGTTTTTCAGCTTATTGTGTAATTTGCTCAAATATGTCAGTTCATTGTGTATTACACAATGACATGACATTACACAATGACCAAACCTAATATTACACAATGATCTTATATATTACACAATGACCATTATACCCTCCTTTTAAAAACAATAAAATGACACATGTCAAGTCTAGAATCTTTCTTACCCATTCTTATTTTTAAAACTATTTTTACCATAACCTAACCTTATATATAGATATAGATATAGATGCTAATGAAAAACTTTATTTTTTTTTTCTCGAAAGTATTTTAAATGTGAGTTAACTAGAAAATTTGACACGCGCGTTGCAGCTGGGCTCTACAGTGATATTAACGTGTTTAGTTGCATAACTAAAGCCCACGCGATGCGGCGGGTTTGCGAACTTTCTACTGGCGTTGCGGCGACGACAATAATTTGACTAAGTACATAAGGAAACGTATGATGTTGCCACGACTCAGTCTTCTACGCGATGAGGCGGGTTTGCGAACGTCGTTACAGGCGTTGCGGCGGTGACAATAACGTGACTAAGCACGTAAAGAAACGTATGATGTTGCCACGACTCGATCTTCTGCGCTGTGAGGCGGTTTTGCAAACGTCGTTACGTGCTTTACGGCGGTGACAATAACGTGACTAATTACATAAAAGAAGCGTATGAAGTTGTCGTGCCACGGTTATGGAGATCGAAAAATAGATAGATTGCGGCGCGAATAAGAGTTAATATTGAAACGATAAATTCGCTAAAAAAATTTATAACAAATTAAAAATAGAAAAAGTAATTTTTATAAACGAATATATAAAAAAGAAGAAGTTTGAGTGGTAGAGTTGAGATCTTAGTGAATAAATAAACTTGAAACTTTAGTTATACTTAAAAATGTATATTAAAAATATATTACATTAGAAAAATTAAAAATTTATAAACTCAAGAGAGAGTTGCAAAATTTGTGAAGGGGTGGATCTAAAAATTTTTGAAAAACAAAAGTTTAAATATAAATTAGTAGAGTGGTAGTAGGTGGCCCCATTTCATTGGACGTTGACCTTACTGATCGTGGGTGCTTACAATAGAGTTACCAATATGGATGAAAAACTTTATTTGTTTTTTTTTTCTCGAAAGTATTTTAAATGTGAGTTAATATAGTTACCAATATGGATATAGACACGATTGTTTCAAACATATACCTATGATTTATTGATACACAGACTTCGATTTGTTTAAGTTAGAGTTTTTTAGGTAAATAAATATTACATGAAACATGGGAATAATGATGATTAATTGCTACAAATTAGATAAACAATTACTACGAAAATAATTGCTTTGCAATTGAAATGGCTACCAAATGAACTACTTTCCAATTGAATAAATAATTATTATCGAACATTATGTTGTATATTAGGGCTCGAACTAACAGAAGAAAAAGCGAACAAGAAAACTATTGATCAATCTTGAAAGTAACTTGGATATTCTTGAAGTCGTGATACGAATTCACTCTCAAATCAAATCAATTTTTGGCATACGAAATTGTTTGATCGGATGAAATTAAGAAAAAAATAGAAGAACTGAAGATGCGGCTGTTGAGAGAGAGAGATATATATCATGCCCTAGAAAACTGCCCCTTTTTGATCGATATGTCCAAAACTAAATTTGAAAATCCCTTTTAATTTTCATCGGGTCAACAGGTGGACTTCAACCTATGTGATGGACTTAAACTTGTGCAAACTATAATCATATGAGCCCACGTAGAGTTAATAGTATGAGCCCACAATTATAATTAATAATAACACTAGAAGTATTATAATTTCACAAGTCAAGAAAAGGTTTATATATTCATTAGTTTAAACGAGTCCATCTACATCACCTACCTCGTTAATAACTAATGATATTTGCTCGATCAAAGAGTTAATCAAATATCACAAAATCTATATTGATAATTAGTAAAATTACCAACATTCCTCCCCCATTTTAGTAATATCAATGATTAACTCAAATTTTCTCTCTCACAAGTCAAACTTATGCATAAATGGAAATGTCCTATGGAATGAATTTCCAAATTAGTATAAAACACGATTCAAATATTCGAATACCAAAGGTGTCACAAGGATTGAACCATCGTTATTCTGTTGAATACCTGAAGGTAATATACACACAAGTTTACAAATTCATTGTTCTCACTTGACACTTTATTTTACTAGCTTGTGTCCTTATCCTTCAATGAGTATATCAAAGCCAAGTCCACAACTTCTTGAAGCAGATAGGTAGTTCTTTAGATTCTTGCACCTGCAAATGCAATTTTTCAAATAACTATTAAGAAGCAAAACTTCAACCTACACTATCTTGCAGTCTGAACACATACCTTGGGATGATTAAATAATGTGTTCCAATGTCTTAGTAACAAGCTTTTCACATTGAATTCAACATCTAACATTGTATTAGATGGGAATTGGGTGTCTTGTCATAAGACAATTTTAAATGGACTTTAAACCCATCCCTATGGCTGACTTTTTCACGAGATCTCTAGCTAACCCTTTGGTTAGATGATCAGCCATGTTAAGTTCTGATTTGACAAAATGTATAGATATCACACCATTCATGATTAATTCCCTAATCATACTATGTCTAACGCCCAAGTGCCTTGACTTTCCATTATACACATGGTTGTAAGCCTTAGCCAGTGTAGCTGCACTATCACATCTGATAGATATGGGTGATATCGGTTTAGACCACAACGGAATCTCATATATCAGATTCTTTAGCCATTCAGCTTCTTTACCGGCTGCTGCCAAATCTACAAACTCAGATTCCATCGTCGAGTTTGTGATGCAAGTCTGCTTCTTTGATGCCCAGGAAATAGCTCCTCCACCAAGAAGGAATACCCATCCAGTTGTAGAAGAGTGGTCTTCCACATTTGTTATCCAGCTTGCATCAGAATAACCTTCTATGACTGAAGGGAAACCTGAATAGGTCAGTTCATAGTTCCCTTCAGATATTGTAACAGTCTGTTTATTGCTTTCCAGTGTTGTCTACTTGGATTACTAGTAAATCTGCTCAGTCTTCCACTGCGTATGCTATATCTGGTCTTGTACTAATCATATCATACATCAAACTTCCAATAACTTTTGCATATTGAATTTGAGAGACAGAATTGCCTTTATTAGGCAAAAGATTGATGTTTGAATCTATAGGGGTACTTACTGATAAGCAATCCCATTGATTGAATTTTCTTAACACCTTTTTAATATAATGTGACTGTGTCAAAGAAATACTGGTGTTACTTCTCTTTATCCTTATTCCCAGGAGCCTCCCCCCAATCCTTCATATCAAATTTAGATGATAGCAAGCTCTTTGTCTCATCAACCTGTGCTTGATCTGTACCAAAAATAAGCATGTCATCTATATACAGACATATAATGACCCTTTTTCCTGAGGAATCAAATCTGCTATAAACACACTTATCAGCTTGGTTCAAATAGAACCCGTTGGACAGAATTACCTCATCAAATTTCGATGCCACTGTTTAGGTGTTTGTTTTAGACCATACAGTGATTTGATGAGCTTACACACCTTATGTTCATTTCCAGGTAATAGGAATCCTTCTGGTTTCTTCATATACACTTCCTCTTCTAATTCTCCATTAAGGAAAGTTGTTTTCACGTCCATTTGATGAATTATCAAATTGTGGATTGAAGCAAGAACCACTAATAACCTTATGGTGGATATTCTAGCAACATGTGCATAAGTGTCAAAGAAGTCAATTCCTTCTTTTTGCCTAAAGCCTTGTACCACCAATCTAGCTTTAAACTTATCAATGCTACCACCCACCTTCATTTTCCTTTTGAAAATCCACTTATTGCCCAATGGTTTACAACCAGGTGGCAAGTCAGTTAGTTTCCAAGTGTTATTTTGCATAATGGAGTCCATTTCATCTTGTATGGCCTCTTTCCAAAATGACACATCTCTAGAAGCCATAGCTTATAAGTTATGGGATCCTCTTCATTATTATAACAATATTGAAATTTAGGCTCGGTGTCATTTCTAGATCCCTCAACCAAGTAGAGATTGAAATCAGAACCAAAGGACTTTTCCTTTCTCGTTCTAACACTTTTCCTTGGCTCTGATGAGACAAGTGTGTTATTAATACTAGCAGAAGCATTATTAGTAGAGTTATTGATCCTACTATCCGAATTTTGACTAATATCCCTTGGTCTAGGTATTGATGTGAATCTTTGTTCATAAAAAATTGCATCTCTAGATTCTATAACAGTATTAACTGATATCGAATCATTTGGTTCTAACACATAGAATCTATATGCTTTCGAATTTTCTGCATATCCAATAAATATGCAATCAATTCCCCTTTCACCAAGGTTCTTTGTAGGTCCCTCCGGGTGGGTGTTTCGGATCGATATCGTGTGAGAACGTAGCCTAGTAAATAGGTGTGGAATGCCCATTGTTAGGTGGAACAATGTAAGAATGAACGTATGACAATCAACACGAGATGGTACTAATAAATACACGGTCTATTGATTTCATAGTGTTTCAAACAAGTAAAAAAAAATTGAATGACTTCTGGACTGATACAAATACTGATCTGTGCGTACTTGTGTGTGCAAATGCCTCTCTCTGAAAATGAAACAACTATATGCTATTTATAGACATGGGCCATGCGCACTTAGTAAGTATGCATGACCAACCTTCATGCGTACTTGCTAAGTACGCATGACCATTGTACTTGACAAATAAGCAGGAACACATCCTTGCGTATTTGTTTAGTACAATATCAAAATACAACACGTTCAGACATAAACATACATAATACAACTTGATAAGCAAAATACAACAAATACTAAATACATACAAGACTGAACTAGATAATAACAAAAGCTTTAGCTTGATCTAGGGTGCCTGTCACAAAACATGCATCAACAGACTCCCCTTGACAGCATCTCTGGATGTCTTCAGTCTTCACGAGCTACCTGCTTGACTACCACCGCTGACCTTAGACTTGTATCCAAGACAAAACTTCACTAGCTTATCATACTTGGTGGCCAGCAGCTTCGTCCACTCGTCTGTATGCAAACAATTTTTGTTGACGAGGACCTCCAAATCTTTTGCTGAAAAATTGATGAAAACAATTTCATCAAACACTCTAATAATCTCCTTCAAGCTATCCTTTTCAATCATAAATGCCTCTCCGGTTACTGGATCTATGTACCAGTACCACATGTTCCCCAAGATGTCTTGAGGTATTCTCCTCAAAGGTATCCTGGTTTCACACAGAACCGGTTCATAGATGACTCTTTTTTAAGAATTTGCGTGTCAACGGATTCATTATTGTTTTGTCTTTGACACGCCTCGAAGCTTGAGGCCGAAAGATTTCAAAGTTCCCCGATCTCCCCTCTCTCTGCAAAGCACCCCACAAGCCTCTAGCCACACCATTTGATGTGCTATTGCATAATTCACGATGTGCAAGATTGACCAAGTCGTATTTCGGTAAGGAATTAAATGCTTCGGTTGTAGGTTTTAAGTATTGAACTCCCCCTGAACTTTTTATAGCAAATAATCCCTTATTATCTTCAAAACACACCGACAAGATCATCCCTGCAGCACCATATTGGTCTGTGTATTGTGGTTTGTACCACGGTGCTTTAGCTTCTTTGATCAACCATTCCTGAGGAATCTTCCTCGAGGAAGTACCACTCGTACCCGCTTCAGGAACTTTGGCTGAAGATTCGTTGACATCTTCAGCCTGAATGGTTTGTTCAGTTTGTTCCTTAAAGGCTGGGGCCTCAAAAATTTCACCATCCTCCAACTCATAAATACCCTCTCCATCTCCTTTCGGGAATTCCACAATAACATCATTCCCGCTTTCGTCCCAATCATCACCGTTGTCTATTTCTCCTTCTTCAATCTCTGCTAAATCCCCTATCATGATTTCCTCGTTTAAGTTGGGACTTGTAGCCAAATCTTCTAAAACCTCGGCAGGTGTTTTTCCCTTATCAGCACCACCGCCCTGTTGTTGTTGCTGGGTGGACTCCCTCTGAGCCATAGGTGTGGCTTGTGTTGGCAAGACATCTTGAGTCTCACCACCACCAGCTCCTGAAGGCCCAACATTTGGATCATTGTCCTGGTCTTTATTTTTCGTGAGGTCGACCAAGCTTCTTCTTGACTTTCTGGCTTGTCTCCCCCTAAGACGCAAGTTGTTTTGTCAACTTAGCCACCAAGTTGACCAACACCTGATATTCACCCCGTTGTACCAACATTTGATTCTCCATTACTGTACGGGCGGTGAAGAAGGATTCTTTCAGATTGAATTGCATCTTTTGAAGGTCGAAGAATGACTTCATTTGCTCTTCCATGGCCTGCCACTGATGTGTTAATCTTGTGTTAGATTCAACAAGCATATTAACTTGCGTTTGTTGGGTGGCAACCTATGTCTTTAAGGATGCAATCCTTTGATCCCTAGGATCAACAATCCTGGCGGTAGAAGGTTCTCCAGTCTCATGAATTGTGTCCGCAAACAACTCTGACAAATCAAAGTGATGTCCCATGTCTCCAAAGTCCAGTGAGTGTGTCATCGGTGGTAGAGTACCAGCGGTAACAGTGAATGGTAAGGTTGTTGTTTGGAGAACAGTGGGGGCTATTGTTATGGAAACAAGGACTGATTCAGTCAAAATGGGAGGTATTGTGGAAGTTGGGAGCTGAATAGTGGTAGCCGGAAGAGATACAACTATAGGAAGAGGTTGTTCAGTTGTTGGAATAGCAACTGGTGTTATCGTCCTTCTTCTTCGTCGGCTATACAATTGTGTCTGTTGAGTGGGAGCTTGTGTTACTTGATCGGTAGCTTGTTGTGCCTGTAATCTGGCATTTATGGCATCCATCACCTCTTGCCATAGGCGGTCATTCTTGGTTTTCTTCCTTCGCTCAATCACATGAGGTGCCTCTCGGTCTGTGTCTGAACTTTCAAGTTGAAAGTCCGAGTCTGAACTTTCTTTTTGTCGTTTTCTCGACGATGATTCAAGAAGTGGATCCTGAATATTCTTTCTTGGATGACGTTGGTCCGGTGTGGGTTCAGAATCTGATGAATCTGTTACGGTTCTTTCCGATTCAATTGTATCTTGCCTTTGAGCATAGCCAGGACCACCATCATCATCATCACCTTCATCACTGTCATCATCATCACCATCACTATCTTCATTGTCATCATCACCTTCTACCCCCTCATCTGAGTGTTCACATAACTAAGGTTCACTGTAAGGATGATACCACCTATCTCCTTGGGGTGCAATGTAGGCTTCATCAATCAAGTGGCCAAATAAAGGTGTGTGCATAGGAATTGGTTCATCAGTACCAGCAGTAAGGAACTGCACAAACACCCTTTTTTGTTATTCATTTGACTTGTATCTGCTGACCTATTTGAGGTAGATTTGGCAGGAAATGATTGATTAGCAGTTGAATGAAGCGGGGGTATAGGAGGAATCTGTTTCTGGGAGCAACATTTATCTAATCACGGATTGCGTTGTAGACATATCGTGAAAAATTATAACCCTTATTCAGCGATAATCCAACCATAGCTGAAGCTAAGTCGTGCCCCATAGCATCGTTTCCAGCCTTTCTTGCTGAGATGCACATGATCATAACATGTGCGAGATACCTCCATTGATCTAAGAGCCACATCTTCTTGAATGATAGATAATCTCTACGCCCAACATACCCCATTATTTGTCTCCAACATCCCTCTGTCATGTATTCCGGATATTGAACTAGATCGGTGGCTCTATCATGAAACTATAATACTTGTCTGATAGTATCTCCTGAGATTGCTATTCATTGATTATCAACAGTAGCAGTGATCACAGTAGGATTTTGCCTGCAATCCAACTCAGCAGTATCCCAAAATTGCTCTAAGTAAGGTCGTGATACTATTGGGCCAGCTGAGATAGCATATGAAATCTTGGATCGGTTCAGGAATGTGACTATCTCCTGATAGTTAAGAGCTGCACCTCACCATTCTGGTTCTGTTAGAGCTAATAGATTGAATTCTGGAGTGAAAGCACATCTAGCCATATCTGCAAAAACAAAACAAAACAAGATTAGAACATATTACATGTAACAATTAAGTATTACAGACATTGAATATCAATTTGGACTTAGAAGAATTCTCAAAAACTGACTCATGCGTACTTGGCTAAGTACGCACCCACATAATCTATCATGCGTACTTAACAAGTACGCATGAACAAGATCCTTCATGCGTACTTGCCAAGTAAGCATGGCCTTAGATATGTTCAATTTTTCAACAAGTCCGAAATCCAAATTCATGTTTTGAAAGTCCATAATTCCTGTCCTAATGGTGTTGAAAATGGCATAGGAGCCTAATGTGACTTGATCTAAAATTTGTTTTGTTCAACACAAATGTCATTTTGATCAAACAGGGGCCGAACACTACTTTGGTTCAAACATAGGATCAAAAATCCAAAATTTATGGGTTTAAGGTATGAAAATTGTGTTAAACGACAGTGGATGATGGTTAGAAACTTGTTTTTGAGACTCAATTTAACATGCAAACACATTTTCACTTCAAAATTTGAGTATCAAGAACCCTAGTCTCAAGAACACTAAATCACTCACTTTTGGAAGTTTTAACGATTGAAATCGCATGAGATTCTCACCAAATGTTCTTTGGATGATGTTATAACTGAAATCGTGATGAAAAACCGGTTTGGTAACACAAAGATTTTAGAGCAAAAATGATCAAGTGGTGGTTTGTAAAGTGAAGTTTTTGAATGAAGAATAAATGTAGGCGCCGTTTTATATACCCCACTACACAGGTCTTGCGTACTTAAGTAAGTGCGCATGAATTATTTCATGCGTACTTAACAAGTATGCATGAGTTAAGTCATGCGCACTTAATTAAGTTCGCATGGCTTAACTCCTACGCCATTTTCAAACTCAAAAATCTCTAATTTTATGAAGAACTTGTAGGACGAACATGATAGATACGTTCAATTTGTTGTTGATAACAAAAATGTTTTGGGAAGTTATGAAAATATTTTTGTTCTTTTGAATTCCTGAAAATGAACTGTATAAGAAATCTTTTTGTTATTTTGTAAAGTTTGTGTTAAAACACACCGAAAATCTTTTTGAGGTTTTTTTCTAAATAAATAAGCATAAAAATGAGTGATTGAATACTTACAGTGAACGTCTTTTTGGTCAAGTCATAAGTAGAGGATCATATCAGACTAACAGGTAGCAATAGTGATCTTGATAAAATTTCAAAGAATTTGGGATCATATTATGACATACTTATTTGAAAAACAGATTTTGTAGATTGTTAATATGTGAACCTATAAGCATTCTTGAATCAAATTCATGTGAGTTATGGTACTATTTAGAGTTCTACAATGTGTACCCCACGGTTATGTAGACAGAAAAGTAAATGCATTATCTCAAGACATCTAAGATTTTCCCAAGGATTATCAATATCACTAGGTTTAGGTAATATCGTTTAGCACATAGAAATCAAACAGAATCCATAAGGATTATCAAGAATCAATTGATTCATTTGTCTTGGCTCGTGAGTATTTTGTGATGATTCAGGCTAATATATATGGAATCCGAAGATTCTTGGGTAGCGGGATCCAACTGTTATCTGGATGTCTTCAATGGAACAAATGTGATCCAAGGGCGAACATATGCTTGACGCTTATTGTCAAGACATATCTTAGCTCGGCTTCTCATTGCATACTTGTGAGTATGGGCAGTGAAGTGAGCTGAAAATTGTGCTAAAGACATCACCCAAAATTGGTCTCAACAGATAATACTAGCCAAAATCTTACATTCTATTTCTGATAATGATCTTTTGTTAATCTTATACACACACACACCTCATAACATGGGTTCAAATCACATTTGTAGAAAAGATATTAAAATTTTCACACTACTAATGATTTAATGAATGCTTCTAGCCTACTGACAATTTCAATTAATGATATTTGAAATATTTTCATTAGTCAAAGTGCAATCATTTCTCAAATTGTGCAATCTAAGAAATTTACATCACTAACTGATGTGCAATCACTTCCTCTAATTTTAAATGACATTGAGATTTTGAAAGTTTTATATTTTGTTTGGATTTTTCTTAAAAAAAATTAACAGAAAACAAATTAAATGTAAAACAAAAATAAATGTAACTTCCAAGAAATAAGTTTGTTTTGAAAACGTTTATCATTCAGGATTGAACATTCCTATCATGTTGACAAGATGTTCAAAACGAGTACGATCAAAGCTTTGGTGAAAAGATCAGCAAAATTATCATCCGTGTGGACTTTTACAAGTTCAATTAAATGCTTTTCAGTGCAATCACGGATGAAATGGTGACGAATTTAAATATGCTTAGTTTTGGAATGTTTCACCGGGTTGTTTGTGATAGACATGGTGGCTGTGTTATCAATGAACATAGGAGTGCCAGTGTAATTTAAGCCGTAATCTCTCAACTGCTGTTAAATCCATAAGATCTGAGAGCAGCAGCTTGCAGTAGCAATGTACTCTGCTTCACATGTTGAGATAGAAACCATTGACTGCTTCTTACACTGCCATGAAACCAGCCTATCTCCTAGGAATTGACATCCACCTGAGGTTGATATTCTATCGAGATTACAACCGCCATAATCAGAATCAGTGTAAGCTTTGAAATCAAACGGCTACTGCTTGGAGTACCATAGACCTAATCGGGGTTTCCTTTCAGGTATCTGAATATTCTCTTTACAGCGATCATATGTGATTCCTTTGGTTGTGCCTGAAACCTTGAACACAAGCATACGGTAAACATAATGTCGGGTCTTGAAGCTGTAAGATACATAAGGCATCCAATCATTCCACGGTACAATCTACAATCCACATCCTTTCCATCTTTATCAGGATGTAAACCGTGATTGACTAGAATAGGTGTGCCATAAGATGTACAATCATTCATTTTTTATTTGGACAAAATGTCTTGGACATACTTAGTTTGATGCAGATAAATGCCATCTTTCATTTGACTGACTTGCAGTCCTAAGAAAAAGGACATTTCACCCATGTTGCTTATTTCAAACTTGGACTTCATCACCTGCTCAAATTCCTTACACATCTCTTTATTGGTAGACCCAAAAATGATGTCATCAACGTATACTTGTACAAGTAGAATATCACCTCCTACTTTCCGTATGAAGAGAGTCGAGTCAATTTGTCCTCGATCGAAACCATTGGACAATAGATGCTTTGACAGAGTCTCATACCACGCTCTTGGTGCTTGATGAAGACCATAAGTGCTTTGTCAAGCTTGTACACTTTATCAGGATATAACGGGTCTTCAAAACCAGGTGGTTGAGTGACATAGACTTCTTCATGCAGTTTACCATATAGAAAGGCACTTTTTACATCTAGTTGAAAGACCTTGAATCCGACAAAAGAGGCATAAGCCATAAATAATCGGATGGCCTCAAGTCTAGCAACTGGTGCATAGACTTCTGTATAATCCAGACCTTCTTGTTGGTAAAACCCTTGAACAACCAATCTTGCTTTATTTTTCACTACAATGTGTCGATCGTCAGTTTTGCATTTGAACACCCATCTGGTTCCAATTGGATGTACACCTCTTGGTAAATCAACTAGATCCCAAACATGCAGTTTTCTAAATTGAGACAGTTCTTCTTGCATAGCCTCAATCCAACAATTGTCAGCTAGAGCCTATTTGATATTCTTAGGCTCTATTTGGGATACGAAGGCAGCCTTTAAACATGTTTCTATGATACCTGTGTTAAGAATCTCAGCATAAAGACTGGTGTTTTCAGTTACAGTTCTATGACGAGTTTGAACACCGATATTAGGATCACCAATAATGTTGTCAATTGGATGATTCCTATGAATTCTTGTCTCTGGTACAATGGTCTCTTGAATATTGGATTCAAGATTTGTGCCTATCTCCCCCATATCATTTACATCAGAAGATGGTTCATTGTAAATAGGATCAATTAGAACTCCGTTACTGATTTGAGCTCCGTCTTCTTCAGTATGAGTATCTTCTTCAGTGTCACTTTCATGTGTTCCTGATGCAGATGCAACATCGGAACAGGGGCTTGGAATAGGTACAGTTGATCTTGTTCAGAAATTGGAGTTGTCTTCACCACTACAGTATTGATACAACTTTGCAGCATCTTCAGCAGATAAATCAGGAAGATTGAAAGACTTGAAAAGATTATCATAATCAAAACCCCAAGCTGGACCTGCAGGTTCTAGTGGACTGTTGTATTTACTGTAATCCACTTTGAACCATTCTTCGACAGTACGACTTTCAGTATTGTACACTCTTTTGGAAGGTGAGTTGGCAACATATCCTAAGAAGATGCCATCTACTGATTTAGCATGAAACTTCGACTGTCGATCTTTGTGTTGTAACAATAGAGAACATGGACTACCAAAAGGAATTAGGTATTCAAGCTTAGGAGGTCGATTATTGATTAGTGCATAACTTGTTTTGTTGTGTCTTTTCACTACCAGAACTCTATTCAATACGTGACAAGCTGTATTGATAGCTTCTGCCCAAAATGAGATTAGAAGCTTGGCGTCTGACAGCATTGTACGTGCAATGTCAATTAGAGTTATGTTCTTCCGTTCTGCAACTCCATTCTGCTGAGGAGTGTACGGTGCACTAAATTCTTGATGAATACCTTTCTTGAGACAGAAAATAGCCATCAAATTATTTTTAAACTCGGTGCCATTGTCACTCCTAATTCTTCTGACCTTTAGTTTGCATAGGGATTCTAGATTCATAATCAAATATTGAAGAATTTTAGCAGTCTCATCTTTAGTACCTAAGAAATGTACCCAAGAAAAACGTGAGTAATCATCTGTAACAACCAAACAATATGACTTTCCACCAATACTCTTGATACTTACGGGCCCAAACAAATCCATATGTAAGAGCTCCAAAGGGGTATCAATAGAGTTTTGAGTCTTTGGCTTATGAGATTTCCGTTGTTGTTTGCCCTTTTTTACAAGATATACAGTCATCTACAACGGAAAATTTCAATATAGGAACACCGGTTACCAAACCATTTCGGACAAGATGATTCATTTTTCTATATGACAGGTGTTCGAGTTTCCTATGCCATAAGATTGAGTCAGTTTCAGTTGCTTTAGATATTAAACAAGTTGCAACTGAGGAAGTGGTTGTTGCAACGCTCATATCGATCTGATACATGTCGTTTGTTCTTGGTGCATGCATCAAAATCCATTCTTCTGGAATCATGAAACCAGACTTGAGAATCAAACATTTAGATTTGTTGAACATCACCGAATACTCTTTGTCACACATCAGAGAAACACTTAACAAGTTGTGCTTTAGCTGCTCACAATAGTTGACATTGTCAAAACTAGTAGTTGACATTGTCAAAACTGATACAACCATTAGTAACCACGCCTTGACGTGTGATACTTCCACCTTTCTCGCCTGCAAAGGCCACATAGCCACCTCTGAATGGTTTAACGTCTTGTAGAAGGGCCATGTTGCCTGTCATGTGCCAGGAACAACCACTATCAACATACCAATGATTAGAAACCGAGCCCCTTGGTTGTCCCTGCACATATCAAACAAATTAGTTAGATTTGGAGACCCAAGCCATTGTGGTCTTGGGTCATCCGTTTTTCTCAAAGTACACAACTTCAATTAATTCACAGTCTTGGTGATAAAAAAAATGTGTGAGTCTTTTGGTGAGTTGGAATTAGAAGCTTGAGAACCAACCTTTTTCTTTCTCCAAATTTGCTTTTGTTGACCAACAAGTGTTCTAAGGTTAGAAAAAATTTTACTTAGTTGATTACCTGTTAATCGTTGTCCTAATTTTCTCAAACTTTTATTTCGTCTCCTCATTTGTGGTCTAGACAATCTTACTTCATAAGATCGTGTATTACCAAAGGTAGATACACGCGAAACCACAGACTCTTTGTTCCTTCTCTTAGTAAATGGCTTAGACTTAACAATATACTGGACTGAAGTATTTGAAACCTGAGTTTTGAATTGTTTTCTTGGTGGAGTTTTCAAGGATACGGCCTGTTTTGGAACAACGGACCATTTCTCTTGATTCTTATAAGGACAATTCATCAGAATATGTCCAAATGTTCCATAATGAAAACAATTCTTTCTTTCTTTGAAAGGTCTCCTGTAAGGCTAACTGGTTTTGGATGTAGACAGTTTATTCTGACCAGTGTTAGAATTAGTTTGATGAACCACAGGTGAAGTTTTACCGATGTTAATTGAATTTTAGGAGTGTAGTGCTTATCAATGGTCTCTTGAAAATTCTTTCCAAGTTTGTTAGCAAATGTCTCCTTTTTGGCTTGCTTTATGGTTTTGAAATCTCCATAAAGCATCTTTTTCAATTTATCATTTGATTCAATTACATCAGGTTCAGATAAAATACAATTGTCCCAATTGTTGGCAACGTTTTTGATGATTTTAGGTTCATTAAACAATTCTTCTGATACAATACCATCAATTTTGTTGTGTTATGAACATTCGTCAGAATAAAACTCTTCATCTGAAGATGTGTTATCCTTACTTGACGATTCATCAAGAAAGGATAAATCAATGTCAACTGGCCCGTTGACAAATGTCCTGTTAACCGGTGGTTGAATGGCATTAGTACCTAAACCTGTGCCATTTACTTGTCGTACAACCGATTCATAATGTTCCACCACAAAACCAGAATTTCTCAATTTCTCAATTTTCCACTTAACTTCAGAATTTCATTCTGATGTTTGGCTATTTCGACATTCTTTTTCTCTAACTCTTTGTAGGCAACGTCTAAATGAAATTGTTGTTCACTTATTTTTATTGAAAAATCATGTTTGTCTTTTCTGAGATTTTCAATTGATTCTTTAAAACGTTTTTCATTTTCTTTATAGCTTAGAGCTGCACTACGTAGAGGTTCAAGTTGATCTTGAATCTTATCATTTTCAGTTTTTAGTGTTAAGCGATTAGTACAGAGAATAACAATAAAGGAATTAGAATCTACCTCAGTTGATGAACTGGATGCTTCTCCAATAGCCATCAAGGCAAATGCTGAACTTGGTTGCTCTGCAGCAGCAACTGTTTCCCTCTCCTCAGCTTTGATCATCTCTAAGATTTCTGCCATCAATCCCATCTGAGTGTGTGCAACAATGGCATCTTCAAGATGAACTCCCCAGTCATAATTGTCGTCTTGTTGAGCTACCGGTGCATTAGATGAAGCTCCTTGATTTTGACTGCGATTGTTGTTGAAGCTCTGTTTGTTGTAATTCTAGTTGTTTCCTGAACTTGGTTAAGTGAAACCAGATGCTGGTGCCTTGTATTTCTGACACTCTCGTGCAAAGTGTCCAAAATTCAGGGATTTGTAACACTTAGCCTTTGATTTATCAAAACCAATTTTAGCATTAGAATGCCCACCGATAAACTTTATGCCGGTTCTATTCAGAAACTGTTTAGCTCTTCTCAAGATCATGGCCATATTCCACTGAATATCCATATCTTCCATGTCATCTGGATCCACCTGATTGAAATCTTCTTCAATGGTTTCAGGATCAGTTAGTTTGCCACCAATGAAGTTTTCATATGCCAACATGCACGATGAAAACAGTGCTACATGATCTTCTGCAATCTTTGCAAATACAGGTGTCGGTGTAGGTGTTGGACTTCTAAGTTGATGTGAATTTGAACTTGTAGCAGCAAATTAGGTATGACTATTGCAGCCATTACCTTCTTCTTGTGTAGGATTACCTTAAAACAAAGCAATACCTCGTCCTGTGGTTTTTGATGTGGAAAAGGCTCCAACGTACATTGACGGTTCTTATACTAACGATCTGCTAGTGGTTTCTTTCTTTCTTAAATTCATGTCATGTGCTTGGACTTTACCTATTACCTCATCAATGGTCATTTCAAAAAATTTAGAGTTTTCTCTTAACAGAGTTGTGTACATGTCAAATTTTGGGGGTAATGCATCAAGAAACTTTTCAACTAGTTCATCATCTGGATATTTTAATTCATAAGACTTAAGTTCAATCTGAAGATGATAGAATCTAGAGATAAGTTCATCAATGGATTCTTGTTCAAAATATCTGAAACATTCATATTGTTTTCTTAACAATTCCCTTTTACTTTTCTTAACATAACTGTTGCCCTCAAACCGTTTTACCAAAGCTTTCCACAAGTCTGTCGAGGAATCATACCCTCTGAAACTGTGAAATATGTCTAGGGTTAGTGCCATGGTTAAATAACCATGTGCCTTCTTTTCTAAATCATATGCTTTCTATTCTTCAGCATCAAGTCTAGAGATTGGTTAGGGTTTGGTTTCACCAAGGAATTCATGGGTTGGATGTTTATAACCTTCTAAAATAGGTATTCACATGTTTGAATCTGTGTATGAAACATATTCCTCAAATCTAGCTTTTCAGTTGGAATAGTCATTCGCATTTATTAACTTTGGGGGTTTCTGTGAAGTGTCAATTTCGTTGTCATAATTCAACAGGCTACTAAGATTTTGAAGGTTTGCCATTTGTGAAAAGTCTCAGAAATTAGAAGTTCAAACTTGAATATTTGGCTATAAGTACGTATGGACAGAAAAGGTCTTGCGTGCTTGCTAAGTGCGCAAGAAGACAAGTACGCATGAACTAGCAAATACGCATGAACTGATAACTATGCACAAGAGACCAATGACACCTATTTAGGATGATATGTAAACAAGGATTTTAAACAAGAATACAAGTACGCATGAACTTAAGTACGTATGGACTTAAGTACGCAAGACAATTAAGTACGAAGGATTGTGACAAGTACGCAGGAATTGTGACAAGTACGCAGGAAACAGAAAGATGGTTTTCGACAACTGTATCCACTTGTCCTGATCAAAAAGTGAGTTGATCAAGTTGTAGTGTATGAACAATGTGGTTTGAACAAGTGACCAGCTTTTGAAAACTAGATAGAAAATGATGATTGTAGCAACAAAACAAGAACAACACAATGATGGAATGGGATTCTTTCGAGATGAACAAGTGCAAGAAATAAGACTCAAGAATCACCAAAGCAGATGTAAACAGAAACACATATGGATGAAAAATGTTCCTAATAATCTCACAACACTCGAAAATAAGAGCAAATTGCTCTGATACCACTTGTAGGTCCTCCGGGTGGGTGTTTCGGATCGATATTTTGTGAGAACGTAGCCTAGTAAACATGTGCGGAATGCCCGTTACTAGGTGGAACAATGTAAGAATGAACGTATGACAATCGACACGAGATGATACTAATAAATACACGGTCTATTGATTTCATTGTGTTTCAAACAAGTACAGAAACAGATTGAATGACTTCTGGACTGATACAAAACTGATATGTGCATACTTGTGTGTGCAAATGCCTCTCTCTGAAAATGAAACAACTCTATGCTATATATAGACCTTGGCCATGCGCACTTAGTAAGTACGCATGACCAACCTTCATGCGTACTTGCTAAGTACGCATGACCATTGTACTTGACAAATACGCAGGAACACATCCTTGCGTATTTGTTTAGTACAATATCAAAATACAACACGTTCAGACATAAACATACATAATACAACTCGATAAGCAAAATACAACAAATACTAAATACATACAAGACTGAACTAGATAATAACAAAAGCTTCAGCTTGATCCAGAGTGCCTGTCACAAAATATGCATCAACATTCTTTCTCCTAGGTTATGTAAGGCATACAACAGCCCTATAACCCCAAACCTTTAAATAGTACAAGTTTGGAGGTTTTCCTTTCCACAACTCATAAGGGGTTACTTTGTTCCACTTATTTGGAGTTCTATTTAAAATATAGCAAGCAGTTAACATTGCTTCTCCCCAAAACCCATCACTTAAACCAGAGTATGATAGTAAGGAATTGACCATTTCTTTTAATGTCCTATTTTTCCTTTCGGCGACACCATTCTGTTGTGGTGTGTAAGGAGCTGTGGTCTGGTGAATTATACCAGTGGATTGAAAGAATGATGGATCATAGTATTCACCTCCACGGTCTGTTCTAAGAGTCTTGATTAGAAAACCATGAGACAACTCAACTTCTTGTTTAAATATTTTGAACTTTCCTAATGCTTCATCCTTGGTATGAACCAGATACACATAACAATATCTGGTGGCATCATCAATAAATGTCACGACATATTTTTTTTATTACCCAAAGATGGTGTGCTATGAAAATCACATAAATCTGAGTGAATAAGTTCCAACTTACTAGATATTCTTTTAACATCTTTAAATGGTTTTCTTGTAATTTTTGTTAAATTACACGTGTGACATCTATTTTTATGCATATCAAAAGCTGGTATTAAATTCATTTTAGACATATCTACCATTTTAAAATAATTAACGTGACCTAAACGGGCATGCCATAATTTTGAGACGTTGTCAATGGGATCGTTAGATGTGGATGTCATACACACAGATTCACAAGTGAAAGGAACATGGATATTTAATTTAAACATTCCATTACATAAATAACCAAAGCCAACGAATGTGCCATGTTTAGATAATACATACTTATCGGATTCGATTACTTGTTTGAATCCATGACAATTTAATACAATCCTGGATATTAAATTCTTTCGAATTCCGGTACATAAAGTACTTTATCTAATACAAGTTTCTTTCCAGAAGTAAATACAATACTAACACTTCCAATGCCCTTGATGGGTTCGGTAGCTACGTTCCCCATTTGTAATACAGATTTATCATCAATTGATTTAAGACTATCGAACCATCTTAAATCTTTACAAACATGAATAGTAGTTCCAGAATCCACCCACCAAGCCACCGAGTCATCCTGTACGTACAAAGATTCGGTCACATATGACACATAATAAATGTCGGGATTAAAGTTGGAAATAGAATTTATAGGCGATCCAAACGGACCGTGAAACACCCTACTTTTACTTATTTTAATTTATCAGAGTTTATTACGGAAAACGGTCCCAGATTTTTCAAAAACCTTGTCACTATAATGACAAAGGTATATTTTATTATAAATATTGTTTTACATATGATAATATATTTACATCATGTAACATAGGGATTCTTCAACTCCGAGTAGCCATGTCCTCAGGAAGCCTCATTCCATATGCTCTTATCCTGTATTGTTTGGAAAACGTTTTTGGATTAGCTTACGCTAAGTAAGTACACTGCATCATTCATTTTATTATGAACCCTTTAGCTTCTTATAATCGTTCAAATTTTCTCGGGCTCTCGGCGCCCACGTGACCATCTCTGGACGTACCTACGGTCACGCTTTTTGTATATTTTATGGGTGTGCTAACCCCCTCGCAACCATCATAGACCGTATCTCCGGTCCGAGTTTTCATTTGAGACCCGCCCCGTAGGCTAGACATCTATGAGACCCGCCCGTAGGTTGGACATCTCATTTCATTCATTCATTTCTTATTGAGACCCGCCCCGTAGGCTGGACGTCTCATTTGCTTTCATTTATTGAGACCCGCCCCGTAGGCTGGACATCTCATTACATTGGGACCTTGAGTATCATAGACTCACAGCCTCCCAATGTATTCCCAACCAGTCATCACCTTAAAACTTCCTAACGGTTTCCCCATAATGCACTAAAGAGGTTTATATATAGGAAGTACCAGCGGCGTATCCACCATCCCTTTAACACTTCATAAGTACTCCGTTATTCCATTTTAAGACTTAGACTCGTTCCCATCACACATTCATATTTGCACATATAGCATGATCATCTATCATGCAATCATGTATTCACATACATTACATATTCGCACATATAGCATGACGTCTTGTCATACTTTCATATTCATCCATGCTCTAATTCCTTATAAAGGTTTCTCCATGTTACGTTAAAGAGGTTTATATATAGGAAGTACCAGCGGCGTATCCACCACCCCTTTAACGTCCCATGAATACTCCTTTACTTAGAATTAAGCTTTCCCATATAATTCTCCTTTAGTAGCATGATCTCTTTATACTTTTATCTTAACTCTTGCTCTAATCCCTTACAAAGGTTTCGTCATGTTATGTTAAAGAGGTTTATATATAGGAAGTACCAGCGGCGCATCCACCACCCCTTTAACATCTCATGAATACTTATTTGCTTAAGATTAAGCGTTTCTCATCATTTATTTGATAGCATGACTTCTTCATGCTTTTATCCCATTCTTGTCCTAATTCCTCATAAAGGCGTCTCTATGATGTATTAAAGAGGTTTATATATAGGGTGTACCAGCGGCGTACCCACCACCCCTATAATACATTACAGATATTCCTTTATTTAGAATTAAGCCTTCTTTATTCATACTTATCATATATTGTAAACTGGGGTGATTATCCTTCCAGAGTAGTACCTCCAACAGAGATGTTCCCAAGAAAGAGTGACGGGTCTAGGAGAGATTTATACACCACTATTTCCTTAGACAAAACATTCTGTTTGTCAGATAACTACATACCGGTCATAAGTTTTCCCGTACGTTTACTATATTCTTATTACTTTTAGTTAGTCTTTACCCCTAAACATTCATAATGGTTTCACCACGAAGTACCAAGAGGTTTATATATAGGAAGTACCAGCGGCGTATCCACCACCCCTTGGATACGTCGTGACTACTCCATTATTCCTGTATAGTGTTCCACACATAGCACATAACACATAATCACATAACTCATGTAAACATTTATCTAAGGTACGGGTCCAGTGTACTTAAGATAGTCTCGGGTCGTTTCCTACACTCGTTCCTCGCTTAAACGTCTCTCCGGATACGAACCGCACTCATAGCATACCGCTCTCGCACTTAAACGCGCCGCACCAGGTCTTCAAACTCTCCTCAGATCGTATGTGTGTGTTATAGTGTTTTTGTGTGTTGTTTGTATTGAATGAACGGCTCTTACATCTGTTTATAGGCTGTTTGGGGGTCCATGTCAGACCGACATGTCATCCCAAGTAGGTTCGACTTCGGCTGAAGTCGGTGACACGCGTCAAAACCTCTATTTTTGCTTCTGCAGCACATATCGGACCGACGTCTAATCCATGTCGGTCCGACGTTCGGATGTCAGACCGACGTGTAAACCATATCGGTCCGACATGGGTGCTGAGTCATCAAAACACTTGTCAAAGCCTCCCGAATTGCTTCAGCAATACATGTCGGACCGTTATGCTTAGGATATCTGTTCGACATACTTTATTTTCATATTCTCCTCGTTGAAACACCCCATTTTCATATATTATAGCTCTCGTAACTCTTTTTCTAGCTCGAGATAGGCTTACGCAAAGTTTTGGGCTATTTCCGGGCGAATAGTCTTTCAGTTTCGAACCTGGTTGGGTTCTTTGGCCATGTTTCTCAACCGACACGTGTCTCATCTTATATTTAGGAGTTTTGGGATGTTACAGACCGAATGAACCATTACCTGCCTGACCAAACGGGTCCTTGGATGATGAATCCTCCTCCATGTATTTTGCCTCCAACGCGTCCCATAATTCCCGAGCAGATTCAGCGTTTTGATGGACATTGAACAGGGCATCAGACATGCCGTTCAATATGTGCCCCGACAAATATAATCATCGTTTTCCCATTTCAAACGACGGCGTTGTTGATCCAGAGTCTCCTCTTCGGTTGCTTCGGGCCTAGGAGTCGACAGAACATAGACAACCTTCAATGTCGTTAGAAGAAAATACATCTTCTTCTTCCACCGACGAAATTCTTGGACCTGAAATTTGTCAAGTTTTGCGAATTTGCTTGACATCTCTTTCACAGATTCACCGGTCGCCATTTCCAATTGATAAGAACAGTTGATTTGATGTTTGTTGTATATTAGGGCTCGAACTAACAGAAGAAAAAGCGAACAAGAAAACTACTGATCAATCTTGAAAGTAACTTGGATATTCTTGAAGTCGTGATACGAATTTACTCTCAAATCAAATCAATTTTTGGCATACGAAATTGTTTGATCGGATGAAATCAAGAAAAAAAAATAGAATATCTGAAGATGCGGTGTTAAGAGAGAGATATATATCATGCCCTAGAAAACTGCCCCTTTTTGATCGATATGTCCAAAATTGAATTTGAAAATCCCTTTTAATTTTCATCGGGTCAACAGGTGGACTTCAACTATGTGATGGACTTCAAACTTGTGCAAACTATAATCATATAAGCCCACATAAAGTTAATGATATGAGCCCACAATTATAATTAATAATAACATAGAAGTATTATAATTAATAATAATAACACTAGAAGTATTATAAAGGTTTATATATTTATTAGTTTAAACGAGTCCATCTACATCACCTAACTCGTTAATAACTAATGATATTTGCTTGATGAAAGAGTTAATCCAATATCACAAAATCTATATTGATAATTAGTAAAATTACCCACATTATCTTAATTCCAAAAAACAATTGAATAAAATATATTCGATCGGAATAAACAACCGCTGCTAAACAATTGTTGACTGTTAATGTACAATTCAATAAACTTGTTCTAAAATCACCAAAATCGAACCATTTTTAGCCAGAACAATGCAAAATATAAAAAAAAATTACATTGGACAATTAATCGAAACAGACTCATAACTGATCCTGCCATAACCGATCAAGCGGTTATGGTTATGGTTATGGTTATGTAAGAGGCTATAACTGACTCATAACCGACTTTGCACATCCCTACTTTTTACCCTCTTTAACTTTCTAAATCTTCAAAAATACATCTTAGTTTTCTAAAGTTTCAAGTTTACCCCTTGACTAAATTCTCAACTCTACCCCTTAAATTTCATTTTTTTTTCTTACTTTTTTTTATAATCGTTTATAAAAATTGTTTTTTTTTCAATTTTTAACGTGTTATTAACTTCTTTAACGAATTTTTCGTTTCAATGTTAACTCATATTTGCGCCGCAATCTATCTATTTTTTCGATCTCCATAACCGTGTCACGACAACTTAATATGTTTCTTTTATTTAATTAGTCACGTTATTGTTACCACCGCAATGCACGTAACGAATTTCGCAAACCCGCCGCATCGTGCGGAAGACCGAGTCGTGGCAACTTCATACGTTTCTTTATGTACTTAGTCACGTGATTATTGTCCCCGTAACGACGTTCGCAAACATACCGCATCACATAGTCTCTAATTATGTAGTTAAACACGATAATATCACTGTACAGCCCTGCCGAAACACTCGGGTCAAATTTTCTAGTTTTTAGTAATACCCAAAAACATAAAGTAGATATATGATATATCTTCGCATATTAATACTAACTCAATTACCAATGTCAACCAAAACTACTTTTACTTTGTTATAATAATAGGTTAAAATCCCGTGTATTACACGGGTTGAATAAATAAAATGTCATATACTTAATAATAAAAATTTTATATTTTTAAAAACCTGTGTAATACACGGGTTGAATAAACCGGTATATTACATCGGTTAAACTATTTATAATTAAATAAGAAGTATCCGTAATTAGATTTATATAAAAATCTAAAAATAAATTATTTTTATATAATTGTTTAATATGAAAGAGAGATACGGGAAAAAAAGGATACAAATGAACCAAAAATTGATACGTACCCATACAATTTTATTTATTAATATAAATATTCGTATTTGATATTATTATTTAATAGGACAGAGCAACTGAAAATTTAATATTTAATAGCAGAGAGATGCGGGAAAATAAATGCGAGAAGTAACCAGAGAGTGACACGTGTCCCCCATGGTTTTCCTTTATTATATAGTATATATATAGATTAAAATTACACCCTTAACTTTTTAAAATGTTACTTTAACCTTCTAAGAGCATTCACATCATTTTCCCCATATGTTTGTGAGTGAGGTTTCCTATATTTTAAAGAGTGGTTTAAAGTGGTTGTAAGTGAAGGAGAGAGAAAATGTATAAATTTTTTTTATATTTAGGGAAAACACTATTCACCCGCATAAATTTTTTAATATTTTTTTAAAGTGTTGTGAGTGGATGATAGAGAAAAGGTAATGATAAATGTATTAAAAAATATTATTTAATTGAAAATGAGGAAGAAAATGTAGTGATTTTTAGTGTAATTATAAAG
The DNA here is from genome assembly GCA_023525975.1 of Smallanthus sonchifolius. NCBI lineage: Eukaryota > Viridiplantae > Streptophyta > Magnoliopsida > Asterales > Asteraceae > Smallanthus > Smallanthus sonchifolius. The sequence continues at coordinate 73,978,983 of CM042027.1, read as the reverse complement.
ATTGAGATAGAAAAACTAATGAGAATGCTCTAAGTTTTTAAAGTTATTTGTCACAAATCAAAACTTACCCCAACTTTGTTAAATTGTCAAAACGAACCCCTTAACATTGTAAAATGTAACTTTGACACCCATAAGTTTCAATAACTTTCGTTCGTTACTTAAAAGAAAAAAATTGTGGTTGTGTTTATTTTTTTTCTTGACGCCCCAGTATAAATTCTGGTAAAAACATAGTTGTTTTCAGAATAAAGTATTTTGTAGGTATCGTGGATTATTTTGTGCTTAGCCACTGCGAAGAACGAGATCAAGACCGACTAAAGATTATCAGTACCGTTATATAACCGTCTTTTATCTGTGATTCGATCTCTACAACCAACTCGTCGTAACTTCATACATTACTCTTATGTATTTAACGACGCTTCTTTTTGTGCTTAGCCACCGCCACAACTGTTTAAAGTCCGCTTCCCGCCTTTTATTATCGTAGGTTATATTGACTGATGATAACGTGCTAGTACGGTGAAGAATGAAACCAATATCTATCAAAGAACGTCGGCGCCGTTATACAACAGTTTTCTATCCATGTTTCGGTCTACAAAACAGATTCACCACAACTTCATGTTAATATTGTCATCGCTACATGCGTAACGATGTTTGCAAAACGTTATTGACGTCTAGCCATAACACGCAGGGCCAAATACTAGTAAAACTTATATAGAAACAAACACTTTCATATAATAAATCTATACTATATAATAAATAAAGGTTTCTTCATGCCACGTGTCGTCTCCACGTTCATTCTCATAATTTTTTTCCTGCTTCTCTCTTATTAAACGCACCTCCTATTTTTAACAACAATATATATTTAAAGAAAATATCAATTATACTAATAAAACATATTTATTTTAAATTATCTCTTATGAAACTTTGAAATCTATTTATTTAACTTTTATTTTCAATCAAATAATAAATGAAAAACAAATTACATTAAATAGTATTTAATTTATTTTTAAAACTGAATTATATATTAGTTTTTGCATATTTTAAGTTTTATTTTCTGTTCTTAGTATGATACATTTTTACACGTGTGAAATATACATATAAAGATTTAAAAATTTTATTTATTGATATTTTTCACCCGTATATATATACGGGATCTAAACTAGTATACTTATAAAATAATTATTCCCAATCTTTGTATATAGTCCGATTTCATAAAGATAAAAAAGGGTAAAAACCAAATTCAAAACTAAACTTGGACCACAAGATTAACAATAGATTCAAAGAATCAACGGTGAGGATCTGCTAAAAGATCGGCGCGTAAAGAGGCAACCCCCCCACCCCACCCCCCAAAATCCTCTTTTTAACTGGAGCAATAACCAACCACCGTTACCACCACTCTGATCTCTCTCCTATCATCTCTATCTCGGTAAGTCTCTCTCTCTTTTCTCTCTTTTTACCCTATCTTTCTCTCTCTAAATCTCTCTATTTGTCTCGCACTTTTTGTCGATTCTTTTCTCGAACGAACGACCGAGCGACGCGACGGGGGTTTTCTAGGGTTTCTAATCACACCTTTTACCCCCTCTCTATCCAATCACGATTTGGATTTTGTTTTCTACACTCGAAGATCCACGTTTTGTGTTGGACCATCCGAAACCCTAACTTTCTAGCCTTCAATTTTCAAATTCATTCACTCTAGGGTTTATTAATTCGTTGCCGCGCTCTTCTTCCGTCATCGATTAGGGTTTCTTAGTGCTATTGTTGTTTATTGGTGTTGGAGTGCTCGATTAATTGATGATCTAAGCTTGATTAGGATTTAGGGTTAATACGGATATAGATACATGAAGGGAATTTGGTGCACAGGAATCACTATTCAAGTTGGTGGATATGTTTTTGCTTGAATCAGTGGATGGTTGTTTAGGTCAGGTCGTCAATTTGATTTGTTTTGTTTTATAAATTTGAAACTATATTCGTCGACTATTTGGTGAATTGGACGTATGAATTGCTAAATGCAGATAGAGATATATGATATAACCTGTTGAATTTGTTTGATTCTTTCTGAGGTTGAACTAAGGTTGAAGTTATGGGTATTTATAAACACCAGGAGTTCATAGTTACAGCTTTTGGGGATTGAGTTTTATGGCACCTACTTTTTCTGTGGAGGTTGTTGGACACAGAGTATCAAAGAAGTTATCAAAAACGAATTCGAATCTAATGATGGGGAAGAGTAGGAAAGTTTCTAAGGGTTACTCGCTTGGGTTTGTACCGGATTACCGTCATGCGGTGGAGACCATGGCTGACTCAGAAGGATATGGCAGCTCAGGGCGGGTAGATACAGAAATCACTGCTTCGGAAGTTTCTTGTGCACCAAGAAACAAATCCTTTAATTTGAATAGTGATTCTTACCAACAATTTGGGGTTCCAATTCAAGTTATATCTTTATCGAAGTTATCCAGTTTTGAGAGAAAGGAATTGGAGTCAAGATTAAAACGTGAGCTTGAACAAGTTAGAACATTTCAGAAGAACATAGAAGGTCTGTCGCCATCGAGTGATGTTCATAGTTATAGTGCTGGACAAAGAAAACTTATACCTGAATTTTCACAGTCTATAAAGAAAAGGGTTCCAGCGGGATTGAACGGGAATGGTAAGTCTCACTTAAAGAAGGCAGCGTTGCCTCCGGCTACTGGGAATGCCATGTTGATGAAACAATGCGATACACTTTTGAACCGTTTGATGGCACATAATTTTGGTTGGGTGTTTAATACTCCGGTTGATGTAGTAGTGTTAAAGATTCCTGATTATTATACGGTTATTAAACATCCGATGGATTTGGGGACTGTGAAAACAAAGCTAAATTCAGGAAAATATGCGGATCCATGGGGGTTTGCAGCTGATGTTAGGTTGACCTTTTCAAATGCAATGACTTATAATCCACGTGGAAATGATGTGCATCTTATGGCTGAAACATTGAGCAAGTTTTTTGAAGTTAGATGGAAAGCAATTGAGAAGAAACTATCAGTGGCTACAGATTCAGTGGTTCCAGTTAGACGGAATGTTCTGGAAACCGACATTGAAACTGCTACTCTTATGCCTCCTTTAAAAAAGAAAAAGACTGCATCTTTTGGAAATGAAATAAAGCAAGAACCTGTGAAGAAGATCATGTCTGGCGCTGAGAAGCAGAAATTGAGCTCTGAATTGGAGGCCTCACTAGCAGATTTACCTGAAACAGTTATTGATTTTCTTAAAGAAAATAGTTCAAATGGGAATGCAACAATGGATGATGAGATTGAGATTGATATAGATAGTCTTAGTGATGAAACATTGTTCAAATTGAGGAAGCTTCTAGATGATCATTTGGTGGATAAACAGAAAAACATGGTAAAACCCGATCTTCTTGCCAATAAAATGATTCTCTGAGTGTAGAAATGGTTTTTGGTGATTGTTTTGATTGTTATGTTATTGCAGATTCATAATGAGTCGGGGTTCACCAACTCATCCATGCAAGCAGTCAAAGGTTGTATTACAGATTCCACACATGTTATTTTTCTAAATAAGAAAAAAAGGTTTATCATTTGTTATTAGTTGCAGTTAATGATGTGAATGAAGAGGATGTGGATATTGGTGGAAATGACCTACCTATAACAAGCTTCCCACCAGTAGAGATAGAGAAAGATACAGCTGTCAGAAACAGTAAATGCAGTAGTTCAAGTAGCTCCAGTAGTGATTCTGGATCATCATCTAGTGGTTTGTGTTATTTTGAGTCTCTTATAGTTTCTTATTTGAATCTTTGCGGCATAATTAAATACTTGATTTTCATGTTAATGTTTTTAAGCATTACACCTTTTATTTTCCACTGTGAATTAATTGCTATATCTGTCACATTTGACTTGGGTTTAGCATGTCCTTTTTTCAAAAAATAAAAAGCAAGTGCAGAATCTTATGATGCGTTTTCCTTTTTATCATTTATGATTCACATGATTTTGGCAGCCTCTTCTGATCAATTCTGGTTTACTTCAGTATTAGTTTTATTGTCGTTTGTTAATATTTCTATATATAAGCTAAAGACAAGAAATATTATTGCTCGTAATTTTCCAAAGGGTAATTATATGAAAATCAGTTACCTTTCTCTCAATTTCTATATGGACATAATGTTGTTTTCATTAACATTCTATGCAAATAATTAACCTTGTCTTCTTGATCATTAGTATTCAACATTTTAATGGCCATCTTTTTGTTTTTGATTGTTAAGTTGGCTTCTTATTATCCATTTATCCCTACTTGATTTGTGTCTTAAGGGTTTTCTCATTATTAATAGAATTGAGTTGCTTTCTCACATTAATAATTAACCTTGTCTTCTTGATAATTAACCTTGCTTTCTCACATTCTATGCAAATAATTAACCTTGTCTTCTTGATCATTAGTATAAGGATATATGATTAAGTTCTGAACGAAGTTTTCCTTCCCTTCTGCATGTTTTTGCTGAATCAGATTCAGACAGTGAATCAGATGGTGCTAAGATTTCTGCTGTTGTGAACAATATCAAGGTAGTGTTTGGTATGCAGTAATTATATAAGATTTGAAACTTAACTGTAGTATATATATCCGTGTGTGTTTTTTGTTTCTTATTTGAGATTTCTTATTGTTATTTTGTTTAATTCTTTAGTTTTGATGATTGATACTTCTATTAAGTTAGATTTTCTTATTGTCAGGTTAAACGTGTCAAACTGGGTAAAAATCGTCAAAAATTTGTTTTTAACGCATGGTCGCAACCTACCTCGTAAATCATTTAATTCAAAGTCGTGGATTATTGTTGTAATAAATTTTTTTTATAATCATAGCTAAAACGTTAATTCTTTATATATTTTGTTAAGAGAAAAGGTTTTGGAACCAGGGGGTCTCACTGGGTGTAGCCTTTCTGTCCCCTGGGATAGAGGAAAGGTTTGCCCCTCCATCCCACCCTCTTTGCTATTAGTGGGGTTTTACTGGGTACATTTGTTTTTTATTTACATATAACATGACATATTAACATAAAACTTCTATATTTATGTTAATATGCAAAAATAAAAGCACTAATACATCCTTTTTTTAACGTTTCACGATTAATGTTAATGTTAATTTGAGAGGGAGAACGAAATAAATATAAATATAAAAAGTACACCAAGCAACTTGATTTATTCTATTTTCTTGCTCATTTCTTACCTCATTCTAGTTGCCTTGTTATTATTGGGGTGTTTGGATTTGTGTGTTGGAATTGTTTTTTGATTATTGTGGTTTGAAGTCATAATAATCGGTTGTTAATCTTTAAATAAGCTGATTATGCCTTCTGTTTTCTGATTATATAGGCAGTAAATGATCAGTTTTACATCATCTACAGACTATAGCTTAACTGATTATCTAAGGGCTAAATAAAGTTACATATTTACTCCCTCCTAACAATTTACTCCTTTTGCCTCACAGTAATGTCGTTTTGGGTCTTTTTGTATATTAATTTCTTAAATAATTAGATTTGTCAAACACTAACATCTGATCATCTGATTGTTACAATTCCTGTAAGAAATCAGTCCTGAAAATTGAATACATAAACACAAGAAATTGACCTCAAAGATCGACACTTTTATTAATTGAAAATCGAACTCCAAAACCACACAAAATAACCTAATACAATGTCCCTATTTATACTAAACAACCTTGGAGACTAAGCTACCTTACCTTAACTAGGAAACTAAATCAAATCAATCTCTAAATTCAGCAACTAAATAAACTAATAAACACAAAATCTAAATCATTTTTCCTTTCCTGCACATTTCGAAGCAAATAATTAACCGACTTGATCCCCCAATTTCAATCAATCTTCCAACCAAGCCCTCTTCATTTCCTATTTTACAAATCACCCCTTTCACATGTGATATGCTAAGATTAATCCAACATTTCCCTTAGAAGCATATCTATGCACTATTTTGTACAAGCTTCTTATAATACAATTGATTACCTGATTATGATTATTGGATATCATATAACGAATCACCTCCAAAACGCACATCAAACAACCTTATGTATTTGAACACTGTTCTTTTCGCTTTCTAGGAAACATTTGGCTCAGAAATTGATATGAAGGAAACAATGGATGTTCCCCGTGACGCAGAAGGTGAACATTGCATGCTTATGTAAAACTACTATTTTTAGCAATTACATGTGCAATTTCAACCCATTTACTTGTACATGGGTTGATTTGGGCGGTCTTATGTTCAAACACTTGAACTAGTTGAATTTAAAAAATTAGCTAAAAGGCAAGCAAGTTGAACCAGGCCCGTTCTTCCCGTAATAAAAATCGCTGATAACGCCCTTCAATATCTTTTTTAAGAATTATTTTTTTTTTGCAGATAATGTAAATAGGGCGGGCCAAGTTGAGCAGAAATCTCAATCTATTCCTGTTTCTGCTGAAATTGGTGGGCATCAAGAGGGTAAGCACATGAATTAACGAGTGGAGAAAGTGTTGGTGTTCTCAACTTCTCACCTGTAATAATCCTATTTTAGGGGAGTGCGTTCCAAACGAGAGGCAAGTCTCTCCTGATAAGCTTTATCGCGCAGCACTATTGAGAAGCCGTTTTGCTGACACCATTCTTAAAGCTCAAGAGAAAACTGTTGGAAAGGTATAAGCGGGCCCTGTGGTCCATGTTATGGGGCATGCATATGACCAGAGGGTGGCAAGATGGGTCGACCGGGTCGTGGATCAAAATGGGTTCAGGTTGAAAAAAGCCCTTTTTTGCATGGATTGAAATGTGACCCACAAACATTTTTTTTGTCCATTTGTTAAAACATTTTATAAAAAAGTTGAGGGCAATTTCATATATGTTCTAAAAGTTCAAAATTTCAAATTTATTCTTCTACATTTTGTAATATCATATATACCCTTTCAATACACTAGAAATATCATATTACCCCCATCTTACAATAAACAAAATAAAGTTACTTTAAATGAAGAAGAGCATCTACCTTATTTACTTATTTAGTGAAACATCTCGTTAATGGTTCTATTTTATTACCATTTATTGGATAATAATTATATTTCTAGTGTTTTTGAAAGGGCAAGTATGATATTATGAAATTCTGAACTTTCAGAAGCATATATATGAAAGCTGTGATTGAAAAACAACATTTGATTGAAGTAGTTTAATTCTATGCATCAAAAACAGCCAACTTCAAATCCACTTGAGCCATATTTTGACCTGTTAAATTATATCAACAAATTGTATTCGACATATTTAACGTACTTGAGCTAAAATCGCCACCACTATTAGTATGTTTAGTTGCAATCACTGAGCGTAATGATCTAAAATTATGAGTTTCAGGTTGAGAAGCAGGATATGGAGAGGTTGAAGCTTGATAAGGAGGAGGTAGAAAAGCGAAGAAAAGAAGGTATTTTTAGAATTGTGTTAGTATAAAAATAGCTATATTTTGTGGGTTATTGTCACATTTTTTTGGAAGTGTTTTGGTGTTTGGGCTGTTGGATCTTGAGGTGATGTTTTCTCATACAGAAAAAGCTCGACTGCAAGCCGAAGCAAGGGCTGCGGAAGAGGCAAAGCGAAAAGCAGAATTAGAAGCAGCTGCTGAAGCCAAACGGAAAAGGGAACTTGAAAGGGAAGCAGCACGTCAAGCTCTACAAAAGGTATCGTCTGTGTGTATATTTATATATGTATATGTATAGGGCTAATTGCATAAAAAGTATTCAACTTTGGTCAATTTTCTGTCTTGGGTAACTAACTCTTTCTGACCCGGAAACCGTTTGAATTTTTTAATAAAAACCCACAAGCTTAAAAGTTATTTTTGGTTTACAAACCCTTGGAAGTTTCCTACAAGTTTAGTGAAAACACTCAAAGCTTTCAAAAAACCATGTTGACTTTTTTATGTGACGTGGAAGAGGCGATGATGGGACGACGCATACGGTTAACTTGAATAAGGTTGAAGAGTAACTTAAATAAGAGTTTGTGAATGTTTTGAGCCTTTTCTTAGGCAAAAAAAGTTGGTTACCGAAATAGTTTTTTGTATATATGTATACATTGACTAATAGCATAAAAAGTAACCGGATTAGGTCAGTGTTCTATCACAGGCAGCCAACTCTTTAAAGCCCTAGAAGAGAAACCTAAATGTTTGATAAAGAAGGGGTGAAATTTTAAAGAGGAAGGGTAAAATTGGAATTTAAAATATATAAATCTTTAAACATTTCTATCTTTTGCATACATTATTTTTTTTTTAAATTGCACCATTAAATCAAGAATTTCTTTATCTTTCATTTGAGTATAAATAACGTTATAAAAAATAAGAATTAACTCGACTTTTTTTTCTTATTATTTTCAATATTGCATGTGTAGTATCACCCCAAAAACCTAACACAACCATAAAAACCTAAACCCCCACCCCACCCCCACCCAAAAACCTAAACCCCCCACACCCACCCCCAAAAACCTAAACCCACCCACCCCCACCCACCCAAAAACCTAAACCCATCCACCCCCACTCACCCAAAAACCTAAACCCATCCACCCCCACCACCCACTCCCTACCCTGAAAAACCTAACCCTAAACGTAATACTACATATGTGTAGTACCACCCCAAAAACCTAACCCACCCCCAAAAACCTAAACCCCTCACCCCACCGCCCACCCAAAAACCTAACCCCACCCCACCCACCACCCCCCTCCCCACCCCAAAAAAGCCTAAACCCCCCACCCCCCCCACACCCACCCACCCCCTATCCAAAAACTAAACCCAAAAGCTAAACCGACTATTTTTTCGAGCTTTTTTTTTTTTTTTGAACGAGGATGACGTGGGAAACAAGGTTTCAGAACCACTTTTTAGTTTTTTATTTATATTTTGAGTTGTGATTTTTTTATTATTTTTTTTACCTTTAAAGAGTTCTCTAGTTCTTTCCCTAAATGTTAGTTTTCTTATGAACTTCACCCTATTCAAAATAGTTTTATAAGTTTCTTCAGGGGGTTAATGTTTTCCTAAACAAACCAACTTTCACCAGTTTAACGCTTAAATCGCTTGACTTCTCTTTTGTAGTGGTTTAATACCTTTTTTGGTTCTATTCAAACATATGTAAAATGAGTGTATTTTTTTTAGTTTTGTTTTATCGATTAATTCTAATATTTATTTGTCTTGCTAAATAATCTATCCATTTTATATAGGTTTAGATAAGTAAATAGTGGGTAATAGGGATTACCAAACCAACCTTCACCAGTTTAACGCTTAAATCACTTAACTTCTCTTTTGTGGTGGTTTAATACTTGTTTTGGTGCTGTTCAAAACATATGTAAAATGAGTGTATTTTTTAGTTTTGTTTTATGGACAGACATTAGAATCCACCACTAAACCCTTTCCAAGGGTAATTTTTATAAAATTGCACTTTTATATAAAAACAAACTTATGGATAAAGATTTTTGTTATTAACATATACTTCTGCTATTGTTATTGTCAGATGGAAAAGATGGTTGATATAAATGACAATTCTCAGTTTCTAGAAGATCTCGAAATGCTTAGTGTGGGACCCACAGAGCCTTTACAAAACTTAATAGACGAAAATAGTGCAGATTGTTATCAAGATCCTTTAGGGAGCTTTAACTTGAGTGGAAAAGGGAATCCATTGGAGCAGCTCGGTTTATACAGGAAAGATGACGATGATGAAGAAGATGGTGAGCCTGGAACCACTGGGCCAGCCATAGCAGATGATCATGAGGAAGTAGAGATAGAATGAATGTTTTTTTATGTTATTGTTTTTTATTCAAAGGGTAGTTTTGGTATTTTACAGTCATGGTAGTTAAGGTAGGTTCAAAAAGGTGCAAATCTGTGATGAAAATGAGGTGAATTTCTTTTTCCTTTTCTTTTATTTCCTTTTTTGAGTTTACATTTATTTTATTGTATAAAAAGTGAAAGGAAAGAATATTATTAGCTTTTTAATAAATTAAGAGACTGATTCACACAATCAAGGACTAAAAATGTAAATAAACTTTTAAGAAGGGCCAATTAGGCTACAAAGCAATAAACCACCAGAACTAATTACATTTCTTTCCCTCCAACTATCAAATAATAGCTCTTCAGTCCTCTTGAGCTCGAAATACTTGCCCATGTCAAACCGAGGGCTTTTGGTTTCTTTAATTCTATCTTCTCTTGCGTTTGTTGAATTTGTGGTTGTATGTTCAGGGTTCCAACTACCATGGCTGCTGTTAGATCGGTTTCCATGTTCTTGGATGATTTTCAAATCCTGGAAAAAATATGGGGGTCAATCAATAGAAGACAAAAATGTAACGGGTCAAAATTGATAGTTTTAGGTTGAAATGGGTCGGGTCGGGTCAGGTTAGGTTAATAAAACTTGTAGATAACTAATGTGTTAAATATGATTACACAGCTAAATAAATTTATTCTACACATTTAACCAGTTAATCAATGCATGGGTCAAAACTGATATCTCTATTTATCAAAACTGACATTTCTTGTCCGTTTATATTGAAACTCACATCAGTTTTTCAGCTGACAGTAGTTGGGAATGGGATGACATATTTAATCAAGTATGCAAGTTCATTCAAATAAGTTAAGCAATTAAAGCTAGTTGGTATGACCTTAAAAGTTATGGTATTCCAATAAGATGCTACCTAGAGGCGGAAAAACGGACGGGTTAGCTGCTCGGTAATGGGTCAAAATGAGTGAGCTGGTCAAACAGGTTGGGTCAGCTCGGCCCACCTCCATTTTTGAAACAAATTACTACTACAAAAACCAGGGAATTTTTTTGGAAGGTTATCAGGATCTGAATACACTTTAGAGGCTCTCGACCCACTCAACTCGTTTGACCCGTTAGGATAGAATATAACTTAAAATAGCCGATTTTTAGGTATATGGGTTGAAACTGCTGCCTCATGCTATCCATATACATGAATGATAGATCCAAAAGTGAGTAGAGGATTGAATAGTGTAAAAGAACACAATCATGTCAACTACAATCCATTTACTTATGACTTGGCAGATTTGGGTTATGTTTTATCTCAAATAAGTCTTGAACTAAAAAGGAAACATGTTGGTCAAATGTGACGAACAGGTCGAAAGTCGCCAAAGTTATTTAATACATAAAACCTCCTAAAGCACTTAATTCACAGAATTAGACTGTTATTGATATAATATTATTTTTATAACCATATTTGACACAGCTGTTCCTAAAAACTCTAAAGTGTTGAACAAAAGTGTTTTGGGTCAGTTATATTACCCGTTTTGGCCCATTACCTAACCCACCTGACTGAGAATTTTGCCATCGCTAAACTGAAGCTTTCTCAAAGGGAAATGAACAAATACCTGAGATGGATCCCAGAGTTTTGTTTTTGGGGTTGTAGGAGAAACACCATCATTGTCATCCCATTTCAACCATGGTAGATTAATTCCTTCCATTTCCACAGGAAGAGAAATAATATTACCATTTTGGGTTGGTAATGCGCCATCTCTTTGTTTGGCTGCCGTTCCAACTAAACTTGAACTCGTGTCACTTCTTTCTCCATCAAAAGAAGAAAAATCTGTATCTTCCACATTTGATATAAAATCTTCAAAATATTTTTCTGCTTCTTCATTCAGTCGTTTAGTCACTCTGTTCCTATCATTGCTCCTCTGAAAGTTCAAACTCATCACCGTTTAACATGCTATATTTCTAGTGTGGCAGTTTCACAAATTTTGATAGAGGATATGACAATGAGTCAAAACAGGTAATTATCAGTGCGAGTGTGTGACTAAAAATGGGTTGGGCAGTTGGGCCACAAACACATCTTTACCATTTTCAATTTAATAAAAAAGACAATGTGCTAAATATGATAACAAAAACTATATTTGTACATTTTATTTTGACATTTTGAGAAATCAATAAACGTTTTTGACCTTTTGTGCATTTAAATAACGTCCGCTGAGTTTCAGCCTGTTTGACCCATATGAGATGAAACATTACCCAAAATTGACCCATATATATATATATATATATATATATATATATAGGGGAGGGATCAAGAGAAAACCACAAAGTTAGACGAAAACCGAGAAAACCACTAAAACAATGTGTAATACTATGGGTTAAATATATTACCTGTTTTAACTCCGTTGGATAGTTCTTTCTTTGTGTAGCATCAGATTTTTTTGAATATAACCGATCATGGACAGATAATGCAGAAGGTTTTCTTTCCACGTTCTGGATTAGTTAAGTGAGAATTGAAAGTAGTTAGAAGTATAGGACCATATATTGGAAGCATCATATTAGTAAAATAATATTAGACCTGTTCAAGTCCTATCATGATTTCATTGACAGCAGACCTAAGTTCTTTTCTCATTGCTTCACATAGCCCAAGGTTAGTATCATTTCTGGTAGGGTGGTCAATCTAGAAATAAGACTGGGTGGTTAAACATGCAGATATAAACAGTATAAGTCCAGTCCAGAGACAATCATACCCTACCCCCAAAAAAAAAATTACAATATGGTAATTATATTTTCAGAAAAAGAACAAACCTTTTTTTGCGCATAAACGGCTCGAATAGTCTTCTCAATTTCCTTTCTCCCATAACGAGCATCTCTTAAATCATCATCGGTCAGTGCAGAAGACTGGCTCTGAAAATGATTATATTATATTGATAATCAGTTGTAATAAAATAGGCTGTAAAATGTATGTCAGATGCGCTTTTGCTATATAAAGTTGTAATCTTCAGAAGCTTAGGTGTTCCGCACTTTCTGAATTTTTATAAAATCAATAAAAGAGATTACAAAAAAACCCTTAAATGTATAGATGGTTTGTTAAATGGAAATTAAAGCCTTTCAAATTAGATTGACAACAGAGTAAATACGTAATTCTAATTTATCCTTAGATAATCAACTTTATTGCAGCTGGTATGGAACTGATTAATAAAAACTTATTAGTTGACCCACAAATAATCATATAATCAAAAGCATAATTTGTTTATCCAAACATGCAAAGCCGTAAGATAATCAAATGAATAAGTTTCAAAACCCAGATCCAAACAAACTCTAAGTCACGATAAAGCCCAAAACAATACAGAAATGTGATAACATTAAGAAAGTTGGCACTGGATTTGAACCCTGGTGAGTGTCCCACTGTAATTCATACTTGTTTAAGATTTATTTAAGCTACAAATCTATGATTAAAAAAATATCCTTACAAACCACCAATTCAAACTTGAGGAAGTGTTGGTTACCGAGTAGTCATCATGTGACCTCAATTGAGGTGCTTGGCTCATAGACCTGATGAGCCTCCGATGGCTTGAAGCAGTGGGTCTTTGAAAAGAAGCAACTTGACTATTGCCATTATTCATGCTCCTAGATTTCAGTTGACTTGAAGAACTCCAGGAAAGATCTATATCACTCTGTCAATTATATAAAAAATTCAATCAGCTATAAAAAGTAAACAAAATATGAATCTAACAACACTATAGTGTTGTAAAAATCGCGCCTAGGCGCCGATTAATCGCTAGGCGGTCGGGTAAGGAGGAATTTTGACCTAGTCGGTCCAAAAATCGCTAGACGGTCCAAATCGCGCCTAGGCGGGCCTAGGAGGCCAGATTCCGGCAAAAACTTGAAATTTCCGGCCAAATTCCGACGAAAACCTGAAATTTCCGGCCAAATTCCGGCGAAAACCTTTGGTGTGGTTTAAAAATGAACATTTTTATAAAAATGTATGTATATATATAAAAAACTGAAAATTACATATAAAAATTCCAATCCGATTAATCCCGCCTAGGCCCCGATTAATCCCGCCTAGGCCCTACCCCACCGCCCGACTAGCACCTAGCGATTTTTACAACACTGCAACACTATGAAATGATTTAAAATTCTAGTTTCAGAGTTGGACGCAGACAAGAAAGTAAATTTAGTTGCAATGCACACCACATCACAGCTAAACACAAAAAAAATGTCATTACAAGCTTGTAAAGTAGCTGTGGTTGATATAGATAAGAGACTAGAGAGTGCTACAAAGAAACGTTGGGGTTTCGTGACTCTCTATAAGAAGTTTGATCAGAAAAACAAAACCACCATAGTTTCCCCAATGTTCTGCCCTGACTATTTTAAATGATGCCAAAACAGTTTTACATAAATCTGCTTGTGTTTTCTAATCTTCCATGACTCCTTCCACATCAAGTAACTGCTAGATACTATCAGATCTATATGCCTAAATCATTGATTCTATATTTATTTCCCCACATACATATATAATTGAAAATCTCAGTTTTGTATAAGGTATAAAATCCTTGGTTTAAAAAAGTGAGCCTAGGCGCAAGGCAACCTCAAGCGCAAGGAGTGGCGCTTTTGTGTAGGCAAGGTGAGCTGCGTACAAAAGACGCACTCGAGGAGCGCTTTTTAGGCAAAAAAAGGCTAAGGCACAGGTCTGGGCGCGCTTTTCGTACATGGGCTGGATACAATAGACATTTTAGGTTGTACATATATGTTATTTAGATATTAAACCATATATATATAGCTTACTTGTGTCTAAATTTTGGGTAAACGATGCTAGAAACCTATAAGAAATATATTAAAAATTTACGAAAAAAATTGCGCCTCGTGTACGAAATGTGATGCGCTATTGCGGTTGGCTCTGCGCCTAAGTTTTGGACCCTTTCGCTTTTATGAGCTTCTCGATTTTTAAAACCAAGCTAAAATCAGTTAAACAAATATATTTCATTTAGATACTACTCTACTTCCATTTCAGTGAGATTTCATTTTATAATACACAGCAAACAAACACATGAACAACAAACCAAAATGTACCTCCGTGTCACTAATCTGATGGCGAGCAACCGAAACAGAACGTCTCCTTCTCGAATCCGCGTTTGGAACAACCCTAATTGCACCACCAGCATTAGAACCAGCACCGTTACCATCATTACGCCTGGACACAGACCTCCCACGCCTCTGAGTAGAGGCAGCCGCACTACCACTGCAATAAACAGCTGAATTCTCACCATTAGGATGTCTGGACACGGACCTCGAACGCCGTTGAGACGACGCCGGACTTATCTCCGACTTCACACGCACCGGCCGTCTGCTTCTACTGCTTACACTCTCATCATCTACCTCTGAGCTGTTATCCTTCCCCGAGAAAAACTCGATTGCGAGATCGTCAAGACTAATTTCCGCAAAATCAGAACCTCTGACGGTGTTAACGAACTTGCGTCTCGGAGTAGGAACAACGCCTGGTTCAAATTCAGCCGGAATCGGCCGTGAGAATCTACTTAGACTTCTAGAACGACGGTGAGCTTTGGAAGATGAAGAACTCGGCGATTCGTCGGTCGACGGCGACGAATTACCGATCGGAGCTCTTCTCGTGGTTGATTTGAACGCCGATGTAGCCATCGGATCACGAATATCAAGATCAGAGAATGAAAATGTAGTTTAACAGTATCAGATTTGAAGATGAAATGACATAGAAAAGATGATGAACAACTCACGAGCAAGGGTTTGCCGGAGACGAAGATATTTGAAGATTTAAAATTGGGGCGGATTACGTGATGATTCAGAATATTAATTTACATTTGAATTTTTTGTAACTCTCAAGGCTCTTAAAAGGAAATAATGTGTTTTTTAATTATTTTGATTTATGTTAATTTAACCAATGTTTTAAAAACCGGTTCAAACCGGCCGGTAATACCGGCTGAACCGGATATCAGTCACTAGCCCGGTAAGTTTAAACCCGGTAAATTGGAAGAGAGGTTTTTAACTTGAACTGTCGGTAATACCGGGTTAGACCGTTGTACCGGTTTTAGATCAAAGTAAAATTTTACGTTTAAACTTTAAACCAAAACAACTAGCAGTAAGTTTAAACCCGGTAAATTGGAAAAGAGGTTTTTAACTTGAACCGCCGGTAATACCGGGTTAGACCGTTGTACCGGTTTTAGATTAAAGTAAAATTTTAGGTTTAAACTTTAAACCAAAACGATTAAGTTTTAGAGTCCCGATAGTGATGAGGATGGTGACAATAGTGAATTTTATCTTTTTAACGATCGTGAACTTGATGCATTGAACACTCCAATGACATAAAACAATTGTACACTTTTATTTAAAAAAAACTTTGTTGGAAAATTGAGTGCTTTTGGATTTTTTTTTTATTATGAAATTATGTACCTTTGAGTTATTTTTTGAGTTGAAGTTGTATTTTTATGAAATTATAGAGTTAACTAGTCAACCCGGTTGAACCGCCCGATACAACCGGTTGATCCATTTTTTAGCCCAACTCGGTACAGTTTGAAAACTGGTTTTTAAAACATTGCTCTTAACTAATTAAATGAACGAATACGAACAATCAAATCAACGGATTTTCTTGTTCGTATTTATTCATTAAAAAAATGAATGTGTTTGTGTACATTCATGGTCGTTCGTTAATATTCTAAATAAACAATTCACGAACATAAACAAACACAAACGAATAGAAATGAACATGAACGAATATAAACGAACACCAATTAACATTAAAAAGTGAATATCCAAATTAAAGCCTAAAAGATCATCATCCTCACATTCAATATTTCAAAAGTAACTAGATTAAAATTAGAAAATCGAATTAGTTGTAAATTAATATTATTATATTAATAAATAAATTTGAAGTAATCTTTAAACGGTCATAAATGAACGAAATGGATATGTGCTCATGTTCGTTCGTTTAACTAAAGGAACAAAAATTTATGTTCATGTTCGTTCGTCTACTAAATGAGCGGACAAAAACGAACTTCTTGTTGAACGATTCACGAATAACTTACTGATGTGTCCAATTTATAATTACACGTCTAGATGTGTTCTTGCATTGTTAATAGGAGTCGTACACGTTTTTTTAGTCATGTGTTTAGTGCTAGCTATAGATAACAATTGTTTTTTAAATAATAAAACAAACTCAAGCATAATAGATTAATAGTAGACAAAGGTGGAGATGGATCACATGACCTGAAGGGAAGTCACATAAATGGGACATAAATTAGGACCATTTATTGCATAATGACATAAGGTAATCCGGTATACCCTTAAACTTTGTGGCGTGTCCTACGTGGAAGCCCTGATCACGTCGTGAAGAAAATGGAACACCGCCCCCTCATTATTTTTTTTCACACCGTGATAAGCCTATGTGATATTTTTCAAGGCAAAAATTTAGATCATTTGTTGTGCTCCACCAATAAAAGTTGGGCTTGAGACTTTGTGTGTCAGACCAGTTCCTTTTTTACTCTTTAATATAGTTTAATATATTTAAATGAATATTAAAAACAAAAATATTTAATTATCACACCACCACAATCACTTGGGTATACCACTTGCCAAATGATAGATGGTGTGATAATGAAGGTAGTGACGTAGCGTCACGTGACGTGCATTTTATTATCACACCACACCACAATCACATGGGCATACCCCTTTCTCTAATGTGGAGGTAGGTTAACTCATGTTCAACTACATCTTCGAACTTTGTTGAATTCTTGACTAATAACTTTTCTTTTTTAAAATAGGTAAAAAAAAAGAGTATAATGTGTAACTAATATAAGGTTAGATTTAATACCATTTAGCTTTACTAGGTTCATCATTCATGTGATCAATGACCATCACTATGTCTAACACAACGTGTCATGCAAAGCTCTCAATTAGGAGATATTTGTATGATCTGCACAAGGAGTAAACCAAAGGTTCACATCTTAAGCTAAACATTGGACACGACCGAGCAAGGAGAGTATTTCCTCATTCCCGGAAGCATACTTTGGCTACCATTTAGGGTTTAAGTTCTCTTCTAGAATTGCATTCGACCCATGTGGCTCGCACTAGTGTCACGCCCTTTCCAAACCACTATTTATCCAAGGTTAAAAAGCTTTAGCGTGGGGAATAACATGACAATAACTTGTGTAAGATTTCTTTTTTAAGAATAACACGTGAAAGATAAAGGAAAAGCTCAAAGACAATATGTCCTAGCTTCAAATCCAACAACCTTAGGGTTGACTTTCAATGATTTACGAGAATCATAAGTGTAAAAGAGTATTGGTAGTGTTTGTGAAAATTTACCACACATCATAATGTATCATTGAGCAAATATATATATAGGGTTATAACGGAGATAAATACAAGGAAACCTAATCAAATATAATCTCCTAATTCATAGTTATCTCTAATAGAAGTCTTGTAACACCTTGAATTCTACAAGTTTATTTTTTCAAACAAAAGGATTATATAGAAACACAACCAGCTAGCAAAACACTATCTAGGGGAAAACCAAGTTACAAGAATAAAAGATGGATTCTCTATTGGACATATATGTCCGAGTAACGACATTCATTAACACTACTAATGAGGTACGATCTAAAAAGTTACAGTTCGAGCATGAATCATTTAGACGCGAAAATGGTGATGGAAATAAATTATTTATGAAATATTTTTAAAGGAAATAAATTAGTAGATAATTAATATTTAAATATTAGATTTAAATATTATTTTGAGTTTTAAAGAATTGATTTGAAATTCAAAACCCTATCTTATTTGTAAAGTTTTAAAAGATTATAAATATGAGGTGATATGAAGAATTAGAGATACAGAAAGTTAGAAACCCTAATCTCTCCCCTTCTCCCTCCTCTCTTGCGTCATCCGCCACCAGCCTCACCGCCGCGGACCGCAGGTGCCACCACCATTTTTGCATCATTCCAAGTTCGCCGCCACCGGGCGACTTCCGCTGCCTCCCTGCGACGCCACGACCTACGCCACCGCCCTGTGTAAGACAAACCGGTGGTTTCCATCTTTGTTACGGGAGAGCCGTAATTGGAATCTAAAGGGTTCAGGTTCACGGGTGTCTTTCGTGTTGCTGGATCTAGTGACCTGATTGTTGATCTCGTAGTGTTTCATACTTGGTTGGTTGTTTACTGTGAGGTTTGTTTTTTTTAAAACACCTTATGGTTGTATTGTTTCTATCTGGTTTGCATCCGGACTCTTGACGGGCGATCTAAAGTCTGATTTGGATCAGTTCATATACACGCTTCCTCTAATTTGTTTTATTAAATGTTTTAAACTAGCATATGACGCCCCAACATTCTATAACAACTCTCGTAGTTGTCACTCATGAAAGTTGTTGTAAAGAATAATTAAAACAAACCATAAAAGAAAATGTTAAGGTTAAAATGGCCAAAAACTTGATGTGTTGTTGAATTAAGTATATAAAAATATAAGTAAATATATTTTTGGATGATTTCACAAGATCAGGTTTTAAATTTATAAAATGATAATTACGTTAACTTAAAACACACACAATAGGCAAGTGTACCTATCGCAGCGTAATATAGTTAGGTAAGAACCAAGTATCGAACCAATGGACACGGTCGAGTTCCAATACTCAACTTTTGTTATCGTTTAGCCGGATTAATTAGTGAGTGGGTTTTGTGTGCTTGTGAAGCAGAAAAGTAAATGACGGTAAAGTAAATAACATAAAAGTAAAAATATGCGTGAAGTGTGTAACAAAAATGTAACTAGCAGAATAGTAAATAGCAGAAAAGTAAATAAGGCGAAAATGATCAGATTACGGAATGTATTGCTTCGGGAATCGAATCAGCTTGGTACGTGATAATGTTAAGTTGACTAATTCAGTGGTATGACTACTACAAACTTGTGACCCGCACCGCTAGAGCCTCGTCCTCACTACATTTGATTTGCAAATTATAATCTTTAAATGTGGTAGTGCCTCCCGTTAGGGACAACATTTACCCTCAACCCATCGAATGGTCATCTCCGGGTTGGTTTAAGACATCGGATTCAAAATGCTTTATATTAAAGTTAAATAGGTGATTATATTTTGCTCACCGGGAGGCGGTGTAACAATAGGACCAAGTATAAAGACGTACCCTTCCCAACATGAATTCACCAATTCTTGGTCGCATAATAATCTCGTATAAAGACGTACGATCTTAGAAGTATAGACCAAGCCTTGGCTTAGCAATCTCTGCTCATATAAAGACGTACGAGTTTCAAAAGAAGTTTGATTAAAAAAGGTTTTATGATCTTACTCTTTAAAATCAAGACACTCACAAATATAAAGACGAATTTAGACAATAATAAAAACCCATTAAAAGATGGTTTTTGAGAACGAATTAGTTAAAGACATAAACATACCACTTCATTAATACGTTAAACATTAACATGCACTAAACATCATCTTCACACTAGCAATACAAAGAAGTTTTAGCCACGAATGGCCATAACAACTAGCGTAATGATGAGTTTCGTAGGCTCCCCTATTGTGGAACAAGGAGGAAGAGCCCCTCTACTCTCTACTCTAACTATGAGAATTCTCTCTTCTTGAGTGTTCTTTTGGTCTGGATTGGTGTGTGGAATGAAGAACTCAAGCCTCCTATTTATAGGCCTCAAAATGTGCAATGAACGGTCATGCAATGAGTTGCACGGTCATGCAAAGGCCTAGGTAATCAAACAGGATACAGAGGACACGGTACTGGGCCGTGGGAAGCAAGGGACACTGATGTACGACCGTGCATTGGGATGCACGGACATGCATTTCCCTTCTTTCTCCCAGTTTTGTCTTTTAGTTGCCTTGTTGAATTTTGTTGACCAATTTTAACTTCTTGGGGGTCAATGCTCGGGATTGAATCTTCTAGAAGCTTGAATTCTTGGTGTTTGTGATAGGACTTAGCTTGATTTATATTTTCAACACCGAATAACCTACAATTACAAAATATTAGTGTTTTAAGCATAAATTGCAAGATTATTATTCAATTAGTACCATAATGTGTGATTATTATGTATGTAAAATATGTATAAATGATGGCATATCAACTGTAAACCCTAAAATTCCATTTTCACAATCCTTTGAGCAAATACAAGTAGTGAGGTTTTTCATTGTTGGTTCCTTCAATTTCATATAATTTTGTATTGTGTTCTTGTGTGGTTGCAGGTCATTTTCAGCATTCTACTGTTTTTTGTGACTGTTTCACCACCATACACACCTATTTCGTAGGTGTGTAATCGATATGTTGAGTGATTTTAGTATATAATCAAGACCTACACCTCGTTACCAGCCTTTCTTCTCTTAAACGAATACGGGATAATCCCACTATGAGCGAATCAAAAGATTTGACAATCCTTTGCCACACCCCATTACCCTTTATAGACAAACCCCTATCAAATATCCCAATTCTTTTCCCGTTAATCACCTTATTAATAGCCACCCATAAGCTTTATTAATTATGCACAAACTTTCACCTCCACTTCAACATAAGCGCGTGATTAAAGTCATATAAACTCCCTACTCCCGAACCCCCTTTCTTCTTAGAAGCAACGCAAGATCCCACTTAACCCAATGTAATTGCTTAGAATCCCCCTTAACAACCTGAAAGAATCTTGCCCTCAAAGTCTCAAAAAGAACAACTCTACCTCCAATTGACAACATATTGGTTTTCCACTTTGAGAGCTTGTTCTTAAATCTATCAATAATATACTTCCATCCTTGAGCTGAATTCATATTAGCCCCAACCACAATACCCAAATACAAAAAAGAGAACCTTGACACGATTATCAAGAATAATAGCAATATAGCACATTAGTAACCCTATTTTTTTTTTAAATTGAGGGCCCTCTTTCATTTTTGTAGAAACCTAGAAGGGGGTGGGGGGGGTGTGAATTGGTTTACTTTAAAAAAACTTGATCAATTAAAACTTAATTAAACTTGTATGATAAACACTTGTCAAGAACATAATATATAACCAACCAAACAAGTAAGTAAAGAGTTAAGGAAAGAATGACAAATTCGATTTATAGAGGTTCCAGTGGATGTTAAAAAATCCACTATACATCCTCTCCCTGTAACATCTACGACTTTCGTGTTTAACTTATCTGGTACTAGACTTATTTAATCAATGTAAACCATTTTGAATGTCATTACACTTGGTTTACCCATATGACATACTTATTGATCATGCGGTACCTTATGCTCTAAATGCTTATTGCTGGCTTAATCATGAATTGACCCCATTTTAGGCCCAATAGGCCCATCATAACCCGTTATAAATAATGCAAACGTCAAACATGTTAAATTAAAGTTGTTATACCTTGTTACACTTGAAACGTTCAACAAAAGCTTGCAAATCTATGTATTGTGCCCCCGCTGCTTGTTATACCCTAGAAAGCTCGTTTTCTCATCCGCCGACCATTAATTACCATACGCGACTAACATAACCTTAACTTAAATGTTTTAAGCTAAACATACTCTTTTTTTTTATGACAATCAACTTTCATGTTGAAATCATTTGCCAATTTCGCTTAGAAAGGCTTAAAATCGCGAATTTCAAATGCGCGCAACATAACCTTAACTTAAATGTTTTAAGCTAAACATACTCCTTTTTTTATGACAATCAACTTTCATGTTGAAATCATTTGCCAATTTCGCTTAGAAAGGCGTGAATTTCAAATGCGCGCACTCAACCGGGCCAAGCTAGGACCCAACCCACTTACACTTGGACCTAGCCCAACCTAATTTTTGCAAAAACCCAGCCCCTGATTTTCGCAGCTTTGGAGCCTCCCCAACCCTGATTCTCTTTTCTTGTTTTCCAAGGCTTAGTTTAACTATAAATAGCCCCTTAATCCCTCTAGTTTTTCATTCACTCCTCTTCTAATCCCCTCCACCTGTGATTTTAGCCTCCCTCTACAGCCAAGAAGTTGCAAGAAAACTCTCCCCCAAGCCTTGAAGAAATCGCAATAAGCCAAGAACCAAGATCGGGTAACGAATCAAGTTTAACCGTTCTTTCTTCTTTTTTTTATTTCTTTCTTATTCTTTTGATTCTAATCTTTATACTAACTTGTTTTTTATTTCATTCTAAACCTCTGATTCTAATCTAACTTGAATTAACCACATGCTAATCTAAAGCAGAATCCGCTTGCTCGTGTCGGCTATGCCGATTGCATCATGTGATTCTCCAAAACGCTTCTGTGAATATCATGGTTAGACCGGTGACACGGGACGTTTTGGCTAACCTAATCTGATTATATTATGTATTATAATGATATGTATTATAGTGCAACCGTTGATTGTGGACAGAAAATGTGCTGACTTTAACTAAGCATAACCTGATCATAATTAAACGAAACTGAGAAAACTCAAATTCCACGACGTAGTTCGTCAAATTGTCTTTCCAACCGTATTTGGCTCATTTTCTAATTCGAACGTACGAATCTGTAGTAGCCAAAACGGGACAAAAATCTTTTTCAGGACCTTCTGTCTTGTTTGACTATTTTGGCTATGATCCGAGTCTCAAACGGAAAGACTTTCTGAACGAAACTTCTTCGAAACGATTTAAAATAGTCACTTATAAAATTTCTTATTTTTTGGATATCGTTTGATATTTTTAACATGCATGTTTCTGTTCAGCTCTTATGCTGTCCAAATCTGAAAATTTACAACATTAACAATTATATATGCAATCCTCTATTTCTCGCATCCGTTAACGTTCTAACTTCCAATAAACGCCATCCAAAACCCTAGTTAACTATATCATGATATTTTAGGGCGTTGATCTAAATCCTAGAACTCTCGAGCTTTGCTAGTCAATCACCTCTCAACAAATGCGAGTTTGTATAGCCCCTTTTCATTTTTTATACATTTTGGGGTGAAACATGTTTTGCATTGAAAACTATTTGCAGTTACAATATACAATTCTACATGATGACTATTTGTGCAATTTGTGCTTTTGTGCTTAAATGCTATGAGTTGAACTACATATACATGACACACTCGTACAATCATTAACTCAGTACAAGCCAACGGTTAACAATGATAGATCTATTGTGTCTGATAAACCCACCCGGGTAGGGTGATTGTTACCGACTCTATATTAGGGTAACCTGCGTATTATGCCTCAGTTACAAGGTTTGATTGTGCACCTAGTTTAACTATATATTCTCTATAAAATGCCTTATTTACCATATGTCATATGAATTGTATAAAATATTTGAAAACTACTTGAGACTTCTAAACCTATGTATGCTCACCAACTATTTATAGTTGACCCTCTCATTTTAAACATGTTTCAGGTGGATATGTTGATGTACAAGTTTATCACATAGGAGCTTATGGACCTAGTGGCAAATAAAAATTTATGTATTCTTAGCTTCTGGTGTTTGAATAAAATGTATTTGTGCCTGTAATTCAATTTAATAAAGTTATGAAATTTAGTTTGATCATGAGCTTTTGAATAGTCTACATGTCCCGCCCTGACGTATTCCGCCGTCGGTTGGGGTGTGACACTCCCCGGTTCTCCAATCGAGAGTTGCTCCACTAAATGTCTCTCTTAAACGGAAGAGATCACCGGTACAAATGTCTCACTAATCAAAGGTAGTGATCACATTCTTCAACCAACTATGTCAATATAGTGGTCTTTACAGTCGCACAACTCAAGAACTATATCTAGATAGTGCACACTCTCTCAACTATCACTATATCAATATAGTGATTCTCACAACTCACAATACAGTATATCAAGATAATGTTTCGCAAACCAATCATCAACTATATCACGATAGTATAATGATGAACACACACCAAGTGAGTGCCCCTACAAATCTCTCTCAACTAAGTGGTAACAAGCTACCACATAAAATATAAACACAAGAATAGAAAGAATAATAGTTAACAACTCTTGTAACTTTGCTCTTTGATCTTGAAACTTGAATTTCTCAGTGATGTTAGAATATCAAGGAAACTAGAGAGATTATATTAGATAGGTATTTGAAAGTGTTGTGAGCAAAAGGGGGTGAATTAGAATGAAAGAGGAGAGATCTATTTATAGGCACAACTCAATAATCAGATAGGAGACATGGTGGACAAACTACAGTCGTAGGCACGGTCGCTACAACGACCGTACGACCTGTATTCTTCTTTTGTTGTGAACGTTATGCATTGTCCCATCCATCCATTCTAACCCATTCAAACACATTTTTACCAGATTTTAAGTTCCAAGAAAGCTTTCTTTGTTTGTAGCAAAGTGTTGAAACAGATTTTTACATAAATGACAAGTTTACTTTTGTAGTTTGAAAATGCTTAAGATGGTTTCCCAAAGTATTTGTCTTTAAACCATTTTAGGTAGTTTTGTGTCTATAAGGTGGATGCAATTTGAATCCTTACCAAGCTTAGCAAGCTCCATATCTTTCTATATTTGCAAGACTTAATAAATAATTTGATGTTTTATAAAAATTATTTAGAAAAATACCTTTGTTTTATAAAAATGATATTTTTATAAACTTGTTTCGATTATATGAAAAGCTATTTTATAATCTCTCTATATTCCCAACATATTCATGTTGACGGTTTAAGCTTTGACCTTCTTGTGTTAGATTGTTGACCCGAGTCTTTTCATAATTGTTGAACACTTATCTTGTGATTAATGATTTACTAAGTGTATAGGGACATGTACATTGTATATGCACATCTTTAATTAACAACTAATAACACAAGTTACTAATTTCTTATCATTATCAAAACAAGAGATTAACAATCTTCAATTAACATTAAACCATTGTTATTCCAACAATTTTCAATACAATAAAACTGTTTGGTGTTTGGAATGAAAGTTGTTGGGCTCTTATAGTTTTTTTAAAGATAAAACCTAGGTATTTTATGATAATTGGGTTTCCCCGGGTAGCACCTAGAACATTCAGAGCAGCCCATCACAGGAGGAACCCCCCAACTGGGTAAACCACTTGACTTTGCCACATACCCCTTTTTTGTTGTGGCCGGGCCAGGAGCCGACGACCTTCCATTTGGAAGTCACCGAGGTACCGCTAGGACAATGCTCCTTTGGTGTTCTTATATTTACAAAAAGAGTAAAGTACACGAATAGTCCCCGTGGTTTACCAAAATTTTGGATTTGGTTCCTAGCTTTCCAAAAGTACACGAATGATACATGAGGTTTGCACTTTGTAACTTATTTAGTACACAACCAACACAACTAAAAGTTTTAGCAGGTCCGAGCTAGAGACTAAATGCGTTACAAAGTGCAAACCACAGAGACCATCCATGTACATTTTAAAAGCTAGAGACCAAATTCAAAATTTTGATAAACCACATAGACCATCCGTGTACTTTACTCTTAGGAAAGCTTTAAACCCATGTGTATCACCATGAATGCGATACCATAATTCTTTAGCTTGTTCAAGTTAGATTTTGCTCCCGACACCTTTAAAAAGACTTACACGAAATCTATTTTACGCGATAATATCACATATGAACCTATGCTAAATGCGTCGTGTTTTCTTTTTAAAATTTTGTTTTAATTTTAACATTACCATGGGTCTTCGTTACTTTCTATTTAATTTATTATTTTAAACCGTGTTATCCTAGAAAGATTATATACAACCTATTCTATATGAAATATTAGTCATTTTGAACAAAGATTTACCAAAATAAAACATAAATATTGATTTAACAAATTAATTAATCTATACAAATTAATAAATAAATGTTTTTCATACCACGTGTCGCTTCCATATATATTTTCATCATTTTCTTTTCCGCTTTTCTCTTATTAAATACACATCTATATTTTAATAATAATGTATTTTTAAAGAAAATACATTATACTAATAAAACACATTTATTTGAAATTATCACTTAAGAAACTTTAAAATCTAATTATGTAAATTTTATTTTCAATCGAATAGTAAATAAAAATCAAATTATATTAAATAGTAATTAATATATTTTCGAAACCCAATTATATATTAATTTTAAATATTTTGAATTTTGTTTTCTATCTTTAGTAACATATCTGTATATGTAATACATTTTTACACCTGTAAAATATACTCATACAAATTTAAGAATTTTATGTATTGATATTTTTTGTACAGTGTGTATTACACGAGTTCTAAGCTAGTTAGAAATATGTGAGATGCCATTGGAGGAGGGCTTGAGATGAGCACCCTTCTTTATGTGTCTTCTCTGAAACTGCTTCTCCTTCTTTTCATCACATCACCATATCTATTCTTCTTCTTTGTTGAATTTGTGATGAATTTTGAAGCAACTAAAAGTAGAGGTGAACAAAACGGTTTTTTTTACCCGAACCGGTTTGGTCAACGAAAAGTCAAAACCGGTTTGGCCCTAAACCGGTTCGGGTTAACCCGGTTTGGAGGCAAGAAAATCCCTAACCTATTAAACCGGTTAGGGTTGGGTTGAAACCAGGTTGTTATTTAAAACGGTTTAAACCGGTTTTAAATAAAAAAAATCGAATAAATTCAAATAAATTTAATATTTTTAATAAAAAAATAACAAATATAAAACATAAAGTGCAACGTTTATTAATATTTGGAAAGTTCGGAAATTAAAAAACATGAGAAGATAAAATTATAAAATTGTAAAACATTACAAATGACAATATATATTTTTATTTTTTGGAATATTAATTGATTATTCTTGTGCGTTGTCTTCGGAACTGGAGCTTCGTAGCCTTGCATCTTTGGCTAGTTCTTCATCGGTGACTGGTTCGGATATTCCAAGATCAACCTCGTTGTTGTGTATGTTTATTCGGCTTGAATTTCGTCTTCGAGAGAAGTTTGGTCTTGTATCCTATCCATTGCATCCAAATGGTCCTTCAAGCAAATGCACATTTCTATCGCTAGGGGGTGAGTCTAGTCCTTCGTATCGATAAGACCCTGTCACTAAAAGAAAACGCAGATTCCGAAACTACCGTGAAAGCTTGGACGGTTAGTACATCACGGGTCATGGCAGAAAGAATCGGAAATGAAGCTTCGTTTTTTTTCCACCAAGCCAAAATATCAAACTCCTCAAAAACGGTAGGAGGCATAAACGCTAAAAAGTTTGTTTCAATATACCTTCCTAGTTCGCTACTCGGGGTGGTACCTCGAGCGCGTTTACTAAATTCATTTAACATTTCGTTATATAAATTCAAATTAACATCTCTCGAGCTACCACTTGATGATGTACCCATTTTATCATGTGGAGTCGGAATTGTACCATATTTGTGTAAATAAACATCAAATAAATCTTGTAAACATTTGTTAAAATATGTTTTTGTGCCTTGTGCAAAATGAATGTCTTCACTATCCAAATTCAAAGCGTAAGTATTTCTATCAATCAACGTTTCAACCCCGAAAACATTTATGGTAGGGTTTAACGTGGCGGCACAAGTTATATCGGGAGACATTTCTTTAAAATATTTTACTAATTTTTCTTTCATCGGTTCTATCATATTTGTAAAAAGAGTGCTTTTATTTTCAAGTTCATACAACTTGTTAGCCATTAAATATATTTGTTTTAGTGTTAATGGACTTGTGGGATAATAAACACCGGATAAAAAAGTTGTGGCGGGTTTGAAAACTTCAAGCAATTCGGTTACGTCTTTTAAA
The DNA here is from genome assembly GCA_023525975.1 of Smallanthus sonchifolius. Lineage (NCBI taxonomy): Eukaryota > Viridiplantae > Streptophyta > Magnoliopsida > Asterales > Asteraceae > Smallanthus > Smallanthus sonchifolius. The sequence goes on along the minus strand of CM042027.1, from coordinate 73,950,583 downwards.
ATGTCCCAACTCGTAGACGGAAACTTTAGAATTTTACAGTTTTGAGGCAAGCATTTTATGAAATAGTTCTAAAGTTTCTCTTTGTCGTAAAGCGCTATAAAACATATTATAAGTCGAGTTCCATCTTGTCTCGACGTCCCAATTCGGACCTAAGCAAAGATTATTCGTTTCACGACAAAATCTAATATAATCATGGTATCTTTTTTTGTTACTAAAAATATTTTTAAGCATTAGTCGAAAATCATATGTTAAGTTTGAAACCTCTTCAATTGCAAGCCCGGCTTGCACCGCCAAGTTAATGATGTGTGCGACACATCGACTATGGAAAAAACACCGTTGCAAACCGGTTTATATTTAATTTTTAGTTTTTGAACCGCATTTGTATTATTAGATGCATTATCAAAAGAAATTGAAAAAAGTTTATTTTGTAATTTAAATTCGGTTATAACACCATCTAATATATAAAATAAATTTTCGCCGATGTGTGGATATTCAAACAAGTCAAACGCAATTGTACACTTCATCATTTGCCACGTTTTGGGATCAACCCAATGCGCGGTAACGCAAAGGTACAAATCTGGTATGCCATGTGGAGCCGACCAAACATCGGTGGTTAAGTTTACACCGGTTTCCAAATTTTCAAAACCCAAAATTAATTCTTTTTTTGTTTTTTTCCACATTTTTATACAATCTCGTCTAAGGGTGGTGCGACTTACTTGATGATAACGTGGTTGGAGTGTCTCTTGAATCATCCTTGTCAAGCGCGGATTGTCAAAGTGGTTGAACGGCAATCCTTCTTGAATCACTAACCTCGCCATTCGATCTCGAACAATATTTGTATCAAAGTTCCAAATTCCTTCTTCGCTTGTCATCGAGGCTTGACCTTCACTTGGAATTCCCTTCAAGGACGGGTAAGATTTTTCTTTATGCGTTTTCAAACTAGTGTTTGAATCTTTTCCCAAAAATGCACCACACATCTTGCACCGAGCACGTTCCTTCCCGTTTGACAACAAACATAAATCGTAATTGCACCAAATTGCCGGACTCCTCGTTGTTGGTCGAATTTCCACAACGATAATTTCGTTTGAGGAACCACCAACACTTGACATGGTTATTTTCTTTGAGAGAGTTTAGAGAGCGTTTTTGAGCGTTTAAAGAGCGGTTTTAGAGATTAGAGAGTGTAGAAAGAGGCGTGATTAAACCTAAACACCCCCACCTATTTATAGTGAATTATAGGTGAAAAAAGGCAAAAAAAAAAAGGTCAAATTCAACCCTAACGGCTATAAAGCCGTTGAATAACGGCTATATTTTTCAGCGAAAAAACCGGTTTTCCGAACTGGTTCACACAAACCGGTCCTCAACCAGGTCGACTTCAGAATGCTTTAAACCGGTTCATAACCGGCGGTTTTAGGTTAACCCGAACCGGTTTGCCCAGAACCGGTTTGCCGGTTTGGACCGGGTAGAAAAAAAAACCGGTTTTTTTTTGTAAAGTAGGAATATGAAATCTTGTCTTTATCATTAGCAGTGAAATTAGAGATCATGGGCCGGATAAAGAGTCAAAATTAGAGATCATGGGCCTAAAAGTCTACGACATGTTTTGGACTGGGCACGTGTGTACCCATATAACTTTATGTGGACTTGTTTATATTTCTTACAGCAAGGGTATTTGACTATTTGGATTTTTGATGATGGTTTTAACTTGGAATTGTAACTAAAAATAGATGTCCTCAATTTGAAATGATAGTACTAAAGTGGTCTGTTCCATAACTAAAGAGTTATGGATTTAATTTTTATGGAGTTCAGGTGTTGTGAGTTTAGGAGTAGGGTAGGTAGAGGTGCACACCGAACCGGTATGGCCAACAGAAGTTTTCATTTTGAAACCGGGTTGAGAGGAGGTGTTTGACTGATTTTGACAAGTTTTAAATCGTTTTCAAACCAGTTTTGAGGGGGTTTGGATTGGTTTGAAAACTGGTTTGAAATCCTAAACCGTTTTTTTTTGTGCGCCTCTAAGATTATGTGTAAAGTAGAGAATGTGTGTTCGCCGGTAAAAAAACTAAAATTAAAACTAAAACTAAATAAATAGTACTAATAGTGGCGGACCCAGAAACTTTTTCCATGGGGTCGGTTGTCTGTCGCTAAATATTAAATTTTTTCAATTCGGCTCAGATCGGGTCACTTAGTACACATATTGCGTGTCGGGTCACTTAGTACACATATTGTCACTAGTTACAATTTGCAAATAGAACATATGGTATAACATTACTCCAAAATAATATGATAAGCAAAATTCAAAACTTAGAGAAAAAATATAAAATATAAAAAAAAGTTACATGAAATCGTGAGGAGGCAGCAGCGCAAGGTTGTGAACAGTGAACAGACTATTGTGGCTAGAATCGAAAATTCGTGATTAGCGAAGAGACTTGAAATCGTGAGGTGGCATGGTGAGAATCGTGATTAGCAAATTGTCGTTTTTCAGATTGCATGAAGCGTGAATATGAAACGTCGAGACGTTGATGGATGCTACTTAGATTTTTGTTAGGTTAAATCGTTTTTACATTTTTAATTTATAACTTTGTTAATAAAACATTTTATACGTAAACAAACAAGCAAACTAAACATTACTAGTAAAATATCATAACCAACCAAATAACCAAAACATTACATATATAACATCAAAATGTTTGTACATACATAACAAAAAATACAACTGGCCAAAACATTACATATATAACATCAAATTGTTTTTATCCTGATCGGCATTGCCCGGATACTGACGTGGCGGTGGTAATGGCGGTGGCTCGTCGCCGGCGGCTCGTGACAGATCCACGATGCGATCAACCACCCACATCCGCAAGTCCAATGCGAACTTTTTTTTGATTGAATTGTTCAAATGTGAAAGTAGAAGCTTAAATAATTTTTTTTGAGCTATACACATCGTATAACCCAATACGATGCAGTTTAGGGTACGATGTATCTTCTGTAACTAGTTAACCATCACATCACTATACGCCACGTATAGCACTATACACATCGTATAGATATGGGATGGTTGATGTTACATCGTACCCTAAACCGCATCGTATTGCACTATACGAAGCGTATAAGGGTTAAGAATGACCACTTGTACAATGTTGTCTGGCGTTGGAAATTGTAAAGCCATATACGAGGCGTATAACTTTATATGTTGTTGGTAAATCCCGTGTTTTGTTAGTAAATTCTTTTAAGTATAATGTGGGTCAAATTTACACATTTTAAGATATTTCTGATAACTCAAGAATACATGAAAAATTGCACGTATTTTATGGCTATGTGAACCGCTGTCCAACATAGACACTCTCATATAAATATACTTATGTTTGTGATATTTTGTAAAAAAAAATTTTAAGATGAAAATAATTGTGTTATTTAGATCTACTCATAGTTGTATATTCATCATTTTTGCAAGAATTCCTCGTATAAGCAACGATCAAGAATTTTGTTTTATATACACTAATTCTTATGATTATTACTAAAGACCAAATTAGAAGTAAACTTGGTCACATGGATTAGTTCCCATGCATAATGGCAATCATTAAGCCAACCAAGCAAATTAAACTAGGTCTAATTATGAGTCACATAGGAAGACAAAGATCCAATCCACATCTTATGTGCATTTGGTTGTCCACTATTATCCAACTTACCTATTCCACCAACTAAACATGTAAACATTTTTCTTCCTAAAAATCAAGTAAATTATATAACATAGCATTAGCACCCTATATTTGTTTGAATTTCTGATTATGACAGTTTATTTCTATACAGAAAATAACAGCATACTTTTAATTATTTTCCCATTTTAAGCACCTTACGTAAATAGCAACCTACTTTTGATTTTTTCTGTGAAATGACAAAATATATCTAGTCATTTGTTGGTGTGATAATTGTGTCATATTGACATATTAAAGTTAACGAACCCAAACAAGATCCATGTATGTATTCATGCAAAAAAAATAAAAAAATCAAGTTTAACTCGTACACATTTAAAACTAGTTTGGTGGGTTGTACACATTTACTTGTAAAATTGTGTCCCAAATCTGGCTCCATACCCGTTGTGTATCGATTACAAATTACCCGTGGGATACCCGATTACTTGTTACTTGTCAGGTATCGGATATACCCGTTAGTTTGTTAAAAATTACCCGTTGAAATTCCCAAGTTTATTTCTCACTGTTTATAATTTTTATTAGTTTTATTACCCAAATAGTTAAAACTATAAAAACTAAGAAGTCACTGGATTAATAAGACTACTCTATTACCCAAGGACAAAGGAAAACAATACATACGAGTGTGGTTTGGTAAACAGTTATGTATGGTTTAGGTAAACGGGTCAGGTATCACTTAATATGATACTCGTCCCATGCCCGTGAAAATTTTAAAACTAATCATGTACCCAGTCTCATGTCCAAATACTTGTCCCAAATGTATTACGTTTGTCCGTCAGATGAAGTTCTTATGCCATCCTTAGTTGTAAGGGCATTCCGAGTGGACCTCGTGGAGCGATCGGGGCCAATCAGTAACAACATCCCCTCTTCATCGGGGCGAACATAAACTCACCAAATCGGTGCTGAGTCCTCGATTCTTTCATTGAACCCAATGACTATATAGCCGTTAAAATTGGACCGTTGAGATTTTTAAATAATAAAATGAAAATATTTTTACCCTTAATAAATTTGTTAACCCCTTAATTATTTTTCACCCAAACATCTCACATTGTTTCAATACTTTTTGTACCAGAATGGATCTATTTTATGAAAAAGCTAAAAAATGTTTTTATAAAAAAACTAAAAAAAATGTTTTAACAATTTTATGAAAAAAAATATTTTTAGAAAGGTTAAAAAACGTTTTTAAAAAGTAAAAAAAGGCGTTTTTATGAAAAACAAACTAAAAAATGATTTTAAAAACTTAAAAAAACGTTTTAAATAAGTAAAAAAAATTATCAAAAAACTAATTTTTTTATTGTACTGAAATTGTTAAACTAGTCTTTTGAAAATAAAATGGCTAAAATGCTTCTATACTTGACATAAAAGGTTAACATAGTTAGTAGCAGAGGCTGAAATGTTATAAAAATACAACCTCAAGGGCTGATATGTTAAAAGATTTATTTTTGGACTGAAAGAGTTAAACATGGCAAACCACATAGGCCAAAAGCGAAATTTACTCTTAAAAAATTAAGCATTTATAAAAAAAGTTTCCACAACGAAAAAATAATTAATGAAACTTCAACACTTTGTTGTTTAAAAAATATTAGTGGGATCCCCGCGCTACGCGGCGGGAATTCGATTGATGTTAGTTCAGTTCGTTACGGTAACTGCTTGGAACCGGCACACGTTATTACAAACGAAAGAGAGAATGCAAAAAATAAATTAGTTACATACCTAAATAGATATAGAAATGTGTTTAACATCAATCGAAACAACAAATAATGATACCGGTTCTGATAATACCTACGACAGTACCGATGTTGTTCAATCAGTATCGGTTAAGTTTTAAAATTTGTAAGGTTCGGTTTCTAGAACCTATACACTGCTATTTACCACAAAAAAAAGAATATCGAAGCACTGATTAAAATAGCATGTGGAAATGGGAAATCCCTAAGTTTCAATGGCTTATAAGTTGTGCTTCAACGACTTGTACATTATTACGAAATCTTGATTTTGAATAAGATTTATGTCCAAACGTAGATAAAAATAGGTACGTCATAATGGTACAATCGAAATTTTGTTAACTATTAAAAATCATAAAAGAAAAATACAATTCGTTTAAAAATAAATATACTATTAAAATATGGTTCTTATTTTTTTGAGTAACTTCAGTTTTTGTCCCTGAGGTTTACACAAAACTTCAGCTTTCGTCCCTTTATAACACATTTAAGTTTTATGTTTTAACAGTTTCCGTCCCTTGTCCTTAACTCCGTTAAGTTTTCTGTTAGTTTTTGTGCAAATTTACTAATATACCCCTCACCTTTCTTCTTCATCAGACTCAATAAAATGTATACGAAACTCAAAAACATGAATGACACTTTCCTTTGGCGCGACCCCCCCTTCGGCCACCGGCTCTCCGGCACCACCTCCCCCCTGACCAATGACGGGTCTTGATGGCTCCAACAGAATTGGTGGCAGTGGTTAGGGATTCTAGGAAGTAGAGACAGAAGTGGAGACAAGGTAATCTAGGCGACGGGTGGCCTAGATAGCGACGTTACCGATGTTAAACGACGGAGATGGTGACAGGATGATTTTTCGCCGACAACCCATCTAGGGTTCTGCTCTAGCAACGGTGGCAGAGGATGAGGTGATGTGACCTTTCAAAATTTTTGTTGTAATAATTGTCACATAAATATTAACATTCTATTTCAAATCATATACACGTATATTTAATCAAATTTATACAAATTGGCGTACAATTTATGTATTTTTAAAGTAAATTTTAAAAATATTTTAAGGTTATAAACTATGTAAATTATGTTATTAAATTAAATAATTTATATAAATAAATCGATGGTTTTCAATTTTATTAAATTAACCATTTAAAAAGATGGATTTTTAAATAAAAACATAAGTTTTATAAATTTTATGAACTTAAATTTCATTTTAGTTTAAAAGAATTTAAGTTAAATAAACTTAATGATTTAAATAAATAATTTAATGCATTATTTCAAAAAGATAATTATTTAAAAAGATTAGTTTTATTAAAGAAAGTGGATTTATAAAATATATAAGTATAAAATAAATTAATTGAAATTGAAAAAGAAATCTAATTAATTATTTAAATAAAAGTTCAGGGGTTATATTGTAATTAACCAAACTAAAAGGATTTAAAATTTAAAATCGTTGAGGGGCTGTTTCTGGTCAAATGAAACCACAGGGATTCATCCGGTATTTAATTTAAGGGCTATTCCGTATCAAACCAAACTCCAGGGACTAAATCTGTCAAAACACAAATCGATTATCCGGTCACTTCTTCCCCCTTTGTCCGGCGGTCCGAGCCTTTCTCCGGCGAACGCCCGACAGGATTGTTCCCTGCACCTCAACGCCCGACAAAAGCACCTCTGGCTAAGTCTCCCCCACGCGAACCAGAACCCTCAACCAATTTGTTCCCCCAACATAAGGATCATCCGATCCTGTTGGTGGCCGAGTTACCACATCCGAATTCGTGCCCGACAGGCCACCTCCACGCCTGTCGAATGTCGGGTTAGCTTCGCCTCGTCCAGACTTATGTCGGGACGTGTCCAATTGCACGTTCGAGCATAAGAATCAGGCCCGGCCATAAATAGCCATTGTCGGCCCTGCTCGAACTCGTTACCCTCCGTCCACACATTCTCACTCCAAATTGAGACTACCATCGCATTCGTCGTCCCTGAAAGAAGCTGTGACCAAAGTTTCGAAGTTTAATTCCATCCAGAAGTCGATTCCCACTTGTGACATTTTCGAGTTCCGAAGCCTTGCCGACCGGACACTTCGCGACCAAGTTCGAGCCTCATTTCGGGTCCATTAGCTTCTGTCATCGTCAGGTAATCAATCCCCGACGAAATCTCGGCAATCGCTCGAGGATTACCGAGCAATCTCAAGTCCTCGGACGCGGTTGCCGGATTGCCGAGGACCAGCGACCAACACGGGTTGCGTGTATATCAATTAAACGACACACACATAACCAGCGATGGGCAGTAGCCCGGCTGGTTATGCGTGTGTGTGTTTGTGTATCAGGTCGCGGGTTCGATCCGGGTGGCCTACGGCCCAACCCCATTTTGCTCCTATTTTCGTTTTTTTTATTTTATTTAATTATCTTAACTTATTTTAATATTATTTTTATACACTAAAGACTAAAACGAGTCGGTTTGATCGTTCGTTTATTTTGAAATCTATTAAACAATCTTTTTATCTATAAACTATTCCAATTTTTTATAAAACTTACAACATTTTTATAAACTTGTTTAAACACATTTTTATATATATATAAAATGTCCTATATTTTTATAAATCTTGTAACATGTTTATAAACTTATTAAAATACATTTAATATGTAAAAGGTCTCATTTTTATAAATCTTGCAATATTTTTAATAAACTTGTTAAAACAAATTTTAAACTATATAACATGATTAGTCAAATAAAGAATTTTCTTTTATTTGTTATTATTATTTATAAATACATTAAATATAATGAATACTTGTTTAAAACAATATATATATATATTTTTAAGTTAAAGTTTTACAAAACCATTATCATATTCCTACCATATTTTATAAATAAATATTAAGGAATATTATTATAAAACCGATATACATTTAAATACGAATACGCACATACAAACATACAATAATACGTATTTATCTACATAGGATTTCATCGTGCTTAGTTTTCAACATCCTTATCACCCGCACTTGTGGATTTAAAAACATCCGCTAGCCAGGTGAGTTACATAGCCCCTATTTTTACATTTTTATACGTTTTAGGGTGAAACATTATACATGCTACTCACATTGTTTATACGTGTTATACATGAGACTATATGCTTATTCTTTGGATGTACATACATTTAAACACAAGACAACCAACTGTAATATTGATAGATCTATTGTGCCTGACCAGCCCACCCGGTTAGGGTGTTTATTACTGCATACTCGGATATAACCGCGTGTTATATTCAATCATACCGGATATAGTGGGTAACTATATTCAAGCATACCGGACTTAGCTGTTGTGCTCTGTTCAAGCGCGTCAAACTCGGTTTGAATTGTGATTAAATAAATGTTACATCATATGCTATGTTTAACCAGATAAACAATGAGTTGCAAAACGATTTACACTACTATTTACTGGATTTACTAAACCTATGTACTCACCAACTTTTTAGTTGACACTTGATTTAAATAATGTTTCAGGTTTGGATATGTGACTACTTGCCGAAGGTTTCTCCACTTAAGGACTATGGACCTAGTTAAATAAATCAATGTTTTGAACTAGACTAGGTTATTTGGAATGTATTGTATTTGGATCTTGTTGTCTTTAAATTAAATTAATGAATTATGCAACCTTTAGCTAGCATGTGCTTTTGAACAATCATCACATTGTCCGCCTTGATGATTCCGCCATCGGTCGGGGTGTGACAGATTGGTATCAGAGCCATGGTTATAGGGAATTAGGTTATTAGACACAATGACCTAGACTATAACCCTAGGACTCCCTTTTATGTGTTATGTGCTAAATGATAAATTGCTATATGAATTATTTGTAGTTAGGTATTATTTGAATTTTTCCGAGTTTGGTACATGAGACTTATACACATACATACAAGACTTTGATACATGATACATACTTTACATACACATTTGACAAGCAAACTTATGCAAACAAATACACTACTTATCCTTGTCCATACTCTCTCCTAATCCTTATAAATTGCAACATTCCTACACATTTTATATTCATAGACTCTCAAATCTATTAAAATCTTGAAAATCTCGTCAACGACTTAATTTCCTGAAACCAGTAAAAGACACGTGCAATCTGGAAGGGTGACACCTGTACATTGGGTTTTCTGTCTAGGAAAGCATTTCGTATAAATCCAAATAAACGGACCCGTATGCTTTCCTGGGAATTCCTGAAGTGAGTGTTTACCTATAGGCTAAAGCATGTCTCTTTGAGAGTTTCGGGGAATTACTTAACGTTGATAAGTCAATGTATTCGCAAGGATACAATCCGAATTTGAACTCAAAATCTGGGGACATTATAGCAAAATAGGAAAAAAAAAACTAGACGAACATGCAAAACAAATCATTATTACGGGTGCACACGTAATAACAATTTGTAGTGCATGCAAGTCCCGGCAATTCCTATTACGCGAATAATGATCTATAACATCATGTTCTATCCGGAATAGATGACTTAGTTTTCCCCATCAACCTAGAATAAATACACATGCACTGGCACGCGTCATGATGAATCCCGTTTTTCTGCTTACATTATTTCCCGCTATAACTCATATATATCCATCGTATCTAAAATATCATTGTCTTTTCTTATGGTGTTAGAATGCCTCCTCGACATACTAACTCTAGCAACTCCAACGTTGACCTTGCTGCACTACTTACTCAACTAGTAGGCCAAATGATCCAAGCTAACAACAATGGTAATGGGTCTAATACGCAAGGGAATGGTGCAAACCCACCATACTGCACATTCAAGCATTTCAATTCTTGCAACCCCACCAAATTCTTCGGGACGGAGGGTGCTACTGGCCTTCTTCAATGGTTTGAAAGTATGGAGAGTACCTTCCTAAACAGCGATTGTCCCGACAACCTCAAAGTCCGTTATGCTTCCAGCGTCTTCCAAAAACGAGCACTCACCTGGTGGAACGGTGAGAAACGTACTTGAGGCAACGAATCCACTATGTCCTTGTCTTGGGACGAAATGAAACGACTTATGACTGACGAGTTCTGTCCTCGCAACGAAATGAGGAAGCTCGAAGCTGAATTTTGGGATCTCACCCAAGATAGCGGAGAGAATTTAGCTTACACCACTCGTTTTCAAGAACTAAGTCTGCTCGTGCCCCACATGGTTACTCCCTTAGCGCGGGGAATTGAGAAATACATAGGTGGACTGCCTATGCCGCTCCAAGACACCGTATTGGGAAGTAATCCCTCCACTCTCGAAGACGCTATCCGTTTGTCTGCTGTGTTGACTGACAATCATGTCAAATCAAGTACCTTATCTAGGAAGGGTACCAAGAAAGTGGTCGACAAAGCTGCTACTTCCGTGTCCGACAAAGACAAAGAGCCCGAATCTTCCCGTCATGATAGGAAGCGTAAGGCCCAAAACTTTGCGGCCATCATTCCTGCCGTACCTGTGACCCAAGTTACTCCTGCGGGTCAAATTCCGAGAAACTATGTAGGTTCATTTCCCCAATGCCCTACTTGCAAGTATCACCATGCCCCGCATGCTGCATGCCGTCTATGCTCAAAATGTGGACGCTATGGACACGTTGTTACTACTTGCCGTGCTCGCACTATCGTTAATCAAGCTACTCAAGGCAATCATCCAATGCCTCTCACTGTCACCTATGGACGGGCCTGTTACGAATGCGGAGACCCAAACCACTTTCGGAACCAATGTCCAAGACTTCAAAATCAAGGTGGTCCTCGTGGACGAGCCTTTAATATAAATGCTAACGAGGTTCCGGCCAATGACGACACTGTCAACGGTACGTTCCTTTGTTCACTATCTTTATACATCCGTTTTATTCAATATTCAAAATTGTGTCTCTTGTTTTTAACCAACTATTTGCTAGACAACCAACCAATTTTGATAACTCGTATATCATGGTAATAGCGGATGGGAAATCCATTGCTATAAATTCTAAAATCCGTGATTGCATATAACAGCTATCTCATTCCTATACATTCGCAAAACAAATCTATTATGTTTAAATTTAGTCATACAACTTGCTAGCTCTGTTAAAGTCTACTTGAATTGTTGAAGTTCTAAATCCTAGTAATTATGCACGGGGAATCCCCGGTATATCAAAGGGGTGGTGGGTTAGCCGCTGGTACACCCTATACATAAACCCACTTGATATAACGAGTATAAACCATGCATAAGTACTAGGAAGAGGATCGGTTCTTGAATTGTTAGACATATTTGTGCTATGAAACCACTCATAGACGTGATAACATTTATAAATTGCACGCATTTCATTGTACAATTTTCAATTGAGAAAGGTGATTTGATTAAAATGATCTAAATCCTAGTAATTATGCACGGGGGATCCCCAGTATATCAAAGGGGTGGTGGGTTAGCCGCTGGTACACCCTATACATAAACCCACTTGATATAACGAGTATAAACCGTGCATAAGTACTAAGAGGAGGACCGGATTTTAGAAAATGTTTTTTTGCAAAATTTGAAAATATGAACACCCGTGGGGTGGAGTTTTAAAGGAAAATGCCATGTCACAAAGTGATTGGCACCAATATTGTTAAATCTGGGTTCTAGTAGTTTACATTCATGCGTTGTATGAGCAATGGTATGCATAAATCTCCTTATACTATTAGAGCAATTAGTTGAAAACTCGACTCGAATTAGCATCGTCATCCGTTATCATACGATATTTCCCCGCTGAATATTTCTCTTGTGAAGTAATTCCATCCTAAACCTTTTGACATCTCTTTCCCGCTTCTATAACCTTCGCTAATCGAATTTCGGGACGAAATTCCTTCAACTTGGGGAGACTGTGACCTTTCAAAATTTTTGTTGTAATAATTGTCACATAAATATTAACATTCTATTTCAAATCATATACACGTATATTTAATCAAATTTATACAAATTGGCGTACAATTTATGTATTTTTAAAGTAAATTTTAAAAATATTTTAAGGTTATAAACTAGGTAAATTATGTTATTAAATTAAATAATTTATATAAATAAATCGATGGTTTTCAATTTTATTAAATTAACCATTTAAAAAGATGGATTTTTAAATAAAAACATAAGTTTTATAAATTTTATAAACTTAAATTTCATTTTAGTTTAAAAGAATTTAAGTTAAATAAACTTAATGATTTAAATAAATAATTTAATGCATTATTTCAAAAAGATAATTATTTAAAAAGATTAGTTTTATTAAAGAAAGTGGATTTATAAAATATATAAGTATAAAATAAATTAATTGAAATTGAAAAAGAAATCTAATTAATTATTTAAATAAAAGTTCAGGGGTTATATTGTAATTAACCAAACTAAAAGGATTTAAAATTTAAAATCGTTGAGGGGCTGTTTCTGGTCAAATGAAACCACAGGGATTCATCCGGTATTTAATTTAAGGGCTATTCCGTATCAAACCAAACTCCAGGGACTAAATCTGTCAAAACACAAATCGATTATCCGGTCACCTCTTCCCCCTTTGTCCGGCGGTCCGAGCCTTTCTCCGGCGAACGCCCGACAGGATTGTTCCCTGCACCTCAACGCCCGACAAAAACACCTCTGGCTTCGTCTCCCCCACGCGAACCAGAACCCTCAACCAATTTGTTCCCCCAACATAAGGATCATCCGATCCTGTTGGTGGCCGAGTTACCACATCCGAATTCGTGCCCGACAGGCCACCTCCACGGCTGTCGAATGTCGGGTTAGCTTCGCCTCGTCCAGACTTATGTCGGGACGTGTCCAATTGCACGTTCGAGCATAAGAATCAGGCCTGGCCATAAATAGCCATTGTCGGCCCTGCTCGAACTCGTTACCCTCCGTCCACACATTCTCACTCCAAATTGAGACTACCATCGCATTCGTCGTCCCTGAAAGAAGCTGTGACCAAAGTTTCGAAGTTTAATTCCATCCAGAAGTCGATTCCCACTTGTGACATTTTCGAGTTTCGAAGCCTTGCCGACCGGACACTTCGCGACCAAGTTCGAGCCTCATTTCGGGTCCATTAGCTTCTGTCATCGTCAGGTAATCAATCCCCGACGAAATCTCGGCAATCGCTCGAGGATTACCGAGCAATCTCAAGTCCTCGGACGCGGTTGCCGGATTGTCGAGGACCAGCGACCAACACGGGTTGCGTGTATATCAATTAAACGACACACACATAACCAGCGATGGGCAGTAGCCCGGCTGGTTATGCGTGTGTGTGTTTGTGTATCAGGTCGTGGGTTCGATCCGGGTGGCCTACGGCCCAACCCCATTTTGCTCCTATTTTCGTTTTTTTTATTTTATTTAATTATCTTAACTTATTTTAATATTATTTTTATACACTAAAGACTAAAACGAGTCGGTTTGATCGTTCGTTTATTTTGAAATCTATTAAACAATCTTTTTATCTATAAACTATTCCAATTTTTTTTAAATCTTATAATATTTTTATAAACTTATTCAAACACATTTTATATATAAAATGTCCAATATTTTTATAAAACTTACAATATTTTTATAAACTTGTTTAAACACATTTTTTATATATAAAATGTCCAATATTTTTATAAAACTTACAACATTTTTATAAACTTGTTTAAACACATTTTTATATATATATAAAATGTCCTATATTTTTATAAATCTTGTAACATGTTTATAAACTTATTAAAATACATTTAATATGTAAAAGGTCTCATTTTTATAAATCTTGCAATATTTTTAATAAACTTGTTAAAACAAATTTTAAACTATATAACATGATTAGTCAAATAAAGAATTTTCTTTTATTTGTTATTATTATTTATAAATACATTAAATATAATGAATACTTGTTTAAAACAATATATATATATATATTTTTAAGTTAAAGTTTTACAAAACCATTATCATATTCCTACCATATTTTATAAATAAATATTAAGGAATATTATTATAAAACCGATATATATTTAAATACGAATACGCACATACAAACATACAATAATACGTATTTATCTACATAGGATTTCATCGTGCTTAGTTTTCAACATCCTTATCACCCGCACTTGTGGATTTAAAAACATCCGCTAGCCAGGTGAGTTACATAGCCCCTATTTTTACATTTTTATACGTTTTGGGGTAAAACATTATACATGCTACTCACATTGTTTATACGTGTTATACATGAGACTATATGCTTATTCTTTGGATGTACATACATTTAAACACAAGACAACCAACTGTAATATTGATAGATTTATTGTGCCTGACCAGCCCACCCGGTTAGGGTGTTTATTACTGCATACTCGGATATAACCGCGTGTTATATTCAATCATACCGGATATAGTGGGTAACTATATTCAAGCATACCGGACTTAGCTGTTGTGCTCTGTTCAAGCGCGTCAAACTCGGTTTGAATTGTGATTAAATAAATGTTACATCATATGCTATGTTTAACCAGATAAACAATGAGTTGCAAAACGATTTACACTACTATTTACTGGATTTACTAAACCTATGTACTCACCAACTTTTTAGTTGACACTTGATTTAAATAATGTTTCAGGTTTGGATATGTGACTACTTGCCGAAGGTTTCTCCACTTAAGGACTATGGACCTAGTTAAATAAATCAATGTTTTGAACTAGACTAGGTTATTTGGAATGTATTGTATTTGGATCTTGTTGTCTTTAAATTAAATTAATGAATTATGCAACCTTTAGCTATCATGTGCTTTTGAACAATCATCACATTGTCCGCCTTGATGATTCCGCCATCGGTCGGGGTGTGACAGGTGAGACCTAATGGCAGCGGAAACGGAACGAGGATGGTGTTCCGACGTTGGAAACGGTTTTCACCACGTGAATCCCTCATCACCTGGTTCGCCGTGGTCATCGTCGTCGTTCTCCGATCAACACCACCACCGGCAGGCAGTTGTTTGACGAGTGTAAAATGTGGAGTATAAAAAAATGGAATCAAAATTGATTCTTGGGTCTGATGGTTGAAGAAGAAGAAGGGGTGAGGGATATATTAGTAAATTTGCACAAAAACTAACAGAAAACTCAACGGAGTTAAGGATCAGGAACGCAAAGTGTTAATACATTAAATGTCAGGGATGAAATGTGTTATAGAGGGATGAAACCTGAAGTTTTGTGCAAACCTTAGGGACGAAAAATGAAGTTTACTCTATTTTTTTTCTTCAAATAAAACTTTAATTGGGCTTTAATTAGATTGTTGAGTTGGACTTTATTGAGGTGTTTAATTGTAAAGTTATGGAGAGGGGTTAAAATGTTATTGTACACTTATATGACAGTGCCAATGTGTACATTATGCAACAAAAAATGTACAAGGTGTGTTAATTTTTTTAAGAAATTACATTCACATCCTTACAATCCCTATTATATAGTATCATAGATATAGATTATTAGAAAAATATTAAAACTTGGTTATAATTTTATCACCAAAACAACTATTAAAACAAAAATATTTTGCTATTATACTTATTTTTCCACATTAAAATGGGATAAGTAGTGACAAAGAAGTTAAAATCAAGTAACAAATGATGAATGTTGATAAAATGGGTTGCCCTTGAAAAAGCCAACATCCCATTTTCTAAGATATTTTAGCTTCCCTATTATGGAGACCTGCGTCTTGGATGAATGTTGATATCTTGGAGGCTTGCATAAACTATTATGGTCTCATGTTTCCCCTTCCCTCTTTCTATCACATCAAATATTTTAGCTTGATCAAATATAGACCCCTTCACATGTCATTCAACAGAGACTAGAGTTGAGTCTCATCTTTGTGTTATATCCATTGTAAATAATATAAGTTTTTTTAGTACATATGGGACATGAAAGTAAGTATATTTGTGCTTCATTTGAATCGGGTCATCTAACTCGATAAAAAATGATGGCATGGCTACGACAAACAATAGTACAATACGATAATGCATCATGGGTTTAAAGTCATAGAACTCGGTTATTATAATATAAAGAGTAAACTGTCATTTTCGTCCATGTGGTTTGGTTGTTTTTGTCATCTTCATCCAAAAGGGTTTTTTTTCCTCCTGTGTATCCCCGTGGTTTGCAAAACTTGCCATTTTTACCCAACTGGTTAAACTCACCCATTTTTTAATGTTAAATAAGGGGTATTTTTGTTTTTTCAATAAAACCCTGGGTCAAACATATCCATGCTCCACCGTTAAAAAATGAAAAAAAAGACAAAAATACCCTCTCTTTAAAAGTTACAAAATGAATAAAGTTAACCAATTTAATTAAAATGACAAGTTTTATAAACCACGAGAATACACAGGGAAAAAACAAACATTTTAAATAAAAATGATCAAACTATAGTGATGAAAATAACATTTTACTCTAATATAAATTACATATAACCTAATAGATCATAGTTTAAGGTTCTATCTTAAAATAGTTACAATAATTCCGCCGTTCAAAGACAAATAATCACATATTCAGTGACTGGTAATAATTTAAGAAAACTCTTCCATTAAATGCATTATTAATAGAAACTTGGTTGGCTAGAAGGCCTCTAGACAGCTTGTAGTTTCGACAATACACATGTTCTAATAAGTAGCGTCTTTTTTTATAAAAAAAAATTATTATCTAAAATACTTGTTGTAGCAATATTTGGTCACTTTTATTAAAATAAGAACAAAATAAAATGACGATACTCTCGTCATATGTGAGAAATCAACTTAGTACAATACCGTTTACAAACCCGAACGAAAATAAATATAAAAATACAAATTTATATAAATAAATGATTCGAACTAGTGGCTTTAACGGGTACTCTAACGGCCGCCCTCTTGAAGCATACTTGACTCTAATATTCAACACATTGAGTTTTCAACTTTGTCCTTAGCTACAACAAAGAACAAAATAAACGTTTTTGGTTTTGGTTGAGGATTCGTGTTCAACAGGGGGTCCATTCAAATAGATTTTGCGCCTCCTCTAAGACGAACGCGTTTGTCACCCGAGGTACAACAACCAGAACAGTATGTGTACTGCCAGAGATGTCCACAAGCCCGAGGTTTTACCGGGTGTTTAGAAATGCTAGAAAAAAGATGAAGTTGGTGATGGTAGAAGAACTAGAGAGTGTTGCATCTCTAAATTATATGAAAATAATTCTCTAGTTTTTTCTCTCTCTCTTTCTCGATGTCTTTTTCATCATCTTTTAAAAAAACAATAAAATGGTTCCTTTTATGCTCATAATAAAAACTAAATATTTAATATTATATTAACCACAATTAAGTAGTTTAATATGACATAACTCTATATTTTAATTTATACTAAACACAATAAAAGAGTTTAATATGAATTTATGAGACAAAACAAAAACCATCATATAATTCATGATATGGAATTATGAGTAAAAAAAAAAAACACTCATAGTTTTTTGACAAAATAATTGTTAGCATTAATAAAAAAAAGTTGCAACAATTTCTATTAGAATCATCAAAGTTTCACAATTTTTCATTCTAATCACTCAACTTTCGAGCATCGATATTCCATTCATCTTAGCTCCGTTTTGGATACAGTTTGTTTCATTGTGAAGCTTTTACACCATAGAACACAAACCCAAAAAATAATAATTATATTAATCGTAATTACATATTGATAGCGTGTTTTAGTAGTAATAAATATATTCTATTTAGAGCTACACAAAATCAGGTTTTAAATTTATAATTTAAAATGATAATTACTTCAACTAAACACACACACAATAGGCAAGTGTACCTATCGTTGCGTAGTATAGTATGAGTAAGAACCAAGTATCGAACCATGAACACGGATCCCGTACTCAACCCTCGCTGTTGTCTGACTAGGATAATAAGTTGAAAAATGGATTTTGTTTAAAAGGAAAATAAAAAGATAAGAAATGTAATTAGAAATATTATCTCATTTAAGGTGTGTTACTCTAATTGTTATCCCTTGTTAATTAATGTTATATTTAAAGTAAGGTTGGTCATAGTTACTAGTGCTAACCCTTTCAATAGGAGAATTAGTATTTCATAACGGAACAGTGAATACGGTCTCCCAACTATTCCTTAATGAATCTACGGACCCTGAACGCGGTCTCAAGTCCGCCGTTATCTCGTGATTCATTATTCGGACTAAGATTATCCAATGACTGACGTACGTCTGGCCTTGTAACTTCTTCCGGTAAGTCGGAATGCACGACCTCCTCCAAAGGTACTTTATGAACGCTCTAACCTAACAAATTATGTTCTTAAATAGTTGTCTTTACTTATAATATTATTTTAAATAAATATGACTTTCCTCCTCAAGATCAAACCCCATGGTTCCCGCTAGAAGTTCCCTGCAAGTCGACACGAAATAAGTAGAGAAATACCGACACAAACCGCCCGGTCTGGTTAGGGCTCAAACGACTTGCTGAATACCCAAACCTCCAATCAACCCATAATATTAAATCTATACTAACCGGCCGTGCTAGCACCAAGATTTGTATATAGACCGTACAAACTCAAATAAGCTTCCCAAACAAGAAGTCTTGCTTAAGTAACTTGTTACATCCCGAAAATCCGTGAACTAGTGGTTCGGGTTAGTGGACGACCCGAACTAGTATTAATTAAAAACGAGAGGTAAGATTTGTTACGTATGAGGTGATATAACGACTTTAACTAACACGGTTAGTTGTTTAAAGAGAGTTCGGGACCGAATCATACGAAGTGGAACTAAGAGGACCCGGTTAGCCACCATGAGAACGATTATGATTGGAAACGCGCGAACAATGACATCAGGGACTAGAGTGTAAACTTGGTGGTTTAAAAACAACCTAAACGAAAACCCTAGGCCATTCGGCCTAGGTGTGTGCGAAACATCAGGAACGAGAGAGGGAGATATCGGCAGGGAGGGGAGGACGACGGCGGTGAGCCATGGCGGTCCTACGGCGGTGCCAAGTGGGGGAAATCCATCACACGTTTAGGTAATCTAATTTGTATGCATGTTCACCTTGTTCATAATCGTTTTGCATGAGATTATGATTAGGATTTCGTGGTTTCAGTGTCAAGGCCACTGGATGGCGATTGGGAGACGATTGGTGAAAGAATCGAGCGAAAACGGAAACTCCGACGAGGATTTCCGGCCACTGTCCGCTTTTCCGGCGCCTGCGGCAGCAGGTGGCGGCGATGGTAGGAGGATGAAAAGTTTGGCAACATGGTTGCTTGGATATATTATTTGTCAAATTCCGAGTTCGTTTGATAGGGATACGAGCATTGCGAAGACAGACGCGCGAAGAGGGCGTATTCCGGCTACTGTTCGGTTTTTCGGCGACGGAGGCGATGGTTTCGGCAACGGAAACTGGTTCGTCTGAAAGGGTTCGGCGATACGGACGTGTGGACATATGATTCGCCTAAAACGGAGTTCATTTGGGTCGTTTTAAGTTACTCGTATTTTGACGAGCAAAAACGAACGGGTTGAAAGACAAATTCATGTTCTGGCAGCAGCGCTGGCGGCGACGACCGACACCAATAATTTTCTATGGTCGAGCATGTTGAGACGAACGCGTGGATAGGTGGTTCGCGCGAAACGGAGCTCGTATGGTCGAGATATGATCAAAACAAGTTTTCCTCTCGCGTAGTGCTCAGCAGTTTCGTACAAAACCGTTTAGAACGGCTTGTACGCAAAGGTATGACGCCATAGGACTTTATATTCATGGTTGAGGAGTATTTTGGGATATGGGAAAAATTTCGGGAAAGACTTTCGGGAACATTTTTGGGTAACGTTAATTTAAGGGTTTTCGTACGCGAGTGAGCGCGTCGGTTGTACGATTTGGGACGACTTAGACCGAGCTTGTAGCTGCTGGTCCAGAATAGATGCGTTAGTGTTATTGCGATAATAGGATTGATCTGGGTAGTTCATTTGACGACATGTTCGTGTTGGACTACGAGTTTACTGGTATGCGACTTCGGAAGGAAAGCTTCGCAATCGGTGAGTTTCTAATCCCCCCTTTTTTAAACGTTTTACTTTTTTGGGGCTATCGTACACACGTTCACGTGGTATTAATGTAATTAATCATGTTAAGGGTCACGGGTTCTAACCAATATGCTTTGAGCATAAAATGCTTAATTGAGAGTCGTAGAGTTTATGGCGTGTTCCTAGAAATGTGTGAGTCGTAGAGACGAGATATTAATGTGCGACATGTTAAGGGTTGGACCGGGAGAGTCATCCTTAAAGTTAAATTGTCATGATTGTATGTGGTATATGTTGTGTTAGGGTCATGTGTAAAGTGAAGGTGTAGTTAATGAGTCCTGTACATGATGTGTGTTGTGATATGGTTATATTTGTGTTGTATGTTTGGTGTCATTGTCCTTGTGGCATGGCAGGTATTGTGTTTGTATCGCTGTCATCACGACACGACAAACAGGATCGTGGAGGACGAGGTCCTTCGGGAAGTCACCAAAGGTGACATTTATCCAACAGGATAATGATGAGCTCGGGGAGTGTTAATGCCCTGACGAGGGTAACCCTGGCGAGGGTGCGGTGATAAGGTATGTGTTTGCATGCGTATATAAATATGTGTTAATCTGCATGCTAGGAATGAGTTGTGTTTATTGTGTATGAGATAGTGTTAATGTGACGTGTTGAATGTGACGTGTAGAGTTAGACTGGCCGTTGAGTCAGGACTTGTGATGTGACGTGTATAAGGGTTATATATGTTAATTGTGAGAGCCTTGGTTAAGGCCGGATGTGTTAATGTCTAGGGTAAGTTGTGTTAACCCATAGTCGAGTTAATGTGTATTCTTGGATATGAGTTGCTAGCATAGTATGTTGAGTCTATGTTGTTGTGATTGTCAGGCAATTATTATCTATATTGGTAGTACGGATTGAGTCTCGGGTAGTAAACGGTTATGGGATGTCGTGGGATGACAAGGGATTGGTTATTGGTTAAGACAGTGTAATAATATTTTAATAAGGACCGGAGGGTCCTGGGTGAATTAAACTGATAATCATGGCGTGATGGTTTTTATTTAAATTAAACTATTAGAACTCACTCAGCGTAGCTGACTTTGTATGTACGTTAGATTATTGTGCAGGTGTGCTAGGGTTGACGTATCTTGGCCTGGTAGCGGTGTTTCTCGGATCGGTGTGCAAGCATTTGTAAGGTAAGCCTAATAACATTAATTGGTTATAAATGATTTTAGAAATACTTCCGCTGTATTTTGACTTACAATAAATGTGTTTTAAATGTGAATGACCCGTTATGAGGACCAACTGTAGGATGCCCGGGTTGGGGTCTTACATAACTCACAAGATTTAAGATTATTAGATTGGTTTAAATATCACTTATTCTTGTCTTTTTTAAATAAATCATAGTAAAAACTTTAAAAACATAACATACTAAAAATACTTCATTAATTAATTAAAGTTCAACTAACTCGAGCAACACAAGAGGACTAGCCATGAATGACCATACAAGTGACTCCGTTAACCCTTAAATAATGTGTGGAAGTATTCCAACACCAAGGGAGAGTGGGTATAGGTTGCCTCTTGATCACTCGAACGAGAAGAAACATTCATATTACAAGACTTTAAAAAGAAAACAAACAAGAAAGCTAAAATGGACCACAACCGAGAGAGTTCCGGCTCTTAGCAGAGCACTAAGGCCCTCCCTACTCTTGATCTTGAACACCTAAAACACTAGAATGAGCTTTCTATTTATAGACGGATATTTTGGTAATGCCGCCGTGCAGTGGGATGTACGGTCGTGCAAAGCACTCATTTCTTGCACGTGAGGGAATTTGGCAGAGTAAGATAGTACATGGGAATTTTAAAGGGATGCACGACCGTGCATTGCCCTATTTTCCTTCCTATTGACTTTTTGATCTTCCTGTTGACTTCCTTGGTTCGGTTCCGTTCAATTGGCTTCCGAATGTTGATTTCTCCTTATTTTTGAGTGCTTTCTTCATGTTTTTGCATGCAGTGGTTAATTAACTTGTTATAACACAAGTAAGTAGATTAAATATCATATCTTATTATTTTCTCTATAATTTGTGCTAAATATGAGAATAATTATACATGTAAAACATGTATAAATAATGGCATATCACATATAATTATTAGTATCAAAAGTTAGTGAAAACCACATTTTCATGAAAATTTTCAACATTTGTTAATAAAATAATATAAAATGAAATGTATGGATAACAATAACTTTTATTGATATTTTGTAATAGTTACTAAAAGGCAAATAAGTAATTCTCAAACTAATCGTAGGAGATATTATTTTCTAGGATGATGGAGGCTTTCATAAAACATATGGTCTTTATGTCCCCTCTCCACATCCTCTCGTCTTGTTCCATCACAACAAATATCTTCACTCAAATATAGGTCCATCCCATGTCATTTAGAGGGTTTCCTAGTTACCTCTCATTTTTATGTCATATCTATTTGAAGAATTATGTGAAATTGATGCTTCTCATTGACCCTCAATGGGGAATAAATACACATTTACGAGGGATAGAATCATAACAAACTAATAGGAGATTTTCCCTATCTCTTGGTGAAAATATCTGTAATATAGTACCAAGATGGAACATGGAGTATTCGAATATGTTTTTTGAACCATTTCTTAAACAAAATGGATATTCATTTCAATATGCTTCGTCCTTTGATGTTGCACCGGATGTGTAGATAAATATATGGCGCTCACATTATCACAATATACTAAGGTGGCATAAGTTGGTGCATGATTTAGTTCTAGTAATAGATTACGAAGCGAACAAATTTCAAAGACAACACTTGCTACACCTTGATATTCAGCTTCGACGCTTGATATTGAGATAGTAGGTTGTTATTTAGAGGACCATGAAAGCAAATTGTCACCCAAATAGACACAATACCCAAAGATTTGATGATGATTTGTTGAATTTTTGGATTTTTATCGGTTCTTGGTTATGATTGATGGATTAATGTTATTGTAATGAATCTTTTTATAATTGAATTGAGCGTGCTTTGATATGAGTTATTGCTTATTCTTGTTCCGTGTGTTGCTTGTTGAATGTCTTTTAGTTATAGTTGCAGAATTAGGTCACTTAATGTGTGTTTGTGATTGTTTATGGTTTTGCTAGACGTAGCAATCCATTGGAACATCGATTGGTGATTTGTTAGAGCTTAGTATTCTGTCTATCTAGATAACTGAGAGATGATAGATAGTCGGTTAGTCTCTGGTGTTAGGGTTTTAGGTGTAAAGACTCTGAAAGGAGGTTTTCCTAGATTTCCTGATACTTTTGCTAGTCCGTATCATTTCAGTTGTTTTTAGATTACCCCTTGCATTTTCGGATGTACTAAGATAGTGAAACTGAAAGGTAAGTTGTCTTTAGGGTACTTTAGTGTTGTTGGAGATACTGAAAGGTGATCCAGCTAACTGGTAAGCGTTAAACACTCCTTATGGTTTTCTTCTGGTTACACCTGAAGAATGATCAGGGATCCACTAAGTTGTCTAAGGGTGTCGTACTTTAAGATCCCAGTTCCATCATAGTTTCCATAGCCAAGAGAAATCCGAGATTCACAAAAAGGATTCTTACCCCGGGTAGTGCATTTCCCAATTCTTGAGTTCGTCTAAGTATTTTAAGTGATAGTTGGTTGTCTTTAGTTCTTATTTATTTAATTCTGATTTTAATTATTTTAGATTTTTTTCATAGAATCCCCCCCCTTTCGGAGTCTAGTTCTAGTTATTGTCATTGTCTCGTGGGTTCGATGTCCGGACTTCCATTAGGTTGTTCTCCAATCGATAGGTATACTTGCATGTCATTGTGGTCTAGTTTTAGAGTTTTCTAGAGTTTAACTCGAGTGTCTATGTTAGTTTTTGTTTAGTTTTTAGTAGACCATATCTAACACATCAGAAAGTTATCTAATTGAAGGCCAGTGTGTTATCTATTGGTGGTAGGTTGCTGTTGATTTCTTCAGTTTTGGGATCCTTATGTATTTACTTCTTTTTGTTATTCCTTTTACCAGTTCATCTTAGAAATACGCTTGAGGCTTTAACATCTAATTTCTCTTAGGGAGGTGTGAAAACTTATAGGAAAATGCTATGGGTTAAATGGGATTTAGTCATGACTTCAAAAAAAAGGAGGTTTGGGAATTGGTAGTTTGGAAGGTTTTAACCGTGCTTTGAATTATAAATGGAGATATGTAAAGTGTCAAAATCATCTTTGGGTTAGGATTATAAAAGCTATTCATGGGGTGAAAGCGGGTATTATTGATGTTCTTAACATTAAAAGGAAATGAAGTTTGGAATAGAATTGTTAAGTCATGTGTTAGTCTTAACGATAATGGGGTCATTTCTGGTAGCTCAATGACAAGGAAAGTGGGTAATGGTGGTAACACTTGTTTTTGGTTGGGCTCTACCACTCTTAAATAAATATCCTAGATTGTTTAGACGTGAAACTCAAAAGGATGTGTTTATTATTAATCGGTGGGAAATACCGACCCTAGTTGGCAGTGGCGTTGTTTGCCGGGGAGGGGGGGGGGGGTTGAGTTTTCCCATCCGTTAGAGTTTTCAAACAGGTTAGTTGCTTATGATTGGAAGGAGTTTAGGGATAAGTGGTGTTGGGTCCTGGAAAATGAGGATTATTTTTACGTTAAAACGGTTCAGAGTCATATTGATTGCATCCTTCTCTCAGATGGAAGTTCTCCATTGTCTTGGAACCGGTTCATTCCTAGAAAGGTAAATATTTTGGTGTGGCGAGTCCTAATAGATCGTTTGCCTTCTCGTGTTAATTTATGCAACAAAGGTATTGATTTACCATCCACTCTTTGTCCTATTTGTTCGAACCAACTTGAAACAGTGGAACATATTATGACCAGTTGTGAATAGAGTTTGGATTC
The DNA here is from genome assembly GCA_023525975.1 of Smallanthus sonchifolius. NCBI lineage: Eukaryota > Viridiplantae > Streptophyta > Magnoliopsida > Asterales > Asteraceae > Smallanthus > Smallanthus sonchifolius. Next base: position 73,925,292 of record CM042027.1, on the reverse strand, counting down.
TTGTTCAAAGGTGGGTAGATGTTTCTTTCCCTAGAGCGAGAAATCCATCGTCGATGATAGAGTGGTTAGATGATGTTTCTATTTCAAACAAAAATAAACTTCTAATGGACGGGTCGTAAAACTCCAACTACTCTAGTGGAAACAATTTAAGGGATTATAATACAAGAAAACTCTTCCAATGAATGCATTATTATTAGAAACTTGGTTGGCTAGAAGGCCTCTATACCTCTTGTAGTTTCGTTGATGCACATGCTCTAATAAGTCCTTTAAAAAAACATGCTCTAATAAGTGTTTTTTTTATAAAAAAACTAGATTTTCTATCTAAAATACTTGTTAATAAAAGAAAAGAAAATGTAGGGATAACAATAACTTTTATTACTAAAAGGCATGCAAGTAATTCTCAAACTAATCGTAGGAGATTTTGTTTTCTAAGATGATGGAGGCTTTCATAAAGCATATGGTCCTTATGTCTCCTCTTCCCCATCCCCTTGTCTCGTCCATCACAAAAATATCTTCACTCAGTTATCCTTTTATCTCGTTCCATCACCAAAAATATCTTCACTCAACTATAGGTCCTTCGCATGTCATTTAAGAGGGTTGCCTCTCATTTTGGTGTCATATTTATTTAAACTTACTAGGGGGATAACTGTGCGATACACTGGTGAACACATCACATTAACACAAACACTGTTAATGTATTTGAAATATGAAATTAAAAAAAATATTAGGATTAGTGGCCCAGTGGTAGAAGAAAACCTCTTGAACACCAAGATTTAAGAAAGTCATGGATTTAAATCTCACTTCCATAGGATTAAAAAAGAAATTTGCCTTAAAAAAGTTAAACATAAAATTGGTTGTTTACATAACTAGATTTTTAGTTACTTTTTTTATATTTAATCACATAATTTATAAAAACACAAATCCTTTAAACTCTTCAAATATAATATAAAAAGACAATTTTGTCCTTCTCAAAATCTATATCTATCTTATAGTATATAATAAAAAAAAGGTTTTTTCATGTCATGTGTCGTCTCCATATTCATTCTTACCATTTTTTCCCGTCTCTCTATCTTATTAAATACATCTTTATTTTTTAATAATAATATATTTTAATTTTAATGAAAATACTAATCATAATAATAAAACACATTTATTTTAAATTATCTCTTATTACAAGAAACCGTGAAAATCTAATTATGCAAATTTTATTTTCATTCAAATAGTAAACGAAAGTCAAATTACATTAAATAGTAATTAACATATTTTTGAAACTCATTTATATATTAATTTTTACATATTTTGAATTTTGTTTATATGTAATACATTTTTACCTCTGTATAATATATACATAAAAATTTAAGAATTTTATGTATTAATATTTTTCACCCCTTGTGTAGTACACGGGTTTTAAGCTAGTTATTATAATATAGTATAGATAACTCTCTTCTAATAAAAAATTAAATGGTTTTGCCAGTTCGCATTACCATATTTCATCTCACAAGTCCCCCCTCTCAAACCACATTTATATTTTCTATTTAATACTTCCATATTTAGCCTCTTTTTTTGGAAAATTACATAAATAAATATTTATCAAATCAATTCATCATTATTACCACTTGTTCACATTAAAAAATGATTTTTTAAAAATTTATTATCAAAAAACAAGATTTTTTAATTTTACGTATAAAATTTGAAAGTACTACGTTTTTATTTTAAATAAATATGTGTTAGAATAAAGTTTACTAATATTGAATTAGTAATTCTTTAATTAACTTTGATATTTATAAATAAATTTTTATTTTGATTTATAAATTTAAATACTTAGTTTTTAATAAAATTAAGAAACTTGTAAATATTTATTTTTAAAAGTGTATTATATTTTAAATTTATTTTTTTTAAATGACGAGATATTTTTTTTCATAAAATATGTTTACAACTTTCAATTTTAATTTATTAGTTTTAATTTTTTTCATATTTAATTTTGGAATTTTAAATTTAATAGTATCGAAATATTAAGGAGTGAAATTTTTAAAATTTGGAGTTTTAAATTTTGAATTTAAAAGACGATATATTGTTAAAATTTAAATTTTATTTGTATCTTTTTATTATTATTTTAATGAGAGATTTAGTATTAAAAGTTTAGCAAGATTTTCTGCATACAAGTACAAATGGTATTCGTCAATCAGAGCATCTTGATGATGATTTTGATGAAAGTTTATAATCTCCTTATTTTTTAAATGGACTTACATTATTAGGTTTGTCAAACCATAAATTAGTTTTAAATGTTGGTGTTACAGTTATGCTATTAAGAAATATTGATGAAAAAATGGTTTAAGTAATATAACAAGTCTTCAGGCCAAATCACTAGGTAATCGTGTTATAGAAGCGAAGATTATATTTGGAAGCAACATTGGTCATCACAATTTTATCTCTATAATTGGGTTAACATATTTAGACAAAATAATTTCACTAAAACTTCAAAGAAGAAAATATACAATTGTTGTATCTTTTGCAATGATTATGAATAAAAGTTTAGGGCAATCACTTTCAAATGTTGGTTTGTATTGAAATATCAAGTGTTTATTTATGATCAGCTGTATGTTGCATTATCAAGAGTTAAAAGTAGAGATGGAATCAAGCTATTAATCTTTGGTAAACATTGAAAAATTACAAATACCACGTCAAATGTTGCATACACTGAAATATTTTCAAATTTGTAAATAATCAACTGTATGTTGCATTATCAAGAGTTAAAAGTAGAGATGGACTCAAGCTATTAATCTTTAGTAAACATTAAAAAATGACAAATATCACGTCAAATGTTGCATATAATGAAGCATTTTCATATTTGTAAATAATCATTGTAAGGTTTCATTTGACATGTAATTTAATGTATTGTAAAAAGTGCACAACTTATGAAATGTATTTTCATGTATTTTTTGATGTTTTGATCACTCTCATCAATATAATCTTAACACGTAACAAAATGAAAAAAGTTACAAATACAATATCAAATTTGTATAAAAAGATTTGTTATGATATTTATCAATAGAATATTAACGTTTCACCCCATGTATTTAAATAATGATATAATATGTTACGGCATAAATTTTGAATACATGCAAGACATAAAAAAAATAAGTGATCATATTCAAGCTTCAATTTAATCGGATAATCACATAATCCAACCCGACAAAGAAATAATGAAATGGCAATAATGCACCTAGGGTTAAAACTTTAAAGTCATAAAACTCATTTATTATTATACTAGCTTTAACCCCATGTATTACATGGGGTGACACGTTAACATTATATTGATAACTATCTTAACACCTCTTTTAATACAAATTTGATATTATATTAATAACTTTTTCATTTTGTTAAATATTAAGATTATATGGATGATAGTAATTAAAACATAAAAAAAAATAATGAAAATACATTTTATAAGTGGTGTATTCTTACAATACATTAAATTACATGTCATATGAAACCTTACAATTATGATTTACAAATTTGAAAATACTTCATTGTATACAATATTTGACGTGATATTGGTAACTTTTCAATGTTTAACATCACTAAATGCAACTAAGAATAGATATCTTTTCCTCAATGACTGAAACCACAAAATAGCCAAACTGTTTGAAAAATAGGGCAAAAACGGTGCGAACCTGATTGAAGACAGTAGTGAGTCAAATAAATCGAAGATGATCAAATTGGTCAACGATTTCCTTGCATACGTTGTTTCTCCATTTTTATTAGTTTCTTGAACTCTATCAGCCTTTTTGTATAAACTTTAACCTTGATGTTGTAACATATTTACAAATGATTAAGTTGTAATTAAATTTACGTATCAAACTTAAGTTACTTTTTTAAAAATCTCGTATTTTATAGGAAAAATCTCGCTAAACCTTTAATATTTAATCTCTCATTGAAAATAAAATAAAATTTAAATTTCAATAATATATCCTCTTTTAAATTCCAAAAATTAAAAATCGCACTCCTTAATATATCGACACAATTTAAATTTAAAAAAATTAAAACTAATAAATTAGAATTGAAGCCAGACGTATTTTTTTGGAAAAAAAAATCTCGTCATTTAAAAAAAATTAAGTTTAAAATATAATACACTTTTAAAATTAAATATGTATAAGTTTCTTAATTTTAATTAAAAACTAACTATTAAAATTTTAAAATCAAAGTAAATTTTTTTATAAATATTAAACTAATTAAAAAAACTACTAATTAAATATTAGTAAACTTTATTTTAACACATATCTATTCAAATACAAAAGTAGTCATTTTCAAATCTCCTATTTTTTAATTCTTGATTTTTTTAAATATTCACTTTTGATGATAATTTAAAAATAAATTTGAGTCAATGGTAATAATGATAAATTAATTTGGTAAAATGTTTATTTATGTAATTTTCCAAAAAAGTTAAGCAAAATATGAAAAGATTGAATAGTGGATTTAAATATGGTTTTGAGGGGAAAAAAGTTGTGAGGATGAATATGGTTATGACAAGTGACAAAATATTTATTTTTTTATTAGAATAGGGATTTGATATTCAAATATAATTTCTATTCAATAAATATTTACGTTATATCTTGAAGAAATAGATTAAAAGAATATCTTGAAGAAATAGATTTAAAAACACATACAATATAATATTGAAACGTTATATTATGTAAAATAGATATATGAAATGGTAAAATAGATGATTTAAAATTAAAGATTTCCTATTTTTAAGTGATTTATAATTGGAAATGGCAATCAAAGAAAAGTTGTAAGATTATAAAGTTTGGAATGTAGCTTTTTCATATTTTTGAAACATGTGTATTTATTATAATTCAAGTTATTTTTGAGAATTAAAAACATATATTATGAATGGATGATAATCAAAGAAAGTATTTCCGAACATAGCTTTTTCGTATTTTTTAATATTACTTTGAAATTTATTTAAGAAAGGTTGACTGAGTTGAGGTCAATAACTTAATAAATAAATAATGACATTTAATTACCTATTTATTAACAATAATAATAAGCATATATTATCATAATGAGAATTTGTGAAAATGTTTAATAAATAAATAAAATAAGGTTGACTGAGTTGAGGTCAATAACTTAATAAATAAATAATGACATTTAATTACCTATTTATTAACAATAATAATAAGCATATATTATCATAATGAGAATTTGTGAAAATGTTTTTGGCGGAAAAAAATGGGATATTACCTTGAAATTTATTTAAAAAAGGTTGACTAAGTTAAGGTCAATAACTTAAGAATAAATATTGACATTTAATTACCTATTTATTAACAATAATAATAAGCATATATAATCATAATGAGAATTTGTGAAAAATGTTTTTGACGGGAAAAGATGGCTGAGAATCAACCACATGATGACAAGTGACAATGTCATTTAACTTTTTATTAGAATAAGGATATGATTACATTCAACGATGAAATCCTTCAAAATACATCTATAAGTGATTAATAAGAGTAAATTATCAGTCGTTCAAAAAACAGATTGCAACTGATCAAAACTATATCTTAAAAGTTAAAATAGCACAAGTTGTAGCTAATGTTATATCATAATTTAATTGTTATATATGACAATTTGAGAAGTCAAACTACGATAATGGTCATCCTAATTAGGGACAGCAAGAAATGAGTTTAGAACCGAATACTAATAAGAGAAAACATACATGGCCCGTGATTACTCGCTTAAGCAATGAATTATACGGGTTACGAGTTTCATAAAAATCAATAAACTGGTACGGGTCAGGTACATTTTCCTGTAAAATAATATTAAAGTGAGATTGAATCAAAATTAGGGGTGAGCAAGAAACGGTTTTAGAATCAAATACTCGTAAGAGAAATCGTACCCAACCCGTGATTACCCGTTTAAGCAATGAAGGGCATGGGTTAAGCGTTTCATAAAAATCAACAAACGGCTACGAGTACGAGTTGGGTAAACCCGTATGGGCCGGGTAATATCCGTTTGCTCACTCCTACGATTAATTTTTCTTTGAACGACAAATCTACCATACTTCTACTCCTAAATTATACTAAATAGTTCACCTTGTGCCTAGGTTTGAACCTATGACCTCCATCCATAAAGCAAGAGCCTCTACTAAGTGGGCTAGTCCCACATTAGAATGATAGCCCCAAGACTTCCTATAGCGGAGGTCTTGGTTTCGAGTCTCACTTAGAGCAATTATTTGAGTTGAGACAGGAGGTTTTCCCAGTTGTGATTTTCCTCCTAAGTCGAGAGTTCGATCGAGATTGGTAGGACAGTTGTGCCCTATTTAGATAACATTCATCTCCCAAACAAATCATGCTATCTGCTTAAAAAAAAATTAGGGTCATGAACCCTCCAAAGGCACAACCCTCCCACACACACTTTCGTCGATACATATATTCTAATAAATGTCTTTTTTTTTATTAAATATTAAATATACTAAAAATACATATTCAGGGTATAATAAAAAGAGTTATGGGTCAATCGTTTTTATTACATTTTTTTAGTGGTTACCAAATGAAAATAAGTTATTCAAATCAAGCATAGGATATATTGTTTTTCATATATATTTTTCTAAAACACTTTAAATATTTAATATATAAAATTACATTTTGAAAACAGATTAAAGATGGAATCCCTCGTTTGACCCTCATATGAGAATTCAACGATGAAATTACAAAAAAAACATAAAAAAAACTCATGATATCCATATACAAATATGATATGAATAAAGAATTATTTTATAATCAAATAATGATGCATTCATCTATCCCAAGCACATATGGTCCATCATTCAAATCTAACTACAAAAAAAGAAAAAAATAAATAAATGGCATTGTCCCAAAAGGGCATCAAGGTAATTTCACCAAAGAGTGTTACTATTTAGCCTCATTGTCTATAATTCTATATAAATCCATTGGATGCTAATTCCCCATTCACACACCTCCCAAAAAGATTCAAGAATTTTAGGGTTTGAGAAGATGGTTTCAAAGTTTGAGCAAACAAAGTCAAGTCAACAACAAAAAGGTCAAAATCATCACCACCACCGTAACCGGAAATCAGTCATCCCAAAAGAGATGATCATGCAATATAACAAAGGAAACACCACCAAGTTCAAGAGAAGCTCCTCCCATCTTGATGAAGATGGTGTTTCTTCCGCCATGCTTTTGCTAGCATGCATTGCATGTAGCCCATAAGTATAATAAGTTCTTATTATTTATTTATGTTTTTGTTATTATAATTAGATTATTTCTCATATTATTTTTTATAATGTTATGTTCTAGAGGGTAAACACGTCACTTGTTTACCACTTTACCCTACAAGTCAATAACTATGGTATAAACTTTATGTCAATTAGAAAATGCACTTCATAAATGGTAATTAGTTTGGGAATTTGCAAAGTTTATAATACTTGCCAACTATTTTCATTTCTCTCATCTCTGAATTTGAAAAATGTTTAACAATTTTAGTAACCTGTCGCTCACGACTCGTTAAAAGCTCGAATAGGTAGCTTACTCGTTCGCACTTACTTATTTCCAAGGCTGCCTTGCCTTGTCATTTTCTTTCCTTATATTGGTACACTCTTACTATGTTATGTTATTTGAGACTTTTATAATTTAAGATTGTTGTTAACTTATTATTTGATACTTATATACACAATCATTAAAATTAAAAAAGAAAAAAAATCAAGTCAACTCACCTGGTTACGAGTTTACTCGAGTTGAATACTCACTTTTGTAATAGTTTGATTTTTTATTGTTGAGAGTCAAGACATAAGCTTTGAAAACGCTTATCCAAACACATTGGTTATATAAACGTCTTGAATTTTGCATGTTCAATTCTTAATTTCTTATTGCCTAATAAATCCACAAATATAAAACACATTAACAAATATATAGTGATTTGAGCTTGAATACAAATTATATTGATTCTCGAAATACAAAGACGGTTCTATTAGAAAATAATCGTTATTTGTATTGGAATGTATTTCGGATTAAGTATCGAGTTAACGGGCTCATTAGGTTTATTAGAGTTTCATTGTAATATTTATAAATTGTAAGGTAATTTATTCAGTCTTTTATAGTCTTATATGGTATCAGAGTCAGTCTAGGCTCTCTGCCATCACCGTCGCGCCATATACAAACAACAAACCCTAACCGTCGCAACCCGGTTCAAAACCTAGATAGGGCGGCGTGCCGCCACCGCCGCCGCCCTATCCTAGTCATTTTCTCTGTTTAGTTTCTTCTTCTATTTTCCTGTTTACCGTTTGAATAAAACTTCGTTTTCGATTCAAGATTCAGGCGACTGCTCTCAATGAAATCCTTTTTCGATTCAAGATTCAAGAAGCTTCTTACGTCTCAACGTCGCCGCCATAGCAACCACCTCCCTCCTATTAGCCGACCACCGAAAGTCGCCACTAAACCAACGATTCACACGCGATTTCTTTCCGAAATACACTTTATTGGCTGTTTACCGGTGAGTGAGGGCGCACCCCTGCTTTATTGGCTGCCCTTTTTTTCAGGGTGTGTCGGAATTCAATTACGCACAATCCCCATCTAGTTGGTTTTTCGTAACGATGAAGTATTTTTTGCTGGACTTGTTCCTAAACACGCCGACTACCGAAAGAGATTAGAGAAAATTTCTTTGATCCCACTTCTCTGTCAAGCCGCTCCTTGTCTTGGTGCCCCAACTGCTCATTGGACCAGAATCCTCTATCGCACCGCCTGCAGGACTAGGTTTGTTATCACATCGCTACCCCGTCGCCGCCCTGCCGCATTGCACGTCCCTTGCAAGATTACGGGATCACTGGCATTGAATACTATGAATGGAAAAATCAAGCACACGGTGTATTTGTTGGCAGAAGTTTGGACTTTCGAGACATGGACTGAGAACAATGCCAATTTCTCTTATTAATAATATTATTATTATTATTGTTTTTTTATGTTTTTTTTTATTTTCTAGTCTGAGCTTCCGGTTTCTTTCTGCTCAGACTGCAAGGTATTGGAAGCCTGCGGGGTATTGGAATGTACATCATATTAGTACTGTTTCTAATCGGCTCAATACTATTGAGCCTATGGGCTCATTAAGTTTATTAGGGTTTCCTTATAATGTCTATAAATTGTAAGATAACCTATTCAGTAATGAAATTCAGTCTTTCATAATCTTACAATTTGATGATAACTATAGCATAATGTTATTTTATTGATAGCCAAAGCTTTTTGAATGACATAAATTGAAGTTAGACGAGTACCAAGTCGGGGTCAGTTTTTATAGTCTCAAACTTAAGGTAGTGTCTGATATGCATGAATATATGATGGAATGGAATGAGTCATTGCGCTGGAATGAAAAAAAAGAACATATTTATTAATCATATAGGAATGAAATGGACCATTACATAAGGAATGCAATTCTTTCCCTTCTAATGATTTTCTCACTTGGGGGAGTGGTGTTTTCTTTTCATTCTTTTAAAGAATGGCATGATTTTATTTAAATAATGACACGAACAATGGCCCAACCCACGCTCAGACCCATGCCCCGTCCCATGCCCCGACCCATGATCCGAACCATGATCGGACCCATGACCCGAACCATGCTAGGACCTGTGCCCCGATCCATGACCCATCCCATCCCATGCCCTGACCCATGACCCGAACCATGCTTGGACCCAAGACCCATCCCATGCCCTGACCCATGGACTGAACTATGACCCGACTCATGACCCAATCCATGCCCTGACCCATGACAAGAACCATGACATGTCCCTTGACCCGAACCATGGTCCAACCCATGACCCGACCTGTAATATAAATTTACCTGTTAAAAATATTTTATATTTCATAAATATTTTCTTGTCTACCAATGAACATGAAGTAAAGGCTCATTTCATTCCTATATGATATCCAAACAGGACAATAGAATGGTAATGATCCATTTTTCCCTTGTCCGTTCCAATTACTCGTTCATTTCATTACCTCATAACAAACAGACCATAAATTCTTTTATAAACAAATAAAGACACTCGTTAGAAGAAAGACTTAGGGGCTGCTTGGTAGCCTCTTAATGATTCCATTAAGATGTTACCTCTGAATCGTTCAGAGGTAAGGGTGTTTGTTTCGCAGACAACCCACCTCTTAATGGTTTATTTTACATTTTAATGGTTTAGCTGAAAAACTATGTTGAACCATTCAGACATCTTAATGATTCAGCACTTAATGGTTCAGCACTTGTCAAATAGCCCCTTAAAAAAGTATCATATGAATCATCGTTGGATAGATTTTTTTTAAACATGTATAATTGTTTTAAGCCGGATAGGTTGTAGTTCCGAACCTAAATACCGAGTCCAAAGAAGTTATAGAATTAGGTTTGATTTTACAACATGTCGGACTCATGCAAACTTTCATTTATTATTTTTGTCATCTCATGACTAATGAATATTAAGGTATTAGTAATTGGTTTAATTATTTTTGTCATCTCATGACTAATGAATATTAAGGTATTAGTAATTGGTTTAATGTAGGGTTATACGTACCCCTCATTTACTGATTATACCCTACCTTGTAAAATCATTTTAATTATTGTCTATTTCTCCCTTGAAAAAATCAGTATTTTAAAGAAGATATTTTTTATGTTTTAAAACACTTTGTAAAATGTGTTCCAATAAAAAGTAAAACATTTTTATTAAAAAATAAAATAAATATTTTTAAAAAAATTAAAAAAAAACTTTCTGTAAAAAATATAAAAAAACATTTTTTTTAAATAAGAAAAAACCCCTTTTTAAAAAAGTAAAAAAAAAACATTTTCTTAAAAACAAATTCAAAAATGTTTTTAAAAATGGTTTTTTTATTCAACTAAAGAAGAAAGTAAAAAAACAATAAAATTATATGTAAAACTAAAAGGGTGAGAGTGTATTAATTGAAAAGTTTAAGAGAGAGGGTACGAAAAATAAAAATGATGAAAATAAGGATACATATAGCAGGACCTTTAATGTATATGAACCCAAGACATTGATTATTTAAATATGAAGCAAGAACCGCAAAATTATATTTTTTTTATAAACTACTTGAAATGCTCGTATGCAATGAATAAACTTGAAAACAAGAAACTTGTTCCTAAAATCATAAGAAGCAAATACCATTATGAAAGATCCGCCCAGTAAGGCTCGCTAAAAGCTTGAATCGATCCAAACTTAAACGAGCTCGAGCTTATATTGAGGTTCATTTAATAAACAACAGCTTGAGCACAAACTTCCTGTATCAAGCCTGTCTAAATTTGCAAGTCTAAACAAGCATGTTATTTATACAATTTTATATTTAATATATTAAATGTATAGTTACATAATACTTATTATTACATATAAAATTATGATAAAAATAAATACATAATATATTACGTTATATATAAAAACTATAATTATAAATTTATATAAAATAATCATAAGTATATAAAAATAAAATAACTAATAAATAATACTGCAATTACATATATCCCCCTAAAAACTTCATTAATTACATATATACTCGGCTCGAAATTTTATTTATGTAAACCCCCTTCATTAATTACATATATACCCAATTGGATGATAAAATCGACCAGAAGCGACGATAGCTGTTGGAATCGATCGGAAGCGAGAATCATAAGGTTAAGGTTAAGATCGATGGAATAATAATAGTCATATTTTTTGTAAGATTAAAAAGGTAATTTTATAAAAGAGGGGGATATATATGTAATTTAAATTTTGGGTTAGACATATATGTAATTAAGGTTGAAAATAAGGGGATATATGTAATTCTACCTAAATAATAAATAAGTTTAGCTTAAGCTGAGTTCGAGCTTTGGAAATAACTCTAAATGAACCAAACTTTACCTTGAGGTTTTTTAGTTTAAATGAGTCAAGCTCTTCGAACCGTTTACCGCTAGCAAAGAAAATGGGCCACATGATGAACTCATAACTCACGTTCCGTTGTATTTGGGAGGATGTCGAAACATATATAAAAGACAGTTAGATAACGGTACGGGTATGTTTGAGTCGGTGTCGGTCACATTCTTCACGATTGTTAGTCAATTTATAGAAAAAAAATATAAGGAAAAAAAGTTGCAGGCCGCAGAATCTATCTAGTGAGAAAAAATCATATTATGTATACCACAGAGGGTAAACACGAAATTTTAGAAACCTGAGGGGTGAAAGTGTTTTTTTACAATGTTGAGGGGAGTGGGTGGGTTTTGACACACTAAAAGATTGAGAGATAGATTTAGTAGACACTACAAAGTTATGGGCTAGATGAAATGCTAAGGGGTATATTTGGTAAATACTACAAGGTTTGGGGTTAGTTTGGTCGGTGGCATATGCCACCAACATTAGTAAATGTGTTTCTATGGAATAAGGCAACCTATTTTTTATAATTATACAAGTTATGATTACACAACCTATGTTTATTTGTAACTTATTTTATAATTACGTAAGATGATAATTACCCATGTTATATACACAACACATTGATTTTTTTTCTTTTAAAGTCATTTTTTATAATAAAAGTATAGCAAAAATATAATCAAATTAAAGATAATAAATTGATTGATTTTATGAGTGTACTTTTTTTTTTAAATAATGTCCTATAAAAAGTTATTATCATTTAAAAAATATTAGGGAACTTGAAAAAATGTCAACAATGGTAGGTTATTTCAATTTATCCTTCCATGCAAGTTTCATGCTTAAAACAATTGATGATGTAGAATAATTTTATCTCAACTCTTAATTATCTTGATCAGTGGTCCAGATTCCTTCATAGCCTTTGTACGCTTTTACACCTTTGTATAATAACATTTCTCTCTCTCTCTCTCTCTCTATATATATATATATACTAGGTTAGAAACCTGTATTTTACATGAGTTGAATAAAGTAATATTAAATAGTTAGTAATGAAGATTTAAGAATTATAAAGGAAATACTAAACAGTAATGGAGATTTAAAAACTAATAAAGAAAATATTAAATAATTAGTAATCTTGGGCTCATAGAATTGTAAAATGTGGCGTAAGCAGTTACTTATTTATTAGGAGTGTGTGTGTGTATATGTATATATAGGGGGAAATCTTTTCATAACTCATAAATACTTGAGAACCGTGAGAACTTGCATAAAAAAACAACCAAAACCATTATTTTTTTACCAACTTTATTATTAAAATACAACATAAAAATGATTTATTTCTACAATTAATTCACCTCTGCTCTCTAAATTATTCTTAAAAAAGTTTATACATACGTGTAAATGGTAAAAACTTACACATGTGTAAATAGTAAACATATACATGTGTACATTTATTTAATATAAGAATACATGTAACTTTACATATATAAATACATTTTTTGTATTGCTTTAAGTTGTTGATGTTATTCAAAAGTGTTGAATTTAATTTAAAAACATTATGATCATCATGTTATTTTCTTTTCTTTGTGTTATTGTAGGATGCAGATGTGGTTTAAGCACGTTTTATGATTATTTTATATGTTAGATTTATTAGTTACTTCAAACATATCCAACTACTTCTTTTGTGATTCGTTTGAGATTGACTATGTAAACTTATTTATTTTTTGTTTGTGTTAACTTTTTGATTAAGTTTTTATTTAATCAAGTTGAAAACCTCGTACGTACGAGTGTAAAATTAGTTTAAACAATTGGTTCCTTTTGATTATCATATTTTTTTTATTCATTTGGTAGCTAAAAGACTTTTTAAGGGGTTATGGTTCCTGATCTATACATGAGTGTGCAAACGGGTCTCACCCGTACTGTACGGGTATACTTGACCCGTAGCCGTACCTGTTTGAGGGAAAATTTGACACCCACAAACCGTATAGTAAGGGAGGGGTCGTTTGCGGGTAAGTGGGTAAAACGAGTACGGGTTCACAGGTAATAAATAAAGAACCGTATATCAGCCCAAAAATAATGATCATAGACTTCCATTTGTGGTGTTGTATTCCTTAATTATCAATTAGACATTAATCTCATATTTTCCGATTTTCGTTTTCTAAGTCAACAAGTCTTCAACCACACAATCTGTAATTGATTACATTTGAGATGGTTTGTTACTTGAAAACAAGTGGTTTTCATCATAGTTTTTTTTTAATTTAGTTTTTTATTGATGCTAATATTTGAAATAGTCGCATTAGGATGATTCTTTTGTTTCAAATGATTCTTGTAATTTTATGTTTTTTTATGGGATTGTTTGCTTAATGATTTTATGGTTGGATAATAAATTCAGCTGAACATATATGTTCTATTTTAGTTTTTTTCTAACTGTTGTAAGATAATTCGTGTTTACTATAAAAGAATATAAAATTTAAGTGATTTTGTATTGACTAATTATGTTCTATAAGAAAATGAATCACTAAATATGCTCAGGCGATTAAGTGCTAATATGCTAAAAGCTTTTTAGTGTGTCAAATGGTCCAGATATAGTTAAGAATGTTTATGGAACATCAATGGTTGTTCCTATAGCTTAATATAAAATGGTTGTTCCTATAGCTTAATATAAAATGGTTGTTCCTATGGCTCAAATTGAAATGATTTTTTTATCTCACGGGTAGATGGTTCTATAGCTACCGCCGGGTCAATACATGTGCCCGTAACCATTTGTTGATTAATATGATACTCGTAACCTTACCTTTTATAACTTAAACGAGTAATCAAATGTCGGGTAAAACTTTTATTATGAGGTATTCGGTTCTAAACTCGTTTCTTGCTCACCCGTGCTGATTTAATCAAGTAATGAGCACATGCTAATTAGGATTGTATGAGTTTTAGTTATTTTTAAAATTGAAATATGGGTTTGCGTTTACGTACGTTTTTTATTGTTTTTTTTTCTTGCATTACTTTCTCCTCTCATCATTCATCAATGTACGATATAGACATGTTTTTTAAATTCTTACTTTTTTATTTGTTTTCTTCTTCACAATTTATAAAATATGGGATGAGAGTTTATATTTATTAAAAGAAAAGATTAAATATTTTTATTATGAAAAATGCCTAAAATTAAAATTTCGCTTTAGACTCGGTTGACACCCTTAGTCAACCCAAATCATTTTGACCAAAATCACACGTATGACAACTGACAATGGCTCATTTGTTTAATTTGTTTTTACTATATTTACAGACTCTATCAATACTCTGACGTCAAGTAGACCCGGTTAGGACAACATATTGACCGAAGTTGGACGAGGCTCTCCTATGTGACGAGGATACGTCACAACATTCAATGTTCGCCTTTCAAAAAAAATAAATTAAACGAACCGACACGAACTAGAAATCCATAAACGAACAACAAACTTTGTTTGTTTCAGTGATCGTACATTAGTTGTCAAAATTAAAAAGAACGAACACAATAAGTCCCGTTCGTGTTATGGTTCATTTGCAGGCCTATTTCGGCCTATTTCTTTAGGTTAGTATTTATGTCAGCCAAATTTAATATCATGAATCATTAGTGGCTCCCTAAAGTAAGTTTTTGATAGAAATTATATCAGAATAGCCGTGATGTTAATGAGTTTGAAAAAAAAATTGAGCTTAAGAACAGTAAAAACAAATGCCAGTGATTGTTACAGATTCAGTAAGTCTGGAATCTGCACTCTGGGCTGCCAAACTTAAAGATCAATAACACGAGAAAGCTTTTGAATGCGGTTCAACAAGAAGTCGCCTTGCTTAATAGTTGCCTGATAGAGAGCGTTTTTAGCATCTGGACGATTAGTTTCTAAAACCCCTGCCACTTTATCGATCTTGCAATGAAGTTTACCAGCTGCAATGAAACGCGACAGCTCCCTGATCACAACAAAAGATACGTGATTTGAACACATCTTGCAGTAAATGTCCTTTAACGTTTTAAAACACAATAACTTTAAACTATAACATGTTGATGGCTCATATCAAAGGTATTTTTGTATTTTCAGAAAACTTAAAGGGCATTTTCGTCATCTGCCATGTTTCTAGCTGGATTTGACATAAACGCAACTCAGATGCATATTTGGGTGGCTAAGTAGTTTGAATATATGGGTGACCTGTGACCTTACTTTGAGGCCTCCACATACATTATCCCTAAAAGGAAAGATAAAATTTTCCAAAACGCTATGTGAATTGCAGGTTAAAATGTGTAACTTTCTAATGCGAGTCCAAACAGGATGTGTATGGTCGAACCGAGTTTTGGCACTTTTGTCAGTTCTTTTTCTAGTTTTATAATTTTATAAATGATTAATATATTATATTAAAGCTAAATATATAAAATTAGCAATCTAACTTTTTCTAGTAAAGCAACCCTAAAGAGGTTTTGAGCATTTATGAACACTTGGTAATTTGCCTTCTGTTTTTGGGGTAAGGTATCACAGCACCAATGGACCCGCCTTTAAGTAAACATGCCAAAAGGCCCAAAACCGCCATCTCTGTCCCCGACTCCCAACAGTATAATTCATAAAGGAGACGAATCTTAAAAAACTAAATGTGTATACCATAGAGATTCAAGATCATGAACAGGCATGCATGATATGTGAGAACTCATGTTGCCAATTGCCATGACATGTTTTTCCATCAAAAAAGTCGAAATTTCCTACTTTTCAGTTTTTGAGGGTGTTTGGGATTTACTTCGAAAAGGAATATTTGATATCTAAAGATTCAAATAGTCAAATACAAAAGGAAGAATTGACTTACAGATCAATGAAATCAACAGTCACACCAAATGCCTTTGCCATTGCTTCAATGGTGACACTCTTGTAAGATTCCAAGAACTGGGAATAGACAACTGTCCTAATCTCCCTCATGTAATACCGAAAGTGTGGATACAAATAACGATCCAATTTAATATGCTCCATAATCCCAGCTGTAATAATAAAACATAGAATACTTTTAAAGAAGTCTTAATCAAATATCTTGGCCCCAATGAATCACAAAAAATTCCCAACTCAGTTAAATATATAGTGGTATAAGATTTGTAAAAATTAAATAAGTGCTTGAATGATGCAATTTACTTTTAAGAGCACAAAATAGGAGTTAATGCAAGGGATATATATTTACCAAAAGCGGAGAAAAACGACTTGTATCGACACTCATACAAAGAGTTGATGAACTCAGATAAGTGAGGAATTTTTCCTATGACAGTCAGGATCTCTGGTGCATCCACAACCTGCACAGGAATTAATATTTTAAATGTCACTGCTTCCGACCTTTTTACTTATGAACAAGTCCAATTGGGTTGGGTTTTATCTCCAGCTTGTAGAATAAAAAACTGTAGTTAAAATGGAACAAGTCATGCGGGTTAAAACTTTCCAAAGTTTATTTTTAAGGCATACACCTCGTAAATCGTTTTGTTTTAACTTATAGATCATTACCACGACAATATTATCAATCTTTTATATAAAATTAAACTTAACACAAAAGTGTGTGGGGTTCAATCGAAACCAACCCAATCCATACTACAAAATGACCCATTTCATCCCAATCAGCACATCTTGCCACCTCAAGTAACAGATATGAGAAATAGGGTGCAACTGGTGTCGAGTTCAGGTTGGCGGGTTTGAGTTAGTGGGTTTGTATAATAACACAACCCAAACACGACGTCTAAAAGTTGAACCCTAACCCAGACACGTGTAGCCAATGTAACCAGATTATCTAAACAGATCCAGAGTGTTGGCGAGTTAAATTTAATTTGGATCTGTTAGTCTCCTAAATTAAACATACCAAAATAAAGATTCATTCCATAAAACAAATAATACCAAATAAAATAAACTTGCCCTAAACTTTAGACCAAACAATCAACCCAAACAAACAAAATATCAAAATATACTAAACAACCCCTCCAAGTTTATAACCTTGGCAAGATTAGTCCAACATTAATGGGTTGTAAGGGTTGGCGGGCTAAATGAGTTGGTGGATTGAATTTATGATTTAAATCTTTTTATAAACCAAATCTAAATCGGGTTGGTGGGTTGGAAATGGGTAGGTAATGACAAGCCTAACCCCCCCCCCCCCCCATTTAACAGTTTAGCCATGTCGATCCGTTTGCAATCCGACCCGTTTAGCCCCAACCCTAGCCTTTCTACTTCATGTTGGATATATGTCAGATGTGCCACCCCTAATCAGAAGCCTCATGCACATAGAATGGTAGATATTGCAGCTAAAAATGATGTGAAAAAAGCAAGCTAGGCCCAACCCAAATAAAGAATAAAGCATACCTTTTGCTTAAGAGAAACTCGATCCAGTGATATAATGCTGGCAAGGACAGTGTAGAATATGAAGGTGTCATAGGGGAAAAGTTCATAAGTAGTGAAAGTTGATATGGAATCGAGGAATAAATCAGTGGCTTTCTTAAAGTTGCGAGTAGACATGCAGTACAAGCCTTCATACACTTTCAAACGGTTCTTCCTCTCCCAATCACCTCCTTCCTCAAACAAGCTGCATGGCAGATATAACTTATTAAGTTAACAAACTAGATTAAAAATAGACCGGACCCAAAAGCACCAATGTGGGCCGCCAGAACCTGTCCGGTTATAGATTTTTTTTAGAAAAGAACTGTTTCAGACCAGCCTGAGATTTTGAAGGGTCAGTCCTAAAATAAGCCTGCCTAGGACTGGACCTAAAAAGAGTGGGCCAGGCTTAATCCTTCTCTACTTGTAATAGTATAGTTTTTGCAACCATGTTTAAGGCAATCATTATTTAAAAAAAAAATCTTATAATTGAACAAAAGATGGTTGTAGTTCAACCTGACGCACCGTTTCAACCTGCACTTAAAAATTTACCGTTTCGCTCCAACAATTTTGAACCGTTACCCGACTCGTTCAACAGGCTCATATTTCCACCTCTAAAAGTAATTGTACTAAGAAAGATATTCAAGCTAGTGAAGTAGAATTTGAACTTACTTCTTTGCTTTATCGATGCTTCTAGAAATAAGATCAAAATCCATGTGGAAGAAACCCATTTGTAGTGCGTAAAACACCAAGTCCATCCTTTGGCCTACAGCAACTGTTTTACCTTCTGTCACCTTGAGTTGTTCTAGTGCCTTATCCTGAATGCATCCAAAAAGAAGCTTACACACTTAACATATTAACATTATATATCTAAACACACATACATATACATATACACACACACACACATGTAGACAAACGTGTGTGTAATATAAGAGATGGTTAGTATCCTTGTTGTCTACCTTGTCACCAATTCTAATGTAGAACAGGGATTTCGCTAAATGGGCTTCTCGGACTTCACTTTCTCCTAAATTTTCTTCGGCGTCAGCTATCCTAATGAAAATAAACAAATAGCAATTAATTATTATTATTACCGGAATAAGTCGCCCACTTCAATCAGATAATACATGAAAGAAGTTGAAAATACGTCTGCTTATTTTATATATAAACTCTAATGGTTTTCTTGTTATATTAACTTTCATACAATGTTGTTTAGCTTTGCCAAACTAAATATGCTATCTACTATGATTAGAGCTAATAGTTTATGGAAAAGCGTATTAGATTGTTACACAAATAATGGGTTCTATACACGTATATTGAGTTAGTGACATGGATCAAATTAATTTCAACTACAGATGCTACATGACAGGATAATCCTGAACCATGTTATGGTTACACATCACACTAAGTAATTAGGTCTATGTGAAAGACAAAATGCCAATGCTTCAATGTCAATCCATGCTTAATTACCAGTCAACTTGAAAAGGATATCACTTCACGCTAAAAACCAACCGTAAAAATGGGGCCTTTCAAGTCTAAACATTTGAGTCAAATGATCCATACATATGCAAAGATAGAAGAATATGACAATTGACAAGAAGCAAATTGAGCAAACTATAAACCTATGTTGACTGATTTGTTCCTAGTACCAGCTGAAACTATATCCGCCTCGAAAAGTACACAATGCAAAAGTCACCAAAGCTTTTACAACTTCGAAAGGCAGAAACACATCCAAACCCCCTTAATAAAGATTGTCCGAACTCAAAACATGTTCAACCAAACAAATATCAACACTTCCCACACGTGTATGCCAAA
Organism: Smallanthus sonchifolius; assembly: GCA_023525975.1. Lineage (NCBI taxonomy): Eukaryota > Viridiplantae > Streptophyta > Magnoliopsida > Asterales > Asteraceae > Smallanthus > Smallanthus sonchifolius. Next base: position 73,905,225 of record CM042027.1, on the reverse strand, counting down.
CAAGATTTCATGCTTCTGTCAAAAGACATTCCACTGAACTAAAGTGGGTCCAATTATATCTTTTCACTCAGTAGTTCAACTTAATTGGTTAGTGTATCACTAATTACAGTATTACACGATACACATAGAGTGTGGTTCATGATTTTAGTTGGGTATTAGTTTCCCCATCATTCTCCTAGTCTTTATATTAAAGCACAAGGTTAAAAATATGAGTTTGCTACTTTGCTTATATTTAAAGGCTTCATTACTAAAATTTCTCTCCACTTGCATACAAAACAAGATCCTCAATTATTAACCAACATAAACCAACGAACAATCACATTTCATCAACTAAAGCCTCTTATATGTACAATAGAGATTCATAGTATGAGCAAACTCAACAATAGCTTATAGCCAGTCAGCAGAATTATGGGAGCTCCTTACAGACTGTTCTTAGCTATCAAAAATTGTGACTAATTCATACACCAAAATGCACTGTCAGACTTTACCAATTTTGTGTTGGAATTTATACTTTCTGGTTCTAGGCTGACGATTTTGAATTTTACTTCAACCTACTCATTGCAATAGTAGTTTTACATCAAAACTAGGTTTCACATCCTATACAAGTCAACACCAGGAAACAAATTCAAAACATATATTCTTTTCCTACGAGCATTGTAGTTGAAATGACAGAATGATCTTAAAATGAAACTAGGCTAATTCGAAAGATAATATTACTTCTCATCGAGTTTCTTTAGCTCCTCTTCGATCTTAGCACGCATCGAATCTAAAGCCTTCTGGTCCAGCTCCAAGACCGAGCTCGCAGTTAGGGTTTCGTACAAAGGCGCCATGTCTGCAAAAATGAAAACGATAAAAATCAAATAAAACGCAAACAGAAATCATCTGATGTATAACGACGTAAGTAAATCCGATCAAGTAGTTCCGGCGGTAATTACCGTCGGCGACGACGGTGGACGTGACCTCATCACGGATTCTAACTTTTTCAATGTCGTCAACATCGGAGTGTGTGAGAAGGAATAGTTTGTTGGCGAGTACTAGGTGAGGTTGCTGTTTGCCTTCTGCGTCGGTTTCCATGGCGTCTGGTTGTTCTCTCCGGTGAGGGGTTTTTTCAGTTTTTGAGCTTTATTGGCTTTAACTTGCGGAAGGAGAAATGTATTTTTATATATATACCCACTGTCTTTGATTACTTCCATTTCTAGTCCCTTTACTTTTATAGCAAACCACTTGCCATGTTTCTTTTTTCTTCCGGCAGCGAACTCACCCACCCTGTAAACTTACTTCTAAATCTACACCAGTGTCCATTAAGAGTGTTCAAAAAATCTAAATTCAAACATCCAGATGAAAACGTTGAATATCTGAACTTTTTTATTAATTTATTTATAAAATATTATTTATTAGTTGTGCGCTTATACTTAATTGCTTATTACTATTAGGTGTTTACTATTTAGCCATAAAGGTATCGATCAATTTCTTTCAGCTCTCTCTCGTCTACCATTCTCCCTCTCGAACGATCAAACTCTCTCAGTTTAAACACTCATAACGATTTTCGATTGGGGTTTTAGACATCAATTTCTTTGCATAATTACTAGGGACGACCAATACGTTAACTAGGCCAAGCTAGGGCTTAGGGCCACCCAAAAAATAAGGCTCCAATTTTAGTTATTTTTTTTATATGTATATATATTTGAGCAATTGGGCCTGAGCCGTGGGCAATCAATATTATGTGGAGGCGTAAAGTGATAAGCAATAACAATATTCGATAATTATGGAAAATAGGCAATCAATCGACATAATAGAAGATCGACCAACGATGGAAAATCAATTCTTTACATAATAGAAGATCGACCAAAAAATAAGGCTCCAATTTTAGTTATTCCCTTTTTTCAATCGACTCAATCATTTAATCGATTGAGTTTAGATCGTTTGGTGTTTTCTTCCTTCAATCGAATTGCTTGTAACTTGTTGATGTTTCACTTTTGTTATTTCACTCTTTTCTGATTTCTGAATTCAATCGGCTTGTAACTTGTGTGTTTCAATCGTGATTGAGAAGAGAGGCACTACAGAGTTATTGTTATTGTTTCAATCACTGGCTGAGAGTTATTTGTTACTATTTCAATGATTCAATTGACGGAGAGTTGCTTGTTGTTGTTTAATCACCAATCGGGTACGTTTCAATGTTTCATGTTTGGACTTCGGTAATTGCTAATTACTTTGGTTAATTGACTATATTGTGTGATTGATAATTGCTTTGGTGAATTATTCAACTACACTACATGTCCAAGTAGTTTAAATTATAGAAGAAAAAAAATACGGATAACATCGACAAGTTATTTGCAACTCTAGGAAAAAAGGAGTTTTAGAACAGGTTTCAAGACTTGAAGGACCTGAAATAGAAAATATCATAACAAACGGGGGTTAAACGTAACTAAAAATGTTCATTTTAACCCTTCAACTTTATAACATATTCCCGATTTGGATTACTTTTCACCTCCCTATTCATTTTCAACGAAATTTCATCTCCCTGTTGAATTTGCCAAAATCCAGAGAGATGACGAGGCCGAACGTCAGTGCATGTAAACTCATCGTCGTCTTAATTTCTATCCAATCGGTGATTCGTGTGCTCGCAATTTCACAGGTCTGTTTTCCCCCAAACATGTTCATGTATCCGAATTAGATCGAAAAAGTGTGTTATCAGTTCATGTTGCTTTAATTTCTAGGTCGAATTTCATCTACATATGTTGTTTTTAAAGTTTTTGATTGTTAATTGATGTGAAGTACACGAGCTGTAATGAAGAACACTGATTTTTAAGCCTACTGTCATCCATAATTTTTGGTTTCTGTGCTGAGATTCAAAGTCCTGTTTGTTGTTATTGATTGTATTATTAGAAGATCTCGTGGTTTTTGAATTTTGATTGTGAACAGATTTTTCAAAGATATGTATCAATCAGATCAATTTAGGGTTATGAGTAGAGTTTGTGGATTCTTTTTCCTTTTTTTTTTAAATTTTAGGCTTATATATTTGGAATACATTGTTTCTCATAATCAACACATTTATCAGGGAAAAATTTACACTGTGGATTTTAATTTTATTGATTACGATTTGAGACTAACTTGTTGCTCCTAAGGTAATCTTCCTAGTTTTAAAAACTACTTGAAGTCGATAATGTAGTTTGTATGCTTCTCGTCACATATAATTTAGAAAGTACTGTGTATTAGAGTTCTGGTGATAACTCTGTGAAACATGTGAGTTTGAGCATTTTCAGGATGAAAATATTGAATTTTGATAATTTGATATTTCTGTCACTATGGCAGAAACAAGAAATATTAGTAGGTGAAGATTGTTTTAACCTTTTCATGGTCATTGAGTTTACATCTACAACATCAATCATAACTTAGCCTTTCTGCAGCTTCTGCGTTTAAAGTTAATACAATTGTTTTTGCTCCAGAGTTCAGAAGAACATGCTCATGAAGTTCATTGTTCCAGAGAAAGAAGTAGGGCTGCATACAAAATTATTGAGGAGGTATTTATCATTTCACCATCAATAACGACTTATATTCAGTTGGCACTTGTTATTGGTAATAATCATGTTTAATCTTCACAACAAAGGCGCCAGTTTTAATACATCAAACGTTAAATGATTAAACATATATATCTCTTTTTTTTAATTTTGCAGTATTTGATTCCATTTGTTGAACAAGAAAATTATGAGATGTCACATAAGTGTAAGCTTCATCCTGGAAATGACATCTTTAGGGAGCAAGAGGAACACAAGATTCATGTGGACGTGAATGAATGGCGTTGTGGATATTGTAAGAAAAGCTTTCGAGCAGAGAAATTTCTTGATCAGCATTTTGACAACAGGCATTACAATCTTCTAAATGTTGTATGTGCAATCTGTTTTAGCATTTTTATGATACATTATTATGAGTTTCTTGATAAATATGTTGACAGCACACGCTACACTCTTCTAAATGTTGTATGTGCGATCTGTTTTACCATTTTTCTATATATTACTGGTTAAAGCTAACGTTTTCTATAATCCAAAAGGCTATGTTTCTCTTTAAGTTCAGTAACATGAATATTGTCATAGCGTGTTTGCACATCTAATTAATTACCACTAGCTTGTGTTCTATACATACTATCATAGATCCTTAACTTCGTCTTTTATTAAATTTCATGTGCATGTATGGGTGAATAGCCTTTTATTTAGAGTTGAAACTGGGGACAGCAATACCTGTTTATTTACAGACGGCTCTTTTTATTATGTTTCATCTCTAATGGGTAAAAAAATATAGCTTAAAAGTAAAAGTGTCCAGTGGGTCTAACAGGTTGAAAGTTGCCCAAAGTGTATTTATATGCGTAAACCTATTTTATTCAAATAGTTAGATTGTAACTGGAATAGCATAATTTTTGTAATCATATTTGAGACTCCCAACCACTTTTTAGAAAGTTACAAATTTTAGACAAAAAATGGTTTTGGTCAACCCAACCCAGTGGCGGAGGGTCCGTTGACCCTCCGGATGGTCAAAGTGTATAGTGGAAAGGGTGCCTGACGGTGAGGGTTTTTGATACCTTGACCCCTCAATATATCAACATAGATGAAAGAAACATAGAAGAGTGAAGAAAAATGGAAGAAAACTAGACAGGATTCTTCTTCTCCAGTCAACAGAGACGGCATCAATGGTGGCTGTGGTGATGTTATTAGGTTTAGGTCATTAGTTGAATGAAAGAGATGAACCGATAGTTTCTTGTGTTTATTCTTTTTAATATATGGGTTTTTAAAGTTTATTCGTGGCCCAAAAGAAACCGAGTCTTTTTACTCTATTCTTTATTTTTTTTTTCAGAAATCAACACATGCTGGGAATTCTCAAGTAAAGTATCACTTTTATTTATTTATTTTATTAGTTTATTTGATTTAATGTTGAACATTTTTATTTTTTTGTTTCTTTTTTACGTTTTACCTTTTTTTTATTTATCACCTTATTTAGTTTAATGTAGAGATTATTTTTAATAATATACTTATGTAAAGAGACTCAAAACAAATATGAAAATATTTGGGTCACAATTATCAGATCAACGTTGCTCTCGTGCTTCTAGTAAATCATATGGTAAAAAAAAATAATGCACATTTGTGGTTAATTTTTTTTTTATTTACATTTTGACCCTCCAGACAAGAAAGTCTGGTTCCGCCACTGACCCAACCTGAATTGACCCGCATGAAAATTACTCATTCTGGAAGGTTATCAGACCTACACATCAGCATTGTAGCTTTTTTGAAGTCTGACTGAATATTCCTTCCATGGCAATTATTTGAGCATCTCCGGGCTTGCTTAAAACTTGTTTTTTACTAGATTAGATGTATCTGAGATAAATATATATATTTTTTTAATTTCAGAGTCACAACAATTGCTTGGCAGATCTATGTGGAGCATTGCACTGTGACCATGTAGCGAATTCTCTTGTTCCCAAAACAAAGTGCAACCCTGCAGCTGCAGCAAGAAACCGCCACTTATGTGAGGTTGTTTGCTACCAGACTTCGTCAAATTTTCATTACAAGAGTTTATATACTAAAATTACTAGTTTTAATGCAGAGCCTTGCAGACAGCTGTTTTCCTGTTCATCAGGGTCCATCAGCAAGCCGACTTCATGGTAACCATTTATTGTTTATAATTTAGAGGTGGCAGTTTTGACCCATTTACTTATGATTGTGTTCTTTCATGTTATGTTTAGTCTCCAACTGGTCAAATGGGTCAAACATTACCCAAAGCGTATTTTTGTCCATAAGACCTAAATCATTTAACTCAAAATTAGATTTTTATGGAAATACTATAATTTTTATGACATAAAATGTTCCAAAACTTGCTTTGGAACAACCCAACACGACCCATTCTTAAAAGTACCGTTATGACCCGTTATCCAACCGGTCTCTATTTTCACCTCTAGTTTATATGTATTTGTAAGCTGTTTTTACCATGTACATTGAAGGAGACCTTATGATTTCCTTGCAGAACTATTTTTGCGCCAATTTTGTGACGCCCACACTTGTTCACGCAACATCAAGCCTTTTTCTAGAGGTGGCAAGGTAAGTAACAAGCAATCACTCTTATAATATTTAATATGTTCAGTTAATGAACAAGATCTACCAAATATTAGATGTTAGAACTTTGAAGTCTCAATAAATTATAGAATGGCCACATTGAGCATATGCTCTACTACATTAGAGGTGGAAGTTTTGACCAATTTAATCATGTATTCATGTATGGATCGATTTGGGTTGTGTCTGTCTCAAATAGAAACAAAATTGTAGCTAAAAGGGAACGTGTCAACTCAGTGTCACGCCCACTGTATTTATTTAAGGATAAAATTAATTAATTCCCCCTTGTTTTATCTATTAAATTGAGATACTTTTGTTTCCATTTCACAAACCATCTCTACTTTTTTTCACAAAAATGTCTTTTTGGTTATTGTCTGTTAATTTCTTAAATAGTCACTAGTCAGAAATTTTTAAACACTTAAATGCATGATTATCTTTTTTTTAGCAGAAGATATGATTCTCCAATTGTTTTAACTTCATACAACAAAAACACATCCAAACAATATTTTCTACAACCCATGTCATCACAGGATTCACAGCTGATTATTTGATTTAGATTATTTAACATCACATTCACTTTTAAAACTCACATCCAAACACCTTTCGCTAAAAATCTACAAACATCTGCCTAGAGATGCACAAACAGTCGGTGGCCCGACTGTGATCGATCCCCAAATGCCCAGTTATAATAGGTCCAGTCATGAAACCGCTAGGCCTGACAATCCTTTATCGGTCCATCGTTTTCATTAGGGAACCGATCAAGGACTGATTATAGGAAGAACCCCCTGTTTCGGTCAAAGGCCTGGTCAAGACCCAATTAAGGCTATTTGGTTATTTTGCCAGTATAAATATGAAAGCTATTTAGTTTACTTTTACATGTTTTTCTCTTAACAATTTCTTAACTCTATAAATTATAATATAACAAACTACAATACATTTAAGTTAATAGTTAAGAACTAAAGTTTGACAACCTAAAAACATAATTAACATTTGTAATGTACTAGAAAAAGAACCAGGCCTAAAGAACCAGTTTTTACCAGCCCGGTTGGTCCTAAACGGCCTAAAATTTTGTTTATCTTTCCCTAGACGAGTTTTTGTATAACCGATGACTTAAATTAATTGTTTGCAGAAGCATACCAACATTTTCTACTTGGCTATATCAATATTGATTCTGATGCTGCTCCCCATCTTCTATCTCATAGTGTTTTTGTACCAAAGGTGCCACTTACATCACTTCAGTCTACCTCTCATCTAACTTTTCTTTGAATTGTAACACAAATGGTTATAATGTTGCAGAGAAATGAGAAAGGGCACGCAGGTATTAAGGCGCATCTCAAAACAGAGTCTAAAGAAAAAGCCGTCATAGCTGGTAAGTTTTGAGCTAATAATTGAAATAACAAAAATGAAAATATTAGACCAAGAATTGGTCTAGCTTAGAACTTTTTAGGGGTGGCGCACTGGTAAGCACTTGAGGGCTGAGTCCCTCTAGCAAAGGTAACCTGTTCGAATTTAGCTGCTTTTCTGCATTTAATCCCCTTGAAGGCCACCTGCCCAACACGAGTTACATTTTACATAACCCCATTATTGGTTAGCAGGGTATCGGAGGGGTCCCGTGGGTTTTCTGGTAACGGGTTGTCATGGATACCTAAAGAAAAAGGCCTAGCTCAGAAATTTGTTTTTGAAGTTGAACCCTTTTTCTTAACCGAGCAATGCATTGTGCTTTTTTTACGGGCCTCTTGACCCGACCCGACCCGACCAGCCCATTTTTTCATCTCTAACATAAATTATTGTAGGTCAAGCTCATGTATTATACGACACCGTTCAAGATTGGGAGCATTCTGATACATTCATCTCAATTACGACATCCCAAGTCCTGATGATTTGTAACATGCATTATTAGACACCTGAATGAAGGTTAGTCGTGTGGGACCCATGTTTGGAAGACATCCCTTTGATATCTTGTATGACTACCAACTAGGGTGTGAAAAATGGGTTTGGTCATTACAAATAATGCCAACAAATTTGATCGTTATTCATAGTAGAATTATCCTTTAACTATTTCTATGGTTTTGGTCATTTGTGCTTTTGGAAAGGGAGGGAACATGATACCATAGTAATTGCTTCGCGCTAACACCGTCACTTTTTCTGGACGATTTTACCCTCAAAGAGGAGACATAATAGAAACAAGTAAAATTAGACTAAGTGTGAAATCGTCAGAATAAGCTGGTTGTGGTGTGTGAAGTAAACTTTTTTTTTTCTGAACAAATTTTTTACTCCTACATACCACCTAATCAACTTGCACTTACACGAATTTGTCATTTGAACCTACACTACATTTGTGAGGACCAATCACCAGTGTCACTCCTACAGTTCTACATACCACGTCATTACTGTGATGTATACAAATCGGCTTGCTTATCGAAACATGTGCTTGGCCTGTCATTTTCCTATAACAACTTAGTAGTAGTTTATGTCAAAATTAACTTTGTACATTTTACCTAAGAGGCTAATAGAGGGGCACAAAAAAACTGGTTTGAGATCTCAAACAAACTGGTCTAAACCGATTGTCAAACCGGTGTGAGTGAAACCGGTTTGAAACTGGTTCAAACCGCCGTTTGAAACCTATACACTGTAACCGCTTAAACCCGAACCGAACCAATCAAAACCCTCTCAAAAGTTGGTTTCAAACCAATTTTAAACCGGTTAAACCGAGTCAACTCCCCCTCTCAAACCGATTTTGACTTTTCTTGATCAAACCGGTTCGGTTTGAAAAACCACATTGTGCACATCTAGGCTAAGATGCCAAGAGAATGAGATCATTCATTCACTCCTCAAAAGCTTGAAGGCCCAACTTTGGATATGGAAAATTGGAAATGCTTTCACTTGAATACTTGTGACCATCATAAGAAAACTAATATATTTTTTCATTTTAAATATTAAAGTCTCAACATAATTTTAGTACATGGAAAGTCTCAACTAATATATAAAAAAATGTGCAATCAATAATAAACATTAATTGCGAACTCAATCATCAAATGTGGAGCGTACACTGACGATTTGGTTCAGTGGTTGTCTGGGAGCCTCACAATTTGGAAGGTTACCGGTTCGAATCTCGTCTGTGACAGAAATGTTCTGGGTGAGTCAGAGGGGTTTTCCGGTCACGGGTTTCTTCCTGGAATGGTGGAGCCACCTTGTTCTTCAGGTAGATTTCGATTAGTTTTGCCAATAAAAAAAATCAAATGTGGAGGGTTGTTTTTACGTTTTGCTACCTTATAAAAAATGATAGCCTTAAATTAAAATATCTTGTATAATAAAAAAATTGTTAACCTCGTTATTTTTACACGTTTAGAATGTCACTTAATAAATTCCGAATGCTTTGAGGGTAAATTAGTCAATTTTTCTGAAAAAAAATTACAATCACGTGTATTTTTATAAAAGTTTAAAGACTTTAGTATAAAAAATTGAGTTAATCAACTTTTTCATGTAAAATAAAAAATTACATTATAAAACATGTTGACATGCATGCGTATAACGAGCGTGATTATAAAATATGTTGTGTAATTATCATCATACGTATTATAAAATATGTTGCGTTATTATTAGCATAAGCTGCGTATTTATATGCATGATTATTTAGAGGATGCTTGGGATTGAGTTTGAAAATGACTTATTGGCTTTTAAGTCAAAAAAATGTTTGACATGGATAAAAATCATTTTTTATTTTGGTTTTTTGATAAGATTTAAAAAGTTGTTTTCCAAAAGTTATAAATCTTGATTTTTTAAAACTCCTTAAGACTTTTTGAACATAAAATTACTAATCTACTCATCTTTTACCATACAATAAAATAAGTTAAGGAAACATTTTTTTAAAAAACAACTTATTGACCTTTTAGCTTTTCCCATCACAAAAGCTAATCCAAACACTTTTTTTAAAAACTCTTTTTGAAAAAATCTTAAGTCAAAAAACACTTTTGACAAAAAACACTTTTAGAGTTAAATAAGCAATCCCAAACACCCTCTTAACTTTGTGCGTAATTATGGCGCGGAGAGATTTACCCTCGCCCCTAGAACACGTGTCATGTCCTGTTGGTTTCGTATGCTTCGTGCTATTTTTGCCCTTTGTATAATAACCGGTCTTGTATATATGATTAGTAATTTAGTCGTTTAACTGAAATTCATGTTGCTTACCAACTCCTTCCCACTATCTAGATTACTTGATTTCAAAAAGAAGGAAGAACTATAATTAATTTACAGACATCCAAATCTTAAGAAACTAATTGAATTCATTATCAATCATTATCAATCGTTGAGTTAGATTACCTACATCCCTAATTTAATGCCTATGAGCAAACAATATCTGCCAAATTCAATCACGAATCTAACCTAAACCGGATAAAAAATGGCGTCGGAGATCAGCGTGAGCCCCTTCTTATTACTGATTTTAGTCGCAGCCGTTTATCTCGGAGCTCACGAGCTAATCAATCGCTATTATCGTTGGTTTTTGTTTTCAAATCTCGTATTGATACTTCTTTTGTTCGTAATCATTTCCCCTGATTCGTTCTTCTTCATCGCCTACAACGGATTCCTGATTTGCTGTGTGATTTGTTTGTATTTCTTCGTCATCGTCGAGCTCGCTTGATCATCTTAGATATCGCTTTTGTGGATTCTATCACGTCTGAAGCGTTGGAGAAGGTCTTATATCGTTTTTACATGTTATGTTATTTTTACCGCGAATTTTTTAAAAATATATAAAGGTATTTATTGTGAAAAGCTTATAGGTTATAAAATGATAATAATGGGGTTTAAAGTAAATAGGATATCATCACACAAACACATGGATGTATAGTGGTTTTGACGGGTTTTCACTGATTCATCTTACGTCCACTTAGTGATTAACCAAGAGTTTTCTTTATCGTCTTTCTCTAAATTTGTAAATATCACCCTTGCTAAAACGTTAGAAATAAACAATAACTTTTTACTGATGGGGAATCGGATCACCCTAATCTCTCTACTCAATGTACTCATCGTCACATAACTGCATCGTATTTTGGTTTTTCATTGAGGAAATAATGTTTTATTAGAGTCTCTAGAGTTTGTTCATGATCATGTCGCACATATCATTTTTTGATGTTGTTGTCTTCATCTTCAGTTTGAGCGACGATATCTGTGAGAAATTGGAAACTACTAGAGACGCCCTCGTTCAAGTCGAACTCATCCGACGAATCGGGTAGAAGTAATAATTTCCGATCCATATTGTAGTACAAAATTTGAAAGAAATTGTTTGTAGATAGAAAAAATGGACTATAGAATTGAAATTTTGAGTGTAAATGAGTTTATTTTGGGTGGTACTTATAGTTTTTAAATTCAATTCTTTTTTTTAAATTTCGTTAATGTTGTTGTACAACGGCTAGTCCTCATGGGTACTTATGTAGGTGAATTCGAGAATTAAGCTTGGATGATCTGAGAGTCGTGATTTCACTTTCAGATAAAAAACAATTAAGTGATTCTTCTGAATTTAATGATCGGATAAAACTCTGTTTTTTGAGACAAGAATTGAAGTATGTTTTCTATGGAATTTTTTGTAAACTAGAAAAACATCAAAATGGCCATGAAACTGTTTTTGCAGGCCGTGGGATCAATAACCGGCTTTGGCTGTTATTCATTCAAATTCGAATTTAAATAAAACTGAGACATTTTATCATTATTTTGATCAAACGGATTTCACAAGTGAAAATCCGGAAAATCAAATTTTAAAGAACTTTTAACATAGCTCGACCACAGCCAGGGGCTCTGCCCCTTGGAACTCCCATTGCTTAGGGGCTCACCGCTAAGCGTCAATTAGGTTTCTAATATTATAATAAACTCAAACAAGTGTGCACTCCATATCGAAGACTCAATCCTCACTAACTAGCTTGAATACTCGACCCGAACATGAAGACATTACACAACAAATAATTAGGACATGTGAAGTGAGTTAATATGACCCAACAAAACATTACAAAACTAACAAAATACAATGAAAACCCACCAAAAAACCTTGATATTTTAAGCCACCCAACGTATTTTATACCCAGCTAGCATATAAATTGGGCGTATACAGAAGGTTTGGGCATATAAACTTCTAGGGATGGCGTAAAGAACTCCAACTAGCGTATTTTATGCCAGGTTCAACACCAATTATCCATTTTGACCTTTAACTCGTCATGTTAGATTTATATGTTTTTCTGGTTTGGAAATAGATACTTGATCCAAATTAAACCTTTATCAAATTCTTAAGTAAATCAACGCCATGATCAAATTAATTCATACCACATCAACAGCATATACATGTCTCCAATTAGAGTATAAAATTACTCACCTTCACCCGATCATATCTTAAATTCTTTCACCAACAGGTTGACTTACCCGATCATTACATTTCAGTTATCATTTTCTTGATATGACTCTTTACATCATCTAATCTACCTAGTCTCATTTACCAACCACATAATCATCTAAAATCTAAATTATGGCTTCAACTCATCTTTACAACCATATAGGTGTTTACCAAAATTCACCCATTCCAAGTCGTTTTATTTTTCTTATAAAATTCCATCAATATTGCACAAGACTCTTTTCAATGAATTTATAAAATTTAGTTGTGGAATTTCCCCCGAACACCTTCTATGCATTCTAAACTTTAAATTTCATGAATTATTTGTAGGCACTTTTTTATTTAAAAAATAACAATAAAATAATATTAATGAGACTCTCGTTAATCATGGGAAATAAATAGTACATTGCCATACATAAACCGAATGAAAAAGATATAAAATACAATTTATATGTGTCAAATTAATTCAACCGATGTCATTAGCGGGTACTCCAACGAACGACTTCTTGAATATTCTTGACTCGAGTCTTCACCACGTTGAGTCTTTAACTATGCTCCTTGACTGCAACAATTAACACACTAAAAACGTTGACGGTTTTGGTTGAGGATTCGTGTTCAACATGGGTCCCTTAAAACAGATTTCGTGCCACCTCTTAGACGAACGCGTCTGTCTCCCAGGATACAACAACCGGAACAGTACGCGTACTGCCGGAGATGTCCACGCACTCAAGGTATCACCGGGTAAATTATGTATTTAGAAAATGTAAGAAAATGATGAAGTATGAGATGGTAGAAAATTGGAGAGAATTTATCTCTCAATTCTATGGAACTTGCAAGAACAATATTTTCTCTCATTTCTCTAAAGTCTAGTCTTTACTACAATTTTTCTTTTACCATAAAATGAACCAAAATGTTCATTGTAAATCCATTGAAAAAATGAAACCACTAGTTCATAATAAAAAGACTTTAATCCAAACTTAATACTAATAAACACAAGTAATTAAGACGAGAAATCAAAAGTCTTTTTAATTATGACATTAGTAAAAACAATTGTTACATCTTTTAATTATGAAATGAGTTAAAACAATTGTTTCATATTTACACAAAAGATGTAACAAATTTTCATTAGAGACACAAAAATTTAAAATTTTCAATCTAACCACTCAACTTGAGGATCGAAATCTCATTCATCAAAGTTAGTGAAAACCTATTTTCACTAAATTTTCAACAACCCCCCACATGAATGGAGTTCGATCAAAACACACAAAAAACTCAATGACACCTCGACAGTTGAGTCTTGCATAGGATAGGTAGGAGTTATCCCTTGAACCTTCCCTTGTGAAACATACTTAGCTTACTAGCTATTGATAGACCTGATGTCCTTGAACCTACGGCTGTTTGTATAAGCGACATTATACTTCACACATGACTCTCCTTAGCCGGGCACATCCAATAATGGTACTGGAACACTTTCCTGGTTATGCGAGAGCTCTAGGAATTGTGCCCTCGATTCCATTCGAAGCGACCCCACTTCTCTCTAACATAGGTGATTTGTTCTCAAATCATTAAAAGCATTATGTTCATTGAGATTTACCCAAATCATTTACCACATATTATGCTTAGCCTCATAATTTGTCACCGGATGTTATAGGAATGGACTAGGAAATAAATAAACTCCCTTTACAATTTAGGAGGATATATATAAACATATACATTAGCTTATATAGCAACATAGCTATGCCCCCACAGTGACCACCCTTAGATATATGAGTCGGTTGTCCTATTGAACTTAGAGACACCAAATTCCAAATTTTTCAATCTAACCACTTAACTTGAGAATCGAAATCCCATTCACCAAAGTTAGTGAAAAACTCATTTTCACTAAATTTCCAACATTATTTTGTTGTCATTCCTTAACTCTCAATTACTAAATTCGGTGACGAATAACCTAATTTCATTTATTTATTTATTATTATTTTTTTTTGCTTTTTTTCTCTTTTCACATACACCCTTTTTAATTTTCATATTTTCAAATAATGCCCCTCAACCTTCTAAAAATTCAAATATACTTCTAGAAAAATTAATTTGTTCTTATGTTTGATATTTTTTCATTGCGTCCCGTTATAAATTTTGTTATACTCATTTACAAGTGTCTATCACAACTCCCCTCTCAAATTTATAAAATGTCAAAATTAGGTGTTTTTTCACACCGTCACGCCACATGTCACCTATCTTTTGAGCCATAATTTATTTTGGATTTTTTTATTTGGTTTTTTTACTTTTATTGAATTAACCGATTTGCCGTAACTTTATACATTTTTTTATGTACTTGATCACTTTTTTTTGGTGCTTAGCCACGTTATTGTCAATGCCTCAACCGTTTAGGGTCCGCTTCCCGTCGCAGATCGCGGGGTGATAATGTCATCGTATTTAACGACGTTAGTGAACCGCAACATGTGTAATGAGATTCACAAGCGCACGGGCTTAGTTATGTACTTAACCATATTAATTTCACTAGACGGGCCCGTCACAACGCGCGGGTTATGATTTCTAGTTGTAACTCATTCTCAACATTACCAATACACCCTAAATGATTTCTTTTATTCAAAAATACCTTTATTCATCCATAAACTTCAGAAAATTTACATAATCATTCTAGTTTACCCAAAACCAAATCACACATATTCAGCCATCTATAAACGTGTGATAGTTATTTCTAATACAAATCAACAACAAACATAATAGATAAAAAACATGTTGCAATTGTATATTCAGAAATCTGTACAAATTGAGGTCTTTATAAATATCAGTGTTAAGAAACATTATTATACCTAGGTCATGAGTTTTGAGAAAAATTTATATTAAAACTTAGATAAAAATAATCACGTTACATTGATGTATATGAAATTTTGTAAAAATTTACATTTTAAGAATAAAAAAAATCCATGAAATCATCGATTTTTTTTAACAGCTAATACCTAGACTTGTTGAGAGTTCTGGCAAAATTTCCTTGTCAGGACCCATTGATAGGATTCGAACCTATGACTTTTAAAAGAGTAGCCATTTATAGGGAAGATCATCTAGCCAACAGACCAGAAGCCTGATAAAGATTCATGTAATTAGTAAAAAAAAATATAATAGAATTCAAACTAGTATTATTTAATAGCATATCGACTTGTTTGCAACTAGTAGGACTAATAAATTTTGAAATTAAATAACCTAAATCCAGCTTTTTCTAAAACGCAGAAAAACTAATGATTAAAAAGCTATTATTCAAAGCATATTTTCAATTAAAATTGCAAAATATTCACTAATTTCTCAAAAGATGAACCCTGATTGCGTACTTTGAGAAAAATACAATGGTATCTTTACGCATGCAATAATAAAATAACTCATTTATAAAAATAACATAAATATTGCAATAAAAAACATCATATTTTAAGGAAATCAAAGGATAAAAAGCTCTTAACAACTAAAAAAACTAAATATTAATTTAATGAACATGTCCCCGATAAAGCCTAGCAAACAAGACCTTGCGAGCCTAATCACAACTCATATGCATGCGCATTACCTTTTTTTTTCCTATGAGCAACAAACGCCCGGACACTTCCTTTCACCCGAAAAACAAAAAACATGGTGACCCGGTTCCGCACCACCCAAGAGGAAACTAATAACTGCGAACCCCCTGACTCTGAAGAATTAATCTTGATTAAAAACAATTATTAATATTAATTTATTAATTGTTTGGTTGAGTTCGTATTGGACTATGAGTAAGTTTATCTATTTGATTATTTAATTGAGTTTGAGTTGGGTTATGATTAGTTTAGTTTTAGTATAAATAGAGGGTTTAGAAATCATTGTAAGTGATTCAAGAGTTTTATAATACAAGAAAAAAGTCGATCTTAGTTGAGATCAAAATTTGTGTTCGTGTTCTTGGACCTAATTTCCAACAATTGGTATCAGAGCTTATGAAAAAATAAAGCCGGTTTAAGAGTCGTTTTTCCGATAAAGGGGAGCAGCCCATGTGGCTGAAGGGCTGCAAACGAAAAAGATAGAAGGAAGTTGTTGAAATTCGACACGTGAGTGCTCGAATTGTGAAAGTGTATGTAGAAAAGGTTGTGCGAGTCAACCAAGGAAGATATCTATATGAGTTATTCAGAATGAGTGAAAGATCGATCACATGTGAAGGGTGTTGGGATCTGCAAAGTGTTTATCGGTGTGATTCAGGGTGGTACGGTGTGATACCGGTGAAGGAGTATTAGAACATGTGAGTGGTTTGAACGGAGTGAAGAATACATCCAATATGTGAGATATCATTCAAAACGCTGTGAGATTTGTGTGGAAGAAGATATGTGATAGATCAAGAACGATATGTGTGATACGGATTAGTGCCGAAGATTCAGGATGAAACCTATGAAGGGTGAGTTCGGAAGTGGCATGGAAGACCCGAGTGATTTAGGATGTACAAATCAACATTAAGGGGGAGAATGAAGGATTAATATTGATTAAAAATAGATATTAATATTCATTTATTAATTGTTTGGTTGAGTTCGTATTAGACTAGGAGTAAGTTTATTTATTTGATTATTTAATTGAGTTTGAGTTGTGTTATGATTAATTTAGTTTTAGTATAAATACAGGGTTTAACGATCATTATAAGTTGGTCAAGAGATTTATAATCCAAGAAAGAATCGATCTTAGGTGAGATTAAGTTTTGTGATCGTGTTCTTGGAACTGATTTCAACAAGCTTAACCTAGGGCATTTTTCCCCAAGCAAGACTTGAACCCATGACCTCTTATTAAAAAAGTCACAGAGCTACCATTCAACCAAAAGGCTCGATGATGCATGCAGATTACTCTCACTCCATATTTTTTCCATGATAATTAAATTCAAGATTAATATATTAGAAATGTTGCTTCATTTTTTGTAAAAGGTTATTTATTTAAAACCTTAACCCAATTTAAAAATTAATTTGGTGTCATTTTTACTTCTGAATTTTTGGATGTAAAGATGATAATATTTTAGATTTTAATTTGCATATTCATGTACCTTTATTTGGTTTTCGTATATGTTCATTTGTGTGTGTGTTTGTGTTTGCTTATGTTCGTATATCCTTCGTTTCAAATATTAATGAACAAACATAAACGGACACATTCATTATTTTAACGCATGAACACATACAAGAAAATTTGTTTGTATTCGTTCATTTGTTTGGTTAAAGTTAAACGAACAAACACAAACAAACCCCACTTTTTTTCGTTTATAGACCTAGTACTAATACTTATATATTTGAATAATGTCACCCTAGATTAGCAGTTTTGTGACACACTTCTGACCATTAAAATTTAAGGAGGAATTGCATATATCTCCCTCTAAATTTGTAAAATTGCATATTTTCTCAAAACACAAGTTTTCAATGCATAATGTATAATGTTTTTCAAGCATGATTTAGGAAAATATGTAATTTTACAAGTTTGTCCAAAAAGGAGATTCTTGTGAACGATGTTCTTGGTGGTAGTTATGGACGCAAACAACCAAATCTTGCATATTTTGTACATTGCGCCATAGCGGGCAAGACAAAGAGTTGTTGGTATCGAACGTGGTTTTTTTAAAGAAGCATAAGGAATATATTAACGAGATTCAAGACTTGTGAAATCTTATAGGGTTGCATCTAGGGCTGTAAACGAACCAAACCGAACCGAACGAAGCCTTGTTCATGTTCGTTCGTTAAACATTGAACTTGTTCACGAACGGTTCACGAACACTAACCGAACGAAAATTCATGTTCGTGTTCGTTCATTAAGGAAATGGGTTTGTTCACGAATGGTTCACGGACGTTATCGAACGGAGCGTTGTTTAGGACTTTTGATTTCAACCCTAATGCTTACATGATTTAGGATTAAGGGAAGCTTACTTTATTTAGAGTTGAGAACTTAGAAGTCGTAATCGAGTAATAGTGGATAGGGAAATGATGCATAAAAATTTTAAAAATTAAAGAATATAAAATGTTTAGATAAAATAAAATAGAAATATACAAAAATCTTAATGAACATCTTAAACAAATAAAAATGAACAAACATAAACGAACGTTCACGAACAGCTTACCGAACGTTCATGAACACAATTGAACGAACGAGACCTCCGTTCATGTTCGTTCATTTAGTTAATCGAACGAAATTTCTTGTTCATGTTCGTTCATTTAATAAACGAACGAACGCCGAACGGTTCATGAACGTTGAACGTTCAGTTCGTTTACAGCCCTAATTACATCTATTGATCTAACAATAAAAACAATATTTACAAATGTCATAGCACAATATTTGATGTTGTTATCGATGAAGAACTTATACCCAAAGATTTAAAAACAAAGAATGCCTATACTTGAAGATTTGTAAAAGGTGCATGATGTTTTATTTTGATGATTACATATTTGAACTAAATAGTACTCTACCAAATGTCGCTAGTGACTTAGTCTACTTGTTGAATTTGGTTTAAGAAATGGACATATAATTGACATAACTTTTGTGAACATATACTACCCTACTTTGCATCTTAACTACAACACACTTTTTGGGTGGAGCCCAAAATTGCTATAAGAATGACAAAATGTGCGACTTGTACATCATACTACATTGATGAGTGCAACAACAAAGTACATGACGGCCATAAAACCGTCTCATCTATTTTGAATGTCATGTGCTAGTTGTCGAAAACAGAATTATCAAGTATATCTTATGGTCACGTTATTTTGGTTTCGTGATGGTTGAATCAAACTTTTTTTTTGAACGGCAAACGTTACACTACTAATCTACTTTTACACCAATAATCCTAAATTACTCTTTTGCCCATGTTTGAATCTGATACCTACTTTCTAAGAGTCATATGTCTCTACCTAGTGACCTAGCCTCACATTGGCGATGGTTGAATCAAACTGATTGTAGTAAATGGAATACGTCTTAACTCATACGACTAATCTTTATTGAGAATCATAAGATAAAACAAATTATATTGGAATGTCATGTCTAATTAGAAACACTAAAGATGATATTGGCAACGTTATAGAAATGAAAAACGAAAATATGTGTTGGAAGAAACAAGGTTTGATTCGTGTGTTATATAGCCCGTCTCTGACGACATTTTCGACGAAACTCCATCAGAAATCTTTACAAGACAAATTAGAAGTCATTTTTGTAAAGCCTAGTGGCGGAGAAGTATGTTTTTTTGAAAATTTCAAAATTTTCGACGGCATGGCCGTTGAAAACCATTACGAGACAAATTTGTGATGATAATTATTGTATATGTGTACGTCACCGACAGACATTATCACCGTCGTAAGTTTCCGACGATCATTGACAGTTTCGTCGAAATCCAAAAAAATAAATAATAATTATTAAACTACGTTTTGACCGTTTCCTTCGGGAGTATTCTGATGGCTCATTCCGTCGATAAGTTTTCGTTGGTGAATTCCCCGACAGTGAAAAATAAAAGTAAATTAATATCAAACGTTAAAAGATGTTTTAAGTTTTAACATAAAAGGTGTTATGGAAAATAAAATAAAAAATTCATATTCCCATAATTGAAACACTATTTTATAAAAAAAATTGAACATCAAATTTTACACCTAAATTCTAACTAATCTTACATTTGTAAGGATTAAACACACACCACTTTTATAAAGAGACAAACATTATATCACTAAACGAGAAGGTTACATATACTATTTTATAAATACTTTAAATACGTAACCATAAGAAACAAATACTATTTAGTCAACAAGTCAAAGAATCTCTTTTTAAAGCTCAAAAATCAAAAACCAAATATATAAGTCAAATTGCATAATTTACAACTCAAATTAACATGCACTAGGGCTTTATATAACACAAGTGAACACACAGAGAGAAAATGTGAGTCAAAAATGGGAAGACCGGAGTTTTGTTCAACACTCGGAACTAGGGTTTGTGAAAAACTGAGAAACTCATCGGAAAACATGGAGAGAAGCTTAAACAATTCCATTTCCGGTAGCAAAATCGGCAAGTACTTCAAGTTACAAGCCAGAAAGACATGTTTCACAACGGAGCTCCGGGCCGCCACCGCCACGTTCCTCACCATGGTCTACATCATCACCGTCAACGCCACCATTCTATCCGATTCCGGTGGAACATGCACCGTTTCTGACTGCACACCACCACCATCCAACCACACAACGGCGGTTGCACCACCAGACTGCATGTTCAAGCCCAACAAAGGTTACGAGCAATGCGTTTCGAAGATCAAAAACGATCTTATTGTCGCCACTGCCTTGTCGTCGATGATTGGCTCATTCGCGATGGGTGTTTTCGCAAATTTGTCGTTGGCGTTGGCTCCCGGTATGGGACCCAACGCCTACCTGGCTTATAACCTGGTGGGCTTTCATGGGTCCGGATCCATTTCTTACCAAACCGCCATGGCGATTATATTAGTTGAATCTTGTGCTTTTTTAGTGATCGTAGTATTCGGGCTACGTGCTAAGGTAGCCCGGTTCATACCGCGATCAGTCCGGTTAGCCAGTGCGGCTGGAATAGGGCTTTTTATAGCGTTTATGGGCTTGCAAGGTAACCAAGGTGTTGGGCTTGTAGGTCCTCACCCGGACACCTTGGTAACCCTAGCCGGATGCACACACAAAAATGCTATAACTGGGGCATGCACCGGTGGGATCATGCAAAGCCCAACGTTCTGGTTGGGCTTTGTTGGGTTTTTGGTTACGTGTTACGGGTTAATGAAGGATGTTAAAGGAAGCATGATTTCGGGTATTTTGTTCATAACCCTAATATCGTGGATTAGGCACACGCCCGTGACGGTTTTCCCCGACACGCCTCTAGGAGACGCGAGATACAAATACTTCAAAAAGGTGGTAGGGTTTCACAAAATCGAGTCTACTTTGGGTGCAATAAGCTTCATTAGTTTTAACCGGAGTGAAGTATGGGTTGCCCTCTTTACATTACTATATGTAGACATACTAGCCACCATCCACCGGCACGTTGTACACGATGGCGGAGCTAGGAGGTTTTACCAACGAACAAGGCGGGTTCCACGGGGAATATGTGGCATACATGGTTGATGCAGGGACCTCGATTGTGGGATCAACAATCGGGGTCTCTCCGATCGCCACCTACATAGAATCCTCAGCTGGAATCCGAGAAGGTGGGCGGACAGGATTGACCGCCCTCCTTGTTGGACTCTATTTCTTTTTGTCTAAATTTTTTATACCACTATTTAGTAGTGTGCCACCATGGGCCATTGGCCCATCTTTAGTGATTGTTGGGGCTTTGATGATGAAGGTGATCAAAGATATAGATTGGAACAACATCAAAGGAGTGCCTGCATTTGTGACCATTTTGCTCATGCCTTTAACATATTCGATTTCAAACGGGATCATAGGCGGAATCGGGATGTACCTTGCCCTCGGTTTGTATGATTATGGGGTCGGGTTGTTCAAATGGTTGATCAAGATGAAGTAGATGGTCTCGAAAGAACAAAATCAAGTGTCAGCAACCGTTGCAGCCGATCGAATCGTCGAGGTGTTGTAAATATCATTAGTCGCGGAGATCAATTTCTCGTTTTTTTAATATTTTCTTTTATGGATCTTGTTTTATTCTAGTAAAATCAACAAAAGATGCACGAGCTACCACCAGAATGGTTTTCTATGGCCGTTCACGCATCTTTTGTGTTGATATATTTTAGGTTTTTCTGTTTCTTGTCTTGGTGTGTTTATTAGGTTGTCAGTTGCAAATCTAATGTCATGTTTAATCAAATCAGTTTTTAGTTATTTTTGCATAAAATTTGGTCTCAAACAATCATTCCACAAATATTTTATAAAACACAGTTAATACAAAACCATGGAAACTAGTGAAGTAAACAAAACTAACAAAAGAAATGAAATAAGCGTGTTCATGTTTATGCATTCTTTTAAACGTATTTGTATATTAACTGATATTAAAATCAACGTGTTAATTCGCCAAGTTATGACAGTGACATTAACGTGGTTACATGAAGTTGCGACGACCCGGTTTTAAATATCGAAACGTAGATACACCTCGTAACATTATATTCAGAAACTAACAAAAAGTTACGTCCTTAATTTTATAAAACACCAGTTTTAAAATTTACATGTTAAAAAAAAACCTCAAAGCAGTTTTAACGGCTTGTACGTTTGTACTTTGGTAACTTGTATATTATTACGCACAACTCGATTTAAATAAAGTTTAATCGAAACATAGATAAAAATAAAAATGACGCAATAGTATATTTGAAAATTTATAAAATATCTTATCATATTTTAATAGTTGTTATAATAGAAAGCAAAATATATTTAAAACTAATTATAAGTATTAAAAAGTAATTAAAAAATATATACATGTGATGTGTAGAAACAAAAACAAAAACATAATATTCACATGATATCTTGTATCAAAATTTACAATGAAAACCAGCTGAGAATAGAAAGAATAGATCATTTGATGCCCCAAATTCTCATTTCTTGGCTAACGTGCCCCTAATACACCTGGCGAAACACACGTACATCTTTTCTGTGTGTGTAAAAATCTTATTGTCATCTTATGTTGTATCTTGTCAAGTGGCATAACAAAAAAAAACTTGAATCACAAAGCTTTTAAGCAGCACTGACACCACGGGTGTAAAAATCTTATCATCTCATCCTTAGAATTAAGGGTGTGTCTTGATTCTAAGTTCCTATTTATGTATTGTTTCTCTTCATTTGTAAGTGTGCTTCCTTAGAGTTATCTCTATAAATTGTAAACATTAAAGAGTAATACAATATGCATTTATCAGCATTATCTTTGTTACTTGTTACATTTCATAGTTGCTATTGTTTCCGCCAATATCAACTTAACAGAACCATCTTGTAATATCTCGATCCTACAATAAAGAATATTAAAATGTAATAAAATCACTTTTCACTTAGTTACTAAATATTTTTATGTGATTAAATAACGACCCATTTTCTCTGTGTAAATGTTTATATGCTTTTTTTCATAAGTCTCTACTTAACATTGACATGCATTTCACCTTATAAACATTAACAATAAACTACAAATTAATACATTCAAAATACTCATAATTTGAAAATAATTATCTAAAGAACTTCATCCTAAACAAGTTTTCTTGATTGCACAAGGGGATTAAAGCAAGAAGTGAGGGGATTTGAAGCCAAGGGGCTGACGATCAACGAGTGATCATATTTTTTGTTCCTTTTGAATGCTTATCGTACACATAGTTGCAAACAATTTAACTTGTCAACTCGAAACCTGTCACGATTGGCATCCTTAACTTAAGCCTATTTATACTTCTTGGGTTCGTTTATTTGTACCTAAAAGTTTACCTTTTACATTGAAGGTGACTACTTAAAATTTTAATGTTTTCTCTAGGTTTTTATTTAAAATATAAATCCTTCATTTTATTTTATAACTCTTAATTTATTATATCTTACAAATATTCAAATACGCCATTGTGATATGTATATTTTTTTTATCTATATTTTGATGTAAATTTTATAAAAACTAAGCCGTATAAATTTTATCAATATAGGTTTATATGAAACTCATACTACTAATTGTTTCTTTTTATAAAAGGTTTATATAAAACTCATACTACTAATTGTTTCTTTTATAAAACTTACCTTAACTTATAGATAAAATTAAGTATTAAAAGCTTTAAAAGAAAAACAAAGTTATAACTTAAATAAAAACTTTTAAAATTAGCAAAAAGTTTAAATATTCATATCAAAAGGTGCAAATGGCAATTTTGACTATGAGTGTAAACGAGTTAAACGGTTCATACGCTATTCCATATTAACTTGTTAAAAACTCGAATGAAGTCTAGCTTAAACTAGCTAGAACCTATATTGAAGCTCATTTAATAAACAAGTTTGAGCCTGAGTTTCGCATATTGAGCTTGACAAGGCTCATGAAACTAAAAACCTTTCTATTTATATAATCTTTTGTATAATGTAATAAAGACATTATAGTTTGAAAAAAAAATCTCAAAACGAGTCGTGTATTTAAGCTCAGACTCCCTCAAATTAAACGAGCCGAACTTGTGCTAAGACGAGTTTAGGTTCAGCTTGACTCGGCTCGACTAGCTCACCACACCTCTAGTTTTTTACTCGTACCGGCTGGGCGGGTTGGCTGTACTAACTATTAAGGCCTTAAAATTACTTCAAAACTTTGGTTGGGCCCTTTTACTTCGAAAAGTTTCAAATTTGCCCCCATGAATTCAACAACACACCAAAAGTGGCTCAATTGCAAAAACTGCTAGTTGAAGGACTTAAGTGGAAATGTAGGTTTTCTTTAGCCCTAGAGGTCTTGACCGCCATTGCCAACACTCAATCTCTCTCACCGTAATCAATCTCCGGCGACCACCGGTAGTTTCCACCGTGCCGCTACCCTACCATCCGACAGGCGATAACAAACCGAAACAGAATATTACTGTTCAGTGATTCTGACCGTCAACGAATGGCGTTAACAAATTTTATACTGACGGTGGCCGGAGTGAGCGCCGTGATTCTACTGATGAGGAGCGATGTCAAACAGTCTGCTTCCATCTTCAAACGCAACGTTCGTCAGATTCGTCACTGGCTCGAAGAAGAATCTAAATCCGCTGCAAAGTATGTTTTCAATACAAATATAATTCCGTAGTTTTGAGTGTTTGTTTGATTTAATAGTTAATGTAATTGTACGTGTTAACAGTTAAGCTTTCTACATAACACATGCTGCTGATTTACTTTAGGAATTATGTGACTCTATTGTTTTCGCGATTAGAGTTCAGTTCGTAGAAAGTTAGGGTTTCAAAATAGGAGTTATAATCACTGTGTCACGTGTAGGCAATCTTCACACATTATGAAGACATCAATCTAGTTGTTAAAAGGAGATAATGATGTTCAGTTTTTTTAGTCGATGGTCGCTCATTTGAATCATAGTAGTCAAAGGCTCAAGCGCACACAAGCTGCAAAAGTTGAGCTTTGGGCCTAGGCGCAGCGCAGGGCGCTTAAAAATATAGGCTTTTTAAGCAAAGTGCATTATATAAACATGACATTTTTAGGGTTTTAGACATGTTTTAGACTTGTTTAAGGCCGTTTAGGCTAGTTTAGATATGTTCCATGTTATTTTTAGATGTTTCAGACCTGTTTTGGCCTGAATTTGGCCGGAGTTATTCCCGGAGTGCCTTGATGTCGTTGCTGCGCCTGAGCGCCTAGGCGAGCGCCTTTTGCACTTTTGAGTTTGACTACTATAATTTGTATGTAAGGAAACCTTCATGCTTATGTATGCTTTCATAATTTTAGTATTGACTGAACTATGCTGGCATGTCTTAGAAGATCCTTGGTTTATTGTCCCAATCTTAAGGACTTTGACTTCTTTACTTGAATTTGAATGGGTTGTAGAAGTTAAATTTGTGAAATTTATCTACACACGCTTGACATTTGTATATTTGGGTGATTCCATTAGCATGGTTGAAGGATTCCTCATTATAAAGTTTATATTATTAATTCAAAATGTCCCAAATAAGGTAAAAATGTGTTGTGGGCATTTACAAACTAGGGTTTGGGTGATTCAAGAGCATCTATGGCTAGCTCAATAGAGTTTTATTCTTTAATGCTTATACAATCATGCAACATGAACATGGTTTAATTCTTATATTTGTTTGAAATGACCATGTATGCTAGTTGCATGTCTTGACTTTTGTTACTAGATTCTAGAGGTATTTCGACCCGTTTACTTATGAATGGGTTGATTTGGTGTGTGTTAGGGGTGAACTAAAAAAATAGGTAACATGGAAACATGTCAAATGGGTTGAAAGCCACCCAAAAGTGTATTTTAGAGCATACAACCTCTTAAATCATTTTATTTGATGATTTTGGTGATTATTGTAACAAACAAACAAATGTACCTAGTAAATCCCACTCATAGTAAAGCCATTTGTAGGGTCTGGGGAGGGCGAACCTTTCCTTTGTCCGAGGGGATAGAAAGGTTGCGCCTAATGAGACCCCCGGCTCCCAAAAATAACTTTTTTTTATGAACACAAAGTAATCCATATAGTAATCTATTTAGATGATTATTGTAATAATATTGTATTTGTAAATTGTAATCATAATCAAAAGAATGAAGTTTTTTTTAAATGGACAAAAAAGTGTGTGAATCAACCCTACTCAAAACATCTTCTAACCTGTACGTCTACTAGATTATTTTGAAATTCTTATTTAACTTATCATGCATCATTCCATTCAGGTTGCATCATTCTACTTTTTTCCTAATATAGAAACAATTCAGCTCGTTCTTCCGCTTGTTTTCATATGTCATAAGTTCATAGAGGGCCGCTCAATACAGAACCATTTTTAAATAAAGCACCGTGAGAACCGCGTTCACACATGCACTTACCGCATAACCGCCTCTTTTTCTCTCTTCCACTGTATCTTGTCAACAGTCAACACTATGTACAAGTGTTTATGCGGTTCTTGTGATCCTCTACTTAAAAGGTTTTGTATTAAACATGCCTCTAGTTTCATATTAACGATGTGTATCCAAACTTTTTTATAGGGAAATAGAGAAGGCAAAACCCAAAGAACTGCCAAAGAAAGATATCCCCAAGGATGACTAAGCTGAGGTACAACACATAATGGCTGTAATTAGAATAATCTACCTCTAGTATAATCATCCCCTTCCCGTCCAACCCGTAAACAGTTTTTAAATATATTATCTTTTACATAAAAAATTTCTAGCTTGTTTTCTTTAGCACATACCTATCATTTTGGTAATAAGAACATATAATAGTTGGCCTAGTACTTTGCTGTATCTTGTGGAAGCTTTAATGATTATAGGTGACATTTTTGACCCATTTGTAAGTAAATGATTGATCTGGGTTAAACTTATTTCTAATGGGTCACGTGGGTAAATTTCAAAATTTAGCTAAAAAAGAAACGGTGAGTTGGGTTGAACGGACGCAAACATAATTCAAATGCATATGACCTTTTAAATCACTTTATTAAGTTAAAAACAGGTTACTACTGTTTGCGGGTGAACCCACCCAACATGTTTTGATCTATCAACGTATGGATCGATCCATTTGGGTAGATCACTTTTTCGTTGGACCATCATCTTAACGAATGTACAACTTTTATTGTTCCAGTGGATTATATACAAAAAGAGTTGAGACGATCAAAGTTTGTAATGCGCCACACAAGATGTCCGAGAAGGCGAGAATGACAAAAGTGCAAAAGTACCCTTCACTAATATCTTCGTGGTGAAAACATGATAGATGTAAAATTTGATAGTGAAAAGATTTAAAAGAATTTGGTGTAATAGGCATATTTCAAAGTTAAGATTTTACAATTTTAGTTACCTGACATGTGTTGATCTAGCTTCCGTTGGTTTTATGCTTTTAACCCTTTGAAATGTTATCTGTCTATCGCAAGTTGTGTTTTAGCCAATCATGTTGGTTAGCAGGGTGTTGAAGAGATACTGTAGGTTTTGGTTACGTATTCTCACAGGCACCTAAAAAGACATGTCGATCTTGCTTATAAACTATATAGGTTGATCTTGGCTACTTGAGATGATTCTACTTGCATTGTATTGGTTGGCAAAAGGCTATAAATGAGCCAACTTTATTTAAAACAAGAAATGAGTTAATC
The DNA here is from genome assembly GCA_023525975.1 of Smallanthus sonchifolius. Taxonomy (NCBI): domain Eukaryota; kingdom Viridiplantae; phylum Streptophyta; class Magnoliopsida; order Asterales; family Asteraceae; genus Smallanthus; species Smallanthus sonchifolius. The sequence goes on along the minus strand of CM042027.1, from coordinate 73,877,077 downwards.
AGCTAACATGTTCCTAAAGAGTAAATTTACCTTGGTATTCAACTTCTAACACTACGACACCTTAAAATCTGAATTCCTAATTACCTAGTTTAATAATCTGAATTTCTATAAGTTGTATCACATTATGTTGTATGGTCCTCATAAAATCACTCGATGATGCATAAGAATTATAACATCCAAGTATGATTGCTTTGCTTATGCTTTAGAGGTGTATCAATCTTGCCCGATGTTTAAAATATGGATGAGCATTTAGTACCAAGTACGTGTACCGTACCGATAGATTTGGTACCACTTTTTAAGAAATTCGGTATTGGTATTTTTGGTACCGGTACCAGTACGGTACCGATAACGAGTACCGAACCGATAGATTTGTTACGTTATTCGGTATTCATTTCTCTAGAAATTCGGTATCGGTATTTTCGGTTCAGGTTTTATCCCTAGTTTAAAACTAACTTTAAAATAAAGGTCTTATCATAAATATTCTTTAAAGTAATCAAGTGTATAACAAAAAAATATAAGAGGTTAAGAAGAATAGTTGAATCAAAGAATAAACAACCAATAAATAAAGAAATCAAACACAATTAAACATTCAACATCAACCCTAGAAGACTAATTTTTTATATACCGATAGACGTTTATAGATCAACAAACAAACATGATAATGATGAAAGAAGAGATCCGATGCACTTATCATGTAAATACTGATTCAAGATTTTGTAAGAACGTTAACGAAGACCGTTAGAACCCCAACCAACACTAAGAACAGAAAAATCAAAGATTCTGATTTAATGATTGAATGTTGTGAATGCCGTATGCTGAACTGAACAAAAAATCAATATGGGTCTTGAATCGGGTCGTTAAATCCGTTTAACCGAAGACGACAAAATTCATTGTGTTTTACTTCTACTGCTACCTACATTTTGTCTGGATTCCATGAAGAGTCTTATAGTATTAAAGATGACCGAGAGCTCGGCCATTGCACCAGTTCCAAAGTCTCTACAAGCAAGTCTTTTTGACACGGGGGGTACAAGAGTAATTCCAAGTTCATCAACTGCCATAAGGTGCCTTTGTGTGAAAGGATTGGTCCACATGTAAGTATTTATAGCCGGTGCCACAAATATCGGTTTTTCATAATCCCATGCTCGAATTATGCTTGTCAGCAAGTTATCGCACAGTCCACCAGCAATCTGGTTCATATTAAAGGAAATTCAGATCATGATAGTGAAGAATAATGGCAATTTTGACCCGTTTATATACAAACACGTCAATTTGGATTATGCTTTTATCTCAAATGGTTTAAGTAAAAAAATAACTAAAAAGGGAACGGATTAAACGGGCATTAAAGATTTAAAGTGGATGCGTGTCAACTGTCAGTCTAACCTGTTTCAACCCGCGCTAAAAATTTACCATTTTGACCTGTACCCAACCAACTCATCTTGCTATCTCTTCTTATAGGTTATAACTAAAGGTGCTTAATAATGAGACATTGGTTCCATATAGACTGACCAGATCCTTTGGGTTTCTCAACCATTTTGGCATGTGGATTCAGTATTATGATTGTCAGATGGGTTGAACAGGTCTAACGGGTCAAAAGTCATCCAGAAGTGTTTTTAATGCATGTGCTTTACTAAATTGCTTTATACTATAAAATACAGAAATGGAAAGAAATGCATGGGTATTATTAACCATAGCACTCAAAGGCGCGCACCCAGGTGAGGCGAGGTGCATGAAAACCGCCTTACGTACAGCAAGGCGCAGAGGTGCAAAAGTTTGAAAAAGAACAGGCTTGAGTCTGCAGAAAACATTTCTGAACCGGCCTAAACTAGTCTAAACAAGCCAAAAACAGTTAAACTAACCTAAAACATGTCTAAAACAGTCTACACCGGCCTAAAACAGCCAAAAATGGTCTGAAACAACCCGTTTGTCTCACCCTCACCCTTTGCACCCTGACTCTACGTTTTTAACACACTGTCTATATATATACTATAAAATTACAGAAATGGGCAAAAAATGTTTCCTGTTCAACCTGACCGTACTATAACAACCCGTTTCGATCCATTACCCAACCCACCCATTTGGCCACCTCTAGGAAAGATGATAGGAGTTGTGAGTTGTGACCTATATTACCTTGGCGAGTGTATTTGCAGACAAGGGGGCGATTACCATGATATCAGCCCATTGACGGAGTTCAATGTGAAGCACCCTATCTCCAATCTTTGACCAAGAAGACCATTCATCTTCATCAGTATAAAGAACAACATCTTCTGGGAGTGTTGTTCTATCAATAAAATTCAAGGCCGCCTGTGTTGCAACAGCGTTTACCTCTGCCCAATCTAAAAAACATCTGCACAGGTTCCCAAATTTTATGGCAGCCACACTTCCACTTGCAGCTATTAGAATTCGAGGTTTTCTAGGAGCACTTGTCACTTGCACCGCATCCATCATCTGTAACGCTTAAACCGGGTAAAACAAAAAAAAATCAGCTGAAACAGGTCAAACAGGTTGAAAATTGTCAATAAGGCCGCCTAAACCAGTCTCTTAAAAGTAATTATGCTATTTGAATTTTGAAATTATATAACATAACACGTCAAACAGGTAAAGTAAAAAAGAGATCAGCTGAAACGGGTTGAACAGATCAAACGGGCTGAAAATTGTCAATAAGGCCTCCTAAATCATCGTCTTAAAAGTTATTATGCTACTTGAATTTTAAAATAAAATTTATTATGTAACACGTCAAAAAGGTAAAATAAAAAATAGATCAACTGAAACGGGCTGAACAGGTCCAACGGGCTGAAAATTGTCAATAACACCTTCTAAATCATTTTCTTATGCTATTTGAATTTTGAAATAATATAATCTGTAACACGTCAAACAGATAAAATAAAATGAAAAACAAATTAATTCAATAAGCACTACAAAAATAATATATCATATTATTCGGTTCTTAAATTCGGTCCGACCGGTTTGACCAGTGAACCTGTAAAAACTAAAAAGACAGTTCTATGTCCGGTCCGGTTCCGAAAACTTTCTCTTTAACATCAAATTTGTGAAAGGAATCGATAGCTTATAGTACCAATTCCTGTTCTAACACATGAACAACTTTAATATGATTTTCTACATCATTTCGAAAAAATTCAAAAAAGAAAAAAACCTAACTATAAGTTCAAACTCTCCGGAGAATTCAAGTAATCATGCGATGGAAGAATCTAAGAACGCAATAGTCAGATCGAAAACCAGAAACTAAACAATCTAATCTCTTTAATCATTGATAAACAAAATTATATGAATCACGGAGTATAGCGGAGCTGTGAAGTGAAAGCCGATACCTCGAATCAGTAATTCCTTTAACTACTTGCTTCCGTTCCGTCTCTCTTCGCCGCCGCCGGTTGATCAGTTTCCGGCGATCTGTTTTCGCCGGAGATAGAAGCGGAGGATCGAGTCAATGGAGTGAAGGGAGACTGGTGAGGGTAGAGATGGAATAAATGAAACTGGTGTTAGTTTTTTTCTTTTGGGGCTTGTAGTTTGATGAATAGCAAATATCAACCCTCAAGTTTAACCAATTTGCGAAAATATATAAAAGAGTAAACTTCAATTTGAATCCCTGTAGTTTAGGCCCGCTGACACTTTGCAACTCTGTTTAAAATAAAGTGTAATTTGCCCCCCTGTGGTTTGATTTCTCTCTCTTTGCACCCCTGTCCTTAATGAACGAACACGAACATGAAATTTAGTTCGGTTAGTGTTCGTGAACCATTCATGAACAAGTTAAATGCTTAACGAACGAACACGAACAAAGCTTCATTCGGTTCGGTTCGTTTACAGCTCTAATCCCATAACAATAGCTTTCATATAATAACATAACAATACAAAAGAATATTACTTTTTGATGGCAGAAGCCCATGAACAAAAATTGATAACAAAACTGCATCCTTGGTATATATGTATAGATATCAGCATGGAAGAAAGAGGTAACATCATCAAATAAACAAACTCACCAAAATCAATAATGTTTGCTTCCTTACTTTAATAAAATTGCGAGTCGAGCTCGAACCTTAGATATAAAAAGCTTGAAACGAGTTTTAAGTTATGCTTCTTGTCTCTAAACAAAATATACAATATTTAGGATTTGAAATGTTAGTTTAGGGTTTATGATATTTGGAGGTGATCAATGTTGGTTTTAAATGAATAGTGTTTACATAGGGTGAGCGGTGATAAGAAAGAGAGAGGAGGTGGTGGTTGTTTGCTCACAGTGTTGGGCCGTTGGCTAAGGTGGTCACAATAAAGGTGACCACCTCATCCAGTTGGCCACATGTGTTGTGGATGGAGTTTTGCATCGACGAAGAAGATGATTAGGGGCCGTTTGGGTTATAATAAATTGTTACAATAATTATTATTATTATAATTTAAAAAAGGTTAAAAAATAATGAAATAGGGTGAAACTGGAGTTGAATGACAAGAAAGTGCCCTTTAGCGACTGATAAAACACTTGATCACAAAAGGGTAATTCCTTTATTGCTAAAAGAAAACCCTAATTCCTGCATCAATGTGTTAACAATTAGAAACAGAAGTTACATTTTAATCTCTCTAACATGTTAACATTACATTACACATTCCATAACTTCAATTTTTCACCTTCCTTCAACTTGCTTCTTCACCGAATGCCCGGTTTTCCTTTTATGCCGACTAAAGTCCGACACGAACCTAAACGTTTGACCGCACCCCACCTCGGTGCAGACGTACGGCCGAGCCCCCGTGTGCACCCTAATGTGTTCCGTTCGAGCCCAAGCCCACTTAAACGTCATTTTACACCCTTTCCATGGGCATTGCAACGGTCGGTCGTCCATGTGTACCCGCCTATGTTGCACGAGATATTTGTGCGAAAAGAACTTCTTCCCGCATCCTTTGACGGGACAAATGTTCTTTTTGTGGATTATAAGGTCGTGTTTGCTTTCGAAACCCATATTGCACCCCTCGATATCACAACCGAATTCGCCTTCCTCTTCACTTGGTTTAGGGACACGCGCTTTCTTGGCTTTCTTGGTGTTGCTTTGTTTCTTAATCCGCGGTTTTGATTCTGTCCAGTCTCCAAATTCTTTGGACCGCGGTTTTATGATTCTTCTTCTTAACCGTGAGCTGGGCCCGCCACCAGTCTCTTCTTCTCCCTCTGAGTCCGTATCAAATTGTCTAATGTTTCTAGTCAATGGGGCGGCTTCCTTGCTAGTTTGACTCTTTTGAAGGTTGGTCCTAGGCTGCCGCCTGAAACCACCACTCAATGGCGGTGAAGACGGTGGTGACGGTGATGGTGACGGTGACGGTAATGGCTCTACTTTAGGGACCTTAGTTGTTAAACTTGTCCGCCTAGTGTCTACTGTAACATTCTTCCGTTTCCGTGAAGAACTCCTACTAACTACCACTTGGGTATTTTCAAACTGTCTTTCATTTCTGGGATTTGACAAAACCGAACCGCTAATTTCATCTTGTTCTTCAGGATCCCGGTCTACTAACAAATGATGAGCCTGACTCGACATCCATACTTTCCCGCACCATTTTCCTGCCACAATAATCTTTTTCTGCCTGCCAGATGGCTTAGGTTTTGTAGGGCTGTTAGATGAAGAATTATGTCCAAACGCGTTGTAAATAACTGAATTGTAGGGCATTTGTTTGCTGTAAAGGGGGGACCGGCTAAGACTAGCACTGTAAAAAAGATTTATTCCTAATTTTACAGCCCAGTCCCTCTGGCCATGAGTGACGTCTTCACTATCCAGAGCAGATTGTATCCATTTTTCGTCTTTTTTGTTACTCTCTCTGAATTCAAGATCAGTCCAGCTATGATCCGTTCCCAATTCTTTTGCTACTGATTTTGCTTCAGAAATAAAAGAGGGATAATCTGCAGATTGTGTAAAAATATGTGCAGGTTAATAAAATCTCGATTGTTTTATATGTGAAAAGGTCAAGGTTTCATAGCATGAAATTAAAGGTGGCAAAATGGGTTTCTCGGGGGTTGGGTAATGAGTCAAAACAGATAAAACGGGTTGGATCACCCCAACCTGGCCCGTGACACTTTTTTGGAACGTTGTAGATGAATAATGTGTAATATATAATTATGAAACAAAAAGGCTGTATTAATATCTCAATCAATGTTGCAAAAATCGCGATTAATCGGCAATTGACCTAGGGATTTTGCCCTAATCGGCCTAAAAAAAGCTAATCAGTCAAAGGTGGTCAAAATCGGCCGAAAATCTGTGGCTTCCCGTTTTTCCGGCGGTGAGATTCTTGTAAAATCCGTCGATTTATAAAAATGTGTATATACATATATAATTTTGAAAATTACTTATAAAAATGTGTGTATATATATATAAAGCTGAAAATTACATGTAAAAAATCCAATCCGATTAATCGCTAGTCAGTACCCCACCGCCCGACTAGCACCTAGCGATTTTTATAACACTGCTCTCAATAAAGCAGTTTTTTAGGAGATTCATGAATTTGAATAAACTTTGAACTACTTCCAAAACGTTCCAACATATTTGACCCGTATCCTTTTTAAGTTAAATCTTCTAGCTTAACCCGTTTGACAAAAATCAACCCGATTATAAGTAAATGGATCAATATTGCCATATCTAGATGAAATGATGGCTTTGTGCATGTCAAAGATGGGACATAGAAAATCATCGTTTTGGTTAAAAATATAAATAAGAACACACGAAAGCATACTCGTATATACTAGATAAAAAGCAGTTACAACGGCTATTCAGTGATTAACTACAATGTGATCCAACATCAACTGTTAAGTGTTAACTGTAGCCTAGGTGGAGAACTCTTTCACTAAATCTATCTATATAATAAGTAAATCGATGACATCATTTTCGCTGTGGTGTCGATCAATTTGGCTATCAAATATACATTGATTTCAGTTTTAAGTGATGAAGCATTAATTTCGCTATGTTTTAATATATCCCTTTAACCATAACCAAAAACTTACCATTTATACCCGTTTTTGTTATTGTTTTTCATTTTTATTCTTTTCTTTTTATATACATTGTAACTTATAAAATGTATAAGAAAATATAATATATCATTTTAACAATTTACATCATTAGAAAGTTTTCACCAATACATACAAATATACCCAATATTTTTCATTTATGTGGCCATTCCATATCCCCCCTCTAAGCTTGCAAAATATCATGTTTACCCAAATTAAGTGCATTGTACAGTTTGCATTGAAAACTTGTGTTTTGGGTATAATTATATATGATATTTTGCAAGTTTGGAGGGAGTATATGAAATTCCCCCTTCATTTATGTTTATTCTTTATTTTTATTGGTAATTATATAAACATATACATGTTCTTGTATGGTTCATGGAGAACATAATTTCAAATAATTATTTAGTTTAATAAATTCATCTTTAAATTGATTATGTAATTTGAGTATCCAATTTGTGTTAATGATTACTAATTTTGTCGCTCATTTTTTGCAAGTAATTACTTTAAATTTTATAGTCAGCGCATTCAATTTATTTTAGAGGATAATAATCAAATCATAGAATAGTCAAATCCCTGATTTTGAGACAACTACAGCCTTATGGGTATATATAGCCAGAAAGGTAACTATTTATCATCCAACGTCACGGTTATCTCTAAAGTTGTCTACATAATTTTGCTTATGAAGACTTAAATCCAATATCGAATCAGAGCTATCTCAACAAAAAGGTAACGCTATAATGTGTATTGTCTATACCTTCATCCTACTTTTCTCAACTAATTTCTCATACATTTGAGCCGATGTAACAAAATTAATTGAAGTTTCAAGTATGTATTTTTTTGGATTTTTTAATGATCTAGCCTTACTGCCTAAACAGAACTAAAAATCTCCTTCATGTCGATCATACTATATAAGTCGGATATGGTACCATACTATCATGCAGATAGTTTAAGCAAAGCATAATAACCTTATGGGTTATTTAAGAAGATAAATAATGATGATTAATGATGGAGCAATCAATATAGTTTATAACCCTTCCAATTTATGTTGTTATTTTCTTCAATTTCTATGGGATCACTGGTCTTTAACTTAGCATGGTTATGTTATTAAAAGTTTTATTCTTCTTATTTGTTTAAAGATAAGTTGCAATTAGAGGTAGCGATATAAATCATTTTTCAAACATCATATAATTAATGCAATACTGTTTTCGTAATCATAATCAGCACATCTAAATTTATACATAATTGACAAAAAAATGTGTGGGTCAACCCAACCCGTCCAAAGAAATGACCCACTTTCAACTTAAACCTGTTTTGACCCGTTATCCAGCCTGCCCTCGTGTGTGTGTGTTTACGACTTAAATCTAACTATAGGTATGCTTTTTCCCATTTTTCACTTACCTAAAGCATTAGGTTATCTATTTACATTTATATTCCACGAGTGATTAGCACTTAAGAACTATTGTACTTGTTAAAAAATAAATAAAGAAAAAAAAAGTGACCTTGACTTAACAGAATGAAAAACGTACCTGGGTGACAAAGGAGCAGCACATGAACACCACCAACGGACCGAAGTCTTTGTTCTACTTCTAAAGCATGCTGAAGACAGAAAATATGCATTCTGGAAGAATCTTCATCACATGTATTCGTGGGCGTTTTCTCGCCCTCATGTTCATCTAATAATGGGTTTTCTTCATAATTTGATTCCTTAAAACTTCTGTTTCTTTCAAACTCAACAGAACATTCAATAATTTGATCATCTGTATCCTTCCTGTCATCATGATCCCCATAATTTGTGTGGATAGTTGTCTCCACATGATCATCATCAGAATCTGAAGAATCACCATAAGCTAAGGCCAATAGGCCAAGAGAAGAATTGACTTTCGGTGATGCAGTAGATGAAGTTATACTCAAATTATTTACAATTTGAATTCGGTCACTAGATTTTACTGGAACATCATACAAGCCATCACAATTGCTTTTTGCCACGTCCCCTGTATTCATAGAATAAAGAAAGGTTAATAATAGCCTGAATGTGTAAAAAGCCCTATAACTATAAACTGTGTAGTGAATTTGACATTTAAATGTCATCGGCATCTTTTTATTTCAAAATTGATTGATAAGAATGTAGTTTCAGAAGAAAATACAAAACATGCATCGACTATAGAAAAGAGCACTACAAAAAAAAAAGAAATTGGCTGCAAAAAACCAAAAATATTCATATAAATTTTGTATCTTAACAATTAAAGACTCGCATGTCCGAAATTTTAGCATAAATACAACTTGACCATCTTTTAGGATAGAAATGACCAGAGCTGGTAATTCCATCACATTTACTCAGAAACGGGATGAAAATTGCCAAAAAATTATTTTAATGCATTACAGCCTCCTAAATTGTTTCATTTAAAGACATATTTAAGTTTCTGATAATATTGTTGTTGTAATCATAATTAAAATATTATTTATTTACGGATTTTTAAACATGGGCAAAAACGTGTTTGGGGGGTCAAACCAAGATCACCGACCCATTTCAACCTGTACTAAAAGATGGTTTTAACTGAACCCGTTTTGACCTGATAGCCAATTCATCCTACATCTATCCATCTCTACTGCCTGACACACTCATAGTTCAAATGTTTTATGGTGTATTTTAGAAAATAGCAGTAAGATGATCAATAAAACTATAAAGGTTTACCTGAAGAAGATTTGGGGACCACAACATTTGCGTCCTCATTAGCAGAGAATATATCTGTAGCAGCAACTAGATCACTAATGCCATTACTATCAGCTGACATAAGGTAATTTCCAGCTGCTTCTGTAGGTCGAATAATTGCAACACATGCATAACACAAAATCCCACAAGTAACACATGAAAATATACCAGGATCGGGCTTTTTATCACCTTCAAAATCCTTATATGAATCATCTTTCCCACCAACCAATGAGATCTTATTATTCCTAGTACAAAATGAAGAATATTTTCTCTCCGGCCTTTGGTCTGGGATGACATCTTCATCAGAATCCGAGCTATGTGTGGATTTTAATTCATCAGTTTGAGTGTTTACACCGAAGGGAATCCGTCTGTCTAAAAATTCTTCAGGAATAAGTACAATCAAAGATCCTTTTCCAAGAACATTGAGAAGATTATTGTTTTCCATTATGTCTTGTAAAAAAGCTTTTTTCACCAATGATTCTCCCTCGGCTTTTAACTTATCTTTCAATCGGGAACTCCTAGGTTCAGGTTTAGTGCTTGTTGGTACACTGTAAAAGCAGGAATGAAACAAACTTCATCAGTTTTGTCAAGTGTTGGCAAATTAACCGGTTGGGAAAGGGTCAAAACAGATACGGCTTGAAATGGGACATTTTCAGTGTGGGTCAAAACAGGCTGAACGAGTTGAGCTGAACTGCTAACACTTTTTTGCAGTGTTGCAAAATTGGGGATTAATCGGTGATCGCTAATCGGAGAATCACCTTGAAATTTTCATGTAATAGGTCCACTAATCGCTAAGCGGCGCAAATCGGCCCAACGATTTTTTTTTGTTTTTTTTCATTCGTTACTAATTCTTTGTTAAAATTACAAGTTTCATCCCCAAAATTGTAGTTTTAACAAAATTGATCAAGACGTTTACATTTTTTTTTCATTTATCACTTATTCTTTAAAACAACTACAAGTTCATCCTAAAAATTATACTTTTAACAAAATTGACCAAGATGTTGTACATATAGATTTTTAGGTTGTACATATATATATTTTTATATATTAAAGCATGCATAAAGCTTTTTATAGCTAAATTTTTGGTAAATAATTCTAAAAACTCCAATCCAATTAATCGCTAGTCGGTACCCCACCGCCCGACTAGCGCCTAGCTATTTTTACAACACTGCTTTTTTGTCCATTTTTAAGAGTTTTCTACAAATAATGAATGCGATATGATTACAAAACAATATTATTATATTAACAATCTAAATCTTTGGACAAAACGAGTTAAGATAATGTTTGCTTTAAAAGCAGGCTTTGATTAACTTTCAGCACTTTTGAGCACCTGTTCGACCCGTTTGACCTGCTCCCATTTCGGCTAAAGTTTTGATGGACCCTTTGGGATAAAGCACAAATCAAAATAAATGGGTTGAAATAACCACCTCTAGCTTTTACCTATAATTCTTTATGTTCAATCTTAGACATATATTCATCAAGAAGCAACCCTAGAGGCAAAACTTTCAAGATTCACAAATCCAGATGGGATGAGAGAACAGACCTTGAAGAGGATGACACTGCAAGATCATAAAGCAATTGGGAGTGAGACACCATGGGAGCACAATTAATTGAAGCCCTACGAATTGCAGCATCGCATGCAACTGCTAACCAGCCAGGTGTTGCAATATTAGCTGCTTCCCCACAGTTGAATCCTATTTAACAAAAGGAATAAACGAAAAAAGGTCATGTGTTTTACTATTAGCATTAGCATGTACAAAAAATTCACCAATAGATCATTATCCACAACAATAGGGGCCTGCTACAGATACAACGCCCCCACCATCTATACGGATCGTATAGAACTATAGATGGCGAAAAAGGGTTATACAACCCGTATAGCCTCTGTAAGTGGTGTGCGCATCACATCAGTCGCTTATGTGTAAGTCAGACACTCTAAACGGGCCGTTTAGCCTTCTCTCATACGGACCGTATAACAAGAAAACCCTCATACAGGCAAAAAAAACACCTCATATGCACATCAGTTGTGTCTGAATAGTAGAGGGGTGATGTTCGTTTAGTTCAAGCCCAACAATAAGATACCAACAAGGAAAAGACTAACCATGACTGAAACCAGAGTGATATGCTCTAGGGAAAGTGACAACAAACTCTCCGGCATTTTGCACCAATCTGGATAAAGTAAAATTTAATAAGCATTCATGATATATACATGCAACAATTTACTTAACCCAACAGTTCTGATGTTGCAAAAAATTAATTGTAAATTTGTAATAGTGCATAATCATGTAAACATGGGTACGAACATTGACAAACCGAAAAAAAAGTCTCACCTGCAGCAAGGAACCCCAGCCTTAAGTAATACTTCTGGGGATATGATTGTAGTCTTCTCACCAAGAGTGGAAAAAGTCACTGAAAACACAACAGAAGTTGAATAAGTCCCCTGCAGTTATTGGTCACCAAATAACATCCTTTTTGCATTATAAGATTGTGACATGCAGTATCAATCTTTGACTTCTTATAAATAATCATTCACTAGTGAAGTACTAAACTTGGTTTTAGAAAGCGCGTGGAGCACCGATGCGTATTAATCCCAAAAGATTTTGCGTGATGCATGATGTGCGATGCTCACGGATCACGTATGCGGGCTTTTCGTTATTAAAAAAATTATTTATCGAAAATATTTTAAATTGTTAACTTTCAAACATTAAAATATAAGATATTCTCATCAACCCTAGTCAAATTTGTTCAATAGATGGTCAAACTTGTTCAAATACCCAAACACATTGCTCAATCGATGGTCTAATTTGTTCAATAAGATTTGAAAAACTCAGACCCATTGCAATCCTTGATCTAATTCGTTCAAATACTAGTCAACTGACCACATCACGCATCAGCCGCATTACTTGCACATCATGAAATTGCATCGCGTCAACTGCGGCGATACGATCTCTATCACCACATCATGCACTCCTAATGCGTGCATTTCAAAACCAAGGTACCGAACATAACCGAAACAGAACATGTAGTCAACATGAGAACAGTTGAAATTAAAAGGTTAATCCTAAAGGCAACAACAATGAACAGTTTAACACGACACGACTCGACTCAACTCAGTGACTCACCAATAGGATTGATCTCCCCTCCATACCCATGTGTCCTAATCACATCCTCAAACGCAACAGCAGCATCCTTAGGCACACCATACCAAGTCTTCCCATCCCCCATATGCATATAATTCAAACTATGAAAATCATGATCCTCAACATGCCAAGCAAACCAACTAAACAACATAGAAATATACACCATAGGTGAAGTCACCCCAGGTATCTCCTCCTTCATAAACCTCAACAATGACCCTTTCGCCCTCGAAACCCCCCTCATATTCCACTCAGTCTCCCCAACAGTCACCCCATCCCCAACCTCCCTTTTCCCCAATTTCCTCCCACACCCCCCACCTGTTCGATCAAATGCCGACCCCGGCATATCATTCGCATACTCAACCGATATCGGTTTATCCACATGAGCCTTCCAATAACTCGTCTCCACCTCCAACGCCGTTAACCCCCTCTTCAAATTCCCCAATTTCTTCAAATAACTCTTTTCAAACCCCTTCGCTTTGAGCTCAAATTGCGGCACTGTGTACACCTCCCCGCTCTGCCACACCGGTTTCTGCACCGGCCGGTGATGCTTCCTCGGGCAAAACCCTATCTGCTGCTGCCGCGTGGTAAATGTAGGTGACGAATTAGGGTTTCGAGCAGACAGAGACCGGTTCAAGTTAGCAATTACCGTTTTCCTCGAAGAACCGGAGACCGGCGGCACGATTTTGCAAATCCCGTACTTGGAAGCTTCTGATTCGATCTTGAAGATATATGAAATTGGATCTTGAAACTCGGCTAGGGTTGGGTGGTACTCTGGTGCTACAGGAAGTGATTTCAGCCATGGAAACACCTCTTCACCCATCAAGGATTGTAAATTAGGGTTTATGGTAGATCTAAGAAGCTCATGAGGTTCGAGTTGAGCAGAGATGGAGAGAGAGAAAGAGTGATTGAAGGCTACGAGATTCCTATTGTATCGAAATGTATCGGTGACTCTGTTTTTTTTTATGTTAAAATCGGTGTAATTTATATCAGATTGGATTGATTTATATTTCCTCTGTTTTTTTTTTCTTTTTTGCTTATGGGGGCAGGGGTTTTGTTGTGGCTTTGGAAAGATATCAATGGAGAAAGTTGTTTTGAATTTGATGCTTTGTAAAGGAACAAAGTAAATTTTTTTCTTGAAGTGTGTAATTTAAATAAATGTTATTTATTTTCTTAACTTATAGTTTTTGTTTTATGTTTTTCTATTCATAAGTTTAAGAATCTTTAAGAACTTGATCGTGTTTCGCACTATCATCCCTTGTTTACCGTCGTAAGATAGTGAGTTTATGAGTTTATGACTATTATTGATATTAACAGTGGAATCGCCTTTTAGACACTGGTGGATTTGAAACGATCTAATTGGATTTGAGGTCTTGATAAACGTAAAGGATGTAAAAGTACTTTGAAGACTGTTCTAGACTTTTGTACATGGGTAGTTGTAATAATTAATAAACCTCTTGAGATGAGTTATCTATAAATAGTGGTATCATGTGGATGAACGTTGTTGTCATATGATACGTCTATAAATAACAAGTATTTTCTGCCATACGTAATAGATAACATTCACTCGTATTCTTCTTACTCTTACGTTACATTGTATCATACAGTAACACAATGGCTTCACTTGCTTTATCCGCGTGTGATGTTGTCATTGAGTTGTTCACTAATTTTAGGGAACTGTCTACACGGGTTTGTTTTATAGTATTAAAAAACAATGTGGTTCAGAAGACAAGTACTATAATAAACTTACTTGTTAAATTCTAACGCTTTGCGGGACCCATTATAATCGAGAGTTCTTTTTGTTTTATCAGTTAAACCATCTCTACATAAAATCTAACAAGTTGGATATCCATTATTTTCATCTATGATATAGCCTCGTTCTACCAGAATGAAACTGCAATGACTAGTTTCATATAACTAAGACTAAATTACAATTTTTGTCCTTTATGTTTACCATAATTATGGATTGGGTCCTTTAAAGAATTGACTTTCACTCTGTGTCCTTTATTTGGAAACTTGCCTCGTTTCTTGTCCTTTAACCAAACGGCCATCCATTCCCCCTCGTTAAGTCACGCACGCGCAAGTCATGTGAGGGCAGTTAGGTAATTTCCTCCCTGTTTTTATTTAAACCCTTTATATTCGTTTCCCCCTTTATTAAAACCCTTTTATCTTCTTCATCCTCAGTTCGCTAAACCTAAATTAAGAGTGTGGAATCATGGCTCATCGCTACTTCATTCGTGAATCCCTCGATCAAGCAGATGTTGAAGCTTTCTACGGTAAGTTTACTTTTCTATTTTGAAGTGGTTTTAGGTTAAAGCGAGCGATATTGTTAAGCATTGCATATGTTAATTTTTTTTTTTTGAAATGTAGTTGGTTTCCCTCATCTATTTTCTGTCAAGTTACATCATGGTGGTTACTTTACTAGATTCCCTGGACGTGCTTATGAAGGAGCAACAGAGTCTTTTGTTGATTTGATCGATATTGACAGGTTTTCTGTGTGGGAATTAGATGTTGTTTTGGCAAAATTAGGTTACGATACCAAAGGTAATAGATACTACCACTATTTAGTTCCAAATGCTGATTTAGATTTTGGTCTTAGAGCTTTAGGAAGTGATTCAGATGTTAGAGGGTTTGGGCAATATGTGTTAGAGCATAAAGTAATGAATGTTTATGTTGAACATGAAACAACCTCTGTCCACACATATTTTTGCTCACCATCCAAGGTTAGGATTGAAGAGGTTACTGATGAAGAGTTGATGTCAATTAATATGCCTAATGCAGCTGGGAAAAGATTATTATTGGGTTGGCATGAAAGTAGCAATGAGGTTGGACAAAGTAGTGTCCAACAAGAACAATTTGATATTAGGATAGATGATCCAATGTTTGATCCTTTCTTTGGTGAAGAGACAGAGCAGTCCAATATCAATCAGGGAGAACAACAGGGTGACAATGAACAACATGAGTTTGTAGGTGACAATGAACAACATCAGTTTGAAGGTGACAATGAACAACATCAGTTTGAAGGTGACAATGAACAACATCAGTTTGAAGGTGATAATGAGCAAGATCAGTTTGAAGGTGATAATGAGGGAGATCAGTCAAATGATAATGAGGAAGAAGATAGTGATAGTGACTTCATAGTAGATGATGCTGAAGTTGCTGATGTTGAAGTAGATATGAGAGATTTTAGATTGCATACTGATGCAGATGTTGAGTTGAACCATCCCAATGATCAATTAGATTTTATAGCAATGGAAGATAATGTATTGGATAATGAACAGTTTGATAGTGGTGTAGATTCTGATGAGAATGGGACAAGCTCTAGGAAAAGGAAATTAAGGCAACTTAGAAAGCAAATTGACAAAGATTCCAAGTTTTATGTTGGTCAAGTATTTGGAACTAAGGAAGAAGTTAAAAAAATGATTAAAGAAGTTGCTGTTGAAACTAGAAGACAAATTAGGATTATAAAGGATGACCTTTATAGGGTAAGGGCAGTGTGCAAGGGGGATAGTGAAGATGGGGTCCACATTAAAAGCAATGTTGGGGCTGGATCTAGCAGTTGTTTAAATGATAAAGGACCAGATTTGAAAAATGTGGGAAGTGCAAGAAGAAGGGCCATAACAAGAGGACATGCACTGGCCAATAATTCATTCCTTGTAGTTTGTTGCTTTCATGTAATGGCTTTTGTTTGTTGAAAGTTTAGTCCATGGAACAATGATTTATGTCTTTTGTTTTTTTGTTAAGTTATGTATTTGGCCATGGAACAATGAATTATCATACTCTATATGTATGTTTGCTTATTTGGTCATTTGGTCCAACCTATGTATGTTTGGTTATATGAATTATCCTACTCTATGATATGTATTACTGTATAGACAGCAGGGTCAATATTTGGCATTTGGTCATTTGGTCCAACCTGCAAAGTTGGAATTTGGTATTGGTCATTTTGTCATAAAATGGATATAGGTTTTGGTCATATTGGTCATTTGGTCATAATATGGATATAGGTTTTGGTCATTTGGTCATAAAATGGATATAAACTGTATTTGGATATAGGTTTTGATCATAAACTGCATTTGGTCAGTTGGTAAACTCATTGTTTTAATGGCCATAAACTGCATTTGTTTGCAAATAGGTCATAAACTGCATTTGACTTTTCTAATTGCAATACATTTGACATTTGGTGTTGCAATACATTTGACTTTTGGATTTGGTCATAAAATGCATTTAACTGGTATAAACAACAATGATAAAAAATTACTAAAATTTCATAGCATTACCATTTAAACCATTCTTACAATCAAAACATTACATGGACTAACACAACCCTAGTACATTTTAATTCTAGAACAACTATCCTAGTCCATTTTCATTGCAATTAGAACTCCAAAGAACCCAATCCAGCTCATTATCAAATATTTCTTCAACTTCCTTGCTTCTGCTTGACTTTTTTTTGTCGATTCTTCAAGTTCATTCATGGACTTCAACAAACCAGGGATAATGTCCATTGACCTTTGACACATTTGAGGATCAAACCAACCGATAAAACGACATTTTGATCCCTAATTGATAACCAAAATAAAAAGATGAGAACCTGATCAATTTCAAGAAATTGCATTTGAAAATTACGAATCTTACCTTCTCAGGACACCCGTAGAAACGACGACCGGGATTTCTTGGTGTCCAAGATGTTCTTACAACCGCTTCCTTGCCACACCAACAATACATCTTCAGATCGATGGTCTGGTGAAAAAGGTGAAGAAGATAAAGGGGGAAAGAATGTTTAGGGTTTTCAGTAGATGGTATGAGGATGAAGAAGATAAAAGGGTTTTAATAAAGGGGGAAACGAATATAAAGGGTTTAAATAAAAGCAGGGAGGAAATTACCTAACTGCCCTCACATGACTTGCGCGTGCGTGACTTAACGAGGGGGAATGGATGGCCGTTTGGTTAAAGGACAAGAAACGAGGCAAGTTTCCAAATAAAGGACACAGAGTGAAAGTCAATTCTTTAAAGGACCCAATCCATAATTATGGTAAACATAAAGGACAAAAATTGTAATTTAGTCTATAACTAATATCATGTGCAAGATAAAATGAAGAAATGAATTACCTGGGACTATGGGAGTTCATTTTATATGAATTATAAAAGTTGTTTAAATGGATATAGAACAAGTTGTAGCGGCCTTGGTGCAATTCTTACAAACTTCTTTTTGTTGGAAATCGATTCATCCTGAGATTTCAAATGTCTTGTGTGACCATGAAAAATAAGGCTCTAAAATATATATATAAATACTAATAAATAAAAATCGTAGGAGACATAATATATCACTTTCTGATGCATCATTAACATTTTTTCTCGTCTCTCTTCTATTAAGTAACGATATTAAAAGAATATATATTTTTAAATATTTAATATAAATCATAATTATGACTACTTATTATTTAATTATCGATAGTTATTATATCATTAATCAAATAAATTTAATATTAATTAACATTTATCAATTACATAAAAACAAATTAATAACCAGATGAAATTTTTATTTTTAAATTAACTTAACAAACCTTATAATAGTCACACCAAAGTATCATTTTAATACATATTTTTACGAGTGTATGTGTTAACAGATTACATTATATTTTATTCAACCTGTGTAATACGCGGATTTATTCAACCCATGTAATACACGGGATTTTAAAGACTTAAATTTTTTTATTACTAAATAAATAATATTAAATTTATTAACCGTGTAGTACATGGGATTTTAACCTACTAACGTTATAATATACATATATATATATATATATATATATATATATATATATATATATACGGGAAGGTTTCACTAAGAAGTGGTTTTTCGCTAAGAAGTGGGTCAAACGAACTCCGATTGAGCTCATTCCAGCGGTGTTGGAACCGTCTCATCGAACCCTAATCCGGACCCAAAAACCTAAACCCCCCTCCACCCGCACCCCCAAAAACCTAAACCCCCCAACCCACCTCAAAAAGCCAAAAACCACCACCCCCACACCCAAAAACTTAAATCCCCTCCCCTCCCCCCCAAAAAAAAAAACCTAAACCCCCCACCCCACCCCCAAAAAAACCTAAACCATAAAATCTAAACCCTAAGGCTAAAAACCTAAAATTCAAACGTAAAATATAAACCTTAAACGCTAAACCCTAAAAGCTAAGATGGTAGAGTTCGACGATACGGTTCCAACGCCGCTGAAATAAGCTCAATCGGAGTTCGTTTGATATCGTTTCTTAGCGTTTTGGTCATTTCTTAGATTTTTTAGCGAAAAACTACTTATTATTTGAATCTCTCCCTATATATATACATATATTCATTATCTTTTTTTAAACTTAATTGAGTTAATCGAACCCCTTTTAAAATATCTTATTGAGTTTTGAAATGTTTATTAATTTATTGGACACCTTTAGAACATATAATTACTAATAAGTTTATAACTTTTTTAATATGCAACCCCGCATGTGACACGAGTGTTTTCCATCTTTCAACGGCCTTTGTTCTTCGTGGTCTTCATCACCGAACAGTGTTTCCATCCCGCATGGGAGGACACCAAAGGGATTGGACACCCTTCTCTGCCACATTGGACCCTGCTAGATTGTGTGACATCTACATGAAGAGTATACATGTAGCCTAGTTATGTATTTGGATAACTTAAAGGCCGATTATAGTTATAATTAGTCTAAATTACATATTGAAGCACTCTTGAAGGCCGATTATAGTAAATCTTAGATGATTTGAATAAATTGACAGAAATTAAAGAAGTGAAATTTTAGTGAAGAAGCTAAGAATTTTCTTGATTAATTTAAATACATAGTTTAAAACGGAGTCGTATATCAAAATTTTATAAAAATATTCGACTATTGGTAAAAGATATGAAAATGATATTAAGTAGCCAAGTTGCTTGATAACGAGACTTGATGAAAATAAATATACTTCAATTATTAGATTGTTATATGTGTATTGGATAAGTACCTAACTACTAGACAAAGTAATGGTGAAATATTGATTACATAATATGGCCAGGAGTTAAAGGATTGAGAAACTAATTGTCAATTAACCAAATGCTAGAAAGCCAAGTGTTAAAATATGTACAAGTTGTAAAATTTAATGATTAAGTAACGAATGGCAAAATAAATTCATTGCTAAATGTTTTTTTTTTTATTTTGATTACTTGTAAAAGATGAATAAATAAATAAAAAAAAATATATCAGTATTGCGGTTGATTGATTATCGTGATGATTTAAATAAAAAATGTTTCAATCATGGGTAAAATAACTCGCTCTCGAAATACACGTGGTGGGTGCAAAACAGTGTAATACTTAAGTAGTTAAGTGTGGACCTATTTGGAAATTGAAAAATGCACATTGATGGCAAATTGTTGAACTAGGGTATCTAGGTCAATCCTAAATTGACTTGAGTTTCATGAAGTTGTTAAGAAACTAAACCATTGCTAAATTATGGGTTAGAAAACTCCGCATTCTTTCACCAAGTCCACTTTTTTTTTGGAAAGGCCAACACTTTTTTTTTGGAAAGGCTAATATTATACCACACGAACACTAGCAAGGCGTTAGTCAGCAACTACAACAAGAATAAAAATTACATAAAATCAAAACTTTTCCATTGATCCACCTTAATCTCTAAATCTGTAGCTTTGTTCTTGATCCAAAGGTAACCCAAAACTTTCACCTCATCCACAATGTTCTGAGCCATCACTTTCTTCCCCCTAAAAACCGCATTGTTTCTAGCATTCCACATTGCCCAGCAAGAAAGCAGCATAATGGATTGCATGACTCTGGTGTGTCTCGTTGAACCCGTCAATAACTCATGGAAAGCTAAAATGTCTTTAAACGAAAAGGCAAGAACCTGTGGGCATTTGCACCAAATCGAAATTATCGACTAGACCTCATGCGCCATGCTGTAAGCTGTGAATAAATGGTCAATACTTTCCACTCCATCTAAACATATCGGGCATAACTCATTATTGATAAACATGTTTCTTCTACTCAAAGTATCTCTAGTTGACAGACGTTCAAGCATCGCCCTCCAACCGAAGATGTTAACTTTAAGGGGAAGCCACTTGTTCCACTTAAACACTTCTGACCCGTTTGGATGCACATGATCATAAAACATTGCCCGAACTGATTTAACCGAAAAGGTGCCACTAGGGTCCGGCTTCCACTGCCACGAATCTTCATCCTCCGATATAACACACTGATGTAAGGCATTTTCGCACCTGCCCAGGTCTTCACTTTCGGATGGACTAATATTTAAGCGGGTCCAGTTCCAGCACGGTTGAACCACCCCATCCATGTCCACCAGTCTTTCAACCACCAGCGCATCTTTTGAACTTTCCAAGGCAAACAGGCTAGGAAAAGTCACCGATAGAGGAGCCGAGCTAATCCACAAATCTTTCCAAAATCTGATTTTTGCCCCCACTCCCAACAATCCCTTTAAACAAACTCTCCAAAAAATGTTCTTTTTCCTGAGACAATCTCCCACTTTAACAATTTGCCTCCAAACGGCACCTGCATAAGAGTTTAACGGAATAAAGGAGATTCTGTTCTGACAGCTATGCAATGCAGTGATAAGTTTTGCCCACAAATGGCTAGACTGAGTTTTAAACTTCCAATGCCACTTAGCAAGAAGGATGAGGTTACACTCCAAGAGAGGGGTTAAACCGAGCCCCCCAAGGCGCTTAGGAGAGGTAACCTTCTCCGACGCCACCCAATTGATACTGTTTTTATCTTCCTTACCATTCCAAAGGAACTTCCTTCTAAGACCATCAAGTTTATGAATGACCCGTAAAGGCGCTTTATAAAGCGAGAAAAAATAAACCAGGAGGCTATCAAGAATAGATTTGAGAAGGGTTACTCTACCACCTATAGATAGAGTCGAGGCTTTCCATAAGGAAAGTCTATTTTCCACCAATTGAATGATCGACCTCCAATTCTTATAAAGATTCATGTTTGCATCAACCACTAAACCAAGATACGTAAAAGGTAGGGATTGAACAGCACATTGAAGGTGGGACGCTAAAACCGAGACTTCCCTTTCTTCAACACCAAGGCCAAAAAGAGATGACTTATTATAATTGATTATTAAACCGGAGACAAGGTAAAAGGCTCTGAGAATTCTTGCAAGTTGAGAACATAAGATTTAGACCATTTTTCAATCACAAGCACATCATCCGCGTACATAAAGTGTGATATATCCAGACCATTGTTCGGAATTTTAAGCCCTTCAAAGACACCGACTAGAGCTGCCCTATTCATGAAGCAAGTGAAAGCTTCCATGGCCAAAATAAAAAGTAAAGGTGAAAGTGGATCACCATGACGGACTCCCCTAGGGCATTGAAACTCAAAATTTGGAGATCCGTTAACCAAAATCGACGACCTAGTAGCCTCAAGAATGCCATGAATCCACCTTCTCCGCTGGGTCGGGAACTCCATTTGACCCAAAACCGAGTCAATAAATTCCCAACTAATAGTATCATAAGCTTTCTCGAAGTCGATTTTAAAGAGTAGAACTTCTTTTTTGCATCTTTTTGCCCAAGTCAAAATTTCATTCACCATCATAGGCCTATCCAAGATGTTTCGATTCGAGATAAAACCGGATTGATTCTCAGAAATCAACGTATGGATAATCAATTTAAGTCTATTAGCAAGAATTTTTTAGATCACTTTTGAGATACAACCCACAAGACTGATAGGTCGGAATTCATTAAGGGAGGTGGGATCTGTAACCTTAGGAATAAGGGCAATGAAGCCGGAGGCACACCCACGACTAATACTCCCATTCGCATGAAAATCATGCATTATCTCCACAAAATTCTGCTCTAAAAGGTGCCAAAAAGAACGGATGAACCTGAAATTAAAACCGTCCGACCCAGGAGCTTTATTACCATCACACTCCCAAACCGTCGATTTGATTTCCGAGAGAGAAAACGTGGCACAAAGAAGATTACCATATGCCTTGGAGACTTTGTTGATACCGTGACAAACAAAGGCGGGGCGAGTTGAGACCGGTTCTCGAAACTTGGCCGCAAAGAACTTAAAAACTTCAACTTTGACACGTTTAGGGTCAGCCAGCCACTCTCCGTTAATAACAAGACCATTCAATGGCGACCTACATATCTTACTATTAATAATGCCATTAAAACATTTAGTGTTTCCGTCACCTTCTGAGGCCCACTTGATGCGGGATCTCTGATGCATATCCATAGCAAAGTTCCTCTCAGTCTTAGTCAATCTCAACTTTATATCCATATTAGCAACAAGCTCCTCTTCTGTGACCGTACCCTGTTCAAGTCTTTTATCAAAATCCAAAAGTTGATCTCGAATCATATCAGCCTCCCTGTTTGTTTTTGTCTTGGAAGTTCTAACCCATTTCTTTAAAGCCTCCTTAAAAGAAATAAGTATTTTTTTTGCCAGTTTAAGATCCAAGGGCCCTCAAAGAAAAACTTATCATTTTCCGATTCAACAATCTGATGTAACTCCTAGCTAGAGAGCCAGGAATTATGAAATTTAAATGGAATAGCTCCAAAATTTTTGTGATCGGTGATCAAAATAATAGGATAATGGTCCGAATATTCATAAGGAAGAGCCGTGAAAGTCGCTTTAGGCCAAGAGTTCCAAAAATTAGGACAAACCAAAACTCTATCAATTTTACTTAACTTGTCACGGTAAATTTCTACCCATTCATGATATACTCCAAAAGACTCAAATCAGAAATAAAATCATTGAACCGCTGAGCAGGCGACTGATTGAAAATCGAGTTAAGGCGATCCTCTGGGAACCTTACTTTGTTAAAGTCTCCCAAAAAAATCCACTAACCGGTGAAACGGCATGAGACATCCTTAAGTTCATTCCACATGTCCTGTTTAGCGAGAGTCTCTTGGGGCGCATACACGTTAACAACACAAAAAAAATTCTCATTACCTTTCAACTGACCCACAACCAGAAGAAAGTTCTTTTTCTTAATCACAGTCTCCTTGGAAAACTTACCTGGATCCTAGAGCGAGATAATACCTCCGGACTTACCATCGGCATCAACCCACTCCAGATCGCACTGCCACACACCCCAAAATTGCTTAAAGACCTCACTGGATCCCACTTAAGACATCGATTCCTAAATACATAAAAAGTCTATGTAAAATTCCTTTTTTAAAGTCTAACTCAAGACCTTTTATGGTGAATACCCACTCCTTTGACATTAATACTTAAGATATTCATGTCAATCTGGTTGCAGCTCCTTCACCTCTGACTAGAACACTCACGTCTTCATGAAATTCATCCAACTGAATACCAACACTTCCAGCGACCTGCACAATGACAAGAGTTTCTTTGCTAATCAGTTGCTCTGGGTCTAAACCTTCCTCTATTGGGATGTTTGCTGCAGAATCAGCTGAAACAGGAGTATTCAAATCGATTACCCCAACTCTCCTCCGCTTCTGAGCAACTTCTACGTCCTTGTCGCACGACCTAGGCACGATTTTCCACCTCTTGTTGTTCCTAGAAATTTCATCTTCCTTCCAAATCAAATCCCAAATACCGAAAGGATCGTCGGCGTCAATATTGAGATAAGGAATAAAAGGTCTCTCAGCTGATCCCAAATCTTTCCTCTTAGACTTGACTGCTTTGTTGGGCTCACTATTATTAACACCTTTACTATTACCCTATGGGCCTTGGGCTATGAAAAAGAAAGGAGTGGGCCTAGGCGAGTTTGGGTCCACCTCTTGGGTCCCACCGGTTTCAACAACATAAATAGGTGCATGACATCTCCGCTTCCTGCGAACCCTAGACTTGGGATCTACCCCATCCTTAGCCTTGGGAACCCCAATCGCCGCATGCATATGCAACGATTCATCATTCGGCTCCTCTTCCAAACGTTTGAATTCGTATCGTTGTCCTGAGACTGTTCATATCCCATAGAAGGGTCCGACGTCATCCTACCAATCTGGCAGCCTGGACGGAAAACATCATCTGATAAAATTCCATCAGAGACAAGACGATCCCCAGAAGTATCATCTTCAACAACCCAAATCCTGAAATGTTGAGAGTCTGAATGTAAGTCAACCTCCTTAGCGATTTTAAAGGCATCATACACCAAAACCGCCACTCTCCCACTCGATAAGTTCCGATCACTGAAAGAAACATCTGAACCTTGAACAAATCTTTCAAATCTCTCAGCAATCTTATTGAAAACATGTCTATCCCACAAGGAAAGGGGAACTCATTTTATTGAGAGCCAAGCAATCCGTTCGAACCCGGCTGATTCCCCCGTCTAGAGACATAGGTTCGAAAACCATTCCAACCAAGTGTCTCTCATGTTGTAGAGAAAATTGTTAGCGTCCACTGGTCTGAGGAAAGTAAGTAAAACCTTCATTCCTCCTACATAACTTATCGTTGTATTCTCCAAACCGAAAGTCAACAGGATATCATCGATATTTCTGAGCAAATCCAAATTCAAGACATTTCCAATCAAAGCACAGTTGTACCATTTTTTCCTCGCCTCCGTGTTTATCGGATTCAATACCATAGAGGTGATCTTACTTGTCGCCGTCCCTGCTCCCGTAACGGAATCCGCAAACGTCTTCTCCGCCGTGACTCCACGAGAAAGGAAAGCAGGTTTCGGTTGATGCCTGTTCCCAGCCTGTTGAACAAGGTTCACCTTCTCCAGTAAAGGGACTTCTGAAGGAAGCTCCTTCCTATTAAATTTTGCCACATAAATAAAGGGGACCATACCATCTAACCTGACCAACTTCAGTTCCTCCATCATCTCATATTCTTTTCCTTCCACTCCAGAAATTCTAATGAAACCAAAAGCATTGCCTCCCGCATCCTTTTTATTAGGCACAAAGGCGTCCTCAAGTTTACCCGAGCTCTTTCCCTGAAAGGCGCACCACAACCTATCACTGTTGCATCCCCGGTGAAGGTTAGTAACAAAGAAAGTAGTAGCTTTTATCTGCCACACTTCTTCCAATGATCTTCTGGGTCTTTACCTCATTTTGGCTCTCGTCTTAAACTCATGCCATTCCTGGTCGTGAGCTCTCGGATTCCTGTTGTGCTTATCTCTCTCCTCATCTCTCCGTTGTCTGATTTTGCTGGTCTCTTCCAGCGTGATTCTGCCGTTCCGGTTATCTCTTGGTCTTCTCCGCTCCATTCCCAAGTCCACTTACGTGAAAGAATTCCAACTTATAGTGCTCCATATATGCAAGCAAATCCTCACCGTCTTGCATTTGTTACACTTACACAAAGTTCTCTAGGAACCTTTTTCGAAGTTCTTCAAAGTTATCGATACTTTCAGCTGGTAAGTTATAATACCAAAGTTGAGATAAATTGGATAACGTTTTCATGAACACATGACACCATACCACCGATCTCTACCGGCCACCCTCGCCACCATTGTTATCGTCGTCACCACCACCACCAAAGCAGCAACCCCGCCTCCGTCGTGTAACACCCTAATTCCAAACACCGATTATTTATTCATTAAACATGCGGAAGCATTTGTCCCAAGAATAGATTTTATATATATATATATATGTACATATATATATATATATATGATATATATAAATATTTTTGCGGTAATGATATACAACCCTTAGGACAACCCCCAAGCGAACACCCAATAAAAAAATGGCCAAAGAGCCAAACCAGCGTACAGTCAGCGTATGATAGTGGTTTATGAGAGTACTGTACTCTCCGGACATACTGTATGCTAAAACCAGCGTACAGTATGCCTAGTTCAAGTCATACACTCCAAAAATCCATTTTCAACTTTTCTAATTTAACACTTGGGGTTGGGTTCTAACATTCAAACATCATTCTTTATACCAAAAACTACACATATCATGCATCATTAACAACCATGTAAAAGATTTCTATTTACACCCTCAAAACATCAAATACGCATACGAGAACCCGCCTTCCGCCATGGACTTGACTTTGACTACATCGGAGCTTTTCCTACATAACACCACATATAAGTTCACCATTAGTAATGAAGATATAACATCCAACAAGGTAAAATCATTCAAATTTCACCCATTCACCCATTTGACCCGTTTCCACCCAATTACTCATTAGGCTACATGTCTCTTGCATAACCCCTTACAAGTTTCATTCTTTCCTTATAACATCTCATAATTATCAACATTTCCTTTACATTATGGCACACGACCATAACTTCTTTACATTCTCAACATGGTTATTAGACCATAATTTTCATCACATTACCATTATGGTGCTTAGACCATAACTTCATCACCACATTTACATTATGGTACTTAGACCATAACTTAATCACCATATTTCCATTATAGTATTGAAACTATAACTACATTTATTCACATATTCATACACCACTATACACATTCATAACACATAACTCGATATGCAAACATAACGCATATAACACCATATATCAACAATTACTAAGTAAGTGCAAAAGCACTTACCTTTTGGATTCGAAGATCCCGTTCCCCCTTCACTATTTGAAATTTGATTACCTAAACACATACACCTAGTTTAGTAATTTATCATTCATCAAAATCATATTTTAATTGGGTTCACAACCCAATCTTCTATTTCCAACCCAAACTGACCCGTTTGAGTTATACTCATATCCAAACACCCTCTTTCCACCCAAACTCACCTACTCGAGTTTCATTACCATTTCTTTAACACTAATTTTTCATTCAATCTTTATCATTAAGTTAATTTGGTGTTCTTTTAAGTGTCTAACATTATATAAACACTTAATCATCATTAATTCACCATCCTATCATCATAACCCAAAAACCCCCAATTCTTTCCATATGAACCATAATTTCTCATAATTAAAATCAAAGGGTTCTAGGATGTTAATCACCATTCTTTACCTTTAGTTTATCTAGATTATCAACAATCTAACACTAATTAATGGTGAATTCAAATAGATGATAATCACTTACTTGATGCTAGGAAGATGGTGTGTAAGCCAACACCTTCACAATTCAAGCTTCAATTACAAGATTTAGCTTCAATTTTCCTTTTCTCCCTTTTTCTCTTGTAAACATCGACCTCCACACTCTCAAACCCAAAATTCTAGATTTTGACTTCTTTTAGTCAAATATGACAGATTTGTTATATTTACACTTTCAGTCCCTCAACTTCCATTTCATTCGTTTTCATGCCAAAATTAGTTAAAAACTAATATAACCCCAACATTAACTTGAAACCCACTTGTTTCAACTTATTTCTAAAATATTATTTCCACCATAATATTAATTAGAAAAATTTATTTATTTAAAACGAAACCCGGATTTTGGTTCGTTACACGTCGTCGCCACTTAAACCTATTTATCGTTTACCACCGGTGGCAGGGTGGCGTGATAATGTGGCGATGACATCGAGGGGATGCAACAACAACACGGGTGGTGGTGGCCACGACGGGGGAGATAACAAGGGTGGTGGCGACCACGACATGGGGCGGCAGAGGTGTTGGCGAGGGTGACGGTGGAAGAGGGGAATAGGACGGAGGCGGGGGATTTTCGATGTTATAAGTGGGGCAGCGGGGGGGTTGCATATGTGATGATGGTGAGTGGTTGGAGATTGTAATTCATTTTTTTGAATTCTTTCACAATTTGAAAAAAAAATGTTGAAACCATTTTACTTGAAGGAGTTTGAGGGATTAATTACAATACGTTTCTCAACCAAAAATATTAAGAAGGGAATTAAGATTCTAAATCCCAAAATTTATGCTAAACATACACATTGACGAATGGAATTCTGATTCCAATTCGTTGAATTCTTCGAACCAAAAACACCTTTAAGGTCATGTTCATGAGGCTTGTGGAACGTAGACCCAAGGCATCGTACATTTGTGAGGCTTGTGGAACTTGAGTAATCCATAATTCAGTTTTCAAAAGGCTATTTATTTGAGATGCCATAACCATGTAACTTAATGTCAAAATCTAGACATTTTGTTTTAGCATGGCTCGGCTATGTAAAGAACTAGACATATTTGTGTGATGTTACACTACACAATTTTAACACTCTATCAATTTCTGAAAAATTATTAATTTCAATTCAATTTACCCGAAGTCTTTAGGCCATTTTGTGAGCTATTTTACATATATTCAAAGAAAAATGTGATTCAGTTCATTTAAACATCACATTTAAGATTTTGTAAAAATCGATCAAAATCATATATGATACACTTAATTACTTGAATCTCACTAATCAACATGTGGAATGAGATGGTCTGTAATGATAGAAAATTAGATACACAAATCAATGTTGAAAGTTATGAATCTAAGTCCTATAGTAAAAAAAGAAAGTAGGAGAGTGTGTCGATGAGATCAACTTTTGTGAAAGAACTAAGCCATATTGCAAGTTTATAATGATAGAAAATTAGAAACACAAATCAATGCAAGAATACAAATTCCTTTCTTGTTATTATTATCTATACAAATAGCAACGTCGGCGCTCATTCTCTAGTCATTTTCTTTCACTTGTCATATCTATACTATATAATAAAAGAAAATAACGAAGGACACGTGTCAACATATGAGGGCCTCATTTTTTTGGTTTTTCTTCCGCGGGGGCCATTGCGTCTTCAATTAACTTCTTAAATTAACGAAAAATTTAAATTAATTTGCAAGTAAAACACAAATTTGAATTTGAATTACTTATATACTTATTACATGTAAATTATAGTAGTTTATAATGATTTCATCATAATTATAATCATTTCATTGACTAATTTCCAAATTAAGTTAATAGTATTATGATCTATAAATACATAAGCTTCATGATACAAACATTTAGGGCATGTTTGGAATTACTTTTTGAGCTATTTATTAACTTTTTTTAAAAAGTTAATAAGTTAAAAGTTTGTTTGAGTAAACTAAAAAGAGAAAAAAAATAGAAGGGAAAAAAGAGTTTTCTATTAGTAAGTCTCACTTACTTTTTAAAACTACTTATTAACTTTTTACAAAAATTAATAACAAGTTTTCAAAAGTAATCCCAAACACCCCCTTATTTCAATCTCAAAACAAACAAGTACACCATCGTTTCTAATATGTTATATCCACTTTTATCAAGTTACTTACCCGAAGTGTGACATTCAAGTAAGTACTTATGTTCCTCTTGATTTGTAATACCATAATTGTGTTTCGTGAACAAAAACCACCATGTTTTTTGTAGTATTTTATGAAACAGTCTTAATTTCATGTGCTAACCTTAACAAGTTCAATACTTATAATATGTTTCGTCTCTTAATGCGACATAACAAGGACTTCCATATTTTCTTACACGGTTGTAAATTAATTCTACACACGTTCAATCGCCATAATCCGTATGTTATTCTATTTTTTTTCTTCATATTTTACAAATATTACTACATTGATATTTTAATTATTATTCAGTTCGACTTTTATATTTTGTATTTTGGTTTCATCAATTGTTTATAAAAATGCATGATTAATGTTTTGCTATATTTAGTGTAAGTCAAGTAGCTTACATTAGTGTTTGAAAACAATTTTAGTTGAAATCAATTATATTAGAGCATTAGCAACAATTTCATATTAATGCTTGAAAACAAATAACAATTTTTATTTATAAACTTATGATTTATATAATTTAAATTTGTTCAACCCGTGTAATACACGTGTGCATAACCTAGTAACTTAAATAAATTAAGACAACATTGTAAACATAACTGAGTGCTAGCCCAATGGTTGCTCTTACATAACTAGAGCGGAGCGGCTAGGGTTCAAACGCTGACCTCCGCGGTTTTTGAAGGTTTTTTTTTAGTACTTTGAATAAGTTTTGAGGGTCCTTTTTGGTTTTCTACTATTTTAAATAAATTAAATTAACATTATAAATCTAAAATATTTTCAAAAAGTAATTGTTGAATTTTAGAAACTTTTTTCTAAAACTTTTTTTATTTTAAAATGTTTTTTCTTTATTTCAAACATTTTTTTGTACATCCATTAAAGAGGTCTTTTTTACTAAAAACGAAAAGAAAAATGTTTATCTAAAAATTGTTAAAAATAAAAATATGAAATATTAATTTTTAAAAAATTATATATTTATATATATTTTTTCCTAACACTAAAATCCGACTGTAATTAATTTTCACTTATAGTTATACGAAAATAATCATATAGATATCACAAAATATCTTATTTGCAAATTGTAAAAGCCAAAACAAAGGTTTAAGGTTTCATTGGATATGTTTTAATCACTAAAACCCGTAAAGTAAAAATGACTAATTTTTTTTACTAATTTTAACTCATTTTTAATATTAAGTTTGAAATATGAAGTCACGTGAATGACACATGATAATTTTTTTGTTAAAAACTAGTTGTTGTTAACGTCAGGGCTAAAAGCGCAACCAAGTCACAAAATTTGGGCTAAGTTTGCAATTTTTAAAACCTGAGGACCAAACATGTAATTTGATCAAACCACAAGGGTCATTTAGTTATGCCCCACAGTAACCACTCTTAGACATGTGAGTCGGTTGTCCTATTGAACCTTGACATGTGAGTCGATTGTCCTATTGAATCGAAAAGATGCAACAAATTTCTACTAGAAGCACTCAAGTTCTACATTTCCGTTCCAACCACTCAAATATAGTATTTTTCATGGTTGTGCTTTTTGACAGCTATCTGACATTGGGTATATTAGGATCTATAAATATTTTGTGATGAACGTGTATGAAAACCCTCTTTGGATTTGCCCA
Source organism: Smallanthus sonchifolius (assembly GCA_023525975.1). Lineage (NCBI taxonomy): Eukaryota > Viridiplantae > Streptophyta > Magnoliopsida > Asterales > Asteraceae > Smallanthus > Smallanthus sonchifolius. The sequence goes on along the minus strand of CM042027.1, from coordinate 73,845,480 downwards.
AGATCTTTGAAATACATTTAATTTTTGCATGTATGGCTTGCTTTGGTTTTGGTGCATTTCATGTAATAGGCTTGTATGGTCCTGACATATGGGTGTCCGATGTAAATCCATCGTGGGGTGTGGATGGTTTTGATCCTTTTGTTTCGGGAGGAATAGCCTCTCATTATATTGCGGCAGGGACTTTGGGCATATTAGCAGGTCTATTCCATCTTAGCGTACGCCCGCCCCAACGTCTGTACAAAGGATTGCGTATGGGCAATATTGAAACTGTCATTTCCAGTAGTATCGTTGTTTTTTTTGCAACTTTTGTTGTTGCCGGAACCATGTGGTATGGTTCAGAAACTACCCCCATCGAATTATTTGGGCCTATTCGTTATCAATGGGATGATGGATACTTACAACAAGAAATATATAGAAGAATTAGTGATGTGTTAGCCGAAAATCAAAGTTTATCAGAAGTCTGGTCTAATATTACTAAAAAATTAGCCTTTTATGATTACATCGGAAATAATCCGACAAAAGAGGGATTCGAGCATCAATATCTCATTCATGTAGTGGCGGATCCAACAATATTCGCTAGGGGGTGCAAAAAATGGGTCGAGTCAAATAAAACAAGAAATCTATGCAAGTGTTCTGACCGTATGATTAGCAACATCTATTTAACTTTAATAATCATTTTAATTTTAAGTTAGTTAACCAAATAAGTATTAAAACTAACATTGAGAAATAAACTAAATAAGAAAAATTAATTTCTCAACTAAATATTTAATCAACGTTTTATGTAAAAAAAATCAAAATAATGAAAATGTTTAACATTTTTTTCTTACTTCCAGTGAATGAAGTCAAAACAAGGTTTTAATATTTCATTTTGTTTTGTGAGTTTGTCCGTACCCTTAATTTTGTTTAGCAGTGGCAAGTGTACCCCTTTACCCTTAATTTTGTTTTGTAGTCCGTCACTTCCTCCTAGAATTAGTTTAAATTGGTCGTTACAAATAAATTTTGAAAACTTTAATTAAAGGTTGACTGGCTTACGAGGTGACTGTCAACCCCCTCCCAAAAAACTGTATTTGTCAATACATTCATATTAACTCCGTTTTAAACAAAGATTCTTTCGTTTTAAAGTTTTTACAAAATAAAACACAAACCCACAAATCAACCATACTTATGGTTTTCTTCTGGACGTCGCCACTCCTATTTTTGCTTCATGATTTCGTGTTACTGATTTTCTCATTTATATAACAAATAAATAAACATATTTATAGTTGAAATGTCTATTACTCCCTCGGAGAATTGATGCTTTTAGAACATTAAACATTAAATCATTTTTCAAGATAAAATAAAAAGAAAAGGGTCCACCAGGCACAAAAGCCAAGAAGTTATCACATCCGACATTTATGTATTATTATTAATACTTGTATATCTAAGTTCCAGAATTTGCAGAATCAAATTCAATCAGTTTTTAACAGGCAAAGTAACATTTAAAGACATCGACATAATTCAAAGGTACATCATACATGCAAGTTTCTAAAAGAGTCATATGTAGCCCTTGGTACTATTCAACTTTGCCATATTTTTTAAACAAATGAAACTCAACACTTTTAAGTCCTCAATAATTATTTGAAATACATATCATATCACTTTGTTGTTGAATACTCTCTCATTTCTAGCTCGCCAGATGCACCATAATGATACAAGAAAAATTGCATGTAACACCGTCGTGTGACATTTTGATGCAATCAAACACGCAGGGAATTCCATAATCTCACACACTATTGTTGCCAAGAACACTGGTGTCTTACAAGTTACACCATAATTCGATTTGTGACCAGCCCATTTTTGAAACGGTACCTGATACAAGCACATGCTCCGCTGTCTCCGGCAATAGATTGCAAAGCACACATGAGGAGTGATTAGGTTGAACTAGCCAATTCCACCATTGTTGGAAGTCTATTCAATATAGCCCGTTATCAGAAGTTAATTTTAATGGGTGCCCAATTGTTCCGTTCGAAGAAGTTATTAGTGTGCGGACCACTTTAAGTGTAATCAATCCTTCCACTATCCTCTTACATAAATAATACTAAAGTTTAACGAGGGCTATAAATAGCAACTTATGATTAATATTTTCTACGAATAAATATTTATTAACTATATTATGATATATATATAAATCGTACAAAATAGAGCAAAATGTCATTTTCGTTCATGTGATTGTCCATTTTAGCCACTTTTATCCAAGTTTCATTATCGAGCTTAACTAGGCTCGCGAGTTTAAACAAACATATTACTTATATATTCTTATTGTTTAATATGTTATATATGCATTTAGATATATCTATTTGTATGTGTGAATAAAGATCAAGAACCATTGATGATATATTCTATCAAGAACTTTTCTATATATAGACGATCCATGCAAAAGAATCAAAGATCATAAGCGCATGATTACTCAAACTAAGAATGAAGTTGAAACAACACCAAAATAGGATCTCATAAATATTGATTCACATGTTATATGCACGTAACAAACGGTATAAGTTAATGTAACATACGAAATGTGTTTCCATCTCTTTGAGATTGAAATCGATTTAGGAAAATGTAAACTACTTAGATCGGTATAGATTCACATGTTATATGCCTATGCCCTTATGGTTTAGTGGTATTGGTGATTACCCCATAAAAATGATGTGAGTTCAAATTTATGTAAGTACATGTTATGTGGTATTTAGAAGTAAAAAGTGTTGTTATAAAAAAAAAGATCGACCCATGACCTAATGGTCTACTGATAGGATTTCCCGCGAGACAAAGAGAGTTAAGATAAAGAGGGAAAACCGGAAAAGCACATTTAGCCTAGACGAGTATGGAAATTTGGAAATAGACCATTGGGCTTACTTGTTGGGTCAAATGATTTTGCAGCCCATATTGGCCTTTTGTTGTAACCTGTAAGTTGTAAAATGCAATGCCAATGAAAATGATGCATGGCATGAAAATAGATGGCCTGAGCTTCGGACCAAAAACCTATTAACCGAACCCAATCAGAAAATTATAGTTTGGTTTAATCATTTTCTGAAAAATCAAATTTTAAGGGTCGGTTTTGGTTATGGGTTTTTATAATAACCGAAAAACTGAACCCAACCGAAAACCCAGATGACTGTACGGACTAAATTGTTTTGTTTGACTGTTTTTTTTATAAATATACATGTTACAATTTAAGCACAAATGGTGTCAAATTCGTAATCCAAATAACTAAAGCCAAAAATCGAAAACCTAATAAACCAAAGCAAACCTATTTATGAAAGGAAAACCAAAAAAACTGGAACTAATGGTTTTTTTTTTAAATCGAAAATTCATTTCCAAACCAACCAATGCACATCCCTATAAATAACTAAGGGAGCCATTGACAATGATATAACCGGGTAACCGGGTTGGGACCCAATTGACGAGCCGAACCTGTATATGCCAATCAAAGATGATTAAGCCGAATTGGTTTTGGTTTGATTTATCGGTTTATGAGCTTAGATCTAGTTAGTGGTGTAAACAAGTCGAGCCGCTCGTGAGATATCTAAGATCGACTCGTTAAAAGCTTAAATGAATTCTAATAGAAATAAAAATGTATTTATATCTGTACTTTTTACATCGAATTGATTATAAATTAACATATTTCTACATAGTTTATATACGTGCTATATTATAGGCCCACATTCAACTCATAAATATAACTAGTTGGTCAACGCCAATCGCACCGCGACGGAGTAGACCGGTTTTTAGAAAAAATTTAACGCATGCACATGTTCGGTAGTAAAAATAATGTTAAAAAACGTAACCCATAACTAAAATATCGGCTACGACGGATCGATTAAAAAACTTAAACGTAGATACAACCGCAAACGTTTGTAAAAAACAAACCTAAAAAAAACACATACGGCACCATCGCTTAAGAACGCCAAAAAAATAAAGTCAAAGCGGTGCTAAAACCAAATAAAATAAAACTAAAAAAGTAAACAAAAACTTGGAAGCGGATTTTGACGGACTGCACGCTCGTGATTCGCTTATACCCACGCTTCGCGGCGGGTGTTGGGCCCATCGTTAATAAAATATAAATGAAAACGTAGGCACAACGGTAAAAATAATGTTAATAAAAGAGAAGCATAAAACTAAATAATAATAATAAAAATTTAACGGTTTGGGTCGTCGAAAACCATAAAAGTTAATACCGATACGGGTTACGATAATACAAATACCGACAATGATATTGTTCGCTCAGAATATGTTCGGCTCGTCACAGTATCACAATGTTAACGGCACTCACTATAGACAACGATATAAAAAAAACTAATTTTGAATACAACTCCGTTTAAAAAAAATTATATCGGAACGTTGAAAAAAAAACAGTCACACCCTCCTTATTTTAGAAAAAGTTAACGAACAAAAGTTATTAAAGGAAAACGAAATTAATAGAAAATGAAACGGGTTAAAAATGTAAATTTATATATAGTATAAGAAAGTATAAGAAGTAAAAATCTATATTATTTGATAAACAAGTAAACTAAGAGAACACTAGACACATTTCTATGTCTTCTCATTATCATTTTCGAGCATCTCTCTACTATTAATAATCACCTACACTAATTTAGGCAACTAAACTAATTATTTATTTTAATTTTTATCTACACATTTTTTATATTAAAATTGTGTTTATCATCAATTAATTTGTTCAATCATTATTTTTTTATGAATTCTACAAATTGAATACAAATCTATACTAATAAATAAAGGTTTAATTTGGACACTTGTCACTTCCTCCTGTCTCCTTGCATTGGTTTTCTCGCCTCTCTCTCCTAATAAATACATATCCATCTTATTAAATAATAATGATAATGATATTATAAATATATTATTAAAAAAAATACTAATCTATACTCCCTAATAAACAAAGGTTTTTGTAAAATGGCTTTCCCGTCTAAAGTTTAATTATAATTTAAGATTTTAAACCTCTCACAAATAATAAATGCTTAACAAAGATAATTGCTAAAATTATTTAATATCATTTGACTATAACTTAAAAACCGTTTAATTTGAAAATTTTGAACTTTGTATTATTTAAATTATAGTAAAATCAATAAATTAACTCTCGCAAATTTACTATAATTAGAGAATTAAATTGACAATTTTTCAAAAAATCTTAACAACTTATATTTGTTAAGCAAATAACAATTAATCAACTTTCTAAAATCCTGAAATTATTAAACACCCCCACCTACCCACACCCCATGTCTGCTCCTCATCGACATCTTTCATTTGTTGTATCACTTTTCCAGCCACCTCTCCGACAACCTAAAAACTCAATATCACCAAATTTAATTAGGCGATTTGATCGATCTTTACGACAACATTTGAGGATGCTTTAGTGGAGGAAGCAATAGCAAGAAACCACAATACGATAAACGAAGCCACTAATTTAACAATGGTAGCAATGACAACTTCAAATTAGGTCTGGATTTGTGGAGTTTTGCCCATGAAACTTCGAATCTGATATTCAAACGGCGGTTAAGGTTTTTGTCACTACACAAACATTGAATCTGATGATATAATTTTAGGGGACATGGTCACCATTTTCAGATCTCTGGTTTTGCCCACGAAACATTGATACTACCATTTTCAGATCTCTCTTTGAGTCCCTCTCTATTTTAAATCAAACTCAACAAAGATGAGATTTTTTCAAGCTTTGGTTGGAGGTGCTAATCGGAACCCACAAACTTGGACATGGTGGTGTTTTACCATGGATCTGGTGTAATTGGTGTTCTCGTAAGTGGAAAAGGGAACACAAGATATTCAAAGAGCAATGAGAGATTTCGTGTGGGATTCATGAGCCCTAAATCGAGGCTGACTTCATGGCTAGAGAGGTGGTGCAGGTAACCGCCGGCGAGAGGGGAGGGGGGGGAGGAACTGGCAGGGGTTGATTTCTTTTACCATTGTTTTACACAAATAACTCCTGAATTGAGTTAATTACATAAATGATCCCTGTGTTAAGATAGAAGAAGGGTAGTTTTGTCATTTTATCAAAATTTAATAGAAAAATTAACGAAAGTTAGTATTAAAACCCAAACTTGTAACAAAATCAAAACCACACGCCTCAAACTTGTTACATTTTAAACTTAGGACTCATATATGTTATTTTTCCCAAACCATAGGACCCATTTGTGTAATTAACTCTTGTAATTTTATTTTTTTCACTATGTAAAGTAATTTTTATTTAGACACTTATGAATAATATATGTTTCTTTTCATTAACCTGTAATACACGGGAACTAACCTAGTTTATATTAAACAAGAATATATAATATGAAATCAAAATATAACTAATTAAAAAAATACTAATTTGTTATATACACACATTTCCACTTGATATATCTCGAGATGATCATAATAGTCTCACAAGTTAGGATGTATTTACAATATTATAAGTTATATGGTTTTTAATATGCAACACGTGTAATATACGGGATTCTAACCTAGTTTATAATATATATAATACACTAGCTTTAACCCCATGTGCTACATGAGATGAAATGTTAACATTACATTGATAACTATTTTAATACCTATTTTTATACAAATTTGATATTGTATTTGTAACTTTTTTATTTTGTTAAATGTTAAGATTATATTAATGATAGTAATCAAAACATAAAAAAATACATGAAAATACATTTCATAAGTGGTGTATTCATGTATTTTTACAACACTTTAAATTGCATGTCAAATGAAACTTTACAATGATGATTTACAAATTTGAAAATACTTTATTGTATACAACATTTGACGTGATATTGGTAACTTTTCAATGTTTAACACCCACTAAATGCAACAAAAAATTGAGTTTCTTTTTCTCAATGACTAAAACCACAAAATAGCCAAAACCGATCGAAAAATAGGGCACAAACGGTGTAAACCTGATTGAAGCCAATAGTGAGTTAAAGAAATAGAAGATAATCAAATTGGTTAACGATTTCCTTGCATGCGTTGTTTCTTCATTTTATTAGTTTCTTGAACTCTATAACCCTTTTTTGTATAAACTTTAACCTTGATGTTGTAACATATTTACAAATGCTTAAGTTGTAATTAAATTTACGTATCAAACTGTTACTTTTTTTTAAAATCTCGTATTTTATACGGAAAATCTCGTTAAACCTTTAATATTTAATCTCTCATTTAAAATAAAATTTAAATTTCACAATATATCGTCTTTTAAATTCAAAATTTTAAACTCCAAAATTTAAAAACCGCACTTCTTAATACATTGAGACAATTTAATTTTAAAATTCCAAATTTAAATATGAAAAAAATTAAAATTAATAAATTAGAATTGAAGCCAAACATATTTATTTTGAAAAAAAAAATCTCGTCATTGAAAAGAAAATAAAGTTTAAAATATAATACATTTTTAAAAATAAAATATTTATAAATTTCTTAACATTAATTAAAAACTAACTATTAAAATTCTAAAATCAAAATAAAAACTTATAGTAAATATTAAACTTAATTAAAAACTACTAATTAAATATTAGTAAACTTTATTTTAACACATATTTATTCAAATACAAAAGTAGTCTTTTTCAAATCTCCTATTTTTTAATTCTTATTTTTTTTAAATATTTACTTTTGATGATAATTTAAAAATAAATTTGAGTTAATTGTAATAATGATGAATTAATTTGATAAAATGTTTATTTATGTAATTTTTCAAAAAAGTTAAGCAAAATATGAAAAGATTGAATAGTGGATTTAAATGTGACTTTGAGGGAAAAAAGTTGTGAGGATAAATATGGTGTTCACAAGTGACAAAAGATTTAGTTTTTTTTTATTAGAATAGAGATTTTTACACCTGTAAAATATATATATAAAGATTTAAGAATTTTATGCATTAATATTTTTTTTTACCATTTTAACCCTTTGAATATGGTAATCGTGAAACTTTCGTCAATAGATTAATTCGTCAAGTTTTCTTCCATTTTAACCCTTTGAACTTTTCGTAATTTTGATCATAAAACTTTGTTTGATTTAGTGTTTTAACCTTTTAATATTTTTCGCTATGGTTTTATTTGAACTTTTCTTTGACATGCTGATGTGTTAGTTTTCTTATTTTTATATTCACTGTGTTAATATTATTTATTAATTTAGTTTTTAGGTGTCACATTTTTTTTGAAAGAAGACATTTTAACGGAAGCAATTGACTAACAAGAAGCTAGTCGAGAGATAGAGAAAAATTTACAATGACAACATTGACAAGAGTGGAATTTTAGTCATTCTACCCGGTATGTATTAGCTTATCCTCCGACTCCTATTAACACACCACAAAAATGAATACATTACAATGTCATCTATAATCATCTCCTTCCTTTGATTATGCTCCCGAAACACAACTTCATTCCTGAAACGTCAACAAAACCACCAAGTAGTTGAAACAATAGCCTTCACTATATTCTTCTTCACAATCTTCATATGACAAGATAACAACCAATTGATTAACTCACTAGGCCTTCCATCAAGCGGGATAGAAATCTCCAACCATCTAGAAATAGTCGCGCAAGTTCTATTCGCTACATTACACAAACCAAATATATGATTCGTATTCTCCAATTCCTTATAACAAATCAGGCATAACATCCGACCCTCTTTTATCTAAATTGACTCGATCTCGTCGATAACGATCGCTCAAAACCCTCCAAACAAAATTGTTTACCATCCTAGGAATCACTTGGTTCCAACGAGTAGAACTTTCCCCAACCGGCAAAAGATGGTGATTTATACGCTTCCAAACCGACTTAACATTACATTCGGCAACCCCATCCAAAACCCAATAATCGCAACTAGAAGATAAGTTCACCTACTTACATAAGCTATTATCATTATTCACGTAACACCGTCATTTTTTGTAAAAGAGCATGATTAATAGCTTCCAAAGAACCGATCCCTAACCTACCATACTCTTTATCTTCCAAAACCATATTCCATTTGGACCGGTGCATCTTCCGATTAACTTCCGTACCACCCCAAAAAAATCTCGCTCGCAAATTCTCTAAAGTCTTTAAAACGTTAATCGACATAAGAAATAATGACACATAGTAAATCTCGATAACACCAAGAACCGATGTAATAACATGGACCGCCCTCCCAATAGAAAGCATATATGCTTTCCATTTAGAAAGTTTTTGTTTGAATTTATCAATAATAATTTGCCACACATTAACTCTATCCATTTTACGACCCACCGGAATCCAAATATACAAAAGGAATTTTCGTAGGCTTACAACCCGTAATACCCGCTAAGGATTCCACCAAGTGAAAATCGACCCACACCCCAAAATAGACTGGATTTATGAAGATTAATTTTCAAACCCGAAGCGAAGTAGAAGCAATTAAGTGTCCTTACAATGGCAAGGATGTTGTCTGCCGACCACTCACCAACTACTATAGCATCATCTGCAAACAAGAGCTGATAAAGACAACTCGTCTCCACCAACGTCCACACCCTTAAAAATACCAGCCTCAATAACATTCTAATCGCAACATGAAGTCCAAATCCATGGCCAAAATAAACACCACCACAAGTACCACACCACCACCATCAGCCACCACAACCGTATAGCATGACGCGCTTCAAACCCTCAAATTACATGTAATTAAAACATCACCTATAATTAAGGGTGATTCTAGACTTCGTCTCACCCGTTCATGGTTGCATTAGTTTCGTTTTTGAGGGCATATATGGTAATTTTTATATTATATAAGAATATTATTAAAAAGTAAACTATAAACGCAAACTAGTATTAAACATTATAAAAGCAAAAGTTATTACAACAAGATGGTAGAATTTTGTACATGTCCGCCATTGAAGGTGTCTCATTGATTTAAACAATGTTTTAAAAACCGGTTTTTAAATTGTACCTGATTATGCTTAGAAATGGTTTAACTGATTGCATCGGGTTGTACCGGGTGGTTCGACCGGGTTGACTAGTAAACCTATAATTTCATAAAAATGCAACTCTAACTCAAAAAATAATCCAAAAATACATGATTCCATGATAAAAATTAATCTTTAATCCATAATTAAAAGACAATCCAAAAACACTCAATTTTTCAATAAAGTTTCTTTTTAATAAAAGTGCATAATTGTTTTATGTCATTGAAGTGTTGAATATATTAATTTCATGATTGCTTAAAAGATAAAAATTCACCATCATCGTCATGCTCATCAACAAGAGCATATAATAAGTTTTATTGCTTAAATGTTTTTAAACAATTTTTTTTTAAAGTTTAAACATAAAATTTTACTTGTAGCTAAAACCGCTACAATGGTATAACCCGGTATTACCGACGGTTCAACTAACATACTGGTTTTTCAATTTACCGGGCTCAAACTTACCGGGCTAGTGCCCGAGACCCGGTTCAACCGGTATTACCGGCCGGTTTAAACCGGTATTACCGGCCGGTTTAAACCGGTTTTTAAAACATTGGATTTAAACACATCAATTACCTCCTTTTGTTAAAGCATGTCTATTTTACTAGCAAAATTTTAGAAATGACATGATGATTACAATATTGGCATTGTACAACAGTTAGTAGCATAAAGGTGACATAATAGACGTATTAGTTATATTTAAAAATAAAATAATCATATAATAGATCCATGTGTTTTTCTTCTTTTAAAAAAGTCATGATTATATCATAAAAACTACCTTAATTCCTTATTAACACATAGAGGCATGCGAGTTCATGATGTTTAAAAGAAACGGTCAAACCAGAAAAACTATCTTTTGAGAGACGGGCATGCAAGGATGGACACGAACGGTACACACTTAACCTCTTAAAGGTCACATGTCAAGTGTAAGTTACGATTTACCTGATCCTATTGGTTAGTAGAGTATTAGCTGGTCCATGAGTTTTCTGGTAACGAGTTCCCATGTTATAGGTTTGTGTAATTTACTCGTTGACCTAAAAAATTTCAACTTTATAGGTAAGCCTCAAAGAATTCAGTTACGCTGTGATTTAATATAATTGTTTTTACCCGATCAACTTCAATACCACTAGTTTCTTATGTGTTTTAGTTTTTTCCCCACTGATAAAAATATCTTGAGTCCGTCACTACAAATATGATACTCTAGATTTGAATTTGGACCATGATAATTTTAGTGCTAAATGTTATTCATCATGTAATTGTCAATTTAAACGTCCTAAAATGTTACAAAACAATATTTTAATAACATATAAGTTACAAGAAGAGTACATTCTTGAATCTTGAAGCATGCTTGTTTGGGGATCTAAATTTCAAAAAAGCCTCTTCATACAACCCGACATGAAATGATGTCATTGTTTCTTGGATCCCAAATCATTCTGATTCACAAAGACAAATCATTCATGTTATCAAGTGAATTATCCCATCGTTTTCTTTATTTATATTTGTGTACATCATTTAAAAAAAAATTAAAACTACATTAATGAGTTTATATTTTTTTTGAATATTTTTTATAAATATTGATTCTTCAATCACACTTATGGGCTCACATCATATGCAAGATTAAACGGTTGAAAAGTTATTGTTCATGGGTTTAACTGCCGATAAGCATTATAGTTGTAAACTTGTATATCATGTAGCATCTAGAAGTTTTCAATATATATAAGACAAATATAAGATAAAAATAATTTATAGGGAGAACAAATTCAAACTCAATCGATCAAAATAGTGAAGACCATGATATTATTATACAAAAAAATAAAAATAGTAAGAAAGGAAAAACATTATTATTATATTATTATTATTATTATCTTTAAGGATAAATACCATAAAAATCAATATACTCTCTATTTTTCTCTCATAAAAGTCACTCAATAAAATTTTACACTTAAAAAAAACACACTTTCTTGTTTTTCTCACAAAAGTCTCTCGACAACCATTTACCTTAACAAAAATAAATCGACAAAAACAAGGCAAAGGAAATCGACCAACATAAGCAAGAGAAAAACACGTGATTCAATTGCAAAACGGTTTGATTGTTTGTGTGTTATCACATATTTTATAGGCATATTTACAAAATTAATTTAATTTGATTACAAATCATCTCTTTTTAGAATAAATTGTTGGTCGATTTCCTCTGTCTTCCTTCTGCTAATTTTTGTTAAATAACTATTATAAAAAAGTAAAAAGTATGTTAATTTTTTATAATATTTCATCATATCCTTAATTTTATTAGTATTATTATTTTAAGTTTTTTTTTTCACTAATCTCAATATAGTTTTCGGTCTTTAAAGTGGCTTACAAGATTCATGTTGGTCAAAGTAAAGGTTGACAAGTATTATTTGTTGTTGACTTGGTTGGTAAAACAAAACACATGCTATAATTACACCTTCCACTCTCATTCCATGAACATGCTTGACATCATCGCACTCGTACACCACCATCACACTACGTAGCGCATGACGCCTATACCATCCACCTTTATTCATCAACTCGATCTTTTCTTGATTCACCACGACACATATTAAAATGTCCTTTTTATCTCTCTAAGAATATTCATAAGGTGATGACTAATATCCAACTATGCGTCACTAGTGGACTTATATGGTACTAATGTTACACCGGCAAAAGAACTATATACATGTTATACAAGAGGGGTGTTAAAATAAAAAGTTCATTTTGTCAAAAAGAAGTTAAAAATGATTTGAAAAATGATATGTAACAACTTTATCAAACTCCGATTTAACTTATTCTGACTTTCAAATATAAATCTAATATATATAGGGAAATGATCATGAGAAAAAAATTTTCGTGAGAAAACCGACCTAAATGAACTCCGAATGAACTCATTTTGACAGCGTTAGAACCGGCTTGGTGTTTAGGTTTTTGGGGGTGGGGTTTAAATTTTGGGGGTCAGTTTATTGTACTGTAGAGCCACTCATATCTATATATCTTCTTACAACATGAAGGCATGAGGCCTTACACTATAAATATAAAAATATGGTTCTTAGTAGTATCAAAACTAAAATTTACAAAATTAAATATATTTCATGGTTGTGTCTCAAACACTCGAAAATTTTGATATAAGAGAAAACCACAAGTTAGGCGAAAACCGAGAAAACCACAAAAAAACCAATTTTACCCAATCATATAATAATATTTATTTTTTGTTTTATTTTATTTTTATTTATTTATAAGAGTATCAATGTAATGTTAAACATTTTTACCAAAAAACATTTTTACACATAGTGTTACGTATACATAAACATAAAACAAAAAAAATTGATGTTACGTATACGTAAATAAAAAAAAATTGTTTTTGAATACGTATACGTAAATAAAAAAATTGCCTGAAATGATGTGGTTTTCTCTGTTTTTACCTAACTTTGTGATTTTCTATTGATCCCTCCCCATAACAAATATTCTCTCAATGTCTTGATTAAAGAAAGAAGAGATGAGTGTATGCTAAATAGGGTGTGGGAGTGTGGGGTGAGTTAAAAAAGGAACGGTCCTTGAATATTTCTCTCCATAGTCCATAGAATATTTAAGGGTGTTACAATTTTATATGATCCAGGGCATCTAAAGCAAGACCGCCCTAAACCAAAATAAAGGGAAACGAGGTTTATTGAAGCAATTTAGACAAGATCAATGTATGAGAAGAAGGTTTTGTTGTTCCAAAATTGACAAGGATAGATTTTTAGTGGAAAGATGAGGAGGCGAAGTAGACACATGATGTTGTATCTCATATATTCATTGTTATTTGTTTACCAACTTGTGTGTTATTTGATCCGGGTGTCGGTAGATATTTTATCTCGTGCAATATTAGGCTAAGGGGAGTGGTTCTATATTTCCACACCTTCACCAAAGTCCTCCACGTCAGCGCAACATCATTTTCACACGGTATCCACATTTGGGGGGCATGGTGTTCCACTTTCCACATACTTGAAAAATACATGTGTTTAAACACCAATGGTCTTGACCCCACTCCTTGGCCCCACCTCTTTCACCTTTCCCTTCTCCACACCGTGAAAATTTGCACGGGAAGCTCCACGCTCGTGGACCATGCCAAGGGGGCGTGGTGTTCCACGCTACCACGCTTGCCACCTCATCTTCACGATAGGTTTCACGGGGGTACTCCCTTTAGTCTTAGTAAACGATTTACTACCACCATTTTCATGCCACATAATCCTATGAAAGTGGAAATAGGTGGTAGTAAGTTTTTTACTACGCTTAATGTGTATCTTGATAGTACTATCAAAATTGAAGTCAGACCATTCACCATTAACATGATCCCAATGGTTATAGGTTGGCCATTGCGAAATGGTTCCAATATTATACGTGACGAGAAGATTATTTGTCAAAAAATACACGTGGATAAAAAAATAATGTTCATGGTGAGAAGAGAAGAAAGTGGATTTTCAAATGTACAACGATTAGGGTGAAGGAGGCATCTTCGGGTAAGGCTTCCGAGTTCATCAGGTACCACGGGTATACTGCCGTCAACAACGCGGGTACCCTTTCGGGTAAGAAAATCAGGTATGTATACCGTTGTGTGGCCATGTGTTCGGCTAAGTTTGAAGGAATACCTTCCGCCTACGCTTTAAAGGAACGATGAATAGTTGTTGACTTATAAATTTCAATATTAAAATGGCAAAGGGTTGTGATATTAAGAAATTAACATATTTGAAATAATTTTATTGTTTTAACTATTTTATGTAGTTTTTTTTTGTTATTTATTGTATTTGTTTATTTATTATTCATGTACCTTTTTTAATTTATCAAGTTTTTTATTAATTTTATTCGTTTTAGTTTTAATAAAGAACTATTTTAAAAGAAAAAGTAAATTCTTTAGGGTATTAGGATTGTGCCTCCAATAATTTAGGGTATTATAGTTTGGGTAAAAATAAGGTGACACATCCTCATTGGGTATTTTTGTTAGGTTAGTTTTTGGGTGAGGGTTGTGACTCTTCACCCTTAGGTTGTGGCAGGTGTGGAAAATGTGGAACACCACGCCCCCTTGGCGTGGTTCACTAGCGTGAAAGATGGGTGTGGAGATTTCCACGTTGTGGAAAGGGAGAAGGTGAAGGAGGTAGGGTCAAGACCAATAATGTTTATACATGTGTATTTTTCAGATGAGTGAAAAATGAAACACCACGTCCCCATATATGGATACTGTGTGAAAATGATGTGTCGCTGACGTGAAAAGATGTAGAAGTGTGAAAATATATGGGTAGTCTGCTTAACCTTAGAAATGAAAAATAGTGAAGGTGGTTTCGACGGTCATTAAATGTCAAAATCACTAGCATGTTTCCAAAAGACTTACTGGGAGTGGCTTTTAATAGGTAAGCGGAATAAAAGATTGAATTAATATCTGTCGGCGTTGATTTCTAGAACTCCATATCGCCAAACTTTCATCTAAATTTAAGATTACTTATTAAAACAATTTATTAATTTATTAATTTTTATAAATTAAAAAAGTGTTCAGCAAAGATGACTTTTGCTATTTTTTAAAACTTTTTAAAGAAGAGAAAATGAGATTTTGAGAAGTAAAAAAGAATTTACTTCTCAAAACTCCTTATAACTTTTTATAAAAGTTAATTAAAAGCTTAAAATAAATAATCCCAAACATACGCTAATTATAAAACATGGAATAAGTAATTATAGGCCATATTACTTCTCCTTGTAGGGAGCAAATACTTTTTTGCAAAGAAGAGTGGAAAAAAGTATGTAAATTACATATTGATTATAGATAACTAAACAAATATTATTTAAGATTTACGACTTATTCGATCAATTACAAGATATAATTTTACTTTTGGAAGATTGATTTGAGGTTATGATATTGTCAATTGATGGTGAATCGGAAGATATTCCAAAATGTTTTGGAAGTTAATTTAGGTAAAATGAATGATTTGATGGAATAAAACACATCAAATAATTTGATTTGATTTTACCTTCATTATTTCGTAATGACTTTATAAAAAAAATATCTTACAAAAAATATCTAATAAAAATATCTTACTATCATCCAATAACATAAATTACTAAATCGTGTTCTTATGTTGTCCATAAACATTTCCAGCCTGTGTATTAATTTCAAGTTATACACCTCATCTTGACAAGTTGGTAACGTGTCACGCTAATCTATTCTCCACGTGGACGGAGATCAGAACGAGTTACTGCCACGTGTAAAGCGGATAATACCAAAATTCATGTCAGCAATGAGGGTGTGCACCCAAAGGCCGATTATCAAACACGACCTTCCATTTACTGATGAGCTGGTTTATCCATTTTGCCACATCAACACCAACCCGCAGGGGCATATTTGGTAATTCACAGTTCAACTAGCGTCTCGATGATCGACGGCTGATATCTCATTACAATTTGAGCGTGGTTCACGCGCGGAGTCAGTGCGCGTGGGTTAGAAAACTGTTTGGGCTCGTGCAAAGCATATACCTTTTGGAATTCATCGTCTATAAATTCGAAAAGTAGGTTCAGGTAGGGAAGCAAAAAGATCTAAACGGCTCCGTTTCTGTATAATACTAGTATACTACAGTTTACTATAGCGAATCTCACCGCCGTTGTAATTTTCCGGCAATATGTGTAGAAGCACCGTGTCACCTCCGGATTGTAAATCCGATCATGTTTCCGCTGAATCGGTTGAGACTAATCTCTATATTTTAACATCCGGTGGTCGTAGGATTCCGGCACACGCTAAAATTCTGGTAATTAATCAACTATAGTTACTGTTCATGAATGTCGAACGATCGGAAAACTGAATGATTAGTCCGTCGGAATTGATGTCGGAGAAAGTGAATACGATTTCTGTGTCAAAAATTTGTGATCTCTAGTTTTCCGGTCGAGATAAATTTGATCGGAAAATTGAATCATTAATCCGTCGGAGAAAGTGAATACAATTTGTATATCTAAAGTTTTTGATTCTCTAGTTTTCCGGTCGAGATAATTTTGATCGGAAAACTGAATCATTAATCCGTCGGAATTGATGTCGGAGAAAGTGATTACGATTTTCTATCTCTAAAATTCATGTTATCTAATTTTCCTGTCCAGATATACATGTGTTGTCATCTGTTAGAGATTCTGTTTCAACTTTATGCAAACATTTTAAGCTGAATCAGCTCAGGAAATGATATTTTATATTCAGATTCTTCAATATCGAGTATTATTAAGGTCATAAGATGTTAATTTTTCCTTTGATATGGCAAAATTCAGGCATCAGCGTCGCCGGTGTTAGAAAGCATAATTGATAGGCCGCGGAAGCACCGGAGCTCCGAGAAGACTATTCCGATCCTCGGCGTTCCGTGTGACGCTGTAGAAGTCTTCGTTAGCTTCCTCTATTCCAACAGGTCAGTATCAGTTCTCAAACACACGCCAACGCTTTTCTTTGTTTTTGATTATCAAATCATTATTTTATTGTAATTTGCCGTTGTCAACAGATGCAACGAAGAACAGATGGAGAAATTCGGTATTCATCTGCTAGCGCTGGCTCATGTTTACCTGGTTCCACAGCTGAAGACGCAGTGTACCAAGGCCTTGATCGGACGGCTGACGGTAGAGAGCGTGGTGGACGTTCTCCAACTCGCGCGGCTCTGCGATGCACCTGATCTTTACCTAAAGTGTATGAAAGTGATATCTAACAGATTCAAATCCGTTGAAGAAACAGAAGGATGGAAATTCCTTCAAAACAACGATCCACACCTTGAACTCGAAATCCTCAAGTTCATCGATGATGTTGAATCGGTACGTACTCGAATTGAACAGAATAACAGATCATATCAGATCTAGGTTAACTAGAATTCGCTAATGGTTGAATTTGATCCAAATGTGCAGAGGAGAAAGAGTACTCGGAAGCATCTGCAAGAACAGAGTTTGTATTTCCAGCTGAGTGATGCCATGGATTGTTTATGGCACATTTGCACAGAAGGTTGCACAAGTGTAGGACCATATGATAAGGAACCGAGCAAGAACAGAGCACCTTGCAGCAAATTCTCAACATGCGAAGGCCTGCAACACTCGATTTATCACTTTGCAAACTGTAAGAAGAGAGTTAATGGAGGTTGTGTTAGGTGTAAACGTATGTGGCAGCTCTTCAAACTCCATTCCTCCATTTGTGAATCACCTGATTCAACCTGCAAAGTTCCCCTATGCAGGTAATGAACTGTTAGCCAAGTTTATTATGTATTATACATTGTTATTATTTATCTTTATGTTTGTTTGTTGGACATTAGAGTTTTAATCTTTATCTAGATTAAATATTAAGATATATACGAATTTATTAAGACATATACAGAGTTTTTTTTTCTGGAAAAAGAAAATAGTTTCTAGGCGAAAAATGAAATGTAAATGTTTTCTAGGCAATCTGTTCCTGGAGTTGGCGAATTTAAATATTTCTGGCTTGATTACGCTTACGTGGCAAGCAAATTATGAAATCCACTATTTGTACATGGTAATCGTTATTTCTTAGAAATATTCATACGTGTTGAACTAATCCGCTTGCCACATGACCTAGAAACCTTTTGCTTTTTTTAAACCCCCCATTTTAGAAATATGTAGATAGTTATTGATCTTTATTTCATTTTAATCTTTAGAGATCTAGATTTTAGTTATTCAACACACATAAAACATCTTTCATAAGAATTGTTTTGATTCTCTTTGAATTCTTTCACCAACCATTTATGAAAATTCAAATGAATCTGTTTATTAGTTTTGATTTGATTGTAAATTGAATTTTCACAGGCAATTCAAAACTAGAGAGAAACAAGTGAAGAACAAGAAGGATGAAGCAAGATGGGAGTTACTAGTTAGAAAAGTGGTTGCAGCTAAAGCCATATCTTCACTGCCATTACCAAAGAAGAAATTAGAACAACAAGAACAGCCAAGATCATTGAGGGAAGCCATCAATTGTCATGTAAGTGTAGCATGCTAAAGAGGGTTTTTGATCCATTTAGTTAGTTCTTTTCTTCTTTTTGTTGTTTGATTGGTTTAGTTTAGTAGAAAGAGTAAGAATGAGATTTTGATGGGTGTTTTTGCTCTTGTTTTATTTGTTTGTTGGGTTGGTGGTGATGATGATGATGGTGGTGAGTGTGATGATGTGTAGGGTGAGTTAAAATAGAATAGTATTTATTAATGTGAAAAAGGTTGAGCTTTTTTGGGCTTTTTTATTTTAAGCTATTTATTTATTTCAGGATGAGATGAAAGAAAAATAATTAATTTTTAATGTTTACTCTCCAAAAAAATATGATTTTTCTAATTAAATACATGACGGATAGACTGGTCAATCTTGGAGGGAGTAAGTTTCTAAATTTGATTACTCTGTTGGTCCTTAACCTATACATGTGACGTACTAAATAGGTTCGGTTTTTAAACGTTGATAAAAACGATATATATATCGGTAATTATGAAGAAATTGTATAAATAAAAAAAAAACCGAAAACAAAAAAAGTCGTTTATCGAAAAGGTAACACAGTGTGAAACCATCGCAAACATAAAACCATAAAAATAATAATCGGACAAAAAAGTTATAAATAAAAAGATAAATTAAAAATTAAAATTAAAAAATAAAATGTGTTTTACATCGATCGAAAACAATAAATACAATAGCACGTGGGTTTCAATACCAATAACGGTATCTCAATGTTGTTTGTTAGTTATTAGTTCGTGAATGCACCGGGACTCGATATACTATAGAAAAA
The DNA here is from genome assembly GCA_023525975.1 of Smallanthus sonchifolius. Lineage (NCBI taxonomy): Eukaryota > Viridiplantae > Streptophyta > Magnoliopsida > Asterales > Asteraceae > Smallanthus > Smallanthus sonchifolius. The sequence continues at coordinate 73,825,758 of CM042027.1, read as the reverse complement.
AAGTTTTTTTGCAATGATTTCGTCATAAAAATGTTGTACAATGTAACAAAAAAAAGTCGTGCTTTACATCAACCGGAAACCATAAAAACGATCGGTTATGATAATAACAATACCGGAAATGATATTGTTCGGCCATTATCGGTTTGGTTCGTCAAGGTACCAGAATGATAACGGTAGTCGTTATAGCTTACGACGTAAAAAAAACTCGATTTTGAATACAACTCCGTTTTAAAAAAAAATATACCGGAATGTTAGAGAGGGAGGGAGGGAGCAGTTTTTTAATAATTTTTACAGATTTTAATCATTTTTAAGATTAAGATTTAAATCGTAAGTCACGTGAATGACACATGGTTAAATTTCCATTAAAAAACTAATTGTTGTTAAAACAAGGGCTAAAGGCGCAACGAATCTCAAATGTTTGGGCTAAGTTTGCAATTTGATCAAACCACATGAGTCATTTATGCAATTAACTCTAGATATAATTAAGTAATTAGCTAATTGTTAGTTAACTAACAGTTAAGAAAGATAGGATCCATAAATGTAATTATATGGTAATTACATGATCAAAGCTGTAATTAAGGGACCCCTAAAACCCTAACGTGGAGGAGCTTATAAGTAGGGACTAAGGGAGGCTAAAAGAGACACAATTAATCTGGTTTATGCAACAGTGCAAGAACCCTAACTCTTCCCCCTCACCGTTGCCACCACCTAAACGACACCGCCTAATGATCGGTGTTGTTTGGTCGGTCAAAAAATTAGATTAAAATAGTAATTGGGAAGTCGATTCGTCTCCACGAGGAGTTTGTGGAAAGTGCAGTTTAGTCACGGATAATAAAAAGCAGCAATTTGCAAGAACTTATTTGAACTGGTTTTAAACAATTATGAGAGAAGTAATCCTCTCCCGGGTTTAGGTTTGCAAACACAAATTAATTCTAGTCTACTTAGCAAGCAATCACATAGACATAATTGCAGATGGTTTAATTGAATTCAGTGAAAATATTAGAACGAGTTGTAAAGAAAGCCTATTCAAGTATAATTAATTTAGATTAACCAATTGAAACCCAACTCTCACAATATCCCTGATGTAAAGAAACCTGAGACTGATGAGACTTGAACAATTCGAAATCAACCAAAACAGTTTAAAGCATTCAATCGATTAATGAAATCATATGGCTTAAGATGCTAATCAAAATTATAAACCAATTCTAAGTATTATAGAATAACAATTGCAAACGCAAAACCCTACACCCGGAGAAGTTCATCGGTGGATTAGCTACTCATATTCATCACAAATATCAAAACTATTATTATCGAACTTACAAACATCAAACTTGATGAACAATTGACTAAGAAACAATGAAAATCGCCTTATTAGAGTTCTGGAACAGCTGGAGTCGGATGATAATTGATAATGGGGGCTGACATTGCTTATAACCTAAATTAGGTTAAAAAACCCACAAAAACAAATCTTCGCGTGGCACGAAGGACAAATTAGTCGGGCTAGTTTTCGACTTCTTCGTGTACCGCGAACTTCTCCTCCCAAGTCCTCGCGTGTCGCAAAGACCTTAATTCCATGATTTTTACTTTTTGCTCTTCTGATTTCCCTTGCTTTGATGCCTTTTTGATTAAAGCTTGTTTTCCGCCCATTTAGCGCATTAACCTGAAAGGCACACTCACACCAATACAAACATAAAACCACTCAAAATATAAAGCTAAACGCTTAAAAACAATACAAAACCGACTCATTAACATGGGTTATTTGACACTACATCACATCCCCACACTTACTCTTTTTTCATCCTGAAAAAAATCTACAATGGAATCATAATTGGAACCTGATTTCATACTCTCGTTCATTTAACAGTTCAAATATAATTACGCATTAACTGTAACAATTGGTATTTCGATCCGATTAAACTCGACCACCGACTCATCAAGCCTCCAATTCTGTGTTCTAATATCTTATTTATTACCAAGCCATCATTCTATCTATGGTCTTACACTCAGGAAGCTACAGCTCAGCCTAATCCCATCTCAAGGTCATGTTTAGGCCCGGGATAAACCATATAGATTTTCCCACCACTATAAACACGAATTTATATGTTTTAAAAATCAGATGAATGGATAATGAATTGATGGTATGAATGTTATGAGCTTTGATTAACAATATATGATTAAATCTTACCTAGTGGTGCTTCAACCAAGTTGGAACTCGGCGTGTGACACATAGGTTGCAGTTTTAGTAATGAAGTACATAGAGCCAACTTAGTGGTGTTTCAATCAGGCTGGAACTCGACGTGTGACACATAAGCAAACCTAGTTTTTTCAGAATGAGTTAATTACTATATGAGTCCCTGACGTTTAACCATTTTAACTCGTTGAGTCCCTTATGTTTAAATTCGTCTCTTTTAACCTTGACGTTTCATTTTTGCTTCTATTTGAGCCAAGATGACTAACCCTGTTAGATTTTTTGTTAACTTTTTCCAGAAATGACAAAAATACCCTTAGGACTCGAATGGTAAAATATGTTCTACCTCTTTCTCTTCTCACCACCACCACCACCACCACCACCACCACCACCACCACCACCACCACCACCACCACCACCACCACAACAACCACCATTTGCCTCTACTTAAATTCAAGTTTTTACAAATGCAGCAGTGCAAGAAATCGACTCAGGGACTCCGACGGCCATGTGCCAGTGGAAATTAGCCTCTATAGGCGGCGGCGACACGGTGGGTTTGCGTCCAAACGGCGAAAACAACGCGGTTCAGGTGTCCTCGCTCCACCGGCAACTTGGAACAGGCGGAGGCGGTGGTCCCTCCGATGGGTCAGGTGGCGACGGTGGCGTCAGCCGTTCACACTTTTACGGCGGAGATCAGTGGTATTGACCGAAAGCATGTTATGAATCGCATGATAATAATTTTAGGTACAACAGGAATTTCGGAGCAAAGTATGAATTGGGTACAACAAGAAATTTGGATGTGGCTATCTATGGTTTTTGGGTACAACAAGAATTGGGGAAGGTTTAGGATTTGGGGTAGAGCAACAATTTTGGATTTGAATTTTGGAGTAACTTTTGATAAGAATTCTATTTTTCAGTGTCTTGCTGAACTCATGAGATTTTAACAAAGATTCGTGCCGGATCTTGCTATTGCTCCTCGTTATTCATCTCATCCCCTTTCTCGTTGGTAGTGTGTTGAAAAATATTAAACGATTTTAACGTTTTTGAGTTGCTTCCCTTTTTCAGCCATTGACGTGAACATCTTCTCTGCTACAAGACCTTTGCTGGCTTCCAGCAATTTCGTTAAGGTTTTTGCATTTTCAAACATCTCTTCATTGAATAAATATACAATGGTGGTGGTGGCGGAGGCGACAGTGGTGAGAGGAATTAAAAATGACATAATGGGGAGGAGAGGTGGGTTCTAGGGTTGTCATGAGAGGTTGATTGGGGGAGAAGGGAAAGGGTGGGGTTCTTAAAAAGAATTTATAAATAATAAACGTATTTAACTATTTGAGTCCTAGGGTATTCTGGTCATTTCAGAAAAAAGTTAACAAAAATCTAACAGAGTTAGTTATCTTGACTCAAATAGAAGCAAAAATGAAACGTCAGGGTTAAAAGAGACGGCTTTAAACATAAGTGACTCAAATAGTTAAAATGGTCAAACGTCAGAGACTCAAATAGTAATTAACTCTTTCAGAATTGATTACTTAAAAATCTAACCCAGTGGTGTTTCAACCAAGCTGCAACTCGGCGTGTGACACGTATGCGAAACTTAAAATCTTAATTTAATTAATTAAGCTCATGCAATGATAGAATAATGTAATGCGGGCGCCACCAACTTTCGAATTTATTTTCATAAAAAGAAAGCGGTGTGCCAAAGAATATTAAAAACCTATAAATTTTTGTTTATAGTGGTATAAAATAAAATTTTTTCAATGTCTTTTGATAATGTATATAATAATACAAATGCGGTTCAAAAACTAAAAAAATGAAATATAAACCGATTTACAACGGCACTTTTTTCCATAGTCGATGTGTTGCACACATCATTAACTTGGCGGTGCAAGCCGGGCTTGCAATTGAAGAGGTTTCAAACTTAACAAATGTTTTTAGAGTAATGCTTAAAGATATTTTTAGTAGCAAAAAAAGATACCATGATTATATTAGATTTTTTCGTGAAACGAATAATCTTTGATTAGGTCCGAATTAGGACGTCGAGACAAGATGAAACTCAACTCAATGAAACGAATAATCTTTGCATGTGTCCAACACTCGATACGACGAATTGCAAGCTCAAATAGACAAATTGAATGAGACGGTGACACAAATGCAACATAAGATGGCCGGTTTGAGCAAATCCAACCAAATTGGTTTTTCGGGTGAAGAGAATGAAGATAAAGATGAGAATTATTGCATGGTATTATTATGACAATTAACGTTTGTAATAATATAATAACTGTTTGTAAATTTTGTATTCGTGACAATATTTCGCGGTTTTTATTATTAGGTATCAAATATTCAGTTTTATCCGGTCTCGAATCCAGTTTTATTTTCTGGAAAATTGTATATTATTAAATAAAAAATTTACTAACCAGGCCCTTTTGCGACGACATGTCGTCGCAAAAAGTTTTTCCAAAATATTTCAGTTTATAATTATTTAAAAAAACCCTATTGCGACGACATGTCATCGCAAAAAGTTCAAATTTTTTTTAAATTACATTTATTTTTAATAAGAAAAAGAATTTTGAAAAAACACTTTTGCGACGACATGTCGTCCAAAAGAGTGAGTCTATTACGGCGACATTATAGCGACGACATTATAGACCTTTAGCATCGAAGCTACGCCGACGAAAGTTTAGAAATATTTCATGAAATGCTTTCCTCAAAAACCTCATCGTAGAATTCTAAAGTTTTCGTCTACGAGTTGGGACATTTTAAAAGACGCAACCGAATTGCTTAAAGTTTTCAAATCCGCCACCCCTTTTTTATCCGGTGTTTATTATCCCACAAATCCATTAACTTTTAAACAAATATTTTTAATGGGTAACAAGTTTTCAGATCTTGAAAATAAAAGCACTCTTTTTACAAAAATGATAGAACCGATGAAAGAAAAATTAGTAAAATATTTTAAAGAAATGCCTCCCGTTATAACTTGTGCCGCCGCTTTAAACCATACCATAAATGTTTTCGGGGTTGAAACGTTGATTGATAAAATTACTTACGCTTTAGATTTGGATGTGGAAGACATCCATTTTTCACAAAACACAAAAACATATTTTAACAAATGTTTACAAGATTTACTTGATGTTTATTTACACAAATATGATACAACTTCGACTCCACATGATACAATAGGTACATCATCAAGTGGTAGCTCGAGGGATGTTAACTTGAATTTATATAACGAAACGTTAAATGAATTTAGTAAACGGGCTCGAGGTAGCACCCCGAGTAGCAAACTCGGCACAAACTTTTTAGCGTTTATGCCTCCTTTCGTTTTTGAGGAGTTTGATATTTTTGGCTTGGTGGAAAAAAAACAAAGATTCGTATCCGATTCTTTCTGTCATGGCCCGCGATGTACTAACCGTCCAAGCTTCCACGGTAGCTTCGGAATCTGCGTTTTCTTTTAGTGGCAGGGTCTTATCGATGCGAAGGACTAGACTCACCCCCATGGCGATGAAAATGTGCATTTGCTTGAAGGACCATTTGGATGCGATGGATAGGATACAAGACCAAACTTCTCTCGAAGACGAAATTCAATCCGAAGACCCATACACAACAACGAGGTTGATCTTGGAATATCCGAACCAGTCATCGATGAAGAACTAAATAAGGCCCTTTTCTCGGGTAACCTCACTTGTTGGATTTACTCATAAACAACGTCATCAATACTGGATTTCAAATTAGAAACATTCAAACACAACGGAAGCATTCAACATTCGAGTACATAACACCGGAAGTCTAAACATTTAAACACATAATATTGTCTTAACATAATATAAAGTGGGATGTCAGTCTCATGCCGGGTAGCCTTCACGCCTTCGCACGTCCTTTCTTCTTGTTACATGAAGCGCATACTAAAAGTCAGCTAACGCTGGTGAGTTCTAGTTTAATACAATTAGATGTAAACATCATGTCTTTATAAGCATGCATATATATATATATATAACTACACATTATCACATCCTTTAACTTCCATTATCTTGCATATGCGAGTACACAAATGTATTCACCTTTACTTTCAATAAACATTCATTGGTCATACACATAGGGGTGATCAACCCGTCTTACGTAAGTCACAAAGACAAATGTTCTTTGAACTACCGTCGTAGCTCCATTTACTTTACCGCCCGGCTCTAGAAACCGTACGTCAATAGCATTAAAACCGTCCGACAACCTTTGGCCGTCCGTCATACCGTCCTACCGTCGTAGTTTGTAATTCACCCGTCTACCGGAAGGCATCCGTTTCCCACGTGAACTATTATTTATGCAACCGTTCTTCCTTTATAAGGCAGTTGCTTTGACCATCCCTTTAATGCCTTTCGTACGTCCTAGCTGATGAAGGAACGTAATTGTCCCGATTGCACAATAGTCACGTGGTCGTCTGTCTACCGAAGTAGCCGTTAACATCGAAGCGTCCATAACGTATACATACATTCATAACATGCGATATATAAAGATATAAGGCAAGAATTTATTCATTTACGTTATGTCATTCATTAATTCGTTCTTTGTAAACATACATTTCATTCTTTGTACATCTTTCATTTTTCATATATATATATATGTATATCTAAATATGCATTTATACACCACGTACGATCACATTGGCATTCATACCATTTATTCATTTAGTGTATACACTTCAGCCCCAAAACATTTAAAATGATTTGCACATAACATAAAGGGGGCACATAGAACTCACCTGATGAGTAGTTTCTGAAATACACTCAGCTGGTTACTGAGCGTCACTAATGTCACTCACAATCTGTATAATAAGGTCGTCCACATAAGGTAGTGTTCCTTATTGACACTAAAAATTTCCATGCTTGGACCTAGTAGTTTCGATAAGTAGTTTATATCGAAACTATGGTAGTTTCGGTTCATGGTTTATATCGAAACTAGAGTAGTTTCGGGTCATGGTTCATATCGAAACTAGGGTAGTTTCAGTTCATGGTTCATATCGAAACTATTTGTTCAATAGAAACTACTTTGTTCAATGGAAACTACTTTGCTCAACCGAAACTACTGTTTCAACCGAAACTACTTTTTCAACCGAAACTACTTTGTTCAATAGAAACTACTTTGTTCAATAGAAACTATTTGTACAACCGAAACTACTTTGTTCAATAGAAACTATTTATTCAATAGAAATTAGTTTGTTTAATAGAAACTACTTTGCTCAATAGAAACTACGGTTTTGCATGAAATGCTTGGTTTTTTTTCCAAACAGTTCAAGATTAAAACTTTTTACGTTCAAAACGTTCCTTACACTTTCGTGATACTAGATCTATGATTAGTTTCTCAATTCATACGTAAAAACCCTACCTTTTTATCAAACCCGAAACTCACCATTACGAAAGAAACTCAAATCTAGAGAGATGGTTACCTGTTTTGAAGTCAACCCCTTGACCCTTTGCTTCCCTTGATGATAAGAAACGATCCTTGAGCTTCAAAACCCGGAACCTTGACTTTCTCTCTCTATCCTTTCTCTCTCTATAATTTGTAAACGAGGAAGAAGTGAGGAAGGGTGCGGAGGAGGCTAGGGTTTGTAGCTCCCCCTCCCTTCTTCCAAACTCAGCCCAAGGCCCGCTCCAACGAGCACACCTTTGTTTTTTTTTTCCTCATTTTCTTTGTTCTATTACAAGAACCCGTCTTTTATTCGTTATTTTCGACCAATGATAATCTTAATTATTTTCGGGATGTTACAAGTCTACTCCCTTAAGGAGGTTTCGTCCTCGAAACCTGTTATATGCTAAACAGCTGAGGGTATAATCCCCTCATTTCATCCTCTTTTTCCCAAGTCGCTTCCAACCCTTTTTTGTGTTTCCATTGCACCTTGACTAACGGAATTGACTTATTGCGAAGTCGTTTTTCGGCTCGATCAAGAATAGCTATTGGTTCCTCTACGTAGTTTAAGCTGTTATCTACCTCGATTTCGTTATAAGGTATGTGAGCCGTGTCGTCAGCTAGGCACTTGCGTAAGTGCGACACGTGGAATGTAGGGTGTATTCCACTAAGTTAATTGGGTAGGTCGAGCCTGTAAGCCACTTGACCCACTCTTGCTAAAATCTTGAAAGGTCCGACAAACCTTGGACTTAGTTTGTCACGTTTTCTGAATCGGATGATTCCTTTCCATGGTGATACCTTTAACAGTACCATGTCCCCCACTTGAAACTCTAAATCTCTCATTCTCTTATCCGCGTATGATTTCTGTCTGTCCTTTGCGGCTTTCATTCGAGCTTTGATTTGATCAAATTTATCGGAAGTAGCTTTGACCACTTCGAGACTTGCAAAACTTTTCTGTCCAATTTCCCCCCAAGAAATTGGGGTCCTACATCTCCTTCCATACAACATCTCAAATGGAGGCATGCCAATAGTTGAGTGATAGCTGTTGTTATATGAAAACTCTACCAATGGTAGATGGCTGTCCCAGCTTTCATCGAAGTCAATGATACAGGCCCAGAGCATGTCCTCCAAGGTCTGAATGGTCCTTTCAGATTGACCATCGGTTTGAGGGTGGTAAGCGGTGCTGATGTTCAGTCTAGTGCCCATCGCTTTATTGAATTTCTTTCAAAACCTTGATGTGAATCTAGTATCCCTGTCTGCTCATAATTTCCTTGATAAATATTTCTACTAGCTTTTAAGACGAAGAAGCCTCACGTATTGTGTAACACCCTTAATTGAAAAATCAATTAATAAAACATTTAAATGCAAGCGGAAGCTTTTATCCCAATTTTTTTTTACTTTCTCGCGTACCGCGAGAACCTGGACACATCCCCTCGCGTACTGCGAGGGAGTCCAGAATTTCCTAACCGAGAGCCAGGTCTCTCTCGTACCGCGAGAGAACCCTCCCTGGCTCTCGCGTACCGCGGGGGAAGCCTGTAACAGAAAATTGAGTTTTTCTGCCCAGTTCCACACTTAGCCAAAATTTTCACATTTTCACCAATTCAACATGACCCAAAATTATCCCAACACTTGGGTTTTTTACCAAACATTGAACATTATTTACACATCTTGTTTTAACACCAAAATAGCAAATCATATACCAATTTACACAACTTTTTAAGGATTTTCCTTCAAACCCCAAAATCACCAAAAACGCATACGAGAATCCTTCAACGCCTTGGACTTGACCTTGAATTACATCGAAGCTTTTCCTACACAACCACATGAACATATCACCATTAGTAATGAAGATAAACATATCAAACAAGTAATTACTACTTGTTTTCACCCATTTACCCATTTGACCCGTTTGCACTAAATTAGTCAAACGAGCTTCTTAACACTTGCATTTCCTCTACAAGTTTCATTCTTTTCATTTAACATTCATAATACAACTTTCCATGTCCATTATGGCACTTAGGCCATAACCTCATATCCATTATGATTTAGATCATAACCTCATATCCATTATGGTATTTTAACCATTACCTCATATCCATTATGATTCATAGATCATAACCTCATATCCATTATGATTCCTAGATCATAACCTCATATCCATTATGATACTTATATCATAACCTCATTTGCACATATCCATTATAGTATTACACTATAACTACATTCATTCATTGCACATATGTATTATAGTATTCAACTATAACTACATTCATTCTTTTGCACATAACCATTATGGTATTACCACTATAACCACATTCTTTCATTTACACATATCCATTGTAGTTTTATTACTATAACTACATTTATACATTTTCACATTAGTTCATACATAATCATACACCTTCATTTCAACACATAATATGCATAATAACACATATACCACTCATTTATCAACATTACTAAGTAAGTGCATAGACACTTACCTTTTGAGTTGGAAGATCCCGCACCTCCTTCTCGGTTCACAATTTGATTACCTAAACATATACACCTAGTTTAGTAATCTAACATACATATAAAATCACATTACAATTGAGTTCATAACCCAATTCCCATTTCGAATCCAAACTGACCCGTTTGGGTTATTCCTATAACCAAACACCCTCTTTCAATCCAAACTCACCTACTTGAGTTTTCTTTCAAATACCTTGACACTAATTTTTCATTCAATGTCTTTCATTAGGTTAATTTGGTGTTCATTCAAGTGTCTAATACCACATAAACACTTAATCATCACTAATTTAACATTCTAGCATCATGATCATAACACCCCCAATTTTCTCCATATGAACCCTAACTTCTCATAATCAAAATCAAAGGGTTCTAGGATGTTAATCACCACTATTTACCTTTAATTTAGCTAGATTATCCACAATCTAACACCAATTAACCACATGCATTCATAATTTTTGGATTTCTACAAAACCCACCAACTATCACATTTAAAAGTGAAATCAAAGGAAGATAATCACTTACTTGATGTTAGGAAGGTGATGTGTGAGCCAAAACCTTCACAAAACAAGCATCAATTGCACGATTTAGCTCCAAAATCCGATTTCTCCTTTTTTTCCTTGCTATGAACGACCTCTTCCACAAATGAAGTCTAATTTTGACTTCCACTTAGTCAAAATGGCAGATTTTGCCATTTTACACCTTTAACCCCTCAACTTCCATTTCAACCATTTCATTATATAATTAGTTAAAAACTAACATAACCCCATTACGAATTTGAAACCCACTTGTTTCAACTTATTTCTAATATATTATTTTTACCATAATATTTATTAGAATATTCATTTATTTATAACGAAACTCGGATTTTGGTTTGTTACAAATCATCTCCCCTTATTTGGGTTTCGTCCCTGAAACGAAACCCGACTTCACATAAAAAGGTTCGGATAATATTTGATCATTTCTTCCTCGGTTTCCCAATTCATTTCCGCTCCCTTCTTATGCTTCCACCTCACCAAAGCTTGGTTAATCTCTTTATTGCGCAATTGCTTAACCTTTCTATCCAAGATTGTCACCGGTTCCTCAACATAATTCAACATTTCATCCAATTCAATATCATCCAATGGGACAAAAGTAGATTCATCCGCTAAACATTTTCGCAAATGAGACACATGAAATGTGTTATGAAGTCTACTTAGTCCCTCCGGTAGCACTAAACGGTAAGCTACTGCACCAACCCTTGCTATCACCTTAAACGGTCCGATGAAACGTGGACTTAACTTCCCCCGTTTCCTAAACCGTATTACCCCTTTCCAAGGAGAGAATTTCAGAAGCACAAAGTCCCCCACTTGAAACTCAATCGCCCTCTTCCTATTATCCGCATAGGACTTTTGGCGATCTTGAGCCGCCTTCAAGCGTGCTCTTATTTGGTCAATACTACCAATAGTTTTATTGACCACCTATTTGCTACCAATTTCCCGTTGGCCAATTTCACCCCAACACACGGGTGTTCTACATTTCCTCCCATACAATGCCTCAAACGGCGGCATACCAATACTAGAATGGTAGCTATTGTTGTATGAAAATTCCGCCAATGGTAAATGGTCATCCTAATTTCCCCCAAAATCCAATGCACACGTTCATAACATATCCTCGAGTGTTTGAATCGTCCGCTCGCTTTGACCATCCGCTTGTGAATGATAAGCGGTGCTAAGATTCAATCTAGTCCCCATATCCTCATGGAATTTTTTCCAAAAACGAGAAGTAAATCTCGTATCACGGTCCGAAATGATCGACACCGGCACACCATGACGTGACATAATTTTCTTCGCATACATTTCCGCCAATCTATCCGATGAATACGTTTCCTCTATAGGAAGGAAATGTGCACTATTTGTCAACCGATCCACCACTACCCATATCGCATCATAACCTTTTCGAGTCTTTGGTAGTTTAGAGATCAAATCCATGGTTATGTTCTCCCATTTCCAAAGCGGTATTTCAAGCGGTTGAAGCTTTCCATACAGATTTTGATGCTCCTCCTTTACCCTTAAGCATGTGAGACACCTCTCCACATACTTAACAATATCACGCCTCATACCCAACTTTCACACCCCCAAATTCCACTAACGGAGTTTTACCGTTTGGAAGGTGGCAAACCAAGATCTCAGACATTAGTTACTTCAAACGACACTATATGGGACTTGAAATGAAATTTCATAAAAGATAAAAGTTTAGAGTAAAAGTTGCGGAAGCGTTAAATAAAGCAAATGCGCAAAACAACACGCCCAAAACCAAAATACAATCAAACATAAAGATTGTTCAATAGATAATTATTTCAATTGTAGTCCAAGACACATTCATGACTTAACGTGATCCTAAGTGCCAACCTAAGAAAACATGTAAGAAAACGAGTCGACACTAGGTTGGTGAGTTCATAGGTTTCAATCATTTCAAATAAAGCGTTTATTCAGTTCCCGGTAATCGTTGCACATGCAGAAAGTCCCATCCTTCTTCTTGAAAAATAGGACTGGAGCTCCCCATGGCGATGAGCTAGGTCGAATGAAACCTTTATCTAACAACTCTTGTAGTTGTGTAGATAATTCTTGCAGCTTACTAGGTGCAAGATAATTCTTGCAGCTTACTAGGTGCAAGTCTATATGGTGCCCGAGCAATAGACGCTGCTCCGGGTGCTAAATCAATTTAGAACTCGACCTGTCGGTATGGTGGAAGACCAGGCAAGTCTTCAGGAAATACTTCCGGGTAATTATGAACGATCGGTATGTCCTCAATCCTCTTTTCTTCAGATGGTTGCTCGGCGACGAGAGCCAAAATGGCAGTATATCCTTTACGTAGACATTTTTGTGCCTTCATGAAGGATATGATGCCCATAACAGCACCACTCCTTTCGCCTTGGATGGAGAGGATTTCTCCATTAGGAAGAGGAAGGGGAACGATTTTTTCGCGACAGACAATCTCGGCTTGGTTCTTAGATAACGAGTCCATTCCGACAATTACGTCGAAACTACCGAGTGTGACCGGCATGAGATCAATGTCAAATTTATGACTAGCCAGTTCAAGTTTACAACCCTTAAGAATTTGGGTTGCTTCTATTATCTGTCCGTCTGCTATTTCTATGGTGTATTTATCCTCTATCAGGGTTGGAGTTTCTCTTAGTAGGTTACTAAGTTTATTAGTCACGAAACTCCTATCAGCACCAGTGTCAAATAGTACAGAAGCAAAATAGTTGTTTAGAAGGAACTTACCAGTAACCACGTTGTGGTTATAACGAGCTTCTCCGGATCCTAGCACAAAGGCTCGCCCCTTTGCACCATTCCCTCCATTATTGCCCTGGTTGTTATTATTGCCTTGGTGGTTGTTGTTGTTGTTGCCGTTGCCACCCTTCTTTAATTGTGGACAATCCTTTCGGAAATGTCCCTCTTTTCCACATTCAAAACAACCCTTGTTAAAACCCGGTTGTTGTAAGGGCTGCTTGGCTTGTAATTCCACTCTGCAGTCTTTAGCAGCATGGCCCACCTTGCCACACCGCTGGCAACGATTTTTGTCACAAGAACCGAGGTGGTGGTAATTACATTTGCTACACTTGGGGTGTCTCCCAGTATAACCACTCTGATGCTGACCTAAAGAGGTCGACTGGTTGAAGTTCTTCGTAGGTTCAAACCTACGCTGTTGTTGTTGCTGTTGCTGATTCGGCTGAAATCCCCTGTTGTTATTGCTACTGTCAAACTTCCTCTTGTTGTTGTCAGTAGACTTGTATGCTGACTTCCTGGGAGATAGTGTCCCTTGGGTAACAGCTTGGTCCGTCAGTTTATGATCAAGACAGATTGTCTGTTGGATGGTAGTGGGGTTGGATGAAGTAACCATGCTCTGGATTTGTGGTACTAATCCACTGATGAACATTTCTATCCACTTGTAGGGTGGTGTAACCATGTGAGGACACATCCCCGCTAGCTCATGCGAGCGAGTAGTGTAGAGTTCTATTTCAGAACCCTCCATCTTCAGATTCCAGAATCCTCCCTCGAGTTTCTGAATCTCATCCCTAGGACGGTTCTCTTCCTTCATCATGTTCTTGAAATCTTCCCATGGTGATGCATTGGCCATGTCCAGACCTAGCATCGGGACCTGTGCATTCCACCATGTGAGGGCAGGAACCTCTATAGTTCCCGATGCAAATATGACTCGGTAGGCCACAGGGCAGTTACACATGGAGAAAACATATTCAATCTTTTCAAACCATCGGAGTAATCCGACAGCTCCCTCAGCTCCACTGAATGTGTGGGGCTTGCAGTCCATATATGTCTTGAAGGTACATACATGCTGATTGTTCTGTGGATTGTTCGCTTGCCCTGGATTGGAAAGAGTAAGTTGGGTTTAGGAAAGAGTGGAATAAATGCGTACAATTGGTTGTCTAGAGCTAACGGTTAACAGGTTTACCTGCAATGTGTGCTGCTAAGGCTTCAGCAACACTGTCATTAATCAACGCGGCTAGTTCGGCTGGTGTCAGGTTGATATTTCCACGACCACCGTTGCGACCGCCACGCCCACGTCCGGCCATGTTTCTTCATATTTACAAAAACAAGAAATGAGTAAATACATCACATATTAACATCATTCAAGTGTAAGCAAATAGAAGGAGATGTGTAAAGACATGCAGGTTTATGATCATAGTACAAGACTAACTTAAATCATAAAGGCCATAAAATAAATAACTCAACGCAAACAGTTCACTAAAATTTTATTGGAATGGGAACATCCTTACCCATTAAGGTTTTTATTTAAAACATAGAGAAATGACAAAATAAGATAAGATAGAAGAGAATGGAATATCAAGCTCCACTGCCGGCAGATGAGATGACTGACTCAGCATCATCCTCCTCTACCTCCTCCGGCTCCTCCTCAGGCTCAGAATCAGGTACTTAGCCGCAAGTTGTGTCTCTAGCTCCCCAATCCTTTCCTGGGACTCTACATCAGCCTCCTCGAGTACATTCACCCTAGCCTGTAATGCCCTTACCTCATCCACTAATGCATTATGCAAGTGGTCAGTGCCTGCCAATTCTGCTACTAGCAGATCCATCCTGTGATTCGTCTGTTTCTCCCCTCTTAACAGACTTGTGATCGCTCCTGCTACGTCTCTCATATTCCGGATCTCTCGATCCATGGTTGCTACAAATGCTGCAAAGGCTTGCTCCAAGTGGTAAGGCAGCAAGGGTAAATGTGGTCCTGATGATGATGAAGCTCCAAAGTATGGAGATGGAACTCGTTCCTGTCGGACCCACTTATTAATTAGACCAGGATACCAATCCCAATCACTCCCGTTTCGGATGTGCATGGGCTCTCCATACACAATAGAGTTATCAATGGGCTCAAGACTACGTCTCATGGGCTCTGGTGATGCAATGGCAGGAATGTCATGTTCCTGAATGGCAGGTAGTGAAGATGGTGGTGTAGACATAATTCCTTAAACATAAGGAGTAAGTATCTATGTCGAGTGTTTATGCCACGTAACTAATGTGTGTGGCTATAGTCTAGAATGCAGTCCTAGTTCTCTATAACCAATGGCTCTGATACCAATCTGTCACACCCCCAAATTCCACTAACGGAGTTTTACGGTTTGGAAGGTGACAAACCAAGATCGCATACATTAGTTACTTCAAACGACACTATATGGGACTTGAAATGAAATTTCATAAAAGATAAAGGTTCAGAGTAAAAGTTGCGAAAGCGTTAAATAAAGCAAATGCGCAAAACAACGCGCCCAAAACCAAAATACGATCAAACATAACGATTGTTCAATAGATAATTATTTCAATTATAGTCCAAGACACATGCATGACTTAACGTGATCCTGAGTGCCAACCTGAGAAAACATGTAAGAAAACGAGTCAACACTAGGTTGGTGAGTTCACAGGTTTCAATCATTTCAAATAAAGGGTTTGCGGATTATGTAAATTCAATATGCATATCTATAGGTAGCATGCCTATGTTCATGTCTTACTAAAACGCTCGCAACCAAAACTGACATTGTGTTTGGTTGTTTGCCTCCAGCCAGGTCTATCAACTCTGACTAATGTGCTAAGGTCAATATAACACCCGTTCGACCTCCAATCGAGTTAGCGTGACTAACGCGGGTGGGGTTTGTCAAACCCAGTAGTACTACCAAAATTACCTTGCTCATATCATATTAACGGTCCGACGTGTGTGAGAACTTTTCATGATAATGTGTTACGCTTAGCCTCAACAGTGATATCATATGAATTACAATAACTCAAAAAGGTTGTGACATGTTATCTCCCCCAAATAAAAACAGTAAAAGGGGCCGTGAAACTCACCTGAGTTTGAGCAGTGGATTGGATCACACAAGAGATGAGTTGAAACCACAAGTGTAAGTCTCAGACGACTTACATATGCCCTAAAATTATAAACACATAAATTAGGGACAAGTTGGGATTTAGGACGACGACACGGGAGTTAGAACGCCTTAACACATTCTAAGGATTTAAGAGTAGACGAACGTGTCTACGGAATTCTATATCTTAATAATATAATTAAGATCGAAGCTTTACGTGTCGTACGTTAATAACGAATAATAAATAAATAAATTCGTACGTTTGAGTCGTTTATAAAAGTTAGGAAAATAATTTAATTTAATATATTTTTTTAGGTTCGTATGATTAATAAATAATCATTGTGGCAAAAATAATAAATATATTATCTTTAATCGAAGTAATAAACACGAGTAAATAATATAACAATTATATTATTAAATAGTTTAAAACGTCACACGAGCTATAAAACGATACGAAATAATATAAACATATATATTATTTTATAAGATTAGTCACGGGTTGAAAATAATATAAACATATTATTTTATACGATGTTACGGTTTGAAAATAATATAAATATATTATTTTTATTCGATAATAACATAAATATATTATTTATAAAAGTGGGAAAAATAATAAAATGGATTAATAAATTAAACCCGAGCCTACGGGTCGTTCCCATGGCTAAAACACTTTAATATAATAATATAATATCATAGGGGTGGGTTTTATAATTAAATAATGTAACAAAAATAAATAAAAACCAAAACAGGGGGAGGGAGACTCGAACCCGGGTCTCCTCCCTATTTGTACATGTGTTTAACCGGTCCGCCAGCTAGGGTCATCACAACATGATCTGGATTCAAATGGTTTTATCAAACAAATAAAATGGGTTTCCCCCCATACATATTCTAGTTCGAATCCCGCACCCAAATCCATAAATTTCATTTACAATAGATCAAGGTAGTAAAGGGGTTTTGTTAATCGATGGATGGCGAATCTGTAGCTATGTTTAATTGCAAAAAATTTCGTGTTTCCAATCGATTTGGAACGGATCTAAGGGCCGAAACCTTAGACGAAGAACACCTAATTAATTTGATGGAGTCCGATGATGAAACCGATTGGAATTTGAGGGCTTTCAATGGTTAGGACATTGCGTAGCCACTGGAATGGTTTAATTCCATTTAAAAAGTTGTTAGTGTTAAAATCCCTAAAGTGTTTTTATGAACAAACCCTAGATCTGGATCGGATCAAATTCGATGTTATATTTTCAAATCATCATAGGGCTTTCATTACACACATTAGTACGAGTCTAAAGGTGCAGGTTAATTGGATTAAAACAGGGCCGAAGGTAGTGATCGAGTAAACCGTTTTCACATGAACCCTAGATTCGGGTTCATGACAAATTCGATAGTGATAGCCTCAATTAGGTTAGGGCTTTCACTCAAGGTATGGAAACGATGCTAATAGTGTATTTGGTTACCTGAAACAATGTCGGGATGGTGGAGATCGACTAAAACTCAGTCGCGGCTTGCTTGGTTTGATCTCCGGCTACTGCAGCTTCGTCTTCGACCAAATTAACACGTGTAATAGTTTCAGAGGGTCTCGTTCAGTATGCGTAGAGTGTTTGTGTGAGGGATGGCAAACCAATTGCTCGAATTCGTTTGAAATGGAGATGGGTTTTGACGGTTATGGTTTGATTAGCCATTATTGAGTTTAATTGTGCGTAATGTCGATGATTAAGACCTTAATTAAGATCGTTAATGTCGTGAACATGGATATTAGTTACTAACAGTAACGAATTTCAAGTATGGAATTCGGATTTGGGCAAAAACTGCGAGTTTGACTTTAGAAGGTCAAACATGAATCAAGTTCGGGTTAATTACAGAATTGGTCCCTCTGGTTTCATGTTTTGAAGTTTTGAAATGGTAGAATTGGTCCTTGAGTTTGTAATTGGGTTAAATACAAGGTTAGTTGACTTGTAAAAGTCAACATGGCTTAAACAATTGGATTTTGACTTTACAAAGTCAAATAGAATTAGGTTTAGGTTAATTACACAATTAGTCCTTGTAGTTAGGGTTTGAAGAAATGACAGAAACAGTCCCTGAAGTTTGAATTAAGTTAATTAGGTTAACTGTAACTGGATTTAAATAACGAAGTTAAACTGAAAAGTCCGGATTGTCACACTGACCACCAAAAATGACACCTCAAATCATACAACATCTTTGTGGCCCCCGGATGGATAGAATATTTGGATTTATGCGCCTCGTCTAAAATAGTTGACAAAACACTTGACAACCTAGGAATCCAAATTCTATCAAAGCATGTCTCTAATCCCACTTCCATTCTGGTATTGGCAAAGGTTGCATTTTACCGCATGGTTTCTGGTTCTCGGCCTTAACTAGTGAACATGTTAGGCACTTGCTCACATATCCAGTCACATCATTCTTCATGTCGGGCCACCAGTACTCTTTCTTCAAGTCTTGATACATTTTATTCGTCCGGGGGTGGATAGAGTTGCGAGACTTATGGGCCTCATCTAGGATTTTGGCTCTAAGTTCACCAATCTTGGGTATCCACATCCGGCCAAACCGAGTTCGTATGCCGTATGGATTAGTATCCAGATTCCTTTGTTGTCATACTATTCTTTCTCGTTTCACATTCCTTTCCAACAGTGTTTCATATTGTGCCTTAGTTATTTCATTCATCAAGTCTTGTGTTATAATCAGCTGGCATGCTTTGATCCGGATAGGTGCGGACTCTTCCTTTCTACTTAAGGCGTCAGCCACGACGTTTGTCTTTCCTGGATGGTACAATATCTTGCAGTCATAATCCTTTAGTAGTTTCAACCACCTCCTTTGTCTCATGTTTAATTCCTTTTGTTCGAAAAAGTACTTCAGGCTTTTATGATCGGAGTAAATGGTGCATTTAACTCCATATAAATAGTGCCGCCAAATCTTCAATGCGAAAACGACTGTCGCTAAATCTAAGTCGTGAGTCGGGTAGTTTGGTTCGCGAATCTTTAACCGGCGCGATGCATAAGCAATTACTTTTCCTCGTTGCATAAGTACACAACCCAATCCCTGACCCGAAGCGTCAGAGTAGACTACCAAGTCTTCATTTCCCGCAGGCAGGGTCTAGACTGGGGCTTGGGTTAATCGTGTCTTAAGTTCCTCAAACGCGTTGTTTTGAGATGGACCCCATTCATACTTTACTTCCTTCCGTGTCAGTTTAGTTAGTGGCGGGGCTATTCTCGAGAAATCCATAATGAACCTCCGATAGTATCCTGCCAATCCCAGAAAAATTTGTATCTCTGTTGGCGTCTTTGGAACGTTTCGTTCTTTTATTGTCTCGACCTTTGCACGATCTACCATAATGCCGTTTGGGTTTATCACATGACCTAGGAATTGGACTTCCCTAAGCCAGAACGCGCATTTGGAGAATTTTGCGTACAACTTTTCCTGCTTTAGCACCTCCAAAACCTCTCTTAGGTGACAGCGGTGGTCACCCTCGTTGTTTGAGTAAATGAGAATGTCGTCTATAAAAACTATCACTGATCGATCCAACATTGGTCGACATACTCTATTCATTAAACCCATGAACGTTGCTGGTGCGTTGGTTAATCCGAAAGACATCACGAGGAACTCGTAGTGCCCATATCGTGTGCGAAATGCTGTTTTCGGTACATCTTCCTCCCTTACTTTCAACTAATGGTAACCCGGTCTAAGATCGATATTTGAGAACCAACTTGAGATTGTTTTTGCAATCCTTGGAAATATGTCCCGATTTCCCACATTTAAAACACATGGTTGTTCCAGCCCGACATTCACCGCGGTGTAGTTTCCCGCATTTCAAGCATGTTTCGTACTCATCTGCCCTCGGTTTTTTGGTGTCAGCAAACACCGTCCCCTTTCCGTTTCCCTTAGACAGGTTATCCTATTTTCTCTTCTGTGTTTCAGGTGTCGGGTCCTCATTGGCATAATCGTTGTAGACGATTCCACTCAAATTCACTACAGACTCAAAGGTTGAGGGTAGGTTAGCTTTCACATGGACACGGACCCGCTGTGGCAGACCCTTGACAGAGTATTTGATCAGACAATCTTCAGTTTCTACCAGGTGGGGTACTAGTTGAGCCAGTTCATTAAACCTGGAAGTATACTTGCGATGTGTCTTGCTGCCAGCCTTAAAGTTTAGGAATTCCATTTCCACCCTATCGATCTCGTTCTATGGGCAGAAATTTTGGATTGTCAGCTTCTTCAGGTCTTCCCAAGTCATTCTGTTGAGAGCGTTCGACGTCTTAGTCCACTGAATGTTTCTCCACCAACTCAGTGCCGCGTTGGTGAAAGAGTGAGCCACATACTTAACGGTCTGGTCAGGTCGACACTCACTAATGTTGATTACGTCGTTCATCCTCTCAATCCATTCAAATGTAGCCACTGAATCCTTGTTCCCGTCAAACTTGGTGGGTCACCGTCCTTGAAACCTATGTAAGTACACCCTCGAGTGTTCAATCCCACCTTCACTTCATCCCCATCACTGTCATACACTTTCTCCTCGTGGTTCCCTTCGTCCTCCTTTTTGCTTTTCTTCAATGCCTCGGATAGTAGGTCAGGCAACACGTTTTTCAGAGTTAATACAACCTCATGGGCAATAGCATCCCTAACTTCGGGTTCCAGTTGTAGGGACCCTTGATTGCCCTCCCTAGTTGGGGTCACATTAGTGTCGTGCACACTGTCAGTGTATCCCTCGTGCACACTCTTTTTCCTCACGTCTTTGATTCAATGGAGGCCTACCTACTCGGCCAGTGCGACCGCCTCGGCGTCCATTTCTTCCCCTACCAGCCATCGGTTCTAGTTTACTGATAGGTATAAAGGGAATACATAAATGTCATTCCTTCATATCATAGTTTAGAATAATACGAGCAACGTAAATTTTTAATTACAGTGACCGGTTTGTGATTACTAATTCACATTGCTTTTCGGGTTCAAAACTCTTAACATCAGTTGTGACATTGACATCTATGTATTCTAAGTTAAGGCATCTATTCCTATCTATAAGCGTTAATTTTATGACTTACTTACAGTGCTGGCGTTGGCGTTGGCTACCCATACTGACATCCGTGCGTTGGTCCCATTTTCAGCTTGAGTCCAGACATTTAGGTATGTCTGAATCTCTCAAACTATTGCTCTGATACCAACTTGTAAGGCCCTTTTCCTAGGTAACCTCACTTGTTGGATTTACTCATAAACAACGTCATCAATACTGAATTTCAAATTAGAAACATTCAAACACAGCGGAAGCATTCAACATTCGAGTACATAACAGCGGAAGTCTAAAATTTTAAACACATAAAATTGTCTTAACATAATATAAAGTGGGATGTTAGTCTCATGTCGGGTAGCCTTCACGCCTTCGCACGTCCTTTCTTCTTGTTACCTGAAGTGCATACTAAAAGTCAGCGAACGCTGGTGAGTTCTAGTTTAATACAATTAGATGTAAACATAATGTCTTTATAAGCATGTATATATATATAACTACACATTATCACATCCTTTAATTTCCATTATCTTGCATATGCGAGTACATAAATGTATTCACCTTTACTTTCAATAAACATTCATTGGTCATACACATAGGGGTGATTAACCCGTCTAACGTAAGTCACAAAGACAAACGTTCTTTGAACAACCGTCGTAGCTCCATTTCCTTACCGTCCGGCTCTAGAAACAGTACGTCAATAGCATTAAAACCGTCCGACAACCTTTGGCCGTCCGTCATACCGTCCTACCTTCGTAGTTTGTAATTCACCCGTCTACCGGAAGGCATCCGTTTCCCACGTGAACTATTATTTATGCAACCGTTCTTCCTTTATAAGGCAATTTCTTTGACCGTCCCTTTAATGCCTTTCGTACGTCCTAGCGGATGAAGGAACGTACTTGTCCCGGTTGCACAATAGTCACGTGGTCGTCCGTCTACCGATGTAGCCGTTAACATCGAAGCGTCCATAACGTATACATACATTTATAACACGCGATATATAAAGATATAAGGCAAGAATTTATTCATTTACGTTATTTCATTCATTCATTCGTTCTTTGTAAACATACATTTCATTTTTTGTACATCTTTCATTTTTCATATATATATATATATGTATATCTAAATATGCATTTATACATCACGTATGATTACATTGACATTCATAACATTTATTTATTTAGTGTATACACTGCAGCCCCAAAACATTTAAAATGATTTGCACATAACATAAAAGGGGCACATAGAACTCACCTGGTGAGTAGTTTCTGAAATACACTCAGCTGGTTACTGTGCGTCACTAATGTCACTCACAATCTGTATAATAAGGTCATCCACATAAGGTAGTGTTCCTTATTGACACTAAACATTTCCATGTTTGGACCTAGTAGTTTCGATAAGTAGTTTATATTGAAACTATGGTAGTTTATATCGAAACTATGGTAGTTTATATCGAAACTATGGTAGTTTCGGGTCATGGTTCATATCGAAACTAGGGTAGTTACGGGTCATGGTTCATATCGAAACTAGGGTAGTTTCGGGTCATGGTTCATATTGAAACTAGGGTAGTTTCGGGTCATGGTTCATATCAAAACTATTTGTTCAATAGAAACTAATTGTTCAATAGAAACTACTTTGTTCAATAGAAACTATTTGTTCAATAGAAACTACTTTGTTCAATAGAAACTACTGTTTCAACCGAAACTACTTTGTTCAATAGAAATTATTTGTTCAATAGAAACTATTTGTTCAACCGAAACTACTTTGTTCAATAGAAACTACTTTGTTCAATAGAAATTATTTGTTCAATAGAAACTACGGTTTTACATGAAATGCTTAGTTTTTTTTTTCCAAACAGTTCAAGATTAAAAAATTTTACGTTCAAAACGTTCCTTACACTTACGTGATACTAGATCTATGATTAGTTTCTCAATCCATACGTAAAAACCCCACCTTTTTATCAAATAACCCGAAACCCACCATTACGAAAGAAACTCAGATCTAGAGAGATGGTTACCTGTTTTGAACTCAACCTCTAGAGAGATGGTCATTACGAAAGAATGGTTATCTGTCTTGAACATAACCTGAAATGACCCTTTGTTTCTAACCAACCCTAACCGGTTTGATAGGTTAGGGATTTTCTACCTTCTAAACCGGGTTAACTGGAACCAGTTTATGGCCAAACCGGTTTTGACCAAACTTTGACCAAACTGTTTCGGGTCGGGTTAAACCGGTTCGGTTAAAAAAACCGATTTGTGCACCTTTAATGGTACCTATCACCTTATATTGGCAGTTTCAACCTTACCACATATGGTTGACTTGGTTGACCCCCGGTGCCCCAATTTGCCACTCGTTTCTCTAATTTCTCTAACCTACTCGCCTCAGAGTTTTGATTATCCACTGCCCTCACTATTGAATACCTTGCCCATCTTGATGATTAAGCCTTCCTCTTGGACGTTCTTGCCATCTTCTCTAGATATTCCCAATCTTCATCCTCAAAATTAGTATAAAATGTGCCATTAGAAATAGAATTGAGATCATGGGCATCATCATATGTCAAACCTTCATGGAAGGCATTCAACATCTCCCACATTTGCAAACCATGTTATGGTCAATTCTTGATAAACCTCTTGAATCTGAGAAAGTCCTCATGAAATAGTTCCCCCGACTGTTGTTGAAAGTTTCAGATATTTTCCTCACATCACTAGTTATATAATGGGTATAAAACTCGTCTAAGAAATGTTGTTGCATATCACACAAGTGGAAATAGATACAGACGGTAGAGAATGGAACCATTGTTGAGCCTTGTCTTCCAGTGTGAATTGGGAGAGTACCAACTTCACATCATCCGGTGTGAACCCCTGTCCCCTAATAGTGTTGCATCTTGCATAATAAGCACTCATATGCAAATAGGGCTCCTCTGTTCCTAACCCATGATATATAGGAAAATTTTGGATGGCTTGTGAGCGAACCTCAAAAGATCTACCATGTTGTTGTGGAATAAAAACTGGTGATGGGTTATTGGAAATAGCAGGATTACCCTAACATGTCCCCTATCATGCCTCCTCGGAATGCCTCCCGGATTATCAAAAGGAGGGACCACATTCCTAGGGTCAAGTCTTCTTTGTCTGTTCAAGGTTTGTTGATGTTGTTGAATTGGAATTGGAATACCTTGATTAATTGGATGTTGTTGAAATTGTTGTTGTGGATACATGTTATCATGTTGCTGCCCTCTGTACCCCTCATTTTGAACCCCTGTATCATACCTTCTGTGAACTGGCAACCTGACCCGCTGATTATCCCTTCCGTCAGACTCTTCATTGTCATTCTCATATCCCTCAAACTCATCACCAAAGTCCCTTGTTTCATCATCAAAGTCTAACCCTGAAATATATAGACAAACTCCCGGGGGGATGGTTTGGTTAGGGGTGGTTGTCATGTGGGCGGTATGGTGTCCGACACTATCCTCACGTATGGTTAAGAATAATGAGGTACTGGTTTGAAGTTGAAGGGTTGTCTTACTTGTGGTGGAAGTTGACCAACGTTGGGTAGTGGTGGAATTTGGCTTGTGGATTGGTCATGGGTTCCATCTGTCCTTGGCGGTGGAACATATGGTGAAAACATACCCGAGGTGGGCTGCTGTTCTGGTAGAAGCTGGCCCGCAGGAGGTAGGTCAGTTTGTTTACCTGGATCTTGTTGAGTTTCCATCTTATTTGGAGAAGTTGCTACTTTGTTTGTTCTGTGAAAAACCCTGTTATGATGAGCAGTCTTCTCAATTTCTGGATCAAAAAGTAGTGGTGAAGTTTTCCTGGAATGCCTTGTATGATGTATGCAGTTAAAGAACCACCTACACAAACAAGAAAACCTTGTGTAATACTGAGCTAAACAACTAAAAGCAAAAACTAAAAAACAAGATTTTTGAATTTTGTGATTTGACACAAAAAGAGCAAACTAAACACTTTGCGTGCTAACTCCCCGGCAACGGCGCCATTTTGATCGGTGTCGTTTGGTCGGTCAAAAAAATTGATTAAAATAGTACTGGAAAGTCGAGTCATCTCCACGAGGAATTTGTTAAAAGTGCATTTTAGTCACTAATATTAAAAACATCAATTTGTAAGAACTTATTTAAACTGGTTTTATACAATTATGAGAGAAGTAATCATTTCCAGGTTCAGGTTTGCAAACACAAATTAATTCTAGTCTATTTAATAAGCAATCACATAGACAGAATCCCACATGGTTCAATTGAATATTGAAAATATTAGCTGTAAAGAAAGCCTATTCATGTATAATCAATTTAAATTAACCAATTGAAACTCAACCCTCACAATATCCTTATTGTAAAGAAACCTGAGACTGATGGGACTTGAACAACAATTCAAAATCAACCAAAACAGTTCAAATCATTCAGTCGATTAATGAAAATCATATGGCTTAAGATGTCAATCAAAATTACAAACCAAGTCTAAGTATTCCAGAATAACAAATGCAAACGCAAATCTGAGTAAGGATTCGTGTGAACCAGACCTAGGGACTGGATCGTTGTTTCAAAGTGTTGAGCTTAGTCAGTCAGTCGGTTACGTGAAAGGTATAAAGTTTTAACCCCTTGTGGTTGTTTGTTATCTTATTGGTTTGCATGTGGACTCATGGTGGACAGTCTGGGGTAATGATCTAGATTGGTTCATGTGTACTTTCTGTTGCGTTCGTTTTATCATATCAAAAATAGTTTTTGAAATCGTATGCACGAAACCCCAACATCGTACATTGACGCAAGCCTTGCGGGTATGGGTTTCGGGTATAAATTAATTTAAAAACTATAAATACATAAAAAAATTATTTATTTATTCTACTCACACCACAAAAATACACTCTTTCTACTGTATTTCTATACCAAAAAAATACACTCTTTTAAAGATGTTTACAGATCCGTACGACCATGTGAGAAGACCGATGTTGGCATATTTCAATTTGTCCATTTTGATTAAAGATGTCTGCTAATACCACAAAAAATACACTTTTTGAACATGTCCATTTTGATTAAAGATGTCTACTCAATCTGACAGGACCAGAAAAATACACCCTTGTAATTAAAACATAACAAAAAGATCTCGTTATACAAAAGCCTGTTGATTACAGAATTGAGAGACGATGGATGATTACATAACAAAGCATTTTCGACTTAGAGTTCAATATTGCGTGTCTCCATAGACTTCTTGACCATACAATTGTAGTTATACATGTTACAGAGTCCTTTTGGCGTGCGTTTAATACGAATGTATCCTTTCTCTCCCCAATCTTCCGACCAACTGTTCTTAGCGACCCAGTACTTGGTTCCGTCAGGAGCCACATCCCATCCCACTAGCAACATAATGTGCCCATGCAACGCACCACACTTCTCTGTGGAATATATTCCCTGTACGAATGATCGACCATAAACAAACGAATATATTAGCGATTCGTTTGATTTTATGTCTACCTGCTCCTCGTGTTTATAACTGTTACCTCTTTGTAGACATGGAAATCCTCTCCAGGATCCATGCCAAAAATTATAGGCTGTTGTAGAAGTAATCTCTGCAAATTCTCTTCAGTTTGCCAACTAAAAATATCAATTCCATCAATAGTTACCATCACATGCCCAAACTGAATTCAAATACAAACATTTGTCACACATATAATCAGCTAAATCATAAGTAATATTTCAAACATCTACATATGTGTACTAAACGTGTTAGTTAAGTTAGGTTTGTACCTTGGATTTATCGCAGGCGGCCCTTATACCTGTGGTCGGGTAGCTCTTTGCTGTAGGCACACCTTTTTGTTCGCCGACGAATTTGGCTATATTGGGGACTGACCCCAATTGTTGTGGGGGGCAGTTCACACAATCAACAAAGAATTGGTCTGATAATGTTAAGAGTGTCCCGGTTCTGAGGGCGTTTACTCCTTCTATTCCGCCCACCACTCCGAATAGCATAGGGCTAAATCCTGTAAAATCCGTATCGTTTACAAAACGTTACTATTTTTAACATTTTAATGTAATATAAAAAATATAACTCAAAACGACTCATTTGTAAATGAGAGAGAAATAAACATGTTACCGCATTGAAACCATTTCCTGACATGGGTGACCGCGTCGTGTTCCCTCCAATCAAACTTTGGAGGGAGTACTTTTATATCAGCAGGAGGAACGGGGTTTTCTTCTGGTTTAGCCGCAGCTTGGAGTCTCGTAGGATAGTTGTCGGTGAAGTTGCTCCTAAACTCTTCGTCAGTCATGGCAGCAAACATGTTTACCGACAACCTATATGGCTTATCCATCTTATTATGGTTGTGCACACGTTGCACCGTTGCCTTGAACACATTGAACCGCTCAGGGCTTTTCTCGGTCACTTGGTGGTGGTCTCTCCACCGTTCGTACATGGCTTGCAACGCCTCCTCGGATTCAAGTTCTTTCTCGTTGTAATCGAAGCTTTGCACGACACCGAGAATGAGAGCCAAAGAAAGTGAAAAGAATAAAAGCTTGTTGATTTCCATTTCTTGGAATGATTAATGTTTATGGTGAAGACACATTGAGATTGTTATGATCCAACTATGCATTTATACAGTGCTTCTTCTAGAGTATTTTTAGGTTGAATGGGCAGTTTTTGATCAAGTCCAGTGCATGAAATTGGATGGTTGCGCTCATAATCATGCGAATGTAAAACTAACTAAAATTTAAATGGACCACACTTAACTAGATTACCTACCTTTAAACATTTAAAAACCAATCAATTTATAGTACTTGTAATTATTTACATATTAATACACGGATTATCTATGTGATTTGCACAAATTAAAAGTTTGGTCCTGAAGTCTGAAAACTACACCGATAGTCCTAATGTTTGCTATTTTATCACATAGATGGTCTCTGAGTTAGATGAGTGTTAGCTTTTGATGTTAATTTTTTTTTAAATGATCAAAATACATTTCATTATTAAAAGTAAGAAAAAAAGCAACAAATAGTAGGCCCCAAACTAAATTACAAAACAACAAATAGTGGTAGGGGTGGGGAAAAACTGTATTAACCGAACCGAAACCGAATTAATTGAAAAAACCGACGTTTAATTTTATATTTTTTTGAAAAACAAAAAATACGATTTGGTTTGGTTTCGGTTTCGTATCTTTTAAAAACCGAACCAAACATATACACATTAACTTTAACTAGTATGAATACCCGAGTGTTGCAACGGCGGCATTAAATAAAAAAACTATGTCAAAACATTAATAAAAATAGGTATGTCGATTCCCCACGCCTTGTAACGTTAACATTTACACATTGTGTCTTGTTAAACTGCGAAATCAATCAACATCTCCGAAACGTTGTGTAAAAAAAATAAAAAGCGTTACTTAAACTCACGTGTTGCAGTTAGAGCACTGATAATATTTAAGACCTTGTATTAAAAAAGAATAACCGCTTTATATCCACGCGTTACAGCGGAGGCGTAAACTCGTGACAAAAAATAAACGCTTAAACGTTAAGACCTGCACGTTGCGGTGGAGCTGTACGATGACATTAAGATGGGTTAGGTTTGCGCACTTAGTTACGTGCGGTGTGGCGGTGAAGATAACGTACTTAAGTACATAAAAGAAACGTAAAAATTTAAGTCAGGTAAGTCTTGGAGATTGAAACATAGATATAAAAAAGTATTAAAAAAGGTAATGAAAATAAAAGATAAAAAACCCTAAGAAGAAAGAAAAAGAAAAAGAAACAAAATAAAAAATTTGTTGGTTGCAAGAATCAAAAGCGTGACCTAAAGCTCCAACAAATCCAACAAAAGCTATTTGTGATTGCAAACCGGAAAATCAAATATATAACATGAACTAATGGCTTTGTCATTGCCTTTTAAGAGAAAGAGTTAAGGTAATTATATGTTGTGTGTATGTACGTTTCATAATATATATACTAGTAGGTTGACTCACGCAAAGCGTCATGTATCATCGAGGCTCTTTTGAAGAACGCAATTTAACTCGAACTGTTTAAACATTGATTATATTTGAGTATTATTATTATTATAACTAACTAATATTTAGTAATTATTTACTTAAGCATTTAAATAAGATAATACTTATTTTAAATAGTATTTAGTTATAAAAATATAAATAGTAATTGTAAATTTAAATCTTAATTTTAAGTATTATAAATAAAATAATATTTTTTTTTTGAAAAGTAAACTTCATTAAAAACACAGCCAAAACCCGCAAACCGGGCAGGCACAGCGAACACCAAACCAAATTACATAATCACAAATTTACACCAGTTATCTCACGAAATCCCCGCGACTTTAGATCTAGTCGAAAACCAAAGGAAACTGAGAGACTTAACATCCCAAACAATCTCTTTGATACATACCGCTTTGTTGTTAATCTTCAACTCGTTCCTCGCCTTCCATAACCTCCAACACCCCACTTAATGTAGTGAATTAAATAAAATAATACTTAATGTAGTGAATTAGATAATCTCATGTGCATTAAATAATTGTAATTATTGAGTGTTGAGTTTTAATTGTAAAGATAGGGTTGGTAATTGAACACATTTTATGTATTGGTAAGGTGTACCATATGTACAACAATTTGTGTTAGGTGTCTTAAATTTTTTGGTAAATTACAAGCATGTCCTTGTAATATGTATAATATAGTAGTATAGATTATATTGTGTTGTGTATTGTGTTTGTATGCTAAAAATATATACATATTTGTGCTACACGTATTTGCATTAATAGTATCTTATGATTTATATTTGTTTTTTGAACTTATGGATTATATTGTTTATTAATAATTTTTTTATTGGAATTATCTTATTTCGGAGAAACATAAAATAGTTTCAAGATCAAAATTGTCTTATTTCGATTCCTCTATTACGACGACGACCGGCTCACCGGAGTCTAGTCACCACCACAAATCCAAATCAAACGGAGTCGACACTCCGACTAGCGTATTACAGATGCACGATATATTGTATGATGAGTCGTCAAAGATCTTCGCCAACGTGCAGTACGAGTTAGTACATGCATTCTCGATTACTGTAACATCCCGAAAATAATAAAAATTATCATTGGTCGAAAATAACGAATAAAAGACGGGTTCTCGTAATAGAACAAAGAAAAGGAGAAAAAAAAACAAAGGGGGGCTCGTTGGAGCGGGCCTTGGGCTGAGTTTGGAAGAAGGGAGGGGGAGCTACAAACCCTAGCCTCCTCCACGCCCTTCCTCACTTCTTCCTCATTTACAAATTCTAGAGAGAGAAAGTCGAGGTTCCGGGTTTTGAAGCTCAATGATCGTTTCTTATCATCAAGGGAAGCAAAGGGTCGAGGGGTTGAGTTCAAAACAGGTAACCATCTCTCTAGATCTGAGTTTCTTTCGTAATGGTAGGTTTCGGGTTGTTTGATAAAAAAGGTAGGGTTTTTACGTATGGATTAAGAAACTAATTATAGATGTAGTATCACAAAAGTGTAAGGAACGTTTTGAACGTAAAAAGTTTTAATCTTGAACTGTTTGGAAAAAAACCAAGCATTTCATGCAAAACCGTAGTTTCTATTGAACAAAGTAGTTTCTATTGAACAAAGTAGTTTCTATTGAACAAATAGTTTCTATTGAACAAAGTAGTTTCGGTTGAACAAATAGTTTATATTGAACAAAGTAGTTTCGGTTGAAACAGTAGTTTCTATTGAACAGTTTCTATTGAACAAAGTAGTTTCGAATGAACAAATAGTTTCTATTGAATAAAGTAGTTTCTATTGAATAAAGTAGTTTCTATTGAACAAAGTAGTTTCTATTGATCAAATAGTTTCTATTGAACAAAGTAGTTTCTATTGAACAAATAGTTTCGATATGAACCATGACCCAAAACTACTCTACTTTCGATATGAACCATGACCCGAAACTACTCTAGTTTCGATATGAACCATGACCCGAAACTACTCTAGTTTCGATATGAACCATGACCCGAAACTACCATAGTTTTGATATAAACTACTTATCGAAACTACTAGGTCCAAACATGGAAACGTTTAGTGCCAATAAGGAACACTACCTTATGTGGATGACCTTATTATACAGATTGTGAGTGACATTAGTGACGCTCAGTAACCAGCTGAGTGTATTTCAGAAACTACTCATCAGGTGAGTTCTATGTGCCCCATTTATGTGATGTGCAAATCATTTTAAATGTTTTGGAGCTGAAGTGTATACACTAAATGAATAAGTGTTATGAATGTCAATGTGATCATACGTGATATATATATATATATATATTAAAAATTAATGATGAACAAAGAATAAAATGTATGTTTACAAAGAATGAATGAAAGAATGACATAACATAAATGAATGAAATCTTGCTTTATATTTTATATATTGCATGTTATGAATGTATGTAAACGTTATGGACGCTTCGATGATAACGGCTACTTCGGTAGACGGACGACCACGTGACTATTTTGCAACCGGGACAAGTACGTTCCTTCATCAGCTAGGACGTACGAAAGGTATTAATGGACGGTCGAAGTAATTGCCTTATAAAGGAAGAACGGTTGCATAAATAATAGTTCGCGTGGGAAACGGATGCCTTAGGGCAGACGGGCGAATGACGGCCTACGACGGTAGGACGGTTAAGAAGGACGGCCGAAGGTTTTCCGGACGGTATAGCATAACAGATGGCCGAAGGTTTGCCGGATGGTGTGGAGGACGGACTACGATGGTAGGACGGGCGTCTGTCTTCGTGATTTACGCAAATGAATGTTGGGCTGAACACCCTTATGTATGTGA
This sequence comes from Smallanthus sonchifolius, assembly GCA_023525975.1. Taxonomy (NCBI): domain Eukaryota; kingdom Viridiplantae; phylum Streptophyta; class Magnoliopsida; order Asterales; family Asteraceae; genus Smallanthus; species Smallanthus sonchifolius. The sequence continues at coordinate 73,793,496 of CM042027.1, read as the reverse complement.
CAAAGAATGTTAAATGAAAGAAAAGGTGAATACGTATTTATGTATTCACATATGAACGTTATTGAGACTATGATAATGTGTAGTTATATATATACTTATATATTTATATACTTATAAAGAAATGATGTTTTTATCTAGTTGTCTTAAACTAGAACTCACCAGCGTTAGCTAACTTTTAGTATACATTTCAGGCAAAGGAAAGAAGGTTCGTGTGAAGGCGTGAAGGCTACCCGGCATGTGACTGACGTTCCACTTTTATTTATATTAAGACAATGTTTATGCTTAATTGTTAAGACTTCCGCTGCTATGTTATGTATTTGATTGTTGAATGCTTCCGCTGTGTTTAAACGTTTTTAAATTATAATTCAGTATTGATGACTATGTTTATGAGTAAATCCAACAAGTGAGGATACCCGGGAAAAAGGGCCTTACAATTACGGACACCGACGGTGACGAGAGGATTACGAGATCAAAATGGGAGGCTTTGTTGAGCCCGATCGGAGCATCTGAACCGATTAGTCCGGGGGAACTTAGTTTGATGCTTAACGAGATCGATTCCGATGGTGACAGGAGCACAAGTTTGCATGTGTTTGGTGTTCCGTTGTCGTGCGAATGTGCGATGATGAGCTGAGAGGTGCATTTGAGTTTTTTTTATACGGATGATGACGGGATTAAGAGGGAGGGAGGGAGAGGGAGAGAGTTCTAATACTAAAGGGTGGGTCCCATGTGTATTATGATTATTGTTTTATTTTTATTTATTTAACTAGCTTTAACCCCATGTGTTACATGGGGTGAAACGTTAACATTATATTGATAACTATCTTAACACCTTTTCTTATACAAATTTTATATTGTATTGGTAACTTTTTCATTTTGTTAAATGTTAAGATTATATGGATGATAGTAATCAAAACATTAAAAACAAAAAAAAAACGAAAATACATTTCATAAGTGGTGTATTTTTACAATACATTAAATTAGATGTCAAATGAAACTTTACAATGATGATTTACAAATTTGAAAATACTTCATTGTATACAACATTTGACGTGATATTGGTAATTTTTCAATGTTTAACACCCACTAAATGCAACAAAGATTATAGTTTCTTTTCATTAATGTCTGAAACCACAATATAGCCAAAACTGTTTGGTCAACGATTTCCTTGCATACGTTGTTTCTCCATTTAATTAGTTTCTTGAACTCTATTAGGGTTTATTTGGTATGGGGTAATGGAATGACGAGGAAATGGAATGAACGAGGAAATGGAATGAACGAGGTAATGGAATGGATAAAGGAATGAAATAAACCATTCTATTCCATTGTCTTGTTTGGTTACCATGAGTGAATGAAATAAATCATTTCTTGATGTTGTTTAGTAGGCTAGAGAAGGCGAAGGAATAAAATCGATGGTGAGTGGCGGTGGTAGCGGTGGTGGTGGTGGGTGGCGGTATTGGGTGGGTGGTGGGTGATGGTGGGGTGATGGCGATGGTGGTGGACGGTGGTGGGTGGTTGTGGTTGGGGGTGGCGGTGGCCGTGGAATGAGGTGGTAGAGGTGGAGGCGATAGTGGTGGTGGTGGTGGTTGGAGGTGACGTTGGGTGGTGGTGGTTGGAGGTGACGTTGGGTGGTGGTGGGAGGTGACGTTGGGTGGTGGTGGGAGGTGGCGGTGGGTGGTGGTGGCGGCGGCGGTGGGAGGTGGGGGTGGGTGGTGGCGGTGGTGGGATTGGGTGGGTGATGATGGGGTGATGGCGGTGGTGGTGGACGGTGGTGGGTGGTTGGGGGTGGCGGTGGCCGTGGTATGAGGTGGTGGAGGTGGAGGCGATAGTGGTGGTGGTGGTGGTTGGAGGTGACGGTGGGTGGTGGTGGCGGCGGCGGTGGGAGGTGGGGGTGGGTGGTGGCGGTGGTGTGGTTGTGGGTGGTGGTGGTGGTGGAGGCGAGAGATGGCGTTGGGTGGTGGAGGCGGCGACAATGGTGGTGGGTGGTGGGGGTGGTGGTGGTAGGAGAGTGTGGTGGTGATGAAGGGTGAAAGAGAGGATGAAATGGAAAAAAACAAGGGGGTGGATGGAATGAATTTGAGGGATTTAGAGGGAATGACATTCCTTGTGGAATGAGTGATTCCATTCCATCGTCCAATCAAACACAATTTTTTTTCATTACCTCGTAATTGTTCATCCATTCTACCTCTCATTGATGCATAACAAACGCTACCTTAGCCATTTTGTATAAATTTTAACTTTGATTTTGTAACATATTTACAAATGATTAAGTCGTAAATAAATTTACGTATCAAAATATACAAATGCTTAAGTTATAAACTTATTTTTCGTACTTTATACGTAAAATCTTGCTAAACCTTTAATATTTAATATCTCATTTAAAATAAAATAAAATTTAAATTTCAAAAATATATCATCTTTTAAATTCAAAACTTTAAACTCCAAAATTTAAAAAATCGTACTTCTTAATATATTGACACAATTAAAGCCAAACATATTTTTTTGAAAAGAAAATATCGTCATTAAAAAAATAAGTTTAAAATATAATACACTTTTAAATATAAACTAAAGTCTTACGAAATGCGTCGCAAATGTGTCGGAATTTGCAACGTATTTTTGACTATGTATATAAATATTACCACTTTTTAGTGGAACCTTCTCTTATAGAACCTTTATATAAATGTATATATAAATATATATATATATATATATAATTTTGTTAAAAGTTTCTAATATTATTAAACGTATCACATAATATATATTTATATTATTTATGATGGGTTAGGTATAGTAAAAAGAGTTTTAAAAATAAGAAGGGTAAGAAGAATTCTAAGCTTGACATGTGTCATTTTATTGTTTTTAAAGGGAGGGCATAATGGTCAATGTGTAATATATCAGGTCAATGTATAATATATCAGGTTAATGTGTAATACACCAGGTTAATATGTAATACAAGGTCTGATATTACACAATGATCAGACCTGATATTATACAATGCCCTAACATATTTGAGTGAATTACACAATAATGAGCGAATTACACAATAAGCTGGAAAACGTAAAACACAATGATGAAAAATATTTGACACAATGAACTTGTATTACACAATGACTTGACTAATTACACAATGAACTTGTATTACACAATGACGAGACGTGGTATTACATAATGAACTTGTATTACACAATGAACTTGTATTACATGATTAACTTGTATTACACAATGACCTTACTAACTACACAATAAGTTGGAAAACGTAAAACACAATGAACTTGTATTATACATTGAACTTGTATTACACAATGACCTGACTAATTACACAATGACCAGATATTACACAATGACCAGACGTGGTATTACACAATTAACTTGTATTACACAATGAGCTGAAAAAAGGAAAACACGATGATAAATACATGTAACACAATGAACTTGTATTACACATTGAACTTGTATTACACAATGAACTTGTATTACACAATGACCTGACTAATTACACAATGAGCTGAAAAACGTAAAACACAATGATAAATACATATGACACAATGAACTTGTATTACACATTGAACTTGTATTACTCAATGAACTTGTATTACAAGATGAACTTGTATTACACAATGACCTGACTAATTAGACAATGAGCTAAAAAATGTAAAACACAATGATAAATATATATAACACAATGAACTTGTATTACACATTGAACTTGTATTACACAATAAACTTGTATTACACAATGAGCTGGAAAACGTAAAAAAAATTCTTATAACGACACTATACTCGATTTAAAGATTAAAAACGCTCGTTTTTATGGTGTAATTTTTTAAAAAAAAATAATGTCGTATGTAAAAGTTATGAACGTGTAAAAATGAGGGGGAGAACTTGATAAAAAGTCAACAAAAGTGGCCAAGACTAAAATACCCTTCCAACAACGTTTTCTCCTACAATTTAATCTCAACCATTAAATCTTTTCTACAATTTGATCTAATGGATCTAAATCCTTCTCACCATTCTTAGAATTAGAATCCTTTTTACCTGAATCTAATCCTATTTATCATATTCTCAATTTTCCTCCCACCATTTTTATGTAACTTACAATTAGATGTGTGCATGAGTTAATTTGGATCGGTTTTAGGGTAAAACCAAACCTAAAACTGAAAATTCAGTTTTTGGTTTGAAAATCGTTCGGTTTCGGTTTTAAAACCAGTTAAGCTTGAATTTTTTGAGGTAAAAGAAAATGGCCTAAAATAATGAATTTGGGTTTGAAACTTTGGGCCTAAATGTTTTTTCTTTTAATTAACTAACTAGGTTAAAATCTCGTGTATTACACGGGTTAAATAAATAAAATGTTATATATTTATTAATAAAAATTTTATATTTTTAAAAACACATGTAATACACTGGTTGAATAAACCAGTATATTACATCGGTTGAATAAAATATAATGTAATTTGTTAACAAAAACATTTGTCAAAATATGTTTTTAAAAAATGTAATTTGTCGTGACAGTTATAAGGTCTGTTAAGTTAGTTTTTTAAAACATTTTTTTTCAACTGAATATTAATTTTTTAATTTAATTGATAAATATTAGTTCATATTAAGTTAATTTAATTGATGATATAATAACTATTTATAATTAAATAATAAGTATTCGTAATTAGATTTATTAATATAAAGATTATTATTTAATATGAGAGAGAAATAGAAAATCTAATATTTAATAGGAGAGAGAGGCGGGAAAATAAAGATGAAGAGTAACCAGAGAGTGACACGTGTCGTAAATAGATTTTCATTTATTAGAGTAGTAAGATAAGATGATTACATTATTATCACACATTCGGGCCTAAACATTTTGGGCTACAAAAACTATTATAAACAATATAATCTATAAATTCAAAAAATAAATATAAATCCTAACCTACTATTAATGTAAATACGTATACCACAAATATGTATATATTTTTAACAAGCACACAACACAATATAATATATATTATGAAACGTACATGCACACAGTATATAATTAATGTTAATATGTATATGTTCGGTTTTGATTTGGTTAATACGGTTTTTTGTTCACCCTAAAGAAAACCACATAGTTATTTCAAAACCAAGAAAACTATCAAGAGCTAGTCAAATAATTTATAGGTTTTCTTTAATTTATTTCTAAGTGTATTAATATAATATTACACATTTTACATATTGTGTTTTACGAATACGTAACTGCAATTTTTTTTGCTTTCTGTTTACGTATACTTAACACTATGTGTTACGTATACGTAAGCCAATACCAAAAATATTTTTTTGGTAAAAATATGTAATATTATATTGATACTCTAATAAATAAAATATAAAATTATTATTACATAACATGTTAAAATTGGTATTCTTGATGGTTTTCTCGGTTTTCGTCTAACTATGTGGTTTCTCATATACCCTCCTCTACTTGTATATAACAAAAGTAATCGTTTAACGGCAGAGGTACGCGAGCTCCGTGAAGCTCTCCGAAATGATGATGTGTCCGATCCCGGTTCACACAATTAGCTTTTTTTTTTGTAAAAAAGTTATATTACATTTAATTTTGTTATTAATAAAAAAATTTGATCTATGGTTTATTTGTTTATTTATTTTTAATAATAATAATTATTATTATAATATAAACTTTTGGTATTTGTATTGTTAAAAATAAAAATATATATGTTTTTTTCATTTAAACAAATTCAGCGACGGAAATCCATGACTAATCCTTTGCAAATGAGAAACTGGTTAGAGAAATGTTGAACTTGCCGTAGAATGATCTGTCGATAATCCATCACAAGATTACCGATAAGCTTCCATCAAAAAACAGATTATCTACGAGCACTTTGCCGACTGATTTCCAACTAGCTTTAGTAAAAAAAACAAGTCATATTCATGATAGAATGTAAATTCCATGTTAGATAGTATGTTACTTGTATTACAAGCGACATATTACAGTTTGTGTATAAGTAATATAAATATATATTATGTGATATAATTAAGTGCAACCATCCAATTCCATGCGCTGGACTCGATCAAAATTTTGCCCATTCAAACCCTAAAATACTCTACAAGATCGAAGCACTAAATAAATGCATAGTTGAATCATAACAATCTCAATGTGTACGTCTTCACCATAAACATTAATCATTCTAAGAAATGGAAATCAACAAGCTTTTATTCTTTTCACTTTCTTTGGCTCTCATTCTCGGTGTCGTGCAAAGCTTCGATCACAACGAGAAAGAACTTGAATCCGAGGAGGGATTACAAGCCATGTATGACCGGTGGAGAGACCACCACAAAGCGACCGAGAAAAGCCCCGAGCGGTTCAATGTGTTCAAGGCAAACGTGCAACATGTTCACAACCATAACAAGATGAACAAGCCATATAAGTTGAAGTTAAACAAGTTTGCTGACATGACTCACAAAGAGTTTAGGAGCAACTTCACCTCTGACAACAACGACCCTCTCTGCAACGTTATGCTTCAAGCAGGCGGCGCACCTCCTCCTCCTCCAGGAGATGTAAAAGATCTCCCACCAAGGGTTGATTGGAGGGAAAAGAACGTTGTCACCGCTGTCAGGACAAGAGGGCAATGCGGTAAGTTAGTCGTTTTGGGTTATATTTAACAAAGCAAACGGTTTATAAATAAATCATGTGGGTGTTGCATTGAAGTAACTGTCACAAAAGCAGATCAAATATCTCACAAATGACAAAGAATTCGAGACAAACGTCAACTCAGATGAATACAAGTAACATAAACGAATACAAATTTGTAAAAACAAGATTCGGATCATCGTTGTGATGATTTGATACAAACAACTTTCTAAGTAATCTTGAAAACAAAGAAAACTCACAACACTCATATTTAGGAAACCCCTAGAATGAACTCCAAAGAACAAGAGTCGAAAGAGATGAAGATAATGATCGAGAGGTCCAGATGAGACGAAGAATCCATGTTTGGTTCCTTGTCGTCTTGATGATAGGATTGAAAACAAACTTGACGATGAAGACCATGCGGATGTTCTATACTCCAGATGAATATAGTGAAAAAGGTTAGAACCCCTAAATAAGATGGTGATCTGTAGGATCTGATCCTTTTTATACTTGTTTTCTCAAAACAGGCCCATACTAATCGCAGCCCAACAATCCTTATATCCTCAGTCCAGCATTACTTGTATCCTTAGCCCAAATCCCCAATAAGCAATCCAAGAAGCCCAGTCACATTTGACATTTTTAACATGCAACAAAATAACAATATCACACATTAGGGAAAAATACCATACCAATATGTTTGTTATTGAATTGAAAAGTCCTCAAATTTTAACAGTTGTTAACGGTTGAGTCTTAGAGGAAGCACTAATCTATTTGCGGCGGTGGGTTCAATAGAAGGAATAAACGCCATCAGAACGGGGCAACTGATAACATTATCAGAGCAACAATTTCTTGATTGTTTTGAACCCGGCATGCACTCACTCGCTGATGTATTCAATTGGTTCAAAGAGAAAGGAGTGGCTACGGCAGAGAGCTACCCTTATGTAGGTTCAAAGGGAACCTGCGATGAATCCAAGGTACAAATAAAACTTATGAATCCAAACTATGCTTGTTATTTTTTTTAAGGAACCGTTCACATAAAATAAATAAAAACACTTTTATAAATTCTAATTATAATACAGAATCAAAAGTTAGCAGTAAATTATAGTATAAGTTATAACTGAAATAAAGAAAATACAAGTAGAAGCAGAAAGTTGTGGCTGGGATTTATATATATAATAACGCAACATATGTTTATAATTACACAACCTACGTAGATAATTATGCAAACAGATAATTACGTAAATCACATGGACATTTTTTTAATGTCAATTTAAAAAAAGTATAAGAAGAATATACTCAAATTAAAAAGAATAAAATGTTTGATTTTTTTTTAAACAATACCGTATAAAAAAGTTATAAGATCGAAAAAAAATTCAACAATCGTATGTTATTTCAGTCTTACCCCTCCACAATGGCGAAGCCACATAGTGGTGTACGGGTCCATCTGACGCCAATGATTTCCGCGTCTCATATGTAACCTTTAATAAGATAATTTTGAGCGACACCATTGTTTTTTTTTCAATTGACACCATTGGTTTATATTGAAAAAGATACTTGCATTTTTATATTGAAAAATAGTTCTTTGTGAAAGTTGCTACTGAAGACGTTATGAATCGTTTTCAAAACATGAAAACACCTAGGTAGCAACTATAAAATGTATTTATATAAAGAAAACCACAAAGTTAGGCGAAAACCGAGAAAACCATTAAAACAATGTGTAATACTATGAGTTACGTATACATAACCACACTTTTTTTGTTTTCTGTTTACGTATATGTAACACTATGGGTTACGTATACGTAAGCCAGTATTTAAATTATTATTTGGTAAAAATGTGTAATATTACATTGATACTCTTATAAAAAAATAAAAATAAAATAAAAAATAAATATCATTATATTATTGGTTAAAATTGGTTTTTTTAATGGTTTTCTCGGTTTTCTCCTAACTACGTGGTTTTCTCTGGAACCCTCCCATATATATATATATATATATATATATATATATTTCAAATGAACTTTGTATTTTTATAATGTGTTTTTTTCAATGAAATGTTACTTTTATTATGATATTAGCCTTCGCTATGTGATTCGACCCGACCCAAAAATTTGACTCAGTGTTATTATAAACCCAAGTATCGAATAGAATGACACCATAGTAAAACATTCCTGGCTTCACCCTTTTCACGCATAAAGCATTGCTGATGTGACACCCCTTCATCTCAATCGTTGATATATATTACATGAATTCAAATATATCAGACAACCATGATATATGTTACTAGTCTCACAGTTCTCGTATTATTTATATTACATGATATATTTATTATTTAATTGTTATTTGGAATTCAGTTTGGGCGATACTTGGTAACTATTGATGGATTTGAGAGAGTGCTTAGCAATGAAGAAGGGATGATGAAAGCAGTTGCACAACAACCTGTAGCTTTTTTTTATATCTCTTGGCCCTGATGTGCAGTCCTACTCAGAGGTAATAAATACTTAACACGATGTACCCAAAATGAAATGAATTTATGATTTGATTTTTTTTGAACGACCAACGAATACTATAAGTCTGTCACCCGAGAAAACATCTTATTATTAGTCCATTAACTAATTAGGGAATATATTCCGGACCATGTGGAATGGAAGGAGATGCAGAGACTATGCTCCTTGTGGGATATGATGAGACTTGTGACGGAACCAAGTACTGGATCGTTAAGAACGTATTAGGAGAAGAATGGGGAGAGAAGGGATACATTCGTCTGCCACGGGGACTTCAACAACCAGTAGGCTACTGCGACATGTATGGCTACAATCTTATTCCCCTCAAGTCTATCGAGACACGCAATACTGAACTCTAGAGCGATCTACGTACACCATAAAGGGATCAATGGATCTTCAATTCATTGATAAAAAATCACGAGATTTGTTATTATATTATGTTTTGTTTATGTTTATGAGCTTTATTTTGCTTTTATGTTATAATATTATGTTAGAAACATGTGTTTTACACATGTTAGATAAAAGAAATATCAAATAGTTAGTGATAAAGATTTAGAAATTATAAAGAAAATTTTAAATTGTACTGAAGATTAAGGAATTGATAAAGGAAATATTAAATTGTAGTAATGAAGAAAAAAGTAGAAAAAAGAATATTGAACTCATAGAATTGTGACACGTATCGTAATCAGTTATTTATTTATTATGTATAGATAATTCATTCAACTAATCTGTCAAACAAGAAGTAATCTATATCTATTTCTATATTATCTGATAAATAAAGGTTTTGATGGGAGACTTGTCACTCTCTCATACATCCTTAACATTTTTTCCCGTCTCTCTCTCATATTAATTATACAAATTTCTTTAATTGTGTGTTAAAAAATTTTGTTTCCTGACTATGTCTCCTATTTAAAAAAATAAGTTTGTTTATAAAACATTTTTATAAATTGAATATTTCTTTTATTTTTTTATAAAACATTTTAAAAAATAACTATATAACGTTTCTAGAACTTGTATTATAAAACTTTGTAATATGTCATAAATATGTAATATGTAAATTTTTATTATTAACTATTTTGTTATGTCATAAATATGTGATATATAAATTTTTATTATTAACTGTATAACATTATATTTATTCAAACTGTGTAATACACCGGATTTCTAACCTTATATCTCAAAGAAATTCGGTCCATTCTAAAACGGTTTAAAGTTTTAAATAAACCTTATTTATTCCAACAAACTCAGCAAGAAATGGAAGTTTACAAGTTTCTCTTATTTTAACGTTCTTTGGTATTATTTATAGGAGTCGTACCGATATTTTATATCGTCTTTAGGCCGGTGGGTCTAATACTGGATACCATCCATTGTCACGATGATACCGAAGGAGGGCGGTGGTATCCCCAAACCACACTGCCACGTCAACAACCTTGTCACTCCATACCGTTCTTTCACTCACATCATTTCGGTAAGAGAATCACCACCCCACTGGCGATGTGTCACCTGTGACACCCGACAAATTTCGGTTAACACTGTTAGCTCAAACTCCGTTATCTCACATGAACCCAATTAGTCCATTTAACTCTGTTACAAACCTCAGGGACTTATTATGTAAATAATTAAACTAAAACTGCAAGGACCAAGGTTGTAATTACCCAAAACCCATTATGTTGACTTGCAAAGTCAAAATCAAGAACAATTTGTTCATGATGACTTTTGAAAGTCAAACCTATAGCCTATGACTCAAATTCGCGAGTTATTACCTAAAATTCGTGCGACATTGTAACTAATTTGTACATCAAACTCGTTATTGCAGCTTTAATTACCATCATTATGTCGAATTAAACCCAATTATGGGCATTAACGTTCTAATCGTCAAACCCATAAAAAAAATCATTCGAATTCGATCAATTCGGTTGTCACTCTCACAAATCAATCATTGCGCACCCAATCGGATCCCTTTGAAGCTTCTGCACACGTCAATTTCGCCGGAGTAGAAGCCGGAGTCGTCGGAGACCAATCTTGCGCAAGTCAGAATCTCGTTTCGTCGATCATGGTCAATTTGTATCTCATTCGGGTAATTGAACACACTCTCAGTTTCGTTTTAACCTATTGATTGAAAACCCTATCATTTTCAGGGCTCACAACATCGAATCGATCATGATCTAGATCTAGGGTTCATCGCATAGTCGGTTTAATCGAACCCTGATCTAGACACAATCCCAATCAAATTAAACTTTATCAGTAGTTTCGCGATGTCCTACTCAGTAAATTCCCCATGTTAATTGAATCAAATAACATCGAATTTTTCATGATCTAGAAACTAGGGTTTGTTCATATGACGAATTGGGGGTTTTGACCTTAAACTTAATATCAATCAAATTAAATCATATAGACAGATTCGCAAACCTTTACCCATTAAAATCCCCATGTTTTCAATCCATAATTTTATAGAATTTGGTCAAGTTGAATATGTGTTTTAAACTAGGGTTTCGGTTCTTAAAAACAGAAATTAACGATCCAAACCGTAATGATTTTGAAATTGATTATACCTACAGGCTCGAAATTCAGAAATAACCAAAAGCCCCATGGTCCTTTGATCAATCACGATCGAGTCGAGGGGGTTTTGGGACTGATTCTGGGTTCGGCTCGATAAGGGGGAAAGCCCAGTGTTCTTGTGTGTTAAAATGATTTTTACTCGGTTGTCTATGCGATTCCCTAGCGTGATGGAGTGGTTAATTCAGTGTGTTGTTGTGGGAGAGACCCGTGTTCGAGTCTCTCCACCCTGTTTTATTTTTTTAAACCTGTTTTGATGTTATTTTAATTATAAAATCATTTTCTATATTATTATATTGATAAAATGATATGTTTTGAAACCCGGAAAACACCCGAAGGTTCGGGATTGAATTTATAATATATTTTGTGTGTTTTATCTAAATTAAAAATGATATAATTTATTATTTTATTTCTTAAACCATTATTTAATTTATAACAACACGCAAACGATTGTTTTTATATTAATGTTCAGGTCTTATTTTATAGCTCATATTTAATTTCCACTTATAAAATAATATATTTATATTATTTTCAAACCACGACTCCGAATAAAATAATACGTTTATATTATTTTTAACCAGTGACCCCAATTAAAAATAATATATATTTAAATATTATGCCGCCACGTTTATAATCGTTTTGAGACGTTTTAAACTAATAAATAATATAATTATGTATATTATTTACACACGTTTATACCCTCGAATAAAAATAATAGAGTTATTATTTTGTCACAATTTATTTATTTTGTTGTTTCGCTAAGTTTTAAAAATAATATAATAAATTATATTATTTTCCTAGGCCGTTCTTAATGACACCAACGCATGAATATATTTATTAATTAATATTATTCGTAATTAGATACATACGACATAAAACGCATTTATCTTAATTATTATATTAAGGAGTCTTTATTCCCGTGGACACGTTAGTCTACTCTTTGATCATTAGAGTGCTTTAGGACGTTCAACCTTCCGTGTCGTCGTCACAAAACCCATTGTATCACTAATTGTTATGTGTATAATTCTAGGGCATACGTAAGCCGTTGCAGGCTATGTAACATCCCGAGTTTTAGAGCACGAGAGAATTCACGAGGAATTAAAACTTAAATAAAAAGAAAGGAAGCGGGCTTGGGCCGGGGTGTATGGGCCGAAAGGGGCAAGGGTCGGGCCCTTATAAGCCTCAAGATCAGCCAAAAGCTCTCATTTCCATCATCATTTTCGTTTCTAGAGAGAGAAGGTGAGAGAGAGTCTAGAGAGAGAAAGTCCCGGTTTTCGGATTAGAGCTTCAAGGATCGTTAGCAAGAGTCTCGCGAGTGTTTAGCAACGAAAAGGAAGTGATTACAGGTAACCGATTCTCCTAGATCTGAGTTTTAGTTCATTTTTGGGTTTTTCGGGTTTTGGGTGAAACGGGAACGTTTTTACAGATGAAACTGAAAGAAAAGCATAGATTTGAGTTCTTAAACGAAAAACAAACGTTTTGAATGTAAAAAGTCCGGATCTTGACCAGGTCGGACCTGCATTGCGAAAGTTAGGGTTTTTCACGGGGAAGATAGCTGAGTTCTGCAGGTATCGAAACTAGAAGTTTCGAGCGGCCTGCAGGTATCGAAACTAGAAGTTTCGAGCGGCCTGCAGGTATCGAAACTAGAAGTTTCGATGGGCCTGCACCTGTCGAAACTAAGTAGTTTCGATAGGTCTGCATCAGTAAGTGAAGTCAGTGTATTCACCTGTAACAGAACGAGTAAACCGTTAGAGTCGGGATTAGGTCTGATATGTGTCAACTGTTATGATTGTTCAGATTGAGTGAGATCCAGTAGACCATTCCAGCTAAGATAAGAGGTGAGTTCTAATCCCCTTTTTGCCTTCTTTAGGGGTGGTGTGCATACTTAGTGTAAAGTGTTTATTATATTTTATATATTATAAACTGAAGAGAAAAGCCATGTTTTAGTGAAAGGTTTAAAAGAGGCAAAAGTATGTTTTCAGTAAAGTAAGATATATCATTTGGCAAGCGTTTACTATATTTTCATATACATAAACAAAGGCATGATATATGTGCTAGTATGTTTTCAGTAAAGTAAGATATATCATTTGACAAGCGTTTACTATATTTTCATATACATAAACAAAGGCATGATATATATGATAAGCTATGTTTCAGAAAGTAAGATGTATTTTATGATAAGCTATGTTTCAGTAAAAGCAAAGATATATCACTTGGCAAGCGTTTACTATATTTTCATATACATAAACAAAGGCATGATATATGTGCTAGTATGTTTTCAGTAAAGTAAGATATATCATTTGGCAAGCGTTTACTATATTTTCATATACATAAACAAAGGCATGATATATATGATAAGCTATGTTTCAGAAAGTAAGATGTATTTTATGATAAGCTATGTTTCAGTAAAAGCAAAGATATATCATTTGGCAAGCGTTTACTATATTTTTATATACATAAACAAAGGCATGATATATGTTAAGTTATGAGCAAGATTTACAGAAATATTTATGAACAGTAAAGTGAACAGTTTTCCTTCGGGAATATGTACCAGCTATAAAGGTCCTTGGGACAGATGTTACTTGTACAAGATGTCAGATATGGGTTCTACCCATTAGTAAGAACCTTTGGGTTCGTTAACGGTTGTACAACTGGGATGAGTGACGGCGGTTGCTCGGGAGGTCCACGCAACCTCCCCTTAGCGTTAAGCGGTATTGTCGGTTCATGGACGTGAGCCATGGGGGCATTGACCAGGGTATTGTCGGTTCATGGATGAATCCATGGGGGCATTGACCAGGTACTCGTCGGTTCATGGATGAAAGCCATGGGGGCGGTACAGTAGTGACAAGGAATTGACGGATAAGCGGTATTGTCGGTTCATGGTCGTTGATCATGGGGGCATTGACCAGGTACTTGTCGGTTCATGGATGTAAGCCATGAGGGCAGTACAGTAAAGAGGAATTGACGGTTTATTATACGTTTTAAACTGTTTGAAAAGTAAAGTGTGTTAAGTTTAGCCTTAATGGCAGTATATATATGTTTGAAAAGTAAAGTGTGTTAAGTTTAGCCTTATTGGCAGTATATATGTTTTAGTAAATCTTTTGTATAATTGATTTAAAGTAAACGTTAGAACTCACTCAGCGTTGCTGATTTTTAGTATGCATATCAGTTAAGTGCAGGTTTAGATGATGGATGTGGATGCTTGGGCTTAGAGAGAAGAGTTACCCGAAGATCAGTGTCTGGCATCCCGATTATGTTTATGTTATATTTTAGCTTGACGTTGTTAAAGACAATTTGTATTAGACATGTTTATGTTTCCGCTGCGTATGTAAAGAAGATTAAATCGTTTCCGCTGTATTAATGAATGCCTTACGTTTAAAGTGCTATGTGTTGATGAGTAAATCCAATAAGTGAGGCCTTTCAGGAAAGGGGCCTCACAAGTTGGTATCAGAGCCATAGTTTGAGAGATTTGGACATCCCCGATGTCCAGACTTAAACTGAGAATGGGACAAGAAGCGGATGCCAGTACGGGTAACTCAAGCCAAAGCATCAGAAGCGTATAGTAAGTAAAGTTTACCTTTAGAGTGTCAAGATAAGAATAGAGGCTTTAGTGGAACCATGAAAGCGAATAAATAGAAAACAAGATGTGATGTAATGGTTAATTGCAGATGGCCAGTGTATATTAACATCTTACCTTACTTATTGTGTTCTACATATTCCCTAGCATGGTGAAATTAAATCTTTTGTTCTCTATCTTTCAGTTAGAAATGGCTAGACGTGGTGGGCGTACAGGCCGCCACGGTGGAGCTAGCACAAACCAAGTTTGAATGATTGGTTAGCCCCATCAGCTTAGGAGCCTTAGAACTAGATATTACCCGGATTAGATCCTCAGCGGTAGTTAATCACAATGGCCTTCATGACCAAGCTGCCTTGCATAGCTACGGTTTATGCCACCCATTCTGTGATTTGCTATCGGTATAGCTTATGGCAGGTTTCGAGGACGAAACCTATTGTAAGGAGGGTAGACTTGTAACATCCCGAGTTTTAGAGCACGAGAGAATTCACGAGGAATTAAAACTTAAATAAAAAGAAAGGAAGCGGGCTTGGGCCGGGGTGTATGGGCCGAAAGGGGCAAGGGTCGGGCCCTTATAAGCCTCAAGATCAGCCAAAAGCTCTCATTTCCATCATCATTTTCATTTCTAGAGAGAGAAGGTGAGAGAGAGTCTAGAGAGAGAAAGTCCCGGTTTTTGGATTAGAGCTTCAAGGATCGTTAGCAAGAGTCTCGCGAGTGTTTAGCAACGAAAAGGAAGTGATTACAGGTAACCGATTCTCCTAGATCTGAGTTTTAGTTCATTTTTGGGTTTTTCGGGTTTTGGGTGAAACGGGAACGTTTTTACAGATGAAACTGAAAGAAAAGCATAGATTTGAGTTCTTAAACGAAAAACAAACGTTTTGAATGTAAAAAGTCCGGATCTTGACCAGGTCGGACCTGCATTGCGAAAGTTAGGGTTTTTCACGGGGAAGATAGCTGAGTTCTGCAGGTATCGAAACTAGAAGTTTCGAGCGGCCTGCAGGTATCGAAACTAGAAGTTTCGAGCGGCCTGCAGGTATCGAAACTAGAAGTTTCGAGCGGCCTGCAGGTATCGAAACTAGAAGTTTCGATGGGCCTGCACCTGTCGAAACTAAGTAGTTTCGATAGGTCTGCATCAGTAAGTGAAGTCAGTGTATTCACCTGTAACAGAACGAGTAAACCGTTAGAGTCGGGATTAGGTCTGATATGTGTCAACTGTTATGATTGTTCAGATTGAGTGAGATCCAGTAGACCATTCCAGCTAAGATAAGAGGTGAGTTCTAATCCCCTTTTTGCCTTCTTTAGGGGTGGTGTGCATACTTAGTGTAAAGTGTTTATTATATTTTATATATTATAAACTGAAGAGAAAAGCCATGTTTTAGTGAAAGGTTTAAAAGAGGCAAAAGTATGTTTTCAGTAAAGTAAGATATATCATTTGGCAAGCGTTTACTATATTTTCATATACATAAACAAAGACATGATATATGTGCTAGTATGTTTTCAGTAAAGTAAGATATATCATTTGACAAGCGTTTACTATATTTTCATATACATAAACAAAGGCATGATATATATGATAAGCTATGTTTCAGAAAGTAAGATGTATTTTATGATAAGCTATGTTTCAGTAAAAGCAAAGATATATCACTTGGCAAGCGTTTACTATATTTTCATATACATAAACAAAGACATGATATATGTGCTAGTATGTTTTCAGTAAAGTAAGATATATCATTTGGCAAGCGTTTACTATATTTTCATATACATAAACAAAGGCATGATATATATGATAAGCTATGTTTCAGAAAGTAAGATGTATTTTATGATAAGCTATGTTTCAGTAAAAGCAAAGATATATCACTTGGCAAGCGTTTACTATATTTTCATATACATAAACAAAGACATGATATATGTGCTAGTATGTTTTCAGTAAAGTAAGATATATCATTTGGCAAGCGTTTACTATATTTTCATATACATAAACAAAGGCATGATATATATGATAAGCTATGTTTCAGAAAGTAAGATGTATTTTATGATAAGCTATGTTTCAGTAAAAGCAAAGATATATCATTTGGCAAGCGTTTACTATATTTTTATATACATAAACAAAGGCATGATATATGTTAAGTTATGAGCAAGATTTACAGAAATATTTATGAACAGTAAAGTGAACAGTTTTCCTTCGGGAATATGTACCAGCTATAAAGGTCCTTGGGACAGATGTTACTTGTACAAGATGTCAGATATGGGTTCTACCCATTAGTAAGAACCTTTGGGTTCGTTAACGGTTGTACAACTGGGATGAGTGACGGCGGTTGCTCGGGAGGTCCACGCAACCTCCCCTTAGCGTTAAGCGGTATTGTCGGTTCATGGACGTGAGCCATGGGGGCATTGACCAGGGTATTGTCGGTTCATGGATGAATCCATGGGGGCATTGACCAGGTACTCGTCGGTTCATGGATGAAAGCCATGGGGGCGGTACAGTAGTGACAAGGAATTGACGGATAAGCGGTATTGTCGGTTCATGGTCGTTGATCATGGGGGCATTGACCAGGTACTTGTCGGTTCATGGATGTAAGCCATGAGGGCAGTACAGTAAAGAGGAATTGACGGTTTATTATACGTTTTAAACTGTTTGAAAAGTAAAGTGTGTTAAGTTTAGCCTTAATGGCAGTATATATATGTTTGAAAAGTAAAGTGTGTTAAGTTTAGCCTTATTGGCAGTATATATGTTTTAGTAAATCTTTTGTATAATTGATTTAAAGTAAACGTTAGAACTCACTCAGCGTTGCTGATTTTTAGTATGCATATCAGTTAAGTGCAGGTTTAGATGATGGATGTGGATGCTTGGGCTTAGAGAGAAGAGTTACCCGAAGATCAGTGTCTGGCATCCCGATTATGTTTATGTTATATTTTAGCTTGACGTTGTTAAAGACAATTTGTATTAGATATGTTTATGTTTCCGCTGCGTATGTAAAGAAGATTAAATCGTTTCCGCTGTATTAATGAATGCCTTACGTTTAAAGTGCTATGTGTTGATGAGTAAATCCAATAAGTGAGGCCTTTCAGGAAAGGGGCCTCACAGGCTAACACTTGTGGTTTCAATCTCATTCTTGTGTGAATCTACCTACGCAACTCAGGTGAGTTTTCACGGCCCCTTTTACTGTTTTTAAACTAGGAGAGAAAACATGACGCAAGCGCTTTTGATTTTTGTAATTCATATATGTTATCACTTGTATGACTATGCGTAAACATCTATCATTAAAGTCCTCACATCGGACCGTTAATATGAACATAGCGAGGTAATTTGAGTAGTACTACTGGGTTTGACAAACCTCAACCGCGTTAGTCGCGCTAACTCGATTGAAGGTTGAACGGGTGCAATATGGACCTAAACATGCACCACGGTTGATAGGCCTGGTGGGAGGCATACAAACATAAACAGTCAGCTTTTGGTTGCGAGCGAACTAGTAAACATGAATATGGGTTAGCTACATGTTGATATATATATATATATATATATATATATATATATATATATATATATATATATATATTGAATGTACATTAATCTGTTAAATGCTACTATAAACTGAAACTTATGAACTCACCAACCTTGTGTTGACACTTTTCTTACATGTTTTCTCATGACACTAAGCTAAGGCACAGGTGCACGACTAGGACATGCATGGAGTCCTAATATTATCTTATTTATAATCAAGACATTTAGACTATCGTATTTACTTTGTTTTGAACTAGACATTGAGTTCGTTTGTTTTGCGCATTTACTTTTATTCATTGCTTCCGCATTTACTCTGAACTTTTATAATATTTCAATTCGAGTCCCATATGGTGTCGTTTGATGTAACTAATGACTGAGATCCTGGTTTGTAATGCACCAAACGGTAAAACTCCGTTAGTGAAATTTGGGGGTGTGACATCACCCCTTGCATAACAAGGAATTGACTCTACAACGATGATAGGAGACAGGGTTGTGGTGATGACATGTCGTCGCTATATGGTGTAAATGCATATCGTCGTTATACGGTTCGTGGCCACATGTTCGTAGGTATAAGTGTTTTTTGTCGTCGCCATAATGTACTCTATCATGACGACAAATCGGGGCCATAAGCTTGTCACCATTTCATTTGGTTGTGTTTGGAATTCCAGACAAGGTTATGAACGTTTGAATTCGGACGGGTCCTCCAATGCATTCATCCTTCCACCTATGCGTACGAAATTTACCATTAAAGATGCTCTAATCTTATGTTCTTTGAGTAAGTATTAACTAAAGTAGATCAAAAGATAAAAGAAATGTTCTCATTTATATAAGAATTTTTCAAACAAACATATCTCATTTATAAATGCCTATCGTCGTTATACGGTTCGTGGCCACATGTTCGTAGGTATAGGTGTTTTTTGTCGTCGCCATTGTGTACTCTATCACGACGACAAATCGGGGCCATAAGCTTGTCGCCATTTCATTTGGTTGTGTTTGGAATTCCAGACAAGGTTATGAACGTTTGAATTTGGACGGGTCCTCCAAAGCATTCATCCTTCCACCTAAGCGTACGAAATTTACCATTAAAGATGCTCTAATCTTATGTTCTTTGAGTTAGTATTAACTAAAGTAGATCAAAAGATAAAAGAAATGTGCACATTTATATAAGAATTTATCAAACAAACATATCTCATAAAATGAGCGTAATTTACCATATCTACTAAAATATATACATTTCTTTTATCTAAATTACATAAATTTATCTAATACTAATCAAGTTTTTGTGTTATTAAAATTATTCTAACATTTTTCAAATGTAAGTTCACTTGAGTTTTAATATTATTTAAACTAAATTACAATTTTTGTCCTACATAACTATTCAAATTATGAAATAGGTCATTTAAAAATTTGATTTTCACTTACTGTCCTTTATTTGAAAAGTTCTCTCATTTCTTGTCTTTTTAACTAACTGAAGTTAAATATTTCTGTTAAATCAAGGGCATTATTGTCTTTTTAACTCAAAATTTTAAATGATCTATTCCATAATTTGGATAGTTATAAAGGACAAAAATTATAATTTAGTCTATTATTTATTATGAGTTTTTTTTTAAACGGAGTGACCTAAATGAAATTATTAAGCCTATCGTCTATTTAGAGGTCTTGATTTTTCAAATTTTCAAAATAGTAACTTTGAAAATAAAATTAATAAAAAAAATATTGTTAATAGATAAGTGTTATAATTGTTTCCTTCATGCTACTTAGTTTTAAATAATAATTATATATAAAAATTCCTTACGTAAAAGGTGTAATTTGTTTGAATCATCAGGTGTGTCTCGGAGCTCAAGCTGACATCGGTGGTTGTTTGGGGCCCGTTTTCACAGGGGCCCAAATTTATATAAAAAAAAAATTATGTGTGTATATATAAATTATTTTTTTAAATTAGAACCAAAATAAGTAGATAACAATTTTGTTGAGAGGCCTATAAATAAAAATCCAAAAAAATATTTAAATATAAACTTGTTATCAACTATTTAACTATTATCATACTCATTTAAACGAATAACTTAATTTTGTTGGGAGACCCATAAACAATACTCTTTTTTTTAAATGTGAATGTGGATTTTTTTTATTAAAAAAAAATAATTACATAATCATGTGAAACAATTAAGCATATTATTTTGGCAGTCGTTCTTTGCAATCCCAAAATTGACGATTTAACATCCACGATTCAATCCCAAACTTATCAATCGGTAAGTGAATACTAATTGATTGCCATATTGTTTTTTATTTTTGATTTACGTGAATATTAATCTGTGGATTTTAATAAGAATATTAATATGTGGATTTCGACAAACTCCAGAAGGTATTCGTTTTTTTTTATTTTGATCTTTCTATTCAATTTTGATTTTGGATTTTGGTATCATCTTATACAGTAAGTTTGTATTTGAATTTTAGTACCATCTTGTACGATAGATTTTTAATTTTGGATTTTAGTATTTTGATCTTGTACAGTAGGTGAGGTTTTAATTTTTTTTATTTCTTTCATTAGATGTTAGAAGAACTTTTTTGAGTATCAATTGTGAAGAATTGATCAACAACTTTGCTTCGAAAAATACTAGGGGAGTCTCTCGATTCGTTTAACTTTGTTTTGTATTTGTTTATCGCTACAATAATGTTTTTTTTTGTTTATTGTTATTACAATTATCATCGATCTTTGAAAAAAAAAATTATATTTAAGGGCCATTTTTTAGTACTTGTCTGGGGCACCCAAAATCTCGGAGACGTCCATGTGAATCTTATTGATTTTACTATAGTAATGAGAGAAACTTTTAGGACGCGTGTAGTGAGGCAGGCCATATGTGCCACTGTTATCATGCCGGAACACTGCCCTCTAGGTGTGATGGGTCATGGTGTTGTAAAGGTAATGGGCCTGAGACCGTTTGATACACAAAACCATAATCCAACAAGCTGTTGGGATGAATTTAAAAAAATTGTTAAAAAAATACCTATAAATACAAACGTATTTTTAAATTTTTTTACCATCTTCTTCTAAATCTTACACCTATTCTTCTTCTAAATTTTTATATCCTAACATTTTATTTTCAAACTATGAATCCTTTCAATAACCCCCTTAACCGTGCATCAACCCAAACCAAGCCCCGTTTAACCAAAACAACCCGAACAAAGTCCCGTTTCCTTAAACATTCCAACACATTTTCGATCCAATCACGGGTTATCGGCCCCAAATGGAAATAGGGTAACCTATGACAACCTTTGCCAATTGGAGCCACACTCCACTCATTTACACCCAACCTCCACCAACACCCAATTTTTTTTCTAGATACATAACCTGACATCGAGGATATTCCGGACACACAACCTCCACCTTCATGAAGAAGAAAACACAAGAAGAAAGCGCAACAAACCGAAAAAAAAGTCAAAAACAAGGGTGAAGCGGACTCCACTGAGTTCTGTAATTCATTTCTTTTTTTGAATAGTTGGTTGTGTTGGATGATTAATGGGTAGTCTTAGATTTAGGTTGTTTTTCAAAATATGCACAAATCTTTTTAGGTTAGGTGATGTAAGCTTCATTTATGGTTTTTCAGCTTTTTTCAAGCTTCAAAAAGGCTTGAATTCCAGAAGAAGAAGTTGCACTTGCGGGGGGTTCGATTGCCATATCCTAAGTACCAAAATTTGGTAACAAATATTTAGTTTTATTTATTTTTGAACTTACTTATTTAATTTTATATATTTTCGAACTTACTTATATAATTTTATTTATTTTTTTAATTAATTATTTAGTTTTATTTATTTTTTCAAGGAAACAATCAATTGAGCTAAGATTTTTGGAGACACATTAGTGAACATTTTTATGCAACAACAGGTAAAGAACCCGGCATTCGTACCGTTGATATGTTAACATCCAAGTGGAGGGACCTACGTCTAAAGGTCGGGAAGTTTGCCGGTATATACAATAAAAGATTAAATGCAGGTCGTAGTGGTGAAAATGAGTCGGTTATTTTTAATGACTCATTGAACGAGTATAGAACTACGGAGTCCGCACCATTTGTCCATATCGGTGATTGGAAACATATGAAAGACAGCGTGAAGTGGGTTACCGTCCCATTAATGGGACAATCGTCGTCGTCAAGCAAGCGTTAAAAAACATCGGCCTCCAACGATTACATAACTCAATTAAAGCTCAACGACACCAATGACGGTGAGGAAGATGTGGACTCGATGTTTTATAATAAAATCCAAAAAAATCAGTCAAATCAACCCCATAAAAACTTACTTTTTTTTTGTTTTTATCACCTTTATTTTTATGATGTTGATTTCTACTTTACAGAACCAATTGTTGATCATAATGAAAGATTTTGGTAGCATCACCTAGGGGGAGATTGTAAGGAATTATTAAAGTCGACGCTTACCAAAATAATCAAGATTCAGACAAAAGTCAAAGATGCGATCAGAAAGTCAAAGATGCGATCGCAAGACAAGGATTCCATCGAAAGATCAAGATTCGATCAAAGCAAGACGGCTCGATCAAAACATTTTGTCCAAATCAAGTGATCAAGTTTCGATGTTACAGTTTGAACAAAGTTTGTTCAATAGTAAGTAACACTTGTTATTAAACAAAATTTGTTCAATACTAAGTATACTTGCTATTAAAGAAAATTTGTTGAATTACTATTGAACAACTTTTGGTTAAAAGTAAGTTCATACTTGCAATGACATTTTCGTAATATTGTTAAAACCTAGCATGGACTATAAATAGAATATGTTAAGGTTTTAGAGAAGTGTACACACATCAAGGGTTTTAGAGGCTATCATTGTATCATCGTTGTGAGCACATCGAAGAGAGATTTGAGGGTTTATCATTGTAATATCTTTTGCAAATCATTGAAGACAAGAAGGGTTTTTCATTGTTTCATCTTTGTTCTTGTGATTTCTTCACCAAATCAGGAGATTATGCCCTCTACAAAATTTATTTTTTACTTGAAATGCTTGAAAATTGAATTAGGGTTACAACCTCACACACTCACACCCTAATTGCATAAAACTATTCTATTTATAGGACTAGAAACAAGCAATCGTAACCATTCAACAATGTAACTCAATCGCAGGCACTACTTGCGATTAGGTTACTTACAATCGTAACCAGGTTGCCTATCGGAACTAACTTACGTGTTTGATCCTTACATTACGATACAAGTGTAGTTGCGATTGTTATACTTTCAATCGTAAGCACTTACTATTACAAAAACAGAAAACTACATTGAACAACTAGCTTATCAAAATCTCATACCCTACGACCTTTGTTTCTCACTATTCCACATGTAATGCTTTTGACCTTTGAAATTAATCGACGTTAAATTTCCTATTAATCATTTTATGAAACGATTAACGCCCTTACTATTAAAAAGAACAAAAACCATAGTATAAATTCTTCAACATTGATTCAATTAATCTTAATCGAATCAATTTCTTTTAATGATTCTTGGTACGAGTAGTAAAGAAACAAGAACATAATTCATATTGTAATTTTTTTATGGGATAAGTTCTCTCAATAGTAATCGAGTTTTTCAAGTGTTCGACTAAAGTCACTCAAAAAAATTGTTCCTCTGAATTTACTAAACTTTTACTATTTGTTTCAATCCTATATAATTTCATAAATGTTTAATTTTTTAAAAAATTAAGTAAAACAAATTAAATATATATGAATCTAGGTTACTAATATGTGAAATTTTTACAAGCGGGTCAGAAAGTAAACTATTATCAAGTTGATCCAACGGTTTTATGACCGATTGAGACACTGATGTAGAACAAAAAAAGCACCACATCATCTCAAATGATCATCACGTTACCTACTATGACATTGGAGTTCAGTGTTGTAAAAATCGCTAGACACTATATTAATCGGATTGGAACTTTTATATGTAATTTTCAAAACTATATATATACACATTTTTATATGTAATAAGGATTAATCACTAGAATACAACCGGAATTTACAGGGTTTGGCCAGAAACTGGCAGAAAAATGGCCGAAATTGGCAAGAAAACTAGGATGCCACCGATTTTTGGCCGATTACGCCTAGAACAGATTTTGACCACCATTGACCAATTAGCAATTTTTTGGCCGATTAGGTGAAAATTACTCGGCAACCCACCGATAAGCGATTGCAATTTTTGCAATCATGCTGGAGCTAGTATTCAAATGGCTTAAAGATTCAGATAAACACCATGCTTGTTTAAAAGTTAGATCCTTAATGTCATAACTAAGGATCAAAAAACATAACAATCAACTTTTTGGCATAACTGAGTGTATGAAAGAAAGTATCATATATGTACAAACCTGCATGTTACACAAGGTTGAAACATGGTACCTATCATGTCCACATACAAATGACTCCATTCCTGTCTGATGTCGCGATAGGTTTTCCAAGACCGCTCCAAGAACAACATAGTACTGAACCCGTGTGTTCCTTAAGAGTGCTGACTATGTTACCATTAGATATCGACCAAACATGAACCGACCCGTCAACAGATCCAGCAGCAACATAATTATTATCTGCACTAATACAAGATCTACTCCAATTAGATGCAACTCTATTCTCACTTGCTCTTAATGTCCTCCAAACTTCAAGTGTCCTTGTATCAAACAAATTATGCAAATTATCCCTCCCACTTGTCAATATAGTATTACCATTTCTAGATAAAGAAATAGATGTCACAGCAAGAGAATGTGCAGCAACTTCACTAAGTAATTTCCCTGTTTGTATGTCCCATAACCGTAAATGCCCGTCAACATGGCCCGAAAAGATAGTCTGACCATCTGGGCTAAACGATAGCGCGTTACAGTTGCTCGGGAACATAATCGTGTTAACACAATACCCTTTGTTAAGATCCCAAACTTTAATGGTTCGGTCATAGCCTGAACTGACAACATGGCGGACCGAGGATCGGCTCACGTCAACAGCACATACCTTATCTTTATGGCCCGTGAGAGTATGGCGGACCCGGCCCGAATTTGCATCCCAAACGTATAGGTTATTTGAGCTACTAGCTGCGATTATGCATCTGTTATCATGGGTGATGCTTAGATCAAGGACTGACCCTAAACAACCGTTGTAGGTTTGGGTTAGACGGCCTGTGGTTGAGTCCCACATTTTAACGGTATGGTCCTGCCCACCACTGACTAGTTTACCAGAACTGTTTTCAAAGACTATAGATGCACAACCTCCTTCATGGGCTGGGATCCTGTGCTTGCATGTCTTCGGTATTACTGATTCTACATAATATTCCGCACCTTCTTCACTCTGGCGGACCACACCATCCACTTGTTGCCTTGCAAGTTGCTCTAAACCACTGGCTTTGAGCTTACCAAGCATGTCTTCATACAAAGCATTGGCCTGATAAATATATAGAGCCCAATTGAATCTATCTGTTGATCTAGATATAAAATATTAGAGCAAACTACCCAAAAGAAAACAGAACTTTACACTTTTTCCCGATTTTGGAAACGATTTTAAATTAAGCATAAATTCAAAATCACATTCCAATTTATTGTCGCATTAGCAACCAAGTTACTTTGATACTGATTGTTGAAACAAATGACAAATGACTTGTTTAACCTGTAGCAGGTCATTTTTTGTTCATCTTTCAAAATTTCTTAACCTGGCATCTTCTATTGCCATTTTCAAGTATATGCATACCCCGTGGCATTTGATGCGAGATTTAATAATTACTTTAAATATAACTTTTTAAAAGAATTATTTTTTCAAACTTGTAAACAATTTATTTTAATAGTTTTTGTGCAAAGTTGGTTGCTAAAATTGGGCCAGTGCTATATGATAATCGATTTACAGGTAAAAGTAGTAGGTTGGTAGCTGAAACAGATATAAGTTGGGTTCTATTTTGCGCAAAGTTGGTGATAAAATTGGGAAGAAGTGTAAACTTTGTTTCTACTTCGAGAAGTTTACCCAAAAATATGACCTGAAGTTTACGAAGACTGAAGATATTAGATAGGATAGGATGCATATGAACATGTGCCGTTTTATATACATTACATGAATGATAAAGGCCTAAAGAGGGATTGTTTTCTGAGTCAGGGGTCTCTCTGGGAGCAGCCTCTCTATCCTTTGAAATAAAGGTAAAGTTTGCCCTCGCCTCACCCTCCCCAGACCCTACTTATGGGTGGGATTTCTTTGTTTGTTTGTTTGTTGTTTGTACATGAATGATAAACACGTTACAGGGATTTCAAATTGATTGAGATAAATATTGCTTGATGTATCCCCGCATAGTGCATACTCGAAATCCAGGCACTAGAAGCAAACAAAAATCCATTAATAGTAAATCATACCTCATTAAGGCGTTCAGCATCCTGCATTTTCTGCAACATCCATCGATCAACCAATGTCTTGTTTTCAGTCTCTGCATTAATAGCTCTAGTTCTCATCTCTTCATATTGAGATCTGATATCTTTATTTTCACCAATAAGCAATTCGAGGGCTTTAGTCTTTTCTTCTAAAAGTGCTGCCAAACGTGAGCATTCATCCCTGAAGCATAAACGTAAGTGCATAACTATAGTTAACATGATAATTTTGTTAAACAGCTCCATCTACTGTAAAATTATAACCTTGCTTGTGAAAGATCATGCTCAAGACTGGGAATTAAGGCTTCTTTTTCTTGAACTAAAGATTTTGCAGCTCTAGATTCAGCAACTTCCACCACAAGCTGCTCAGATAATCGAGCTTGAGCTTTATAACACTGCTGAAGTTCTAACTCAAGATTTTCTGCTTTATCCTTCCATTCTGAACTCTTCATGTTGCATATAAAAATTAAATCAGTTATACTGCTTTATTATAACGGTTGATGTTAGTCAAGCAAATCCTTCTAACTACCAGATATTCAACTTCAGGTGATTGCAGAACATAATTCACTTTGATAAACTTTCCCACCTACGCTTTAAATTAGTTGAAAAAATAAAAACAAAAACAGACTAAATGAGAAGAAAAAAGGATAAGAATGTATAGATTTTGAATCAGAATAACATTAACAAAGTATTAGCTTGTAACAAACAGGATCGTTCACGAAGAAGGTGAAAAGCACACATATAGTGGCAGTCACCTAGGCTAACAATCTTGGTTCAAAAAATCTTGAGGTGCCCAAGGCGTTTGGGTCCAAAAAGCTGAGGTGCGAGGAGCGCGCATCACATATGTGAGTCATGTACTACGTACCAACCAATTCATGGAATCCCATCCCACGTGGGTCTTTCCTTTCTAATTTGTTTATGCATTTTGTTATATAGTTTTCTAAACCTAAGTATCTAGTAAAAGTAATGTGTTAGTGGTAAGAGTTAGTGGCTAAGTCGGTTATTTACTTTTAAGTCGGTTATTTACATTTTTTATGCTGAAGCGTTTTCTTAAGTGCCTCGCGCACCTCATGTTGCGCGCCTTTTTAAACCAAGCTAACAGTTCTATGATTGAACACATGTCTAGGCAATACATCAATCTTTTGGCATACAAAATCACTTTGACTTTCTACGGTCCCTTTTAATAATATTTTCTTGTTTAATTCCCTTCCAAATAATAATGTTACTAATTTTGGAGCATGTAATACAACATACCAATGAACACTGTAGCCATAACATTCTATTACAAGAACCACTGGAATTCCAAACAACCACCAAAATATTTATAAATCTCTTAACAACCGAAACACATATGAAGAAATAGATTAAAATTCTGACTTAAACAAATCAAAAATTGCAGTATAACCTGAGATGCAATAGGTTTAGAAAGAGCTACAAAAGCCGGCCCGTGAGCTCCCTCCTCAAGCAAATGCCGCTTCCGAAGAGCCATTAAAGCATGTTTTATTGCTTGAATCGCGATTTCCTCATCTGACCTAAAAAATGAAACCGATCAAATCAACCAGAATTCAATCAGAAACAGTATATGCGCATTCGATTATTGAAATTCGTCGATTTATGCTGTGCGATAGATTTACAGGACTAGAATGTGGAAACAAACCCTAGGTAAACGATTCCTTACATGATGATGATGTTGTTGATGACTGGATACCAAATGTAATCGGAGCAATCGATTCAATTTGAGGATTTAGGGTTTTGAGTTAAATCGGACGAAGGTTTGGGAGTGGCGTACCGGTTAGAATAAAGTTCTAATCAACCAATGCGAAGATGACAGGTAGAAAATGAATCATCGTATAAAATAAAATTTTTAAGAGAAGCACTTGCTGATACATTTTTTTCGCCATCATCTCATATTTTCTATCTTATATTAAATAACTAGGTTATAGATATATTTTCATAATGTGTAACTGATATTTACAATATGTTTATAATAGAAATTATAAAATTCTATTTTATGATTTTTTTTTCATAAATAACCAAGAGGAAATAACGAAAGTACAATTTCAAATCACAAGTTTTTAAACACTTCTTTATAATGATATATATTTTCTGTTTCCAACTCTCACAATTTCTATTCTTCTATGGAAGGTTAAACAACCGGTGGTAAAACATGACTATTACTGAAAAATAGTGAAGTCATCTTTTGATCGTTTTAAAACCTAAATTGACCCGTTATCAGCAAGATTTTCTATTTGGCAACGTCTTTTTTACATCATTGCCAAAAATGAACTTATAACAAATAGAATATTTCAAATATCCGAACTTTACAATCCCACTTGATACAACATGTTTGAATACTTATACAATCATAAATATTAGTTCTAACAAACACCAAAAAATGCGTCGCTCTATCAATAATCTGCTGCAGTACTCTAATATATGAAGCAATCTGTGCAGCACTCTTTGAATTTGTACACTATATTGTTTGATCAGGTAACATGATATCTACTCTAATATATGAAAACAAGTCTTGAATATATGAAAACTTAGATTTCACACGTCCTGAATATACTAAAACAGGTCAAACAAATGGCTTCACAAGAAATATACATGTTGATGATTAAAGGTTTAAAACTCATTTGGATTATTTACCATATGGCAGGTAGGGTGATAGCAGAAAGTGTGTTTTGTAATCAAAATGCATACATGTATACAATGAAACCAGCAATCTGGCATAATGTTTTCCTAATCAAATCAATTTAGCATAATGTTTTCCTGATCAAAATATGCGTACTTATTTGCTATTTAATTTTTCCCAATTATCCTCTAACCATCACCCTATATACAGAAATCTAATTTGCATAAGAGTATCAAATGGAAATCAGAAAGAAACTTATAACAACTAAACATAGTTTGGCTCGATTGGGGCTGTAAAATCAATAGTAATGTGGAAAAAGAGGAACCAGAAATTGAAGGCAGCCTAGATTTCAGATAATGTCAAGAATTTACCCACGAAATGCTTGAATAGATAACCTGACACTCATATTAAAACAGCTATATTAGGTTAACCCTAGAAAAAATTTAAACATCGTGTAATCATAACACAAAAACACAACGATTTACAGATATATTACTGTAGCAAAACCCATAAATATTTGAAAATCATAACAAAATAGAAAATAGATTGCCATCACAAACCTTTATGCCATCGATGGAAGAGAAACCACACTGTTGAATAACTACTCAACGAACAGAAACCGGCAATATCACAAATACAAATAGACAGTGGATTTAGGCCAAAATCAAAGAAAAATAATCGACAAAATTAAACCAAATACAATCGATTTAGGGCAAAAAAGGAAAAGGTTTGATGAAACATATCTATTGTAAGAGAAAGTTGCAACACCCCTAAATTCATTTACTTAATGAATCTATAAATACTAATAAATAAAGGTTTTGAGAGGGACATACTAATAAATAAAACAATTAAAGGTAAAAAGGGGACAATGAAACTCACCTTGTGAACTATCGGTATGATTGTGCTAGCAAATAGTCCAAGTGGATGCAAGATCGTTCTAACCGTAACCTAAATTGTGACAGTTAACTTATGACCTTAAGATTTAGTGTCAGTATACAAGTTGGTTGTGTGCAAAGTCCATCCGATCTATACTATATAATAAAGGAAAACCATAGGAGACACGTGTCACTCTCTGCTTACTCCTCACATTAATTTTCCCGCCCCTCTCTCCTATTAAATATTAGATTTTCTGTTTCTCTCTCTTATTAAATAATAATATCAAATAATAATCTTTATATTAATAAATAAAATTCTATGGACACGTTTCACTTTCTGTTCATCTGTATCATTTTTTTCCCGTCTCTCTCTGTTATTGAATAATGATATTAAAATAATTTATTTTTAGATTTTTAATATAAATCTAATTACGGATACTTATTATTTAATTATAAATAGTTCAACCGATTTAATATACCGGTTTATTCAACCCGTGTATTACACGGGTTTTTTAAAATATAAAATTTTTATTACTAAGTATATAACATTTTATTTATTCAACTCGTGTAATACACGAGATTTTAACCTAGTAAATAAATAAATTAAGGTTGCAATGATTGGTAACATTACATAACGACGAAAACTAAAGAAAAGATTTCTAAAGTAATGAATACTTTTTACAGTTACTAACACGAAGTAATACAATGATCTAACCCTTCTAGATTAAGAATAGACTTGAGGTTTGACCATTATGCATCTTCGGCATCTAGGGATTAATCCAAATAGCTAACATATTCCAACCGAGCCATAGCTAAGTATTACCTGAAAAACATACTTAAAGTGTCAACACAAAGGTTGGTGAGTTCACAGGTTTGATTGTCTCAATGTAAAACATTTTTCCTTGAAATGTTGATAATGCATATGTGGCCATAATGTGAAACCGTTTACCCTGAAAACATTGACAAAAACATTTGCACGTAAACGAATGGTAAAACCATTGGTATGTAAACGTTTGGCAAAACCAATTTACACGAAAACGATTGGCAGATGCATCCGCACGAAAACGATTCAATGTATATGATAAACAAAGCAAGGTAATTATATCAAATTTGACCCATCAAGTTGACCCAACGTAACTAGCTAGGTATACGAAGCTTATTTTACATGAGTTTTAACCAAACCAAACAAACACTGGTGTTTCGCCGCTCGCCCATTCCCCACGGGCTCATGAGTTAAGACAGTGTGTAGTCATCAGGCCATACAGACCCTTGGTTAGCGCGACTAACCATGACTGGGAGTGTCAATCCCAATAGTAGTATTCACAATATCCCGGCTATACGAGTTAATGGTTAATAAATTATTCACGTAGGGGACTTTACGAGCTCTTCCACGATTGTCTCATGTAAACATAAATGGTCGGTCAAGATTCCTTGTTTTTACGTATAAAGCAAATGTGTTTCATGTTTTCTCAAATGTATCCCGTAACGATGTTCTCAAATGTATCACAAAATGATGTCTTCAAATGTATCAAACATTGATGTTTTCAAATGTATCAAACGATGATGCTTCATGTTTTTCAAACGTGTTAAGCAAGTATGTTTCTCTCCCGATGTTTCTAAAATATTTAAAGGTAAAAAGGGGGCAGTGAAACTCAACTTGTGAGCTATCGGTATGATTGTGCTAGCAAATAGTCCAAGTGGATACAAGATCGTTCTAACTGTAACCTAAATAGTGACGGTTAACTTATGACCTTAAGATTTAGTGTCAATATACAAGTTGGTTGTGTACAAAGTCCATCCAATCTATATCTATATCTATACTATATAATAAAGGAAAACCATAGGGGACACGTGCCACTCTCTTGTTACCCCTCACATTTATTTTCTCGCATCTCTCTCCTATTAAATATTAGATTTTCTGTTTCTCTCTCTTATTAAATAATAATATCAAATAATAATTTTTATATTAATAAATAAAATTCTATGGACACGTTTCACTTTCTAGTTCATCTGTATCATTTTTTTCACGTCCCTCTCTGTTATTGAATAATGATATTAAAAGAATTTATTTTTAGATTTTTAATATAAATCTAATTACGGATACTTATTATTTAATTATAAATAGTTCAACCGATTTAATATACCGGTTTATTCAACCCGTGTATTACACGGGTTTTTAAAAATATAAATTTTTTATTACTAAGTATATAAGATTTTATTTATTTAACCCGTGTAATACACGTGATTTTAACCTAGTAAATAAATAAATTAAGGTTGCAATGATTGGTAACATTACACAACAGCGAAAACTAAAGAAAAGATTTCTAAAGTAATGAATACTTTTTACAGTTACTAACACGAAGTAATACAATGATCTAACCCTTCTAGATTAAGAATAGACTTGAGGTTTGACCATTATGCATCTTCGACATCTAGGGATTAATCCAAACAGCTAACCTATTCCAACCGAGCCATAGCTAAGTATTACCTGAAAAACATACTTAAAGTGTCCACACAAAGGTTGGTGAGTTCACAGGTTTGATTGTCTCAATGTAAAACATTTTTCCTTGAAATGTTGATAATGCATATGTGGCCATAATGTGAAACCGTTTACCCTGAAAACATTGACAAAAACATTTGCACGTAAATGAATGGCAAAACCATTGGTATGTAAACGTTTGGCAAAACCAATTTGTATGAAAACGATTGGCAGATCCATCCGCACGAAAATGATTCAATGTATATGATAAACAAAACAAGGTAATTATATCAAGTTTGACCCATCAAGTTGACCCAACGTAACTAGCTAGGTATACGAAGCTTATTTTACATGATTTTTAACCAAACCAAACACTGGTGTTTCGCCGCTGGCCCTTCCCCATGGGCTCAAGAGTTAAGACAGTGTGTAGTCATCAGGCCATACGAACCCTTGGTTAGCGCGACTAACCATGACTGCCAAGTAGTAGTATTCACAATATCCCGGCTATACGAGTTAATAGTTAATAAATTATTCACGTAGGGGACTTTACGAGCTCTTCCACGATTGTCTCATGTAAACATAAATGGTCAGTCAAGATTCCTTGTTTTTACGTTTAAAGCAAACGTGTTTCATGTTTTCTCAAATGTATCACTTAACGGTGTTCTCAAATGTATCAAAAAATGATGTCTTCAAATGTATCAAACATTGATGTTTTCAAATGTATCAAACGATGATGCTTCATGTTTTCTAAACGTGTTAAGTAAGTATGTTTCTCCCCCGATGTTTCTAAAACATTTAATGGTAAAAAGGGAGCAGTGAAACTCAACTTGTGAGCTATCGGTATGATTATGCTAGCAAATAGTCCAAGTGGATGCAAGATCGTTCTAACCGTAACATAAATAGTGACGGTTAACTTATGACCTTAAGATTTAGTGTCAATATACAAGTTGGTTGTGTGCAAAGTCCTTTCAATCTATACTATATAATAAAGGAAAACCATAAGGGACACGTGTCACTCTCTAATTACCCCTCACATTTATTTTCACGCATCTCTCCTATTATATATTAGATTTTCTGTTTCTCTCTCTTATTAAATAATAATATCAAATAATAATCTTTATATTAATAAATAAAATTCTATGGACACGTTTCACTTTCTGGTTCATCTGTATCATTTTTTTCCCGTCTCTCTCTGTTATTGAATAATGATATTAAAATAATTTATTTTTAGATTTTTAATATAAATCTAATTGCGGATACTTATTATTTAATTAAAAATAGTTCAACCGATTTAATATACCGGTTTATTCAACCCGTGTATTACACGGGTTTTTTAAAATATAAATTTTTTATAACTAAGTATATAACATTTTATTTATTCAACCCGTGTAATACACAGGATTTTAACCTACTAATAAATAAATTAAGGTTTTGATATGTCATAATTTATACATATTTAACATGCATAATAATCTCACATTATGGTACTAATTGAGTAATAACCTTGCAATTTATGCTTAAAATATGAATATTTTGTAATTGCAGGTTATTCGATGTTGAAAATACAAATCAAGCTAAATCCTATCAAGAACACCAAGAATTCAAGCTTCTAGAAGGTTTATTCCCGAAGCATTGACCCCCAAGAAGTCAAAATTGGTCAACAATAGTCAACAAGAAGCTACAAGACAAAATTGGGGAAAAGTTGAGGGATGCACAGCCGTGCATCCCAATGCACGGTCGTGCATTGCCCTCTTCTGCTCCCTACGGCCCAGTACCGTGTCCTCTGTACCCTGTTTGATTCCCTGGGTCTTTGCACGACCTTGCAACCCATTGCACGGCCGTGCATTGCACATTTTAAGGCCTATAAATAGAAGACTTGGGTTCTTCATTCCACACACCAATCTAGAGCAAAATAACACTAAAAAAGAGAGCATTCTCGTAGTTAGAGTAGAGGGGCTCTTCCTCCTTGTTTCACAATAGGGGAGCCTACGAAACTCATCATTACGCTAGTCGTTATGGCCATTCGTGGCTAAAACTTCTTTGTATTGCTAGGGTGAAGATGATGTTTGATGCATGTTAATGTTTAACCTTTTAATGAAGTGGTATCTTTATGTCTTTAACTAATTCGTCCTCGAAAACCATCTTTTGATGGGCTTTTATTATTGTCTAAATCCGTCTTTATATTTGTGAGTGTCTTGATTTTAAAGAGTAAGATCGTAAAACCCTTTTTAATCAAACTTCCTTTGAAAATCGTACGTCTTTATACGAGCAGAGATTGGTAAGACAAGGCTTGGTCTATACTTCTAAGATTGTACGTCTTTATACGAGATTATTATATGACCAAGAACTGGTGAACTCATGTTGGGAACGGTACGTCTTTATACTTGGTCCCATTATTACACCGCCTCCCGGTGAGCAAAATATAATCACCTATTTAACTTAATATAAAGCATTTTGAGTTCGATATCTTTAACCAACCCGGAGATGACCATTCGATGGGTTAAGGGTAAATGTTGTCCCTAACAGGAGGCACTACCACTTTTTAAAGAATATAATTTGCAAATCAAATGTAGTGATGACGAGGCTCTAGCGGTGACCCGGGTCACAAGTTTATAGTAGTCATACCACTGAATTAGTTAACCTAACATTATCATGTACCAAGCTGATTCGAATCCCGAAGCAATACATTTCGTAATCTGATAATTTTCGCTTTATTTACTTTTCTGCTATTTACTATTCTTCTAGTTACATTTCTGCTACACACATTTTTACTTTTATGTTATTTACTTTATCGGCATTTACTTTTCTGCTTCACAAGCACACAAAACTCACTCACTAATTAATCCGGCTAAACGATAACAAAAGTTGAGTATTGGAACTCGACCGTGTCAATTGGTTCGATACTTGGTTCTTACCTAACTATATTACGCTGCGATAGGTACACTTGCCTTTTGTGTGTGTTTTAAGTTAACGTAATTATCATTTTAATTTATAAATTTAAAACTTGATCTTGTGAAATCAAACATCATAAAAATATTTATTTATATTTTTATATACTTAATTCACAAACACATTAGGTTGCAATGATTGGTAACATTACACAACGGCAGAAACTAAAGAAAAGATTTCTAAAGTAATGAATACTTTTTACAGTTACTAACACGAAGTAATAAAATAATCTAACCCTTCTAGATCAAGAATAGACTTGAGGTTTGACCATTATGCATCTTCGGCATCTAGGGATTAATCCAAATAGCTAACCTATCCCAACCAAGCCATAGCTAAGTATTATCTGAAAAACACACTTAAAATGTCAACACAAAGGTTGGTGAGTTCACATGTTTGATTGTGTAACACCCGTATATTTCCCAGGTCAAATAAGAACCAAAAGTGTCAAAATATAAAGTTCTTGGGTTAAAACTTTAAATCTCCAAAGTCAGAGGACTAAAGATGAAAATTTTGAAAGTAGAAGGGGTAGCAGACCGCTACCCTAAGCCTTAGCGGTCCGCTACGTGCAGGCAAAGGAAAAGTCCGGGTGATGACATGTGCCCCTGTGACTCGCAAGTCGAATTTTGACGCGTGGAAGGGTGGCGGACCGCCAGCCTGAACCTTAGCGGTCCGCTACGTGGTCGCTAAGAAAAATAGGCCGCCTCAAGGGTGGCGGACTGCCACGCCCTTGCTTAGCGGTCCGCTACGGACCCGATACTCACCATATAAATGGGTGATCGAATTCAGCCCATTCCACCCCAACATTCTGACACACAAACACCTTCACACACACTAGAGCTCTGCTAGATCGATTCTCGAGGTTCCAATCCGCTCCTGAGAGTCTGGTTTCTCGCAATTCATCAGAAAACTGCCATATATAGCGCCGAGGTAAGGTTTCTGAACACCCTGAGGTTTCTTTGTGTAAACCTAAGATAGGGATGTTAATTATGATAATGTGGGTTATGCTCTAGGGTTTTGTTAAGGTGTTGATTGTGATATTCGATACAGGAGGAGATTCTGTTTAAGGTGAGTTCCTCTAAACTGTGCTCTATGAAATGTTTTGTAAATGATTTTGTATCTGAGATCCCAACGTTGTCCATGCATATATTCTATAATAAGTACTTATTATGGCCATTGATTAGGGGGGGGCAGGGACAAGACTGATCCTTTTGTTTTAGTTCTGGTACGTATGGGACTAGCGAGCCGAGAGGGTTCCTGTATATATGTATGTTGTAGACTCAGAACCCGAGTAAAGCAGAGGTTACCGAGTGATGGGTTGGACATGGTGATTGTAATTCCCATACGGGGTATTCATTCTCGATCAGGGATATACAAAAAGTTGATTTTGTTTATGAACTCACCAGCATAAGCTGATCCAAATTGTTTTCAAATGTTTTTGAGCACAGGTGAACCCTAGCTAGTAGATGGCATTCTAGGAGGTGTATAAAGGTTGGAAATAGGGATGGCTGAGGCAGGTCCTGGGTGACCATAAGGCCTGAGTGATTGGCATGATTCTTCGTGAGCTATAAGTCTAGAGTTTGATTGTATTGTGTTTTGCGAGTCAGTCCCTAGTGTACAAACTTTATATTAGAAGTTATGTTATAAGTCTTCTGTTGTATGTTTTGTTATCAACGTCACTGTAACTAGAAGGCAACATTCAACCGGTATGTAGTTATCTGACAAACGGAATGTTCTGTCTAGGAAAGAGCATTGTATAAATCTCTCCTAGACCCGTCGCTCTTACCTGGGAACATATCTGTTGGAGGTACTACTCTGGTAGATGACTTTCCTTTGTTACGGATGTGACAAGTTGATATCAGAGCCACAGTTTAAGGGATTTAGATACCAATAGGAAATATTAGTATCTAGACTTAAACTAAGAGCTCTGAGAATCGCTGGAATGCCACAGGATATAAGTTAAGATGTGGATTATCATTATGAATATAACAGGAGATGTGGATTATCATTATGAAGTCACTAAAGCTTTACGAAACACGTTACCCGGACTATTAGATGAAGTAATGTCAAGAAGAATGGGTACTGGCATGACTGGAGGAGGAAACAACAACAACATTGGAATGGCAAATGGAAATGCCAATACTAGTTCTGTAATGAGAACTGAGAATCGTGAAGGATGTAGTTACAAATCCTTCGAAGGCTGCAAACCTAAGCCATTTGATGGTAAGAAAGGAGCCATTGATACTACTCAGTGGATCACGGAGATGGAAGCAGTGATCAAACTGAGTGAATGTAGAGAAGATCAGGTAGTCAAGTTTGCTGCCAATTCTTTGGAAACCACCGCTCTGGACTGGTGGGAGTCTGTAAAGCAAGAAAGAGGGAAGTAAGCGGTGGAGAATATGAAATGGAATGAGTTTAAGGAATTAATCATGCAACGTTTCTGTCCCCAGAACGAACTTGATAAATTGGAGGAGGTGTTTCAGCGTTTAGAGGCTAGAACTATGACGCATCAAGAGTATGCGACAAATTTTGACGAGATGTCAAAACTAGTGCCACATTTGGTGACATCTGAACCACGGCGAATCAAACACTTCATCAAAGGTTTACCTCTCAAGGTACGAACCTTAGTGAAAACCTCCGCACCCCAAATAATGGATTCAGCCTTAGCAATAAGTGCTATGGTGTACGATGACGTGGCAGCTCAAGAAGCTAAGGATAAGGCTAAAAAGGTGGTCTAGGTAAAACCTGTTGAAACAAAGAGAAAGAGTGAAGAGGTGATGTATCGATTTAAACCGAGAAACTTTAAGTTTCCTAGGAGAGAGGGAAATAACCCAATAAGAAATCCTCAAGAAGTAAGATGTTATAAATGCCAGAAGATAGGGCATATTGCAGCATCCTGTCCTACTCTTAAGTGTTTTAAATGTAATGAGGAAGGGCATATGGCGAGGAATTGTACCAAACTCGCACAACAGAAGCCCGGAGGAGGGGCAAAAGGCCGTGTATTTATGATAGGTGAAGGAAGGAAAAACGACAATGCCAAAGTGATAGGTGGTACGTTTCTAGTTAATGATAATTATGCTAAGATTCTGTTTGATACAGGAGAAAATAGAAGTTTTGTTTCAGATACCTTTAGTTTGCATTTAGGCATAAAACCTACTCCACTTGAGCATGCTTACGTATTTGAGACAGCAAGTGGTGAGCAGATTAGGATAAATAAATCGTATATGAATTGTAAAATGACTATGGGCAATGAAAATTCTATGATTGAATTAATGCCAATGAGTATGAGCAAGTACGATGTTATCATTGGAATGGATTGGTTGAACCAATGTCATGCTCAGATCGATTGTGATCAACGGACTGTTAGGATTTGTAGACCTAACGGAGACTCTATGTTGATACAATGCGATAGTGATGAGAATAAGATTGAAACAATTTCTATAGCCAAGGCTAAGAAATGCATGAATACAGTATGTAGTGTATTCGTAGTATATGCTTTAGACTCCAAACCCGAACGACAGATTGCAGATATTCCTGTAGTATGCGATCACCCGGATGTATTTCCGGAAGAATTACCTGGTCTACCACCGGATAGACAAATCGAATTCCGAATCAAACTCATACCTGGAGCCAAACCCATAGCTAAGCCACCTTATCTTCTTGTACCTTCCGAATTGAAGGAATTGATGAAGCAAATTCAAGATTTGTTGGACAGAGGCTTCGTACGTCCAAGTACTTCACCCTGGGGAGCACTAGTCTTATTCGTAAAGAAGAAGGACGGAAGTATGCGAATGTGCATAGATTATCGGGAACTGAATAAGCTTACTATAAAGAACAATTATCCATTGCCTAGAATATACGATTTGTTCAATCAATTGCAAGGAGCAAAATACTTCTCAAAGATTGATCTTAGATCTGGATATCATCAGTTAAAAGTACAAGAAGAAGATGTACCTAAAACTGCCTTTAGAACCCGATATGGACACTACGAATTCCTAGTTATGTCATTTGGTCTAATTAATACTCATGCAGCATTTATGGACCTAATGAACCGAGTTTGTAAACCATTCTTGGACAAATTCGTTATAGTGTTCATAGACGATGTCCTTACCTATTCCCGAACCCAAGAAGATCATGCCAAACATCTTCAGATAATTCTAGAAACCCTTAAAAAGGAGAAACTGTACGTTAAGTTTTCCAAATGCGAATTTTGGAAACAAGAAGTACAATTCTTAGGGCATGTCATAAACCACAAGGGAATTTAAGTAGATCCAGCCAAGATTGAAGCTGTTATGAAATGGGAAACTCCAAAAACGCCAACTGAAGTTCGAAGTTTCCTTGGTCTGACAGGATACTACCGAAAGTTCATACAAGATTTCTCTAAGATTGCTACTCCATTAACCACTTTAACTCAGAAGTCAGTAAAATTTGAATGGAGTCAGAAGCAAGAAGAAGCATTCCAAATCCTTAAGCAAAAACTTTGTTCAGCACCAATCTTAGCATTACCCGAAGGGAATGATGACTTTGTCATCTATTGTGATGCTTCCCGAATTGGTCTAGGTTGTGTATTGATGC
The DNA here is from genome assembly GCA_023525975.1 of Smallanthus sonchifolius. NCBI lineage: Eukaryota > Viridiplantae > Streptophyta > Magnoliopsida > Asterales > Asteraceae > Smallanthus > Smallanthus sonchifolius. The sequence continues at coordinate 73,752,867 of CM042027.1, read as the reverse complement.
AACGAGAAAAGTTTATAGCCGACGCATCACGACAACTTAAAAGTCATGAGAAGAACTATACCACACACGATCTTGAACTTGGTGCCATAGTGTTTGCTCTAAAAATCTGGAGACACTATTTATATGGTACTAAGTGTGTGATATATACAGACCATAAAAGTCTCCAGCATATATTCAATCAAAAGGATTTGAATATGAGACAGAGAAGATGGATGGAACTCATTAACGACTATGATTGTGAGATCAAATACCATCCCGGAGCAGACTCGTTAAGTAGAAAGGAAAGAGTCAAGCCCATTAAGATAAGAGCCTTAAGATTAGAAGTCAGAGTAGATTGGATGGGACAAATCAAGGAATTTCAAACTCAAGCACTACAAGAAGATAATATCAAGAAAGAACGCATGGTTGGTAAGGAGAAATTACTAACCAAAGGCAATGATGAAATTCTACGATTTGGAGATAGAATTTGGATTCCTAGGCTTGGGGATATCCAAACAAAGGTGATGGATGAAGCTCACAAATCCAAATACTCGATACATCCTGGAGCTAATAAGATGTATAAAGATATAAGAGCTCAGTTCTGGTGGCCAAACATGAAGAGGTCTGTAGCTCAATATATAGAGAAATGTTAAACTTGTCTTCAAGTCAAGACTGAACATTAGAAACCCACAGGGCAACTACAACAATTGGAGATACCTGTGTGGAAATGGGATAGGATTACTATGGACTTTGTCACAAAACTGCCGAGAACCCATAAAGGGCATGATGCCATTTGGGTTGTAGTTGATAGACTAACTAAATCGGCACATTTCATCCCTATCAATGAGAATTATTCAATGGACAAACTTGCCCGACTCTACATCAATGAAATTGTAACTCACCATGGTATACCGTTATCTATTATCTCTGATAGAGATAGTTGGTTCACTTCCTGTTTCTGGACTAGTTTTCAGAAAGAGTTAGGAAATCGAATTAATATGAGTACGTCATATCATCCTCAAACTGATGGACAAAGTGAAAGAAAAATTCAAACCCTAGAAGACATGTTAAGGGCTTGTGCCATAGAATTTGGAGGTAGCTAGGATATTCACCTACCATTGATAAAATATTCCTATAACAACAGCTACCCTTACAGTATAAAAGCTACACCATTTGAAGCACTGTACGTTAGAAAGTGTAGAACCCCAATCTGTTGGACTGAAGTTGGAGATAGTCAACTATCTGGACCAGAAATCTTCCAGGAAACAACTGATAAGATAGTCCAAATCAAATAAAGGTTGAAAGCTGCACAAGATCGACAGAAAAGTTACGCAGATAAACGCCGACGACCATTAGAATTCCAATTCGGTGACTATGTGAAGCTGAAAGTATCACCTTGGAAAGGTGTTGTACGTTTCAGGAAACGTGGGAAATTAGGAACAATGTATATTGGACCCTTTAAAGTTGTAGAAAGAGTTGGAGCTGTAGCATACAAACTTGAATTGTCTGAAGCATTGCAAGGTATTCATAACACGTTTCACGGGTCATGTTTACGCAAGTGCTTAGCAGATCCTGATCAGGCAATCTCGTTGGATGATGTTCATGTTAATGATAAACTCCACTTCACCGAACAACCTGTTAAGATCTTGGGAAATCAAGATCGAAAGTTGAGAAACAAAACTATACCAATGGTATTGGTACAGTGGCAAGGTAGGAAGGGTGCCGACAAAACTTGGGAATTAACAGAGCAAATGAAAGATAAGTATCCCTATCTATTTGACTAATCCTAAATTTTGAGGACGAAATTCTTTTAAGGAGGGGATATTTGTAACACCTGTATATTTCCCAGGTCAAATAAGAAACAAGAGTGTCAAAATATAAAGTTCTGGGGTTAAAACTTTAAATCTCCAAAGTCAGAGGACTAAAGATGAAAATTTTGAAAGTAGAAAGGGTAGTGGACCGCTACCCTAAGCCTTAGCGGTCCGCTACGTGCAGGCAAAGGAAAAGCCCGGGTGATGACACGTGCCCCTGTGACTCGTCGGTCGAATTTTGACGCGTGGAAGGGTGGCGGACCGCCATCCTGAACCTTAGCAATCCGCAACGTGGTTGCTAAGCAAAATAGGCCGCCTCAAGGGGTGGCAGACCGCCACGCCCTTGCTTAGCGGTCCGCTACGGACCCGATACTCACCCTATAAATAGGTGATCGAATTCAGCCCATTCCACACCAGCATTCTCGCACACAAACACCTTCACACACACTAGAGCTCTGCTAGATCGATTCTCGAGGTTCCGATCCGCTCCTGAGAGTCTGGTTTTCGCAATTCATCCAAAAACTGCCATATATAGCGTCGAGGTAAGGTTTCTGAACACCCTGAGGTTTCTTTGTGTAAACCTAAGATAGGGATGTTAATTATGATAATGTGGGTTATGCTCTAGGGTTATGTTAAGGTGTTGATTGTGATATTCGATACAGGAGGAGATTTTGTTTAAGGTGAGTTCCTCTAAACTATGCTCTATGAAATGTTTTGTAAATGATTTTGTATCTGAGATCCCAACGTTGTCCATGCATATATTCTATAATAAGTACTTATTATGGCCATTGATTAGGGGGGGCAGGGACAAGACTGATCCTTTTGTTTTAGTTCTGGTACGTATGGGACTAGCGAGCCGAGAGGTTCCTGTATATATGTATGTTGTAGACTCAGAACCCGAGTAAAGCAGAGGTTACCGAGTGATGGGTTGGACAGGGTGATTTTAATTCCCATACGGGATATTCATTCTCGAGCAGGGATATACAAAAAGATGATTTTGTTTATGAACTCACCAGCGTAAGCTGATCGAAAATGTTTTCAAATGTTTTTGAGCACAGGTGAACCCTAGCTAGTAGATGGCATTCTAGGAGGTGTATAAAGGTTGGAAATAGGGATGGCTGAGGGCAGGTCATTGGGTGACCATAAGGCATGAGTTATTGGAATGATTCTTCGTAATCTACAAGTCCAGAGTTTGATTATATTGTGTTTTGCCAGTCAGTCCCTAGTGTACAAACTTTATATTAGAAGTTATGTTATAAGTCTTCCGCTATATGTTTTGTTATCAACGTCACTGTAACTAGAAGACGGCCTTCAACCGGTATGTAGTTATCTGACAAAAGAAATGTTCTGTCTAGGAAAGAGCGGCGTATAAATCTCTCCTAGACCCGTCGCTCTTACCTGGGAACATATCTGTTGGAGGTACTACTCTGGTAGATGATTGTCCTGTGTTACGGATGTGACAGATTGTCTCAATGTAAAATAGTTTTCCTTGAAAACATTGATAATGCATACGTGGCCATAATGTTAAACCATTTTCCCTGAAGACATTGACAAAAGCATTTGCACGTAAACGAATGGCAAAACCATTGGTATGTAAACGTTTAGCAAAACCAATTTGTACAAAAATGATTGGCAGATCCATCAGCACGAAAATGATTCAATGTATATGATAAACAAAACATGGCAATTATATCAAGTTAGACCCATCAAGTTGACCCAACGAAACTAGCTAGGTATACGAAACTTATTTTACATGAGTTTTAACCAAACCAAACATAGGTGTTTCGTCGCTCGTCCATTCCCCACGGGCTCACGAGTTAAGACAGTGTGCAGTCATCAGGCCATACGGACCTATGGTTAGCGCGACTAACCATGACTGGGAGTGTCAATCCCAATAGTAGTATTCACAATATCCCGGCTATACGAGTTAATGGTTAATAAATTGTTCACGTAGGGGACTTTACGAGCTCTTACACGAATGTCTCATGTAAACATAAATGGTTGATGTGTTGCAAAGAACACATGTATTTCAGCCATGTTTCGAGTCGTTTTACTTACTTTTATATTCGTTTTGAGTCATTTTTGTTACGAATTGAGTCTTTGTTATGTTTATAGGTGCTCGTGAGAATTACAAGTTAATATACGAAGAAACCGAGCACGAGAATAAAGTCCAGGGTTCAAAAGTGAAAAAATCTGAAGTTCCAGTCTCTCGCGATACGCGAAAACCAAAAGGATATCCCTCGCGGTACGCGAGGGAAAGCAAAACCGGACCCGATTATTTTGGCCCTCGCGGTACGCGAGGGGCTGACCTATCTCTCTCTCGGTACGCGAGAGAGTCGTATTCCGGGAATTTTTGTAAAAACCTAGTTTAATAGAAGTTGAGTCCCATTATCAAGGGAGTTCGATTTCTTGCCGTCAAAAGGACATTCTAGGGCGATTCTGGAGCATAGGAAGTCGATTGAAGTGAAAAGGTGAAGGCTTTGAGATCCGGGTTCGTTGTTTAAGCGTTTTCGGTTTGCAAGTTTGCATCTTTATCTTTGATTTGCTTGTTTAAACCATGGTTTGTGCTTTTTACTTCTGTTTGGATGTTTTGAGTATGATTCTTGGCTAGAACATTAATACTGCCTAGGTCTTATGATGAATACTTCGTAAAGTTTCAGTTTTTATCGGGTTTGGACTTGAATGATGATTTTATAATTTTGTAAATGATTCTAGTTTGATAATTATGATGTATAAGCATGTTTGAATCTGATTGTGTGATTGATATCAATTCCTTGCGTTAATTGTGGTTGTCTGCCAGTTTGATTAGCGTATCTAGGTCATATATCTTAGGGTTTGTGATTTCGGTGGTTTGCTAGACGTAGTAGCCATAGGAATTCTTATATTTTGTTGATTAGAGTTGAGTGTGTGTCCTAGTTCAATACCCGAGAGGTGAGAATTAGTCGGTTAGTCTTCGTCATTAGGAATCCGAGTGTTAACACTTTGAGAGGGCGTTAGTATAAGGTGTCTAGTGATTGTTGCTAGTCTGAATCATAGTTGTTATCCTAGGATTACCCCGTGCATTCTTTGAGTGTATTGTGGGCGGTGAGACTGAGAGGTAATCCGTTCATTAGGGTACTTGGTCATAGTTGGAAATACCCGAGAGGTGATCTAATAATCTGGTGGGTTTAGTACGCTATAGGTAGCTTAGTTGGTGACACTCTGAGAGTGATCAAGGATCCACTAGGTTGTCTTTAGCAGTTATCCTTTGAAACCCAAATCCATCATAGTTTCCAGAACCGATAGAAGTTGTGCTTTTCAAGTAGGATTCCGACCTAGGTGGTGTTCTTCCTAATCTTGATTTTATCTTAGTATTTGCCTTGATTGCTAGAGTCGTACTTAGTTTCTGCATTCTTTAGTGATAATCAGTAGTTTAGTAAACCCCCAACCAAATCATTCTTAAGTCCGAGTCAGAGTCTAGTATTAGTATTCAGTGTCTCTAGGGTACGATAACTCGGTTTACCATTAAGATGTGCTACACTCGATAGGTTCACTTGCCTGTTAGTGCGGTTTAGTTCATAGGTTTTCCATCTTATTACTTAGGAGTCTAGGTTAGGTTTAATAGTTTATTTTATAGACTGTCTGGACGACATCAAGTTTTTGGCGCCGTTGTCGGGGACACTTGGCAATAGCAATATTAGCTTTGACTAGTTCTTTGTTTGATTTTTGGTTTATTTTGTGTTCTTTGAGTCCGTCTTGTGTGCTTGTCTTCTTTGTGATACGTGTGTGTCTAACTTAGAATAGAGTCTTTCTGTTTCTTCCTTTCTTGTGTCTTTCTGTTTATGCACCATACTCGCTCGCAGGGATCGCCATCTTATTCTGCTTTCTTAGAGCCCGAGCGAGAGCTACACGAGCGCACCCGCGACTTTCGGGAGCGTTTGAAACAGTTGCGTGACAACCAGGTACGTCCTATTAGCCCTATTCCATTTCCTAAAATGGGCGACGCTGATCCACCAGCGAGGGGTACAGTACACCAGAGGGCCAGTGATAGGGTCATGGGCGCGATATCTTCAATCACTCGCCCCGCTATTCCTAATGTCAATTCTTGGCAGATCCCATCACATGTCATGAGTACGATCACTCATGCTACTCAGTTCCATGGCATTGAAGATGAGGATGCACCCGGACATGTGTCTCGCTTCGCGCGCATATGTGATACGTTCAACATCACGGGTGTGTCTAAGGACGCAATCTACTTACGTTTCTTCCCATTCTCGCTCTCTGGGCATGCTTCTACTTGGCTCGATAATCTTCCAGACAACTCGATCACTACTTGGGAGGATCTCGAAGCCAAAAAGTACTATCCACCTTCCAGGGCCGCTCGCCTTAGGGATCAAATCCACTCCTTCCGAATGGATCCTGACGAGCCCTATCACATGGCATGGGAGCGGTTCAACGTGTTGTTGAGCCGATGTCCCCAGCATGGTCTTTCTGACTGGGCGATAGTGGAGAAATTCTATAATGGCCTTACCTTTGAGAAGCAACAAATGTTTAATACAGCTGCGGGAGGCCATATCATGGAAAATTTTGAGACTGCTGAGTGTGAGGAGATGTTTGAGAGCTTCGCTCAAGCTGAACAGCAGTACCCATCTTTTAGGACTTCCATTCCTAGTGCTAGATCATCCACCACATCTCCTAGAGGTGTGCATCAGGTCACTTCTGATTCTAGCGTGGCTGCTGCCCTCGCCTCTATGGCTAATGAAATTAAGGAGCTGAAGCTCAGTGCTCAGCGGTGTCAAGTGTGTAGGGGAGACTACGACACCCGTGATTGCCCAGTGAATAATCAAGAGTAGGTGAGCTATGCTGGCAACCAGTACCAGAACCGAGGGTACAACAACTACAATTCATTTGTCTCGGGATGGAGATCTGGAAACAACCCACCGGGATTTAACGGTCGTCAGCAGTATCAGCAGAATGGAGGAGGAGAGACAGGACCGAGTACGGGGAATAGTGTCGATATAACCTCGATCAAAGAGATGCTTGAGACTCAGACATAACTGCTTGCCCACCTAGTCCAGCAGGACAGGGATGCTAGGTAGAGATTTGATGGCCACGACACTTTACTGAAGAATCAGCAATCGGCATTCCATGATCTGCAACGCACGGTTGAGGACATCGCTAAGAGTTTGAAGGATCGACAGGGAGGTCAATCTTCTGGCTCCAACGCTTCAGTGATGGCCGTGTCGGTCAGGAGTGTGGGGGAGAAAGAGGTTGCAGAGGATGACTCCCACTCCATCAAGTACAACATTCTGTCACCTGAGGAGGTCAAGAAGATTGACTGGAAGGCTCGATTCGCTGAGATCGACGCCAAGATGGTCGAAGAGCAGGTGGACGAGGAGGATATAGTTGAGGTACCTGCCGAGAAGGCAGAGAAGGAGAAGAATGGAATGGATATGAAGACCCCTAATATTGACCCGACTCGTGTTCCCTACCCAGCACGTTTGCTGCTATTCAAGCAAGCCAGGAAACACAGTCACTTCCTTGACTTGTTTAAACAACTAAAGGTTAATCTTCCGCTGATAGAGACCCTCCAGCAAATGCCAAAGTAGGGAAAGTTCCTTAAAGATCTTCTTTCCAACAAGAAGAAGCTCGAGGAGGTCTCTAAAGTCTCACTTAGTGAGCAATGCTCTGCGATGGTGCAGAACAAGCTGCCAGAGAAACTGGGAGATTCGGGTCGTTTCACGATCCCATGTCACCTTGGCAGTTTGCCTGTGCACCACGCATTGGCCGATCTAGGTGCTAGCATTAATATGATGCCTTATTCCTTATACAAGCAACTAGACCTAGGCGAACCACAGCCGACGCGCATGAGCATTTCCTTGGCTGACCTTTCAGTCAAGTATCCACGGGGAATTGTGGAGAATCTGTTAGTTAAAGTAGGTAAATTTTTCTTCCCCGTGGATTTTGTCATTCTAGATATAGAGGTGGATGACGGAGTCCCACTCATCATAGGGCGCCCATTCTTGCGCACTGCGAAGGTAGTGATTGATGTATTTGACGGAAAACTCAAACTTCATGTGGGAGATAAGTCGTTAATATTTGATGTCACACAGTCCGTGAAGGATGTTGGCGAGCATAGCCACTCTGTGTGCATGCTTGATGCCTTCATGGACTACCATCAGGACTCTGATCCACTGTTAGAAGTTGGTGAACCCGCCCTAAATTTAGAAGAACCATCCGATTGGGCGGTAGAGTTGGAGAAGTTATTGTATGAGCCGGACGAATACGGCGATGAGATGCCTGATGATCTGCTAGGGATGATGGCAGAGGTAGATGCGATCATAGGAAAAACCCCAAGTGTGTGGAAGTTAGAACAGAATGTTGATGATCCCGGAGATCCCGGTGGAAATGTAGAGATCATATCCATAGTTAATTCCATTCCTGAACCTCTACTCGTTACCGTCGTGCACTCTGAGAGGGTGAGTGTTGACCCGACCCCTAGTTTTAGTGCTCCTAGGTCTAGGCCGCTCCGTAAGAGAACCCGTGCTTTAATAGATTCATCTAGGTTGAGGGTAGTGAAAACCCCAAGTGTGGGGATGTTTAGGGAGAATAAACTGCTAGGCTACTTGAATCGTGTTATTTTTGGACCTGGTAGGTATAAGTTATGGTGGAAGGACCTGAGTGGTATCTACAAGAGTTGGTTGTTGTTTATTTGGTTATTGTGGAGGTGCAAAGCCGGTAGACCGCAACGGATGAAGGCGGTTCCGATTAGGATCAAGGAGAAGCCTCCTGATAGGCTTGTTTGAGTCTTGGGCAAGTGCCCGAGATGTAGAATTTGTATGCTTACGTGGTCCGTGTCGGTGTCATTTTCTGTGGTTTTTTTTCGGTATTGTGTTTTGCGTGTGTCATGTCTTGCAGGGATTCGCAATTGATTTCGTGAGGAAAATCATCGGGAACGAAGTTCCAGGTATGTTTACATTGGTTTTTATCATGGGAACGGGTTTTGAAAAAAAAATGGGAGAGAAACATTTTCAGGGGTCAAAAATATTCTAAGTATAAAACTAAAAAAAATTCAAAACTTTCTGACTTTAACCTCCCCTCGCGGTACGCGAGAGAAAAAAGTTGAAGCCGACTTGATTTTCAACTTAGTTTTGTGTGGGGATGTTTGATGTGTTGCAAAGCACACATGTATTTCCACACATGTATTCCCGCCATGTTTCGAGTCGTTTTACTTACTTTTATATTCGTTTTGAGTCGTTTTTGTTACTAATTTAGTATTTGTTATGTTTATAGGTGCTCGTGAGAATTGCAAGTTAATATACGAAGAAACCGAGCACGAGAATAAAGTCCAGGGTTCAAAAGTGAAAAAATCTGAACTTCCAGTCTCGCGCGGTACGCGAAGACCAAAAGGATATCCCTTGCGGTACGCGAGGGAAAGCAAAACCGGACCCGATTATTTTGGCCCTCGCGGTACGCGAGGGGATGACCTATCTCTCTCGCGGTACGCGAGAGAGTCGTATTCCGGGACTCATTTATGTAAAACTGTCGTAGAGAGTGTTGAGATAAGATTTCTGAGTATCCCGAGGTTCATTTATGTAAACCTAAGATACGGATATTGATTATGATGATATGGATATGATTTAGGGTATACTCGAGGTGTTGGTTTTTTAGTGATTCCGAAGGAAGTGCTCCGAGGTGAGTTCCTCTAAACTGTGCTCGATGAAAATGTTTTTTCAAATGGCTTTACGTTGATATCCCTATGATATCCTATGTATATATACCCATAAATAGTGCTTATTACGGATGGTGTAGGTGGGACTGACGGGCGAGACTGGTCATCTCGTTATGGGCGGATTTGTATCCGGTAGCCAGGGAGTCGCCAGTATATATATAATAAAAGCTCAGGGTCCTTGTGTGGCTACTAGGTGGGGATTGGGATGGATGGTCATTGGACAAAAACCCGAGTAAAGTTGAGGTCATGTAATGGGATGTTTTGTATCATGGATACAATTTGTGAAAACATGGTTTTGTTTATGAACTTACCAGCTTTATGTTGATCCAAATGTTTTAAATGTTTCTAAGCACAGGTGATCACTAGCTAAATGCTTGTTGTTTGGCATTCCAGATGATGTACATGTGAAAGGTTTTTGGTGTCTAGATTGACTGAGGGCATGTTTAGTTTAGACCATAAGGCCTGGGTTTGTGGCATGTTTTTGGAACTATAAGTCCAGTGTTGTAGGTTCCTGTTAGGAACCATGTTTTCTATTTCAGTAATGATATTATAATAAAAAGTTTGTGATTTAGTCTTCCGGTTTGTGTTTTTGTATCAACGTCACTGTAATCAATATCTAAGAATTGGGGTGTGACATTACGCCTTATCCACAATCTCCAAACAACAGCAAACACGACTGCCAAAACCAACTTTCTCCACCTCTTGGACCTAGGCTGCTCATACAAGAACCTCCAAACATCATTAAGGGAACCAAGTTGAATGTGGTTACTAATCTTTAACCACCTAAAAAGGTGTCACCAAACACAACTAGCAAACAAACAACCCACAAAAATGTGATCCGTCGATTCCTACGCAAACCGCAACTGCATCATATCGGATCCCCTAAGACCAACCACGCTTAATCAACTCCATCTTAGACGCAACCCTTCCCCGAACCACACTAAGTAGTTTGCTTTGAGAGGGGCCCAATTGTTCCACTTGAACCCATCTTCACTCAGATTCGCCAAGCCCATTTGCACCAGCTCTTGTCTAACCGAGAACTCAGCTCCTTGATCATTAGCCCAGACCCACCTGTCTTTCATATGAGACAAAATCATTGAATTCAAAGCAGTCATCAACTTGCCAACTTGCCCTCATTCGCCATCAGTGACTGGATTCTTTTTCCAACAGTGACTAGAATCTTTCATATTTAACATGCCTTTTTCTTTTAGGTTTTGGTTTAAAATGCAGGTGGTTCCAGTGATGACAAGTAGCTCGTATCCCATTTCAAATATGCATCACATGAATTTGAGGAAAATGTGTTTTTAACGATTTTACGGTTTAGTTTTGACGATCAAAATCACCTTTTTATATATTTTCAAAATGGTTATTATATGACGGTTTATGACTATAATACGTATAGAAAACTATATAAACCAAAGATGAAATAAAAAATAATAGTTAAAAGCTAAATTTGGTTTACACGATATAAATCTAAGGTTTTTTTTACATATCCCCCTATTAAACTTCTAAATTACATATATTCCCAACCCGTAACTTTAATTACATATTTCCCCAATTAACTTAAAATTACCCAATTGCCCCTCACAAATATTTAGGAAATGGATATATGTAAATAGTACTTTAATTGGTTAATTAAGGGTAAAATGGTAATATAATAAATTATTTTAAAAGAATAAAATAAATATGTAATATATAGATTTTAGGAGTGAGAAATATGTAATCAAATTTTAAGTTTGGATAAATATGTAATAAAGAAACTTAGTAATGGGATATATGTAAATGTCCGTAAATCTAAAGCTAGTTTTAGGGAACTACTTGCTTTGATTTGTAGTGTTCAAGGGTGTTTGGGATTGCTTATTTAACTCATAAGTGCTTTTTATTAAAAGTGCTTATTAGCTTATGACTTTTTGAAAATTAGTTTTTAAAAAAGTGTTTGGACTAGCTTTTATGGTGGGAAAAACCAATAAGTCAATGATTGACGAACGTTGGTGACAGACGTGTATTTGTTCTCGCTAGGGTTAATGATCGATGATATATATAATGATATATATGTATTTGTTTGAAATTGTTAGGGGTAGATTGGTAATAATTTATTGCAAAAGCCAAAAGCCATTTGAAAAGCTAGAATTTATGGTTTCTTAAAAAATAACTTTTTAGCTTTATCAAAAAGTTAAAACAAAAAATGCTTTTATGTTTGCTAAACACTTTTTTAGCTTATTAGCTTTTGAAAAAACTAATAAGTCAATAAACAGTTTTCCAACACAATTTTAAACACCCTCTTCAATTGATTTTAACGATTTCAAAGAGTAATTAACTGGTCAATCACAATATCCATACATTCTTAATAACTGGTCAATCACAATATCCATACATTCTTAAGAGAAAACATTACATAAATTTTCAGATGTTTATAATAGCAAGTAAACAACATAAATAAACATTGTATTTTATAATTGTTTTCTAATTTTAATCAGTTGTTTAATTTGTAAAAGATAAAAATGCATTGTATTTTATAATTGTTTTCTAATTTTAATCAGTTGTTTAATTTGTAAAAGATAAAAATATATTAAAAATGGAAAGAAATTTTGCCCCCATGCAGGATCGAACTACAGACCTCCAGTTTACAAGACTGGCGCTCTACCACTGAGCTATAGGGGCAGATGGCTTTTCATTTTAACCATTCTATATTCAAACTAAGTGGCTGTTTTAATATGATAAGCCTGAATGATATTTATGTGTGTGTGAGTTTCTTGAAATAAAAGTTATTCAATAGTTTAAATCAAATAAACTACTTTTTGGATTTAATCTTGGAATAAATGATAAGAGAAAGGTTTCGTAATTTATGTAGAAGAGAAAAGTAACGATTTTTTTTTAAATAATTACTAGTTAATGGCTTAAGATGCACGCTACAACGGGGTGTTGAAGTTTGTATGGCTCGGTTTCTATGACTATTAACACTGGGAAAAAAAATTAATGTTGAAACAATGATAAAAACAAGATATTTCAAAGGTTGTAAGAGGAAAAAAACTATAAAAAATGAAATCTTGAAGCTGCATCGATGGTTTGTATGAAAACTCGATTTTGAATGAAATTTATATTTGATACCAAGTTGTAAAGTTAATTGCTTCCTTTTTGCTCGAATGAATTTGTTTTTTGTAATGGTTATGGCATTTAGACAATGGCCATATGCATTTAGACAATAAATTTTGCAATCGGGTAATTTATCAATCTAACTTGATTCGAAAAATGGCATTAAATTTTAATTTGTTTGAGGCTATCAATACGTTGAGCTGCCCCTGCACACATATTAACATATTATATGTATATTTGCTTATACATATAAAAATAATTGCACATTATACACACCCACATACATGCATATCATCATATGTGTAGATGTATGTGTGAGCGTGTATACATGTTTGTGTGTATGTGTTTTACTCAGAGGTGACTCAATGGCATGTGCGGCATGTGCTGTCGCGCGGGGCATGTAATTTTGATGGTTTTCGAAGGGCATACAATTTTTAATATATATATATATATATATAATTATATTTTAGAATTAATTACACGGATGGCCCCTGTGGTTTACACGGATTTCACTTTTGGTCCCTAGGAATGAGAAATTACATGTTTGGACTAATAGTTTGCACACTTATTTCACTTTTGACCCCCTGAAATGGATGTCAGTTAAGTTTTTCAGTTAAGTACATATTAAATTACTAAAACACCCCTAATAATAAATATATATTATTAAAAGCATAAAATTAAATTTTAAAATAATATCTTTAATTAGTGGGACCCACCTAACCTCAAAATTAAAACCCCTCCCCCACCCTGCTTATCGCCAATTTTGACTTTTCAAAAGTCAAAATAAGTCAAAATCGCATCCAATTCTTTAAATCCCACAAAATCTAGAATGTTTAAAACCTTCTAACTCGTTTCTAAGCTTTATCAATCGAAGGGAATGAGTATTTAACTCACGTAGAGAACTCAGAGCCAACTCGGATGACTCAGTTGAGGAAGACGAGTCAAGAAACAACGAGTCTCCGGCGCCGGTGTCATCTTCATCGTCATCGTCGAAACCGAGCGGCCAGATTCGGGGGAAGTGTTGGTGTTTCTGGTGGCTAGAGAGGAACTCAAAATTAAAAAATTCGATTCATCTCCATCATCACACGCCTCTGGTTACAGCCATGGATCGGTGAAATCTTTGTCTGATTTCTCCCATAGTGGCTAGCATCTTCATCCATCCAACTTTTATGAATAATCTGGTGAAATCTTTGTCTGTTTTCTCTCACAGTCGTTTCTGGACGTTTTATCAAGTCTCAAGTTCCACCGCCGCCTTGTTGCGATTTCTCCGGTGGTGCGATGGCGTAAGAGGGGGTGTTCAAACATCGGTTTTTCAGGCGACTTGCAAGCTAGGGGGAAGAGAAGGGGTTAGGCTAGTTTGATTGGAGAAGGTGGAGCCACCATGAATTAATTCCATTTAGCTACAGATTCATCGATTCACCAACGAAAAAATGAAGCCGACGAGGTTCATAAATCTGTTAGCTGATCATTTATTCTACATTAAATCGTATGTTTTTCTGTTTGAATTTGTGGAATCACAATCTTGTTTGATCCGAATCCAAACCCAGCCATTTTGATTTTGATACTTGATTTTAATACTTGAATCATGTGTGAGGAAGAAGAACGGTGGGGGTGCAGTGGGGTAGGGTGAGGGTGGGGGTGGGGTTAGAGAGGGAAGATGGTGGTGGAATCACAATCTTATTTAACCGAGGGTATTTTAGTCATTTCATATGCACTTAATTGAAAACTTAACTAACATCTATTTCAGAGGCCAAAAGTGAAATAAGTGTGCAAACTATTGGTCCAAACATGTAATTTCTCATTCCTAGGGGCCAAAAGTGAAATCCGTGTAAACCACATGGGCCATCCGTGTAATTCTTTCTATATTTTATAAAAAAAACTATAAATTTGTATATTGTCAAATGAAGGAATCTCATCCAATAAATTATATATATATATATATATATATATATATATATATATATTTATATTTTATATTATATTATATTGGTTTTACTTAAAGGGGAATAGGGGAGCTTTAAGCTCTGTGACTTAAATGCCACTTGTTTTACGGAAATTATTACTTCAATATGATTTAAGAGACATAATAGTTTTTTCGATGCCTTAAATACCAATGGTTCTATAGAAACTAGTACTTTATTTATGCGAAATTTATTTTGCATGGCTGGAAAATTATCACTATGTTTGCATACTGCTTGTGATTATGTTCAGGGGTGTCTTGGAGCATAAGCCGGCATCGACGGTCGCTTGGGTCTGTTTTCGCGGAGGGCCTAAATTAAAAAAAAAAATTATGTGTAGATATATAAATAACTTTTTTTTAATTAGAACCAAAATAAGTAGATGGAAATTTTGTTGAGAGGGCCATAAATAAAAACTCAAAAATATTTAAATATAAACATATTATCAACTATTTAACTATTACAATTATAACCGATCTTTGAAAAAATTATATTTAAGGGCCCATTTTATTGTAATCGTCTGGGGCACCCAAAATCTCGGAGTCGTCCTTGATTATGTTTCTTAGTCACCACCACGACTTTGCCTATTTGTATATGTTTTCCATTTTTACGCTTTTCCCTCTATGTATTAACATGTACTCAAGTGCTATCAATATAAACGTATTAAAAGCATTTGTTTTCTATCCATGGAACAGGGTGTCATTTAAGGCCGAGAAGGACAATGCGGAAGCCCTAGCGTTTTAAGATGCAGATCACGTCCATGTATCGTGAATCATTCCACCCATGTTGACCCCTTTCTACCATACATGAGTGTTAATTGACTTTTTTCATTTTAAGCAGTACGACACGCTCTCACGTTTCAGTAGTTCAGCATTTAATGTTTTTCATTGATGTAGTGGTTCTTTTGGTGTAGTCAGTCATTTTTGTACTCAGAAGTTAAATTAGTTGTATTTTAATCTCAAACAAATATTGTTTTCATTTAGAACGTAAAGATAGTTATGACATTATGCATGAACATACCCGACCACCGAACGAGTATAAAACTAGTTATTCTGGTTGGGAGATTGAGAATTATGTTAAAATGTCCTAATTTAATTCAATCTGCAAATATAGTATTTTGGTTTCTTATGTTTAATTGATATTTTTCATAGGAATAAAATTGAGCAAGGTAGGCTTTTGGATTTTCATTTGGTGGGCTGATGTATTGGGCTGGAATCTGGTAGCTGGGCTGGAGCACAAGAGATTTGGCGATGGAGCTTATTAAACGATTTGGACCTAGTTTTCTCTGTTTATCTCTCTCAGATAGATTTCCCTAGAACTTGTTCATCTTCTATTATTTTTTCAGATTAAGGTTTCTATCTTGTTCATGATTTCTGTCTTGGTCTTGATTTTCTTCCAAGTTTGGTTATTATAGTCAGATTTTCATAATGATAATCTGAATTTTCTTGTTTTGAATATGTTATTTTTTATAAAAGGATTTGTGTTCTTGTTTGTTCTTTGGTGTAAAATAACTTTGGTTTGGGATAAACAAAGTCTAGATTTACCATTCCTGACAGGTGAAGAGCAATATAAATATACTCAATATGAAATATCTTAAAAAACTTAAATACAACACAACTTTACAGTCCAGTCTGGTTTTATATGACCGACTTTCAGTATAACCCATAAATCTATAGCGAGATTTTAGGTGAGGACCATAAATCAGTTTTTTTTTCTTGAATTAATTTTCTTATTTAGACTTGTAAATAAATTGGTTAGAGTAATGTTGTCAAACCACAAAAGTCACCGGTAAGTCTTACTTGAAATTGAGAGGATAAACTTTGACTTTGATTTAGCTACAACAAATATGTTATTTTGGTAGAAAGTTTTTCTGTTTGTTGGTAATGTATATATAGTTGTTTTGGTTTTCATTTGTTAGGTAGAGTGTACTGTTCATTTGCTAGGGTTTGTGATTACAATATCGAGTGAAATACAATGATTTACTACCTCACAATCAAACCTCTAACATCAAAGCAATTCGACATTTTCATACAATTATTCTTCTGCTTTAGTTTTCTTTTGCAACATCTCATATGGTAATTTTTGGGTAAGGTAAGTGTGGGTTTTAATTCTATTAAAACATAATACTAAGTAGTAGTTACTAAGGGGTCGGGGTTGGGTCCAATAACAAAATCATTTGGAGTTAAGTGGTGAATCTCCCCTTAATGTTAAGGGTTCAAGCCCTGCCTTTGAACGGATTTGCGTAAATTATTAAAAGAGCCCCAAAAAATGATATTGCTGATAAAAGAAAATAGGAGTTAATAACAGTAACAAATATAGCAACCTCTGAAAAATGTTATTATTATTTCATATTATCAATATAAATTTAATTTTATCAAACATTATAGAGTTTAAATTCTAAGTCATTACTAATTACTTTTAGGGATATTAACTTTCAATTGCTTGTTCATATTTTCTTTTTCTATTTGTTTAAAGAAAATCATGACAAGTAGTCCGCATCCCATTTCCTATATGCATCACTTGAATTTAGCGATTTCACGGTTTAGTTTTGACGATTTAAACTACTTTTTTTTATTATTTTCAAAATTGTTGATGTTTGATTGTTTGTGACTATAATAGTATAATGCATATGCAAAACTGCATTATATTTCAAAGATGAAAAAAATAAGAATAATGAATGCTAAAAGCTCAAACTGGTTTACATGACCAGTTTTGATTTGCAAATCGAATTAATCCAATAAACCCCAGACCGGATTTACTGACCTATTTGTTTTGATTTGGATGGTTCAATCGATTTTAATTATTTTTGAAACCTTAACATAGGGTGTATATTTATCATACCAAGTTATTAGAGTTATACCACATAAAACAAACATTATATTTTATATAATTGTTCACTAGTTTAAAATTATTATTTAACTAGTTAAATTAAGACCCCGCGTTGCGGTGGGAGCGCATAACCGTGAAAAAAAAGCTAATGTTGAAATGTGGTCGCGAACCCGTACGTTGAAGTTAAGAAAAAAGAAAGGTGCACGTCGTTGATAACATTTGAAACTTTATATAAAAAATGGAACGACACAAACCCGTGCATTGAAGCCAGGGCGTTACAATATTTGGAACTTTATTTTAAGAAAACCGTTCAAAAAATTCATGTCGAAACGTTGATAAAATTTGGAATTTTGTTTTTTCCATTTTTCATAAATAAGTTCTAATGATATATTCAGAATTTTATAAATCGTCAAATTTTAAAGTTTATAAGAGAAAAACAAAATTAAACAAAAAATTGTGAGTGTGTCAAAAAAAGAAAAAGATAAGTATAAGGTTTAAAGTGTATATATAATTAAACTTGAGGGGTGAAAATGTAATTTTTAAAGAGTGTCAGTCAATGGAAATTAACGAAACTGTGCATTAAACGTTTGTACAATATGCATGTACACTTTCATGGGAATTGTAAGTTAGTAATAATAATTTGTACATGACAAAAATTTATTTAAATTTAAAATAATATTTATTTAAATAATTTGTACATGACAATATGCAGCCATTTTATAATCGAACTAAGTGGCTGTTCAATATGATAAGCCTGAATGATATTTATGTGTGTGTGTGTTTCTTGAAATCAAAGTTACTAAATAGTTTAAATCAAATAAATTACTTTTTAGATTTCATGGAGTAAATGATAAGAGAAAGGTTTCGTAATTTATTTAGAGGAGAAAAATAACGGTTTTTTTTAAATAATAACTAGTTACCACTACAGCGGGGTGTTAAAGTTTGTAAGACTCAGTTTCTACGACTATTAACACTGAAAAAGAAAGTCAATGTTGAAACGATGATAATATAGGATTTGGTCAACCTATTGATCTATTCTCTCCTTGATTACCTCCGGTCCTTTCCTTCTTGCCTCCTGTTTTGTAGCTTTCCTTTTATCTTGTTTCCTTCCTTTTGTTTATTTATTGGTTGTATTGCTCTTTTGAAATCAACGACAGAGACATAATACAAAGTTGAACAATATTCTTATACCTTCACAATTTAGATGGTATCAGAGCGGTGATCCAATGGCTGGCGTGTCGCAATGGCTGGCGATGAAGGTTGCTTGTGTCGAGGCCGAATCAAGTCCTATCCTAGGACTTACAATTGATCAGTATAATGTTTTCTTGAAACACTTTGGGGAGGGAAGTCGCATCGGTAACGGAGAAACAAACCCGAACGTTAACATGGCAGGTAGAGTAAATTACAAGGATGAGTGGGTTGTGGATTCGGGGGCTACCGAACACATAACTTGCAGAGACGACATCCTTGTGAACAAAAGAAAAAACCCCTATGAATTGCCTGTTGTGATTTCTAATGGCGATGCCATCCCGGTTGAAGGAAGAGGTGATTACACTCTACCGGGTGGCACCAAAATCGAAGGGGTCTTGCATGTTCCCCAGTTCAATTGCAATCTTTTATCTGTAAGTCAATTGGCCAAAAGTGTCCAATGTGCAGTAACGGTTTTTCTAGATTTTTGTGTCATGCAGGGGCTGCGTTCGAGGACCTTGATTGGTGCGGGTGAGTGCCGAGGGGGTTTATACCGAATGGGGATATTTGGAGATGAAAGAAGGGCCATGACAGTTACGGCTGAGAGGTGGCACAAGAGATTGGGACATGCATCTGAACAAAAGCTAACCAAAGTAGACTTTCTTGAAAATGCTTCGTTTAATCTCAAAGACAAAGTTTGTGATTCTTGTGCAAAGGCCAAACACACCAGGTCGTCTTTTCCTATTAGTCAAACTAAAACGAAAGAATGCTTTGAATTATTACATTGTGATATTTTGGGAAAATATCACACACCTTCATTGTCAAGGTCAAATTATTTTTTGACAATTGTTGATGATTTCAGTAGATCGGTGTGGGTTTTTCTTATCAAACACAAAAGTGATGGAAGCAAGTGCTTAATTGTTTTTCATAAAATGAAAGAAAATCAATTTGGAAAGTCTATAAAGAGAATAAGATGTAATAATGGTGTTGAGTTTACATCCAACTTCATGGCCGATTTTTATAACAAACAAGGCATTTTATTGGAAACCACTTGCCCTCACACACCCCAACAAAATGGGGTTGTGGAGCGCAAGCATAGACACTTGCTAGAAACAGCTCAAGCCTTGAGGTTTGAGGCCAACTTACCCAAAAGGTTTTGGGGAGAATGTGTTTTAACCGCAGCTTATATTCTCAACCGATTGCCTTCCAAAATCCTTGACAATAAAACTCCATATGAGATATTATTCAACCAAAAACCTGAGTATGTTCACATGAGAGTTTTTGGTTGCCTAACATATTATAGGAGCAATGAAACAAAGGGTGATAAATTTGAAGTGAGGGGGAGACCCGGGGTTTTCCTAGGGTATCCACAAAGAACGAAAGGGTATAAAATATTTGACACAGAAAATAAAAAAATCACAGTGTCAAGAGATGCAAGGTTCTACGAAAATGATTTTCCTTTCTCGGCTTCACCACAAGATATCAATGAGTCTGATGTCTTTAACATTGGGCCGGCCCACTTCGTTGAGGATGAAACAAATCAACATGTGGAACATAAAGAAATGGAGGAACAGACTCCTTCAAGCCCACGTCACCAAAGCCCAGAAAACGATAATGAAGGATTAGTCCAACATAAATCAACTCTCTAAAACCACAACACCATGAGCCACAAACAATAATACAAATATTGACCAAGGAGTAGAACATGTAAACATAGAAGCTGCTGCCACCCGACCCAAAAGAGATCACACCCAACCAAAACGATTGAACGACTTTGTTGTGAAACTCCCCCCCTCGGTTGACCATGCACTCACCGCACATGCTCAAGAGGCCTCAACGGTATACCCGATTACTAATTATATTTCTTATGATAAGTTTTCACAATCTCACAAAACTTTCTTGGCGGCCATCACCTCAAACGATGAGCCCAAACATTTTAAACAAACTATGCAAGATCCAAAATGGGTTGAAGCTATGAAGAAAGAAATTCAAGCCCTTGAGGAGAACGAGACATGGACCCTTGAGACCCTCCCGGAAGGAAAACGTGTTATAGACTCGAAATGGGTCTACAAGATCAAGTACAAGCCAAATGGAGACGTCGAAAGGTATAAAGCGAGACTCGTGGCTAAAGGCTTTACGCAAACTGAAGGAGTAAATTTCCATGACACCTTTGCTCCCGTGGCAAAGCTAGTGACTGTTAGAACCTTGCTAGCTATTGCCACCAAGTAAAACTGGATGATTCATCAACTTGATGTCAACAACACCTTCCTACACGGGGATCTAAATGAAGAGGTATACATGAAAGTTCCCTAAGGATTTTCTAAAGAAAATGAAACTAGAGTGTGTCGGATGCGGAAATCTCTCTACGGGCTAAAGCAAGCTTCACGCAATTGGTATCAAAAGTTCACAACGGCTCTTCTTGGACTCGGTTTCAATTCTTCCAAGTCTGATCGCTGGCTTTTCATTTATAAGGATGGTGACACCTTCATTGCAACCCTAATTTATGTTGATGATGTGATAATCGTTGGGAACAAGTCGAACAAAATACAACAAATCAAACAGTGTTTGGATGAGAAGTTTAGCATCAAGGATCTCGGTGAACTAGAATATTTTCTTGGTATCGAGGTGGCTAGAACATCTAACGGGCTAGTCCTAAGTCAGAGAAAATATACTCTTGACATCTTGGAAGACAGTGGAATGGAGGGATGTCTTCCAAGTGCATTCCCAATCGAACAAAATCTAAAGCTTAGCATGGACGACAAAGAGCCCAAAATCGACGCCAATCACTACAGACGTCTAATAGGGCGATTACTCTACTTGCAGGCTACTAGACCCTACATAGCCTACGGGTAAATACCCTCAGCCAGTTCATTGCTAACCCCCGGTGAAACCATTTGGATGTCGTCAATAGGGTCTTACGGTATCTCAAAGCAACACCCGGTCAAGGAATTATCTTACCACGAGAGGGAGGAACAAATTTGGTTGCATACTCTGATTCAGATTGGTTTGGTTGCCCTCTCACTAGGCGATCAAGAACCGGTTACCTATTACTTCTAGGCGGTGCTCCCATCTCATGGAAAACCAAAAAGCAATCTGTAGTATCACGCTCTTTCGCCGAAGCAGAATATCGAGCCATAGCCACTACGGTAAGTGAGATTATCCGGATGCGTTGGCTCCTAAAGGAATTGGGTGTTATTCAACACGGGCCAACCAATCTTTTCTGTGATAACCAGGCTGCTCGCCACATTGCTAATAACCCGGTCTTCCATGAACGCACTAAACACGTTGAAATGGATTGTTACTTTGTTCGTGAACGAGTTGAGTCCAAAGAAATCCAGCCCATGCAAATTGATACTAAACTACAACTTGCAGACTTATTCACAAAGGGTTTAGGTGCACAACAATTGTGTTTTCTCCTAGACAAGGTGGGCATTAGCAATCTACATGTTTCACCTTGAGGGGGAGTATAGGATTTGGTCAACCTATTGATTTATTCTCTAATTGATTACCTCCGATCCTTTCCTTCTTGCCTCCTGTTTTGTAGGTTTCCTTTTATCTTGTTTCCTTCCTTTTGTTTTATTTATTGGTTGTATTGCTCTTTTGAAATCAACGACAGAGACATAATACAAAGTTGAACAATATTCTTATACCTTCACAATTTAGAGATAAAAACAAGATATTTTAAAGATCGTAAGAGGAAAAAAATCTATAAAAAATGAAACCTTGAAGTTGTTTTGACGGTTTATACGTTTGTGCTTTGATAACTTGTACATCATCATGAAAACTTGGTTTGATATGAAATTTAAATTGGAGCAATCATGTTTTAAATGTTATAATAGAAAAACAAAACTAGTCCAAAATTAATTTTTAACGGAATCATACTATTTTAAAATATTTTAAAAGTTAAAAAAACAAGTTTTACTATTAATAACATTTGAATTATTGTAAATCAAAACCAAATGTCAAAATTGAAACCCAATCATACCAGACTGTAAACCAAAATCATATGTTTTATAAGACAATAGATAGATGACATCTAAAAACACTCCATGATGGCACCAATTAGTACTAGTATTTCTTTGAAGATATTCCAAAATCACATGTGGGTCGTCACTGAATATTATTTATAAAAGTAATAAATTTAAATTGAAAAAAATTAAAAAATGGGGTGAGAGAGGCTCGAACTCTCGACCTCAGTATTACTCTCAGGCTATGAGACCTACGCGCTAGCAAATTGTGCCACCACCCCTTGTGTTTTATGCGTTTTTAATCATATATATTTAAACGTCTTAATATTTAACTTAATAAACAATTTTTATTTTGTTATTGTTAAATAAAAGTGTAAACCTTTTTTTAATTACTTTTTTATATGTGTAGATCGATGAGCCATGGAGGTAATTTTAACTTAAATCTAATTTAAGTAGAAAATAGGATAACCGTATAAATACGTGTATCTTTGTTTCTTTGAAACACTCACTAAAGTGTTTATATTGTTATCATGATTCACTATTTTAAATTGGTTTTAGTAATGAACATGCCTTTATGTATATGTGTTTAATACAGAACCGACTTTAAATAGAAATACGAAAACCAGATAAACACTTATACATCTATGTAATATCCGGAATTTTCCGACACGCCTCTTTCCAAAACCTTTGCTCATATTACCAAGTTAAGACATAAATCCATATTAAAACTATTTCCTTAAATAGTAAACGTCAATTAAATCTCTATATATATATATATATATCAACTATATTTATACATATATATATATATATATATATATATATATATATATATATAACTCATTAAAAGTATGTATATATGTAGAGATTTTTGAAACTTTACATGTTTATAACTATTATCACGAAAATAATATAATATAAACTTATTTTAAAATGGCAAATTATAAACCCTAGAAATTATCTTATAAATATAAAATGATAAAAATAAATATAAACTTATGAAACTTATTAGATTTTATAAAATAAATCTAATTTATTTATTTTACAAAAACTGGGGACTAAAACTGTCATTTATCAAAGTTTATTTTAAACTAAAACATATGTTTCAACATAAAACAATAATAGCTTCAAACTACAGGGACTAAAGTCGTGAATGGACCAAACTCCCAACACCCAAACCAGTCCCGAGTTCGAATCCCCCTACGACCGGTTCCCGTCCTTTTTACCCAAAGACCGCGTAAACGTCCAAATTCAGTGGACCTCGGGCTTCGACTCGCGCATGCGACCCTAACCCTATGACAATCAATGCCCGACCTCGACTGTGACAACACGTGGGTTCGAATTTGAATCTATTCGGCTCAACCGTAAACCCCTCAACCGATCGGGCATTTAATGGCGAAATCCGCTATAAATATCGACCCAAACCCACTAGCGACATCACCCTCAAGCTTCCTAAACACCCAATTTAAGCGTTCATCACCTGCATTTCCGTTTTGGATCTGTGGTCAGTCGCACAGAAGCTCGAACCCGCTCTCACTCGTTTCAATATCAATTCAGGTAATTCCGATGACCAACCTGTTCGTTTTCGTTCGTAGATCTTTAGCCCCCTATCAATTTACATTAACAGGGGGTTAATCAAATCGTATTTGGGGATTCTTGGTTCTAGGGTTCATGAGGGAATTGGGTTCGATTTGAGTCTTTGATTATAAATTTCCTATTCCATGTTTTAACTTAACGAACCCGTAGTCGGGATGGTTAAGTGCATGTGTGTGTGGTGACCCGGGCGCAACCCGAGTTCGATCCGGCCGAACCCCCCATTTACAATTTTGCATTCTTTTTATGCTTTTTATTCGATTTTAATTTTTCTAGTAATTTTTATAAATACTATTAAACTTTTATAAACTGAAAAATGAATTTTAATCCTACTTTTATTTTCTAAAACTATTTTTAACTAATTAAACTTAGTTAAAGTAAAAAAAAAAAGAGGAATTAATTAATCCCTATTAATAGTTTTTAAATTCTTAAAAACTATCAGAATAATTCTGAGTTTTATAAAACTTATAATTTCATCACCAATTATTTTATAAAAGAAATCCATTTGTTTATATAAATTTAAAACATGAGAAAATAAATATACTTTACTCATTTTTTTATGTTGATAAACTTATAAACTTTATAAAATAAAGTAGAAACTTTAAGACACTTGTAAACTTTATTTAAAATGCTTATAAGAAACTTTATTTAAGACATCTATAAACTTATAATTTTATTTAAACTTCAAACTTATAATTTAAACTTTATAAGAAGTTCTAATTAACACTTTATAAACTTATAAATGCTTATTTAAACTTATAACCACATTCTAAACATTATTAAATTACAAATGGTTTTGTAAGATAAATGCTTAATTCTTAATACTTTAAATCTTGAATGATTTATATTTATTAGACAAAGAAATTATTCTTTTGGATAATTATTTGTCCTTAGTAATTATCTATTCTTAAATAATTATTATTTATCCTTACAAATTTATTTATTCTTAAATAATTATTATTTATTCTTAATAATTATTTATTTTAAATAATTGTTATTGATCCTTAATCATTATTTATTTTTATATATCCTTACGACTATAATTATAAGAAACTTAGAAAATTACTTTAAACTATTACTACCTAACTTGAGCAATTGACAATTATAAAGCTTTCAAATAATTATTTTAAACTATAAACCCATAAAGCTTTGAGCCTTGTAAAACCCTATTTAAAACTTGGTTTAAACTTTATAAACGAAATCATTCCCGTCTCCCATTTGGAACCCTAGTCGAATCTTGAAATCCTAGATCTTTTGTCTTAGACTTTTACTTAAATCTTTATACTTGCATACTTAGGCTTATCGTGAGGATATTCTCCCTCAAAGTCTTGCAAATACTTATCCGTGTCGGATACTCTTCATCAATCCAAGTGAGTATACTTAGCCCCTTTTTCCTTTCTATACTTTTGGGGTGAAACATGTTCAAAACTTTAAACTTATACAATTCTTGTACAACTATGACTAGATGCTTATTCTTATGTTAAACTTGAGACTTGTATGCTTAGATTAAACTTAAAACTAGCACATTCATTAACTTTGATCAAGCCTATGGTAACAATGATAGATCTATTGTATTTGACCAATCCACCTTGATTGATTGACCCCTTCGGGGGGGGGGGGGGGGAGCCCTTGGTGATTGTTACTGAATTAAACTTTAAACTTGAGACTTATAAGGGTAACCTGCGGGTTATGTCTAAACTTGGTTGGAGGGTTGATGTGCACAATGTTTAAGATACTTGTTTCTCATACTTACATTATAGAATGCATATATCATAGTGAATTGTAATTCCTCTCAAATACTTGTAAAACTGTGTCAAAACCTTTGTATCTCACCAGCTATTTTGTAGTTGACAGATTCTTTCACATGTTTCCGGTTCTACATCATGAGACTTATTTGTGATCACATAGGATGCTTTGGACCTAGACTACTTATCAATTAAACGTTGTACTCTTGTTATGTTTCCTTGTATTGAATCTTAAATTATTTATTAATGAAATATTGAAACTTTAATAGTCAACCTTGTGCTATTGAACAACCGCGTCCGCCCGACGTATAATCCGCCGTCGGTTGGGGTGTGACAGATTGGTATCAGAGCCTTGGTTATAGGGAATTAGGTTATTAGACACATGACCTAGACTATAACTTAGGAGACCCAAACATGAGTTATCTCATGTCCTTTACTAGGAATTCTCTCCTCATCCTATTCTTAAATCTTATATGTGAACGCTTGGAGATTCTAAGTTTCTACTTACCTACGTACTACAAGAGTCTACTACGTCGAGGATACATTCTTAGGCTTTAAGTCTAATCCCCCAATAAATTCTCGTCAAGAGTATTTAAGTTCTAGACAATGTATGAGAACTTGTGCGGACCGGAAGGGTGGATACCTGTATCCTGGGAAATTCTGTCAAGGAAAGCATTTCGTACAAATCCAAATCAACAGTTGGACCCGTATGCTTTCCTGAGAATTCCTGGGATGAGTATCCACTTATAGGAATGCACGACTTCTCTAAACATTAGGGAACTTAAATTCCTCTTGATATGTCAAAATACTTATTTAGTGATATGCACTAAATGAGTACCATCTAAAATACTATACACTTCATAAATTCATTATAACATCCATGATTTTTCGATCTTTATTTATATGTATAAATATATATATATATATATATATATATTTCTTTTATTTTAAAACAATAATAACATTTCACTTCGATCCCGTACCTACCACCTTAATCATTTCAAAGGGTTCCAATTTTAAAATTTCAACCTTTGTAATGTACACATCAGTTATCTTCGACTATATATATATATATATATATATATATATATATATATATATATATTATGTATACCTGTTCATGTTTTGTCATAATATATATGTCAAAGACAAAAAAACCTTTGAGTATTAAATCATGCATTTACATTTTTTTTTACATAAATGTAGACATTTATTTATAAATATATATATATGTAAATATATAAACCATTTATACAATTTATGATTTTATAAAAATGGAATTCATTCATTTATAAAATGTTTTTAAGTAAACATATGATGTGTAAGTTTTATAAATTATTAAAATTTCTAAAACAAATAAAAGGGATTTTAATTCATTTAAATTGGACTTGAACCTTTCCTCCCAAATTGAACATTCCTACTCAATTTTGACTTTTAAAAAGTCAACATTCGAGTAAACCAATTCCAATACCAGATATTATGGAGTTGGGGACCCTCCAAATCACCTTGCCACTCCCCACGATCGCTTGTGAACCTACAATTAATCATATTGATGGAGCAATCAAGTCTTAAAGAGCCATTTATGAACTTTCGGTTATAAACTTGAAGGACACGAATCGAAGCCCAAACCCTCATTAAATGCATCGATTTCGTCTGTTACGCATAGCTATTCAATCTCCTAGCACCCCTATGGTCATTACAATCGATTGAGGCACGAAATCAGCCGATTTCAACCCCCCCGTTTTGCTCTCGGGTCGCGACATCAGGGAGAAGGAAATCCTTGTGCATCTCGGCGAATCCAAGTTCGATTTCAGGTAATGGATTCCTCCCTCATCATCGCATCCTCTGTAATGTCTCTGGTATGCTTCAAATCGTGGTTTAGGGTTTGGAATGGGAAGCCCTGTTACGATTAAAAGTTTGGGGAAGATGACCACCAGGAACTGAATGTTAAAACCATTTCGTTTCTGTGTTAAACCAAAGTTGAGCCACTGGTCTAATGGCCAATGCTTTCCCCTACCACGCAGGAGGTCGCGGGTTCTAGACCCGGCCCCTGCATCTTTTTTTCCCCTGTTTTGTCTACTCTATGGTTTAGCACCATTGTACCTCCACACACACATACATTCATATATGTATATAAAAATATAAATACATACATATACTTACATTAATACATGAACCATTTTTATAAAAAAAAAGGATAAAATACAAATATATATTTTTATATATAACCAAACATATACAATTTTAAATAATTTATAACTTTTGAGTATGCAAACATATGTAAATATATTCATCGTTTTAAACCAATCCCTTTTATAAATATTCAAGGTTTTACGGACAACCATTATTTTTCAAATATACATATTTATAACTATGTTTAAACTATTATTATCACGAACGCGTAACAAATAATATATGAGCGTTATTATTTCTAACACGTGTATTGGTCCATTTTATATATTATAAAGCTTGGGACTATAAAATATTTTTGAGACAAATTGTGTTGTAAAACAATAAACCCTTTTATTTAATATATTTTATAACCTTTTAAAAATTGTATACTTTTAATTAATAACTAAGTATGATTTAATTATCTATTATTTAGGTCACTATATTTTTTAACACTCAATTTTCATGGAATTCAAGCTACGAACAAATATAAGAATTTATCTATTTACGTAACTATTTAGTTATTTATTCAAATCCTTTATTTACTTATTTATTCACTATTAAATTATTTAATTACAAACAAAAGAAAATTTCATATTTAATTACTTGTTCATTTAATTACAAACACAAAAGCACTGTTTATTTACCTATATATTTATTTACTTATTTACAAACAAAGGAAAATCATTAAGCTTTCCTTCATTTATTCCAATTGTAATACGATCACTTATCATGACTCAAATAATGATCTTAATATTAAAAGAAGAAAACCCACATCCAATCCCCTGCACCTTAGGATCTTCTTTATTCATTTGAACACATTATTGATACAATTATATCATTAAATCTTAGGTTAACCTTGAGGTTAGCTTGAACTTTTTGTGCAACAAACAATATACTTGTGTAACATACAAAGCTTCATATTGCAAGCTGAGTTTACATAGCCCCTTTTTTTCATTTTTATACTTTTGGGGTGAAACATGTCTACAATTACATTACTTACACAATTCAATACCCTGTGTTCTTATGCCTTGGTCTTTATGCTTTATGTCTTAAACTGCTTGGTGACCAAAACGTGTGTTCATGTTAGTACAATCATTAACTTGCGTGGCAAGCCTAAGGTAGTACCTTTTATGATCATTTATACGGGAATCCGATACATTACTTAACACGAACCTTGGCGGGTTAGTGTTTACATTTAGAACTCCACGCAATCCGGGGGATTGTGCATACATATAACATGGCTTGATTGTACGCTTGGAACCCTGCATGTTTTCACATTTATGCTCTAGACGCGCTTTGAACATATTGAATTGTAAACTTATACTTAACTTTTTTTTGGTGTCAAAACCTATGTTACTCACCAACTACTTGTAGTTGACATTTACTCACATGTTTCAGGTGCACCAGTTTGAGGACACTACTTGATCACTTAGGACTTTGGACCTAGCTTTAGTAAAGATTAAATTCAAATTATGTTATGTTTTGAACGTTTCGTTTTCCATTTCCTATGTAACGGATGATTTTAAGTTGATGAATAAATATTGTCATTTAATAATAGATGATCATGTGCTTATGAACAACCGTGTCAGCCCCGGCGTTTAATCCGCCGTCGGCCGGGGTGTGACATTAATGATTCAAAAACTTTCCTCTATAACCTTTATTCTATGATTCTTAAGTCTCGTCTTGTCGCATGACAGCATGCTTACTCGTCATGACCTGAAGGAGTTACCTTCAAGGAGAAATTCTTATGAGATTATACTTAAAAACTACATACATAAACTTATATTTATGCAGATACTACCCAATAAGCTTCATGATCGTTGTAATACAACCCTTAGAACTATGTATTACCCTACAAATTCTTCTACAAAACTTCATTATTTCATAAATATGACACCTAAGAGGTAACCCTTGTATTTTTACCTTACCTCCTTAGCACTTAATGTAGAGTCATATCTTATGTATAAGCTGTTGTCATTTATTGTTTGTTTAAACAGTTTTAGACTAGTTTACTTTCTGTCATTTCATTAAATGTAATTTCAGTTTTCTGTAATTTACTGTTTTTATTTCTAAGTCTGGGCCATTGAAACTACTTAGTTTCGATTGAGTGTGTTCAATCGAAACTAGTAGTTTCGATAGATGGTAGTTTCGACAGTTCTGTGTATCACTTGTAAATGGTCAATCGAAACTAGTAGTTTCGATTGAACATAGTTTCGATACCTGTCACTACTATAAATAGCCTAGCTTGAGAATGTTTATGTAATGAACCAAAATCCGGGTTTCGTTTTCAAATAAATAAAGCATTTTAATAAATATTATGGTGAAAATAATATTTATGAAATAAGTTGAAATTAGTGGGTTTCAAGTTAATAATGAAGTTATGTTAGTTTTAACTAACTATGGGATGAAATGAGTGAAATGGAAGTTAAGGGGCCAAAAGTGTAAATGGCAAAATCTGCCATATTGACTAGCAAAAGTCAAAATAAACCTCATTTGGTTGTTTGGTCGTTCAAGAGAAGAGGAAGAAAAGAGAAAAGTGTGTTGAAGCCATTTTCGTGCAATTGAAGCTTGATTAGTGAAGGTTTTGGCTCACACAATACCTTCCTAACATCAAGTAAGTGATTCTCTTCCTCTTGATTTCACCATGTATGTGTTCTTTGTGGGTTTTGGGTGAAATCTGAAATTATGTATGCATGTGATGAAATGGTGTTAGATTGTTGATAATCTAGCTAAACTAAAGTTAAAGAATGATGATTAACATCCTAGAACCCTTTGATTTTGATTTTGAAAAGTTAGGGTTCATATGGTGGAAATTGGGGGTGTTTGGATCATGATGCTAGAATGGTGAATTAATGAAGATTAAGTGTTTTTAAGATGCTAGACACTTGAACAAACACCAAATTAACTTAATAATAATTTTTGAAAGAAGAATTAGTGTTAAGATTAAGTTAATTAAACTCAAGTAGGTGAGTTTGTGGTGAAAGAGGGTGTTTGGCTATGAGGATAACCCAAACGGGTCAATTTGGGTTGGAATTGGGAAATTGGGTTGTGAACTCAATTGTAATGAAATGTCGGTATATGTTAGATTACTAAACTAGGCGAATGCGTTTAGGTAATCAAATTGCAAAGCTTGAGAGCGGCGCAGGATCTTCTAACCCGAAAGGTAAGTGCCTATGCACTTACTTAGTATTGATGATAAATGGTGAATGTTGTGAATTATGTGTTATGTGATTGTGTACATACTTACGATATGATAAATTGTGAATGATTTAGTATGTACAATGAATGAATGTAGTTATAGTGTTAAGCTATAATGGAAATGGATCATGTGTTGATCATAAATGAAACGGGGATAAATGAATTTTATGCAAGGTTGTATGTATAATGTGTAAAGTTGCATAATTAGTTATGTGGTATGAATGAGCATGAAATTGTATGCATAATTGAAGGAATGTAGTTATAGTATTTATACTATAATGGATATGTTGATATGGAGTTATGGTCTATGAACCATAATGGATAGAATGCATATGGAGTTATGGTCTATGAACCATAATGGATAGAGTGGATATGGAGTTATGGTCTAAGTACCATAATGGATAGATTAGTTATGGAGTTATGATCTCGTATCCTTTGGGATATGAAGTTATGGCCTACGTGCCATAATGGAAATGGAAAAGTGATAATGAAATGAAGAAAGTAACTTGTAGGTGATATACAAGTGTATGAAATCCTTAATTGGCTAAATGGGTGTTAACGGGTCAAATGGGTGAAAGGTGTGAAAACAAGTTGTAATCACTTGTTTGTTATGTTTAATACATTACAATGGTAATATGTTGACGGAATGCTAATGTATGGAACTATAATTGACCGAATAGAGGCAAACGCGTCAAATGGGTGAAAAGGATGAAAACAAGTTGTAAACACTTGTTGGTTGTGTTTATCTCATTACTAATGGTTATAAGTTTATGTGGTTATGCAGGGAAAGCTCCGAAATAGGTCAAGGTCAACGTCCAAGCTCGGAGGGATCTCGTATGCATTTTTGGTATTTTGAGGATTTTCGTAAAATCCTTGTAAAGTGGTGTAATTTGGCACAAAATTTATGTTTTAATGTAATCATATGTTGCCATGATGTTTTTGGTCAAAAATCTAAGTGTTGGTAAAGTTTTGATGTTAAGTAAAATGAAAAAGGTTGGAAAAATGGTTAAGTGTGAAAACTGCTGAAAGCTGGAAACATTCTGAGAGAAAGGGTTACTCGCGGGCCGCGAGAGTCTAGGTAGGATTCTCTCGCGGTACGCAAGAGGGTTTAAAAAAAAAAAAATTCCTGGGTTAAGACTTCCGCGCGTTAAAGTTTTGTTTTTAAAAGTGGTGTGTTTCAACTTGGTATCAGAGCAATGGTTTGAGGGATTTGGTGTGCGAGACACTAAACTCAAACCGGATGCTCTTGATATGGGGGAAATGATACGAGAATCCAAGAAGGACTTGACTAAGACTCGGAGCTTGCGGAAATGAAAGGTTAGTAATGGTTTGATAAAATGATAATATATATATATGGTGTATGTATATATGTATGATGAATGTTGTTAAGGTGTTATGTGTGCCGAAACTTGTTTTGCGACCTGTTATATGGAGATGGTAATTACAATTGGGCATGGCGTATTATTAAACATGTCTGGCCAATATGTTTAATAAGACGAAATGTGCAAGAGACTTTATGATAACCATATAACAATGAACATTTGCAAGGATTAGATGAAGGTGGTTATATATGTATGTATGTATATAGGTAGGTAAATATATACTTAATACATATAATAGTGAATGTGTAATGGATACCTAGGGTATTGAAAGTGAAAGGGTATTAAGGTGTTTGTGGTTCATTTTCTCAGTTTAGAGATGGCAGAAGATGCAAGTAATGAACCATTGGATCCAAGAATCCAAGATATGATAAAAGAGGAAGTGGCTAAGGCCTTCGAGCAAGCCACAACCTTGTTAATGGAAGAAATGAGAGGGGCTATCAAGCTTACCCTCGAAGACGTGTTAAAGGAGAAGGAAAGGGTGCCACAGGGTTGTACCCTAAAAGAGTTTATGGTAATTAAGCCCAAGGAATATGACGGGCAAGTGGACCCGATTCTGAGCCACAGGTGGGTTGTGGATATGGAGTCTAATTTTGAGACTACTAAATGTAAGCCCGAGGATAGGGTGATGTTCAGTGTGCCTTTGTTGACTGGAAGGGCAAAGGAGTGGTTGTTGAATCTCCGCAAGGAGAGGGGTGTTTTGGGTGTGACCTCCATGTCTTGGGAGGAGTTTAAGGCGGCTTTTCTGAAGTATCATTGCCCGCAAGCCGCAGTTGATAGAATGACTGAGGAGTTTCTCCTCATGAGGCAAAAGAATGAGTCAATAGATGAGTTGGCTGGAGCTTTCTTTGATCGCGCCAAGTTCTGTCCGGACGTGGTGTCGACCGAGAAGGCGAAGATTGACAGATTTTATGCTATGTTGACTGTGGAATTCAGAGATAGCATATCTCCATCTTCTTTCACCACGCTTGTGGATTTGATAAACAGGTGTCGGGAAAGGGAAGTGGAGTTGAGGAGGCAAGAAGCTAGAGGAGAGAAGAGGAAACGGGAAATTGTAGAACAAGTGGTGAGCAAGATAAAGGGCGGGAGCCCTAGTAAGAAGCCTTTTACCAAGTTCTCTTCTCGAGGATGCAAAGTTTGTGGGAAGGAGCACTATGGGGATTGTAAGAAGGGAACGTCGAATTGTTACAAGTGTGGGAAGCCGGGGCATATGGCAAATCAGTGTCCAAGCCAGATTCGTATATGCTACAATTGTTATAAACCCGGGCACAATAGGGCGGATTGTCCCGAGTTAAAGCAAGGTGGAAGTGGAAAGAAAGTGGAGACGCCAAAACCAAAAGGAAGAGCCTTCCACATTTCGGCGGAAGAGGCAAAGAACAACTCGGAGGTGGTGTCAGGTACATTCAAGATTAACTCTTTACCTGCACTAGTTCTTTTTGACTCGGGGGCTAGTCGTTCGTTTGTGTCTTTGAAATTTGTTAAGCATTCTTCTTTTATAAGTAGCAAGTTAGATGAACCCTTAGAAATTGAGGCGGCAAATGATAAGTGCTTCCTAGTGTTTGATGTTTATAGGAATTGCAAATTAAAGGCGGGGGGTGAAACGTTCCATATCGATTTAATTCCTATGTCTATGGGGGAATTTGATGTGATAGTGGGGATGGATTGGTTAGCAAGGAACAAAGCGAATATTCTATGTGGGCCTAAAGCGATACGACTCGATTCCCCATCGGGCGAGTCCATTTACATAGAAGGTGAAAATAAAGGTAATGTAAGAATGTGCTCTTATGTAAAGGCAACCAAGTTCATGGCGCGTGGGTGCAAGGCGTTCATGGCTTGTGTTGCGGTTGTGAATGAGAAAGTAAAGAACATTCGCGATGTTCCGGTTGTGAATCAGTTTGAAGATGTGTTTCCTGATGAGTTACCGGGGGTTCCTCCGGAGAGGGAAGTAGAGTTCGGGATTGATTTGATACCGGGTGCTAAACCGGTAGCTAAAGCGCCTTATAGATTGGCACCGCCAGAAATGAAAGAACTCATGGAGCAATTACAAGAGTTACTTGACAAGGGTTTCATACGCCCAAGTGTTTCACCTTGGGGTGCGCCCGTTCTCTTCGTCAAAAAGAAGGATGGGAGCATGAGAATGTGTATGGATTACCGGGAGTTGAACAAGTTGACAGTGAAGAATAGGTACCCATTGCCTAGGATTGACGATCTTTTCGACCAATTGCAAGGGGCGTCATGGTTTTCTAAGATTGACTTGAAGTCCGGGTATCATCAGTTGAAAGTGAAGGAAGAGGATGTTCATAAGACAGCTTTTCGCACTCGTTACGATCACTATGAGTTTACGGTTATGCCTTTCGGTTTGACCAACGCACCTGCGGTTTTCATGGATCTCATGAACCGGGTGTGTAGACCGTTCCTTGATCGTTCCGTCATTGTGTTTATTGACGATCTTCTCATCTATTCAAGGAGCGAAGGTGATCACGCTTGTCATTTGCGTGAGATTCTTGAAGTCTTGCAAAAGGAGAAGCTTTATGCTAAATTCTCCAAGTGTGCATTTTGGTTGCGCGAGATCCAATTCTTGGGTCATGTGATTAATGAAAGAGGAATTACCGTTGACCCATCCAAGATTATGGCGGTTAAAGAATGGTCATCACCGAAGACGCCTTCGGAGATTAGAAGTTTCTTGGGGTTAGCGGGTTATTATCAGAGGTTCATCGAAAACTTCTCTCGGATTGCTTTGCCGATGACGAAGTTGACTCGTAAGGAGACAAAGTTTGTTTGGAGTCCCGAGCAAGAGTCTGCCTTTCAACTCTTGAAAGAAAAGTTGACTAAGGCGCCTGTTTTATCCTTGCCGGACGGGACCGAGGATTTTGTTGTTTATTCGGATGCCTCGCATTCGGGGTTGGGGTGTGTTTTGATGCAAAGGGGGAAAGTGATTGCCTATGCATCTAGGCAATTAAAGACTCACGAGGTGAATTACCCAACCCATGATTTAGAGCTTGCAGCCGTGGTTTTCGCGCTCAAGATTTGGAGGCATTATTTGTATGGTGCTAAGTGTACGATCTACACGGATCACAAAAGTCTCAAATATTTCTTTGACCAAAAGGACCTCAATATGAGGCAAAGGCGGTGGCTTGAATTGGTTAAGGATTATGATTGTGAGATACTTTATCATCCGGGTAAAGCGAATGTTGTGGCGGATGCGCTTAGTAGAAAGTCAAGTCATTCACCTATCAAAGTGAAGTCATTCAAGATGACAATTTCATCATCTCTTATTGATGAAATCCGGGAGGCTCAAGTGTTAGCACTTGGTGGTGACTTGAAGAAAGAGCGGATGGTTGCTTATGTTGATAAGCTTGGTGAAAATAGCATGGGTTTGAAGACATGCTTTGATAGAATTTGGATACCTAGGTTGTCAAGTGTCTTGACAACTATTCTTGAAGAGGCGCATAAATCCAAATATTCTATCCATCCGGGGGCCACGAAGATGTTTTATGATTTGAGGTGTCATTTTTGGTGGCCAGGTATGAGGCGTGATATTGTTAAGTATGTGGAGAAGTGTCTCACATGCTTAAGGGTTAAGGCGGAGCATCAAAAGCCGTATGGAAAGCTTCAACCGCTTGAAATACCTCTTTGGAAATGGGAAAATATAACCATGGATTTGATCACTAAACTACCAAAGACTCGAAAGGGTTATGATGCGATATGGGTAGTAGTGGATCGGTTGACGAAGAGTGCACATTTCCTTCCTATAAAGGAAACGTATTCTTCGGATAGATTGGCGAAAATGTATGTGAAGGAAATTGTGTCACGTCATGGTGTGCCGGTGTCGATTATATCGGATCGTGATACGAGATTCACTTCTCGTTTTTGGAAGAAATTCCATGAGGATATGGGGACAAGGTTGAACCTCAGCACCGCTTATCATCCACAAACGGATGGGCAAAGCGAGCGTCCGATTCAAACGCTCGAGGATATGTTACGCGCGTGTGCTTTGGATTTTGGTGGTAGTTGGGACGACCATCTACCGTTGGCGGAATTCTCTTACAACAATAGTTACCATTCTAGTATTGGTATGCCGCCTTTTGAGGCATTGTATGGGAGAAAGTGTCGAACACCCGTGTGTTGGGGTGAGATTGGTCAACGGGAGCTTGGTAGTGTCGAAGTGGTCAAGGAAACTAATGATAGTATTGACCAAATTAGAGCACGCTTGAAGGCGGCTCAAGATCGCCAAAAGTCTTATGCGGATAATAGGAAGCGGGCGATTGAGTTTCAAGTGGGAGACTTTGTGCTTTTGAAAGTCTCTCCTTGGAAAGGGGTGATACGGTTTAGGAAACGGGGGAAATTAAGTCCTCGTTTCATCGGGCCGTTTAAGGTGATAGCAAAGGTGGGTACGGTAGCTTATCGTTTGGAGCTACCGGAGGGACTAAGTAGACTTCATAACACATTTCATGTGTCTGATTTGCGGAAGTGTTTGGCGGATGAATCTACTTTTGTCCCTTTGGACGATATTGAATTGGATGAAAAGTTGAATTATGTTGAAGAACCGGTGGCAATCTTGGATAGAAAAGTGAAGCGTTTGCGCAATAAAGAGATTAGCCAAGTTTTGGTGAGGTGGAAACATAGAAAGGGAGCGGAAATGACTTGGGAAACCGAGGAAGAAATGCTTAAACATTATCCGAACCTTTTTATGTGAAGTCGGGTTTCGGGGACGAAACCCAAATAAGGGGAGGTGATTTGTAACGAACCAAAATCCAGGTTTCGTTTTCAAATAAATAAAGCATTTTAATAAATATTATGGTGAAAATAATATTTATGAAATAAGTTGAAATTAGTGGGTTTCAAGTTAATAATGAAGTTATGTTAGTTTTAACTAACTATGGGATGAAATGAGTGAAATGGAAGTTAAGGGGCCAAAAGTGTAAATGGCAAAATCTGCCATATTGACTAGCAAAAGTCAAAATAAACCTCATTTGGTTGTTTGGTCGTTCAAGAGAAGAGGAAGAAAAGAGAAAAGTGTGTTGAAGCCATTTTCGTGCAATTGAAGCTTGATTAGTGAAGGTTTTGGCTCACACAATACCTTCCTAACATCAAGTAAGTGATTCTCTTCCTCTTGATTTCACCATGTATGTGTTCTTTGTGGGTTTTGGGTGAAATCTGAAATTATGTATGCATGTGATGAAATGGTGTTAGATTGTTGATAATCTAGTTAAACTAAAGTTAAAGAATGATGATTAACATCCTAGAACCCTTTGATTTTGATTTTGAAAAGTTAGGGTTCATATGGTGGAAATTGGGGGTGTTTGGATCATGATGCTAGAATGGTGAATTAATGAAGATTAAGTGTTTTTAAGATGCTAGACACTTGAACAAACACCAAATTAACTTAATAATAATTTTTGAAAGAAGAATTAGTGTTAAGATTAAGTTAATTAAACTCAAGTAGGTGAGTTTGTGATGAAAGAGGGTGTTTGGCTATGAGGATAACCCAAACGGGTCAATTTGGGTTGGAATTGGGAAATTGGGTTGTGAACTCAATTGTAATGAAATGTCGGTATATGTTAGATTACTAAACTAGGCGAATGCGTTTAGGTAATCAAATTGCAAAGCTTGAGAGCGGCGCAGGATCTTCTAACCCGAAAGGTAAGTGCCTATGCACTTACTTAGTATTGATGATAAATGGTGAATGTTGTGAATTATGTGTTATGTGATTGTGTACATACTTACGATATGATAAATTATGAATGATTTAGTATGTACAATGAATGAATGTAGTTATAGTGTTAAGCTATAATGGAAATGGATCATGTGTTGATCATAAATGAAACGGGGATAAATGAATTTTATGCAAGGTTGTATGTATAATGTGTAAAGTTGCATAATTAGTTATGTGGTATGAATGAGCATGAAATTGTATGCATAATTGAAGGAATGTAGTTATAGTATTTATACTATAATGGATATGTTGATATGGAGTTATGGTCTATGAACCATAATGGATAGAATGCATATGGAGTTATGGTCTATGAACCATAATGGATAGAGTGGATATGGAGTTATGGTCTAAGTACCATAATGGATAGATTAGTTATGGAGTTATGATCTCGTATCCTTTGGGATATGAAGTTATGGCCTACGTGCCATAATGGAAATGGAAAAGTGATAATGAAATGAAGAAAGTAACTTGTAGGTGATATACAAGTGTATGAAATCCTTAATTGGCCAAATGGGTGTTAACGGGTCAAATGGGTGAAAGGTGTGAAAACAAGTTGTAATCACTTGTTTGTTATGTTTAATACATTACAATGGTAATATGTTGACGAAATGCTAATGTATGGAACTATAATTGACCAAATAGAGGCAAACGGGTCAAATGGGTGAAAAGGATGAAAACAAGTTGTAAACACTTGTTGGTTGTGTTTATCTCATTACTAATGGTTATAAGTTTATATGGTTATGCAGGGAAAGCTCCGAAATAGGTCAAGGTCAACATCCAAGCTCGGAGGGTTCTCGTATGCATTTTTGCCATTTTTAGGATTTTCGTAAAATCCTTGTAAAGTGGTGTAATTTGGCACAAAAGTTATGTTTTAATGTAATCATATGTTGCCATGATGTTTTTGGTCAAAAATCTAAGTGTTGGTAAAGTTTTGATGTTAAGTAAAATGAAAAAGGTTGGAAAAATGGTTAAGTGTGAAAACTGCTGAAAGCTGGAAACATTCTGAGAGAAAGGGTTACTCGCGGGCCGCGAGAGTCTAGGTAGGATTCTCTCGCGGTACGCGAGAGGGTTTAAAAAAAAAAAAAAATTCCTGGGTTAAGACTTCCGCGCGTTAAAGTTTTGTTTTTAAAAGTGGTGTGTTTCAGTTTAGGGTGTGAGTAGCGGCTGTAACCCTGAACCTTCTCTTTCACATTTTTTCCTGAATCAATACAATTTGCAGTTGTTTATTCACTGTGTTCTTACACTTTCTTATCATTTGAGTGTTGATTCATAGTGTGGTTAGCCTGTTATCTTCACCAACACTGTTTCTATTATCTGTTTCACCACCATACACACAGTTTCCACCTGTGTGTGTGTGTGTAATCGATCAAATCAGTGATTTCAAGAGAAATCTGGACCTACAATTGGTATCAGAGCATTATGCTCTAGTGTTTTTTAGTGTTATCAGGTTTTGTGATCGATTCTAGGTGATTTGTGAGGTATTTTGAGCTTATTTCGGGTTTTTGCACATCTATTCTCGGAAGTACCGTTTCATCGATTTCCAAGGGTTTTTGCTCGTATTTTCAGAATCAGAAGTTGGATTAGTGATCAGGAGGGTTAGTCGAAGGTTTTCGCCGGATTGGTTTGTCATTTCTACACTATTGATTTCTGGAGCTTATCATCAATGGAGTATTTCTGAGCTTGGAGAAGAAGGCATCGAAACTACTGGGAACAGTTTCTGATTTCCGTTGATCATCGAAACTTCTTGTCTACATTTTGTCGGGAGAAGGTACTATCGAAACTAAATTTTATCTTATCTCTATCGAAACTGTGGTTATCGAAACTTGCCTTGAAAATTTTAAGTATCTAAACTAGTTGTTTCGATAAAAGCTGTCCTATCTAAACTAGTTGTTTTGATAAAAGTTGTCCTATCGAAACTAGTTGTTTCGATAAAAGTTGTTCTATCGAAACTAGTTGTTTCGATAGAAGTTGACCTATCGAAACTAGTTACTGTTTTAGTTTCGATTCAAAATATTATGGCCACTTCAAGTTCAACAGA
The DNA here is from genome assembly GCA_023525975.1 of Smallanthus sonchifolius. NCBI lineage: Eukaryota > Viridiplantae > Streptophyta > Magnoliopsida > Asterales > Asteraceae > Smallanthus > Smallanthus sonchifolius. Next base: position 73,712,489 of record CM042027.1, on the reverse strand, counting down.
ACATTCTGGGGGAAATAGACCACATGTTCTTGTGTCCACAAGAGATTTTGATGACTTGACTAAAAAGATGAAACTTTTCTTTCAATTTCACAATTATACACTGTTGAGTTCTATCACCGATGGTCCCCACAAGCCCGTAACTACCACTGCTGATGTTCAACGTCCTAAGTTAGTATCTGAGTATGATGAGAAAGATCTTGCCTTGATTGCCCAAGACAACAAGGCCTACGGGACTATTGCCATGGCTCTTCCTATGGATATTTGCAACATCTTTGTTGAGTACACAACTGCCAAAGACTTATGGGCTGCACTGTGCACAAGATATGAGGGAAGTGATGATGTCAGGGAAAGCAAAAGAGATCTGATCAAGAAACAATATGCGATGTTCAACAGTGTAAGGGGAGAATCAATATCTGATTTGATCAACCGTTTCTCAAGCATTGTATCAAGGTTGAAGGTAATGGGAGTTGAGTACCCTACTCTTGATCTAAACAAGAAACTCCTAGATTCTCTTCCTGAGGAATGGAATATGTATCGAATCATGATCAAAAAGACTGAGAATCTGAGTGCTCTGTCTCAACAGGAAGTCTATAGCATTCTTGAATCTTATGAAATTGAGATTAAGAAGGGAGCAGTCACCCCATCAAATCAGTCTGGAAACACAACTCTCATTGCTGGATCAAGCTCATCCGGTAGCCCATACTTTCAGACTGATGTCCCTCCTTCAGCTGCTGCAATTAATTCTACCAGCTCATTTGCTCCTCAAAAGACTATCACCATGATTCCTGATGAATATGTCCCAATCATGACTGCTTTCATGTCATGCTATGATGCACTGATCTCTGGAAATCTAACACCGGTTAGCTTTCAACCTGATGACTTGGAGCAGATTAATCCTGATGATTTGGAGAAAATGGACATTGATTGGTGCATGGCCATGTTGACCTTAAGAGCCAAAAGATTCATCAAAAGAACTGGCATAGACAGATTCAAGTAGGGAAAGACACTTGGGTTTGATATCAAGAAGGTGAGATGCTACAATTGTGATCAGCTGGGTCATTTTGCCAGAAACTGCAAGGAACCGTCCTCCAAGGATCAGCAAGAAAAGAAGATCTCCTCTGGAAAACAAGCTGCCAATCCTCCAAAGATAAACACATCTTCAAGCTCCACAGCTCTTGTGTGTCAGGCTGATGGACATTATCATTGGGGAGACCAAGCTGAGGAAGCTGCTGATAAAGCTTTGATGGCTGATGTGGAGGACATGGGCAAGTGTGTCATGATTGAACCTGCTGAGGATCTCACTGCTGTGCCTGCTGAGGTTATTTCTAAACTGTGTAATTCTAGATCTTGCTTGAATGAAATTCAAAAATACAGATTCATCAATCAAGCCTTGATTGATGAACGAAATCACATTAAGGTGATGTATGACTCTGTGGCAAAAAATGAGAAACTTTACTTAAAGAAAATTCGTGATATTTCTGGTGAAAATCGTTCTTTAATTGTGCAACTCAATACTCAAACCATTAATAATACAATTTTAACTGAAAGAGTCCAAAAGGCAGAAAAAGCCAAATTAAAGGTTGATCACATGGATATGGATCAGAAAATTTTGTTTGGAATAATTGATAAACAATTTAATAGAAAAGGCACAGAAGGTCTTGGGTATAACTCTCATCCACCTCCTTATTCTAAATCAGGGAGATTTGCTGATATGCCAACTCCACATGTTTCCACACCTTTTGTTTGCACATTATCTCCTGGTGATTATATTACATCCTCTGATTCTGACAGTTTTGCTTCTTGTGCAGAGTCAAATTGTGTAAATTCCGAAAATGATTGTGATAAGAGTGCTAATGATAGAACTATTTTAAAAGAACTTGAGTCGGATGAATGTAATAATATGTCCGTGTCAAAACCAAATATTTGTGAACACGTTAAAAACTTGTATTTTGATTCTATGCCTGCTGAGCATACGGGTTTGGGATGTGATGTTTCTAAATTTAAAAAAGCTTTGCCTTTTGTTCCTAAATCTTTGAATGTTATGCCATGTGTTACAAAATTTAAAAGTGTAGGAATTATTGTGAATGAGGTACCACGTGAAACCATGAGCAACATGGAATTTTTCAGATTAAAGGAAGCACATCGTCTTCAAGACAACGTTATTGATGAGAGAACTGTCTCATGTTCAGATTCCTCAACATCACAATCATCTTCATCTTGTGATGACTATTATCAGGCTAAGATATCTTGTGAAAACGTCTATTTTAGTTGTGGTGCCTCAAATCATGTTTCAAAAAGTTGTAAATTGACAACCACAAATTCTAATGAAAAATCGCCTTCCGAAAGTTCATTAAATTCATACATGTTGCCTAAGTCTTCTCACAGTAGGAAATCTAGGCGTAAAAGAATTAAAAATGCTAAAAATCATTTAAAACGAACGTGGAAAATTAAAAATAATGTTCTATTTGATGACCGTGTTTCATCAAAGGATGGTTGTAATTTTGATTCCAATGAGATGTCATATCCTGACACTAAGATCTCTTGATTGAAACAATGTTGGTCAAAACGTATAAATGGTTCGTTGTGTATAGTGTCAATCAAGAAGAACCGGTGATAACATCTGGCATGTAGATAGTGGATGTTCAAGACATATGACTGGGCACTTTAACTTGCTGCAAGATTATCATCAAATTGATGGAGAGTATGTTGCTTTTGCTGGAAATCCAAGAGGAGGAAAGATTGAAGGACAGGGAACAGTATCAAATGGAGTAAATAGTCTGGAATTTGTCAACTTTGTTCCTCAGTTGAAATACAATCTGATGAGTGTTTCACAGATTTGTGACAAGGACTTTTGTGCGTTATTCAATTCAAAAGAATGTCTTATCTTGAAGCCAGGAGTGGTGATTCCGGAAGAACTTATTCTCATGCGTGCTCCCAGAAGATACAACACATATAGCTTGGATATGAACAACCCATCGGGCATTGAATCGTGTTTTCTCTCAAAGGCTTCTGAAGATGAATCTTTCCTGTGGCATAAGAGGTTGGGACATGTCAATTTCAAAACAATGAATCGACTGGTTCGAGGCAACCTAGTCATTGGATTACCTCTCAAAGATTTCACTCCGATGGAACACTGTATCTCATGTTCCAAAGGAAAACAGCACAAATCTTCACATAAGCCTAAAACCACCAATTCCATTGACTCTCCTCTCCAATTGCTTCACATGGATCTTTTTGGTCCAGTGAGTGTCATGAGTCTTGGACGAAAGTCATACTGTCTGGTGGTAACAGATGATTTTTCTCGATTCACTTGGGTGTTTTTCTTAGCCACGAAAGATGAGACGCCAGAGATTTTAAAAACCTATCTGCTTCAAATTGAGAACCTCTTCAATCTAAGTGTGAAGACTATCCACAGCGATCATGGAACAGAATTCAAAAATGCAACTCTTGATTCCTTCTGTGAAAGCAAAGGAATTTCTCGATAATTTAGTGCACCTCGTACTCCTCAACAAAACGGTGTAGCTGAAAGAAGAAACCGCACTTTAATTGAAGCTGCACGAACTATGATTGTTGACTCTAAGCTTCCCGTGACTTTCTGGGCTGAGGCGGTCAACACTGCATGTTTTGTGCAAAATCGGGTTCATATCACTAAAAGTTACAACAAGACACCTTATGAGATCATGTACAAGCGCAAGCCAGTTATTGATTTCTTCAAAAAATTTGGGTGTGTATGCACAATGCTGAACACTTCAGATCAGCTCAACAAGTTTGAAGCCAAAGCTGATGAATGCTATTTTGTTGGTTACTCATCCAATCAACGTGTTTTTCGTGTCTACCATAAGAAGAAAAGGATAGTGATGGAGTCCATTGATATCAATTGGCATGAAAACAATCATACGGACGCAGGAGACGGTCCCAATTGGCTCTTTGACGTCGATTCAGTTTTTAAGTCATTTAATTTTCCTGATTTCTCTATTGAATCAACTCATGCTAATCCTTACTTCTCTGTGAACAATCTAGGGAACATAAATGATCAAGGCTCTTCTTCATCTGCTCAGGTTGAAATTCCTGTGGTTGCTAATGCTGAATCTAATATGGAGTCTTCCGGTTCTGGTGCAACAAGTGAAACTGTTGAAGACAACTCCATTCCAATAGTAGATGTTGCACCACAATCACCTGCTGAAGATCCTATTAATGATATTGCCGATCCTCCTGCTGAAAATCTTACCAATTTGGAAGAAGTCGTGGAAGAAGATGAAATTCCTCAACTGCGAATTCACAAGATTCATCCCACCAATAACATCATTGGACCACTCAATGTGGGTGTTAGTACCCGAAGTGCCTGTGAAGCATTTGAAAACAGCATGTTTTCTTGCTTCATCTCTCAAACTGAACCAAAGAACATTAAAGCAACTCTACTAGAAAACAGCTGGGTGGAAGCAATACAGGAAGAGCTACAACAATTCTCAAAGCTACATGTGTGGAATTTGGTAGATCTTCCCAAGAACAAAGTTCCAATCGGCACTCGTTGGGTTTTTCGCAACAAAAAGGATGAAGGCGGCACTGTGATTCGAAATAAAGCTCGTCTGGTGGTTCAAGGTTTCTATCAATAAGAAGGGATTGACTATGAGGAAGTCTTTGCACCAGTGGCTCGTTTGGAAGCTATCAGAATGTTTCTCGCCTATGCATGCTACATGGACTTCACCGTCCATCAAATGGATGTCAAAAGCGCATTTTTGTATGGCAAAGTTCAAGAAGAAGTATATGTCAAGCAGCCGCCGGGTTTCATTGATCCTAATTTTCGAGACCGTGTTTACAAGTTAGACAAAGCATTGTACGGTCTTCACCAAGCACCTCGTGCGTAGTATGAAACTTTATCAAAGCATCTGCTTGAGAATGGTTTCACACGAGGAGCAATTGACCAAACTTCGTTCAAACGGAAGGAGGAAAAGGATACAATCATGGTGCAAATTTATGTGGATGATATCATTTTTGGATCTACAAATCCCCGTCTCTGCAAAGAATTTGAGGAAGTGATGCGATCTAAGTTTGAGATGTGTTCCATGGGGGAAATGAAGTTCTTTTTGGGACTACAAGTTGATCAGTCTGAGTCAGGAATCCTTATCCATCAAGAAAAATACGTAAAAGAAATCTTGACCAAGTTCAAAATAGCTGATTCCCATCCAATAAAAACTCCTGTGGAAGTTCGACATTGTTTGACTCCTGATGAGAATGGGGAAAGCGTTGATCCGCATCTATATCGCTCTATGATAGGATCTCTCATGTATCTCACGGCCAGCAGACCCGACATCATGTTTGCAGTGTGCGTGTGTGCACGTTTTCAGGCTAATCCTAAACTCTCTCATTTATCTGCTGTTAAACGTATTTTAAGATACTTAAGGTATAAGCCAAAATTGGGTCTGTGGTATCCTAAAACTGACTTGTTTGATCTTGTGGCATATTCAGATTCAGACTACGGGGGTTGCAACTTAGACCGAAAATCCACTTCTGGAGGTTGTCAATTCCTTGGCAACCGCCTTGTCTCATGGCAATGTAAGAAACAATCCACCGTTCCCAATCCACCGCCGAAGCCGAATACATTGCCGCAGCCCTCTGTTGTTCCCAAGTCAGATGGATACACTATCAGATGCTTGACTATGGGATCACATTCCATGAGACACCCATTCTGTGTGACAACACTGCCGTTCCCCATATCACCAAAAACCCCGTTCAGCATTCCAAAACCAAACACATTGAAATTAAACATCATTTTATTCGTGACTGTGTTGAAAAGAAGCATATTCGAATTGTTGAAGTCAAAACTAATAAACAAACAGCAGACATCTCCACAAAGGCTCTTGACTCTACCGGATTTGCCCAACTGGTGGAAATACTTGGAATGATCAACTTTCAGTAAGTTGTGTAAATAATTTTTTTTTTATTATTCTGTTTAAATTGTCTAAGAAAATTCCAAAAAGATTTTATTTTTATGTACAGTATCCACACAAATCTTTTGGGGGAGAAATATAATATTTTAATATTTAAAAGAATTGCTGTGTATATAATCTTACAAGTTGCAGGAAAAATTGAATCTGACCTTTGAGAAATGATAGTGTCTGATCTCATCTCTTGGACATGGAATAGACCAAAAGCGATGGTGTTTACTGAGGTATAGCTGGTAGGCCCGACATATGGTTAAAACTTGTAAGTAGTGTGAAAACCTAATATATATCTCATACTTGTGTGTTTGAATCCATTATTGAAACATCTAACCCATTTTTATATCTAAGAAAACCGATTCAATCAGATACAAGCTTACGTATTGGATTCCTATTCATACGCCAAGTAACCGTCAATATAACGATATTTACCACCGATGACCCCGTATGTTTTGCTTACGCAAAGATCTCGGGTGCTCATCCTTTTCCCATCCACTTGGATGATTTGACCCCGTCTGTTTTGCTTACGCAAAGATCTCGGGTGTTCAACTTTTTTCTATCCGCTTGGATAATTTTACGACTTCTTCTGTTTTGCTTACGCAAAGATCTAGAATGCTCGTACCTTTTTAATATCTACTTGGATATATTTTATTTTAATTTTCTAAATCCACTTGGATATCTTATTTTATTTTGGTGGTACTTTGACATTACTAATACGGTACATTGGTTAATCAGAAAGAGATGATAGGATGAAGATGGGTACTTCTTGAGGATTGATAGGTTTTCAAAATTATTTTATTTTAATATGTGGGGTACACCTTGCATATTGCTTAAATGGTACCTTCTAATCACATGAAATCTTTATACAAACAAATGTTCGGGTTTACTTTGCACAAATACCAGTTATCTTCAGGGACTCACAATAGTGAATTGCAAAAGGAAGTGTTTCAAGAGACTGACCAGATCTGATCTCATGTTGGATCTTTTTCAAGAAGAAAAGTGTAAATATCTTGTTATTAAATATCGAAACTAGTTGTACATATCGAAACTACTTTGAACTATCGAAACTAGTTGTACATATCGAAACTAATTTGAACTATCGAAACTACTTTGAACTATCGAAACTACTTTGACCTATCAAAACTACTTTGTACATATCGAAACTAATTTGTCCTAACAAAACTAGTTGTTTCGACAGGGGCAATTTTGTCTTTTGTCTCACGAGAATTAAAAGCCTTCATAAGTAATCCCTCCAGTCATACTGGTTCTTACTCGTATTTATCAAAACCTCTTCGCCTTCTCCATCATTCACACAATCTCTCAAATCGTCGGTCTGAGTTGCAAGATATCAGCTGATTTTCCCCGTTGTCTCTATCGTCTCCATCATCAGGTAACGTCTCACTACTTCTTTTTGATGATTTTTGCAAATACGGCAGACCCAGGGTTTCAAAATTTAAAATTTGTTCGACTAAATCTTCATAATAACAGTCGTTTGTGTGCTTCTCTGTGTTTGCATACATTTCAATCATCTTAGAACTCACGATTATTTGTGTATTCTTGCACATAACATCTCACATTCGGTAAGATGAAGTTCCGTCACTTACAGGCCATTCTAAACCTTTCTTTTAAATTGTTTATATTAGTATGAGTATAACGAATCAGAGGGGTTTGGGTTTCAAAACCAAGTAGTTTCGATAAAGGGGTTCAACACTTTCAAAAATTGTCTTAAAAAAAATTTTCAATCGAAACTACTAGTTTCGACACCCAAACTTGCCCTAGTATTTCTGATCGAAACTAGTCGTTTCGACAGTGTTGATCTCCATCGAAACTAGTTGTTTCGACAGTGTTGATTTAAAATTTTTCTAAGTGTTGATCAAAGCTTATAGCCTCTATCGAAACTACTTGTTTCGATAAAGCTGTCTGTTAAATTAACCAAGTTAATCTCAATCGAAACTACTTGTTTCGACAGTTAGGACTTCAAATTTTTTCTAAGTGTTGATATACCTTGTTTCGATTAAGTATTTTCAGAAATCTTACTTATTATGCAAATTTGATGAATTTTACAGGTATGGATCTCTTATTTGTAAAAAGACACAATGTCTGTGCATTCCTCAATGCCAATGATCCTAAGGCTGCAGAGTTCATTCCTGTACTAAACTTCCTGGCAAACTCCAACATTAGCTTTGCCATCAGCAATAATCTGCCGGTGTTTGAGACAACTATAAGAGAATTCTGAGAGACTGCAGAAATCATCACAATTGAGAATATAGAGCACATTAGAGCAACTGTGCGTGGCCAAGAAGTCTTACTTTCTAAAGCTACAAATAGAGAGGTGCTTCAGTTTAATGATAATCCAGATGCACCCATTGAATTCCCAATCTTCTATGTTAAAGAATGCTTCAAAAGATTGGGTCATCCAGATGAATTTAAAAGTGGCCAGATAATCAAGAACTCCTTACCAAGCCACTGGAGATACATAGTGCACGTGTTTATTCACTGCCTATCAATCAGAAAATGAGGGTTTGATTCAGCAAACAGCACTCTGGGCTCAGCTATTTTGGGGATAATCAACGGAAGAGATTACAACTTTTCTGGCTTCATATTCAGACAGTTAAAAGACAATCTAACAGGAGCCGTGAAGGAGAAATTCCTAGCCTATCCTAGATTTTTACAAATTATCATCAATCATCTTCACCCTGAGCTGCAATAAGGTGGGAACATCTTTGTGTTCGATCATATGATTGCCAAGACTCTCAGCTATATGAGAAGTACTAACAAGAGAACCAACAGGGCTATAGCCGACGTTCCCCTGTTTGGTCATATTATTGGTGAAGAAGAAGAATTTATCCCTGATATTGACCCTGATCTTGAAGAAGAGAACTCATCATCTGAAGAAGAAGAAATGGAAGTTGAGCAAGATCAAGGTAATCCACCTATTGATGAAGCTGAGATTGAGATAAACGTCCATATTGTTCAAGAAGAAGAACAACCCATAATTGAGCCTGTGATAGAGGCTCCTTTTGTTGAACAAATTCAGATAATTCAAGAGCCAGCAGGTAATGTTGAAGCTGGCATGCATGAAGTTGAGGAGGAAGTTGCAGAATCATGTGGAACTTTGGATGCAGGGATTTATGGATCTGACTACTACAAGTCTGATTCAGATGATAGAACAATGCATCCTGCATCTTCCTCCAAACGACAAGTTGAGTCAGGTTCTGATTTTGAGGAAGAAGAGCCTAAGGCAAAGAAAATCAAGACTGGATTTGAAGACTTGTCATCCTCATCAGATTCTCTATTAGCCACTCCACAACCATCTCCACAACCATCTCCACAACCTACTCCACAACCCATTCCACAACCATCTCCACAACAATCACCCATCCATACTACTCCCACATCACCAACTCATGATTCAGCCTCTCCTGTACCAAGAGTTAAGACTCTAAGCCTTGAACTGAAGAAAATGCAGGATACGATTCAAAAGAAAGATGAAGAAATTGAAGGCTTAAAAAATAATTTGCATAATGTCCAGGAAGAGGTTAAAGACCTGAAGCTGGAAGTTGGGGGTTTACATACCCAGATTGAGGTCCAACAAACTCAACTTGAAACACAACAGAAACTAATATCAGAACAAAAAGAAGAATTCAAGGCTTTAGCTGAAGTGGTAGAACAGCTCAAAGCCTCAATGGTTAAACATGTGCAAAAACAACCAACTACTTCAACAGCTCAGTGGGAGACCACATCTGTGGTTGAACCCTCATCTCCTGACCTTGTGACTAATCCAGAGTCTGCACTAACTATATTTGCTGGCCATATTGAAAAGACAAAAGAGGCGGTTAAAGTCAAAGTTGAAGGTACAGAACTAAACCTCCCCTCAGCTAGTGAGAGAAGAGATGCAAGGAAGAGAGGGAAAGGGACTTCCACTGAAATAAAGACCGTGATTCTTGATGAAGAAGACATCCCATCTGATGATGAGCTGAATGCCCTTTTAGAAGACATTGAAACTTTGGGTATAATGATCTTTATCCAGAAATCCTGACCACTGAAGAAAAGGAGACTGAGCGAACTAGATACTTTACGGAAGACGGAGATGAAATTCAAACCTTATCGGATGAAGAAAAAGGTGAAGAAGATGTTCAGATTAATCTTATCAAAACAGTCACTCCTGAACCAACCACTACAGTCTCCGAATCCGGTCCAGCACAAGATTCACCCTCGGTTGCTCCTGAACCTCCAATTTCAAGAAAGTCTTGGTTTAAGAAAATAATTCAGGAGGAAACTCCTAAGACATATGAATGGATAGCAGAGCATCAAGAACTAAAAAGGCCTCCAATTGGCTGGAAGTATGATGCTGAAAGGAAGCTCTTTATCATAAGAAGATATAGAGGGGGAGTTCAGCACTTTAAAAATATGACTGACTTCCAAACCCTTCCTTTCTATGACCTCAGGGATTTAGCCAAACTTCCCCTTCAAAACCCTGGGAAGGTCATGATGGCTTATGACTTTGAGAAATTTCTGCATTCTCAAGTCAATAATGATTTCAAAGGAATGAAGCCTAGGAAAACTCAAAAGAAGATCTCAAAGACAAGGTTTCATCCTAAGACTAACAAGCCATATGTGTTCTTAAGGTACAAGCCTGCCCAAACACACAAGACCATCACCATTCCAAAATCTGTACCTGTCCAGCTACAAACTTTCAGAAAGTGGTATTATGACCCAATCATTGGCAGTGCAGTGATAGAGTGTGAGGGCAAGGAAGACATCACCATCTTTGAGCTCATGCAGCTGTTGAAGTTTCAGCCTGAAGATCTGGAAATCCTTTTTCAGAATCATATTCAGGCATACAGTGATGAAGATGAAGCTGATGCTAAGGCCTACCAACGGGTTGTATCTCTCCATGTTAAACCTTTTATACCAAGGACAACTGAAGGACCAGCTGCTTGATGAAGAGCTGAAGACGGTAATGCAACAGCTTAGGGGGAGATTGTAGAGTCATATCTTATGTATAAGCTGTTGTCATTTATTGTTTGTTTAAACAGTTTTAGACTAGTTTACTTTCTGTCATTTCATTAAATGTAATTTCAGTTTTCTGTAGTTTACTGTTTTTATTTCTAAGTCTGGGCCATCGAAACTACTTAGTTTCGATTGAGTGTGTTCAATCGAAACTAGTAGTTTCGATAGATGGTAGTTTCGACAGTTCTGTGTATCACTTGTAAATGGTCAATCGAAACTAGTAGTTTCGATTGAACATAGTTTCGATACCTGTCACCACTATAAATAGCCTAGTTTGAGAATAGTTTAGGCTGTAACCCTGAACCTTCTCTTTCACATTTTTTCCTGAATCAATACAATTTGCAGTTGTTTATTCACTGTGTTCTTACACTTTCATACCATTTGCGTGTTGATTCATAGTGTGGTTAGCCTGTTATCTTCACCAACACTGTTTCTATTATCTGTTTCACCACCATACACACAGTTTCCGCCTGTGTGTGTGTGTAATCGATCAAATCAGTGATTTCAAGAGAAATATGGACCTACACTTAACCAAGTTTCATTTGATAACTAACTCAAAAACTTTTGTTACACTTTTATACATCTCAAAGTTTTCATACATCCTTGAACTTCATGATCCTTGAACTAACCGCCCATTAAAACTATGTATTGCCCTACAAGTCCTTTTACAAACTTCATTATTTTATAAACTTGGCACATAAGGGAAAACCCTTGTGTCTCATTTCATTTTTCGTCACTCAAGCAAACTTCATTTTATGACTAACTCAAAACTTTGTTACACTTTTAATCTCAAAACCTTCATACGTCCTTAAAACTTACACATCACCGTTTCTTGTAAACAAAACTTAACGTCTTTTAAACCTAAAGTACATTAACAAAGGGATTAGTAACCTGATCGTTTTCCCGCAAGGGAAGAAGCCTACTATAGAATAAACAAGCTCCACGTTTAAGACTCTAAACCCATAATGAACCTCGACATAGTACCATAAACCCAAACATCGGTGACAACAACTGAGAGAAGTTGTAGGCACATGAGGAAGTTCTGGCTAGGGAAATAGGGTACTTAAGTGAGTCCTTGTGACCACCCCTTCTTCCGGGAATCCTCCTCGTTAGCCTATCAGCCTCCAATCAAAACTATTTTTGAAAGTATTACTGTGATAACTCAGTATTATGAATAAAAAAAACCTTTTGAACATATTAAATCAACTTACTTATACACTTTAATTTTCCGTTTAAATTGTATTATGTAAGGGCTAGAAGTCCCAATTTTGAAATATTTAACGAAAGTTATTTTGAAATTTATCTTGCTATGACTTACTAGCTTGACTTTCCTTCTAGCACTATAAACTTAACACTTCTACCCAAACACTTTCGTCAAGAGTAGCTCACGTTAGTACTTGAGATAATTAACAACGTTGCATTAAACTATAAAAATCCTAAGTGACACACGCATACTTGAAGAATAAACTTTGAACAAACCTTCTAATTCGTAAGCACTCTCTTAAAACAACACGACTTACGAACCACTGCCGTAATCAACTATGATCCTTACCCCTTATATAGACTTCACACTTCTAAACTTGACCAACTTTTCGTTTGACAATCATACATACCTTATTATGAGTCCTACTTATACTACTTATCATTGCCTAACTCGTCGTTTTTGAACATCTTAATTACATTCTACACAAAAGAACACTATGCCTGCTATTATGAAACAAGATATATCAACTATAAACACACTATCATAAACCTTATCAAAACTTTTCCCGTTACCCTATGCTAGGAGACTTTCCTCATCCAACTCTTGTCACGCAAAAGATTTGCTATAAATCACGACGGGAACTAAAATCTTAAATGCACGTTGCTAAAACATTAAACTTCGTCTACACAAAGTCAGAGACTTTTGAGTCATGTAAAAACTTATACAAATACTCAAACCCGTATTCCTGAAACTAAACACCTTCTAAACCACCAAAGAAAGCATGTCCAATAAAGGATCATGAAAAGCTTGATATTGAAACTTGAAATCAACTGACTTATCCTACTTTCAAACTCATACTTGGATTCTTAGTCTTGAAAACTTTTTGTGTTCGTCTTAACTAAACCTTATAAGACTTGATAAACGTACATTTCAAATACACGAGAAAACTTCACTCTTGATACTAGAAACTAGCAAGAAGGAGGACATTACTCTCTCTTTAGCAGAGTACTTCCCCTGACTCCTTACAAAACCAAACATCGGAAATCCACCTACCCTTCTGAACGACTCGAATCTTTTGTGAGAGAGCGTATAACGGTTAATCCTGTTCCAAACGCTGTCCCACACCGCTCTTAAATACTAGAGTAGTTAGATAACCGCTTTATACTCAAAACGTAATCGTATACTTCTATACACTGAAGCTAAACTAAAAGACTTTAAACTATTATATGTTTGACGTATTCTTGTTCAAACACAATTTAAACTATTCTATGTTTGACGTATTCTTGTTCAAACACAATTCTATGTTTGACATATTCTTGTTCAAACACTATGAACGTGTAAAGACTTTAAACTACTCTATGTTTGACGTATTCTTGTTCAAACATGATGAACGTATAAGACTTTAAACTACTCCATGTTTGACGTATTCTTGTTCAAACATGATGAACGTATAAGACTTTAAACTACTCCATGTTTGACGTATTCTTGTTCAAACATGATGAACGTATAAGACTTTAAACTATTCTATGTTTGACGTATTCTTGTTTAAACATGATGAACGTATGAGACTTTAAACTACTCCATGTTTGACGTATGCTTATTCAAACAGGATGAACGTATAAGACTTTTAAATTACTCAAGGTTTGATGTATTCTTGATCAAACACGAGGAAAGTGTAAAGACTTTAAACTACTCGATGATTGAGGTATTCTTATTCAATCACGAGGAAACTTTGAAACTCTAAATCTTGTCACATTCTTCTCTCTTTAATCATTGAATGACGTTTCTCTCTAAGGGACTCGTTAATCAATGATCACCCTTATGTGGAAACTTTAGTCGTGTGTTAAACAAATTCTTGTACTCTTTCTTGATCCACACACAAATGGAAGGACCTATGCGGACTATGCGACAATTTGAATGCTTGCGGGTGCACACGTAAGTATGAAAATCAGCGTATGGGAAGACATAGTAAACTCTGTCATGTGCTATGATCTAAGACTTATCGTAAAAGATAGTCACGGAACTTAGGTACCATAGCAAACCCTTAGACGTGTTAGACTACAAACTCGAATCAATACACTATCATCGAACCCATCCTGAGTGATGCATCTCATTTTAAATCCTGAATGAAAGCTCATCAGTTATTCCCTCAAAATCCATTCCTGAAAACAAATCCGCATATATTATATGATCTTGACATCCATATGCTTTGGAAATTTAGAAACTCAAGCAAAAATTCTTATTCCTATGGATACTTTCCCTTTAAGAATTCTAAACGTAACCCGGGGTTACTTAAGATCGTGAATTACTTTTCTCTTTATCCTTGCACGTATCATAAACTTAAACCTTGAAAACAGAAACCTTCTACCTTAATTTCAGGACGAAATTTCCTAAAGTAGGGGAGACTGTAATATCCTGAATTTTCCGACACGCCTCTTTCCAAAACCTTTGCCCATATTACCAAGTTAAAACATAAATCCATATTAAAACTATTTCCTTAAATAGTAAACGTCAATTAAATCTCTCTATATATATATCAACTATATTTATACATACATATATATATATATAACTCGTTAAAAGTATGTATATATGTAGAGATTCTAGAAACTTTACATGTTTATAACTATTATCACGAAAATAATATAATATAAACTTATTTTAAAATGGCAAATTATAAACCCTAGAAATTATCTTATAAATATAAAATGATAAAAATAAATATAAACTTATGAAACTTATTAGATTTTATAAAATAAATCTAATTTATTTATTTTACAAAAACTGTGGACTAAAACTGTCATTTATCAAAGTTTATTTTAAACTAAAACATATGTTTCAACATAAAACAATAATAGCTTCAAACTACAGGGACTAAAGTCGTGAATGGGCCAAACTCCCAACACCCAAACCAGTCCCGAGTTCGAATCCCCCTACAACCGGTTCCCGTCCTTTTTACCCAAAGACCGCGTAAACGTCCAAATTTGTAACATCCCAAATTCTCTTTTCTTAAAACCCGAGGTTTCGTTTAGTGCAAAGGTTATCAAAGAGCGAAAAGTATGATACGGTGACTTAACAACTAATTAAAATGAAACTTCTACAAAAGTGGAGGGGAAAAAGAGTAAATTCCTTTAAACCTAAAATTCCATTTCATGAAACCAGCCGCCACACTCGTTGATCTTCATTCTCCTTCCCATCCTCGCCAAACACCTTCCTCACCGTCGTCGGACCTGCAATCCCGTCATCCTCACCCTCGTTAAACCCTAAATCGGCCAATTAAACGCCATTTCATGCACGAGCTACTTGGAGAAGCCACGGGGATGATGACGCGCTTTGGTTCACGAAGGAGAAGTGAGAGTGAGCTGCTGCCATAGCTCCGGCAACAGCTGTGGGTCGTGTATGGTGGTTAAACGAGCCTCGTGGCGGCGATATGGAAGAATGATAGATGGTGGTGGCTGTACGAGTAGGGCGGTGTGGGGGGGGGGTGTTGTAGCAGCTTCACGATGGTAGTATGATGGTTGTATCGGTCTTTCATGGTGGATGATGGTGGTGCGAATGGTGGTTCACAGTGGTGGTGGAACGGTGGTGTTGATATGGCAGCCTAGTGGTCCTAGCGGTTCATGAAGGTTCACGGCAGTGGAGACTGTTAATGGTAGTGGCACAGTGCTAACGGTGATGGCAACAACAGTGGTTCACGGTGGAGGGTGGTGGTGCTAGGGTGGCGTTATGGTGGCTCGTTTCTGGTGAATAACAGTCCCATGGTGATGAGGTTATGACAGTAGGGAGAGCAAGCAGTTCGTGTTGTGACATTTCGTATGGCGACGATGTTAACGACAGCTCCGGAAGGTGAACATTACGGTGGCGACATGGTGGTTTCAAGTGGTAGTCCATGGTGATGGTAGTTCACAATGGTGAATGCAAGGTAATTGGTCACAGTGGTTAACAATGAAAGTATAGTGGTTAGTATGATTGTACGGGTTCTCCGGTGATCGGAGCTTAACAGTGGTGATGAATCCATGGTTATAGTTTCGATAGTTCACAGCCCTAGTTTCGGGAGATGGTCCACGGAAGTAGTAAGTTTCGATGATGAGCATTATGAGGTATAGTTTCGATGGTGATGAATCAAATGGAAGTTTCGATGATGAGCATTATGAGGTATAGTTTCGATGGTGATGAATCAAATGATAGTTTCGATGATGAGCATTATGAGGTATAGTTTCGATGGTGATGAATCAAATGGTAGTTTCGATGATGAACGCTATGAGGTAGTAGTTTCGGGGGTGATGAATCAAAATAGTAGTTTCGATAAGATGATGATGGTGGGTACGTGGGAGGATGAATGGATGATGGTGATTAGATGATGATGATACAATGATGGTGACGATAATGGTAATACATGATGATGATGTTGGCGTTACTTAAAGGTAGTTCGTAGTGGGTCGAGTGCGGGTATCGTCGAAAAGAGCGGCTCGGGTCTAGTCTCGGTTATAACTTACGGGTCCATGTTCGAGAAGATCGTGTGTAACCTTAGTGACGTCCAGTAACCAGTGATAGTATCTCAGGACCCGTTTATCAGGTGAGTTCTTATTGCCCTTTTTCCTAATGGTTTTGGGCTGGCATGCATACTGGTATAGTATTTTATAAAAATGTTATTTTTATAAAATGAAAGGCAAAGTATAGTATTTTATAAAAATGTTATTTTTATAAAATGAAAGGCAAAGTATAGTATTTTATAAAAATGTGATTTTTATAAAATGAAAGACAAAGTATAGTATTTTATAAAAAAGTTATTTTTATAAAGTGAAAGACAAGTATAGAATTTTATAAAATGTTAATTTTATAAAATGAGAAAGGAAGGCATAGCTTTTTATAATAGGATCACTTTTATAAAAAGAAAGTTAAAGTGTTTAAGAGAATAGTACTATCTTTGAAATGTAAATTTCAAGAAAGTAAAGCATAGTAATGAATGGTAAAGAAGTTGCATCTCGGTGCAGCTTGACAGTGACAGTGACAGATACCGTGTTATATGCTTATGTGTTATCGTGTGCTATTTGTCTATTTGAAAGTTTATGTGATTACATTTCTATTTGTGTAATAGTGTAATTGCATTGCATCGTAGTTGCATAGTAGAAAGTCCTGCAGGCATGCTAAAGTAGAAGTCTCACCCTGAGGTGTGAGCAATGCTAAAGGAGTCTTACACTTCGGTGTAAGCAATGCTAAAGGAGTCTTACACTTCGGTGTAAGCAGTGCTAAAGGAGTCTTCACTTCGGTGTAAGCGAGAAAGACCTACCCTGAGGTGTGGGCAATGCTAAAGGAGTCTTGCACAGAAGTGCAAGCGAGAAAGGAAGTCCCACCCTGAGGTGTGGGCAGCGCTAAAGTAAAAGTCTTACCCTGAGGTGTAAGCGAGAAAGGGATCTGGTCCTCGGACCATGATCCATATGTGATAGTTAAAGTATGGTAAAGTCACTCGTCTTGTACAAGTGAAAAGATAGACAGAAAGAGTACAGGAGGACACCCAAATGGGTTTCCTCAAATTTAAAGTTTATGAAAGACAGTAACGTAACAGTTTTATAATTGTAACGTTGTAAAGTTTTTAAAGTAAAGTTAAAGTGTTTTTAAAGATAAAGAAAGAAAAGCTTATTTTATTTTATAAAACTAAGCTACCTAAAAGAAAGAGTTTTTTTTTCAGTTTAAAGTAAAAATAGAACTCACCAGCGTTAGCTGACTTTTAGTATGCATGACAGGTAAAAAGGGTAAAGCTAAAGAAAAGTGAAAGAGCCATGTGGGCTGGATAGCATGGGCATCAGGTTGCTGCGCTGAAGACTGACATTTCCTATTCCCAATATGCACGGTTGAATAAAGTTTTAATTGGTTTGGACTTTTATGAATGATTTGAATTAAAGACTTCCGCTGTAATAGATTCTGATTTTCGGTTTAAGAACTATGTTTGTTATGTTGTGTGCCAACTATGAGATGTACCCGTTTTAGAGGCGTTTCAAGTTGGTATCAGAGCCATAGTTTGAGAGATTCAGACATTTGCGATAATGTCTGAACTTAAACTGAGAATGGGACAAAGTAAAGAAGGAAAGGAATGTCAGTCAGAGCAGCCAGTCCATGGAAAGATAGTAGACAGAAGGTAGTCAATGTCCTAACATAGAACAGAGACAATAATGCCTTAGTACCGATAGTTGACAGTAAATGCTTTAGCATAGATAGTACATAGTACGTGCTTTAGCATAGACAGTAAAGGGTAGACAGTATGTGCCCTACAGTAGGAACTCTGAACTTGAATGCAAATGTTACCTTGAAAGGGAATGTTCAGAACCTGAGAAGTAAGGTAAATTAGTAATTTCATACCGGTCTCTGTAATTAGTAATTTACATTACTCGAGGTGTTCTAAATAATTACCTATCATGGGAACATGAGTACTTCTTGTTCAGGGGGGGGGGGTAGAAATGTTACTGGATAGTGGAGAAAGAGAGAGTACATGACTAGTTATGTTATTTTATAGAGATGTCCAAGAGAGTCTTGCTATGTGCAAACTAAATCAGAGGAGTCTTGCCTAGTGCAAGCAAAGCAAGGAACAAAGAAAGAAAGAATGAGGAAGTCAGAGTGAGGACCATAATGGTCATAACGATAGAACACCGGCCAACCGACATGTAGAGGGAAGTAAACACTCATGCAACGATTCTAAATCCTGATGAGACAAGGAAAATGAGAAGGGGAAACAACATAACCAACCACAGTGCATAGTATGATGGGAGGCCGACTTGAGAGCCTGAAGTTGGAGTGACTATAGGTGTGGAACTTGCTTCAATTTGGGATTCGTCTTGCCAGCAACCCTACCCGAAGCTATGAAAGAAACCAGAAAGGGGATGAAGGGAAACCCGAAAGACAGAGAAAGAGGAGGAGATAGAGCTGTTGGAGAGATTAATAACGGGAACTCAAATGCTGAACTTTATAGAAATGATTATAAAGCTTTCCGAAGATGTGATCCGCAGATACTGGATGGGAAGGAAGCGGTTATTGGTACCCATTGTTGGATAGAAAGAATGAGTGTGGTTATCAACGCGAACGTTGTTACCGAAACTATTGTTCGTAGAACCACGAAAGTGATAGAGGCGATAGATGATTGCTTGATAAGAACTAAGGGCCATAGAATTTCCTATTAGGTTGTCTCTGACAGCCTGAAGAGGAATTGTTACAGTTTTGGAAAGAGTTTGGCTCGCTGCCAACGATGTCCACATAGTATGTAAAAGAAAGAAGGTTCGTCCCAAAACTTCCGATGGTAGTCTAATTTCAGGATATGGGGATTGAGAATGTACAGTGCCTAATGTCATCTCGATGATCGAGGCTGAAAGTTTAATGAGGAGCAACTATGAGGCTCACTTGGCGTATGTTGTTAATGATAGAAGGAGAGTTACAGAGTTGAAAGATGTACCCATGGTGTGCGATTTTCCAGAGGTATCCCTCGTGGACTTGCCTAGGATGCCACCTGATCGGGAGATAGAGTTCAGACGAGATGTGAGTTCAGGAATCCCTAATTTACTGTTTTAGGGTGGTGTGTATACTCACAGAGAACGTTTTATAATAAATGTATTTTATTACTAAAACGAGAATGTTTGCAAAAGTATATGTTTACAAGGAGAATGGTTTATTAAACTATATGTTTTTAAACAAACACAGTACAGACAGAGAACGATTCTAGATACAGTGCTTTCAAAGAAAAGGGTGTGGTTATAGCAAAGTAAAGGTTTATATAACTAAATGTTATAAACAAGCAGAGAAAGAACAAAGTACAGGTTTATATAACTAAATGTCTTACAAACAGCAGTGAAAGAGAAAGTCAAATACATTGTCTAATCTGTAAAGTATCGATGCCACAGCAAAGTATTGAGATAGTTGCATAGACTTAGAAACTAGAAATAGGTTCCTATGGCAGCGTCATGGCCCGAGTTCATGACTGCCATAAGAACAACAAGGGCATTGCCTTTGTGGCACTGTCAATGGTGATGGTTGTACAGCTTGGTATAGTGAGTAGCGACGGTTACTCAAGTGATGACGGTCACTAGACATAGGTTCCTTCGGGAACAACTACAGGTTCCTTCGGGGACAAGTACAGGTTCCTTCGGGAATAACTACAGGTAGCATAGGTTCCTTCGGGGACATACAGAGACGCTACAGTATGATACAGATTTAGACATTTAATGTATGACTTTAATGACAGAGCACAGAATATCTAAGTATTAATCTGCATGTTGAATTATGATTACTTACTTAGTAGGTTTGAAGAATGTTTTTCATTAAACAAGTTTTATATGATTAACATTGGAAAGAAATGTTTTACACCCGTTGAGACCAGAAAGGAAAGGGATGATCAAGTATCACACACGTGTCTTCTATTAGTAACAAAAATCTATGGACGTAATTTTGAAAGAATCACATACGGAAAGAGCTAACTATCACGAAAGGATATAGAATGTATACTGTCAGTCATAAGGGAATGCAAACCCTAAGACCATGCAGTGATATGTAGTAAAAGCGGTGCACAACAGGCTAATGATGAGAAAAGTAAAACCATGACGAGTATGCTGAAAGACACTCCTAAGTGTTAAAGAAATACAAGAGAGACACTCCAAAGTGTTGAAAGGAGTTCATGGCCCGCTAAGCATGACAAATCCACACAAGTGCGTTGTAGGCTCGAGTTAAGTCCACACGCGAGTGGTGCATCAGAATAAAGTAGGTTATACTACTCAGTATAACATCCGAGATGTTAGTTACAGAAAGATAGAGGCAGTAGGAACATGCAAACCCTAACTTCGTGCAACATATGTATGGCATCGAATGTTCATCACTATGATGATCGACCCGAAATCGAAAGAAGCCGAGATACTGCCTAGTCGCGAGGTACTAGGTTTTGTGGTGTTTTAAGAAGCGGCGAATTTCGAGGACGAAATTCTTATAAGGAGGGTAGACTTGTAACATCCCAAATTCTCTTTTCTTAAAACCCGAGGTTTCGTTTAGTGCAAAGGTTATCAAAGAGCGAAAAGTATGATACGGTGACTTAACAACTAATTAAAATGAAACTTCTACAAAAGTGGAGGGGAAAAAGAGTAAATTCCTTTAAACCTAAAATTCCATTTCATGAAACCAGCCGCCACACTCGTTGATCTTCATTCTCCTTCCCATCCTCGCCAAACACCTTCCTCACCGTCGTCGGACCTGCAATCCCGTCATCCTCACCCTCGTTAAACCCTAAATCGGCCAATTAAACGCCATTTCATGCACGAGCTACTTGGAGAAGCCACGGGGATGATGACGCGCTTTGGTTCACGAAGGAGAAGTGAGAGTGAGCTGCTGCCATAGCTCCGGCAACAGCTGTGGGTCGTGTATGGTGGTTAAACGAGCCTCGTGGCGGCGATATGGAAGAATGATAGATGGTGGTGGCTGTACGAGTAGGGCGGTGTGGGGGGGGTGTTGTAGCAGCTTCACGATGGTAGTATGATGGTTGTATCGGTCTTTCATGGTGGATGATGGTGGTGCGAATGGTGGTTCACAGTGGTGGTGGAACGGTGGTGTTGATATGGCAGCCTAGTGGTCCTAGCGGTTCATGAAGGTTCACGGCAGTGGAGACTGTTAATGGTAGTGGCACAGTGCTAACGGTGATGGCAACAACAGTGGTTCACGGTGGAGGGTGGTGGTGCTAGGGTGGCGTTATGGTGGCTCGTTTCTGGTGAATAACAGTCCCATGGTGATGAGGTTATGACAGTAGGGAGAGCAAGCAGTTCGTGTTGTGACATTTCGTATGGCGATGATGTTAACGACAGCTCCGGAAGGTGAACATTACGGTGGCGACATGGTGGTTTCAAGTGGTAGTCCATGGTGATGGTAGTTCACAATGGTGAATGCAAGGTAATTGGTCACAGTGGTTAACAATGAAAGTATAGTGGTTAGTATGATTGTACGGGTTCTCCGGTGATCGGAGCTTAACAGTGGTGATGAATCCATGGTTATAGTTTCGATAGTTCACGGCCCTAGTTTCGGGAGATGGTCCACGGAAGTAGTAAGTTTCGATGATGAGCATTATGAGGTATAGTTTCGATGGTGATGAATCAAATGGAAGTTTCGATGATGAGCATTATGAGGTATAGTTTCGATGGTGATGAATCAAATGATAGTTTCGATGATGAGCATTATGAGGTATAGTTTCGATGGTGATGAATCAAATGGTAGTTTCGATGATGAACGCTATGAGGTAGTAGTTTCGGGGGTGATGAATCAAAATAGTAGTTTCGATAAGATGATGATGGTGGGTACGTGGGAGGATGAATGGATGATGGTGATTAGATGATGATGATACAATGATGGTGACGATAATGGTAATACATGATGATGATGTTGGCGTTACTTAAAGGTAGTTCGTAGTGGGTCGAGTGCGGGTATCGTCGAAAAGAGCGGCTCGGGTCTAGTCTCGGTTATAACTTACGGGTCCATGTTCGAGAAGATCGTGTGTAACCTTAGTGACGTCCAGTAACCAGTGATAGTATCTCAGGACCCGTTTATCAGGTGAGTTCTTATTGCCCTTTTTCCTAATGGTTTTGGGCTGGCATGCATACTGGTATAGTATTTTATAAAAATGTTATTTTTATAAAATGAAAGGCAAAGTATAGTATTTTATAAAAATGTTATTTTTATAAAATGAAAGGCAAAGTATAGTATTTTATAAAAATGTGATTTTTATAAAATGAAAGACAAAGTATAGTATTTTATAAAAAAGTTATTTTTATAAAGTGAAAGACAAGTATAGAATTTTATAAAATGTTAATTTTATAAAATGAGAAAGGAAGGCATAGCTTTTTATAATAGGATCACTTTTATAAAAAGAAAGTTAAAGTGTTTAAGAGAATAGTACTATCTTTGAAATGTAAATTTCAAGAAAGTAAAGCATAGTAATGAATGGTAAAGAAGTTGCATCTCGGTGCAGCTTGACAGTGACAGTGACAGATACCGTGTTATATGCTTATGTGTTATCGTGTGCTATTTGTCTATTTGAAAGTTTATGTGATTACATTTCTATTTGTGTAATAGTGTAATTGCATTGCATCGTAGTTGCATAGTAGAAAGTCCTGCAGGCATGCTAAAGTAGAAGTCTCACCCTGAGGTGTGAGCAATGCTAAAGGAGTCTTACACTTCGGTGTAAGCAATGCTAAAGGAGTCTTACACTTCGGTGTAAGCAGTGCTAAAGGAGTCTTCACTTCGGTGTAAGCGAGAAAGACCTACCCTGAGGTGTGGGCAATGCTAAAGGAGTCTTGCACAGAAGTGCAAGCGAGAAAGGAAGTCCCACCCTGAGGTGTGGGCAGCGCTAAAGTAAAAGTCTTACCCTGAGGTGTAAGCGAGAAAGGGATCTGGTCCTCGGACCATGATCCATATGTGATAGTTAAAGTATGGTAAAGTCACTCGTCTTGTACAAGTGAAAAGATAGACAGAAAGAGTACAGGAGGACACCCAAATGGGTTTCCTCAAATTTAAAGTTTATGAAAGACAGTAACGTAACAGTTTTATAATTGTAACGTTGTAAAGTTTTTAAAGTAAAGTTAAAGTGTTTTTAAAGATAAAGAAAGAAAAGCTTATTTTATTTTATAAAACTAAGCTACCTAAAAGAAAGAGTTTTTTTTTCAGTTTAAAGTAAAAATAGAACTCACCAGCGTTAGCTGACTTTTAGTATGCATGACAGGTAAAAAGGGTAAAGCTAAAGAAAAGTGAAAGAGCCATGTGGGCTGGATAGCATGGGCATCAGGTTGCTGCGCTGAAGACTGACATTTCCTATTCCCAATATGCACGGTTGAATAAAGTTTTAATTGGTTTGGACTTTTATGAATGATTTGAATTAAAGACTTCCGCTGTAATAGATTCTGATTTTCGGTTTAAGAACTATGTTTGTTATGTTGTGTGCCAACTATGAGATGTACCCGTTTTAGAGGCGTTTCAAAATTCAGTGGACCTCGAGCTTTGACTCGCGCATGCGACCCTAACCCTATGACAATCAATGCCCGACCTCGACTGTGACAATGCGTGGGTTCGAATTTGAATCTATTCGGCTCAACCGTAAACCCCTCAACCGATCGGGCATTTAATGGCGAAATCCGCTATAAATATCGACCCAAACCCACTAGCGACATCACCCTCAAGCTTCCTAAACACCCAATTTAAGCGTTCATCACCTGCATTTCCGTTTTGGATCTGTGGTCAGTCGCACAGAAGCTCGAACCCGCTCTCACTCGTTTCAATATCAATTCAGGTAATTTCGATGACCAACCTGTTCGTTTTCGTTCGTAGATCATTAGCCCCCTATCAATTTACATTAACAGGGGGTTAATCAAATCGTATTTGGGGATTCTTGGTTCTAGGGTTCATGAGGGAATTGGGTTCAATTTGAGTCTTTGATTATAAATTTCCTGTTCCATGTTTTAACTTAACGAACCCGTAGTCGGGATGGTTAAGTGCATGTGTGTGTGGTGACTCGGGCGCAACCCGAGTTCGATCCGGCCGAACCCCCCATTTACAATTTTGCATTATTTTTATGCTTTTTATTCGATTTTAATTTTTCTAATAATTTTTATAAATACTGTTAAACTTTTATAAACTGAAAAATGAATTTTAATCCTACTTTTATATTCTGAAACTATTTTTAACTAATTAAACTTAGTTAAAGTAAAAAAAAGAGGAATTAATTAATCCCTATTAATAGTTTTTAAATTCTTAAAAACTATCAAAATAATTCTGAGTTTTATAAAACTTATACTTTCATTACCAATTATTTTATAAAAGAAATCCATTTGTTTATATAAATTTAAAACATAAGAAAATAAATATACTTTACTCATTTTTTTATGTTGATAAACTTATAAACTTTATAAAATAAAGTAGAAACTTTAAGACACTTGTAAACTTTATTTAAAATGCTTATAAGAAACTTTATTTAAGACATCTATAAACTTATAATTTTAATTAAACTTTAAACTTATAATTTAAACTTTATAAGAAGTTCTAATTAACACTTTATAAACTTATAAATGCTTATTTAAACTTATAACCACATTCTAAACATTATTAAATTACAAATGGTTTTGTAAGATAAATGCTTAATTCTTAATACTTTAAATCTTGAATGATTTATATTTATTAGACAAAGAAATTATTCTTTTGGATAATTATTTGTCCTTAGTAATTATCTATTCTTAAATAATTATTATTTATCCTTACAAATTTATTTATTCTTAAATAATTATTATTTACTCTTAATAATTATTTATTTTAAATAATTGTTATTGATCCTTAATCATTATTTATTTTTATATATCCTTACGACTCTAATTATAAGAAACTTAGAAAATTACTTTAAACTATTACTACCTAACTTGAGCAATTGACAATTATAAAGCTTTCAAATAATTATTTTAAACTATAAACCCATAAAGCTTTGAGCCTTGTAAAACCCTATTTAAAACTTGGTTTAAACTTTATAAACGAAATCATTCCCGTCTCCCATTTGGAACCCTAGTCGAATCTTGAAATCCTAGATCTTTTGTCTTAGACTTTTACTTAAATCTTTATACTTGCATACTTAGGCTTATCGTGAGGATATTCTCCCTCAAAGTCTTGCAAATACTTATCCGTGCCGGATACTCTTCATCAATCCAAGTGAGTATACTTAGCCCCTTTTTCCTTTCTATACTTTTGGGGTGAAACATGTTCAAAACTTTAAACTTATACAATTCTTGTACAACTATGACTAGATGCTTATTCTTATGTTAAACTTGAGACTTGTATGCTTAGATTAAACTTAAAACTAGCACATTCATTAACTTTGATCAAGCCTATGGTAACAATGATAGATCTATTGTATTTGACCAATCCACCTTGATTGATTGACCCTTTCGGGGGGGGGGGGCTTGGTGATTGTTACTGAATTAAACTTTAAACTTGAGACTTATAAGGGTAACCTGCGGGTTATGCCTAAACTTGGTTGGAGGGTTGATGTGCACAATGTTTAAGATACTTGTTTCTCATACTTACATTATAGAATGCATATATCATAGTGAATTGTAATTCTTCTCAAATACTTGTTAAATTATGTCAAAACCTTTGTATCTCACCAGCTATTTTGTAGTTGACAGATTCTTTCACATGTTTCAGGTTCTACATCATGAGACTTATTTGTGATCACATAGGATGCTTTGGACCTAGACTACTTATCAATTAAACGTTGTACTCTTGTTATGTTTCCTTGTATTGAATCTTAAATTATTTATTAATGAAATATTGAAACTTTAATAGTCAACCTTGTGCTATAGAACAACCGTGTCCGCCCCGACATATAATCCGCCGTCGGTTGGGGTGTGACAATCTATATCTATACTATTTAATAAATAAATGTTTTCATGTCACGTGTCGCCTCCATATTTATTCTTATCATTTTTTTCCGTCTTTCTCTCTTATTAAATATATCTTTATATTTTAATAATAATATATTTTTAAAAACACTAATTATGCTAATAAAACACATTTATCTTAAATTATCTCTTATTATAATAAAGTTTTAAATCTAATTATGTAAATTTTATTTTTAATTAAATAGTAATTAAAGTTAAATTACATATTTTGAATTTTGTTTCTATCCTTAGTATATGTAATACATTTTACACCTGTAAAATATATACATACAAATTTACGAATTTTATGTATTGATATTTTTCACCCCGTGTGTATTACACGGATTCTAAACTGGTATAAAACATATAAAGATATTTTGAAATGTTTGGAACTAGAAATTAAAATCCGCGCTACGCGGCGGGGACACATTGTATGGTAAATAAAACGTTAAAACGTATCAAAGGAAACAAAAAAATAATTAAAAAAAGAAAACAAAAAAAACCGAATTAAAAACCCATGCTTCGCGGTGGGAGCGTGGACGTTTCTTCCCCCATACCGTTGCAGGAGTTTAACGTCATCAGTTCTGCTCACCGAGAAGTATTAAAGCGACTACCGATACTGGTTACGATAAACGAAAATAGCGACAACATCGGTTGGGTCTGTCACCATACCACAATGGTAACATCGCTCGCTATACGATCCAAAAAAGTACTCGATTTTGAATACTGCTACGCTTAAAAAAATAGACCGGAAGTTCACAAAAAAAAACTAAGAATATCCGTTTTTTTTAACTTAACGAACGAAACCTATTACAAAAAAACAAAATTATTAGAAAATCAAATGGGCCAAAAGCGTATATTCTACATAGTAAATCAAAACGTTAAAACGTACGAAACGAAAAAAAAAATATTTAGAAAAAGAATAGTAAAAAAATACAAACACCCCGCACTTCGATTTTGAATACTACCTCGTCTAAAAAAATCCGGAACATGCACAAAAAAAAAGTAAAATCAATTGCATATTCCATTGTTTTTTAAAACTTAACGAATTTAGCGAATGAAATTTTTATTAAAGAACAAAATTTGTAGGAAATCAAACTGGTTGAAAACGTATATTCTACATAATGTAAGGGTTACAAATAAAAAAGAAAAAAAAAATGGTTGGTCTACTCACATCCTACCATGTGACATTAGAAGCCAATCATGAGACACTATTGTTAACATACTAACATCTTTATTTTGAATTGTATGTTGAGATGTTTACTTATTAATAAATCGCAAGTCACTTGGATTAGAGCATGGGATACGCTAATGGAAATTGAGATGTTTACTTATTCGCTAGTCAACTTTTTGACGGAATTGAGGTAACGACTTATAGAAATTTATATAATTTTTTCTTTACGAAATGTAGAATTATTTCATGAAAATGTTAGATTTATGAAAAATGGATACACCTTAAATATTTTGTGTACAATATGCAAGAAAACTATGAAATACAGAGGTGGCTCAGCGGCATGAGCCGTGGCGCGGAGCATATAATTTTGATGGTTTTTAGGGGCATAAAATTTTTTAAATTTATATATATAATTATATTTTATAAAAAAATATATATAAAGTTTAAACCCATTAAAATTCAAATTTATTTTGTCTCAAATTTAATAAGCCTTTCTTTTAAATATAAGTTCGTATTTTATAGGAGTATGGGTTTTTCTCTATAGTCGTACTGGACATTTGAAATCTCGGAAACGTCTCTGAGTATATATGAAGTTTAAATTCTATTTTACAAATTTATTGGATGATTAAGAACGAGTAAATGAATGTTTATTTTATATAAATATTATATACTAGGTTAAAATCTCGTGTATTACACGGGTCGAATAAATGTATTGTTATATACTTAACTAGTGTTAGAACCCGTGTATTACACCGGAGACAAATAAACAATACAATGTGAAATGAAAAAAATATGTTAAATATAAGATTTAGGTAATATCAGTACAAATATTATATTGTATAAGGAAGAAAAATTAAAATAAACTTGTAAGTTTCATTCCCTTCATACTTTTATAGATTTGCTTATTCACATCCTCCACTCATGAGTTCTAAAAAAACACAGTATATACACATAGTTGGTTAAAATTTCATACAATGCCATAGCATGCGTAGAAATACCCTCAAGAAAAGAAAAAACAAAGCACCATGGAAATCAAAAAAGCTTTTCTTATTTTTCATCCAACAACTTAATACACAATAGAAACCTATAAGTCATACTTTATTAAAATTAAGCTAACCCACTTGAGAAATTAAGTATCCAATGCAATGACATATAAAATTGTGAAGTTTTTAATTATTGTCAACAAACAACCCTGCCTATCTTTTCATCATTTACAAAATTAAAGTTCATATATATTAGTCAATTAGAAGTAAAAAAAGCATGAAAGTCGAACAAAACAACACTTTAGCCAAACCTTTTAGCTATAAAATCTTTCATAAAATCTGCAGTAAAACTAAAATATGCGATATTGTCAACAAACAACTCTGCTATCTTTACATCATTTACAAAATAGAAGCTTATATACATTAGTCAATTAGCACTAAAAAATATGAAAGTTGAATAAAACACTTTAATCAAACTTTTGAGTTATAAAATCTTTTATAAAAACTGTAATAAACTGTATAAAATCTGCAGTAAAAACTAAAATTTGTGATAAAAACTTAATAGAATCTGCATGAAAAACTGCATAGAATCTGCATAAAAATCTGCAGTTTTACAACATAAAAATGTCGTAAAAACGTATAAAAACTGCTGTAAAAACTATAAAAAGGGTAGTAAAAACCCGTGTAATGAAAATGATATATATATATATATATATATATCATAAAATAGTAAACTTGTATCTATTGAGCCTATCTCATTGAGATTATTCCACAGTCGCTGCTTCCACATTCTGATTAGACGCACCTTGATAGTAACTTGTCTTGTAAAACATCAATGGCGTTTAGCATAGATACCTTTTCGGACTCCATCAATCTATATAATAAAAAGAGAATTGACTTTAATATACTATCATGTATGAAATACGATATTAAAAAAAATAAGAACATCTTACTTTGGTTTGCAAAGTAATCGAGGTAAGAAACTAAATAAGTAGTGTCTTGGGAGAATGACAAGGTATTAATACTTATAGAGTATTGAAATCTTTACCACATATAAATTAATTTGTACAATTTTTTTAAAATTTAACACGATTTCAAACTTTAAAATTTGAATTCGTTACCAAAATTGGATAAATAATCAAGGTTGTCTTTTTTTTTAAACTTTAACACGATTTCAAACTTTGAAATTTTAAATCCCTTCAAAAATTGGATAATTAAGCAAAATTGCCTTTTTTAATAAATTTTAATAAAATTGTAGGTTTTTTTAAATTTGGTAAAAGGTAACTGACGAGTAAATTATGATGTAAATAAGGAAAGTGATTTTAATTGACAACCAGATAATAATATATAAAAAATAAAAATATTTCAAATAAGTCTACAAATTTTGAATTGTTTATATTATGCAAATATGTAATTTAAAAATAGTGCAACATTTCTGTTAATGAGCTCTCTCTGTTAAATGAGTATGATAAACTTTAAAATATGTTATACAAAGGTTTTGCATTTGATATATGCATATAGTAATTTCAAAAGATAGTAATTAGTATTACTAATAATAAAAAAATACAGAATCATACGACTTATTTTAAGGAATTTCAAATATTAACTCTTAAGTATTAACTCTCTGATTATAAAATTCAAATCACTCATTTAATTCGCTAAACTGTATCATATATAATTAACAATTTTTCCTAATATAATATAATTAGAACAACTTTCCCATTTAATTTTAAATAACTTATTTAATTATTAATGTTTTCCTAATATAATACAATTATGAACCTTTTAAAATTTTTGAAGGATTAAATATTACAAATTTGGAGGATTAAATATTTCAAATTCAGTTAAGTTTTCATCAATTTTGGGGGAAAAATTGGTGAGGTGAAATGTGGTGATAACACGTGTCACCCATTTTACTTGTTTATTATATAAGATAGATAATAAAAAGTTTATGTTTTTAAAACCCGTGTAATACACGGGTTTATTCAACCCGTGTATTATACGAGTTGAATAAAATATAATGTAATATATTAACACTTACACTCGTCAAAATGAAACAATGTGAATATGTAAATATATAATTAAAAGTTTTTACCTCGAATCATAGTTGGCTATAAAATTGTTTTCAATTTATAGAATTTAAAATATGAATGAACAAATTAATTAATAATAAACACAATTTTAAATTCAAATTAAAAAAATGTGTAGATAAAAATTGAAACAAATAATTAATTTAATTGCCTAAAATAATGAAGTTTATTATTAATAGGAGAGAGAGACGAGAAAATGAAAATGAGGATGCCTAGAAATATGACAAGTGTACTCTTAATTTACTTGTTTATTATGTAGTATAGATTATATATTTTAATATTTAATATTATAAAGAATGACTGAATGATGTTGCCTTGTGTGATCGTTATCGGTGAATACTGAATACGACTTGAAAGAGACTACTTGAGTCAAGTCTTCTCTATTTTCATTGTCACAATAAAAGAAGGGTGTATTTATTAGTTGATACATTTAAAAATAAATATTTTGTGTAAATAGATCCAACCAAGCTTTAAACGTTTTCTTTTGGTATCTAACACATCAAATTACTAATAAGATTAAAAGATAGTGACTATTCCGTTTAAATATCGTCACCTCGTGCTTCAGATTTATTTTTCATATTCACCTCCTATATATATAATAAACGTTTTTAACCCGTTTAATTTTTTAATAATTTCGTTTTTCTTTAATAACCTTCGTTCGTTAACTTAAAAAAAAACGGAGTGCGCGTCTATTTTTTGTTTTTTGTCAACATTATGATATAATTTAAAAAAAAACCGGAGTTGTATTCAAAATCGAGTTTTTCTTTTAGTATCGTAGCCTATAGCGAGTGCCTTTACCGTTCTAGTATCGTGACGAGTTGAACCTATTATATGCGAATAACATCATTGCCGATATTGGTATTATCGGAACCGGTCTTCGTATTCGGTTTTATGGTTTTCGACTACCCGAACCGTTAATATTTAATTTTTTCCTTTTCATTATTTAGTTTTATGTTTTTTTTTATGAACATTATTTTTACCGTTACGTCTACGTTTTCATTTTAATTTTATTAACGATCGACCTGACACCCGCCGTGAAGCGCGAGTATAACCACCTAGTTATAGATTAAAAGAATCTACGATATTAGAAGGAATAAAATAATATTAAATTATGATTTTATTGTTATATACATATGGATATGATGATATGATATGAAACTGATCCATCATCCATGAGGTAGCACACTCATGTCTAGACCACATGGACTAAAATAACATGAGTTACGTTTAAAGTTACAGGCCCTATAAGTAACGGATGACAACATCTTGACATGCCGAATTATGTTGTAAAATGCCATAAATAGAACTTAAGAAGAGATAACAGTAAAATAGATAGTTTTCACATGATCTTAGTTCTATGTATGTGGGCGTCTATGTATATTAGAAATACCATAAATACAAGACGTTATCTTTTATAGATATAACATGGTTTTAAACAACATTTTAAACATCCTTAAAACGTATTACATTAATACATTTTCAAAATGATATTTCATACTTCATGTAATAAATTGAAATGACATCATATGAAATGAAATACTTAAACATACCTTCCCTAACACATTTCCAAATATCCATATAAGTTATAGAACCAAATTACAAACTTGCTTAATTGTTGTATGTTTTATCAATGTTCGATTTGAGCCAACATGCATCTACAATCTTTACTGTTAGGCCTCTCTTTCGGGTCATCGAGTGTACAAAAACAAGCAATCTTAAGAACAAGAAGCATCTGTTTCTCGTACCCATTTCCCAAAAGACTTGGATCGATTGCTTCTTTTGGATCATCTGATGTCATCACCTTTCTCATCCATTTCACTAAATTAACTTCGGAAGTGTGTTGAAAGAACTCATCCGAAGGCAGTTTTCCCATGACCAATACTCCTAGTAACACCCCGAAACTATAAATGTCACATTTATCAGTAAATTTCAACGTTTGATGATATTCAGGTGCAATGTACCCTAAAGTTCCCGCAACATTAGAACTTGTCATGTGTGTGTAGGCTTCAGGGATGGATTTGGCGAGCCCAAAATCCGCAATTCGGGCCTCCATGTCATCATCAAGAAGTATGTTAGCGGGCTTCAAGTCTCGATGGACTATACGTGGGGTGTGGCTCATGTGAAGATACTCGAGCCCAGATGCGACCCCGATTGCAATATTGTGTCTCGCAAGCCACTCTAGCTCTCGCGTGCCAGCTTTAACTTGTTGTAAAATGTCTTGTAAGCTTCCGTTTTTCATGAACTCGTATACGAGGTAATGGTAAGTGGGCCTGGAAAAGTGGGCGAGTAAGGCTAAGAGGTTCCGATGACGGATTTGACCGACGGTTTGGATTTCTGATCGGATCTGACGCATTTTTCTATTGAGCAATTTCGTGTCTTCCTTAGTGAGCTCTCCCGCGTCTTTTGAAGGTTGTATTATTTTTTTAATCGCGATTGTTTTGATCTTCCCATTCGGGATGTCGGTTTTGTATACTTGTCCACAACCGCCTCTTCCGATGACTTGAAGCGTTGAGACCGCGTCATCATCGTCTAGAAATGCGAGCTCCTCCGCCTTGATCGACGGACTAAAAATGGCGGGAACCAATTGGTTCTCTCTATACTTGATCACAATTAAGACCAATTTGATTAACACCGAGAAGATGATTATAGAAAGAATCCCAGCAAGTGATCCGGCAAAAATCCCAAGAACCCAACCCATAATCTTCTTTCTAATTTTGCTATTTGTATGTTCATGATTTGAGGCTTCCACCTGCGCCGGCGCCGGTGCCGGAGATTGAATTTTACTTTGATCATTTGTTGATTCAGTAAAGATATAACGTCTTGGGACATGTTTATCGTTCGATTTCTTCAGCTCCGGTGACGGAGATTCCAGCCGGTTTAACTCCGGCACCGGACCTTCCAACAAACTATTGCCGGAGACGTTGAAGAACACGAGGTTTCGAAACGAACGTAAC
The DNA here is from genome assembly GCA_023525975.1 of Smallanthus sonchifolius. Classification (NCBI taxonomy): domain Eukaryota; kingdom Viridiplantae; phylum Streptophyta; class Magnoliopsida; order Asterales; family Asteraceae; genus Smallanthus; species Smallanthus sonchifolius. The sequence goes on along the minus strand of CM042027.1, from coordinate 73,678,700 downwards.
GCCACCGGCACTTTTCCGGTGAACATGTTGTTCTCAAGGGAGAGTTTTTCAAGTTTCGGAAAATACTTCAAGAAACCCAAGTCACCGGAGAATTCATTGGAAGAAAGATCAAGAATACGGAGCCGGAGGTGGTGAGAAATTCCCGCCGGAACTTCGCCGGAAAATCTATTGTGACGGAGATTAACAACTTCAAGTTTCCGGCAATCGGAAACTTGAGGTGGGATAGAACCAATTAAGTAATTATCAGTGAAAGACAATTCTTTAATTTCCGGTAGCTGCCCAATCGCCGGCGAGAGGAAACCTTTTAGCCGTTGATTTTTGAAGACGATTCCGGTGACTCTAACGGTGTCGGACGCGTTTGAAGTTTTTCGCTCACATAATATTCCGGCGGTGTCGCAGAGGTTATTCCGGCGACGGAGGTCATCGGAGACGCCTAAATCTTGGAGAATTGTTAAGAGAGCATGGTGGTCGGCGGAGTTGAGGTTTATTTTAGCGTGAACTAAGAGTGTTAGTGTGAAGAGAAGTAGTAGGGGGAGGTGGGTAATGGTGGCCATTGACGGTGGTTAACGGCGTAGACTGTGGCCGGAGAATGAAACTTAAAAGGGGTCTATTTTGTAGATACCCTTAAAAAATGCCATTTTAAAAATGATATAATTTCCAATTAACGTGTGGAAAAAACACCTGGTCAACTTCCAAGTCTACCATGTTTTTCGAAAAGGTATTTTTTTTAAACAAAATAAATAAGATATTTAATTGGAGTAAATAAAAATTAATATATTTTTTAGTTTATTAAAATGAAATTCAAATGTAATGTTTTTTTTCTATCAACTCTTTTATTTACATCGTATGAAATTCAAATGTAATGTTTTTTTTTCTATTAAAACTCTTTTATTTACATCGTGTATATCTTTAAAGGAAACGGAAAGAAGGCATTTTAAATTGTGGGAGATACATAAAATTTAATATTATTAAAAAAATATAAGAAATTATTGAAGTCGAAGACTATTTAACGACGTGCAGAATGAAATATCTTTTTTGAAAGCGAATTTGTGGATATTTTTGTACTAATAAATAAAAATCATAGGGAGATACGTGTCACTTTATGATGCATTTTAACAAGTTTTTTTCGCGTCATTTTCTTTTATTAAATAATTATATTAAAAAATATATTTAATATAAATCTAACGACGGTACTTATTAATTAATTATTGATAGTTATTATATAATTAACCAACTAAATTTAATATAAATTAATATTTATTAATAACATAAAAAATTAATATTAAGTTGGAAAAAAAATTAATACTAAGTTGAAAATAAATATTTTCAAAATTAACTAAACAAAATTTATAACTTTCACATAAAAGTACATTTTTTAAAGACATATTTTGACGAGTGAATATGTTAACATGTTACATTATATTTTAATCAACATGTGTAATACACAAGTTTTTAAAAGATATAATTTTTTTTTATTAATAAACATACAACTTTACATTTACTTAACTCGTGTAATATACATGATTTTAACCTAGTTTTAAATATAAAATTATAAGGAATATTGCATATAATAGTTTTACAGTTACACAATCACACGTATAAATTTGGAGAGAATTTTAGTAAAAAAAACTCTTTCATTTATTGATTTGTTGTTCCGCTTGACAAAACGTTAACGAAGTTAAATCCTAAATTTAAGCCCCTTAAATATGGGAGCCCTAAGCTACATCTTATTTCTTTTATATAGTCAGCCACCGTAATATATGTTTTTGTTTGTTGGGACGAGTTATTACCCTAGACCAAGTGTTTTGAACAGTAACTATATATTTTTTTTAATTTTTGTCCAAATTTCTTTTTCACCCTCATCCTTTGTATAATATACGTTTTTAACTCGTTTCGTTATCTAAATGGTATTCGTATTATCAGAGCCGGTATTAATATTGGGTTTTTTTTAAACAGAGTTAAATAGAGTTTTTATTTTGTATCGTTGGCTATAACGGACGCCAGGTTATGAGCGAACGGTCTACATTAAGCGGAGAAAAAACGACCAAACTCAACCAAACTCCGTCGTAACGCGGGCCGGTTCGAGTTGTTGTACGTTTCGACGCGGCGCCGTAACGCGGGGTGGTTCAAGTTACTATATATTTCGATGCGCCGCAACGTGGGGCGGTTCGAGTTGCTGTACGTTTCGACGCCGCCGCAACGCGAGGCTGGTAAATCCCCTAGTTTAATTGAAAAACTTGGTACTTACTTGATTAAATATCTAGAATAAAATAATAATCAAATTTGATTATTGCTTCAATAAAGTCTCTAATATTTTTTCTAGGGTTAATATTGTAAAAAAACAAACATACTTTTTTTATGACAACAGTATTAAACATATTTTTGGCGTAAAAAAGTCTCTACACGTAAAAAAAAACATGAAAATGTCACTCAACCAAATTTTGCTATATTAAAATCTCTATAATTGTTTACGATACATGTACTTGTGAAAAAAAAATATTTAAAATAATAACTCACTGCCCCTTAAATTCATCAAAACAAGAGTATATAATTATTATTTTTTTAAGTTAAATGTTACTTTATCAAATTTTAACAAACTTAAGAGTTAACATTTCATTATTTTAAATACTTTTTTCACAAATACATACATTTTATACCGGTTTGTGGACTTAATAAAGCAAAATTAAGTTGAAAGATTTTTTTGTGGCTTTTTTACACTTGAAAGGACTTTTATGCGCCAAAATATGTTGTAGAACATTTTGTGAAAAAAAAAAGTATTTTGGTTTTTTACAATATCAATCATTTTTCTAACATTAAAAATCATCATTATTGTTCCATTGTTATCATATTTTTTAATAAATGTTAAAAGTTTTCTAAAATTGACTTAAATTGAAAATATATAATCTTTGTTACTATCTAGTAATTATTATTTTATTTTCAAGTCGTTAAATAGAATAATTACGAACATGAATTCTTTACCTTTTACAATTACCCCTTACTTAGGTTAACTTGAGAAAAAAATATTAAATTTTCTATTTTGAACATCAACTTTTTACACTTAATAAGCAAGTTTCATCAATGTTTCATATGTCACCTAATTTTAAAAATGCTAACATTCATAAAAAAAAGTTTCATAAAACAATATTAAAACTTAAGTGTTGTAAATCACTAAATAAATTTGGTTAGTATTAGATGAAACATTCTTTCTTTTGTGTTTACCACCACACCAACTACAAGGCACAAAGGAGTCGATTAATGTCGTATTTTTTTAGAAGAACTAACTCACACACCTATCAAACCTACATCAACATTCACCATGATACTAGAACACTCAACCACCTGAGAAGGAACACCTCCGGTTAATACGCTATGCTTCATCACAGAAATGTTTTTATGACAAAAAGAATAAAATAAGTGTGTAATTTTCATAATTGATTGTGTAAAATGAAATAAATGAAGAATATGTTTGCTAATATTTAACATGATCATATAAATCCTTTGTTTTTGTTATATTTACTGCATAAAATATTTCTTTAATTGATAACAACATTTTACCTACAACCTACAAGATCCTAACCCACGATGATCTACTTGGAATCCCACCGTTAACCACCGTTAACATATAATAACCCGGTGGTGCTACGTATATAGAAGGAGGAGCCACCACCGTTGCCACCACCGTATTCTCACCACCCATCTCCGTACTCAAACATTCAAGTCTCACCATTCTTTGATTCATTGATAATGAGTGGGTTGTAAACGGTGGTGCATAAGCCACTACGCTTATGTTACTCAATCCGGTCCCGAGCCGGAAACTAACACTGAACGTGTTCCCGTTCGCTACACCGGGTGCATCTTGCGGGTACATGACGGTCAAGTTTTTTGGCCGGAGATGGTCGAACCGGTTGCTCATGTATTCCGGGACTAAAGCTTGTAGCCTTAGCTCGGTCGGGTGAGCCACCCCGTGTGAAATGTACTCGTTGTTCGGGTTTCCACCGGCTACCAAGATCCGACCATCGGGTAATAACACGGCGGATGAATGATACAAACGGGCTATTTTAGTCGGCTTTAAAACCTGAAACCGTTGGCCCGGCTCGTGGTTCGGTCGGTAAAGGTAAGGTTCGAAAGCGGGAGATGACGCGCTATCCCATCCCGCACAACCCCGTTTTGCGCCGTTGATGATTAGAATGCCACCGGTTGGTAATGTTAACATGTCACTCATGACCCGTGGTCCGGGCATGTTTTCCATCCGCCAGCGGTGGTGGTTCCCGGTGATGACCATTCTCCCGCATGATCTTAAAGCGGGCAGGTATCGACCCTCCTGAACCGCGTGATAAGATCCACGGGCCGCACCACCACAAACCATGATTTCAACTTTAGTGAAATTGTCCTTATGGTCTAAAGGAAGGATCACCGAAGAGCCGGTGCTCGGGTAGCTACGGCCCCCTTTTCCAGGGATTGTCGGGAACTTTTTCACGACTTTATGTCGTTTAAAATCGAAAAGAATCGAATCCCGGTTCGCGAAAATGAACAAATGTCCATCGGTTGATAAGTGTAAGAGAGGGTACAAATTGTTCCCTTTTGAGTTCCGTTCGTACGTACGGTGCAAAAATGGGAGATCGTATGGTTTACCGGAGCCCGAAGATTTCGGGACAAATTCATAACTGAATGCCCCTTGTCCCCCGACAACTATAACACCGTTTTCCCGTGGGAGATATAGACTTGATGAATACCACCGTCTAACCGTTAACTGCCTCTTAAGTTCCATCCAATCACATCGGCTATTACCACACGGTCTATAATATCGAATTCTTCTTGAACCTGCCCCGTTCCCGCCCGTTTGAAGCAGGCTTCCATTGCTCAAGAACGAGCCCGATGAGCACCACGTGTCAGTTGCAAGATGTAGAGCCCGAACTCTGTTGTTCAAAACATTATACTCTACCGAGTGTGCATAACATGACGAATCCCCCGAGCCACGAGCTTTGCACTTACGGAGCCGGTACTGAGACGGGCCTGCACCGGTCTGGTCAAATATGACAACATTGTTTTGGTGGGTGACCGCCATGTGCATAGCTACAACACCCGTGTTATTCAACATAATTTTCCATTTCCATTGACTATTTATGGTTGTTCTCCTACAAACGACTCGACCAAATAATAAAAGAACAATTACGACACACTCGAGTGACCAACACGAGGCTCGTATACGGTCCATGGGAGAACAATATAGAAGTAACGGGATTGGTGTGAAGTGAAAATTACATAAAAATCTTGCAAATATATAGATTCGGTTCGATTATTTTGCTAAAGAAATGCATATGGTACATCCTAAAGCTAAGAGCTTTGGTACAACTACTTTACAATATCACAAGAAAAGCTTACCCGAAGATTTGGCACATTTTTTGGACCAAAAGAACCGAATGTGAACCGATTTGCCCGATATGTGATCATGGATGAAGACAGATTGTAAAACAGCAGATGTTGAGGCATGTAGTGTTTAATAAAGCTTGATCCTGGTCTGAATGTGACTCCTGCAAATAGGGCATAGTTGGAGGTCTATGCCACATCCGCAACATGTCTGAAAACACAGAATAAAAAAAAATTAATAAAAAAATTAAAAAAAAAGAAAAGAAATCAAGTAATTTGGATTATGAAGGTTTAGTATGTATGCTGAAACATGTATATGTGGAAGATGTACCTGATGCCCACAGCCAAAGGCCATATCCTTTGTGCTAGTTATGCAGATGGGACAAAGCTGTAAAGAATGCATAAACAAAGATTTACAAATGTCTGTTTATACATGCAGGATTCACAATCTGATACTTCTTAGATAATATATACATTTATGCGGGCAAATGTAGAACTGTGTTTCTTTTTTTACTTTATAAAGCCTCCTAGAGTCCTAGTTGTAAGCAACTAAACACATTTCTTGTCAAGAAAATCGACCAAACACATTTTTTCGTCAAGAAAATCGACCAACTCCATTTTTTGTCAAGAAAATCGACTAACCTATTTTTGGGGTCCAAGTTTTAAGCAACTCTTATTACACATAGATACCCTCTAGACTATGATAATGACAGATAAGTACAAAACTAGTCTAGTACACAGTATTTCGGTTTTTCACGAGAATATACTCTTTAAGTCGCTTTTCTACGCTCATTTGGAAGCAGCCGACTCAATCATTTCAAACATAGATCATGATTATTTCTTATACATTGTAGATAAAGTTTTTCATCACTAAAATATAGATTTGATAAATATGAAGGATTTTTTTGTATGGTCTGGAGAAAACATAATAGTTTCTAGGAGGTTTTTGAAAAGTGTTTCGGTTTCTAGGGAGTTCGCTGTCCTAGGAAGCGAACTCTAAAAAAGTCTGACAAGGAATGGAGGGGGAACCCTCAATATATACAAGTGGGGAAAAACACCTAGAGGCCTATCCTCATGCCCATGGGCCATAAACTAAAAAATATACAAATAAAATATATTTACAACTAACACGACACATATAGAAAACGACACACCAATTGGTATACTAAACTATATTATAGAACATAAAAAACGATACACGAGCCTAAAACAAGAAGATAAAAATAGGCGTAATCCATTAGATGCTTGAAACGAGGACGTGCCTTGAAGCAACTGGCAAGGTTGCTGCTTTGACACGGTTACGGGTTCGAGCCGTGGAAATAGCCTCCTGCACAAAGTGTAGGGTAAGGTTGTGTACATCAGATCGCGAAGCAATCCGGCCCCTCCCCAGACGCCAGACCCTGTGCAAAGGCGGGAGCTAAGTCAAGCACCGGGTATGCCCATTAGATGCTTTGCACTTGACTTACTCATTTTGTTTCTCCTCATCTTTCCTTTGGATTTGTCACATTAATGCCATTAATAGGCTTATTTTTGGTTAATGTGTTAGTCCTATGCAGGGGCGGACCTACTTAGGCTCGGGGGGGTTCACCGGAACCCCCCGAGTTTCAAAATTTTAATACAATGTTATGTAAAAAAACTATGGTTCCTATGTACTATTACTCAAAATTAATTATATTTCAAATGTTTATATTGCATATAGAATAATGCTAACCAAATCCATGACTGCTTCAGCATAAAAAAGTTTTTTAAAATTAATATTACTTAAAAACAAGTTAAGATCAACAAATAAATGGATTGCCTATTATAACGATAAAGAAAGAGGACACTATACCAAACTGATTTTAAAATTTTAGGTAAAGATAATGCATTCAAGGTAAAATTAAATAGACAAAAAGTATTCACATGTATTTTAAATTGAAAAAGGCCCATTTGGAAATTCTCTTTAGGCCCGACTAAAGTTACTTATAACAAGTTTTTCAACGTAAATCCAAACACCCAGAGAAAAAAATTGATGATTTAGTATTAGAAAACAAGTAAAATAATAAACATGATAAAGTTGATACTTGATAGAGTTGCACTTACATTGTTATCTGAGGTAGAAGTACCATCAAAACTTGTTTCAGCCGTTGTTTCCCTTTTCACAAAAGTGTGCTCGGTTGGTTGCAAACTAGTTGACCATGAAGGCTGCTTGGGCCTACCAAAAGATGCCGAACCATAGCTTGGCGGGGGAAGAGAAACCCTATCTATAGCTTTCCCTCGAAGAGTACTGAAATATTATCAAAGGTTAATTTCTTTGAAGTGAAGGGCTAACTGCAATAACCAACTTTGGCCTAATTTCTATTTAAGATAACGGACTTTTAATTTTGTTTTGATAAAAACCCTCAAATTAATTTATTTTTTTGATTTAAGGTAACCCATACAGGTTACCCCGCCAAAATGATGATGATGTGTAACTTTGACCAAGTTGACTTTTTTCTTATGTGGCGAAGAAGAGGCACGCGGAAATTTTCAAGCTTGGATGAAATTTTTAGCCTGGAAAAAGGTAGTTACCAAAAATGAAAATTTGACCCGAGTGGTCGAGTTGGTTACTTTACTATGCAATTTTCGTACAGTGAATATGTTAGTTGTTCCCAGTGGACATCCTGGTGGTAAAGTGGTGTACTCCCCAACCAAATGGTTGTGGGTTCAAATCCTGGAAAGTGCATGTGTGGTGGTGTAGAGAAGAGAGTGTGATAGGAAATGTAGAGAAAAATAATTGATGAACAAATACAATTTACTTTTAGACAACATGATACTCCCAAATTTAAGTGTTCTGTCTTAAAAATTGCAATTGTTTGAAAGGAAATGTAGAAAAAATAGTTCAAAATGCTAATTATAAAATATATGATTTAAACAGTAATTGAAATTTAAAAAAAAAAGGATAACAAGGAGCATAAGAGGCAAGTGAAAATTTACCCTAATATGTTGAGCTCTAGTGTTGCCTTGTATTGTGAAGGTATCTCCATCAATGCTGAAAGAGCAAACTCTGCTTCCTTCCTGGACGTATTCATGTTCTTTGACATAATTTCTGTGAAATTAACGAACTAAAACAGACAAAACAAGCTAATTAGAGATTAATAAAATTTACCGGGCTATGCCTTCACCCAAAAAATTAAAATAATGAAAACTCGAATGCTCTATAGTGTTGATATATAGGCCCCTAAACGTTAACCGGAATGGCAAAATGGTCCCTGAACTTCGGTCAAAATGGCGAATGGTCCATGGAAAGTGGCATTCGACTGTTCGGGCCATGGTTAGCAATGCTAAGTGCAATTGATTATCCTCATTTATTAGATCCTCAAATAACAATCCTCTCAAACTTGAATCAATCAATATAAACCATATCATATCTCTTAAGGGTGGAAATGTCAAAAAAGGAAGAATAAAAGGTCACCACAACATGCCTAAATCATACCATTTTTAAGTCATAGGTGGCTTTGAATTCCTCAAAAAAGATGATAGGTCCATATACCATGAGTTCAGTTATGCTGTTCATGACTTTTAGATATATCTGGCAACATAGGCAGTTGGGTCAGGTTGGGTAAGGTTGGGTAATGAGTTAAAATGGTTTGGGTCAAAAGTGGTTCAAGTTTAGGGACGTATCACTTTGAAGAAAGGGTCAAACCAAGCCGGGTCCGTTTTGGTCGACCCTTCCTGGCTTACTTTTTGTTTCAATAAAATCAATATATTAAATAAACTTATCATTTATTACAAAAATTAAGCAACTTATTATTTGTATATCTAAAACTAAAAGATCTTAAACAAATTACAAATTTCTTTGTCCCATTTATATCAGCAAGACAGTTGTAGCAAATTAAAAATGATAAATGTCAATAATAAATCTCAATACTCAATAGCCAGCCCGTCTAAAAGCTGAGGAGAGACTCTCCGCGCATTATGACACGTTGCAAAACAAGGAGGATCCAAAAGTAACCCAAAAGCTTTAAACCAACCTGTTTTAGTGACTTTGGGCTGAGATTGCCTGGTCTACTTTTAGTGGTGGTAATTTCGACCCATTTATTTATGAATGGACCACTTTGGGTTGTGTTTTATTTCAAACGCGTTAAATATAGATATTTAGCTAAAGGGGGATTGCCGAAAGTTTAGTTATAATGCATACAGCCTCCTAAAGATTTAGATTATTGTTTTAATAATATAGTTTTTGTGATCATAACTAACATATTAATCATTTATAAAATCTAAAAGATGGACTAAAAAGGGTTTGTTGGTCAACCCAACCCGACCCTGCCCGTTTGACACGTTGCACAACCCACCCATCTTGACACCTCTAATGGCTTCCACTGAAACCAAGTTATACTTGCCTGGAAATTGTCAAAAGCTCGAGCAGGGATATTGTCGTCAAATTCCTTCATCATGTCCCATGGTCCATCACCAACCCCAACTAATATTATTGACAATGGATATTCGCTATAATAAAAAAAGAAACTTTTTTTTATTGGTTGTTGAAGAGTTTACACATGTAAAAGCGTAAAAAATCGGAAGTTGAGAATTTACCTAGCTTTCACAATCGCCTCGACTGTTCTCCTTTCCTGAGGACTTAGTTGACCATGGTCAGTATCAACACTTCTTGTGACCTGTGTGCAAAGTGCATTTTAGCAGACAAGCAACATATGGTCATGTGCGTGATAGTTGCTAGAGTTGGCATGTCAGTGAGGTTAGGGTGGGTTGGGTAACAGGTCAAACGGGTCATTTCCAGTACGAACTGGAACGGTGCGGGTTGTATTGGGTTACTTTTTTTCCATTTTGTATAAATAAGTGATGCATAGATTATGATTACGAAAACAATATAATTATAGTAGCAATCCAAGTCTTTGAATGAAACGGTGTAGCAATCTAAGACTTTGGTTGACTTTGACTAGTTTGACTTGTTCCCCTTCCATCACGCCTGTTTGAGATAAAACACAACCCAAATGACCCATTCACTAGTAAATGGATTGAAAATGCCATCCCACAAAGCGGTAAACCAGATGGAGATTCAATTTGTGACTCATGATAATCGGTAGTTTAAATCAATCATTTTTCAACTTACCTGCCCATCGGCAATGATCAACAAGACATGATACTGACCGCCACTTTGTTCGACAATTGTAATGGCCATTTCAATAATAGGGGCAAAAGATGTAGGTCCTGTTTAGGGTACAAAAAGGATAATAAACATAAGGTTTAAGAAGGAATCTTTTCAAAACAAAGTTGTTTTCTGTTGCAAACTAACCATCATAAAGATGACATTATGACAACACCATAGTTTGGAAATAAGCTATTTGAACAACGTGACAGAATGTAATTGCAGAAACAGAAAAATACTCTGAAATGTGCATATACAGTGCTTGTGAGACATTTTTGCAACAATGTTTTTTTTGCAACAAAAAGCCAAAGTACTGTGGTTCTAAATAGAAGTGGGAATATGGGCGGGACAGGCAAGTTGGGTCGCAGGTCAAAACAGGTTTAAGTTGAAACAGGTCAGTTTTAGCAAGAATTGGGTTGGGTTGACTGCAAACATATTTTGTCCATTTTTTAAAATTTTAATAAACAGTTATTGTGTTAATTATGATTACAAAGTAAATTTAATTATAATAACAATCTACAAAATAAATATTATTATAATAACAATCTAAGTCTTTTAATAAAATAACATTAGAAGTAGATTTTGGACGATTTTCTATTGATGTATAGGATACATTCCCCTTTAAGCTAATTTTTTAATATGACACATTTGGTATGTTCTGGATAAAACACAATCCAAAATGACCATTCATAAGTAATTATGAATGTTCACATGTGAACCCCTTTGAAAACTTGTTTCCAAGTATACAGATATGTGTGTGTACATACCATAGTTACCCTTTGAAAACTATGGTACATACATTCACATTTTTCCCATTTGAACAATCAACATTTACAATTGCTAATAAGTAAAAAAATAGAAGTTCCAAATTATTTCACCATAAGTTACATTGTGTTGACTATATATAAATAGTTGAGCGGTGAAGTTCTTTAGATGACTTTCAACAACAATTTAGCTTTGATGATTTTCTGGCCTCTAATGGGTTTTACTATTTTTTTTCAAATACAATTATATATTATAAATATTCAATTTAAGGATAGCGGGTTGACCGAAACCCTACCCAAAATTTTTCGTGTCAACCCATTTTCAATTTCATGTGTTGACCCATTTCGTGTTAGGTTCACGTTATATTTGTAGTCCCCTATCTTGGTTCAATCGCAAACACAAAACACAGGAAGTTTTGAGGTCAACTCACCTCGACTCTTTTCTGGAATTTTATTAACTGAAAACTTACGATTACAATAAAAGACTCTATCTATTTATACTGAATCTAATCCTATGCTAGAAGAAATTGACTCCAAATATAATTCCTACAAATCAGGAATTTAATATTATTTCCTGTTTGGCTTTCTGCGCAAGGGCAAGGCAGAATTGCCGACTCAAGAAAAAAAACCGACTCAGACAATTGGGCTAAATTGGGCTTTGACCTGGGTCGCTTCAACCCAAATAGCTTCTGACCAGGGTTGGTTTGACCCAATAAGGGAATTAGTTCATCATTCACCCCCCTAATTTTCGTGTTGGGTCTCCGGTGTCTTCTACTCCTAGTAAACTCCTCATTTCTGCGAATTTTAATCTTGGCAACGCTTTTGTCAAGATGTCAGCCTTTTGTTCTTCCCCACTCACGTGCTCTACTTTGATCAACTCCTCTTCGACACATTCTCTAATGAAGTGGTATCGAGTGTCTATATGTTTGCTCCGGCCATGAAAAACTGGATTCTTCATTAATGAAATTGCTGATTTATTATCAACCTTTAATGTCACAACTTCTTCTTTCCAGCCCGTAATTTCACTAAGCAGCCTCCTTAGCCATATTGCTTGGCATGCTCCTGCAGTGGCTGCCATGAATTCAGCCTCACACGACGATAGAGCAACAGTGCCCTGTTTTTGTGTGTTCCAACTGATCAGTGACTGCCCAAGATAGAATGCCAAACCAGTGGTACTTTTGCCATCGTCTTGATCTACTCCGTAGCTACTATCACTATAACCATGTAGCATTCGACTTCCACCTGCTTTATACTTTAGCCCATATTCTAGGGTGCCTTTTATATAGCGCAGAATGTATTTTACTGCTGCCAAATGACTCTCATTTGGTTCTTGCATGTACCGGCTTGCTAGACTCACTGCAAAACTCAGGTCTGGTCTTGTATGAAGTAGATAACGAAGGCAGCCTATTAAACGCCTATAAAGGGTGGCATTAACCGGCTTACCACCTTCTTTCTTGGACAACTTTGTGCCTGGATCCATGGGTATTTTGGTGGGATTACAGTCATTCAAACTTGCCTCTTCCAAGATTTTCTTTGCATAGGCAGTTTGTTTGATTGTGATTCCATCCTTGTCTTGCTTTACTTCAATTCCCAAATAGTAGGCTAATGGGCCCAAATCACTCATCTCGAATTTTCTTTCCATTTGTCTCTTGAATTGATCAATGTCTTCCTTGCACGAGCCAGTGACTATTAAGTCATCCACATATACTCCAATGAGTAATATTGACTTTCCAAGATGCTTTTTGTATACTGCATGTTCCTGCAAGCATCTTGTAAAACCCAACTGTTTTAGAGTTGAGTCAAGTTTAGCGTTCCAAGCCCGAGGGGCCTGCTTTAAACCATAGAGTGCTTTCGACAGTTTGTACACTTTGTTCTCCATGCCCTTCTTTACGAATCCTTCTGGTTGAACAACATAAACTTCCTCCTTAAGTTCACCATGTAGGAAGGCTGTTTTCACATCCAGATGGTGCACCAACCATCCCATATGTGCAGCTAAGGCTAAGAGAAGCCGGACTGTTTCCATCCGGGCCACGGGAGCAAATACCTCTTCATAGTCGATCCCATGTTGTTGCACATACCCTTTGGCCACCAATCTCGCTTTATACTTCACTATTTCCCCGGTTGCATCTCGCTTGATCTTGTATACCCATTTAAGACCAATGGGTTTCACATTCTTTGGCAGATTAGTGAGCACCCATGTTTTGTTTTTCTCGATGGAATCAATTTCATTTTTCATAGCAACCTCCCAAATTTGATTTCCCACTGCTTGTGAATAGCAATTGGGTTCTTCAATAGTCAAAAGTAACTCATCTTTATAATTCACAGTTACTTGTTGAGTTCTTGGGTACACACTTGTTAATTCCCTGAAGCCTTGTAAAGGGGTATTATCAAATGTATCCAATTCTGTTAACTCTGGGCTGTCAGGCCCATTTTCTGGTGGCAACATTGGGCCTCGACCACGAACTCCTTGCGCTGAGCTTCCTGGTTCAGATTCGCTGGTTACATCTTCAGAATCTGATGGGCTTTGCATGGGTATTGGACTTTCAGTCCATGTTCCTTCTGCTGGGCTTTCTGCCCATTCCTGTGAATGTTGGGCCTGCTGTGTTCTGGGCTGATTTGGACCTGGTTTAATGGCCAGAACAGAAGTTCTGGGCTGTTCACTGCCTGTTGGGCAGCTTTGTTGGGCCTGCTGGGCCTGTTGTGGCCCACTGTCACAATCGGGTGCAACTGAGTTTTGGGGTACAGTAAACCCTTCCCAGCCTGGTTCTTTAGTGTTGAAGTTGCTGAGGTAACTGGTCCAATTCCAAGCTTTTGTTTCGTCAAAGTGAACATCTCGACTCACCACGATCCTTCTTGACTCGGGGTCATAAAGTCGATATGCTTTGGTACCCGGCTCGGTTCCAAAGTAGACCATTGGCTTGGATCGATCATCCAACTTCTTTAAATTCACTCTTGATGTCTTTACATATGCCGTGCAGCCAAAGACCTTCAAGTGGTCAATGTTAGGCTTTCTTCCTTTGAACGCTTCGTAAGGGGTCTTGTCAACCAAGGCTCTAGTCGGAACGCGATTCAACACATAAGTAGCATGTCGAACCGCTTCAGCCCATAAGTTTTGTGGGACTTTCATGGCCTTCATGATACTTCGTGTAGTCTCCATTATGGTTCTATTCCTCCTTTCCACTACCCCATTTTGTTGGGGAGTGTAGGGAGCGGAAAATTGCCGATGTATGCCTTCGCCTTCACAATAGTTATTGAACTCATTTGATGTGAATTCACCCCCTTGATCTGTTCGTAGTGCCTTCACCTTCAATCCACTTTCAATCTCCACCAGGCTCTTGAATCTTTTGAAAGTAGGGAAGGCTTCATCTTTGGTCTTTAGCATGAAGCTCCACATGTATCTGCTAAAGTCATCAACAAGAAGAAAGACATACCTGTTCCCGGCTTGTGTAGAAGGGGAGATTGGTCCACACAAGTCCCCGTGAATAAGCTCCAACGGCTTCTTTGCTCGAAAGGTTGATTCTTTTGGGAACGGGTGTCTAAAGTGCTTTCCAACGAGGCATGACTCGCATAGTTGGGAAGGGTGATTGATCTTGGGAATTCCGTCTGCCATTTGCTTGGTTGTCAAGTTTTTCATAGACTCAAAGCTTAGATGGCCTAACCTGGCATGCCACCGCCATGCTAAGTCATCAATCTTCGAGGATAGGCAAATCGGATTTCCCAAGTTCAATTTGATTTTATACAACCTGTTTGTAGATCTTTCAACCTTCATCAGTACCTTTCTTTCTTTGTCAAATATCCACATCAGGTTGTCTTCAATTGTAATCTTGCATCCAGATTCACTTAATTGACCGAGACTAATGATACTACTTTGTAAGCTTGGTATGTAATAGACATCGGTAAATAAGTGTTGCTCTCCATTCTTTCGTTGAGCGAGAACGGAGCCTTTTCCTTGGATGTTTACGTGTGAACCATCCCCAAACTTCACCTTTCCTACAACCTGTTTGTTGAGTTCTGAAAAGTAAGAAAGGTCACCTGTCATGTGGTTGCTTGCCCCGCTGTCAAGGTACCACATACTTTCTTCTTTGGGCTCCAACTCATACTTGCTTGGATGTACCTTCTCTTCGTTTAGAAACACTGTTTCTTGATCTCCAATTGACATTAGTAAGGCTGTCCCTGTTTCTTGGGCTTGGGCCAGATTTGCTTCAGCTTTTTTTTGGGTTCTTTCCGGGCAATCAGTGACATAATGCCCGAATTTATCACATCTATAACATTGTACTTGTGATAAATCTCTCCCACGACTGTTGCCTTTATCCTCTGATCTGTCTTGTGGTTTTCCTCGGCCCCGACCTCGGTTCCCACGACCCCGGCTGCTGGATCTACCACGCCCACGACCTGAATTCTGGCCTCGACCAGAACTCTCACCAGTTTTGGCCCTTAATTCAGGGGCTGTTTGCGTGTACAGAAGCTTTCCCTTCGACTCGGATTTGGCTTCTTTGTTTCGGAGTCTCTCTTCGTAGGCCTTGAGTCTTCCTACCGCGTCATCGAAAGTCATTGTTTCCAAATCATTGCACTGCTCAATTGCAGCCACAAGCTGGAAATATTTTTCTGGAGCGGAGTCCAGAACCTTCTTCACGAGCGTAGTATTATCGAATACATGCCCGAGAGTAGTTCCCCTCGAAACCATCCCGCTAAGTTTTCCAGTGAACTGGTCTACTGTTTCGTTTTCACCCATTGACAGTTTATCGAATTCACTCTTTAGCGTTTGGACTCTTGCCCGTTGTACTCGCTCGGCACCAATGTACCGAGCCTTTAGGGCATCCCAAATCTGCCTGGCAGATTTGTATTGAGCAATCTGCAGTAGCACTTCATCTGAGACTGCCTGAAACAAGAATGAACGGGCTGATTTGTTCTTCTTTTCATCAACTGCAGCACCTGCAGTTGGCTGGACAACTTCCCAGAGTCCTTGGTCATCTAAAATTGCCTCAACAACGATTGACCAGGTGGTATAATTCATTCCAGTCAATTTTGGAACAGATTGTGATGGTCCTGCCATTGGTCTTGCAGTGACGATCACTCCCTGGTTCGCTGGATTACCTTCGTCGCCCATTGGACTGCTTCTTGATCTTGATCGGCGCTGATAGACAAGAAGGGGATTGGCTCTGATACCAATTGTAGTCCCCTATCTTGGTTCAATCGCAAACACAAAACACAGGAAGTTTTGAGGTCAACTCACCTCGACTCTTTTCTGGAATTTTATTAACTGAAAACTTACGATTACAATAAAAGACTCTATCTATTTATACTGAATCTAATCCTATGCTAGAAGAAATTGACTCCAAATATAATTCCTACAAATCAGGAATTTAATATTATTTCCTGTTTGGCTTTCTGCGCAAGGGCAAGGCAGAATTGCCGACTCAAGAAAAAAAACCGACTCAGACAATTGGGCTAAATTGGGCTTTGACCTGGGTCGCTTCAACCCAAATAGCTTCTGACCAGGGTTGGTTTGACCCAATAAGGGAATTAGTTCATCAATATTTCTGGTCATGTCAAGAATTTCCAACCTCACTACCTCAATAATTTATAGAAACAACATTATGATTAAAAGGATTTAAATCTTTGAATAACGTGATTTAGGAGGTTATATGCATTAAAAATTAGACTGTGGATGACTTTTCATCACTTTAACCCAATTGACCCATTACCCATTTAGCTAAAAAAAATTCGTTTGACCCGATTGAGATAAAACACAACCCAAATTCACCCACTCTAGGTATATGGGTTGAAATTGCCACCTCTAGACTTCTAAACATCAATCACTCTAAATTTCAACAAGAATGCTTCAAAGAGATAATTCCAACCTGCAAGCCGCAACTGAGGTGCTAATTCTCTGTACCGTTTCAAAACATCCTCAAATCCGTCACAAAATTTGTCATCTGGATAGAAGCTAAAGACTTCTTGATCATGAGTTGAAGCTGTTAAAAAACAAAATCACATAAGCTATGCTAACTTTAAACAAATCAAGCAAGTTATAACTACAAATTCTGATTTATACCGTCTCCAAATCCATAACAAGGAATTAAATTATCCTCATCAAAAGAAGCCAGTGTCCTTCCAATTATAGATATTGCTTCTTCATAAGGGTTCATATCATTTCCAGTGTGATGCAAACTTCGGCGATTAAACGACCTTGCGCCTGATATTAACAGATGTAAAGATCATTCGGTACAAGCCACCAAAACTTATTAAAATACTAGAGGTGTCAAAATGGTTGGGAGGGATACTAGGTCACAACGGGTAATTTTACAGGGTCAGGTTGGGTTGACCTGGAACCCTTTTGTCCAAGTCTTTATTATTTTTATAAATAACCAGGATGTTCCATATAATAACAAAAATTATACCATTCCTTATTTAGTATCTTGAATAAAAAGATGTGCATTAAAAGTATGCTACGGGTGACTTTGGCCCGTTAGACCCATTTCATTTTTCAGCTGTTTTTTTTTTTGTTTATTACCCCCGTTTGACCTGTAAGAGAATAAACATAACCTCCATTGACCCATCCTTAAGTAAATGGGTTGACATCGTCACCTCTAGTAAATATATAAAGGCAACCAAGTTTAAAATCAACCAGTCCACTCATTGCTCTTGGTAAAATCTACACCAACAATCAAATTTGAAGACTCTAAACCAGCATGTGCTAAAGCATCAGTAACCTGGGGAAGTAAAAAAACGACAAGTTGATTACCAACAAAACAAACAACAATGACAGTAAACTAATTGACTAAAAAGCATATTCGTTGAACTGCCAAAGTTAAAACAACCACCTTTAGTTCTCAAGATTAAAAGATTAACATAATTATAACCATAGAAGAAGTCAAAGATCATAGATATATAGGTGCACAGTGAGATAAGGGGAAAACCAAAAATAATTGCACAGTGAAAAACAATATTGATGCTATTGTTGAAGTTCTTTAGACCTCAGAAGGGTTTTGTTCAGAACTCAATCTTTTAACTAATATATCAATAAAAGCTTAAAATGTTCCTTATTAATTGAGGGTGAAAGAAGTTTTGAGATAAACTGATGATAGTAGTGTTACAATGGAATTCACTAAAAGTAACAAAATGGGTAGGTAGAGTAGTTTGGTTAATGGGTCAAAATGGGCTCGTGTCAAGAAAACAATTAGAAAATATATATTACTAGGTTAGAGTCCCGTGTATTACACGAGTTGTATATTGAAAAACGATATAACTTATAAATTTGTAAATACGTCCTAACCTGTCAGACTATTTATGATCGTCTAACTTGTCAGACTATTATGATCGTCTCGAGATATATCAAGTGGAAATGTGTGTATATAACAAATTAGTATTTTTCTTTAATTAGTTATATTTTGATTTCCTATTATATATATATATATATTCTTATTTAATATAATTAGTATTTTTCTTTAATAATATATTTATAATATCATCATTATTTAATAAGATACATGTGTATTTATTAGGAGAGAGAGGCGGGAAAACTAATGTGAGAATGTATGAGGAAGTGACAAGTGTCCCTCTCAAAACCTTTATTTATTAGTATGTATAGATATAGATTATAATAAAAATCTAAGTTACATTTTAAATGAAACAGTCTGAGAGGTTGTAAGTATTTGAATATGCTTTAGTTAACTTTCGGCTCGTTGAACCAGTTTTCCCGGTCTACTTTAAAACTGGTTTAAACTGTTTTACCTGTCCCAAAACCTAATGGACTCATTTTCACATATACACATAGAGAATGATGTTACCTGCTCTAAATTGTTGTAATTATCATCTATTCTTGAGTATTTTCTATCAAGCCTTTTCGTAACTGCAGGAGCTTGATCAGGATAAGTTTGAAAAGGATAAGGGGAAGCATATGGTTGGTTCACTGGTGGTTGAGGATATGGTGATTGTGGGTAAGCCCATGAATTTGATGTTGATCCATATGGTGAAAACCTACTCGAAGCCCTCTTTGAACTTTTGCCACCCATGATCCGTAGTCCTCACGAAATCTGCAATATATATCAAAAATTTTACTTAGATTAAGCCTCCAACTCATATTATAAGATGGGTTGATACATAAAATAAATAAAATGATCTTAATCAAGTGAAAAGAAAAGGGGTAACTTTAAAAGATTACATAAAATATCATAACAACTTCAATAAGAAGAACAAGAATGGTGTCTAATTTCATGCAAATGCATAAAATTTTGACTTTTGAAAAGTCAAATCAAAAGTCAAGGTCTTCCATCCTGTGTTCTATTCTGTTACAGGAGTTGGTATCCATACATACATGTATGGATACAAAACACATCTAAATAGAAAAAATCAGTGTTTTCAAAACCGGACTGGAACCGGTCCGATTATACCTATTTGAACCGTTTTCGTTTCAACCGGAACCGGACCGGGTGGTCGAACCAGATTTCCAACTTTTATTTTTTAATTAGTATTCCAAGTTTCGTATTTTATTTATTTAAATCTTCATATGTCATTAAAATTACAAATTAATATTAAAACACATAATATTTTTATATTTTGTATCTATATACATAGTTTAATATTTAAATTATTTATAACATCGTCCGCTTCTTAATCCGATTCAACCGGTCTGACCAGCAGACCTCTGGAGTGACCGGTTCATTATCCGGTCCAGTTCCGAAAACATTAGAAAAAATTGAATACGAGTTGCAAATCATCATCACTGAACAACAAAGGCAAGCAACTGAAACCAAATTAACCGCATAAAACAAAAGTAACCGAAAGCAGTTAGAATCAATTCAAGGAGAAAAAAGTTCTACAGAAAGGGAAAAATCCTACTTTCGAAAAGTCGTTTCAAAATTCAACTCATTGATATTCAAATTGAAACTTCCAATTGAATCAAACAACACACATGCAAATAAAATCAAATTAGATGCAGGAAACAAGCGTTACCGAAAGCAGGACGAATCGAGTAGACAATAGTGACTGGAAAGATGTTGAAGGGACGCTAAATTAGGTTAGTTTGGTGATGATAGTGTACCAACTCCATGAAAATCTGTTGAATCCTTCAGCGTTGTTTCGGTTTTGAGAATTTAATTCCACCAATTGTGATTGCGATGGTGATATATGGTGTGGTGGTCGACGGTCGTGGTTGACGAGGCTCAATTTTTAACATTTTATACGTCTATTCTACACGTATACTTTGACATATGAATTATTATTATTACTAGCATAGAACCCATGTAATACACGCATGGCGAAGAATATCCATACCTAAAATTGTTAAATCTTTATTTATGTAATTTAAAGTTGTAAAAATGTATTACATGTATTAAGGATAAAAAACAAAAATCAAAATATGTAAAAGTTAATATATAATTGGGTTTTGAATATACATTAATTACTATTTGATATAATTTGATTTTCATTTACTATTTGATGAAAAATAAAAGTTACATAGTTAGATTTCAAAGTTTCTTATAATAAGAGATAATTTAAAATAAATGTTTTTTATTAGTATACTAGGTTAGAATCCCGTGTATTACACGAGATTGTATATTAAAAAATATAAAACTTATAAATTTATAAAATACGTAATAACTTGTCAGACTATTATGATCGTCTCGAGATATATTAGGTGGAAATGTGTGTGTATATAACAAATTAGTATTTTTCTTCAATTAGTTATATTTTGATTTTCTATTATATATTCTTATTTAATATAATTAATATTCTTCTTTAATAATATATTTATAATATCATTATTATTTAATAAGATAGATGCGCATTTATTAGGAGAGAGAGGCGGGAAAATCAATGTGAGGAGACATGAGAAAGTGACAAGTGTCAACCTTAAACCTTTATTTATTAGTATAGATTTTCTTAAAAAAAATATTATTATTAAAAGATAGATATGTATTTAATATAAGAGAGATGCGAGAAAAAATTGATAAGAATGAACGTGGAGGCGACACGTGGCTTTATTTATTAGATAGTATAGATTATTAAATAAAAAATATATATCATTGGTGTTTATGTTAACTAGATTTTTTTTCACCGCGCTTCGTTGCGGGTGTCTGGTCGTTATCGAGATCGGCTCATTTGGGTGGATAAAACTTATGCAGACTCGCTATAGCCCACGAAAAAAAACACTTAAATTTTAACATAACTCCGTTTTTAGAAGAAAAAAAAAACTATACATGAACGTTGTAAAAAAAACAACAAAGAAAATGTGCACTCCGTTTAAAAAATAAAATAAAGAAACAAAAATTAGCACAGGAAAACGAAATTAATAGAAAACTAAACGGGTTAAAAACGTATATTATATATGTTATGAGGGGCTAAAACGATTCCCCTCGCAACACGGGGTGGACATTGTCGAATTTGGTTCGAATCATTTGAGGAGCTAAAACTTAGCGTACGAAAAAAAATACTCACTTTTGATAAAACTCTGTTTTTAATAAAATATATATTAGAACGTTGACAAAATAAAACTAAAGTAAGTTACGTTTTCCGTTTTTAATAAAAAAAAAAGTAAAGAACGAAAGTTATAACAGAGAAACGAAGTTATTAAAAATGTATTCGAGTTAAAAGTGTATATTATATATACTATGAGAGTTGAAAAATAAAATAATATTAAACTAATGTTCACCAAGGTTTCTTTTTAATCTTAATTTACTAATATTGAGACTAAGAATTATATTTAAAATTCAGAGTCGGTCCTGAGGATTCGAATGCCCTACACGAGTCGAAAAAAATACCCATAATGAAATATATAACTTTTTTTAAAAGCTTTGAAAATTTTATATATATATTAGGCATGGCAAACTAGGCGGGTTTGGGTCACGGGTCAAGACGGGTTGTTTTAGAAAAAAATGATATTTTGGTTCGGGTCAAAACAGGTTGTTTTAAACAATGAATTAACCGTATCAAATTACATAAAAAAACATAAATTGTGAATAAATAAATTGGAATTCGGCATCAAATTGAATGTTAATATTTGGAAATAGGCATGATAGACCCATACCAAAAAGTACAGGTTTTGACCCGTTTACAGTTCTAGTCATACCTTCTTCATTGGGCTCTCTGGTGTTTCTCTTTCGTTATAAAAGCTAGGTGTCGTAATCTTCTGAATTCGGTCTCGTTTTTCTCCTGCAACATAATTGCATGATTCAACAATGTAATTATATCACATATTTTAATTTCTTTAGAAATTGGTACAAAAATATAACCTTCAACGTTTGCAGCTGCGTGCTTCTTTTTCATTAAATTTATCTTCATGCTTCTGAAATGTGAACAAATATCCAAGAAAGAGGAATAGCAATTTCATTAAAAGATATGAACATAAATTCTTGCATGTTTTCTTCGTGCAGCTCTTTCCTCTGTTCGCAAGGTGACCGGGAGTTGGTGATTGTAACTTGTTTCTATAAGCACTCAGGGATTTATTGGCACACCATCAAGAAAAGATCACAAAAACTATATATTTAATTTATTCATCAATATCTAAAGTATGATGAGTAGAACGACTTACACAGCAGAAAATGTGCCATTTTTTACCAGGCAATTAGTTTAATCCATTGTTTAACCAAACAATCCACCCAATATAAACCTATTTCAAGATTCTTTTATCCAAATAGTTGAGCAAGATCCAAAAAAACAAAAAAATCAAAAATTATTAAGCAAGAAATCGAAAACCCACAAGTTATTGAGCAAGAATAAAAAACCCACAAGTTATTAATCTGAACTCAATGATTCTGTTTTGATTCCAATTTGAAGTTCGAGAGAGTGTACTTACCGTGGTGATTATAGGGCATGGAAGATGAACAGGGAGCACGAAGAATCCTAATGCGAGATCGATGCAACGATGAAGTGTAACGAACCAAAATCCGGGTTTCGTTATAAATAAATAAATATTCTAATAAATATTATGGTGAAAATAATATTTTAGAAATAAGTTGAAACAAATAGGTTTCAAGTTAGTAATGAGGTTATATTAGTTTTTAACTAGTTTTGAAATAAAATGGGTGAAATGGAAGTTGAGGGACTAAAGGTGTAAAATGGCAAAATCTGCCATATTGACTAGAGGAAGTCAAAATTGAGACTTCACATTTGTGTTGGGTCGTTCTTGAGCAAGAGAGAAAAGGGAGAAAGTGGAATTGAAGCAAAATCGTGCATTTGAGCTTGAATTTGTGAAGGTTTTGGCTCACACGGTGATTATCTTCCATTGATTTCACCTTTGATATGCTAGTAGGTGGGTTTTGTAGAAATCCAAAAATTTATTATGCATGTGGTTAATTGGTGTTAGATTGTTGATAATCTAGCTAAACTAAAGGTAAAGAATGGTGATTAACATCCTAGAACCCTTTGATTATGATTATTAGAAGTTAGGGTTCATATGGAGAAATTTGGGGGTGTTTGGATTATGATGATAGGATGTTGAATTAATGAATGGATAAGTGTTTATATGATGTTAGACACTTGAACGAACACCAAATTAACCTAATGAAAAATATTGAATGAGAAATTAGTGTCAAGGAATTGAAAATGAAACTTAAGTAGGTGAGTTTGGATGAAAGGGGGTGTTTGGATATGGGAATAACCTAAACGGGTCAGTTTGAGTTGGAAAAGGGAAATTGGATTGTGAACCCAATTATAATGTGATTTTGATGTATGATTAGATTACTAAACTAGGTGTATATGTTTAAGTAATCAAATTGTGAATCGAGAAGGTGGTGCGGGATCTTCTAACCCGAAAGGTAAGTGCTTTTGCACTTACTTAGTATTGATGATAAATGATGTTGTATGCTATGTTGTGTACAATATGTGTTAAGTATTATGAATGTGAATGAATGTAGTTATAGTTGTACTACTATAATGGATATGTGTATATGAGGTTATGGTCTAAGTATCATAATAGAAATGTAGATATGAGGTTATGGTTTAAATACCATAATGGATATGAGGTTATGGTTTAAATACCATAATGGAAATGAGGTTATGGCCTAAGTACTATAATGGAAATGTGATATGAGGTTATGGTTTAAATACCATAATGGAAATGAGGTTATGGACTAAGTACCATAATGAAAATGGGATATGAGGTTATGATCTAAGTATCATAATGGAAATGAGGTTATGGCCTATGTGTCATAATGGAAATGGAAGCGTGTTAATTATGAATGATAAATGAAAAGAATGGAACTTGTAAGGTGAAATGCGAGTCATATGTAACCTAATGACAAATTGGGTGAAAACGGGTCAAATGGATGAATGGGTGAAAACAAGTGGATTTTACTTGTTTGATATGTTTTATCTTCATTACTAATGGTGATACATGTGGTGTTATGTAGGAAAAGCTCCGATGTAGTCCAAGTCAAGTCCAATTGGCGAAAGGAGGATTCTTGTATGCGTTTTTTGGTGTTTTTGGGTGTAGATGGAAAATCCTTAAAATGTTGTGTAAATTGGTACATGAACTATGTTTTGGTGTTTATAAATGATTTGAAATCAATACCTAAGTGTTGGGAAATTTTTGGTGTCTTGAAGGATTGAAAAATGTTGAAAATTTGGCTAAGTGTTGAATCTGGGAAAAAAAAAGCTAATTTTCTGTTTATTGGGTGTTTTCGCGGTACGCGAAGAAGGGAAGGAGGTTCTTCGCGGTACGCGAAGAACCAGAAATCCGGCCTGGCAAATTTAAGTCCCTTCGCGGTACGCGAAGATCGTTGTCTGGTTTTTCGCAGTACGCGAAGATAATAAAAAAATGTCTTGGGATAATAGCTTTCGCGTGTGTTTAATGTTTATATAACCGGTGTTTGAATTAAAGGTGTTAAATGAAGCAGAAACGAGATGAAGCGATGAACCCTAATGCGAAGTCGATGCAGAGATGAAGCAGAAACGAGATGAAGCACGAAGAAGATGAAGCAGAAACTAGCTCCAAAGCTGAAACACACAATTTGAAAGTTGAAACGAAGCTTGCAATTCTAAACCTAGACTGTTCGTTTGACCAGAAACACCCAAGTTGACCGACGTGTCTTTTTGTAATGGCCAAGTCCGACCCGGTCTGTAACTTTGTCTGTTTTTTAAGCAGGCCCAATTTAACCCCAAAAAACACTACACTGCAGGCCCATATATATATATATAAATATTTTTTGGGCCCCTCGAAATTTTAGGCCCACTACGGTTGTGTTGCCTGCATGCCCAATGGGTCGGCTCTGTTAAAATTATTAAATTTCTCTCTATATATATTTTACACATCGATTCAGCTTTTCTAAAATCCTTAAACTTGTTTAAATTCGTGAACTTACAAACAAAAAATAGAAGATGATCCGATAGACACGCCTCATAGTGTATAAACTATAAAGTCACTAATTGTAAAGGAACCCAACATAGTGAGGAGTTCCTTTATAAGTTTCACGAACTCTTTTTCATCCTCCACTTCACCGTATTTCTCCTATGATTTGGTACGAAGGATCCGTTAAAATTGTTTGTATGACAGTTTGAACCGTCTTCTAATCAAAATTATTAGTTAGTTTAAACTTAATAAAAAATAATAAATAAATAAATAACTGGTTTGTATTGAGCTCAAGATTTTGTTTCTCGTTTATTTTTTCTTCGTCACTAACTATATAACATTTTATTACGAACTATTAAATATCTTTTTATAATTTCTAAATCTTCAATTGGCAACAATTTAGTCCTATTAATGATAATACGTAAATTATAAATTTTAAACCCCTTGGTCACGTCTTCTAGTTTCCCTGATTCGCTCTGTATTATCTCCTCTCTACTTGTGATCTTGATTGAATGATTTTCGTGCAATTTTAGGGTTTCATAATTGTGCTAAATTTCTCGATTATTTTTAGAAAACTGAAGAAATATAAGAACAAGGACTAGTTGATCAATAATCGATGCAACAGGTTCGTTGCTAACTCCCCCTCGTGTTATTCATCCTTCATTCTTCTTATATTTTGCTTTAATTTGATTCCGTTTCGAACTGGGGAACTAACGCAGATGTTATATTTGCTGCCTGAATGTCATCTATGATATGAAATTTCTGAAGTTTGATTTTGTTTTGTATGCATGAATAGAAGATGGAATGGAATGAGTCATTACATTGGAATGAAATAAAACATGTTTGGTATCACATAGGAATGGAATGGACCATTACGTAAGGAATGTGATTCTTACATTTTTAATGATTTTCATTCCTTGGGGGATGAGTGTTTTTTTTTTCATTACTTCAAGGAATGAAATTATTTTGTTTAATTAATAACCGAACCATGACTCGAACCTTGACCCGACCCACGACCCTAACCAGGGAAGACCCATGACTCGAACCATGACACGTCCTTTAACCCGACCCATGACCCGAACCATGGATCAACCATGACCCGACCCATGATTCCACTCGTGACCTGACCCATGACATGAACCATGACCCGTCCCAAGGCTCGAACCATGTCTCGAACCATCACTCGTGCCGTGACCCGACCCTATGCCCTGACCCATGACCCGAACCATGACACGTCCCAATGTGACAATCTGACTTTTTAAGTTAACCCCGTTAACTAACCCAGTTAAATCTAACCACGGTGTCAAATTCTGTCAATATCTGAACTCAAACTGCAGGGATCAAAGTGTAATTAACTCAATTCCAATTCTGTTGACTTGGAAAGTCAAAATTGAAGGTTCTTGTTCTTGTTGACTTTTGAAAGTCAATTTCGCAACTTTGGTTTCAAAAATTCAATCTCCTTAATCGATCCTTGTGTGATTCTGTAACGGATGTCGAACGTGCATGACCCTAACAGTCGTAACCACTGAGTTAAATCCAATTATTGCCAAATTAAACACAATTATGACTAATCAAACCGTAACCGTCGACTTTGGTCGTTATTTCATCAAGTTCGACGAATTTGAGTATTGTTTTCATAAATCGAACTCACTCTCACCTAAATCGATCTTCCCTGAAGCTATTACGCACGACAATTCGACCGGAGAAGCTGTTGGAGTCGCCGGAGGCCAACCCCATCGCCGTCGGCATTTAGTTTACTCGATCTCCACCAATTCGACACGCATTCTGGTAAATTCTTAACCCAATTGCTTCGTTTTCATTCTGTAAAGGTAAGCCCCATGTTAATTCGGGCTTACATCATCAATTCGAGCGAGTTCCTGATCTTAGGGTTCATCTTCAAACTGATTTAGTCGAACCCTAATCTAGACGCAATAAAAATGAAATTAACCTATAAAGAAAGACTCGCAACATCGTTTTTATCGAAAACCCTTTGCCAATTTCAAGTTTTAATATCAAAATCTCTGTAACCCGTAATTATGTTTCATGTGAACCCAGTCTGTCGAATTCGATCCCAAACCGTTTTTAAATCAAATTAAAGTATACCTTTAGCTTCGTAACCATCTAATCTTTGAAAGCCCTCTATCAATTCGGCATTTTATTATCGAATTCGAATCAATCTGGAAATTAGGGTTCATATGTTTCTGAATTTGGGGTTTTTGATCTTAGATTGAAAAGAAACGAAATTAATTTACATAATCAGTTTCGAAATGACCCGATTATCAAAAGCCCTATGGTTTTAATCAAATTCATTATCGAAATCTTTCTGATCGATTCAAAGTTTTCTTTATACGTATGCGACCTGTTTTCAAGATTTGAACATAAACTCGTTTGTTTTCGAAATTAAAAGTATGCTCAGGTTCGTAATTCCCTTGGCATTAAAACCTCTTAATGTATTAATCAATCCATCATCGAAATCGTCAGGTTCTGGCCGGTATTCGATCACGGGTATTGGGAAGAAGGAATCACTGGACTTAATTAATAAAAGATTTTAAAACCGGATCCTTTCGCGATGACCCTAGCGGGCGTGATAGTTAAACTCGTGTGCGTGTGTGGGAGAGACCCGGGTTCGAGGCCGGGCTCCCACATTAAATTTTTGGGACTTTTTCTGTTATATTAAAATATATATAAATTAAACCTATATTATTATAAACCCGTTTAAACGCGTTTTGGCCCGAGAATTGACCCGAGGACTCGGGTTTGAATTTAAAAAAAATATATATATTATTTTTACCGTTTTAAAATAATAAACTCTACGCATTTCCAACCCGCAATCCCGTGAAAAATAATATGATTATATTATTTTGAACCCGTATTAAATATTTTTAAAATATTATAAACGTTATATTGTTTTCAATCCGTTCGTGACCGTTCGTGACTATTGCTTTAAACTAAATAATATAAAAGTGTATTATTTACCTACGTTATTTATCCGATTTAAAAATAATATAAATTATTATTTTCCACTCTGAGAATAAATTGTCTAATCGTTCGTATTTAAAATAATATATGTATTATATTATTTCTTAACCTTCGTAAGCGATTCGATCAAAAGAAAATAATTATCCTATTATTATCCATTGTCGACGTCCGACACGTTCGTTTATTTTAAATCCTTAGAACAAGTTAGGACATCCTAACTTTCCGTGTCGTCGTCACAAATCCCGAATCGTCCCTAATTGTTGTGTTGTATTGTTAGGTCACATGTAAGTCGTTTAAGGCTTACACCCGTGGTTTCAAATTCCTACAGCGTGACCCGATCTTTCACTCGAAATCAGGTGAGTCTTCACGGCCCCTTTTTACTGCTTTTAAACTGGGGGAGAAAACATGATACAAACTCTTTTGATTTTTGTACTTCATTTTATATCAATTGTTATGACTATGCGTAAACTCTATCATGAAAGTCCTCACATCGAACCGTTTAAATATGAATATAGCGAGGTATGTTGGGTAGTACTACTGGGTTTGACAAACCTCACCCGCGTTAGTCGCACTAACACGATTGGATATCGAACGGGTGCAATATTGACCTAAACGTGCACCGTGGTTGATAGACCTGGTGGGAGGCAATATGAACAGTCAGTTTACGGTTGCGAGCGTAATAGCAAACAATGAACATGGGTTAGCTACTCATTTGGTATTTATGTTGATTGTACAATAAATCTGGTAAACGTTTATTTATATATTGAAACCTGTGAACTCACCAACCTCGTGTTGACACTTTTTCTTACATGTTTTCTCAGGACGCTAAGCTAAGACACAGGTGCACGTTAGGGCATGCATGGGATTCAACTGCTTTGCTTTGTGTCTATTTATGTTGATTGAATTATTTTAATGTACTTTGTTTGGTTGGACGTTTGGACTTTTGGACTTTGGTTTTGGGCGCGTGTATTTTGCGCATTTACTTTCTTTACGTTTCCGCATTGATACTCTGATTTAAAAGATATTTTCATTTTGAGTCCCATGTAGAGTCGTTCAATGTAACTAGTGTCTGAGATCCTGGTTTGTCACTTCCCAAAAGGTAATACTCCGTTAGTTGAAATTGGGGGTGTGACAGATTGGTATCAGAGCCATTGGTTATAGAGAACTAGGATTGCATACTAGACTATAGCCTCACACATTTGTTACATGTCATTTGGATGTTTGGCACTTATACAAATTGTTGCAGGATCATGTTGTCAACACCACCTCCATCACCTAACGCATCAGGGCATAAGGCACCTGTACCCTCATCCCCGGAGCCCAAAAGGCGCCGGACTACCTCAATTGAGCAAGGCGAATCGAGCAACGCACGAGCATTAGAGTATGCTCTCAATTGGGATATGTACCCACATATGATCCTAAGGTGGATCGAAATGGTAGATGTTCCATCACCGTACTTTGGATCCACATCTTCATCGTCTACACTACCAAGCTTACCATGCACCATGGATCAAGCTTTCGCAGCATTTGTGTCTTATATGTTAAAGGAATTAAGTTTTGTACAAGATGTCACCGAGGAGATACCTAAACTCCTGGAGAATGGACCTCAAGTGGAGAAGAATAGGGTAGGAATAGAAAATTTGTCTACCGAACTAGCTGCAACGGACCATGTCCACAACATTTTAGTGGATCGTGTGGCACACCTAGAGACGAGGGCTGACACTATGGATGATGATATGCAAGGAGTTCTGGAGAGATTAGCTGCTATGGAAGCTCAGCTACATGTGGCTGACCACACTGCTGAAGGCCTTCAAGAAAGGGTGGCTCACTTGGAAGCCCAACTGCAAGCGACCCTACACCCGGAAGACATCCCAGTATCTGACGATGAGGAGGAACCCTTTGAGGAGGAACTCTTTGAGGAGGAGCCCTTCGAGGAGGAACCCTTAGAGGGGGAACCAGCTGAGGAAAAGCCAGTGGAGATTGATGATGCACAGTCATATGTCTCTTCTGATGACGAGGATATTTGAGGATCTTCCTAATCTATCTTCTTTTCATGTTTGTTTTGCTTATGTTATTTCCCTTTTCAAACCTAGATGGGTAAGGTTGTTCCCATCCAATAAAAGCATGAGAAGTTTAATATTTGAGTTAATTATTTTGTAGCCTTACAATTTATTTAATTTTCAAAATATTAGATGTTGTATTTCCTTACCCGTACCTGAATAATGTTTAATATGCGATATATTTCTCATTGTTTTCATTTGTGATTGTGAAGAAATATGTCTGGGAGAGGACGAGGAGGCCGTACCGGTGGTCGTGGCACCATCAATATGACGGCAGCAGAACTAGCAGCTTTGATAAACAATAGTGTGGCAGAGGCCCTAGCAGCACAGAATGCTGCAGGTAAATGCTTTCAACTATTGACTAGTAGAATCGGCAGCAGAACTAGCAACTATTCCCTTTTCCTAAGAATATCTTTCTAAACTCTATAATTCTAATTCAATTCGTATTTCTAAATCCAGGCCAGCAAAATCAACAGCCAGCCTGCACTTTCAAGGCATTCATGGACTACAAGCCCCACACCTTTAGTGGAGCTGAAGGAGCAGTTGGATTACTTCGCTGGTTTGAGAAGGTTGAATCAGTAATAGCCATGTGCAACTGCCCCGTGGCTAACCAAGTGAAATTTGCTGCTGGAACTTTGGAAGGTCCGGCCCTAATATGGTGGAATGCCCAAGTTCAAATGTTGGGACTAGCAATGGCAAATGGACTCCCGTGGGAGGAATTTAAAACCATGATGAAAGAAGAATACTGTCCACGAGATGAAATTCAAAAGCTAGAAGGAGAGTGCTGGAACCTTAAGATGGAGGGTTCAGAAATTGAACTCTACACCACCCGTTCGCACGAACTTGCCACCATGTGCCCACTATGGTGACTCCGGATTACAAACGGATTGAACTATACATTGGAGGTTTGGTACCTCAAATTCAAAGCACGGTGACCTCATCCAACCCTACCACCATTCAACAAACCATCAGACTTGCTCACAAATTGACCGATCAGGCAGTGACACAGGGAACTTTACCTCCAAGAGGTTCGGTTCCTAAACCCACCGACAACAATAAGCGCAAGTTCGACCATCACTCCCACTCACACTCCCACTCTACTTCTAAAGGATCCCAACCCAATCAACCTCAGCACCAACAGCAGCGAAAGTTTGAGCCTACTAGAAACTTTAATCAAACGACCTCATCAGGTCCGAATCAAGGGGAATATGCTGGGAGGTACCCCAAGTGCAACAAATGCGGTTACCACCACACGGGCACTTGTGACCGACAACGTTGCCAGCGGTGTGGCAAAATGGGCCACGCTGCGAAGGACTGTAGAGTTGCACTCCCGACAAGGGAATGGAATGGTCCATTTCTTTCCTTTGCCATTACATTCACTCGTCCATTTCATTCCTTAGTTCATTTAATTACCTCATACCAAACATACACTTAGGGTTTCATTTCAGTTGTGTAAGTTCTCAAATTCTGGTCGGACCGGATTTAAGAAATGGATGAACGCTATAAATAATATAAAGATAAAAACTATTTATATAGATGCAAAAAATAAAAACGGTTTTTGTTTGTTTTATGTAAATTTATAATTTTAATGACATATAAAGGTTTAAATAAATAAAACATGCGACTTGAAATACTAAATTAATTAGAAAATGAGATTTTGAAGGAAGAAATACAAAAAAAAATAAAATAAAAATTCAAATCCGGTCCAACCACCCAGTCCGATTCACCAATCTGAATTGTAAGGCTGTAAACGAATCAGACGTTCAACGAACAGTTCGTGAACTGTTCGGCGGTAAGTTCATTTACGTTCGTTCGTTTGATAAATGAAGGAACATGAACAAGGAACTCCGTCCGATTAACTAAATGAACGAACATAAACATAGGTCTCGTTCGTTCATGTGTCGTTTTTTATGCTTTTCATTAAAGATTTTTGTATATTTCTATTTTATTTTATCTAAACTTTTTATATTCTTTAATTTTTATGTTATTTTTTACCCTAAAATTAACTAAGTAAAGTAAGTTCGATACAAGTACAAAAAATGTGATATTAAAATGATCTTATTAAATGTTCATTTTAGAAGACATTAGGGTTGACATCAAAAGTCTCAAACTAGCCTTCGTTCGGTTACGTTCGTGTACCGTTCATGAATAAATCCATTTCCTTAATGAACGAACATGAACATGAAATTTCGTTCGGTTAGTGTTCGTGAACCGTTCATGAACAAGTTAAATGTTTAACGAACGAACACGAACAAGGCTTCATTCGGTTCGTTTACAGCCCTACTTGTAACATATCGGTTCAAATAAAAACTATTCATGTAACATCCCAAAAACTCCTAGACATAATATGGGACACGTGTCGGTTGAGAAACGTGGCCAAAGAACCCAACCGGGTTCGAAACTGGAAGACTATTCACCCGAAAATCGTCCAAAACGTCGCATAAGCATATCTTGGGCTAGAAAATGAGTTACAGAAGCCATAATATATGAAAATGGGGTGTCTCGATGAGGAGAATATGAAAATAAAGTATGTCGGACCGATATCCCAAGCATAACGGTCCGACGTATGTTGCTGAAACAAATCAGGAGGCTTTGAAGCGTGTTTGGTGACTCGGCTTGACGTCGTACCGACATGGTTTTAGACGTCGGTCCGACATGCAGACGTCGGACCAATATCGTTTTAGACGTCGGTCCGACATCGGTGTAGATTCAGCCTATAAATAGAAACCATTTGCCGTTCAATTTGGAAACACAACAGCACACACACCAACACCAATACAACAAACACACACTCTCTAAAGAAGGTTAGAAGACCAGGTGCGGCGCGTTTAAGTGCGAGTACGGTACGCTACGAGTGCGGTTCGAGTTCAGAGAAACAAGGAACGAACTTAGGAACTACCCTGGGATAATGTAAGTACACTGGACCCGTACCCTATACACGAATACGTGAATTATGTGTTAAAATGATACGTGATATGTGCTATGTGATATGATGAGGGTATGGGGTAATGATGGATTAGTCTAAACACTAAACGGGAGTAATGGAGTAGTCACGACGTATCCAAGGGTGGTGGATACGCCGCTGGTACTTCCTATATATAAACCTCTTGTGTACTTCGTGGGGAAACCATTATGAATGTTTAGGGGTATAGACTAATAAAATAAAGAAATATAGTAAACATACGGGAGAACATCCAACCGGTATGTAGTTATCTGACAAACGGAATGTCCCGTCTAGGAATGAGCGGTGTATAAATCTCTCCTAGACCCGTCGCTCTTTCCTGGGGACATCTCTGTTGGAGGTACTACTCTGGAAGGAAGATCACCCCAGTTTACAATATATGACGAGTACGAATATAAGATGAAAGTATACCATGCATAATGAAAGTGAATACGTGATGAATATGAATATGTGAAATGCATGGTGAATATGTGAATGCATGATGATACTTGCAAACATGAATGAGTATGAGGGAACGACTCTAAACTCTAAAATGAAATAACGGAGTACTCACGAAGTATTAGAGGGGTGGTGGATACGCCGCTGGTACTTCCTATATATAAACCCTTCTAATACATCTTGGAGAAACCGTTACGAAATTTTAACGGTGAGGACTGGTTGAGGAATAAATCAAGCATATACATGAAATGAAAACAAATGCTTGATACATTTGGGAGGCTGTGAGTTAAAGATACTCAAGGTCCCAAATGAAATGAGATGCCCGGCCTGTAAGGTGGATCTCAATAAAAAAGAAGAAAAGAAAAGAAAAAGGGAAACTCTAGGCCTACGGGGCGAAGGAATGAATAAGTCTTCGTGACAAATGCAAGGATTCCTATACTGACGAGTATAAGGACCTTGCCAATGCTTGGACCGAAGGTACGGCCTGTGATGGTTGCGAGGGGATTAGCACACCCATAAAATATACGAAAAGCGTGGCCGGAGGTACGTCCGGAGATGGTCACGTGGGCTCGAGAGCCCCAAAAAACTTGAACAATAAGAAATAATAAAATGAACGATGCAGTGTACTTACTTTGCGTAAGCTAATTCAAAAACGTTTTCCAAACACTGCAGGAAAGAGGCACGTGGAATGAAGCTTCATGTGGACAAGGCTGATCGGAGATAAAAGATCCCTATATAGGATAATGTATTTATATTATCCTTTTTGTAAAACAATATTATTATAAATAAAAAGTTACCTTAGCCGTTACCGCAAGGTTTTTACTGATATGGGACACATTTTTCGCAATAAACTCTGATAAAATAATAGTAAGATAAGTATGGTGTTTCAAGTTGGTATCAGAGCACGGTTTGAGGGATTTAAGTATCAGAATGGTACTTAATCTCAAACCATAAGTGCTCATGATATAAATAGGGATTAAATCCTAGGCCGTCCAAGGAAGCAGGTACGTTAAATTCCAGTGCTTAAACATAAATGTGTGAGTATACGTGGGTAGAACTTTGTATGAGATAAGCTCCATATGATATTTGGAAGTATCAAGATGGTAATATACATTACCTTATGCGTGGCCAGTATAAGAGTTAATGCATGAGACAATCATGATATCCCAAACACCATATGATAACTTATGTCAGCAGATAGTAAGCCGGGAATATGAATATGCATATATACGAATACTGAGTTTGAACTTTATGTGGAATCCTTGAAAATGGTTAAATTGATACAATGCCTGTAGTATAAAACCCTAGACTATGATTAGGGTAAAACGAATGAGAGATTAAACGATATCGTGTTTTAGCAAATGGCTGAACATCAGAACGACGAAATACGTGACGAGGGAAGCCACAGGAGAACTGAATCTCCACGTCATGATGAGAACGAGGTAGAACACGTCCCGGAGAACATCCAGAGACAAATAAAAATAGAAGTAGGAAAAGCATTAGATGCAAACTTTCCGATCTTACAAGCGGATTTACAGAACTCGTTAGAGAGATGGTTTGAAGGCCATAGAGACATTACTCATAATGGAGAAGGAGGAAATCCAAAAGTCGATACGAAGTCAACTCGTTGAACGTATAAGGATGTCATGACTTGGAAACCTTTAGAGTTTAAGGGAACTGTTAACCCTTTAGAAAGTCAGAGGTGGATTGCCTCAATTGAAAGGGCATTCGATACATGCCACTGTGAGAAAGAAGATGAGGTTACCTTCGCCACCAACCAGCTGAAAGAGCGAGCTGATGATTGGTGTGGAGTAGTGCAGAGGGAAAAAGGCAGAGAAAGAATTAAGGAAATGAGATGGGAAGAATTCAAGGATATCTTCCTAAAGCATTATTGCCCTAGAGCGACAATTGAGAGAATCACTAAGGAGTTTCTTCAACCCCGTCAGACCACGGAGACAGTAGATGAGATCACGAGGATCTTTTACGACAAAGTTAGGTTCTGTCCAAATGTGGATGACGAGATATCATCTCATTTTAAAAACAGAAATTAGAGAGTTCATTCATCCGTCCAAGTGTGCGAACTTGGATGAAATGATTGATTGGGCTCGAGAACGAGAAACTGAGCTCAAGAGACAGACAAAGAGAGACGGGAAGAGGAAAAGAGAAAGTTATTCTTCCCCCATGCCTCTTAAGAGGTTTAAGTTCAACAAACCGGGAGGCGGTTCCTCGCCAAGGAAAGGTATTCAAGTTTGTAAGACTTGTGGAAGGAGGCACCCGAGAGAGTGCCAACTCAAAGTGACAAGTTGTCACAAACGTGGAAGGACTGGACACACTATATTACAATGTATGAGTGGCACCCGATTGTGCTACAACTGTTACAAGCCAGGACACTTTAGTAGGGAATGTCCTGAGCTGAAAATTCAGACAGAGAAGACCAGAGAAGGGTCAAGAGTAACAGAAACTGAAGTTAAGAGGAACGAAGCTCCAAAGCGAAGAGGTAGGGCTTTTTAGATCACCATAGAGGAAGCGAAAGATGTTCCTGACATTGTATCAGGTACATTCCTCTTGAATTCCCTACCTGCTTGTGAGCCAGCTTCGAGACGCACAACTTGAAGCATTAAAAGATGAGAATGTTAAGAAAGAAAGAATGGCTGGTCAGGATAAGTTTCTAGAAGAGAATGAGTATAAAGTCAAGACACGATTTGGTCGTATGTGGATACCACGATCAGGTGAGTTTAGACTTAAAATTCTCAATGAAGCTCATAAATCACGATATTCTATTCATCCGGGTACTACAAAAATGTACAAAGATCTGCGCAAGGATTATTGGTGGGCCGGAATGAAATTTGATATCATTGAAATATGTAGCTAAATGCTTAACTTGCCTACAAGTTAAAGCAGAACATCAGAAGCCTTAAAGAAGATTACAACTATTAGAAATCCCATAATGGAAGTGGGAACATCTCACTGTGGACTTCATAACCAAGCTACCAAAGACAACCAGGGGTTATGATACCATTTGGGTGGTTGTTGATCGGTTAACTAAGAGTGCTCATTTCTTAGCAATACGTGAGACATACTCTACAGAAAAGTTAGCTGATTTGTTTATCAAAGAAATTGTTTCCATACATGGAGTACCAGTCTCGATCGTTTCTGATCGAGATACTCGTTTCTGATCGAGATACTCGTTTCACTTCACGTTTTTGGAAAAAGTTTCATGAGGAGATGGGAACTAAGTTATTGATCAGCATGGCATATCATCCTCAGACCGATGGTCAAAGTGAGAGGACGATACAAACTCTCGAGGATATGTTGCGTGCTTGCAAAATTGATTTTGGTGGAAGTTGGGATAATCATCTCCCATTATCAAAATTCTCATACAATAACAGCTACCATTCCAGTATTGGTATACCACCATATGAGATGTTATACGGTTCACGAACACTAGCCTTCGTTCGGTTACGTTCGTGAACTGTTCATGAATAAATCCATTTCCTTAATGAACGAACACGAACATGAACTTTCGTTCGGTTAGTGTTCGTGAACCGTTCATGAACAAGTTAAATGCTTAACGAACGAACACGAACAAGGCTTCGTTCGGTTCGTTTACAGCCCTACTTGTAACATATCGGTTCAAATAAAAACTATTCATGTAACATCCAAAAAACTCCTAGGCATAAGATGGGACACGTGTCAGTTGAGAAATGTGGCCAAAGAACCCAACCGGGTTCGAAACTGGTAGACTATTCGCCCGGAAATCGCCCAAAACTTCGCATAAGCATATATCGGGATAGAAAATGAGTTACAGAAGCCATAATATATGAAAATAGGGTGTCTCGATGAGGAGAATATGAAAATAAAGTATGTTGGACCGATATCCCAAGCATAACGATCTGACTTGTGTTGCTGAAGCAAATCAGGAGGCTTTGAAGCGTGTTTGGTGACTGTAAGTCCCAACCTTGATGGATCTTCGTATAAACGCATACACGAATACGCACACACACGATATCAAGTCTCACAATCAATAGGCGGAAACTATTGATTGTGGTGATTCAAGAACACACGGATTCACTCGTAAAACATGTATCTTGCTTAACGGGATTACAGAGAAAAACTAAACACAACCGCTAACCTACTAGACGAATTTTTCTCACGTCTAACACTCTCAGAAACGTTTTTCTGGCTACTCGCCTAATTTAGGTTACATAAACATATATTTATACTAAGCCTAATAACACTAAGCCCATAATACATGTTCTCGGCCCATGGTCGGCCTAAGACCTAACTCGTGAACCCCTGTTCACGGTTACAAACCCGAATACCCATCTATTCGGTAACACCAATAATTATAATTATTTGATAAGCGTCAGACTCATAAATCTAGACCCAACCATCTCCCCCTAGGCTGATGTTATCAAATGATCTTCATAACTCGAATGCAGCACTGTGATCACCACTTCCAGCATACAACATTGTCACCAGAATCTATGGTTGTTGTTGTGGTGTCGATGTTGGTGTATATAAGATTCGGCATCTCTGAACTCTCAAACTTGGGTCTCTCTTTCTTCTCTTGGAGTTAGATCCTCATGTGGATCCTAATCAGCACTTGCTTGATCATTTTGCTAAAGAGGATGTGAGAGGAGGATTCTCAGTAGCTCTTTTCTTTTTCATTTTTTCTCTTTCAAGCAGATTCATGTTTACTTTCATTGTCGAAAGATGAAAAACATATATTGTTCTTCTGACTCGAGTACATTCTGTTGTTGAGGTACTTCAAGCTTGTCTGCAATTGACAACACTTCATTCTTATTTAGCCCCTAGTTCTTGATTTGAAACAAATCCTACAAATTCGCAGAAATTTTATAAGCAGACATTTGTATGCACCAGGGAATTCAATATCCACACGAATACTTAGTACATCCACGTACTATCGAACCTTTTGAAATTTCAACTCTTTTGATGTCAGGTCTTTAAATTCAAGAATGGTCAATTTTTAATAAAGATAAAACCAAAGTAAAATAAAATAAAATAAAATGTAAAAGCTAAAAACTAAAAACTAAACTATACTGAATTAAAATTAAAGATAAAATTTGAAATAAAATCTTTTTGGAATTTTCTTTAACAAATTGCAACAGAAATTTAAACTAACAGAAATTAACACAGACATGTAACAACGAGCCTTTGGGAAGTTTGCAATTGGATCATATCGTTCTACAAGCAGACCAAGGAACATTTTTTAGCAGATATATTTACTAAGACAGGTCAAGTAGATTGCTAATCTTTAGATCCTTCTAAACTCATGCTTTAGCTTCAAACCGAAGTTTTTCTCTGTGATTTAAATTAGTTATGACTTAATGGGTCCCACATTCATATCTCAGAAACCTGTAATTAAGTGAAAGTTTAAATTATGTGAATTATTGATGAACTTTAATGGACCCCACAGCTTATCAGGTAAACCTTCCATTCCTCATGATCTTTTGAGCACCTAAATAATAGCTAATTGAGCATAACTAGCACGGTTTTACGCAACTTTTCATGGAATCTCTAACAAAATTTGATCAAAAACACAGCACTACTGGCTTACATGTTCAGAATCAGCAAAAGCTCAGGGTCATAGCACTACGGACTTACATGCCTTGACAAGAGATCCCTTCCAAGTCACATATTCCCAAAAATAAAAATATTTACAATAATAATATGTACGTATTTAGACATATATTTTTGATGTATGGCATTGCGTATCTTTTGA
Organism: Smallanthus sonchifolius; assembly: GCA_023525975.1. Classification (NCBI taxonomy): domain Eukaryota; kingdom Viridiplantae; phylum Streptophyta; class Magnoliopsida; order Asterales; family Asteraceae; genus Smallanthus; species Smallanthus sonchifolius. The sequence goes on along the minus strand of CM042027.1, from coordinate 73,638,969 downwards.
ATTTATTCCTATAGCACGACATTAACATTGCGTGTCTTTTTGCTCAAAATTCTGCTTTGCAAATTAGCTTTGCACTATCATTGAGTGTCTTTTCACCTATTGCATGTCAATGCATGTCTTTTAACTATATAGATATATAATATTTACAGACTTGCATCAATTCAAGCTCACAACCCCTTTGTGAAGGGTCCCGGTTAGTGCAATCCTAATAGAGCATGGGTTACCCACAGTTCATCAACCTTTGTGTTTAAGTTCTCAATTATTAACAGGAATAGAAAATTACACTAATCTATGAGATGTTCCCCACTAAGGCCATAATACTATTTTGTTCAGGTGTATCACATGCAGAGTCTATCAACATATCCAACACTAATCCTAGCCTTTTCAATTTAGTGCCTTACATGTGTTGATCCTAACCTTAAGAAACAAATATTAATATCACTTCCCATTTGATTGCAAAACTTCCGACTCAATCATAAACACTATTTTTGTATTTTTCTTTTAAATAAACTGAATATCTCCCCCCTAAATTTGTGCATCAAAATTAAAATAATGTACAAATTTAACTTATAAAGAAAAATCTATTTGTAACCATTCTTAAATTTCAAAAAACTCACTAATTTCAAAGCATAATGTATCAAAGTTAATTGTACCTTTATTGCTGATCTTACCTCCATTTTCTCCTACAAAGGAAATATCATATGAAGCAGAGAGATTTCACCCGTCATGTGCCTGGAACAATGATAAGTGGCCAAAGTTTCATGTATTAAAAGGTGTAATATGTTATATTTATGCAATTTGATATGTGGAATACAAAGGTTTTGTGTAGTCATGCATGTGCAGGTGTTGGAAGCTTAAAATGTGATCTTTGAAGATATTACGAGAGAGTCGGAAGAGACACGGAGAAAACGGGGCAAAATACAGATCCAGCGTAAGCCTACGCCAACTGGCGTAAGCCTACGCCACCGGCGTAAGCCTACGCCACCGGCGTAAGCTTACGCCCCATCAGCGTAGTCCTACGCCTGAGTGTTTCCTTCACGGCAGCCATCAGACCCCCAGCGTAAACCTATGCCACCCCAGCGTAAGCTTACGCTGGGTACGTTTCAGACGCGGAAATTCGGGGAAACAGCCGATTTTGAAGTTTATTTGGGGGTTTCTTCCCCAAAATTCAAATCACGACTTTTACCACAGTTCTTGGGGCGATTTTGGAGTTCTTGGGAGACGAGAAACACGATTCCAACATCAAATTGAAGATCGATACCCGAAAGATTGAAGGATTGAAGATGATTTCCACCACCATGAGCGGCTAATCCACCGGTAATCATTCCCGGGTGGATTGTTTGTAAGTTTTTAGGGTTTTATCATGTGCTAGCTTTGAGAAACAATTCTTGTAATCGTTTGGTTTGAAACACTTGAATCTTTGTGTTTAGTATGGTTATGAACTCACGGGAGTCGATAAATTCTTGCACCATTGACCCCGTTAGATGATAATTGCTATGAACTTTGATTTATGTTGAATCTATTGATTAATCTAATTCTATATTACATACATTTGTCTCGATTTCATTCGTGAATATTGTTTTACACTATTTTCCGATGATGTATGAATGTTGATGTTCTTGGTTAGATTTGGTTAATTAGATTTGAATAACCATTCGATTGTTTGAACTCAAATGTTGGTGTGATAATCCCTAATTATTTGTGAGCTTGAAATCCGGGTGTGATACCCTTTTTAATTATTGTTTACAACTTAAACCGTTTTGTTTGGTACTTGATTTGTTTGTTGAGTTTATAAAGTTTTCACTTAAATCATTGATTGTGTTTGGTCAGAAAGACCAGTTGTAACTTCATAATTTGCATTGTTAATTGAAGTTGAGCACCGACCACAAACTCTTCGTGGTTCGACACCCTTCTTACCCTAACTAGTTTAAGGTGATTAGGACACTCTATTTCTTTATCTTTGACCGGTCCCTTCGACACCGATCAAATTTTGGCGCCGCTGCCGGGGAGTGTGTGCGCTTGGTGTTTTATTTTAGTTGACTCTTGTGACTATTTGTTACTTGTTTTGTTTAGTTAACCTTCTTCTATTTTTGTGTTACGCGTGGTGTTTGTTTGTGTGGGCAGGTGACAGATTAGTGCATGCGTACCCGCTCATCTGGGAGAACTTCACCACTTGTGTTTGAACCGGAAATTGAGAGGATAGCAAGGCAAAACCGAACCCAACAACAACAAAATTTACAACCCATTTTATCGGAACCATCATCCATGGATGGTCGAAGCAGTCATTCTGGGACTAGCATAAGAAACCGTGGCCCAACTCCAAACAGAGGCCCTATCCCTAACCGCCCACCAACTCCAGCTCACCGAACCTCAACCCAAACCCCACCTATACCTATCAATAACAACCAACCCCTTGAGTCGGGTCCAGTTCAACAAAACCGACCCGTTAATATCCGTACAAATCCCACGTACCAAGGAAGAAGGGGACCACAACAAATCAAACCCCTCCCGGAAACAATGAGAACGAGGGTTGGGAGGATGAAGATGGTGAATATTTTGGGTATGCTGATAATGAAGATGTTGGGAATGGTGAAGGGTTTGGCGATTACGAGTATGAGGATGGTGAAAGGAGCATCTATGGAGAGTACAATGAGGGGCAAGGATTTGAAGAGGAAGAAGAGGTGAATTATGTTCACCAAAGACCGAGACAACCAATGGGGCGAACGGGTAGACCCGCTAGACCTGTTTATCCTCCTAGACAAGAAGAGAGGAGATTTACTGGGGGCTACATTAATGAAAACCGAAGACAACCGGTAGCCACTATGGGTGGAGTTAACGGTCGCTTTCGACCGGCTATTTCGGAGAATGCTTCTCCAATTGTTCCACCAATTCCCGGAATGAGGCGATTCAAGTCAAGACCGAATTACATCAATGTCCTTCCACATTTTCATGGTATGGTCACCGAAGAACCATACACCCATTTAGCCGAGTTTGCTGCCATATGTAGCACAATTGGGGATGAAAACTTTGACCAAAATGAGGTCAAACTCTGACTTTTTCAGTTTTCCCTCAAAGATCGAGCAAAGCAATGGTTCATCACATTGTCGGCTAATAGCATCTACACATGGGATGAAATGCAACAAGTTTTCTTGGACGAATATTACTCGGTTGCGAAGACAGATGACTCCCGAATTGAGATTCGGACTTTTCAACAACAAACAGGTGAACCTTTACATGAAGCTTTTACTCGTTTCAAGGAGTTGTTGAGGAAATTCCCCCACCATCAAATTGAGTTGTGGGAACTAGTAAAGTGTTTTGTTGATGGTTTGACTCAAGAGGAGAGGAAGTACTTGAAGTCCACCAGTAATGGGACATTGTTGTCTAATCCCGAAGAAGATGATTGGGATTTCTTAGAAAGAATGAGCCAAAGTTCAAAATCCGAGGCATCGGCTAGCCGAAGAGCCAAACACCCAATTTCAAAATCTGCCCCGGACTATGAGACGAAGGAGAGGTTAGCCTCTATGGAGAAAGAATTGGCCAATTTGAAAAGAGGAGAGAAAAAGGAAGTAGCGGGAGTGAAAACCCGTTTTGATGTTTGTGAGAGTTGTGGGGATTTGGGACACAAGGCCATAAGTTGCCCATTGCAAGATGGTAGACAAGAAGAAGTGAACCAAGTTTTTGGTGATAGGAAACCATATGATACAAACTCAAACTCCTATCACCCGAGCTCGAGGAATCATCCCAACTTCAAATACAGGGATGCATCAAACCAATTGAACCCAAATTTCCAAGGTTCAAATCAAGGTACTTCGTCATACCAACCTCGTCAACAAGGGAACTACAATTCGGGCGGTTACCAAAGGAATTCATATAACAATAACCGGAACACAAATTACCCCCCAAGGAATTACAATCAAGATCATCAACAACAGGGTGGATCATCGGGGGGTGATGACGCGGTTAATTCAAAACTGGATGCACTGTTGGAGATGATGAAAGAGTCAAAAAGGGAGAATGAAATGAGAGACAAGTCTTTTGTGGCGTTGGAAAGATAAGTGGGGCAAATGGCCGAAGAAATATCTTTGCTAAAACAAAATGAAGGTAAACTGTCAATTGACAACACATTGAAGCCACAACATCATGTTAGTGCAATTGATGTGGCTCATGGTAATGAAGAAGGTGAAGAAGGAGAAGAGGAGGAAATTGAGTGTGGAGAACCCTTAGTTCCTATTAAAATTGGGGAATTCAAAACTAAGTTGGCACTGCTAGATTATGGAGCGGGGGTGAGCATTCTACCAGGGAGCGTGTATGACCAATACAATTTTGGTCCATTAGAAGAATACAACACCACGTTGGTGTTAGCAAATGCAACATGCACACGTCCTCGGGGGAAATTAGTGGGAGTGGCTGTGAAGATTGGAGAATTCTACTATCCTGGAGATTTCTTAGTGCTTGATTATGCACCACTTGCTAAGGAGGAGCCACGAGTGATTTTGGGAAGACCGTTTTTGGCAACCGCAAATGCACAAATCAATTGCCGAACCGGCACTGTTGACATGACCTTTGGGAAGCGTAAGTTGAACATTAATATTTTTTCAAATTCATTTACATATTCGGTTGAAAATAAGTGTTCAAAAGCAGTCACTACTAACGTGGGTCATCCTCGCGCCAAGGCAAATGAGAGTGACACCAAAAACAAAGGTATCATGTTTGACAGGTTTAATGTGAAAGACGAGCCGAAGGCAATCGAGAAGAAAACTGAGAGGTTGAAAGATGAAAAGAAACCACCTGACCATGTCCAACATCCGAACGAGAAAGTAGATTTGTGTGATGTGAAATTTACGAGAGATGAATCTTGGAGTTGGAGTGATAAGAACCGAAGTGGTGAGGGAGCTAGTGGAAGCAATTTTGTCTTTCAACCTCCATAAGGAGGTAATGTCGGGCTGAGGACAATAAACTTAGCGCTAACCGGGAGGCAACCCGGCTTGTGATTGCTTGTATTTTGTCTTTGCTTTGTTTTGTTTTGTGTGTTTTAGTTTTCGTCACCATAGCAACACTCAAGTGTGGGGAAGACTCATGGAAGACTTACGAGTCCATTTTTGGTGACGGTTCAAGCACTCTATGATCACCTCTAATCAGGTCCACGTACTCTTTCTCATATTTATGTTGCTTTGATTGAACGAATTTGTTTTTGTTTGTTTTGGTGTGTTTATGTTTGAAACTTGGTTGATTGTGATTGGGTTGGTGCTTATGGTTATGGGAATCTTTGAGTTGGATATTGGGTATTGGTTATTTTTGCACCCACTAACCGCACTTTTACATTTCATAACTATTTACATTGGGACAATGTAAGGTTCAAGTGTGGGGATGTGGAAAATCTTGGAAACCATACAAATTTTTTTGAAAATTATTTTACAAAGTGTTTGGTAGAGGTCTTTGGTCATGATTAATTCATTAAGTTACTCGATTAAGTTTTTCCAACAAATGTAAAATATATATATATATATATATATATATAATAAATTGGAAATGTTGGAATTGGGAGTAACAAAGTTGAAGGTGATGGTTTGCATGCACATGTCGGTAACCTATTTTCCACCGTTTCTGTGAGACATTGAGCCAAATTGATTTATATTCTCTTATTTGAGTGTTTAGCCACTTTGTTTCATATTTTAGAACTTGCATATTGTTAATACATGTTGAAACCTTGAACCAAGTGATTGTGCAAGAATGATATAAGGCATTAGGAGAAACCTTTTTATTTTTAGCCATTTTTATGCCTTTACCCGTTAATATCCACTAGATACCCATTCTGAGCCTATACCTTTTCTTTTGACAAAACCCACAACATTCACCCATTCACCTTTTAGCCTTTTCTTTTTAAACCCGTGAGTTGGAATTCAATTAACTTAGATTGGTGTAGTTGTCTCGAAAAAAAAAGAAAATGAAAAATGAAAGAAAAAGAAATACAAAAATAGTATTGGGTCAACATGTGCCCAAAGGTTTTGAGTATTAGTTGAGCTAAAATAAAAGATGTTATTGGGTCAGTTTAACTCAAGTTTCATTTGATAGTGTGAAGAAATAAGAAATAAGAAATTTAGTGTTGATGGGTCATTTATACCCATGGTAGAATTTTGAAGGTTCAAGAGTTGATTTGTAACTTTATTAGTTGAATTCCACTCACCTTTAGCCACTTTAAAAATCCTTATCCATACCCGTAACCCTAGCCTACATTACAACCCTTAAAAGACCTTTTGATTTGTGCGTTTTAGTTGTGTTAGTAGGTGGAGATGTGATCAATTTGCAAGCCTATAATAGTGTGATTCATTGTTTGGTTTCGAGTGAAAAATACTAGCACATCATCGCTAGTCCATATATGAAGCCGAGTGGAGTGACTGATTGTGAGGGGTGTGTACATGCAAAACCATAGCTAGATATGAGTTAAGCGCGTTCCAATATTTTCTTTTGTTTAAAAATTCATTGATGGTTTGTTAGATTGTAAAGCTGTTGAGAGTATAATTTTTATGAATTTTGCATGACCTTGGACCTTAACTTATGTTTAGTGAAAACAATTATTTAAGAATTTGTAATGTGAATTTAAAAGCAAATGACTTTGCTTGAGGGCAAGCAAAACTCAAGTGTGGGGATATGATAAGTGGCCAAAGTTTCATGTATTAAAAGGTGTAATATGTTATATTTATGCAATTTGATATGTGGAATACAAAGGTTTTGTGTAGTCATGCATGTGCAGGTGTTGGAAGCTTAAAATGTGATCTTTGAAGATATTACGAGAGAGTCGGAAGAGACACGGAGAAAACGGGGCAAAATACAGATCCAGCGTAAGCCTACGCCAACTGGCGTAAGCCTACGCCACCGGCGTAAGCTTACGCCCCATCAGCGTAGTCCTACGCCTAAGTGTTTCCTTCACAGCAGCCTTCAGACCCCCAGCGTAAGCCTACGCCACCCCAGCGTAAGCCTACGGCAACCCAGCGTAAGCTTACGCTGGGTACGTTTCAGACGCGAAACTTCGGGGAAACAGCCGATTTTGAAGTTTATTTGGGGGTTTCTTCCCCAAAATTCAAATCATGACTTTTACCATAGTTCTTGGGGCGATTTTGGAGTTCTTGGGAGACGAGAAACACGATTCCAACATCAAATTGAATATCGATACCCGAAAGATTGAAGGATTGAAGATGATTTCCACCACCATGAGCGGCTAATCCACCGGTAATCATTCCCGGGTGGATTGTTTGTAAGTTTTTAGGGTTTTATCATGTGCTAGCTTTGAGAAACAATTCTTGTAATCGTTTGGTTTGAAACACTTGAATCTTTGTGTTTAGTATGGTTATGAACTCACGGGAGTCGATAAATTCTTGCACCATTGACCCCGTTAGATGATAATTGCTATGAACTTTGATTTATGTTGAATCTATTGATTAATCTAATTCTATATTGCATACATTTGTCTCGATTTCATTCGTGAATATTGTTTTACACTATTTGCCGATGATGTATGAATGTTGATGTTCTTGGTTAGATTTGGTTAATTAGATTTGAATAACCATTCGATTGTTTGAACTCAAATGTTGGTGTGATAATCCCTAATTATTTGTGAGCTTGAAACCCGGGTGTGTACCCTTTTTAATTATTGTTTACAACTTAAACCGTTTTGTTTGGTACTTGATTTGTTTGTTGAGTTTATAAAGTTTTCACTTAAATCATTGATTGTGTTTGGTCAGAAAGACCCGTTGTAACTTCATAATTTGCATTGTTAATTGAAGTTGAGCACCGACCACAAACTCTTCGTGGTTCGACACCCTTCTTACCCTAACTAGTTTAAGGTGATTAGGACACTCTATTTCTTTATCTTTGACCGGTCCCTTCGACACCGATCAAACAACCCTTATCAACACACCACTCTGGTTGTTGACAATCCTACTTGGTTGTCCCTGCATGAAAGAGAAGATTAGTTAGACATAGGTACCAAGCCATAGTTGACCTGGGCATTCCTAAAGCATCAATGTAAGATACTTCCTGCAAACACATATCATTTTTAGAATCAAGGACAGGTGTTGCCGCAACATATTTCTTAGCCTTCCAGACAGGCTTTGATTGAACATACGGTTTTGTCTCTTTTGAAACTGAGACTTTTGGTTTCACCGTTTGCTTATTTTGTTTAACTTTTTGTCTTTCAAAATAAGCATGTATGTTTCTCTTTGCAACATTCTAGTCACCATCAGAGGGCTTAACTTTTGGAGTCTGACTCTTCATTGCCTTTGACTGGTTAGCCTTCTTTGGCTTAGAGTAAGTTCTATCCCTCGATGTAGTCCTCTGATTTTTTAATGTAATATGACTCATAAGGACGATGCATGCAATGTCTTGCTATGTGACCGGCTTTGCCACATGTGTAGCATGTCTGCTTCCCAACATAAGCTGCATATCCTGATCTGTTTGAAGATGATGATGATTGTGAGTGATAAGATTGATCGCATCTTTTCTTTGAGCAGCTTGCATACTTCATGTTTTTCTGAGCATGGTCTTGTTCAAACCTCCTATGATGATGATCATACTTTGTATAAAACTCAGCTTTGGTGAAGTGCTTGGGTGAAGCACTTGAGGTGTGAACACTGACCATTGGTTTTTCAACCTGCTTGCTTTTCTACTTCAGCTTGTACAGGTCCTTGTTGGAATACTTAACAATATTATCAGTGACAGGTTTAACAAATCTAGTTTTTCCATCACTATATGCAGGAAATTTTGAATTTGTAGAACCATTTTTCCAAGCCTGCACATAGGGTTTGTTGTTCTCAGAAGCAGTGCTCTTGGAAGTATCAGTTTTATTTTTGCAATTTAAATTAGCATTAGATTTATTTTTGCAAAAACACGCCTCTTCATACTCATCATTTTCACTATCACATTCCTTGATCTCTACTTTTTCTACATATGAAGTAGAAGCATCAGAATAGTTCACACATTTAACTGTTGAAGCTAAGGAAGATGATGATTCGGATCCATCAGAGCTTGATAGATTTCTAAAAGTGAACATGAAGAACTCCTTTACTTGTTCCTTAACAGAGGGAGGAACAATGGTACAGTTTCCGTTGAACGGAGGAGGCACGTTATTATATCCAAGCCCTTTGCTCCTATTACCCGGCTTGTGGAGTTGAGTTTCAAGCATATCAACTACCTTACTTGACTGACCAAAGAATTCTACTTGAATTTTGCTTCATTAAAATTTGATTTGGCCTTTTCTAATTCAGCATTTAATCTTTTAATCTCTTCTTTTGCATCAGTTAACACACAACATTTCTGACTTAGTTGTTCTTTTAAAAGTGAAATATCTTTCTTACTGGCTTCTATTACTTCCTTATATGCTTTCTCAGTTTTAGAAAACTTTGATTTATGATATTAAGATTTTCAATTTCAAACTTCAAATCATCATTTTCTTTTCTGAACATCCCCACTTTATCAATACATAATTGAGAATAGAGATTAGATGTTACCTCAGATGGAATTGAAACTGAAGATGATGAAGTTGTTTCTGCTGCTCCAAATGTAGAAAACATTTTATCAGATATTTGTGAACTGGCTTGACAAGATGTATTTTCCCACCAAAATTTTCACTGAAAATCTTATATTATCAACTCCTTAAAAATGAATCTGTCTTCCGTTCTCTCAAAATCAGTCAAATTTCTACCCACGTATACTCACACATTAAGAGTCAAGTAGAAGCGGTGAACTCGAACCCGTGAATCCTATCCAGCCGTGAATAAATCCTTTGACTGATTTTGTTTCCAAAATAAACTCCTATAATTTAGGAATTTCAAAATTCGAAACTCAATCAATTCCTAAGAACACGAAGAATACAGCGATGATCTTCAACCTATTTAATCATGATTTCCAACAATCTCTCTCCCGAAACAACACCAAATCAACAATGATTTTGAAAAGAAGCAATAACTTCTTGATTCTCGGCGATTTCACAAAAGAACTATAGCAATAACAATCTATCAGTAGTATAACTAACCGAAAACACTCAAAAATACCTCAAATCCTTCTTCTTGAATCGTTGATACCAAAAACCGAGCCTTGAATGACTTCAATGGCTCTGATACCAATTATAAGTCCCAACCTTGATGGATCTTCGTATAAACGCATACACGAATACGCACACACACGATATCAAGTATCACAATCAATAGGCGAAAACTATTGATTGTGGTGATTCAAGAACACACAGATTCACTCGTAAAACACGTATATTGCTTAACGGGATCACAGAGAAAAACTAAACACAACCGCTAACCTACTAGACGGCTTTTTCTCACGTCTAACACTCTCAGAAACGTTTTTCTCGATGCTCGCCTAATTTAGGTTACATAAACATATATTTATACTAAGCCTAATAACACTAAGCCCATAATACATGTTCTTGGCCCATGGCCGGCCCAAGACCCAACTCGTGAACCCCTGTTCACGGTTACAAACCCGAATACCCATCTATTCTGTAACACCAATAATTATACTTATTTGATAAGCGACAGCCTCATAAATATAGACGCAACAGTGACTCAGCTCGACGTCGGACCGACATGGTTTTAGACGTCGGTCCGACATGCGGACGTCAGACCGATATCGTTTTAGACGTCGGTCCGACATCGGCGCAGTTTCAGCCTATAAATAGAAACCATTTGTCGTTCAATTTGGAAACACAACAACACATACACCAACACCAATACAACACACACACTCTCCCTAAAGAAGGTTAGAAGACCCGGTGCGACGCGTTTAAGTGCGAGTATGGTACGCTACGAGTGCGGTTCGAGTTCAGAGAAACAAGGAACGAACTTAGGAACTACCCGAGGATAATGTAAGTACACTTGACCCGTACCCTAGACACGAATACGTGAATTATGTGTTAAAATGATACGTGATACGTGATATGTGCTATGTGATATGATGAGGGTACAGGGTAATGACAGATTAGTCTAAACACTAAACAGGAGTAATGGAGTAGTCACGACGTGTCCAAGGGGTGGTGAATACGCCGCTGGTACTTCCTATATATAAACCTCTTGTGTACTTCGTGGTGAAACCGTTATGAATGTTTAGGGGTATAGACTAATAAAATAAAGAAATATAGTAAACGTACGGGAGAACATCCAATCGATATGTAGTTATCTGTCAAACGGTGTGACAACTGCGGTTTTTCAGGTCCTTATCGTTTCTCGACTTTTATACTTTATATTTTTAAATTTTATGGTTTTATATATTATTAAGTGTTTCTATGGATTATAGGAACTTTTCCTTAGACAAACATTAAGGTCCGAACTAGAAAGTCCGGTTAAGTGCATACGTATACCGTATTCGCGCTAAATAAACGGTAAAATTTAAATTCTCGAAAATAATTTTTATATTTATATTTTAGTTAAGAATGATGTTTTATAATGTTATATGTGCTAACTTTTGTGATTCTTGATTTAAACTAACGATCACAGATAGTTCTTCCGTTAAATACCCGGTATACCTTTTTGAAATTTTTTTTGAGTTCTTAGGTTTTAAAAATTTTCAAAAAATTGTTATTTTGGATGCTATAATTTTATGTTTGGATGAAAATATTTATTAAAGTGTTTAGGAGTGTAATTTTTATAAAAAGTGGGTATATTTTTATAAAACTTTCTTTTAAATTTCAAGACAAACACTCCCCCTATAAATACCCCACCCCACTCCCATTTTTCTCTCTTCTTCTCCCTCTCCTTGGCCGTATGAAACCCCACACACACACACATTCTTTGATTTTTTTAATATCAAGCTTAGATCATCCATGCAACCTTGAATCCTTGGATCATTGTTGTTTATGAGCTTGATTAATGATTAGAAGGTATTTTTGCTTATGATTTCATCTTAAATTTTCTGTTTTGATTCTTGCATGTGTTCTCAAGAACACACACCACACACACTTACTTTGATTTTCAAGTTTTGTTGTTTTATGAGTTTTTAAGCTTGAATCTTGTGATTTTAACAAGGATTTGTGGATAAAAAAACTAGTTTTAAACATCCACAATGAGTTATCTAGTGAAAAGTTTGCAAGATTTGACGTTCAAAGTGTATGAACACTACTTACATTTTTCTCAAATTTAAAGAGCATTTTGTTGATTTTGGAGTCTTTGATCTAGGAATTGAACCACATTTGTGATTGTAGGTTATAAATCAAGGAAAACTCAGTAGATTAGAATCAAAATTTCATCATCATTTGCTGAATTTGGAAGGTATTATCCTTGATTAAACTTGTTAGGTGTTGAATGTTCAAGAACAAGCATGTTCTTGATGAATTTTTAAAAATTGTTGATCCAGCACCCAAAAATGATTTTAATCAGTAGTTTATGATCAAACATCAAAATCTGGAATGTTTGGCAACTAAACTCTTTATAGATTATTTATTAAAATTCACACAAGTTTAATACATGGAAATTGGGAAAAATACCTCTGGATTTTATAAAATTCTGGATTTTTTTAAGTAGTTATTATATGATAAACTAAGACTCCTGTACAAATTTTATGATTTTTGGAGTTGTTTAAGTAGGTGTTTGGTATTTTTAAAGTTCAACCAAATGAATTAGAGATCTTATACTTCTGGAGAACCTTTGGACTTGAAAGTTTTAATGGAATCTCATATGGAACTAAAAATAACATGGTAAAAATTTCGTTAAGTTTGGACAAGTTTAACTATTTTTCCCGAATTTGTTAAAATATAACAATATTATATTTATAATAAATAATATAGATTTTGAAAAATTATGAAACTTGGTCAGAAATTTTTATTTATATATAGGAATAGTTGGTAAAAGTTTCAAAAATTAATTTTATGTCTAAGTATGATTATATAATTTTGGTCCATTAAAACTTTATAAAAACTACTATTTTGGAAATTTTTGTATACAAATATTTTTATAAAGATTTTTAAGGATTTTGGACAGAAGTATACGCTTAATTAAAACTAAAATTTGTTCATTTAATTTAGGTGCTTAATATCATACTAAAACCCTAATTTTGGACGAATCGTATTTTAAACCGTAGACCGGACTTTACGCGCGTAACGGCGTTTTTAAAGCGACACCGTGACTTAATATTTTTATAATAAATATTATAACTACTGATATACTTTAATAAGATATTAGTTTTAAAGTTTAAAGTCACGAATTTATATAAAAGCCGGTTTTATAATTTTAAGCGGTTAATACGCGTATGCACTGGTTTTTCGGTATGCACTACTTTGAATAGCCACTTTAGTTTGGTTGAACTACTCACATATTTTAGGAATCCTAAAATGTGTTTTATGTCCATTTGTTTAGTGGTACTTGGATAGGACTTGATATTTGTCTGTATTTGTCGATTTTGTCGCACATCTCACCCGCTTTGTTCAGGTGAGTTTTCGAGGCCCCATTTTTACTTACTGTTTTACTGTTTTTGGGAGAAAGCTGTTTTATTTTTTTATTCAGTCACATGTTACATGATACATTGATTACATGAATTATTTTTATATTTATGCATTAAAGTCCCCAATTTTTTTTGTAATCAATTAGCTAAGCGTAGCCGTTGGGAATTTTGAGTAGTACTACTTGGGTTGACACCCCGCTCATGGTTTGGTCGCGCCAACCAGACTTGTAGGGTCACGTGGGCGCAAAGTTAGCCAGTTATTTTTTTTTTGCTGTTGTTGGCATAAGACTTCCATATGGGGTACTTTATTGTTATTTTGTCTAGGATTTGATTATGGCTCATGGTGATATGTTGTCTAATACATGTGTACTGACTTTGGATTTTTATAAACTTTTATAGAGTCGTAAAACCTGCGATGCTCACCAACTATTTATATAGTTGACCCGTTTTTGAAACATGCTTTCAGGTAAACAGAAGTGAAGATAAGGTTCATAGGGGCACGCTTTTGTTTAGATTTTGTGGTTTCACGTTGGAACAAACTTAGTACCTATGACTTTGGTTGTTTATAAGACGCTCCTTTTATTGTTTGAATTCGGATGTTGTATGACTTATTTTAATTTTGGGTTTAGTAATGGTTCTTTTGTAATTTGCAATGTACCCGTTAGCATTCTCTTGCGCCTAAGTGTTCGATGCACCGCTCTCGTCTCACCTCCGTGTTTCCGCCTTCGGCGGGGTGTGACAAACGGAATGTCCCGTCTAGAAATGAGCGGTGTATAAATCTATCCTAGACCCGTCGCTCTTTCCTGGGGACATCTCTGTTGGAGGTAGTACTCTTGAAGGAAGATCACCCCAGTTTACAATATATGACGAGTACGAATATAAGATGAAAGTATACCGTGCATAATGAAAGTGAATACGTGATGAATATGAATATGTGAAATGCATGGTGAATATGTGAATGCATGATGATACGTGCAAACATGAATGAGTATGAGGGAACGACTCTAAACCCTAAAATGAAATAACGGAGTACTCACGAAGTATTAGAGGGGTGGTGGATACGCCGCTAATACTTCCTATATATAAACCCTTCTAATGCATCGTGGAGAAACCGTTACGAAGTTTTAACGGTGAGGACTGGTTGAGGAATAAATCAAGCATATAAATGAAATGAAAACAAATGCTTGATACATTTGGGAGGCTGTGAGTCAAAGATACTCAAGGTCCCAAATGAAATGAGATGCTCGGCCTGTAAGGTGGATCTCAATAAATAAAGAAGAAAAGAAAAGAAAAAGGGAAACTCTAGGCCTACGGGGCTGAAAGAGTAAAAGATTCCAAGTCTACGGGGCGGAGGAATGAATAAGTCTTCGTGACAAATACAAGGATGCCTATATTGACGAGTATAAGGACCTTGCCAATGCTCGGACCGGAGGTACGGCCTGTGATGGTTGCCAGGGGGTTAGCACACCCATAAAATATACGAAAAGCGTGGCCGGAGGTACGTCCGGAGATGGTCACGTGGGCTCGAGAGCCCAAAAAAACTTGAACAATAAGAACATAAAAGGGTTCATAATAAAATGAACGATACAGTGTACTTACTTTGCGTAAGCTAATTCAAAAACGTTTTCCAAACACTGCAGGAAAGAGGCACGTGGAATAAAGCTTCCTGTGGACAAGGCTGATCGGAGATAAAAGATCCCTATATAGGATAATGTATGTTATCCTTTTTGTAAAACAATATTATTATAAATAAAAAGTTACCTTAGCCGTTACGGCAATGTTTTTACTGATCTGGGACACATTTTCCGCAATAAACTCTGATAAAATAATAGTAAGATAAGTAGGGTGTTTCAATTCAACTACACACAACTAGACCAGTTATCTGCCATGTTCTCAAAACACTACTGAAATTAGGGCTGTGCATGGGTCGGTTCGGTTCGGTTATGGGCATTTCCAAAACCGAAACCGAAACTTCGGTTATGGCCATTTCCAAAACTGAAACGAAACTTCGGTTATGGTCGGTTCGGTTAACCGTCGGTTATGGATCGGTTATCGGTTAATTAACCGCTACAGCAAAAAAAATTAAGTCATCCTAAAGAGGCTAATTTTGTTGTAATAAGCGACGTGAGACTGATTTTTTGTTTCTTTCACTCACTTCCCTTTTTATTATTGACTTCATTTGGCTATTTACTCTAGATATGTTTCTTTGAATTATTGACTTATGATCCAGATCCTTATCAACTTGTTATTTCTTCACTCGTTAGTTGCATTCATATCAATATTTCAGCTTAGTTGGAACCTCATGGTTCGTTAGATACCTCTTGCCATTGCATGTTGATTCATATACAATTTATGACGTGTTTTCGGTTCACACACAAAGTGTATCAACTCCAAGAAAGTTTCTACACTAAAACATGTGGGAGGCTAATCGGAATTATAGCAAAAACATGAGTGGTAATTTAAATTTATTGCAAATGGATTACATTCGGTTCGGTTCGGTTCGGTTAATTCGGTTAAGGCACACACCATAACCAAAATCGACCCATAAATTTCGGTTAATCACTTATAGCTTAACCAAGCCATCGGTTAATTGATCGGTTCAGTTAAATTAGTTCGGTTAAATCGATTAATTCAATTATGGTTCGGTTAATTCGATTATTTGCTCACCCCTAACTCACATTCATCTACGCACAAAATTTGTATTTGTAATTAGAGGTGCACAAAAAAACCGGTTTTTTTTTACCCGGTCTAAACCGGCAAACCGGTTTGGGATAAACCGGTTTGGAGCAAACCGGTTCGGGTTAGGCTAAAACCGTCGGTTTGAAACCGGTTTGAAGCATTCTGGAGGTGATCGGGTTGGGGACCGGTTTGTGTGAACCGGTTCGATAAACCGGTTTTTGGGCTTCAAAAAATAGCCGTTAGAAAACGGCTATATAGCCGTTGGGGTCGATTTTAGCCGTTTGTGCTTGAAGGACTAGACTCACCCCCCTAGCGATGGAAATGTGCATTTGCTTGAAGGACCATTTGGATGCGATGGATAGGATACAAGACCAAACTTCTCTCGAAGACGAAATTCAAGCCGAAGAAATCATACACAACAACGAGGTTGATCTTGGAATATCCGAACCAGTCACCGATGAAGAACTAGCCGAAGATGCAAGGCTACGAAGCTCCAGTTCCGAAGACAACGCACAAGAATAATCAATCAATATTCCAAAAAATAAAAATATATATTGTCATTTGTAATGTTTTAGAATTTTATAATTTTATCTTGTCATGTTTTTTAATTTCCGAACTTTCCAAATATTAATAAACGTCTAACTTTATGTTTTATATTTGTTATATTTTTTTTATTTTATATTAAAAATATAAAATTTATTTGAATTTTTTTTTAATAAAAACCGGTTTAAACCGGTTTGTAACCAACCCTAACCGGTTTGACCAGTTAGACATTTTTCACCTCCGAAACCGGTTTAACCCGAACCGGTTTAGGGCCAAACCAGTTTTGAATTTTCGTTGACCAAACCGATTCGGTTCGGGTTGAACTGGTTTGAGTTAAAAAACCGATTTGTACACCTCTATCTGTAATGATCCAACTTAGGTTTGGAACAATTTTTCAATAGGCCCACTAACAAGAAGCTAAATCTATAGTATATAATAAATAAAGGTTTTTTAGTGTCACTTGTCAACTTCATATTCATTCTTAGCATTTTTTTTCCGTATCTCTCCCTTATTTAATGCACTTCTATCTTTAAATATTATTGTATATTTAAAGAAAATATTAATTATATTAATAAAACACATTTATTTTAAATTATCCATTCTTATAAGAAACTTTAAAATTTAATTATGTAATTTTTATTTCAATCAAGTAGTAATTGAAAGTAAAATTACATTAAATAGTAATTAACGTATTTTCAAAACCCCATTCTATATTAAGTTTTACATATTTTGAGTTTGTTTATATCCGTAGTATATGTAATTGTAAAATATATACATAAAGATTAAAAAAATTTAAATATTGATATTTTTCACCCCGTGTGTAAACACGGGATCTAAACTAGTTGAAATAATATAAAAAGATGATCTTTTGGGCCAATAATCGAGCACGGTCTTCGTCTTCAACTCTTGATTGATCAAACAGAAACTGATGAAGCTTGTTTCATTAGGAGGAAAGTAAAAAAATTAAGCGAAGGGCAATCTGATTATCGTTCTAGCTTGTTACAGGTACGGCTCAATTTGAACTTGTTAGTCTTAGAAACTATCACCAATTTGGAGCTTTGTACCTTCTTCTTTATGATTATCGATTTATGGGTCTTGAATAGTAAAGATGGAGAGAAAAACATTGAATTTTGGTTTATTTTAACAATGCCGGCCCTATTTATATAAGTTTTGCCATGATGTGAAATTTCTAATCAAATCCCTTGATTGATCTTTTTTTTATTTGTCTCCTTGATCATAGCTGTGTTTGAGTTGTTTCTTACAAATCTTCAACAGGTGCACACCAGGTGTTCGACGTATTGTCCAAAATAAGGCTGGTTTATGGGTTTTTTTTTATCTTATTTGGCCGTTAGTTGTTTTAGGGTTTATCGAAATTTGCATTCTTATGGTTCTTTGTTGTTTATCAAATTGTTAATTTTGATCTTGTTTAACAAACAAATATTGCCAGGTGACTGATTTAACCTAGTTTACAGCATAAAACACCAATTCCAATTTGTTGTTTATCAAATTGTTAATTTTCACCTAGTTCTGACCTGACTCATGCTTAGGGCTGTCCAAAATGTTCGACACTCGAAACTCGCTCGAACTCATTCGAAATATGCTCGAAAATAAGCTCGTTCGATTTCGGCTCGGTTCGGTTTGTAAACGAACCGACCATGAGCAAAGGTACGCTCGCTCGTTGCTCGTTCGGTTTGGCTCGAATTAATTTATATATATATATATATATAATGAATTAATATTTTATACATTTATAAATAACTCTTTTGGTTCAATCCATTATAGAACTTTTTATATTGAGTCAAGAGTAGCCCAACTTAAAACCTAAAAAGAAAAAAAAACACCTCTTTAGTAATTACGTTACTTCACTTGTTCACATTCAGAGCGTTCTCCTCAATTCAAGTCTCAAATCGTCTCTGCCTAAAATCTCTAACCCTAACCGGACGTCGCCTGCACGAGCAGCCTTGCGTCTCTGCGATTTAAGTCACAAATCGTCTCTCCCTCCTGGTCAGCCGATCAGCCTTTGCAGCTCACGATCAGAGCGACA
Organism: Smallanthus sonchifolius; assembly: GCA_023525975.1. Taxonomy (NCBI): domain Eukaryota; kingdom Viridiplantae; phylum Streptophyta; class Magnoliopsida; order Asterales; family Asteraceae; genus Smallanthus; species Smallanthus sonchifolius. The sequence continues at coordinate 73,620,266 of CM042027.1, read as the reverse complement.
AGCAGCTTTTGCGGCTTTAAAAATTCAAAAGGCACACTACACAGTAGGGCTGTGCAAATCGCTCGCCGCTCGCTCGATGCTCACTCCGAATATTTAATGCTCGGATAATGCTCGTTTGATTTTCTGCTTGGTTGTAAACGAGCCGATCGGCTCGGTTCGGTTTGTAAACGAACCAAGCATGAGCAGAGGTCCGCTCGGTTCGGTTCGGTTCGTGAACAGCTTACTCATGCTAACCTGACTAGTTTTTGGCCCCCGCTGACAGAAAATCTTGGATCCGCCAATGTGTAGATGTTAGGTTTTGGATGTGAAAGAAAACTTACACTTGCTAATGCATCCATTTTAACTTCATTGTTTTACACTATTCATGTGAATCTGTGGATTATATCCTGAAGTTGCTATGTATAACTTTGATACTCAAAACCAATGACTAATATAGAACAGTCCTGCTACAGCCAAATTAGCAGCTTATAGGTAAAACTGCAGGTGTATGTAGCAATTGCTTTGGATGTATTTGATCCTAGTCATTTTAAAGCCAACATAATATGCTATATCAGGTTTAAGGGACATTCAATATAGAACCAATTTTAAGTAATGAACTGCTAGAATCGCATAAAGACTTGTGTACTTATTGCTTTAAATGTGATACATAAGACTGTTATGTAACCACCTAAGTGCCACCTTTCTCTCTTTCTCTCACTACATCTTACCAGCAATAGGTAGGGGTGTAAATGAGCCGAGCCGCTCGTTAGCCACTCGAGATTGGCTTGCTAAAAGCTTGAATCGGGCCGAGCTTAAACGAACCCAAACCCTTTTATTGAGGATCGCTTAATAAACGAGCTCGAGCTCGAGTGGACTCACGAGCCTAAACCGGCTATTTCTTTATAATTTTTATTTAATATATTAAATACATATTTATATAAAATTGTTATTATATTAAAAATTATGATTAAAAAATTAAATAACATATATTATGTCAAATATAAAATTATAATTATAAAATATATAAATAAAATAATTAATAAATAAGAAACGAGCTGAGCCCGAGCCAACCTCGAGCTTTAGAAACAGACCTCTAAACGAGCTGAGCTCGGGCTCTGCTTGTTTACACCCCTAGCACTACGTACAAGTGTTTATTGCGTTTCTCGCGGTTCTCTACTTAAAATTGGTTCCCTGTTTAAACTTGAACGCACCTCTTTTAAGTTTTATGCCATTTAGAAATGGTGAAAACTGGTGTTTAACTTCATTTATGTGTATTCATTTACTCTAGTTTGACCAATTGACAGTAAAAATGGCTAAAGCATGGATAAATGGTGATGAAAATGCAAAACAAATGCTTAGCAGGGTTCTTAAAGAGAGGCCATTGTTACATCTACCACCTCCCCTTCATAGGGTACCCCTTGGTGTCAGCAACATCCTTGAAATTGTGGGCCCATCTCCATCTGCAAAAACTGAAATCTTGCTACAAGTTGCTGTTAACTGTATTCTTCCCAAGAATCGGAACGGTGTTCAATATGGAGGCTTGGAACATTCTGTTCTATTCTTGGACTTAGATTGTCGACTTGACATCTATCGTCTTTCTCAATGTCTAAAACTGAAAATAACCGAAGCCAACAGACTGCAGAAAACCAAAGATCTTCAAAAGTGTGTTGTTGAAGTTTCTGATCACAATTCAAGTAACCAACGCGAGTATGATGACACAGACGTATTTAGCGAGTGCATGGGAAGGTTTCTATACACTCGTTGTTATGATAGTTTTGAGTTTCTTTCTGCTTTAAAGGCATTGAACTACAAACTCACGAGCAACGGTGTTCATGTTCTTATGATTGACAACATTGGGGCGTTTCACTCAATTGACCGCGGTTTCTCATCTTTACCACAAGGGAACCCGAGCAGGAAAAACATTGGTCTTCAAAGTGTGTTTGCTACCGTTGTTCTAGAGATAAAGAAACTCTTGGAACTACGTTCCATGATCGTTTTAGCTACAAAAAACGTTACAAATCAAGTCAAAAGTTCATATTCTACCCGGGCCTCGGGCTGCTTAAAAAACCCATATCGTGAGTATATGCCATTAACCTGGCAGTCGTTTGTTACACATCGGATTCTTGTTAGACCTTTAGATGATAAAAGAAGGTTTGGGGATCAGGTTTCTTATTCAGGAGAGTGGTTATTGCCAGCTTTAAGTATCTCAGTTGAGTTTGTTGTTTGTGACACTGGAATTTCAGATTCTTTGTGAGGATAGTAATGCTATGCATTGGCTAGATTTTGGTTTCTTGGTGCATATCATTCGCAACAGTTCAAGATGAAGATAATGAGTCAACGGTTGGGCTGGTTAGTTGTTGGTGCTATGGTCCGAGTCTGCATGTCATGGGGCAGGGTGGGGTGCAAGTTCAGGGCGGGTTGGGTCCTTGACCCACGTGCTGTATTTAATAAAAAAATTCAACTTAAAAAATGAAAGAGTCGGCTAGGGCCGTTCACAAGCCGAGTTGGAGCCCGAGCGAGCTTGGCTGCTCGGCTATTGTTGAAATATCTGTAACAAGTTTGAAATTTGATTCAATTTAGGTAACATCAAAGAAGTTATAAGCTAACAACTCTAAACTATATTTGAATAACCTAGCTGCTTTATAATTAAATGTCATAAAGCTGTTTTCACGTTTTAGAAATAACATATTAACCATGACTAACTAATTATTTATGTTGAAAATGATTTGCTTAAATAGTTTTACATGTTCAGAAAATTATAGAAAAGTCTAGGAAGTCTAAAAATATTATTTGGAAACTTATAATATTTTCTTATAGCAAAAGAGTAAGTATATAACTATTTTGAAAGAGTTGATTACAATTTTAATAGATAACTGGTAAAAAAAATACCCGTGTGCAGTGGCAGGAGAGCGCGTAGGGTAAAAGTATATTAAAAAAAATACGATACGCAAGTGCTAATTAGTATATTTACGGGTTGATTTTCATCCTTAACCTGTTCCTCGTATGCTTTTAATCGTTTGCAATTCTCCATCCCTAACCCGTTCCTCGTATGCTTTTAATCGTCCTACGTCTTCAAACCCGATGGTCCTAAAATCCAAGACATGTTCAATAAATGCTACAATATGAATGTATTTGATCCATCGAAGACCTTTTAAGGAACTTTTTCACCGTCTTTGACTTGTCAATCTTTTCACTCAAACCCGCCGATTTGGATGCAATTCCTGAAAGTTTTCCCGTGAACTCCTCTATCATTTCCGTCTCCTTCATCCTTAGTCCATCAAACTCGGGTTTGCAGTCTCCCCTCTTTCACCCTATCTGCCCACAGATTACGCGTCTTGATCACGTCCCAAATCCCTTGGCCGTCTCTAAGTTACCAACTTGCAAGATTGTAGTCTCCGAGATTGATTGTAATACCAATGCAATCGCCACGTTGTTTTTATCACACATGTTCTTCGGTTTCCTCTAGTACGTAACCTGTGTAGATGGATTTTGATCCAACTTCGTCAAACCCTTGCAGTGATACAAAGATCGTAACTGATCACCGTCGATTACAAACAAACATTGTTGATCACAAGTCCACCGTTCACAACTGTCATCCAATCGTGACTGACCTCTGATCGCCATTATCCTTCGATTGATGTTGATTCTGCCGATATCGTCTGAACCCTCGCCAAGCCTTGATATGCCGATCTGTGAAACAAGTGGGAAGGATGTGACGGTTTGGCTCTAATACCAATTCAAGAATATAATTGATAAACAAAACACAAACACACATACAATTTCAAATGAACTCTCAAATTACTATATCTAAGAAACTGAATCAAAACTTAGATACAATAACCCTCATATATAAACCCTAATACACCACTTAAACCCATTAACTACATTTAATAAACTTTGCGTGTCCATATGGGTTGGCCTTCCATCACCTACTCCTAATGGGCCTTAGAGCAGTAAATTACCAACAATAATATAATCATAATGATCAACTTTAGTTTGTAGACTCTTATCATATGACAGGGTCTTAAGGAAGTTATATTTAACTTGACTAGTCATTCAAACTGTCTGTTCAATTGGGAAATAAAAAAGAGTCAAAACGGTTGATTGCAAGACTAAAGTATCAATTTATACAAGAGATGATTTCACAGGAACAAGTCAGCTTGGAGTTATGCAAGATTGATGAGCAAGTGGTTGATATTCTTACAAAATCTTTGGTAAGGAAAAAAATCATATATTTCAGACACAAGTTGGGTGTCAAAGAGTATTAAGAGAGGGTGTTCAAAGTAATTCAAACTAGTGAAATAAGTCTGAAGTCAGAATTATTGGGAATTATGGAATAGAGTTTTTTTTATATATTTCTCCCTCTTAATCTCCTTAATAACATATATACCCAACCATAAAAATCAATTACAAATTTACTAAATGCTTACACAATTACCTATTTACCCTTATATGTAAATTGATATATTTAGGAAGGAAGTATATGTAAATAGTAGTTTAATTGGTTCATTAAGGATAAAATAGTAATTTAATAAGTTATTTTAAATTAATTAGGTAAATATGTAATATATAAGCTTTAGAAATAGGAAATATGTAATTAAAATTAGGGGTTGGGTAAAATATGTAATAAATGAACTTAGGAAGGGGATATATGTAAATGACCCGGAATAAAGTTGTTATTCGGATGAAAACAAAACTGTGAGTATGGATGGCAACCCATCGACGGGCAAAGTGGACAATATTCAACACGACTTACTTGTGTTGATACAACCACCATCATGTTGTGATTTGAAAGCACAAATAAGTGAAGAAGAACAAGGAAACCAGTGGTAGTGTTTACTGGTCCAAAAGTTGCATTATAAGAATTGTTATCTGTTTTTCAACAACTAATAATAAATTAAGTCCAAAAGTTGAGATTATTTTTTTTTTACAAATTTCAACTTAATATTTGCACAAGTTATAATCTTATGCATTTGACCAGAAGCAAATAAATAAAACTAACATGCCTTGTATCTATTACAAACATCTTGAAACATACATATTTAGATCATCATAGTGGCAAATTTTAAGCAATAACTAGAACCGAGGAGATGCCGTAAGAAGTAAAGGGGATTTCCTATGTGTGGTAAGCCCTGTGATCTCACTCATATCTAATTCCTCACCTCCTTTTCCATCTGGCAATAATAGATCATATTTGTATACTAAATTTGCTATAGCGAGCTCATTAATCGCTATAGCAAACTGAATACCTGGACACCCTCTTCGCCCGCCACCGAAGGGGATGAACTGGTAATGGAACCCTTTATAGTCAAGAGAATTGTTCAAGAACCTCTCCGGTTTAAACTGCTCTGGTTCTTCCCACAATGAAGGATCTCTTCCTAGAGCCCAAGCGTTGATAACCACTCGAGTGCCTACTGGAATGTCATACCCCATTAGATTGATATCTTGTGTCGATTCTCGTTGAACAAGTAGTGGAAGTGGAATATGAAGTCGGAGGCTCTCTTTGATGACGGCCTTTAGATATTTCGTTTTCTCTAAGTGCTCCTCAGTAATCATGGAGCTTCCCTTTGCTATCGTCGTTAGTTCTTGTTGTAGTTGTTGCATTACTCGTGGATGTTTTACTAGCTCACTAACTGTCCACTCTATGTTTGTGGATGTTGTATCAGTTCCAGCAGCAAAAATGTCCTACAATAGACCAAAAATAATAAAGGGTCTTTAAACTGTAAAGGCAAATTGGATTTTAACAATCTAGATAACACTATTTCTCATTGGCAGATGATAATTCACACTAATAGTTTAATTAATGACACTCATAACTTTTATTTTCGTTTCCAAGTTCAATCCCACTTGCACAATCATCATACACTTTCACTTGATTTCCACTCGATTTCATTCACAGTGATGATTATGAACGAAATGGGAAACGTACAAGCGAAAGTTAGGAGTTCTATTGGTCAAATTGCTGGTATGACTTATTATCAACCAATATGTTATAATTTAGATTATTAAAATCCAATTTACCAACTATGAACAAAAGAGACTATTGTCAACAAACACGCGTGCACACATCTAAAACAAGGTGTAAATCTTACCAAGATGACAGCTTTTATGGTATCCTTGTCTACATCAAAGCCTCCAACTTTTTCTCTTTGAACATCAAGCAAGATGTCTACCAAATCTTGGTCTTTATCACATCCATCACCAACATCCGCCCCTATTTTCTTGTTTATATGTTCTTCAAGAACACCCTCTAGAAGGTTATCAAATTCTTTAGCAACTTCATCCGTTGTTCTTTGTAGACCACTCACATGATCCACCCACCACAACCATGGGATATAACTCCCAATGCTTAGAGCGCCTAGAATGTCCATTAACCTTTCCAACAAGTTCTTAAACTTTAAACCGCGATATGTCTTTCCTAGTGCCACCCTACAAACTACATTGTTTGTAAGTGAAACAAACATGTCACTTAAGTTAACTAAAGAACCACTACTTTCTCCAATCTTATCAATCATAAGAGCCATCTCTTCTTCCCTCACTTGTCGAAATGATTGAACTCGTTTATTACTTAGAAGTTGGAGCACTGCAATGCTCTTCATATGCCTCCAATGTTCACCATAAGGACAAAATGCTATGTCCTTGGAGCCATACAAGATTGTGTTGGCGATTTTTAATATGGGTCTATTGCAAAATACTAAATCATGGGTTTTCAATATTTTTTGAGCTATTTCAGCAGAAGAGGCTACAAGTATCGGCACGCTACCAACGTGAACAAGCATGAGTGGACCATGTTTCTTGGCCATGTCCAAGAGAGAGTGGTGGGGGCTCGATCCTAGCTGGTGGAGGTTTCCGATGAACGGGAGTTTCTTTGGAGATGGTGGCAAGTTTTTCTTGCTTCTTGATTTGGACAAAATCCATATATAGAATATGGAAATCAACAAAATGGATAATGTAGTGAAAACAAAGAGGGGTGTTTGTATGGAGTGTAACATTGTCATAATGATCTTTCTTCTTTTGAATGGGAATGTTTGGTTATTGCAATCATAAGTATGAGATATTTATAGTTGTTGTGCATCGATACAATTTGTTTGCTTTCATGTCATCTTAGTTGCTTTGAGGGCAGGCCTTGGAACAACTGATAAGGTTGTTGCTTTGTGACTTTGAGGTCACAGGTTCGAACTGGAACAACTTCATACACAAAGTGTAAGGTAAAGCTGCGTAAATTGGATCGCTTTGCGATCCGCCCCTTCCCAGACCCTGCATAAACGCGTGAGATAAGTCAAGCATCAGTACAAACATTTTTCATGACATCTTAGTTGCTATCGTAAATAATTTATTTAATCAAGTGTAAATGATAAGGTTTACTATATATCAAGAAACCCACATGTATTTAAATATGAATAGTAGGATGTCATACAAACATTATTTTCACCATGATCAAATTCTGATACTTGATTTTTCAGTAATGATTTTTCTATTTATATGATATCTTCTTTTTTGGGACAAGGGAAAAAAATAAGATTATTTAAAATCTAATTATCTATCTCTGAATTTTTTTTAAATGTTGTAGTTTAGAAAATTAGTATTAGAAGTATATATTTTGTTAAACCCATGGCTTCTGGTGTTGCCAAGTTTTAAAGCGTAAGGAAATGAAGATAAACCATAAAGAAATCGTGTTTTCAAGTTTTTTAATGGAAACAAGTGAAAGGAAGGGGAAGAAAGATTTTTAATTTATAATCTTCTTTCATAACTTTCATTTCAAAATGGATGGATTTTGAGAGATATGTATGAAATACAAATATAAGGTTTTATCATTTTACCCTTCCATTTAACATATATATATCTAAACATAAGGGTATAATGGTAAATTCTAACTTTTTTTTCCAACTCAGGAACACATAAAATCTTTAATTTCCTTTTCTTTCATTTGAACTCGGGAACATGAAACTAAATTATATTTTTCCTTACCTCTCCCTTTCTTTTCTCTCCTTAATTCCTTTTTTCTTCTTTCTTTTCGTTTATAAAACTCGGGAACATAACGTAAATGTTCAAACCATTTTACCGAGAATCCGCACCTAAACCAGATGTGTGAATGTACGAATCCAACCCTGGATTTTGTGCTTTTAGAATGAATCTCAGTTTTTTAACCGACGAACACACACTTTCTACTTTACACCTACTCTACTCCTAAAATCGCCACACTTACACTTAGCAGGATTTGAACCCACAACAAATTGGTTTGGAAGTATACCACTTTACCACAAAGATATCCACTTGGGGAGTGAATCTCATGTTGATAACCCTAAATTTTGAACTCTATAATTCTAATGTTTGCCTAATTGCATTCAACTAAGCCAAGGTTGTGTAGCTTTTCTAATTCGTGTAAGATTGGATGTCTCTTAATCGGTACTCACAAATTTTTAATTGGATAATCCAGGGAGAAGTAACAATAACAAGTATTTTGAAATATGTACCGGAATTCGTAAATGAACTCGTTGCTTTAAACAAGATCAAAGATCAACTTATTTATAGGGGATGAACCATAACAACGTTTTAGTTGGTGGTTAAAAGTTGACAGTCGGAAAACATCAATAGAACGAGTTGATGAAGCGGATGAAGGAACCTAGTGCTTTCCTCTATACGTATCCACACCAAACATTTCCGATTCAAGAGGTGCTAGCCAACAAACTCATATGATGTCAAGATGAATATATTGTGAACAAGAAAAACTCCTTAATTTTATACGCTTAATTTGTGATTTTTTTTTTGTTTTGATTTTTTTATATTTTTGGGAATTTAAATATTTAAAAGAAAAAAAAACCAATTTAAGTTATGGTCATTTTTTATGACAGGCTCATAAAAAATTGATCGCAAGAAGTCAGGGCAGTTTCGGTGGCAAAAAATGTGGTCGCAAAACTTGCAATCTCGGTTGAAAAAAAAGTCTGGTAGCAATTTCAGTCGCAAAGCACTCCTACCCCTAAATCAACAATATTTTTGCGACGGAAGTTTGTTTGCAAAAATACTTGCGACAAGGTTATAAGCAACAACAAAATTGTGATCACTAAATGGCGCGCATGTTTGCTATTTTTCTATCTTTAACCTCTTCAAGGCCACAAGTGTGACGCAAGTTATGTTTTACCTTTTACTTGATTTCATTTGGTTGATAGGGTTTTGGGCAGGTAAAATTTGTTTTTCGATAATAGATTTTCACGATTAAAAAACAAAGATTTTTTAGTGCACCATGTTGCCATGTCCAAGAAAGAGTGGTGTGAGTTCCATCCTAGCTGGTGAGCATACCTATTAGTTAATCCGATGTATATATGAAGTTGGTAGGATGTCACATACGTATTATTTTCATGATGAACAAAATCTAATATTTTTATATATCGATAATGATTTTATTTGTTTATATGATTTCTCTTCTTTAAGCTACTTAACAAACAAACATACCCGGACTCACGGTAAAGTTTCATACACAATAGGGTCTGGAAAGGGTGAGATGAGGACAAACTTTATCTCTATCTCAAATGATAGAGTTTGGAAAGGCTGAAATTGAGATTATAGGAGCACGACACTTGTCCTTATTTATTATAATAAGAATATATTAATTGTTGCTTTAAGAATTCGTCAAAAAACCAATTAAAATCATTTTTTATTAATAAATCTCGTAGACAAAACTTATATAAGATGTTAGTTTTTTTTCGTGGGATCAAGACTAGCGTACATGTTGTCGAAACCGAGCCTTAGAAATTTTAACACCCCATACGTTTGTTATTTTATAGCATGTTTTAATCGTATTTAATTAACAAAATGAATTTTACAAATCCAAACTATAGCTTATTGACTGATACTAATCCATACTATCAGTTTTGACAGTGACGGTCCTAACTTTCACTTTTGTTGTTAATAACAGTCTCAATAACATAATAATCAACATAATTTTATGCTCCATTTACACTTGACTTGGCTCAAAATGATGATTTTAAGTGAAACGGAGAAGCATACAAACGAAATTGAGTGGAAATTAAGTGTAATTGAAGCGTAAATTTATGATAAATATGTTACTGGGACTGCTATTGATAACAAAAGTGAAAGTTAAGATTTTCACCAGCCAAATTAATAGTATGGATTATTATCGACCAATAGGTTATACTTTGAATTATTATAATACAATTTGCCTATTTAATTTAATGTATTAATATTTATAAAACTTAAAAATACAAAAAATAAAAACGATTGGATTTTGATCCACCCCGGACCTTTAAGAGAACAGACTAGCCCATGCTATTTGGGTCAGACCAATTAAACTGAATTTAAGCCCAGATAGTTAACTTAGACAAAAGTGCTTCAACATGGTCAACGGGTTAAAGAAAAAACCCTAATTCAGAAACAAATTTTTAAATCTTCAAGAATGATTGATCCACAACTACATTATTGTTCAATTGAATAAGGTAAACCCTTCCTGATTGACGAAATTTGGTGATCGAAGAATCAGAAGGTGGATTAATATCTCCGATATGTAATTTATTGACATATGATCCTGATGTTCATGATGATGATGCTTTGAACCTGCTCGACTTCTGAACCACTAGATGTAAGTTTCCTGGTCAATTGTGTGTGCTTGTTACTGATACAAATTGTTCTAATCTGTGAATTTTGTAGCCCTAGAATCGGATTGTGAAATTAAGCGGTGCATAAACACTTCAATTTAATGATTTGCTTCTTTGTGAGACTAATAGTTTATCATAATCAGATTAGATTATCAGTTTGAATACGTAACTGTGAAAGTTGAAGCTGATTATTCAAAATTGATTGTTTTAATCTCAAATGATATGATTATGATAACCAGTTTGCTCCTATTCAAGCACTCAAATCTGATTATCTGTTATACTAGAACTAGGGATGCCGATTGTTACGGGTTTCGGGTTGGTTGGTTGAATTGATGAATCCTAAATGGATACACTTAAAATCGTGTAGCCCGATTATCTAAACTAGTGAAATGGGCTAACGGGTTGTAATCTGGTTGTAAACGAGTCATAAATGGGTTGGCAGGTAGTAATAATAAGTGGGTAGTGGGTAGTGGGTAGTGGTAAGTGGGTTGTAAACAGTTGTTGACCTTATAACTTTTTTGTTTTGTTTTTGTATTAACGTTAAGCATGTCAACATGTTTAACTAAATGGGTTAAACAAACAAATAAACTTACCAGTAAAATCACACTCATAGCATAGCTATTGGTAGGGTTTGGGTAGAGTGGGATGAGGGTTGAGTCGGTTGACCTTTCCCCTATCCTATATCTTTGTGGGATAGAAAAGTTCCGTTTTTTTACGTGTACAGTGTTGAGATTAAAGACGATCACACACGAAAGCAGTAAATAACACGGGGTTTAACGTGGTTCGGTCTAAACTGACCTACGTCCACATGTGATAACTAGGATATTCTTTATTAGAGGTAATACAAATTACAAGTACAAAGCATTGTATTTATAGAGACTAAACTAGGGTTAAGAAACTTAATCCCCAAGTAAACCCAATTAGGGCCCAAACTTAATTAGAGAAGCAATCGGGCTAGGGCCGGCTTCCCTTGACCCATGCATGCCCCAAAAGGTCCTATGAACCCAATATACAGTATAAGTATAGTAGTTCATATAACATAAAATGTGGCTAATAGAAATAGAGCAACAACCATACAAGAAGAGTACTAATCATGGTAATAGTAAACTAACGCTAGGATAAAGTGGTCAGTGCACTATAGTAGCAACATATAACACAACAAAGAGACAGATTAAACAGGTTAGTTCAAACATGACCCGTTTAAGTTTTAAGTTTTAACCAAACGGGTTCAACATGTCAACATCAAATAGGATTTGTTTGGTAAACGGGTTAGAAAAGACAACCCAAAACCTAATTATTTGCAAAACACAAAAATTCAATTTTATATAGCATTCCCAAACACTTCCTTAGATAGAAACAAATATTAATTATTTTATGTTTGTCACACTTTTATCTTTTAGAGATATTATCTTATGGAGAGATGGCAGCCAAGGAGGGGGAGAGGAAGAGGCAGAGGAAGCTATTCATCTTCATCTCAAACCCAATCAAACAACTTTAGACCTTCAAACACTTCAAATCATCCAACTACTAGAAAACCAACACCAAATCATATCAGTTCCAAGATTAACATCAAACAAGACGATAATGATCTCGAGGACCTCCCCAACTTAACCGGATCATGCTCTTACATGTGTCCCGTTGAGGAGAGAATACAACGCGAACGACTAAGAGATCTAGCCATTTTTGAGAGGTTAAACGGGAACCCGTCTCAATCATCATCTACACTTGCTGTGAAAAAATTCTGCAGAACAATATCAACAAAAGACGTGCGGAATGTTGACTTACGACCCGTTTTGGTACTAGAAGACACCTTGAATCACCTTTTGAACGTTTTCGGGTCAAAAAGTCAACCTTTTGAAGTTATTCATGACTTCATCTTTGACCGAACGAGATCCATAAGGCAAGACCTCAGTATGCAAGGTATAGTTACAGGAGATCAAGCAATAGGAATATATGAAAGAATTGTAAAGTTTCATATCATTTCTCAACACAAGCTTCAAAGAAATTATGTGAATTCAAATCCAAATGTGTCTCCAATGCATCACCTTAACATGGAGCAGCTTACAAAGACATTATCATCTTTATATCATTTGTATGATCAAACCCGGAAGCCAAATCCCGAGTTCTATTCCTTTTATGTGCTTCTTCATCTCGGTTCTGATCATCAACCGACGGGTGAGTCGTTATCTTTATGGTTCCGGAAGCTTCCCTTTTCGGTCATGAAGTCAAAGGAAATGATGTTTGCGCGAAGACTTTTAAGGTACTCGCGTTTTGGCAACTATAAACAGTTTCTTGACACTATAGATTCTGAAGCATCCGGTTTACAGTATTATGTTCTTGAACCGTACGTTTGTGATGTTCGTGCATTCGGGTTGTCGTGTTTGAATCATGGAGGGTATAAGCTAAACCCGTATCCGCTTGTGGACGTATCTAAACACTTGTTCATGGAAGAATCTGATGTTGAATCTTTTTGTAAAGATTGTGGTCTAGATACTTACACAAGTGAGGATGGAACAAAGTTTATGCCTGCCAAGCAGACAAGTTTCTGCAGTCCAAAAGGACCCCGGAAATATTACCCGATGGTGTCAGAACGGTTGAAAACGCTTTACGATGAAGCACCCGAGATAATCTGACATTGTGATGAAAGCAAGTTATTTCAACTTTGATTGTTAACTTTAAGTTATATGTATGTATGTGTAATTTGATGTAACTTGTTATTATTGATGAAGATATTGAAACAATGATATGAACAAAGTTATTGGGAATATGATTGAAAGTTAAAACTGTTATTTGCTGACTTTCATGTTCTGTTCTTCCTGTCTTTCTTCAATTTTCATTGTCAGTTTTATGTACCAATTTGAAACCATATGGGTCGGGTTTTGTTGCCCTGTTAACACATTTTTATATATACTTTTTTATATATAATGAACGTGTTATTTATTATTAATAAACTATATTATTGAAATTAAATAATTTAAATCTTTAAATAAACAATTTTGAGAGTCTATGAGTGAAAAATAGACTTACGGCTTTTAATCTGATCATGTTATTTGATCCATCTAATATGTTTGAAATAAAACACAACCAAATTGATGTATTTTAAACTAAACGGGCTCACATTCGTCCTAGTGGTGACTAGAGGTGCACAAAGCGGTTTTTAACCCCGAACCGGTTCAAAACCGGACCGGACCGGTTTGGTCAACAATAAGTCAAAACCGGTTTAAGTTCAAAGCAGACCGATTTGAATCCGCTTTGAGAGGGGGCGTTGACCGGGTTTGACTGGTTTGAAACCAGCTTTTGACCGGTTCGGTTCGGGTTAAACCGGTTTCAATGTATAGGTTTTAAACCGACGGTTTGAACCAGTTTGAAAACGGTTTGGTCTAAACCGATTCACGATCGGTTCGGGTATAGCTTTGAAACCGTTTTTTTTTTTCAAACCGATTTTTTTGTGCCATCTCTAGTGGTGACCCAACTTTTTTCGATTAAAACAAACTTTAAAACTAGGGTTTTTTTCTTAACAAAGCTCGAACTATAATAAAAGCCTTAAAAGGTTTTAGTTAATTGTTAACCTAACATAGGCTTGAGGCCGGTAACGATAAAACATAGAGTTTATAAGTGACATAGTTAAAAAAAAATATGATTAAGTTTATTCTTCTAACTTTATTTGAATTCTATCTTTCTATTAATCGAGTTTCCATAATCTTTTTCTTTGTGACAAATCTTTTCAATTATCGTTGATCAATTTGATTACTGTTGTGACATTAAGGATATTAAATCGTTATTATAATATCCTTATCTATACTTACTACTATATAATATGGTACGGATGGACATTACTATCATTTACCATATTTTTTAAGACGTCCAATACTGTTTTTTTTTTCATACGGTACAAGTTTACCAATGCATTAAATATGACCAATGCATTAAATATGTTGAGTTACAACCCTGTGTAACCCTCCAAATCATATTTAATTCAGTCTTAAATTGACTCAATCAAATCTTCCTCAGTCGTTTTCTTCTCCACGCTATTGAAAGAGCCGTTCTTTTTCCTCCATGGCCATTCCCCTACACTGCAATTGAAGGCAATCATCAATTCTCATCAATTTTTGCTCTCCCGTACACTACAATTGAATCGTTTCTCCTTCAATGGGTTTCGAATCGCCCCGTCTGTTTCCAACCCCCTTGTTAAGAACTCGGCCATGGAAATCAGAATCACACCCAAATGACAAGGACCACGGTGATATGCAGACGGTGCTTTGATGGTTAGATATGGTCTCCGACGACTGAGGTGATTTTCCGACGATTAATTATAATTGAATTTTCAGTTTAGGAAAACCCCAATTTGACTTTTGCAACTTTTCTTCGTTTGTTTGATTTGCTTCTATTTGTGATTGAATTCGTTTTGTTTTTTCGAAATATGATTTGGTTGGTTTGTTGATTTAGGTGAGGACTGTGATACTAAAAAGCTTTAAGAGAGCATTTGATTTACATGATATTCTAATTTCACCAGTAGCTACATCTGCATCATATAAGTAACTGCCAGTTTACCTCCTTGAAGGTATGATGTGGTGTGTCATTGATATTAACAAATCTAACTGAAACTTACTGCCTGCAGTTTTCTAATTGTAGAACAAAATACATGTTCATTTATTAACGGGGCGGTAGCAGCACTTTGGAATAATCAAGAAGGTAAAGTTCATAATAGATACATTGATTAATATCTTATTGTTTAGGGTTAATCTTAGTTTACTAATTTTGTGGCCATTATGTGTTTTAATCAAAATAGTTTGATATATCAGGAGTGTTTTCATCACACATTGATTTATATATAGGAATGTTAGGAGAACTTTAGTTATATCTTAATTGTATTACACTAAAACTCCTAAAATCATCATTTGGATCAACTGTTACACTGGTTGCTTCTAAAATATACCAGTAGTAAATTAATTTGTTTGTGTATGTGTGGACACTTTTGGGATAAGGTGATAGAAGGTCAAGCATGTGCCAAGATATATTTGATCTGTCTCTTGTATGTCTGGGGTTCATACATTTTTAGATTAGTTTTTTTTTCTATATAAGCATTATTTGTCATATTTTTTAAGTGTTGGTGGATAATAAGTAAGAATGGGTGGCTTTTGGGTTTGTTTAATTTGTCAAAGTTGTATTGTTCATTTAAGAGATGTTTTTTGTGTTAACTCATAATTTTTTTTATTATCCCACATTTTTCAGTTTTGTGGTTCTGTGTTTTAAAAGTGAATGTGTGATCTTAAATAACAAAAATGAGATGAACAACTATGATGAAAATTTACTGCAAGATGTGTTTGAAGTTCTAATAATCGTGTATGATGGTCTCTCGTCTGGTGTCGCATTCTTGAAAGGTCACTCGAGTTTTGATTTTTAAACTGCATGTATTTTCTTTTTGATCGTGTAAGTGTATGAATTTAAGTTAATACGTGTTTTCTTTTTTCAGGTTTACACAAACTTTCATTGTTAAATATGGAATGTTGCCCTATAACCAGAACATGCTTGAATTCACTTACAGGTTTTTTAAATATAGTTATTGTACTATCTTTTTTTTCATAAATTCATTATATCACTGGATAGTAAAGTTTCTGATTTAATATTTTTTTAACTAATTATTCAGATGTTGTTGCTCTCCTTTATTTGAATGTAAGCAGATCTAATTTGACTGATGATGGGTGTGAATATTTTTCAAGTAAGACTTTTTTTAATTTCTGTGATGTGCTTTTTAGAGCATGTACAGTTTTTTGTTACAAATTTACAAAAATAAATAAAATAAAAACATTTTTTATGCAGAGCTAGAGTCTTTGAAAGTGCTTAATTTGGGATTCAAATGATATATCAAATGTCGTTTTGGCACAGCTGAAAGGTGAAGTTATTAACATATGTTTATATACATTGAGGGTGATGGTATTGAGGATGGGCATAAGGTGTTTGACGAAATGACTTAGAGAGATGTAATATCTTGGAACAATCTCCTTATGGGCTATTAAGTTGGGACAGATGAAAGGGGCGAGACAGTTGTTTGAGGACATGCCAGAGAAATCAGTTGTTTCGTTGACTGCAATGATTTTTGGGTACACACGAACAGGGAGAAACACAGATGCATTAAAAAATTTCCACTTGATGCAACTAGCTGGTGCCTGATTGGATCAACTTACTGTCTGTGTTGCCGGCCTACACACAGTTGCAGAGGACTAGCTTATGCAATGCTTTGATTGAAATGTATGCAAATAGTGGAAATATCAACCAGGCATGACAAGTGTTTGACAACATGCTTGAAAGAGATAGTAAAATGATATGCGGGCTAGCCAACCATGGAAAAGCTCCTGAAGCAATACATTTGTTTCAAGAAATGCAAAGACAACGTCAAACCTAATGAGATCACATTCGTAGGTCTTCTAGGAGCATGTGCTCATGTGGGATTCTTACTTCTTAGAAGATGGATTGATGCTTTACTCAACTAATGCTAGGGGTTATTGAGCATCTTCCTGGATAATAACTTTGACTGAATGCAGAAGGACGCTATCTCTTTCTTTTGCTACAACTTTATTTTTTCCTGAAAAAAAAAATCAAGGCTTTGGTTTGTTAGTCTCATCTCGTCCATCATAACATGTAGTTGAATTCATTTTTTTCCTGTGTTACTGGATTTTAAGAACAAATGCAGTTTAAAAAAAAGAAACCCTTCATGTGAAACAATTTTCAGATGTTCTAATAGTCAATTTGAAATTGGTTATGTACTTAAAATATTTGCAGTGTAAATATTGACATGCCTGGTAAGTTGTGAATTTTATAGTGACTTTGTATGTCATATGCTTTAGTCTGCATGATAAAATTATTTGATTTTTTGCTAAATTTTGCAGTTATTACTGGCATTGACACAGGTGGTCTTGCAATGATGAAAGAGCTTAAGAAGATGCTAGAGATTGATTTTTTGCTAAATTTTGCAGTTATTACTGGCATTGACACAGGTGGTCTTGCAATGATGAAAGAGCTTAAGAAGATGCTAGAGAGGCATTCACTTCAGGTTAGGTTTCAGTTTTTCTTACAGGTGTCAGTTTTGACCCATTACTTATGAGCCAATTATATATAAGTTCTTATTATAACAATATATTTTTGTATCTTATCTAACACAAATTAAATATGAACTTTTAAGTTGAGTTTTGATAATTTGTAGAAATTTATACTTTATTTCGTTTGTGTTCAACATCATGTGTTATGGACAACGTCAAAAGTAATAGCGTGTATGGGGAAGGAGATCAATAACGAGAATTTCAGCAGAATCTAGGTCACCAATATGATTTTCGAAGGTTCGTTCTGGATCCTCTCTATGTGCATAGTTATAAACTTATAGTTAGGGTTTTGAGTTCGGTTTTGGATTGCAGGTCTTTCAAAAGTGGCTGATCTGTAGTGAAATTTTTAGAACCAATTTCATTTATAGGGTTTAACTGCAGAACCCTTGGAATGAATTGATTAGTGAAATTATTTATAATTAGATATGTATAAATTGTTTGAAACAATGCAATTTTATTATCATATAACAGTAGAATTCATAGCTAAATTATGATAATTTGCCAGCGCATTTGAGGTTAACAACGTTGTTGAACGTGTCTGGTGATGAATCAAAGCCGTTTCGATGCTCTGGTTTCTGGCTTCGCATCAAACAACTGGTGAAATAATGGCTGTGTAGATGTTGGATTTCTGAATGAATTCTCAGCTGACAACATCAAAAGTTTTGATACCAATGCACCACGTCAGGTGAGTAGACATCCCGTGATGGTTGATAAGTGGACATGTAATTTTCAAAATTATTAAATTGGTTATGCTTTTGGATATGTTGCAACTCTCCCAATGCGGGTTTGGCTCTGTTATTACATAAATCAAGCATCAAACCAAGATCCTCAGCCTCTTGCTGAGTGCTGACATATATTCTTTTGTAGATACTGCTTTAATTTTATCTTTAAATGCAACAGATTCAGTAGTGGACACTCACAACACTACTAGCACAAGACCAACGTCTATAATGAGTGCAAGGTATTTTATTGTGAAAATGTTCACATTGTAAAATATGTTCTTTTTATCATTGTTTGGATTGTTATTATCATAATAAAGTAGAAGATTTATCTTGAAGAGAAGTTTTTTAAAAAGAAAGAACAAAAGGAGCAAAAATAATATTCATGTGATTTAAAGTGGATCATGACTTTAGTTTTACCGGTTCCAGCCACTAATAATGTCCGGAATGCTAATTCAGACTACTTTTTAGGCTAAAGGATTAAGATATTAAACTGTCTAAACATATTAATGTTAAGATGTTGTTACTTGATACTAGATTAACAAATTAACCTTTGTAGTTAAACTAATTTTTTAATAGGTTTTGGGTAGGGTATTGAGTCTGACCTGGTGTTTTTTGTTATGCTAGGTTATAAATAGGGTATTGGGTCAGAACTACAATTAAGCCTACAACAAACATAGGAGAATAATGACACAAGTGACTTCATTATCTTAATAACCACCAAGTTAGAGCAAATATATGTGAAACATGCCCAGCTTGTCAACTATGGGGCTTACTAAAAGATGATCATGGCTAATAAAAAAGGTATTGTTTAAGTCTTAATTTGAAGGGGGTTGAAAGGTTTATGAGTGTATATACTTGGTTCCTTCTTTTGGTTTTCCATCAATGATTGGAAAATTTGTTTATTTAAAATATGAACTTCGTCCAAATTGTGCTCCATAGTGAAGCTCATGATGATGACAAATATTTTCATTAGATGTTTTAATTTAGACTCATTTACTTATGAATGGATTGATCCAGGTTGTTTTATCTCTAAGGTATAAAACAAAACGTTAGTTTAAACGAAAAAGTGTCAAATGTGGTTTTATTCAAGAAAATTGTTAGATTATTATAGAACAATAACTTTTAAGATAAAAAACCTAAATTTATGGACAATAAGTGTTTCGGGTCAACCCAACCTACACGAAAAGTATCCCATTACCCAACCTAAATTTTTTTACGTGAACATTTGGGTTCAGTTTTAACTTTATTGTTTTGTAAAACTCGGACTTATAACTAAAACAAGCACTATGTTGTAAATTTTCGCTGTCATGTGAGTCTTCATTTAGCAATCATGGATAGTACAATATGTGTGGTAAAAGTCTATTCCCTTATTCCCTTGAGTATAAACCAATTGATAAACTAGCAAAAGACGAGTACAAATTTATAAATTGTATACTCTGGCGCAGCGCGCGGGTTCCCCACTAGTTATATTAAATAAGGATCTAGGAGGACAAGTGTCGTGTTCCTATGATCTCAATTTATAATTTTCCTGTTTTTTTCCACCTCCATCATTTCTTCCAATTTACAAGGTATCCATATTCAGATCTGTAAAATTTATAAACTGTCCCTAAAATATAATAAAGTATGTATAAAACATATATAATATAATCGTTTGACTAAAAATAAAACATTTCAACTAAGGTTAACGATTCAAAATTAACTAAAAGTATATTTTTATTAAAAAAAGATTTAAAATTAAAATTATATCCTATCGCTTCAAGTTTTTTATTTATTTATTTTTTTAATTTTCGTTTTCACCCCTCATAGTGTCATACTATATATAATATACGCTTTCAACTCGTTTAATTTTCTAATAATTTCGTTTTTCCATAATAAATTTCGTTCGCTAACTTTTTTTAAACAGTAACGCGCAACTCTCTTTAGTTTTTTTTCAATGTTCCGTTATAAATTTTATTGAAAACGGAGTTGTAATCAAAATCGAATATTTTTTTTGGTATCATAGGTTATACCGAGTTTACGTTTCGACGTAAGTTTTATCCATTCAAACGAGACAAACTGATAATGAGCAAATTCCTACCATGTAACGCGTGTGAAAAAATTAGTTTTATATTAAGGGTAAAATCTGTAATCGATACAAGGCCCATTAAAACTTTAAGGGAAGGATCTAGAGAAACCACAAAGTTAGACGAAAACCGAGAAAACCACTAAAACAATGTGTAATACTATGTGTTACGTATACGTAAACGCAATTTTTTTGTTTTCTAGTTTACGTCTACGTAACAATATGGGTTACGTATACGTAAGCCAATATTTAAATGATTTTTTAGTAAAAATGTGTAATATTACATTGATACTTTTATAAAAAAATAAAAAAAAAATATTATTATATTATTGATTAAAATTGACTTTTTAGTGATATTCTCGGTTTTCGCCTAACTATATGTTTTTCTTTAAAATCTTTCTCTAAAACTTTATTAGCCTAAAAAATCATCCACTCTAATCGAACCATAGTTAACATCCAAGTTCCTTAACTAACCATGGTGAAACCCCATTATTAGCCTAAAAAATCATCCACTCTAATCGAACCATAGTTAACATCCAAGTTCCTTAACTAACCATGGTGAAACCCCATTAACAGCAATCACCAGAACATTCATATCAACGTCTACAAAATCACCACGTGTACGGTCGGATCGACACTTTTCTAGATTGATTGGCCGATATTTGGTTAGCGTTAGGGCTTGGGATCAGGCTTTTCGTCACAGAAGTCGTTTGTTCTCGTATCCTCTACAAATCATCATTCGGCGTAAAATTCAACCGTAGATTCGCGAAAGCTTGCATCAGATCATGGAGATGGAGCGTGTTACAGAGTTTCCGATGAGTAACGTTGACATTGGGCCGAGAAAACGGCAGCGAATTGGCTGGGATGCTGTTCATCCGGCTGCTAAGGTATTAGATCCGCTTCGTTTTCTTCATATTCCTCTAATTTTTTGGCCTTTGTTTTGGATCTCTTTGTTTTTGCTAGATCTTATCGAAATCTCAATCGTTTACCAGGTATGGTTAACACAAGGTTTTATGTTTTGATCTGTTGGATAACAATTTGTTGTAGTTTTAATTCGTCGATTAGCTATCTTATTTGCTGTATTTCATCTCCGATGTTGAAATTTGTTAAAGCATGATCACTTTTGTTGTAATTTGATTTGATTATCTAGGTTTTAGGTGCCTTGCAAAAAATATCTAGGTTTTAGGTGGATTTTGGTGTACAATACCTCGTCCTTTGATGATTTATTTGATAGTATTTATATTGAAAGTTCTAATTTAGGGATGATCTCCCTCAATTTTTAATTGTGAGAGATTATTAGCTAGGCTTGTTTATTATTTATTAATTACTAATTTTTTATTTGTATATATTTTATATATTTATAATTATATATTTTTATTTATTATCTAATTATTTTTATCATAATTTTATATATAATAACAATTATTATATAGAAATATATTTAACATATTAAATAAAAGTTATATAAATAAAGAGCTCATTTAAGCTCGCAAAAAGGCTTGAGCTTGTTTATTAAATGAGCCTTACCAAAATCTCAGCTCGTTGCAGCTCGGCTTGTTTCGAGGTTTTAGCGAGCCGACCTTGAGTTGCTCACGAGCGGCTCGACTCGTTTACACTCCTAGCTGAAACCCTGATTTTAGATTTTAAGCAACTTTTGGCTAGATCTTCTGTTTTTGGTTAATTTTCTAAGTTACTGTAAATCAGAGGTGTGGTAAGAATTATAATATGTGAATTTGTGATCAATTGATCATGAGTTTTATTCTGGGATTTAATGGATTGGTTTTGTATTGTTAAATAAAGAATTAAAGAAAAATTTGGTGTTGGTTATGAGATATTGAGTTTGGTTGTTGTTGTATGTTGTACACCTACCAGCTTGGATATTACCCATTTCATAGTTATTCTGCTGACTATATTAACAAGTTTTGAAATCCAAATCATAATGGCAAGAGGAGTTAATAATGTCTGTTTAAAAGAAACATGAATGGATGCCTGTGTGTAGGCTCAGCTAGGATTGTTTTATGGACAAGATGTTGGAAATGTGACCAGCTTTGCACCCTCGCGGGCACCCCAAGACCATAATAATTCATCTCTTGTTAAGCATGTGGCTCCCAATGGTTCTCACCATGGCGTGAAGATGATAAAGATGGGCATTATATGTTTGCACTTGGAGATAATTTAACTTCTCGCTGTAACTACCCTTCACTGCCATCAAATAGATTTTTATATTGATTTCTGATTATAGACATAGTATTAGTTGACAATTTTATATGACTTACTACATCTTTAATTATGGCTTTTAAAATTCTGCATAGAAGTAAATGAACATGTCGTGCTACCTTGTACTTATCGAGTTTGGCCATCTAGAATTGCTAATAGGGAACAAAACATTTTGGTAATGGAGTTTGAACTAATTTAAAAAAAAACATCAATGGTTGGTTCTTTGTGCTTTGTCGTTATAGTGTGTTGGTAAAAAATATTTATATTGCTTATTGATGTTTATATAGTTCTGATTCTTTTTTTCCTTTTTTTTTGTTTCTCACAGATAAGATTCATGGGAAAATGGGAGAAGGTGAGGATTATCTACCTACTAACTAATTGTAGGTAATCAGCTAGTTATTAATAAATGAAGTATATAATTCTATATACTTGTTTGATTCAGGCACATTTGGTCAAGTGTTGGAATGCTGGGATAAGGAAAGGAAGGAAATGGTGGCCATTAAAATCGTTCGTGGTATAAAGAAATATCGTGAGGCGGCCATGAGTGAGATTGATGTGCTCCAACAACTTGGTAAACATGATAAAGGTGGCAATCGGTGAGTAACATTTTTATATTTAAATGAAGTGGGTGTGTTATGGTTTGTGTTTGTTGTTAAATTGATTTATTCCTTGCAGTTGTGTACATATACGGAACTGGTTTGACTATCGTAACCATATCTGTATCGTAAGTATAATACAATTGATATGGTGGATTTATTTCCCCAATTTATCAAATGTTTTGGGTTTAAGATATTTGGATGCATTCAGGTTTTTGAGAAGCTTGGACCAAGTTTATATGATTTTCTACGCAAAAACAATTATCGACCATTTCCTATAGACCTAGTTCGTGAGATTGGAAGACAACTCTTGGAATGTATAGCATGTGTGTAGTAATCACTTGTGCTATTTTTATTTACATCTTTTATGCTGTCTGTAGTCTTTTGTTTGCCATATTATCCTCTCTTGCCTTTGTTACCAAACAAAGTGCTTTTAGTAGTTCCATGTGCGTGAATTAAAAGTTCGACCATTTTTGACTCTTTTTTCTCTTGTTAATCAATGTATTAATAAGTTTTTTTTATCAAATACGTTGCAGTCATGCATGATCTGCGGTTAATACACACCGACTTGAAGCCTGAGAACATTCTTCTAGTGTCCCCAGAGTATATCAAAGTGCCCGATTACAAGGTTTGAACAATTACTTTATATTTTAGAGGTGGAAAATGGGCGGGTTGGGTAATTGGTCAAAGTGGGTAAATTTGAAATGGGTATTTTCACTGGGTGGGTCAACCGAAGCATTTTTTTTGTCCAAAAAGTTGGTTTCTTACTAGTAATTAGTGTGTCAATTATTATTACAAAAGTCAGATATATTATGATTGTAATGTAATCTTTTGAATAAAATGATTTGGGAGGTTTTATGCTATCAAAAACACACTTTTGGTGAGTTTCGATCGTTCACCCATTGAGCTGTTTCCTTTTAAGCTACTTTCTTTCCCATTTGACCTGTTTGAGATGCAATACAGCCTGGATCTGACCACTTCATAAGGAAATAGATTGAAGTTTTCACCTTTAGTTTATATGGTGGCAGATGCTGATGGCTAACAGTTCTTGTTTTCAATATGTTGTTTTAGGGTTCATCTAGGTCACCCAAGGATAGTTCATACTCCAAAAGAATTCCGAAATGCAGTGCTATCAAAGTGATTGATTTTGGTAGCACAACATATGATCGTCCGGACCAGAAGTACGTAGTACCAGAAGTTATATTAGGTAAGTCACTTTGATTAGTATATTGAGGCCTTTCAAATAGTTGACTGATTTCATTAAGGCAACACTTACATTGAATTTTTGAAACTGCTTTATAGGCTACCAAAGTATGTATCTGGTTCCATACTCCATTTATTCTGAAATTTTGGAAAAAAAAATCACTTCTGGATGACGAAAATGGCCTTGTAAATTTTGAGAACAAAAGTACTTTTGATGAGGTGTCAGCATGTTGTAGGTTGACCTTATTGTATTTTCAAAAACATTTAAGGGCATTTTTGTCACCATGCATGATTTTGGGCGAAATACATATAAATGAATCCGGATATCTACTTGGGTGGTCTATAAGGTAGTTTCAATATATGAGTGGCTTTAAAGAAAACAAGTTGAATACTTTAGTGTGCTCCATAGTCCACATGCATTATCTTTTACTTTCTATGCATAACAGTCTCGTATATTCATTTGCTATCCAACTGTGTTTCTCGCAGGATTGGGATGGAGTTACCCTTGTGATATATGGAGTGTCGGTTGTATCCTTGTGGAGCTATGCTCTGTAAGTTTTGAGCTTCATCTTTTCTATCTTCTATAATGAAAGTGATTTACACAACAAATTTCATTTGACAATTTTACCCTTAAATAGTAAGAGGAGATAAAAATAATGTTGAGAGATAGGGGTAAACTTGTCAAAGTGCATATTTTGTTGTGGACAAATCGCCTCCCTTCTAATAAATGCTGCCAGCAGTCGAGGCTTATTTTGACAGTTGCACATTTTTAACAGGGTGAAGCTTTGTTCCAAACACATGAGAATCTTGAACATCTTGCTATGATGGAAAGGGTCCTTGGCTTTTTACCTCAGCACTTGTTGAGGAAAGCAGAGTGAGTATTTCGGACATTTATATGACAACATTCTTTTGTAATTCCTTGGCAGAACTGGCTGGTTGGATAACGGGTTGGGTCCACCATCTACTTTTTGGAAGTTAATGAATACCGGCGGTTATAAGAATTAGAATTAATTACACGGATGGCCCCTGTGGTTTACACGGATTTCATTTTTGGCCCCTAGGAATGTTAAACTACATGTTTAGACCAATAGTTTGCACGTTTGTAACATAGATGGCCCCTGAAGTGGATGGAAGTTATCTATTGGTGTTAAATTTTATAAAATGACCAGTATACCCTTTATATATTAAAAACTAAAAAACAATATAAATACCCACCCCACCCTCATCCCACCCATCGGTCCCATCTTCCCTCCCTAACCCCACCCTCACCCTACCCCACTGCACCCCCACTGTTCTTCCTCACACATGATTCAAGTATCAAAATCAAAATGACTGGGTTTGTATTCTGATCAAAAAAGATTGTGATTCCACAAATTCAAACAGAAAACATACGATTTAATGTGGAATAAATGATCAGCTAACAGATTTATGAACCTCGCCGGCTTCGTTTTTCCATTTGTGAATCGATAGATCTGTAGCTAAATGGAATTAATTCATGGTGGCTCCACCTCCTCCAATCAAACTAGCCTAACCCCTTCTCTTCCCCCTAGCTTGCAAGTCGCCTGAAAAACCGATGTTTGAACACCCCCTCTTACGCCATCGCACCACTGGAGAAATCGCAACAAGGCGGCGGTGGAACTTGAGACTTGATAAAGCGTCCAGAAACGACTGTGGGAGAAATCAGACAAAGATTTCACCAGATTATTCATAAAAGTTGGATGGATGAAGAAGCTGGCCACTATGGGAGAAATCAGACAAAGATTTCACCGATCCATGGCTGCAACCAGAGGCGTGTGATGATGGAGATGAACCTAATTCTTTAATTTTGAGTTCCTTACCCAATTCCTTAATTTTGATGATGGAGATGAACAAAATGGGTTGTTGATGACAAGAATCTGAGCAGATGGATGGTAGTACAGGGGGGGGTGGAGTGTGGGGGGAAATGGGTGGATGGAAGTGTATGTGGGACCCATTAATTTAGGATTAATATTTTTAGTTTTTATTATTGATTGCATTTTAACAGATAAACTTAACGGCCATCCACTCCAGGAGCCATCTATGTTATAAACGTGCAAACTATTGGTCTAAACATGTAGTTTCGCATTCCTAGGGGCTAAAAGTGAAATCCGTGTAAACCACATGGGCCATCCGTGTAATTAATTCTAATAATTATGATTACAAAAATTATATCACCGAATAATAATCTTTTTTATATGACTTCATTCTTTCTCTTTTATTTTACTCGTTTAACGTATTTTCAACAAAGCACAACCTAAATTGACATCTAAATGGGTTCCTCATTTAGAGGTGGCAATTACGACCCATTTATTTATCTCATATTGGTCAAACGATGAAAGTCAACCCAAAAGGTATTTTTATGGCATAGGCTCCTACATTTTTCTAAAATTAACAAAAAAAGTGTTTTGTGGTTCAACCCAATTGGTCCCGGGCTTGTTTTGACCCGCCTAGATTGCCACCTGCATCTAGTTGTATGCGTCTAGCCTCTTTGACCGCCATGTATTAATGTTACCATCTCCTCAGTCGGCATGCAGATAAGTACATTAGAAAAGGTAGACTGGACTGGCCCGAGGGTGCTACCTCAAGAGAAAGTATTAAAGCCGTTCAAAAACTACCTCGACTTCAGGTTTCAATCCTTTGTGACCGTCTCCATTTACGACTCTCGTACACTTAACATAATCTAATTATCATTAATATTTATATTTCTTTTATTTCACAGAACTTAATCATATGCAGCATGTAGACCATTCAGCTGGGGACCTTATTCATCTCTTACAGGGGCTTTTGAGATATGATCCTTTAGATAGGTTAGCAGCACGAGAGGCTTTAAGACATCCATTTTTTGCTAGAGATCACTTTAAGCATTACTAGTTGATTATTCGGATCGGGTTGGTTAACTTTTTGGTTAACACGGTGCACGTTGTATGCTTTTTTTTTCCTCGCTCCCATCCTGATTGAATACAAAATTAATTGTTCAAGCTGGTCGGGTCTTGTACATGTATAATGTTTTCGAATATTTTCTTGACCGCGATGTAAGTTCACTGCAAATGGCTAATTTGTTCTGAATTTGTGATGATTTCTCAATAAGTTAGTGGTTAGGCGTTCTATTCGTCTGTGTTTCGGATAGGTGAAATGTGTGTGACCATTTGTCTTCTGGTTCTTAACCATTAATCTTAGTATTGGTATGTATGGACAACTCTTAACTTGAAATGTTCATCTAAAGCAGTGTTTTTTTAGAACTGGACGACCGGCCAGTTGAACCAGGAACCGATCATAGAACTAGAGGTGCACAAAAGAACCGGAACCGATCCGATGGATTATCCGAAACCGGATCCGGCGAGAACCGGTTTTTTTAGAACCGGTCCGGATATTATTAGAACCGCCGGTTCCGGGACCGGTTCTGGGTTTTTTGACGGACCGGTTAAAAATCGGATTTTTTGAAACCGGTTTTTTTCGGACATTTTGGAACCGGTTCGGAACCGGTTCTAGCCGTTGGGGTTAAAAAAAAACGGCTATATAGCCGTTTCATGGCCGTTTTTTTGTTTTTTTTTTTGTTTTTAAGGATTGAAATTTAGTATAAATAGGTATTGGGTGTATGTGTTAGTTCACCACAACATTCTAGCTCTCAAAACTCAAAAACGCTCTCAAAACGCAAAAAAAACGCTCACTTTAAGCAAAAAAAAAAACGCTCTCATGGCTTCCGCAAGCACTCAAAATTTGGTTGGTGGTTCTACTAGCGATGTTACGGTTGTGTCAATACTTCCTTGCTCCCGAAACCAAGAAATATGGGCTTATTTCGATTTATGCGAAATGTCGAACGGCTCGCAAAAGGCTCGTTGCAAACGTTGTGGTAAACTTTTGGCTGCGGCGGGAAATAGCAGTTTGAGGAAACATATTGCTAGTCACGCAAGACACACTCAAGAAGGTGAAAATCAAACTCAAATTGGTAGGGATGGAGGAGTTTGGCAATACAATGTCGAAAGTGTTCGTGAGAGAATGTCATATTTCGTCATTCAAGAAGGCTTGCCTTTTGATCATTTTGATAATCCGCGCTTGACGAGGATGATACAAGAGACGCTTCAACCGAATTACACAAATGTAAGTCGTTCTACTTTGAGAAGAGATTGTTTAAAAATGTGGAAAAGAGCCAAAAAAGAATTAATTTTAGGTTTTGAAAAATTAAATACCGGCATTAACTTAACAACGGACGTTTGGTCCGCTCCACATGGTTTACCCGAATCGTACCTTTGCGTTACCGCACATTGGGTTCAACCGGAGTCGTGGCAAATGATGAAGCGTACGATTGCGTTTGATTATTTTGGATATCCACATACCGGTGAAAACTTATTTTATATTTTAGACTCGGTAATTCAAACTTATAAAATTCAACCGAAAATATTTTCAATATCTTTTGATAACGCTTCAAATAACACAAATGCGGTCGAAAAATTAAAAATAAAATATGAACCGCCTTGTAACGGTGTTTTTTTTCATAGTCGATGTGTTGCACACATCATTAACTTGGTTGTGCAAGACGGTCTAAACGTCCAAGAAATAAGAGACGTAAAAGAAAATTTTAAAGTGATGTTACGTGAAGTTTTTAACACAAGCAAAAAAAGATATATAAACTATAGAAACTTGTGCCAACAAACGGATTCCATCTTTTTAGGTCCGAATTGGGACGTACCTACTAGATGGAACTCGACTTGGAAAATGTTTGAATCGGCCTTAAGGCAAAGAATTACTTTAAAACATTTCCATGATGAACTTGTACAAAAGAAACGTTGTTTACAAAAATTTGATAATATAAGTTGGGATATGATCGAGAAACTAACTAATTTGCTTGAGGTTTTTAAAAATGCAACTACATGTTTATCGGGAGTTTATTATCCCACGTCTTCGCTAATACTTCAACAATTATACTTAATATGTAATAAATTAAAAGAGTTTGAATATCACGGCACTATTTTTGAAAAAATGGTAAAACCTATGAAAGCTAAATTTAAAAAATATTTTTCAGAAATGCCGGCCGTTGTTACATGTTCGGCCGCCTTAAACCCAACGATTAATGTAACCGGTGTTGAAACATTAATTGGATCAATATCGGATGATTTAAATATGTTCGAGGAAGACCCAAATTTTGAATCAAATGCAATAAGGGATTTCAATTCGGCTTTTAATAATATGTTTGATTATTATTTACGCAAATATGGTGGAAGTGGTGATCCATCAAACATACGTGAATCAATGGGTTCGGGTTCAACTTCTAGTAGTTCAAGGAACCCGATGCTAAATTTATTTAACACTTTAAGAAACGAAAATACTAAACGAGCTCGTGGAACCACACCAAGTAGCGAGCTTGGGAGATATCAAGCAACCGACTTTATTTCTACTCTAAGATCCGAAGAGTTTGAAAACTTTGATATCTTGAGTTGGTGGCAAGGAAGGGAATCCCAATATCCCGTTCTAGCCGCAATGGCCCGTGACCTACTAACCGTCCAAGCTTCCACGGTAGCTTCGGAATCCGCTTTTTCTCTTAGTAGCAGGGTTTTATCTATTCGAAGAACGAGGCTTACACCGGAATCTATGGAGATGTGTATTTGCTTGAAGGACCATTTGGATGCCGCCGAACGTGTACAACATGTTGCAAAACTAGAAGGCGAGCTTGACGTTGAACAAGAAATACATGAATTCGAAGTAGAACATGGGGCGGCGACTCCACTTTCGGACGAAGAACAAGCTTACGATGAAGCCCAACGTATCTCAAGCGAAGAAGAATGAAAACCGATGTTACAAAGACTACGACGAAGAATATTGAAAACATAATAAATAATTAATGCTTTGTGATTCAATTATGTTTTTTGTATTTTTTTTGTACGAACTATTGTTAAATAACTTAAAAAAATCTACAAAATAAATAAAACATGTATTTTATAGTGTATCTTTGTTAATTTTTAAATTTTTTTTTTTCCGGAACCGGTTTTTTTTATCCGGTCCGGTTCTAAATATCCGAACCGGTCCCAATAGGTTCCAAGTCTCCACACCCGGAACCGGATCCGAACCGGAACCGGTTCTAATGGATCCGGTTATTGACCAACGTTGACGGAACCGGTCCGGATCCGAACCGGATCCGGTTCAAAAAAAAAAACCGATTTGTGCACCTCTACATAGAACCGGTCCAATAATAGGTGCACGAAAAAAACCGGTTTAGGATCTCAAATCGGTTTTCTAACCGATCCAAGCCGATTTTTAAACTAGTTTAAACCAAAACAAACCGATCTAAATCCATTTAAAACTGGTCAAACTCTCCCTCTTAAAGCGTTTTGGACTTTTGTTGACCTAACTGGTTTCGGTTTGGTTTCAAACCGGTTCGATTTGAAAAACCTATTTGTGCACCTATAGGTCCGATTATGCCTGTTTGAATTGTTTTCGTTTGAACCGTGCTGGTTAACGACTGGACCGGGTGATCATTTGTATTTTAAGTTACATATTTTATTTATTTAAGTATTAAAATGCCACTAAAATTGAAAATTGCCATCAAGGCACAAAACAATTTTATATTTTGTATCTATAAATATAGTTTTAATATTTATATTATTTATAACGTTATCCGGTTCAAAAGGTAACATAGGGTCTGTCTCAGCCTTGACTATGGAATCTGATTTCCTAGCGACTATGTTCCCCTTTTTTCCTGCAGTCTTTCTAGCTATGGATCCTACAATTCCCTATGAAGCTCCCTGACAACCCCTTCAATCCATCTTCATCTTGGCTGGCAGCCTAGATTGAGCCCTGGGACTGATCTTCCCGTTGGCTTTAGTGCAGCAGTAGTGAACATGTAGAGTGAACACTTTTTCAAATCTGAATATGTGCGCACCTTTGAGAACTTTAGACTAATAAAATTGTTAGAAAAATGATGAGAGAATTTAGACCAATCTCTGTCATTTTTTAGCAACTATCAATTGCTAATTTAGCCTTTTAACTATAAAAATTATTCATGATCTAGTAAATAATCTAAAGCTGAACCTCTTCATTATTTTGGATTTTTAAACAATATATTTCTTTTATCCTTTAAAATACAACCAGTCTTGTTTAAGTAGATAAAGCTTGATCATGTTGGACTTTTACGGATCATTGGTTATACCTAATACCTTACTTTCTAATGTCTTTGGCTATAGTTTCATTTTATGTTACGCGGCTGTTCTCAACCTTGAAATGTCACTTCAATTCATTATCTATCAGACCTCACATCATTCGTCTGTCACTTAGTTGGATGTAATGTGCTTCCTCCCGAACAGACTACCCGACGCACATGACCTAACCATGTAAGGGTTTTTATGACCCAATGGCTATACCCCAATTAAGTGGCTTAAAAGTATTAATCATTCTAGGGAAAAATCAAGATAACAGTTTAAACTCAATAAAGTAGTGAATAGGATAAAGAGTAAACCACATGAATTTGAGGAATAAAAGGATTATTAAGATAAAGTATTAAAGATGGTAAGATGCAGTGATGAAAATAAAAGGATTGCTTAAATGATAGGTACAACTTTAGGATGGCATACTTATTAGTTTCATGTTTTCTTAAATTGTAACTTGCAATCATAAGTAACAAACGATTTATGATATTTGTTTTACTGTTATTAAACTCTAAACCATAAACCTTTATCTTAATAAACTGTGCATCCGATACTTGTTTTTAAAAATTTCGATAACTAGATGATTAGTAGAAAAGTTTAATATGAAATGTTTTACTTGTTTTACAGTTATTAAACTGTAAACCGAAAACATTTATCTTAATAAACTTTGTAGTCGATACTTGTTTTAAATTTTTTTGATATGTCTTTCTAGATTAGCAAAGATGATAAAGCACATCACTAGTGATGATAGTTAGTTTATATAGAATTTTGATATGTGCTTCCCAGTGTTTTTAGAACCGGACCGGCCAGTCGGACCGAGAACTGGACACATAACCGGTCCGGTTGTGTGTAGTTGAACCGCTTCATTTGAACCGGCATGTTACCGGTCGGACCAGAGTCGGAGTCTTAGGAGATCATTCTGAACACGAAGGGGTTGCTCTCGATGTGAGATCAACAACAAAAGAAAGAAGAAAAGGGCCATGATCCTATGTTCGTTTTCGCCCTGCTCTGATGATGCGCTCCTTGCTTGCGGAGCTACATACCGGAAAAAGAAAAGGATCTCTCTATTACTTTGAGAGGAGAGTCGTTGGTTTATTTTATTTTCTCCAATAACTTTCGTTCATTTACTTTTTTTCTTTTAAATTGTTAAATATATATTTTAGGAATCGTTACTTATGTCGACTGTTGGTAACATGCTGGTACCTAGCAGAATGAGACCGACGCCAACTGAATAAACATCGGTACCGTTATATAATTTCTTTTGTTACTAAATTTTTTAACCGGTTTGTCGTGTCAATGTTAATTCATGTTTACGTGGCAACGTTAATTTTGTACGTTTTTTTGTGCTTAGCCACGTTAATATGACCGCCTCAACCGTTTAAAATTTATTCCCGGACAAAATTCTCAACTTTACTTCTCAAAATTTTAAACTCTCAACTGTACCCCTCAAATTTTGTTTCTTTTTTCTTTTACTATTTTTTTTATCTTCGTTTATAAAAATTAGTTTTTCATAATATTATTTTGTTTTTACTTTAATTTAGTAGGTTTCTATCGTGCAGGCTTAATTGATAAAATTTTCAAATATACCGTCGAGACGTCTTTTCTCTTTGCGTATTTAAGCACGTCTAATTATTAGACTCTAATACCCCCTGCAACGCGTGGGGTTTACTTACTAGTTATGATTATTTGTTAATAATAATAGGTTTCATTCGTGTCTTGAATAGTTGAGCTTACTTGTGAAATTTGAAGGACTTTGTAGATGTTGGGTGAAATTTCAAGGGCTTTGTAGATATTAGGTGAAAGTTCAAGGGCTTTTTAAACAACTTGAGTTATTTCGATCAATTTTATGATGGTTGACAAAAAATCTTCTCATTCTGATTGTTTGACTTTTTAAGATCAAAATGTTACATTTGAAGAAACATGTATTAAAACGAAGATCCATGATACATACTCTAGCACAACTTTGTAGATAGAATTACGCAAAAATATTTGTTAAAAGTCATGTCGGATCAAGCACGCTTGATTCAAGAGTTTGATAAGATGCAACTCTGCTACGATATTAATAGTATAGGGTTCTATTTGGTCTTTGTAAATAACGAACTAACTAAAAGTTAGTTTTAGTTTGTTAATGTTGTGTACTTAAGCGTAATAAGGGGATCAATAAGGGATATTGATGATTAGAGATGATGTCTTCTTTCTCTGTGTCATTTTTCTTCTTCTACCTATCTACCATTTCTGACCCTAACAAACTTGAACGGGTTCAAGTGGAGTTTAAATTTGAATAACTCAATAAGAATCGACTCTTTTCCAACATTCGTTATTTCCTTTATTTTTGTTACGATACGGAAATCCTCCGATAAGCACATCAATTCAGGGGTTTTCGTATATTGATCAACCATTATTCACTTCTTTAAATATAAAGATGTAGCCTAGTTATAATAAGATAATGAGATGATAAAAAACCCGTCAATTACTATCCTAATATTAAAAGTAGAGATAGAATAACGAGTAACAAACAAACTTAAAGATAAAGAATTGATTAAATAATAGCAACTATAATAAATAAAAAACCCGGTTAACATTAGTAGACAACCGGATATACTATGCACGTTAAAAGCAGTGGTGAATCAGAACCTTATAATACTTGTAATTTCTTATACTTAGAGACCAAATACGTCGTGTAATTAACTCTTTATCTTCGTACACAACATGTGTAATGAAACTTATAATATATTATTACTTCCGTTAAGAAAATAAGATATCTTTTATTTGCATGTTAGTCTCAAAGAAGCCGCTTGCAGTTCCCGGCGTTCATGACGCAGTACCCGACGTCGACGAGGATCAATCCGACGTCGGCCCTCCTTCTGTCGCAATGGCCTAAGCCACACAGCGAGGAATTACTTCTTGCTATTGAGGAATCTGAACTAGAAGAAAAGGTCCGTTTATCTGAACCGTCTCTCTGTGTAATTTCCAAAATTCGATTGTTCATGTTGATTTCATGAATTTTAGAGATGAATCGTCCGTCGATTAGTTTAATTTCTGTTCGGAGGTTTTCTTAGCGCACCGTATCATGATGATTCAGTTTCATGTGTAAAACCCTAATTGTTCAGATGGACCGTATTGAACTTCTATTTTAATGCATGTATGTATAGGTTTTTATGACTTATTAGAGATGATTTTGACCGAAGGTTTTCTCAGTTGAGTGTATCATGTTGATTCAATTTCATGTGTAAAACCCTAATTGCGTATTTTGAATGACTATTGAATTTAAAATTGAACTCCAGATGGACCAGATGTATGGTTCAGTAACAGGTTTATGTTGAACTTACTATTTGATGTTTGTGTATATAACATACTTGTGTTTAGGGCTGTTCAGAAAAAAAAAAAAAAAAAACTCGAAATTTGATTCGATTCGAATTCAGATATCGAATTTCGAATTTGTGATTTTCAATTCGATTCGAATCGAAATTCGGGATTAAATTATACATATAATTTTTTTTATTGTTTTCATATATGCATAATTAATCTTACTACTCTAATAAATGAAATGAAAATCTATTCAGGACACGTGTCGCTCTCTGACACTACAAGAATTTTACGCAGATTCAACGACCTTTATCGACGACATGTCGTCGAAATTGCCTTTATCGACGACATGTCGTCGAGATTGACTCGTCGGCAAAGTTTCGTCGAGACTACTTGAAAAGTCGTCGAGAAAGCGTCGTCGAGATAGATTACACTTTTCTCGACGACATGTCGTCGAGTTTAGCCCGTCGGTAATAACTTTTCAATTTAAAAAAAAAAGATTAAATAAAATTTAAATTGATCAATCTCGACGACATGTCGTCGAGATTGATCAATATAAATTTTATTTAATCTTTTTTTTTAAATCTGGAAAACTCAATCCCGACGACATGTCGTCGAGAAAGGGTTATTTTAAAAAAAAATATTTTTAGAATTTTAAAAATTTCCAGTAATTTAATACACAAATTTCAAAACCTGTCATTAATACATTTCACAACAATATATTATTTAAAACATCTAACAAAAAGTATACAAATTGTATAAATTATTACAAATCGTTCAAATAAAAGTTACAACCAAGTTTATTCATCTTGATCGTCGTCATTTTGGTTGCCGGATTGGTTGCGGTCTTGTTGCATCTGTTTCACGGTCTCATTCAGTTCACGAATTTGTTCTTTTAATTCGTTGAATTGAGACTCGGAGAGAGCCGAAACATTAGTGAGCATGTTTCTAACTTTTCTTCCAACTCCTCGGCTCCAACCGCGTCTCTCGCCAAGGGCACGTTTTAGGACCTCTTCCTCATCAACTTCTCCGCCTTCTTGTTGCATCCGGGTCAATTCTTCTTGAATTATATTCTATAATAAACAAAAATTACACATATAAAAAAAAATTCAAAAATCCGACAGCATAACGACTACAAAATTGATAGCCAACCTACTTAACAATACTCAATAAACATAATAATTCAACAAAACTCAATAGCCAACCTACTTAACAATACTCAATAAACATAATAATTCAACAAAACTCAATAAAAAACTATATTAAAAACCAACAATAACCAATATGATTAATATTCTAGTGTATTTCCCAAACTTGGAATTCCCTTATCGATATATATACTTACCCAATCGTTTTGTGCCCGATCGTTGACCCATGTGCCGTGAGACGTGTGCATACGTCTCCAACCATCAATTAGGCTGACGGTTCCACCTTGTTGTACCTATAAACAACAAAAATAATGTTACTAATATTTGACTAACTTATGAATTCATTTTTAGAATAATATTAACAACTTTTGTTACCTCCTCATATCGTCGTTGAGCAAATGACTTGCTCCCACTAGTATTGGCGTATGGTTGTTTAGATCGGTTTGAAGAATTTTGATTGCAGCGTGCAATATATGCGGGATCAAGGTACAATATGTCGATGAGGGAATTCCAATTGCCGGAACTGATGGACTCATGAGGATTATTCCTTGCTTTTTCCAACTCCTCGTAACCACCAACCGATTCAAAATGTCTCTTTAAAGTAGATTTGCGGTCACGAAATCTACGGCCACAATCATCATGGATGCCCGCAGATATTTGTGGCCACTGCGGTGTGTTACTCCAGCTTTCTAAATCAAAGTAATTCTGTAAAAAAAAGGTGATTAGGAAACACTTAATAATTATAAATGTTATTAAATTACATTTTATACTTACATGAAGATTGCGAAATACGGTGCTTTGATGCTCCCTAGGAATAGACTCCCAACCTATATAGTGTGATGAGATTTTTTCGAGAGCAATAGTTATTTGTCGAACAAACCATCGACCATTCGGACCGACAAACTTGTAGGTCTTATGTGTTGGATCAAGCTCTAGTGGGAGTGGCTTGTTTCCATTTTGGGAAAACGCCTCCAGCATATCAAGATTTCGACCACGGCCCCTTACTTTTTTTGAGGAAGCTGTTACATGAATTTAATACTCGCAGATGTTATATGAATTTGAAGAATTATCAAACTAAAATAAGTAACTTACAAGACTCGCAGATGTTACATGAATTTGAAGTATTAGCAAACTAAAACAAGTAACTTACAAGACTCGCAATCAGTAGGGAGCCTCCTAGAATTCCGCCGTGGATCACGACCCCCACCGTCACCACCATGTGATCGAGCATAAGTCGCCATATCTACATAAAATTGAAGTCAATAAAATGACAGTGTCTACATACATCAATAAAGTATAAGTGTCTACATACATCAATAAAATATAAGTGTCTAAATACAAGTCAATAAAATATAAGTGTGTACATACATCAATAAAATAAATGTCACATACATTACAAGTCAATCAGAATCATCACTAATATCATCGTTGTCGTCCTCATCCGAAGTGTATGTGCCTTCCTCCTCCTCTTCATCATCATCAGCCACAATCTGGGGGTTAAGACTCGAGTGAGCACCTTCACCTAAAGTCAACACCATGGGCAAGTAGCCTAAGTCGATAAACATACTACATGATTGAGTGTCATGTACGACACTGGTACTTGGACCCTCGTTAACATTACTTTCAAGGTCTGAGTTGACAACCAAGTTATAATCAGATGATCGAGTGTCGTGAAGTACATCTATCTCGTTAACAACACCGGTATCCTCCCAAAGTTTCCGATGATAAACGTCTTCCACAACCTTCCACTTGCCGACGGCGCGAGAAGGATCTTGGAGATAAAACACTTGCTTAGCTTGTGTGGCTAAAATTTACTGTTGAGCATCATACCATTGACAACCAACATAACTTTGACGGCTAGCGTCGATAATAGTCAGATTGTCCTTTTTAATTATCCGTCCGTTACCCAACGTGTTGAACCATTTACAAAGAAAGACTACAACCGAATAATTACTTAAATAATTCAACTCTATGATACTCTCAAGTTCACCATAATATGGTGTACCATCTTCTTCGAATGAAACAACACCACTGTTTTGGGTAGTGCGTCTGAGATCACGACTGTGTATCACAAATCTAACATCATTAACGATACAAGCAGTGTAAGAATATGCACTCAATGGACCATGTGCCAATGCCCTGAGTTCGTCGGTACAGTCAGGAGACGTGTTTACCTT
Source organism: Smallanthus sonchifolius (assembly GCA_023525975.1). Taxonomy (NCBI): domain Eukaryota; kingdom Viridiplantae; phylum Streptophyta; class Magnoliopsida; order Asterales; family Asteraceae; genus Smallanthus; species Smallanthus sonchifolius. The sequence continues at coordinate 73,581,995 of CM042027.1, read as the reverse complement.
AGCATTGAGCCATGGTGAAAACTCAGTTTCTACATTTTTGGCAGGAAACTCAGTTTTAAACTCCCTGTACGGTGGATAGCAAATATGTTCAAGTTATTTATTTATTAAAAACTAAATTAAAATAAAAGTTTGAGAAAAAACTTACGATAAGTAGCTTTTAATTTCAACACAGTTGTCCAACACAAACCACCCTAATGAATTTTTGGCATTTTCACAAAGTGGAGTCATTTTCTTTGCCGACATTGGCCTACATTTTGGTTTGTACATCCTCAAGATACCTAGAGCAAAATGTCAATGCTTCTTCTACAACATAACCCTCCGCTATTGAGCCTTCGGGCCTGGCCTTATTTCTGACATACGCTTTCAGTTTTCATATATCTTTCAAAAGGATACATCCATCTCATATATACTGGCCCACCAAGAATAGCTTCTTCGGGTAGATGAAGAACTACGTGAACCATTATGTCAAAAAACGCAGGCGGATGTATCAATTCCAAATTGCATAGTATCTTTACCAAGCTATCATGTGCTTCTTGCATGTCTGTCTTATCTATTGATCGTGCACATATTTTTTTAAAGAATGTGCAAAGGTCACTAATTGCATTTTTAACATCCGCATGCAGACCTATTCGGATCCCTATTGGTAGCAATCGCTGCATGAGAATATGATAATCATGAGACTTTAACCCGATTATATTTGAATCAACCACTTTATTTTTAAAGTTGGATCCAAAGCCATCGGGTAGTTTCACTTCTTTAATGAACTTACAAAAACGTTCTCGATCACTTGGCTTGAAAGAGTAAGGGGCATGCGGTTTGACGACCTTTTTGTTTTTCATTGTTAGCCATAGATTTTGTCGAATGCCTAAAATTGCCAAGTCTTCTCTTGCTTTGTTTGTGTCTTTTGATTTGTCGTTCATTAGCAAAGTACCCAACACGCTCTCACACACATTTTTCTCAACGTGCATAACGTCAAGATTGTGTTTTAATTCAAGAGAAGACCAATATTTCAACTCGAAGAAGATACTACGTTTGGTCCAATTCAACTCTGATTCAGCACGATTTCTTTTCACACCTCCATGCTTAGGATGTTTACTAGGAACACGATCGGGGAGGTTTTCTAATTGTTCTAATATCCGTGTGTTCGTCAATTTCATAGGAGACTTTCTTTTCTCTTTTTTGCCATTAAACAATAGACTATCTCTCATACGATTATTGGAAGGCAAAAATAGTCTGTGGCCAACATAAGATAACTTATTGATAACACGATAGGAGGGTGTGTCTTCGTTACAAGTAGGGCATGCTAGATAACCTTGACCGCTCCATCCAGACAAGCTACTACGAGCAGGATAATCATTGATAGTCCATAATAGTGCCGCATGCATCTTGAATACGGTGTTGGTTGATGCATCTCTCATTTGTACTCCTTTCTCCCACAACATTTTCAACTCATCCACCAAAGGCCTTAAGAAAACATCAATGTCCTTTCCAGGTGATTTGGGCCCTGGAATTAGCAAAGTTAGCATGAAAGAAGTCTCTTTCATACATAACCACGGAGGTGTGTTATACGTTGTCAACACTACCGGCCACATACTGTAAGACTGACTCATGCTACTGAAAGGGTTAAAGCCATCGGCAGCCAAACCCAAGCGGACATTCCTTGGTTCTTGTGCAAATTTAGGATATATCAGATCAAAATCTTGCCATTGCTTCCCATCAACCGGATGACGCATTATAGAATCCCTTGAGCGTCCTGTTTTATGCCATGTCATGTCTTTTGCCGTGAATCTGGAACTATATATTCGTCGAATTCGAGAAGTTAAAGGAAAGTAACGCAACACTTTACGTGACACTTTCTTGCCACTTGTGTTTGGGTTAGCCCATCTGCTCTCGTTACAAATCGGGCAGTTTTCCTTTGACTCATTCTCCTTCCAAAACAGAGCACAATCATTTATGCAAGCATGGATAGATTGATATCCTAACCCAATCTTTCTCAACTTCTTTTTAGATTCATAGTGAGATTCGGGAATGTGATTCTCTATCGGTAATGCAATTCTGAGAAGCTCTAAAAGTTGGTTAAACGAAGTATCCGTCCACTTGTTCATAACTTTAATATGCATCAATTTTGCTAAAAAGTTTAGGGAAGACATCCAATTACAACCAGGGTATAACTCAGTACGGAGCTATTCAAACAACGCATCAAATTCCGGGTCTAAACCAGCTCCACTTCCATCTTCATCAGTATTTTCTTCATGTGTATTTTGTTCCGCCATAACATCATCAAGTGTATCAAACATCTCATGATCAGTTGCTGCAACACTTGTATTTGTAGCCCAAAGTGCGTCTACATCCGAAGCATTAGCATATTCCTTGCCGTGATAAAACCAAGTGTCGTATGCTTGTAGAAACCCATTAACACGTACGTGTGAATAAACAAAAGACGGACTTTGCCGATAAGAGTTGGCACATTTTTTACACGGGCAATAAATCTTGCCATCTTCGTCAACATAGTTTTTGACATTATCTATAAACTTTTGAAGACCTTTTATGAAATCCGGATGGTTACGATCTCGCAGTGCAATCCAACTCTTATCAATTGTCATAACTGTTTTTTAAAGGGTACAATCCATAATTTATCTATGTTAGTAAGTCAAACACGAACCGTTTGTTTTTTATCAGATTTTTCAAAAAATATACTTTATATAATAAATTAAACTGATTACGTATCTTTTGCTAAAATAATAAATCAATTTTCCAAGATATTTGTGTTAACAAAGGATCGTGTTCGAGTTCGATATACTAATAAAGTGTTACATAATCTAAACAATTTTTAGTTTAGTAGAAAAGTGTTACCTTTTTAATACAGTCAAAGTCAAGCGGAAAGAGAAAGCTAAACAAGAAATCCTATAAATTCGTTACAAATGTATTAGATATAAAAAAACAAATATATTACATTTCACAAAAATTAAAAAACAACAATATATTCTTTTAATTTATACAAATACTCAAAGAAATAATGCATACAAGTATTTGAGTCAAAACAAGTGAAAGTTTCGTGTTATAATTACTAACATATATACATGCACATATTCATCTATACTCATACAAACCATACATACATAACACCACCAATAATACATTTCACAAATACATACAAATACCCAAATAAATAATACATACAAACTATACATTAAAAAAAATAAAATAACATCATACAATTCATACAAATAATATATACATAACACCACCAATAATACATTTCAAAAATACATACAAATACTCAAATAAATAATACATACAAACTATACATTACAAAAAATAAATAACATCATATAATTCATACAAATAATATATACATAACACCACAAATAATAAATCTATACAAACCTACAATTCACCAATTTCACAAATAATCCATACATTTATATACTTATACATCTATATAAATCATACAAACTTTACATCTATATAAATTAACTATCAATTTCACAACATTAACCATCAATAAAAAAAATAAACCCTACATACTATACATCTATATAACTTAACCACCAATTTCACAAAATAATAGATATATTCATCTATATTATTCAAATAAAAAACAATTAAAACATTTATACAAAACTAAATCTCTCAAATCTAAACCTATTATCAAAATATTAAACAAACATTTATAAATCTATATAAAACTACCCAAATACACCTATAAACACAAAAAATATACATATTACCTCTGGAATTTTCTTGAAACGACGACACGTCGTCAGAAAAACCCTCAATCTAGCTTCCAATCTCTCCACTTAGCAAAAAACTTCACATACACAAGATTTATATTAGAAATTTACGATTATAAAGAAAAATTACAAAAAAAGTCGAAATCGGGTCTAACCACTTGAATAACAAGAGTAATGGTGAAGAAGGAGGTAGAAAACGTTGGATTTTGAAGAAAAATGGCCGGATTTTGAGGGTGTAGCCGAGAGAAATCGTGAGAGGAAAAAGAGGTCAGAAATGAGGAAGAGAAGGTTTTCTGCGAGTAAATGCCCAGTTAGACCAGTCTCGACGACATGTCGTCGAGATTGGGTCCTTTTATTTTAATTATTTTAATTATTAAATAAAAATATTTTTTATTATATACCAATCTCGACGACATGTCGTCGAGATTAGGTATTTTCTTTAAAAATAATTTTTTTAAATATTTTACTAGGTAAAAAAAAAGGAAAAAAAATTAAAAATACCAATCTCGACGACATGTCGTCGAGACTAGTATCAGGTAGGCGCCAAAAGTTTTCACCTTCTCCCGGTTAATCATCGCCGACGACGTGTCGTCGAGAAAAGTCGAAAAAAAATGAATTTTTTTTAGACGATCTCCGACGACATGTCGTCGTATTTGGTCCACCTATCTCGACAACATGTGTCGTCGATTTTGCCTCGTCGAAACTGCTTAAATTTCTAGTAGTGTGGTTACTCCTCATTTTTATTTTCCCGCCTCTCTCTCCTATTAAATATTAGATTTTCCAATTTCTCTCTCATATTAAATAATAATCTTTATATTAATAAATCTAATTACGAATACTTATTATTTAATTATAAATTGTTATTATATCATCAATCAAATGAACTTAATATGAACTAACATTTATCAATTAAATTAAAAAATTAATACTCAGTTGAAAAAAAATGTTTTAAAAACTAACTTAACAGACCTTATAACTGTCACGACAAATTACATTTTTTAAAAACATATTTTGACAAATGTGTTTGTTAATAAATTACATTATATTTTATTCAACCGATGTAATATACTGGTTTATTCAACCCGTGTATTACACAGGTTTTTAAAAATATAAAATTTTTATTACTAAACATATAATATTTTATTTATTTAACCCGTGTAATACACGAGATTTTAACCTAGTTATATATACATGAAAATTGGGCTTCTGGTTTGAAATTATACATATATTAGTTTGAAAATGTATTTTTGATGTTACAATTTGGATTTTGGTCATTTGACATTAGAATATTTCAAGTTTGCATGAATTTTAAAAATAGAATTAAATTAAATTAAAATTTTTGGTTGAATCCGAATCGAACTTGAATCGGTTTATCCAAATCTATTTCCAATTCAAAATTTCAAAATTCGAATTCAATGAACACCCCACTTGTATTTTTATTTAGGTTTCAAAATCTGAATAAACAGTATAACATACAAATATTTCATCAGATTTGACTATAGAGGACGAGGTCGGGCTGGGTAATGGGTCAAAATGGTTAATTAAAAAAAGAAACATATAAACGGGTTGGGTCGGGCCAGGTCAAACTGTTTCTTATATCCCGAACTTGATTTTAGACTTAATGACTTATTTAAAAAGACATGTATATTTTTTTAAATATGTAAGAATAAGGATTTGTGAAAAGTATCACTTAACATAGGATTTCAAATCTATAAAAACATATATATTTTTTTAAATATGAATATTATTCTAAAAAAACAAATCAAGACCTGGTCACAGGTTAAAACGGATCATTATATAGATAGTTCAGTTGTTTTCTTATACATCATAACCGACATTTTTTCTTTATCCGTGATGAATTTGTTTTTGCAGTACAATGACATCAGGAAGATAAATAGCAACCTTATTGTGATTGGGAAAACAATTGAGAATGACAAAGAAGACTTTGATGATGAGGCTGACGATGATGATGCTGATAATGCAGAAGAGTCTGAAGGGGATGAATTTGAGCAGGAAACTAGTTAACTTTACCACTATCCCGTACTAGGTAAAACTTTTGTCTAATTCTAAAAGATCATGGTCCAATTACATAACATTCATCATCTTTTTTGTTGATATTGTTTTGGAAATAGTTCATCTACAGGGATGACAATGAAAATTAATCAAACACAAGCCGCAGCGCGATAACAAAATCACAAATAAATATTAATCACACACCCAAACATATTATAAAATCTCCATGACGATCGACATGAGTCTTATTTAGTTTTGTTGATGTCAAAACGCAATACACAAGGGCCTCATTAGTAGTCAGAAAATGGAAGTATACGTCTTTCACTCTTATGGAAGCTTTTAGTATGATTGAACTCGTGATCTTTGGTCATGGTCATAAACTCTATCAGTTAGTGAAAAACACTTCTGTATACGCCTAGAAGATTTTCTGATAGCAACCCCATCGGGTAAGTATCTGAATCTTCTGCATTAGAAGCTTGTACGTTCTGCAGTTCTTGCCATTTCCATTCTTCATACTTGATGGTGGTGTTCATCAAGATTTCTGCAGAAAGCTTGTTCATGTTTGAATAGCTAGTACAACTTGAATTCTCTCTTGATTCCTCTTTTATGAATGCATCACAATTCATTTGCTGATATTGAGCTAAAAGATTGCAGTCAAACCACATTTGATCGATACCCATCTCAGATTCGTCTAAAAACAAGTTATTTCTCATCAGGGCCGGTCCCGAGAATCTTTAAAAAGTTCTGGGCCCTGGACATGTAAAAAAAAATGGGCCCCTATAATATAATTATCATATTATATAAAAAAAACCTTAATACGACAATAATAGTTATAACAATAATTAATAAAACAAAAGTAATGTACCAAAATGATCGATATTACTTACTTATGTGAATCGTGAGGCTCTCCTAGCGTTTTTGAAAGCAAAGCTCTCGATCAAGTCTTCATAATTCATAGTCTCTAATGTATCACTTTCAATAGATATCATCGCTAAACCGTTAAGTCTTTCTTGGGACATTGTCGATCTTAAGTAGGACTTCAACAACTTTAACTTTGAAAAACTTCTCTCCGCTGAAGCCACCGTTACCGGAATACTCAACAACACTCTATATGCAATTGATGCATTAGGAAAAAAACTGAACCGGTTCAGATTGTTTAAAGCATCAATAGGCCTAATGATTTGACTAGTTATAAATGTCTCAAACAACTTCAACTCCAAGTATAATTCATTGACATCAATATCAGATTCTTCTTTATTCTTCAATGCATCTTGAAGGCGATAATAACACAATTTGAGATCTTTTTCATCAAGCTCCTTCAACTTTTTAGAAAACAAAAAGCCAAATAGTCTTTCAAAATCTTTGTATTGTTCGAATCGTGTTTCAAGGGAAGCAATCGCTTGATCAACAATACATAAAAAGTAATTACCTTTAAAATCCTCCTCGGGTGAAAATAAAACTTCTTCACTTGAAGTCTCATCATATTGTTTTTTCCTACGTATCAGACGCCTTTGCGGGAATATCGTATCAACACCCAATTCGTTTGTAATTTCTTTTGCTTCGTCAATCGCCTTAGAAAACCCCGTTTCTCTATAATTCTTGAAGTATTTAATCAACTTGTCTACTTCTTCAATACCAACATCAAGAAGCATATCTTTCGATTGCAACCTTTTACTAACCAGATTCACCTTTGTTAATATTTCATACCAAATGACGATTGATACCAAAAATTCAAATTCATCAACTTCTTTCGTTGCTAGTGATTTAGCTTCGCTTTGAATTTTACTAACCACATTCACCTTTGTTAATATATCAACACCCAATTCGTTTGATTCAAACATTAATCAAACAATAATATAAATTTATACCTTTTGATTTTGAAGGCAAAAAAGAGTCCACAGCAGTCCAAGAAGAAAGAGTTAGGTTCCTGCCGACTGCTGCAGTCCACGAAACCCACGATGATCTCTTCTCTTCCCGCTAGGCTCGCTGGGTTCGCTGGGCAATGCCCTGGATGGAGGATCGATCGATGAGCAGGCAGTCCAAGAGCCGGCCGCTCGCTGCTGTGTTCCTTCTTTTTTCTTTCTTTTTTTTCACTTATCCAACTCAAGCCCAGCCCATCTTATTTATTATCTATTGGGCCTTTTTTAAATTTTAAAATGGATAAATACAAGAATTATAATATTAATAAGATTGGGCCTTTTTTTATAAAAAAAATATATGTAATATATATATATATATATATATATATATATATATATATATATATATATATATATAAATTTTTGAAAAATGCGGGCCCCTCGGAATACCGGGCCCTGGGCGGTCGCCCACCCCGCCCCCCCTCTGGGCCGCCCCTGTTTCTCATGAAATTGTCTCCTGGTGTCATCAACCCATTATTGTTGTTCATATGAAAAGCTTCCTGCAATGCATCCGTCATTGCCAGTTCTGATGGTGATGCAAAACTAGTCTTGCTTTTGTTGCATTCTTTAGGGACGAGAATCGGTTCATGGGTGTTTGGATCAACCCCTTGTTTGATAAACTTTTTCTTCAAACACGAGTTCCAGAAGTTCTTGATCTCGTTATCTGTTCTTCCAGGCAACTTTTTAGCAATCCGAGCCCATCTGTAGTGACGGATTCAAGGTTTCCAAATCAGTGTGAATAAGTGATACCAGCTAGTGATTTAAACATGTTTGTTCATGATCAATGATCAGTCAATACCTGTTTCCAAGAACTTGATGAAGTTGAAGTATTATATCTTGTTCTTCTTGTGAAAAGCTACCTCTTTTGAGACCAGGCCTCAAGTAGTTTAGCCATCGAAGTCTACAACTCTTTCCACACCTCTGCAATCCTGCTCGTAAATCAAAAGTTCTAAAACAACAATTAAACAATCATTACATAATATAGAAGTTGGGTTATTTTCCAAGATGAAAAGAAACAAATAACCCTGCACTCATACATACATAAATACATATATGTGTATGTAGAGAGAAAGAGGGAGATCAGAGATCAAATAAACTTATATGCATGTTCATGTGTTTAGGTCATGCTGCTAGTAGTCTGGTACCTAGTTAGATCCTTTCATATGGCATAGTTCTTCTTGAGGCATCATGATTGATTTGAGTTGAGTAAACCGCCAAATGACATAATCTAACTGGATACCATCACGACATATACATTTCGACATTATATATACATATACACACACATATCTATATATGTATATGTATATAGGGGAAGGTTCTTTACCAAACTACAAATATTACAAGAACTGTATTTATTTATATGTGTATTGAACTAGAATTCTGACATGATTAGTAACATGCATCATTGTTATGTGAATACACTTAAGTGATACATCCATGTTTTCGTAAATTTATATTTATTCATAATTATCTGATCCACACATTTATACAAAACGTGTTACAAGGAAGAGAGAGAGGAGAGAAAATAGGAAAATTAATATATAGGTATAGATAGATAGATATGGATGTGTGTGTATATGTATATAGTAATAGATAGATAGATAGATAGATAGATAGATAGATACCAGCAAGATGAGGAACAGAAGTCCAAGAGGCAACACCTTTTGATCTTCTTCAGGACACCATAACCCTTTCTTAATCCTTTTCAGCTTCCGTCTAAAATGGCAAGTGTCTCTAGACATTTTGGTTTAATTATTTATTTTAAAATATTTATAATAATAAGTAGCGGTCTGCTAGCACATTCTTATCACCCCAAATTATTATATATATATAGGATAATGCTACTATTCTTTTACCTTCACCTTTTCATTCCCTAATTTCTACATCTTCTATTATTATTGTTATTATTAATTATTATTATTATCTGATAAACCGTGTCAATTATTGTAAATAGCCGACATGATGAAGCGGGCCAAATAATTTTTGACAAAAGGTAGTGTCGGCATGTAGTAGGTTTGATGTCATCTCAAAAATCTTCATGCCATGTTTTTTCTACTTTGCCTTATGTCTCCAAATTAGTTGACGTAACCCCGTGCGTTGCTGCGGGGCGTTGAAACATTATTAAAAATGTGAAACGGTGACGTAAACCCGTATGTTCCATCAAGGGACGTTAGATAACATTTGAAACTTTATACTAAAAAAACAAAAACGTGAAAAAAAGCTCACGCCGGAACGTTGATTGAGTGTTGATGCACTAGGAAATTTGTAATGTTTGGTTTTGAGAGTTTATACACTCGTACTCATTTTATGATGAAACATGAATAAAAATAGGGAAAATTACCAAAATGGACATTTGACTAGTCAAAGTTGTAAAAATGGACAAGGTTTTTCAGCCTTCTTCGACATGGTCATTTAGGCTATTAGCCGGCTGAAGAAGGCTAATTCAGCCGGCTTGGATTTCCGCGCCAAGTCAGTTTTTTTTAGAATTTCAATCAACCAGGAATTGACACGTGGAGGTGCATATTCCCAAGGCGGCTAAAGCCCACTTCCAAGCAGGCTTAGCCGGCAAACTTTTTTTTTATATGGCTCAGCCGGCTTGGTTCGAGATGACTTCCTTGTTGGCTTGTTTAATTCGGCCAGGCTTGGCTTAGCCGGCCCCGAAGGTGTTATTACACTTAATAGCCGGCTGAATTAGTCTTACTAGCCTACTTCGAGTTTTATAAATATAAATCTTCTCATTTCAACCTTCATTTTCACTTTTCAAATTTCAAATTTTGCTTTGGGTACTTAGATCATGTGTATTTTTAGATGCAAGTAAAAAAAATAAATTAAAAACATTAGCATTATATATTAGCCTGCTATATCTGATAACTTAGCCTACAATATGTTATTACTTAGCCTACTATACAAAAATTAGAAAAATTAGCATTATATATTAGTCTGCTATATCTGATAACTTAACATACAATATGCTATTACTTAGCCTGCTATACAAAAATTAGAAACATTAGCATTATATATTAGCCTGATATATCTGATAACTTAGCCTATGTAACATCCAAGAATTTTCTAGCATTATTTTTATTTTTATTTTAGAATTTAACTAATGATACCTCACTTCTATCCGAGTTTGCTCATCTTCGAACGACACCTTAAATTCTTTTATTTTAAACATGTATCAAATCAAAGTTCTAATATTTCAACTCCAATGTATATATAACATATTATATTCATATTTATACTCTACGACAAGTCTAATAAAAAAAATAAAATGTCATGAACTAAAAGATATTTTGCCTCCTTTGTATTTAAATATATATATTTACTTATAAAACTATAAATATATATGTAGTTTCCTGTATCATAATAAACGAACCATTTATACAAATGACAATTTTTATAAAAAAATATATTAAGCGAAACTTTCCTTTTATAAAAGTTATTTTTATAAAATATGTTTTGATAAAACTGATAATGATGAATTGTTATATATAAAAACTATTCACAATTTAACTAGTTTGAACCCCCTAACCATTTGAACTCTCAAGTTGAAACCTCATCCATGAATTCGAACCCATTAACCTCAAGTTTGACTCTACTCATTCCAATTTGATTTATTTGGACTTTAAAAGTCAAAATACCCAAAATTGTACAAAATCTGATCTATTATCGGTAAATTCCTGCTGCTGTGGATTTCCCATTTGTACATAATCACTTAAAGACCACACCCTAGCCATTTAAAGTTTTAATTCGATTAAATACAGGCTAAGTTTTGAACCTTGAACAGTTTGACTTTCTTGAGTCAAACATTTTGCAATTCAAATCCAAATCAAGGTATTAAAACACGTTTAACATCCGTAAATCAAGCCATGATGAACCTCGCTTGTACCTGGTCCATAAACATGACCCAAATCATTACCTAATTCATCGAAATTAATGGGTTTGATTCAAAATTCAAATCCCGTGTCCATTTCAAATAAATTCTTATCAAGTTGAATGATTCTGGTAAAATTGAAGCATACAAATAATTCCCACACACTCACGACACCTCCCTTTTACTCTCGTCGCTCTCAAACCCGTCCTCTTTCACTCCCTCTCGGTCGTGATCAGACACAGAGGAGGAATCCCTCATTTTCGCAACCAACCAGGTCCGATTCTCAGGTATTCAATCAAGTCCCTACTCATTTTTACACCGCGATTCGAAGCCCTAAACGTGGCTTGACATTCTGTACTTGTTTGTGTTGATCTGGGGACTAGGGTTCGATTTCATGATTTGGGGAAGGAGACACAATCGGGTTTTTATGATAATGGTATTAATTGCTAATCTCTAATCAAAGTAAAGGGGTTTGGTCCAGTGGTAAACCTCCACGTAGGCTTCAACCAGGTCATGGGTTCTACTCCGGCGCCCCCATTTGTTTTCTTCTGTGTTCATTTTTCTCTTATATTCTTGTTTAACACTCACTCACACACTCATATATACATATATATATATATATATATTTATGTATATATATAAACATTAAGAATTTTATAAACTTTAAGATTAAGTAAAAATTAAATTTTTATAAACGATGGCATCATTATATGAAATATTATTCTCTTTGATCATAAAGTTTAACAAGTTAATAAATCTCGTTACTTTGACAATAGTAGTATTCTATTTCCAAAATAAATAAATATATATATATATATATATATATATATAGATAATAGTATGATTTTATTGCTAGGTTATTACTAATAACATATATTTTTACAATTTTGTAATAACGTTTTAGTGTTGCTAATATCATGAGATTTCATAATTATTCTAAACATATTAATACTACTATCTCAAATATTAAGGTTCTTTTAAATTGGCTTTCTTAAACAATAATACAAATAACTAATTTATCATTTCAAATTACCACATATTATAATATTCCATTTTAATAACTATGGTCTTAACACGATATATTTACAATTTATATTTATCGTCGACGTCTAAATCTTTTATAAATAAAATCTATAAGGCACTATTTCATGTGATCTCATTTATATGTATCGCTATAGGTATCTTTGAAATTCGTATCTTTAATATCCTTCCGATTGTTTGTTCACTCCAAACCCTAAAATCCCAAATCATTCCGTTCCTTTTTCCTCTAATCATTTCTATGTATTAAATATACATACTTTTTATTTAGGGCATCGTTAATCCGGATCACTTGTCCACACAACCTAGTTCAATTTTGAATCGCAACATCAAGGTGAGTTTTACATAGCCCCTTTTTCACTGTTTTTATATTTTGGGGTGAAACATGATCACAATTTACAAGGATTTACATAAACTACACAATACAAATCCACTTTACAATTTGTGTGCAATTTGAGCTTTATGTTTGAGTGCTAGGTGTGTTAACTACTTATTTGCAATTACATGTACAATCATTAACTAATCAAGCCGACGGTTAACAATGATAGATCTATTAAGTCTGACAAACCCACCCAGATTGGGGTGATTGTTACCGACAACACAATTTTGCATGCTAGTTACAAAGGTTTGATTGTACTACTTGGTTACACAATAGTAACTCCCCATAAATGCCTTGTTAATCATGACTTGTATGGATTTGTTTACACACAACACTTTGATGCTATTTAGAGTCAAAACCTTATGTATGCTCACCAACTTTTTAGTTGACCCCGTTTTTCATCATGTTTCAGGTACAAAAGTTTGACTTGATCAAGTTGCTACACTTAGGTTGTGGACCTAGTTAATTGAAACAAATAGATATGTTATGAAATTCAAATATTCTTGTGTTGTTGTATTTGGAGATTGTGAATGGAAATGTAACATTTTTAATATATTAAATTTAGTCAACCATGTGCTCATGAACAGTCTACATGTCCCGCCCCGACGTTTCCGCCGTCGGTTGGGGTGTGACAGCCTACAATATGTTATTACTTAGCCTGCTATAATATAAACTTATTTAATTGCTTGGTGTCGCCTGTTGAAATACCATTGTTGGACCGACTCACGAAATAATTCGATTAGTTTGGTAATAGGCATCCGTCGAGCATAACGTGATAACCAGTTAATAGACTCAACACTATTTGATGTCATAATGCCATAACATTGACCAACAAAATGTGCCTGTGCTCATTAATGCAATCCAACACCCAGTAACGTATCGCGAACAGTAGGAACAACTTCATAAAGTGAATTAAAAATTTTTCTTCAAAATTGTAAAAGACTATAAACTAGTCCACTTCAAACAAAAAAAACTAGAATAAGAGAAATTAAGAAAAAAAAGAGAGAAAATTGGAAAACAACTAGTCCACTTCAGCCGGCTAAGTAGTGTAATAACACATTCGGCGCTGGCTAAGCGAAGCCGGGGAAGCCATCTTGAACCATGTCGGCTTAGCCATGTAAAAAAAAGTTCGCCGGCTAAGCCCGCTTGGAAGTGGGCTTTAGCCGCCTTGGGAATATGCACCTACACGTGTCAATTCATGGTTGGTTGAAATTCTGAAAAAAACTGACTTGGCGCGGAAATCCAATCCGGCTGAACTAGCCTTCTTCAGCCGGCTAATAGCCTAAATGACCATGCCCAAGAAGACTGAAAAACTTTGTCATTTTTACAACATTGACTAGTCAAATGTCCATTTTAGTAATTTTCCCATAAAAATAAACATGCTACACTCATAACTCTTTGGGAGTTCCAGTACAGGATGGTTTCATGAATACCATGGTTGGACATGCACTTGAAGGTGCTGCTGGTGCAGTAGTCAGGAAATATTAACCTTTCTTTTTTCTTGAAATTATTGAATTTCTGATAACTAATTTAATTAATGATTAAACAAGTTTAGTCGGTGGTTAGTGTATCCTCATTGTTCTTATTTGCTATTCTTATTTACTCAATTGCTTATTTCGAAATTGAAAGTTATAAATAATAACGAAATTTACAAATATTGATGAATCTATAATTGAATATTTATTTATGATCCAAGTCAAGTGAATGATATGAATTATAATTTAAGAGTAGAAAAAAGTTTGACTAAAATAAATGATTTTAAGTTAAAAATTTCAAGTTTGTAAAAGATAAATATTCAAAGAACTTTACTTCCTTCTTTTACATATAAAAGGTAATGGTTGTTCTATTCTATAAATTTAGATAGAATATTTGTTAGTGTTATAAAAGTTTTTTTTTATGTGAATACATGTACAAGTAAGTTTATGAATATATCGATGATTGGAAAAATATTAGCGTTAAAATATGAAGCGAGTAATTAACATATTATCAATATAAGAGCAAGCATGGATTTAGAAATGACTTAACGAAACTTAAAACAATTGATGGATAAACTCAAGACATTGAAAAAATATATGCTAATATGAATTATCGTTGTAGAAAATCTTGTCAAGAATAATTCATCATTCACAAAATTCAATGTTCGCCGTTCAAAAAAAAAGAATAATTCATCATTTCACGGGAAAAAAATGAAAAACTTTATCAAGAAACATTTCAGATAGGAAGCACTCATTATGCAATTTAAAACACAATTTTAAGAAATAATTAACCGTCATTTCATTCCCCATCACATTCAAAACTGGAACAAGTCGGCCGAACCGGTCCGTTTATTTTTAGAACTTGAAACGACATTGTTGATTTGTTTCATATAAGTTTGTTTACAAATGCTCTAGCATAACCTTTTTTTTTCGAACGACATCTACCATTTAACTAAAAGACCTTTTTAGGAATAAAGATAAATTTATATATCTATACTATATAATAAATAAAGGTTTTTTGATGCCACGTATCGTCTCCACATTCATTATCATCATTTTTCCCCGCCCCTCTCTCCTATTAAATGCACCATTATCTTTTAATAATAATATATTTTTAAAGAAAATATTATGTATACTAATAAAACACATTTATTTTAAATTATTAGTTATTATAAGAAAATTTGAAAATATAATTATGTAACTTTTATTTTCATTCATATAATAAATGAAAGTCATTTATATATTTTGATTTTTGTTTTCTATTTTTTAGTATATGTAATATGTTTTTACACTTTTAAAATATATAAATAAAAATTTAAGAAATTTATGTATTGATATTTTTCACCCCGTGTGTATTACACGGGTTTTAAGCTAATTTTAATAAATAAAAGTTTTTCATGTCACGTGTTTCCATTATATTAATTCTTATCATTTTTTTTTCTAGTTTAAGACTTCCCCTTTCATCTGTGAGGCGAAGGGTCTACCCCCACCCTCGCCAATTTCAAATTTGTAAAAATTAAACAATAAATAGTTTTTTTTGTATATGTATGTATATATATACGTGGATAGTGATACATTTATGTATGTACATTTTTTCCTAGTTTGATACCTGTTAAGATCGTGTAGGTTCGTGTCGTGTATCCGTGTACGTGTCTAAAATTGTCAGCCCTACATCTTCTTATAAAACAACTTTTGTTTAGTCTTGTATTTTTATTTTCATCCAAGTTTTATTAAAACTAACTCATATTTAATATAATATATATTTTTTATTTTAAAACATATTTTTGTTAAATACTTTTATACCTAAATTTTTCCATAATATGATACATTTATGACTTTCATAACAACAACAATTTAATATATCAAAATATAAACCCACATAAAATTTAAATATAGTGCAACTCATTGACAAATTAAACTAGTACTAGTATACATAATTTTCAGATGTAGGTATCTAGAGTAGAAATACTATTTCTTTTATTCATCTAGGTTTTCATTATTAAAAAACTGATAAGTTTGCGATGCAATATTATGTCGAAAATACGCACAAATCAATAATTCCGACAAATGGTCGTGTTGGAAAAACCTTCGTCGAAAATGCATTTGTGCACAATTCCGACGCAAATTGTGACACACTTGCGACATAATTATCAAAACAGAATTCAGTTTCGTTTTATTATTATTATTATCAAATCACAAGCGTACAAGCCGTTGAAGCTGGTTCAAGGTTTTTTTTGTTTTCCTCTTACAAACTTTAAAATATGATGCTTTCTAAAATTCTGGAATTGTCGTTTCGACGTGCTTATTTTTATCAGCGGTTCAACGTGAATTTTTTTTCGCAGTGTGAGGTCATTGAAACCGAGGCTTACAAAATTAACACCCCGACGCAGCACGCGGGTTTCACCAACCAGTTTTTTTAATTTTCAGTCCACTTATTAAAATATATAATGTGAAATAACAAAAAAAAAGTGAATCACTAAATTATTAATTATTTTTTTGAACAATAATTTGGATTATTGATGAGTCACTGGCACACCCGATCATCTTCACCACCATCAGGAGAAAACCCACCATATGTGAGAAAACCTCCTAGCCTAACCTGGACCTTTTTTTTGTCACAAATGAGACTTGAACGGTTGAACCCAAAACCTCTACATTTTAGTGAAGTCTTGATATACATATTTATAAGTAGAGTAAGTTAGTGGTTGGGTCACTCAATTATTAATTAGAGTAAACTGTCATTTTCGTCCCTGTGGTTTGGTCAAAATTGCCACTTTCATCCAATAGTTTGTTTTTTTGTATCTGGGTCCTCGTGGTTTTAAAATATTGCCATTTTCATCCTCGTGGTTTTAAAATATTGTCACTTTCATCCAATCAGCTAACACCGTCCGTTTTTCTCAATTAAATGAGGGGTATTTCAGTCCTTTTACATATTTGTTTTATTTCTTCATCTTTTTTACTCTCACTTTTTAATCATAGAAACAAACGACGGAGGTGTTCCAGTGGTGCTCGTCGGAAACTGGTCAGGAAAAGAGGAAGAAGGTCAGCAGGTGGATGATTAAATTAGAGGTTAAATTGGGGATGATTAAAAAGTGAGAGTAAAAAAGATGAAAAAATAAAACAAATAAGTAAAAGGACTGAAATACCCCTCATTTAACTGAGAAAAACGGACGGTGTTAGCTGACTGGATGAAAGTGGCAATATTTTAAAACCACGAGGATGAAAATGGCAATATTTTAAAACCATGAGGACCCAGATACAAAAAAACAAACTATTGGATGAAAGTGGCAATTTTGACCAAACCACAGGGACGAAAATGGCAGTTTACTCTATTAATTATTTAAACCTTTTTACATATAGTAAACAACTAACATATCCTTTTTTCTCGAATCCAACGAAAATCATTATTATAAACATAACACAATGGTATTATATTTTTGTTATTAACAGTTTAAACTTTTAGAATCATCTCATCCCTATGCAGTGTCGGTCTCGGTTTAGTTGCAAATTGCAATACCTAATAGAGAAAAAGGTATGTACCTTTCAACGAATATGACGTCAAACCCCATACTCAATATTCTCAAATCTAGAAGCCTTTTAACATGAGAATCAAATTCCCAAAAATTTGGTAAAATAGTAAATTGTTAGATTTTTCCATCACATAGTCGTAACGATGTCGATAAGATATGATATGATATATCAATAGATTGATAGGGGGCGAACATTAGTGATTAGTCACTTGAACGATTTGATTATAAGTTAAAACTGAACTTATACCCGATGGTTAACTTTTTTTAGATCCTTATAACTGTACGACTATGATTTGATTTTTCGGTTATAGAGGAAGGCATTTCCTAAACTTGGTTACCTGTTGAGAGCCATTCAAACTTATTTCAATTAATATAGTTAAAAAAGTTTTAGCTTAAATAAAAAACAAGTGTGTTAATTTGTAAAGGAGAATGAGGACGTTAGCAGCATATTATTTAAAAAAAACTATAATAAAATGTCTGTGAATACGATGTATCATGATTATAAAAAGACCATAATCAAACCATCGTTTTCTTAATTGATTTAGTTATTTTGATTCAGCTTTTTTCCTTTCTTCGTGATTGGTTTGATTATTTGATATTTTTCTTACACGCCACCACAACTAATTAAAATATTGCTCTTATTATTTTACTCAATCTCGTAACATATGATGATCTTTTTGTTAATTAAGAACCCGTTACCCGTAAATTCATGGGAGCTGCTAATACCCCTTTAACCAAAGGGATCATGTAACCATAGTTTGCGATGGGGAGGTGGCATTCAAAAGCTTGTCGTAGGAACTAGTGTAAGCAACCTCTCATTTGGGAATCATGTGTTTATCACTACATCCCCCATGACGGTTAAACTATATGAATCCTTTAAACGGGTCATTTATATATGAGGATCAAATTCACACACACTTAAATTCCATCTTTTACTAGCATCAATAATATGATAATAAAAAGTTATACTATGAAAATAGTAATCTAAATACATATAAAAACATGTAGGATTTTGTAACTGTTTTAATACATCTAGGAAACTTGTAAAGAATATTCATTCGAATATTTATGGGCGGCTGTAATGTATAACAAAAAAACACCCTCATATTTTTGGGGGCTCAAAACTTTAAAGAGTTGAAATATGCAATGAGAATTAAAGCTTCACATCTTTAATTTGTGATTTGTGAAGTGGAAGATTTATGGGTCTAAAGCAAGAAACCATATCCACATATGCTATCTCCACCCTGAACTACCGGAGATAACAAGGAATTGTCGCTTGACAATCTGTTATGAATCCAGTTAAGTTCTATATGTATATTTTTCTAGCATTTTTATTTGTTCAATTGTATGATATCAAAAAAGAAAACTCATGAACATTGGGATTTCTCAAAAGTAATTGACAATAGCAAATGCTTTAGTGAACAAGAGTTGTGAAATCGGAGTGTGATTATGAGTTTAAACATAAGAAATTATTGTATTTCTAAAAAAAAAAGATCTCAAATTTTAATTTCAATTTTGGCCACCAGATAGGTCGGCCGCCTCTGTGAACATTACTTAGCAAGCTAAACAACTTTTAAACTCGATTATGTATTCGTTTCATGATCTATTTCACCAAACCGATTTCTGTTCTCAGCTTCTTTTAACTTTTGATGTTTTCACTACTTCAACGAGAGTCGATCCGATCTCATCATATCTTCAGGTGGTAACTTTTGATGCATCATTATATTTAATTATCTTCAGGTGGTAATAAAGTATTCGATAAGATGGGTCCCACAGAATTTAGAGGAGATTTGAGTCATCATAATATTGGTCCATTGACTTGAAAAAGAAGTCTTCCTTGATTGCAAGACCCAATCATATCGCCACCACACCATCCCAGCTGCCGCCACCACCTGCCGGAGTATTAGTGATATCTTCATTCTTTATGTCTCCTAAATATCTTAATTAGCATAAAATATTAAAATGTTATCTTTGGTCAAGGTAGATTTGGATCCAATGTTTTTCAACCTGGTTTATATATTGCAAGAAAATAAATCTTAACTTTTAGGGAAAAAGAGAATGTCAAAGTATGAATATCTACTTTATATTTTAATGAGTTGATTGCAAGTATGATCCATGTGTTATGTTCAGATTACAAATGGATTCATATTTTTAAAAAATATGAATTATGTCACAACTTTTTACCACCTTGTATCATGTAACATCCGGTCTCTCTTACCACCAATAATGTCTGCTTTACCCACAAGGAACTTACGAGTTTGTTTTTGGTTGCCCGGGTAAACACTTCCCAGGAAGTCACCAATCGACAACCGATGCGTCCAAAACGCATTGCTGGTATTTGAGACATGACATTCTTTATGAATGCAACATCTCTCATATTCACGATCAATGTGAGATTTGGCTATGGTATTTGTTATGAACACTATTGGTTCCAACCCAGATGATATCTATTACACCACATGGGCCAACCAAGCAACCTAGTTTAAGAGTTAGTAAAAGCCCAACAAGCTAAACGCATGTTATAAGCAATGGTAGAAGGAGATTGTAGGACAGGAATGAACTTGTGTATGAATGTTCTAGTATCTCATCCCAATTTCTCTTTGTAATTCTCATCTCATTCTTTGGTTAATCGAAATCTATGTTGATTTGATCCTAATTCTTCTATTTGATTGCTTTGCTAAAACGGATTCACTTCATTGGTGCTTTCATTGATTCTTATGGTTGAGGAATTTGATATCCCAGAACAACTTCTTAATTGCACCAATTTGGACATTTTGGAAACAATATAGAGTGGTTGAGACCACTTTGATCAAAAGCGTGACCCAATGGTTGTTCGTTACGAATTCAATAGTTATTCCAAATTTTGAATGGAAACCAGGTTGGCAATGCAGTTCGGTTCTATTGTTCATGAATGAAAGAATGCTCGTCTGTTTGCCTACTTTAAAGGAAGCAGACTTGTACCAAATCGACACACCATTGAAATTCACAGCTTCCATGGGCACAAGAATACATGGCTTGGCATGTTGGTTTGCTGTTTTGTTGCTTTTAATGCTTCATTATTTTATGCTAACATCACCTTAAGCACATTGCAGATTACTTTTGAACATCTAGCTCATGTGAACATGGCTACTAGTTGGGAACTTATTGTGGGACTCTTCCATTATTATTTTCATGAATATTTTTTTGTGGAGCAGCAACTACTAGCTATTCCAATATGCACACTTGCTGGTGCAGCGAAGTTTTATGGCTATAGTGTCGCTGAGAGTCAAGAAAATGCTGCTATTAAGCTTTTTGTAGGACTTATGGCTGCCACCCTAGCTAACAAAATCAAGCAACAAAGCTTAAACGACGTGATTCAAGGTGAGTTTCTTTGAAATTCTTTTTGGAAAAGAGCACAACACTTCAAAGGTTTTGTGTAGCCGCACTTGAGCATGATATGAATCCCCCTATTTCACCTTGAACCGATTGTGTTGAAATATATGTATTATTTCAATTCAATATCAAATATTTGGTATTATTTCTAATGGTATTATTTGTCTTGTTATTTTTGCATGATAAATGAGTATGGACTGGATAGCTAAGGCTGAGCTGTTAAAGTGGTTTGGGCTGAGTTGCTGATAAAAGGCTCTAGCTGGACACACTTGGAGAAGACCCGAAAATGACCCACTTTATCTGTGTGACACGCGGATCTCCTTAGCAATCCATGGATAATTCATTTAGTTCATGTGTATTATATATTGAGAGAGAGAGTGTGGGATTTCATTTTTTCTCACACGTTCGTCTATTCGTATCCTCTCTGGCAGCATTAGCTAGGGTTTGATCTTGAGTTTCATAATTCTTATTTTTTTTGGTCTTGATTCAGCCATTAGAAAGTGTCTCAGGTCATCATGTTGATGATCTGGTCTGTGGCTTTAGTTTCTCAGATTTACGAGTTCTTGATTGTATTTCTCATTATAGTGTTTGTTATTAGGGTTTGTAATCAGATTCGTTTGCTGTGTTTTGTATAAAGGAGTTTAGATCTGTGTTTCGTGACATGGTATCAGAGCCTTAGGCTCTCTTATCTGTGTTCTTCGTGGCGATTGGCGATTACGAGAATCTAGGGTTTCTATGTTTTAGGATTCTAAGTTCTGGAAATCGGTTAGATTTGTGAGACGAAAGGTCTTGGGGGTAAAGAAGTGTTCCGCTGCTTCAATCTGTTGGTGAATTCCTATCTGGAAGAACAGTTTGGTTTGCTTCTTCTTCTCTGTTATAGCTCTCGATAATAAACTCTGTAATTGATCGTTTGAAGTAAGAACATCATTGAAGAAGGTTCGTTCTCTTTCTAGAAGAAAACCCTAACTATTAGAAGTCATAGAGTGCTCCGCTATACCTTTTGAAAGGAACAAGTATCTCGGTATTCACATCGTTGGAATACTAGTTTCATCGATCTCCAAGAATTTAGGGGTAGATCGAGAGGTCTGGTTGATATATGTAGTTGATTGCGACGATTCAAGAGGATGTGGTCTTAACAATGTACATCTGGGCACTAGCATTTCTTTGGAACTAGTCCTGGTAATCCGCTGCTCAAACGAGTAACCAACATTAAAAAAAAAAATTCTTGAGATGGCAATGTAAGTCATTTCAACCTCTTGTCGCATAGCAAGTCTCTTCTTGGAGAGTTTCTTTCGAGGATAGGAATCAACTGCAAGCCTTGTTAAAACTTAGACCATGAGCAAGTTTTAATATGGGTTTGGAGCTACAATAAATAAAGATGAGAGATTGCTTTGCAAATAAGGGGTTACAACTTTCTCCTGGGGTTGCTGCTTATATATCAGAAAATCAGCTTGGAGTTTAAGAAAGGAAATACTGTCATTTGAGACTTATCATGGACTGGGAAGAATATGTATCTGTGCTAGCTGGTTTTTCTTGGCTTCGTGACCCTAAGTGAATGACACAATTCTTGTTTGCTAGAGCGTGGAATACCCTAACTCGGGCGCCCATGGGTGAGATCATTTTTTCTTATTTAGTTATTCTGTTTACCAGTATTGTTGTTCATATACAGGGAGAGACATACCCTATTTCTGAGTTGCATATTTGGTGTTGCATCTTGATTGATATTACTTGCTAATACAGTTCTTCATTAGTTTCTATTGATGGTTCTTGGCGGTGTTTGCATCACTTGTGTGGGATTAGTTAGTCTTGTGTCTTTGCATAAACAATCGTGACTGATTCTTGATCTGCCGTTTGTGTGGTGTGAAAACCCGGCTCTAGTTTTTGGTTGTTCTTTGTGAGTGTGACTGAGTGAATTTCATTCTTCATATGTTTTATTGTTCTAATGGCTGATAGTGGACCTTTAATTATGTGTCTCAACTACCATTCTTTAGTCATTTGTTCAGAAAGTTTTTTAATCATGTCTATTGTGTTCTTGTTTTTTGTTCTTTCATCAAGAGTAAAAGAATTTGCTGGTTTTTTGTTGTCCTTGATTACGAGTAAGTAGTTATTAGTCGAGGGTTGTTTTGAGTTTGGTCATACCTTGACTGAGTATTTTTGGTGGGCATTTTTGTTGTTTAGTTACTGGCACGGTATATTGTTCTTACTTCAGTTGTCGTATTTAAAAAAAAAATCATAAATAAATAAAATTAAACAAAACAAAGGAAAAATAATAAAAAAAATTCTTGGATATTTTTCAATTGAATGACTAGTTAATCTAATGAAAGGAATTTCTAAGTGATGAAAATCTCAAGTATTCTAAATAAGTTTATTCCGTAAGTTTGGACTATGGGCACTATTGTTTTGTTTTTGGTCAAGGCCCCTCGACTGAATTTTTGGCTCTTGGTCTCTATACTTACCATAGTTGGCTTTGTTTTCTTTTTGATTGTGAGGGTTTTTCGTTCACTTTATGTCTACTAGTCATATTTTTTGTAAAGTGGTATTCAAAGTAATCAAGTTTTTCGTGAAGACCTTAATAATGGTTACCTCTCTGGATTTATTGGTAGGTTTATTGGTCTGTTTAATTTACTCCTGTTACCACACACATGTCTAAACCAATGATGAGTTTGTTTGGTTCTTAATCCTTCAAGGAGTGGTTACTCTCTGTGATTTTGTAAAAATTTTAATGACGCTCTTTGATATTTTTTGTTGTCAAAATATAATAGAATTATTTTTATGATACTAAATTGATTTTATCTGCCATTTACAACAAATAGTTTCACAATTTTAAGTGATTGCTTTGTTACTTCACCATAGAAAGAGTTGTTTTCCTATCATTAAAAATAAATGTCTCGAGTTGAGCTTCTTATTTGGAATTTTAAAATTAAATGTCTTGCTTGTTTTCATAATCATGAAGGTTGTTTTTATTCTTAAAAAAATGGCTGATTTATGTTTCATATTTAGTGATGTTGATGCCAATTGCTCTACATGTTTATCTATGTTACAATATAGTATTGAAAACATTAGTAAGAATTTAAGATCCCTAAAAGTCTTAATCAAGAAGAAGCTAGTTTTTTTCGAGTTCAGATGAATTATCAGTTGTGAAGTTAACTAAAACACGTATGTATGTGTTCAGATTTATATGTGCAGAATTGGTTCAATGGTCAAAGATCATTTAATTATAAATAGACCATTTATCTAAAATAAAATTTTACATTACAGAACACATGTTTTTTAAAAATATAATAAAAAAAAAATTCTATAAAACTTTGTGGGTGTTTTTGGTGTTTAAGGTTGGTTGCGATATCAGAATAAGATTGAGGGGGCATGATATCATGTACTAATATCTTTTGGCAATCTTTTCCTTTATCTGTTTGGTCTTGTGATAAATGAAACTTAATCAAGTGATTATTTGGTGTGATAGCCTTGTTTGCTCATGTGTGAGAATTGTTTTGTCTAATTGCAAAATGGTATGATTTTAAGTACAATTAGAAGTTGTGGGTTAATCGTTGTCTGATGTAAAAATGTGTAATTCTCGTGTTATCGGGTTTTGTTTTGGATCGTGTAATTCGATTTTGTCCTGAGCATTGTTAAAATGTCTTTCAGCTATGATTTGTATGTCTCATTGTCTATTATCTTGTTTTCTGGTTAGTCGAGCTTTATAGTTCATGTGGTTTTAACCACCAGTAGTGTCAAGAGTGTTCTTGGTTTTGACAGCCTTGTGTGTTCTCTTGTATTAGAGATTGTTTTGATTGCAAAGCATGTTTGGCTGTGTCTTTGTAAGTCTGGTGTGTTCATATTATGCACTCTGTTATCAGACTTGTTTTTTGAATCTTGTGATTCAGTATTATATGTGAAGTTGTAGAAGTTTTTGATCAAGTCAAATTAGTCTTTATGTTTTTCACTTGAATCTTGTGATTCAGTATTATATGTGAAGTTGTAAAAGTTTTTGTTTAAGTCAAATTAGTCTTTATGTTCTTCACATGTCTTATCTTTAGATGTTTCTGAGTTCTTAAAATCGTATGATTTTGTTCTTTCTTATCAAACATTGTTTGGTATTCTTATCTAATCATATGATTTTTTGTCTTAATCAGAATGTATTTTTCTGATTTCTTTCTTATTTTCTGTGGTGTTACAGAAAGTGGTATATGTTTTGTGACATGTCTTAATCTTGAAATTGTGGGACTCTTACTTTCTACATCTGTTACACAATCATATAATTCTGTATAAGTATGATAATTGGTTTATGTGATGTGATGTGATATGATGTGATGCGATTGTTCTTGTCTGTGATGGTTACAGATTCTGTTTTGTGTCTTTTAACAGTTCTTTGTGGTTATTCCTTGTCAATAGTGGATTCAAAATTCATTGCCTGATTAAGAATATATAGGATAACTTTGTTGGGAGAAAACTATAATTACTAAGGATATTTTATAGCTTGTGTTATGTCTTTATTGTGTTGGTTCTTACTTGTTAAGTGGGAATTGCAAGCCATGTAAGGTTTCTTATTAACACTAAGCTGTAATGTCGATCTTATCCTCATATATTGATTAAGTTTTCTCTAGAACATTGTTGTTTGTTTGTTTGTTCTATATGTGAAAGGTGTGGGTGATTTTTAGTTGTATGATGTCTTTGTTTGTATACATCTCTATTTGTGTCCGCATCACCTCTCTGTCTTTAAATCTCTTCTATTGAGACTTGTTTTTATCTATTATTGTTTCTATTGTGTTTTTGTAACACCAAGTGTCTTTGTCTCAATTATATTTGTCTGTTGAATCGGTGTTAATCTGTTTTTGTCTAACATTGGATCGTTGTACTAAAATAAAAGGAATTAAAAGATTTAGTTTCTTAAAAGAGCTCAAATGTTTTTATTCGTTGATAAAGTGATGATTGTTTTTTTGTTGGTTTTTTGAGAAATAATAAATCTATGTTTGAGGAAATGATTTGCTTGAAAACTGAAATTTTTCTTTTTTTTTTTCAAACAGTTTGCTTGTAAATCAACATGAGAACAAATTTGATATATTTGCTTATTGAATTGAGGGGGATGTTGAAATATATGTATTATTTCAATTCAATATCAAATATTTGGTATTATTTCTAATGGTATTATTTGTCTTGTTATTTTTGCATGATAAATGAGTATGGACTGGATAGCTAAGGCTGGGCTGTTAAAGTGGTTTGGGCTGAGTTGCTGATAAAAGGCTCTAGCTGGACAGACTTGGAGAAGACCCGAAAATGACCCACTTTCTCTATGTGACACGCGGATCTCCTTGGCAATCCATGGATAATCCATTTAGTTCATGGGTATTATATATTCAGAGAGAGAGTGTGTGGGTGCACACAAGAGCTGATTTCATTTTTTCTCACACGTTCATCTATTCGTATTCTCTTTGGCAGCATTAGTTAGGGTTTGATCTTGAGTTTCATAATTCTAATTTTTCTTGGTCTTGATTCAGCCATTAGAAAGTGTCTCAGGTCATCATGTTGATGATCTGGTCTGTGGTTTTAGTTTCTCAGATTTACGAGTTCTTGATTGTATTTCTCATTATAGTGTTTGTTATTAGGGTTTGTAATCAGATTCGTTTGCTGTGTTTTGTATAAAGGAGTTTAGATATGTGTTTTGTGACAGATTGGCACCAACTTGTGGATACTTTGGCAACTTATGCTATTAAAGAATGTCGTTCTATTGTATTCAAGGAAACACGGTTTGTCGCGTATTTTCTTATTGCCACACCCGAACTGGAGTACAGATGGATGAATGTTGCTAGCCGCCCGCTCAAAAGGAAGCCAAACGGTGGCCTAGAATCACTGAGAACTATTCCTTGGGTCTTTGCATGGACATAGAAGATGTTTCATCTTCCTGTTTGGGTCGTTTTTGGTGGTGCGATTGTTGGTGAGAAAAAAAGTGTTTAAGCTTAATAACTGGTATGGAATTGACAGCCATATTCCTACTTTCCACCGTTACAAAATTTTACTGCCAACGTTCATCCTATTGACCGAAGTTGTAGAAGGTGCGGGCAAACCACACCCAATGGTGCTTGTTCTTCATGTTTATTATGATGGTTCTGTGGATACGCTTATGATGCCTTTACTCTTGGTGGACCATGTTCTATTAGAGGTTACGACATGTGCGTGATTGGTGCATCAAGATTTCAATTGGAAGAGTCACTATCACGACCACCTCAGCTACTCGCCGTATTACCAACATGTGGTTACTTCTCCATTGTTACCGGCTATATCTTCACAGCCATAAATGAGTTGAAGGTTGTAACTACGGGTCACATGCCATCAATTTCAGACAATGGCTGCAACCTCCGCCCGGTAAAACTCCGCCCCTTCCCTTACCCACACTAAACAAAAATGGTGCTCTCACTGTGGGTTCCTCACATAACATCGTTTGATGCTCTTTATGGCCGTAAGCCGCCAAATATAATCACCTTCATCTTGGCTACTTTGCTGCTATGCTTTTTCAGTTCAAGTCCAACTTTGCACCTTGAGGACAAGGTGAATTTGAAACGGGGGAGTAATGTTATGAACACTATTGTTGGTTCCAACCCAGATGATATCTATTACACTACATGGCCCAAACAAACAACCCAGTTTAAGAGTTATTAAAGGCCTAACAAGCTAAATGCATGTTATAAGCAAGGGTAGAAGGAGATTGTAGGGTAGGAATGAACTTGTGTATGAATGTTCTAGTATCTCATCCTCCTTTGGTTAATAGAAATCTATGCTGATTTGATCCTAATTCTTCTATTTGATTGCTTTGCTAAAACTGATTCACTTCAGTGTTACAATATCTTTAACAAATGTTAAAAACGACTGATAATTGAGGCGACGAGCTCACGGATCTTCCGTCATAGTTAATTAGGGAGAAGTAAATGTGATCTCTACCTTACCAGAGAGATATATGCCTGTTGTGATGATGTTAATCTGCTTTGAGGTGTGTGTACATGAGCGATAAATAATTAAATACCATTTAGAAAGACATTGGACAATTCTTGGTGTAACATCAAGGAGTAGACATAAGTTTACGTGACGTTATCTTTCTTTCTCTTGGTTATAAAAATTCTCTTGAGGCACTGTTTACTAATTTTATAAAATTTAAATTTAACTTATTCATCCATCCAGGTTTTCAAGTGTAAATAAAATAACTTATTCACCTCGTGACAATATTTTTTTTAATGACCGATAAGTATTTTAATTCAAGTGAAATTGATATGATATCTATATCTATACTGTTTAATAAACAAGTAAATTAAGAACATATGTTATTTTCTGGTGTATTTTTAACATGTTTTTCTCACCTCTCTCCTATTAAATAATAATATTAGAAGAATATATTTTTAAATATTTAATATAAATCTAATTATAGATACTTATTATTTAATTAGATAGTTATTATTTCAATAACCAAATGAATTAATATGAATTAACATTTATCAATTAAATAAAAAAAATTAATACCCATTTGAAAAAAAAATATTTTAAAAATTAACTTAATAAAATTTATAACTGTCACATCAAATTATGTTTTTTAAAGACATATTTTGACGAGTATATACGTTAACAAATGACATAAATTAGTTTTTTTTTTCTAATTTAAACTTTAATTATGAATAGTTACTGCAGACCTCCTACTTTTTTTAATTTACTTTAAATTAAATAGAAAATGTTTAAAATTAATTTAAACCCTAGATACTCTGGTCAACGTGTGGAAAATTTTATAGATGATATTTACTATTAGATATGTGTCGTTCCAATTTTATCGGATGTCCCCGAAAGGACATTTACTATTAGATACGATATGGATTCGTGGGCATTGTAGATGATTTTATTTATATTCTATTTTAATTAATCACTACAACAGTATAACAGTAAAACACTATAGTGACGATTTTTTATCCTATAGCGACGACTTATCGTCGGCATAGCTTATCCCGACGACAAGTCGTCGGGATTGCTTCGTACCAATAGCCCAAGATTATCGTCGGTATAGGTGTCGTCTGTCGTCGGTATATGGTCTAATTAAATAAATCAAAAAGAAAATCTATACCAACGACATGTCGTCAGTTTAGAGTATAGACCTGTACGGACGATATGTCGTCCGGACAGACTCAACCTATCCCGACGACATGTCGTCAGTATAGGGTTTTTTGATTTTTTAAAATTATTTTTGAAAAAGGCTATATGTTGTCGGTATAGGTCTTTTATGTTTTTTTATATTTTTTAATTTTTAATATTTTTTCAAGAAATATTAATATTCTATAAACAAAAACCTGCAAATCATTAAATATAAACCATTCAAGTCCGATAAAAACTAATATCTGAAACATAAACCAAACATCCAAATTGTTCAACACACAAAATTGTCCGACAAATCAAACATTCAAAACATAAACTTTTTTGACACACAAATATGCAAATTGTTCAAGACAAACACCAACAACAAAGGCAAAGGCGCAACAACCCAAGCTAATTATCATATCTGCTAGTTCGGTGATCCCACATTTGACGCATTTCATCCATTTGTCGTTGCATTTCAAGCATTTAAAGATGTCGTCCAGACGGTCTATAAAAATAACTATAAAAACCTACCCTAGACTCCTAAGTAATAAATGAAAAATCTATGAACTAAACCGCACTGACAGACAAATGGACCTATCGAGTGTAGCACAGCTTAATGGTAAACAGGATTATCGAACCCTAGAGACACTATGAATAACAAACTAGACTCTGACTCAGACTAAAGATGATTTGGTTTGGGGGGTTTACTACACTTTATTATCACTAAAGAATGCAATAAACTAAGATCGACTCGACTATCAAGACAAGAACTACGGAAGATATCAGGAATGGGAAGAATACTACCTAGGTCGGAATCCTACTTGCAAAACACAAATTCTACCGGTTCTGGAAACTAAGATGGATCTGGGTTTCTATAGATAACAACTATAAACAACCTAGTGGATCCCTAATCACTCTCAGGGTGTCACCAACTAAGGAACCTACAGATGTAATAACTCACCAGAATGTTGGATCACCTCTCGGGTATTTCCAACTATGACGAAGTACCAGAATAGACAGATCACATTTCAGTCTTACTGTCTACGATACATTCAAGGAATGCACGGGGTAATCTCAAGATAACAACTATGATTCAGAATAGCAACAGATCACTAGACACCTAAACCAACTTCTTCTCAGATAGTTAACACTCGGATTCCTAAAGACGAAGACTAACCGACTAATTCTCACCTCTCAGGTATTGAACTAGGACACACACTTAACTCAAATCAGCAATCAACAAGAATTCCTATGGCTACTACGTCTAGCAAACCACCGAAATCACAAACCCTAAGATCTATGATCAAGATACGCTAATCGAATAGACAAACAACCATAATCAACACAAGGAATCAATAACTAATCACACAATCAGATTTAAGCATACATATTCATCATAGTCATTAACTAGCATCGTTTACAAAATCATTTATCCAACAATTAGAATCCAAAACTAAATAAAACTCAATACTTTAACAAATATTCATCGTTAACCTAGGTAGTATCAAGGATCTAGCCAAGCATCATGATCAAAACACTCAAAACAGAAGATTCAAACAAAGATAACATGGTTTCAAATCGTGAAAAGTAAAACAAAGAAAGATGACGTTAATCGAGTGACGTAATCGACCTAATATTCGATCTCCAACTTCAATTAGCACTCCCAATTGATCCTAGAAGCTTCCTCCCACTTAGAATCACTAAAAAGCTCTTATCTTGACGTCTGGAATCGAATAATAAACCCTATAACCAACCCCAACCTTTTATACCTTAAAAATAGCTAATTTTGCCCATAACTGGGTTCCCTCGCGTACCACGAGGCCCAGAGGTTGATTCTCTCGCGTACTGCAAGAGAAAGAGGTCGCGCAAAACTTTCCCGAATTCCATATATTCGCATGGCGCGAAGTTCTGAGGGTCCGTGTTCGCGTGTGGCGAAAACTAAAGTGATTTTTGGACTAATCTCGTCGAGCTACCCCAAATCAATATAAAATGGGCCTCGTAACTCATTTTCTAGCCCGAGATATGCCACTTTTAAGATTTGACTTTTTCCCGACTTTTTCCGTTTCTCATCTCGGGTTCTCGTGTGCACGTGCTTTCCCGGTTCTTGTTCGTTTAAGCCCAAAAGTGACCCGATCACCTACAAAACCATGTATGAATCAATACTAACTAAAAACGACTCTAAAACTATACGAAAACGAAACACGACGGAAATGCATGTGTGTTTTGCAACACATCACTCTCGTTGTTGATTTTGCAGGCGTCGTTCTTCCTCTCATTAGGCTTCGCGTTGTTGTTTTTGTTCTTGGAATTGTTGTTGAATAATAGCCACACACTCATCCACTTCTTGCCAATGTGGTTATGGAAGAGGGGGGGTACTGAACACATCCGGTGTGGGATTACTCACCAAACGACCAACACCCCGGATATGGCCACGCCGATGACCTAATGCACGCTCCATGCATGCAAACTCATCGACAGCAAATGAGTCACCACCAGACTCAGTAGAGAATCTTGTATACTTCTCTTGGATTCGGTCCTGCATTAAACAATGTAATAAACAAACACTTGACTATTTTACTAAAATTCGACTGCATAACTGCTGTAAAATAGATAACCAACCTATTAAACTATAAGTCATAAACGACCCAAATTCACAAATTCCAATCAACCAACACTAATAACAACAAATACTAATAATACTAACAAACATATTCAACAATTGACCTCGAGTTGGATGTTATAAGTCTATTAAAGTGTGTTTGGGTCATTTTGACCCGTTTAAAGTTACAGTTAGATGTTCTAAGTCTATTAAAGTGTGTTTGGGTCATTTTTTAAGTTAAAGTTGGATGTTTTAAGTCTATTAAAGTGTATTTGGGTCATTTTGACCCGTTAAAAGTCAAACTTGGATGTTCTAACAACAAAATCATTTTACTTACATAATTTGTTGATGCTAACTCATTTGCCCAGCCCGTCCCTTCTTTATAATGGGTCGATCTGAACACGTCAATAGGGCTGCTCCCCTGTGAAAAACAAAAATAATATCACTAATAATTAATAAGCATATTTGTATAATACTAACAACTGTATTTCATACCTCCATGTGTCGGCGCTGGGCGTATGATTTGCTGTCACAGAAACTTGGGTAGCGTTGTTGTGCTCGGTTTTGTTTGTTCTTCTCAGGGCGATTTTTATAGCTCGCATCTAAAAACAACTCATTAATCAAAATATCCCAAGTTCCTTGATCAACATCTTGTGGTGGATTATTCCTCGCCGCCTCCACATCATCGTATCCCCCATTCTCGTTGAAATGAACTTTCAACTCTCTCTTGTAGTCTTTATAAGCCCTCTGACACTCGACGGTGATTCCGAGTTCAACGCCTCGCCATTTGTCAGTGTTTCTGCAGGCGTCCAGATCAAAATAATCCTACAAATAGAAAGTAATTAAAAAAAATCTAATAGTTATGAAATTGTAAGTAATTATAAAAACACATATACTTACTATTAGAGTGGGATATACGGCCCGTTTCTTCTCATTTGGAACCTTGGCCCGGTTAGGATAATATGGCGGAACAACCTTTTCAACCTCCAGGGAGATAGCACGGATAAAATCAGAAGTGTATGGACCCACGAACTTGTAACCACCGCCATGAAGTTCAACATCAATGGGAAGAGGCCTCCTTCCATTTTGCTCAAACTTCTTATATAATTTGAGGTTTTTGGCTTTAGAACGCCTTTTTTGTGAGACACTACATACATTGACACATGAAATTCAAAAGTTAGGCAATTATAAAGACATCTATTAAACATTAACAAGTAACTTACCACCAGATCTACCCGCACAACCCGAGTCAAAGTTATACAGACCCCCATATCCACGGTCTCCACCATCACCACCGTGTGATTGCGCCGTTGTTTCCATTATTCCTACAACAAAAATAATTAGTAAACATAAATAATTATTAATTAACAAAGACAAATAGTACATTTTTAAAAGACATTCAATCAGAATCATCACTACAATAACGTGTGTCAATAACATCATCATCTTCTTCATCGTAGTCATTTATTTCATCTTCCTTATCTGAATTGTATGCATCTTCTTCATCTTCGTCATCATCATTAATAAAACTTTCATCGAGATCAATCGGGGCAACATGACTTGGGTCACCACCCTCATTTAAATTGTACGCATGGGCAAGTAGCCTAAGTTGATAACCAAGTTACCAAAAAATGATTGAGTTTCCCGTGTAATAGATTGACTGTCTACATGGGGAATTGGAGTTGGGTCACCACCCACGTGACTTGATTCACCACCTTCTTATCCAGTGTCAACAACCAAAGTATAATCATTTGATTGAGTGTCGTGCAATATATCTATCTCATTAACAACACTAGGATGATCCCAAAGCTTCCGATGGTGAACGTCCTCAACAACTCTCCATTGGCCAGTGGTTCGAGAAGGATCTCGAAGATAGAACACTTGTTTAGCCTATGTGGCTAATATATATTGGAAATCATCATATCATTCTTTGCCAACATACCATTCACGGCCGATGTCAATTATAATAGTATTGTTTTGCTTAATTAATCTTTTACCTCTCGTGTCGAACCATTTACAACGAAATAGTATAATCGAGTAACAATCTATGTAGTTCAACTCTATGATCTCCTCTAGTTGACCATAAAATGGAGTATCGTCTTCTCCTATTGTAACCACACCACTGTTCTGAGTAGTGCGTCGGGAATCACGATTTTGTACCACAAATCTAACACCATTGACTATACAAGCAGTGTAAGAATATGCGTACAAGGGACCATGTGCCAATGCCCTTAATTCTTTGTTATCGGGTGTAGAAGATGAAGATGAAGATGAAAATACATTTGCTTCATATTTTAACCATGAAGAAAAATCGGTTTGTATATTGCGTTCAGGAAACTTAGATTCAAATTCACTGGTAGATGGAAAAAATAAAATTCAAATTAGTATAATTAAATGAAAATATAATAATAGTTTATCACTGGTAGATGGACAAAAAAACTTATGATTTGTAGTCTTTGATTTCATGGCATTTGTTCAAAACAAACCATTGTAATGATTTGTTGGCATGTTCAGAGAGCGCCCTAACTTTATTTTTTGATATTGGTCGACATTGTGAAGAAAACACTTGAAACTGTCTTTTGGGAATGCCAGCATCTGCATTTCTAGCTGGTCGGTTAAATTTGGTCTGCATACCGTCCAGATACATAGAGCAGAATGTCAAGGCTTCATCTGCAACATAACCCTCCGCGACTGAACCTTCAGGTTTGGCTTTATTTCTAACATATGCTTTGAGCTTTTTCATGTATTTTTCAAAAGGATACATCCATCTCATATACACAGGGCCACCAAGAATAGCTTCTTCAGGTAAATGAAGAATGAGATGAACCATTATGTCAAAAAATGTCGGAGGATATATCATTTCCAAATTGCATAATATCTTAACCACTTACTCATTTGCTTCATACATGTCTTTCACATCTACTGATCGTGCACAAATTTTTTTAAAGAATGTGCAAACGTCATTGATTGTTGTTGAAACATTTTTGTGGAGACCCGATCGTACCCCTATTGGCAGCAATCGTTGCATGAGGATATTATAATCATGGGACTTTAACCCAATTATATTTGTATCATTGGGAAGTACCTTATTTTTGAAATTCGATCCAAATCCATCAGGCAGTCTCACTCCTCGAATAAACTGACAAAAGCGTTCTCAATCACTAGGTGTGAAAGAGTAAGAAGCCTGTGGTTGGTACAACTTGTTGTTTTTTTTAGTTAGCCATAGGTTATGTCGAATACCCATATTTTCCAAGTATTTGCGAGCTTTATGTGTGTCTTTGATTTATCGTTTATCAACAAAGTATCCAATAAACTCTCACACACATTTTTCTCCACTTGCATAACATCAAGATTGTGTTTTAAAAGCAGAGAAGACCAATAATCCAACTCAAAGAAGATACTTCGTTTAGTCCAATTCAACTATGATGCAAGACGCTTTCTTTTTACCCCTCCATACATTAGATGTTTCCCCGGAACACGATCTAGGAGATTTTTTAGTTGTTCTAATATTTGAGCATTAGTTAATCGTCGGGGAGGATGTTTTGTCTCTTTCTTGCCATCAAACGACAGATCGTTCCTCCATTTATGCTTTCTAGGCAAAAATCTTCTGTGTCCAACAAAAGCTATCTTATTCGTTATAGCGCACGAAGGTGTGTCAACGTTACACGTAGGGCATGCTTTATAACCTTGACCACTCCATCCAGACAAGCTACTACGAGCAGGATAATCGTTGATAGTCCATAACAGTGCAGCATGCATCCTAAATACAGTTTTGGTTGATGCATCTCTCACCTGGACTCCTTCAGCCCACAACATTTTCAACTCATCAACCAACGGCCTTAAGTATACATCAATGTCCTTACTTGGTGATTTAGGACCGGGAATTAGCAAGGTTAACATGAAAGAAGACTCTTTCATACATAACCACGGTGGTGTATTATATGTTGTTAACACTACCGGCCACATACTGTAAGTCTGACTCATGTTACCGAACGGATTAAAACCATCGGCAGCCAAACCTAAGTGGACATTCCTTGGTTCTTTAGCAAAATCCGGATATCTCTCATCAAAATCTTGCCATGCCTTCCCATCAACCGGTTGTCGCATCATACCATCCGTTGAGCGTCTAGTATTATGCCAGTTCATATCTTTTTCCGTTAATCTTGAACTATACATTCGTCGAAGCCGTGAAGTTAAAGGAAAGTAGCACAACACTTTCTGTGGTACTTTCTTCCCTTTTGTGTTTTTGTCAACCCATTATCTCTCATTACAAACCGGACAGTTTTGCATTGATTCATTCTCCTCCAAAACAGTGCACAATCATTAATGCAAGCATGGATAAACTGATATTCTAACCCAATCTTATTCGATTTCTTCTTAGCTTCATAGTGTGACGCTGGAACGTGATTTTCCTTCGGCAATACAATTTGTAGAAGCTCTAACATTTGGTCAAACGAACTATTCGTCCATTTGGTTATAACTTTGATATACATCAATTTGGCTATGAAGTTGATGGAAGACATTTGACTACAAC
Organism: Smallanthus sonchifolius; assembly: GCA_023525975.1. Lineage (NCBI taxonomy): Eukaryota > Viridiplantae > Streptophyta > Magnoliopsida > Asterales > Asteraceae > Smallanthus > Smallanthus sonchifolius. Next base: position 73,545,422 of record CM042027.1, on the reverse strand, counting down.
CGGGGTATAACTCCTTATTTAGCTCCTCAAACAACCCATCAAACTCTAGGTCTAAACCAGTTCCATCTTCATCTATATTATCCTAGTTTGTATTTTGCTCTGCCATCACATCATCTATGACATCAAACATCTCATTATTTGTTGTTGTAGTTATTGGAGGAGTTGGTGTTGTTCTTGGGTCAAAAAGTGATGCTATCTTCGCCGCACGAGGATGCTGTTCACCGTGATAAATCTAATTCCGATATGATTGTAGAAACTCATGGTCATGTATGTGGCCATATATCGTGTTTAAATCCTGTTGACACGCATTACAACAACGTCTACACAGGCAAAACGCTCTACCTCGACCGTCAACATGGTTCTTGGCAGTCTCTATGAAGTTGCGAAGACCGCTTAAGAAAGCCGAAGAAATTCGATTTCCTAGTGTAACTCAACTTTTATCAATTGACATATCTAGTGTCATATCTATTGTGTTATAGGCATACACATATATGTGCATGTAATAAATGATATAAATGAATGTATATGATTTGATCGGTACTCTAAGGCGATGGATCCTAACCCACTTTTTGAATATTTTATCTCATATGTATACATTTTAACGAGTTGACTATTTAAGAAAAAATCAGCAGCATTTCCCCTAAACTCCCCAAGTATGCAGATAAATCACAAACTCGAAAGAGTAAGGAGAAATAGCTACCATTTTTTTCTTAAATGTCAACCCGTTAAATGTATACATATCCTAAATGAGATAGAATATTCAAAAAGCAGTCCCAAAGGGGACAATCCAAAATTTATCTCTATCAGATAAATTTCGAACGGGTATATCTAAAGGGTTATCCTAAATAAACATACTAATGTACACAACATGAGACATGTCATACATAAACAAAGACGTAAATAAATGACATTAGGGATGTAAACATTTTTCTTATTTATTTTATAAAATTATAAAATATATATTTTTAATATATAAGTAATAATATTTATTAAATTATGATAAACGAGTTGTTTATACCCTAAATGAAATACAAAATTAACTACACAAAGGTAAAAAATTTGGGATACATACGTTAAATAAGTTCAATAAAAGACAAATATAATGTTATTCCCACCTCGTCAACCGCAACGAGTTCCGAATTTGTAACAAAATTAAATAAAGTTACATATACATACAAACATATATACATACATACATGCATACATACACACTTATATATATATATACATAATTATATAGATACAAATCATATAAATACATACATACACAAAGAAACATAAACAAACATACTTACAAATACATATATAAACCTATGAATAAATACACAATTATATACATACAAATATATAAACATACATAAAAAAATAGAAATATACCTACGAACATACATACATCCGTTGAACATAAACAAACATATATACAAAAATACATATATAAACATGTGAATAAATACCTTCTTATATACATACAAATCATACGAATACATAAACATACAAACATACATACACATATATGCATGCATACATACATACATATATAAAAGCCTAATTACATAATTACAAACATATACATACAAACATACATACACATATATACATTCATATTAACTAATCATCATAAACACAAATTACACACATACATACAAACTAATCATTCAAACTAATCAACATAAACACAAATTACACACATAGATACAAACACTAATTTACATAAACTAAATTATATAAAATAATCACACATCTAAACCAAATTACATAAACTAATCATAAATTAATAATTCCATCATACATACTCATACATACAAACATACATACATACACATACATAACACATACATACAAAATCATAAAAATCTTAGATCTAAACTAAATTTCATCACAAATTAGTAAATAAAACGAGTATTTACTTTCACAAAGCTAGAAATTCAAGAAATGGTGAAATTCCTCAAAAACCTAACCAAAATAAACAAACAAAACTTTAAAATCTTGAACAAGTAGCTAAAATATGAAACACAGATGTTACCTCTCCTTAAATCCCGAGAGTTTGTGTGAAAGTTGCTCCCAAAAAGCCCCAAAACCGTGTAATCGTCGGAGAGAACAATTTGGGGGAGTTTTGGAGGGTTTTGGGTGGAAATGAAGGTTTGTCGTCTGTTTTCCCTATTTGCTTGCGTTGTACCCTATACCGATGACATGTCGTCGGCATAGGCCCACGTGTCGTCGGTACAGGTAGCCTATGCCGACGACATGTCGTCGGTACAGGGTTCGTAGGATGTTGACTAGTCAATAAAGGTAAAAACCTTGTACCGACGACATGTTGTCGGCATAGAGTTTTTCAGAATTCCTCAACCCTATACCGACAACATGTCGTCGGTATAGGGTGCCCCATTCAAAATTTTGGTTTTGACCTATACCGACGACATGTCGTCGATACTACCGTAACCTATCTCGACGACAGGTGTCGTCGTTACTACCGTAACCTATCTCGACGACAGGTGTCGTCGGTATAGGTGGCGTCGGGACAGGGTAATTTCCTTGTAGTGAATGACGATATGTTCATTACTTTTCACTTATAACACTACAACAGCAACACTTTATTGGGACAAAAATATATAGTCATATATCGACGACTTTTCGTCGGTATAGCTTATCTCGACGACTTGTCATTGGTATAAGGGTCGTCGGCATTGCTTCGTACCAATAGATCATAGATGCCATCGGTTTAGGAGTCTTCAGGATAGGTTAACGTATACCGACGACATGTCGTCTGGACATTGTCTAATTAAAAAAATCAAAAAGAAATTCGAAATGTACTTATACCGACAATGTCTTTTTCATTTTTTTTAATATTTTTTTAAAAATAACCTATCCCAACGACATGTCGTGGATATAGGTCTTTTTTGTTTTTTTTTTTAATTTTGCAAATTTTTCAGAAATATAAAATTTCTAAAAACAAAAACCTGCAAATCATATAACATAAACCATTTAAACATTCATATCCGAACCGTAAAAAGTAATATCCGAAACATAAATACAAACATTCAAATTGTTCGACGACACGACAAACCAAACATTCAAGTTGTCCGACACACAAACATGCAAATTGTTCAAACCAACAAAGGCATAGGCAACAACTCCAAGTTATTTATCATCGTTGCTTTTTCGGCGTTCCCACATTTGACGCATTTGGTGCATTTGTCGTTGCATTTCAAGCAGTTGTTGATCGTGTTGTCGTTGTTCTCCATCTCGTTGTTGCTCTCGTCGTTGTTGTTCTTCGACTTGTTGTTGAAGTTAAGCCACACGCTGATCCACTTCTTGTCAATGGGGTTATGGGGGGGGTTACTGAACACATCCGATGTGAGATTAGTCACCACACGACTAACACCACGGATATGTCCACGTCGATAACCCTTGTGATTCATTGAGGTTTATATAAACGTGTGAGGATATTAAATTTATGCCATATTTGCTCATAATTGAAGTGTGAAAATTTAGAAATAACTTGTTTGACACATTTCTTCGTATTTGCTCATAAATATATATTTGAGCTTATCTAAAAATGTGAATAATTAACTGATCAAGTACACTACTAGAAAATATGTACATTTTCTAAAAAAGTTTTTGACAAGTTACCAATAAAAGAAATTTCACACAAGTTCCGACAAAACCAAAAAACAAAAAGGTAACCAGAAGATTTCCTATAATTTCCGACAAAACCGCAACAAATTGAATCCGGTTGTTTCTCTATCACTTTATTAGATCCAGTTGTAAAAAACTGAGTTATATATGGTGTCATCATATAGGTCAACCCGGAATAACCCAATTTTTTTCGATTATATTAGATGAAACCAGAAAAAAGTTGCTAAACACGAGAAAACTTATTTAAAGAATCAACATGTGTTTATCCATTTTGTTTTTGATGCATTTTGTTTCCTAGCCCTGGAGGGTGTGGAATCACTGAACAGGATTTAGTGGGTCACCCATAGTAATTTTTCGGCCTCTAAGACGCAAAACTTTGTTTTTAGCAGGATCGGTTTTGCTATCAAAAAGTGTTGCGGCACAATTTGTTACCAGTTTACCTGTCACTTTATTGTAATCGTTATTCTCGTTCATTATATTGTTTATTTTGGCCTGACTATGTTGCATAAATGATAAATCATTAAGAGTTTCTCTAGTTGCAAAAAAAAATTACTAATCCAAATAGAGATACTAATTGATGAGAGTGTATAATATTCTTTTTCTTTGCATAGTACCTTCCATTTGAGATTCAGTACAATTTGTACGTCTTTTAACTTCGTTGTGCCTTTTCACATCCACTAAATGCTATTTGTTCATCCCCATGCCCTTTTGCAAGCTTCATTCATTCCCATCAATCTCTCTCTCATCAAATTAGGGTTTTCTGTACTTCTTTATTGATGTAGACTTGAAAGAAATCTTCACTCATGTCAGAAAAACAGGGAATTAAGATCAAAGAGTTCAAATACAGGTAAAATAGAGAGAAAAAAAAGGTACTTGTCTTTTCCATTAATGATTTGTGATTGGTTCTTGTTATCTGATCAAGAAACACACATACAAGTTACAATGAGTCAGATGTTTCTTTCCTTTTAGGAAACTCCCTTTGGCTAGCTATCTAGCTATACATGTACATAAAAAATGCCTAGTTTTGTGCCATGCTTTTCTGATCTTGTTTAGGGTTTTCTACCTCTAAATGATTTATGCACCAATCCAAAAAGTTTTTAACTTCTGATCAAGGATATTGATACTCACACATATATATTCATGTCATTTGCCTTAAGCTATCACTTAATTCTCCAGATCCCATATTACAATCACTATATTTGATCCTGTTCTTGTGTGCATAGAGAGATCTAGGATTTGTAAATCTACAAAATGGAGATTTTGAGGTTTAAAATCAAGTGACTATCAAAAGACTACTAGGGTTTGATTACTAGTTCACTTGTGTGCAAGAAGTGCAACAAAATTTGATTTCAACTCGATAATAAAGTTCTTGTACATTAAAAGGAGTCCATTTGATCTATACGAGTTTAGTGATTCATTACGGCCAGATTCATAGTGTCTGCTATGATCTTAAAAGACAATACCTAATGACTTGTGGTTATTTGTTTATCGCAATATAAAGATCCGTCCTTTCGTGTAGCTTTGAATCGACTTTAGCCAACTCGGAGCCTATTTGATGCTTGAATAAGGTTTGCTATTATAACACATGTGTATTGACGACCAGTTTACCTATTGGTACGAACCTCTACCGACGACATGTCGTCGAGATAGGACCTAAAAGCGTCGTCGGGAAAGGGTCTGACCCTTGTAGTGACATATATTACACAATATTATAATTTTTTGGATTTATGGGGGACTTACAAAATTGATTTTTGTTCTAGGTGAAATTGGAAAGCAATTTGGTTTTCTAACTACTTAGTTCGCTACCTCAGACACTGGACTCTAAAGCTGGCAGGACTCCACTCACGTGGCAAGCGGACTGAGTGACTCCGTTGATCAGGTGGCAAAAAGACTCTGCATGGAATCTCCGGAAAGAAAAACCAAAACTTTCTCGTGAACTGAAGAAAAAGGACAAGTAGAGTCCACCACATCAACAAGTAGACTCAAAAAAGTCCGCTTGCAACCTCAACGGAGTCACCAAGTCTGCTTTAAGTCTGTTACTTGCGAACTACCTAGAAGCCAAATTGTTTTCAAATTTCACCTAGCTAGAAACCAATATGAAATCTGTAAATCCATTTTAAATCTAAAAAAATTACAATACTAAGGTTAATTAATTAAGTATCATGCATAGATAATTAACTTGTGCCTTTATTTGGTAACTAAAGGTTTTTAATAATATTTCTTTGCAGATACAAACAAGAGTAATATAATGTCTTCATCAAGCTCTTACAACTCCCCTTGTGCAGCCTGCAAATTCTTGAGGAGAAAATGCATACCAGGCTGCGTTTTCTCACCTTATTTCCCTCCAGAAGATCCACAGAAATTCGTACACGTTCACAAAATCTTCGGTGCCAGCAATGTCACGAAGCTCCTAAGCGATGTTTTGCCACACCAGAGAGAAGATGCAGTTAGTTCACTTGCATATGAAGCTGAAGCTCGGGTTAGAGATCCCGTCTACGGTTGTGTTGGAGTGATCACGGTCCTGCAACGACAGGTTGATCGCCTTCAAAAGGATCTTGATACTGCGAACGCTGAGTTGATGCAACATGTGTGTAACCTGAGTTCGATTCAGCAGGTGACTCCACCGCAGAGAAGCACGGATCAGTTTTGTGCAAGAAGGATAACTGGTGGTGGATTTTATCAGCCACTGACTTCTTTTCCTTATCATTATGTTAATCGTACGTCGAACCCTAGTGAGAAAATGAGCGGTGATGGTGGTGGCGGTAACGGTGGTGGTGGTGGTGGTGGAGTGGGTAATATGTGAAGTGGATGTGATCTTCCCTTGTTAGCCATGAAACGCATAAGTTGGAAAAAGCCTTGTTGGAGTTTGTATATCTATATATACATGACTTGTGTCATTATTGGCAAAGAAGTAGCAACTACCTAAAAATAGTTTATATATACAAAATTACAAGAAAATATCAAGTCTGAAATAAATTTAAACGCGTAAACTAAAAAATCAAATTCTAATGATATATTTTTTATAGTTAATTGGATGTTTGAATCAAATGTAAACCAACTTTAAATGTGTAAACTAAAAAATAAAATTCCGGCTATATGTTTATTATAATTAATTGAATTTTTGACTTTTCAAAAATTGACTAAAATAAGATAAAAATAAATGTGTGGTTAGAATTTGGTTTTTTGGTTTACGAGTTCACATTTGATCCTTACCAATCAAATATGATAAATAATAGGGAAAATTCTTAGAATAAACATTTTTGAAAATTTTTTCCCAAAAACAAACAAAGACAATTCAACTACCTCAAAATGAACATGGATTTTCGCCGAGATACTACCTAAACTCGGCGACTTCACCGAGTTCACCTGGTTTCGTCATTTAACTTACACGTGTCATTTTCGACAGAAAAATTTAAAAGCTCGACAAAATCGCCAAAACATGTTTCCGCCGAGTTTTGTTCATAACTAGGCGTTTCGCCGAGTTTTGTTCATAACTAGGCGTTTCGTCGAGATTTGTTCATAACTAGGCGTTTCACCAAGTTTTGTTCATAACTAGACTTTTCATCGGGATTTGTTCATAACTAGGCGAAAACGCCGGGATTTGTTCATAAGTAGGCGAAAACGCCTAGAATGTAATTTAGGCGAAACGCCGAGTTTTGGACGACACGTGTAAGTTAAAGGACGAAACCACATGAACTCGGAGAAGACGCCGAGTTTTGGTAGTATCTCGGTGAAAACGAGGTTTATTTTTTGGGAGTTGACTTTTTTTGTTTATTTTTGGGAAACCAATAATGAAAATGTTTATTCTGAAAATTTTCCCTAAATAATAACTTAACCAATCAAAATTTGTCATGTATAATAGCGGTTATATATGTTTAATTATATAAAATAGACAAACGTCAAACAATCTGGCTTGACTCGTAAGCGCACGCACCTCCGTTAGAGGAGGTCGCGGGTTTGATCCCCTTTTTTAGCCGGTTTTTCCCCATTTTCATCTTTCTTTTTTACAGCCTTCCCCTTCGTCTTTGGGTGTAAAAACTAAAAACCTTATATTGAACCCTTCAATGTGTTTTCTTCACAATAATATCCTAACAACATTTTAATGATTTCAAATAAAAAAAATATTTCTTTCTTTGTATATAAAAGGATTTAAGTTATATTTTTATTAAAATAAAAAAATATTTATTTATACTTTTTTAGCTTTACCTATTTCATATTTATTCATGAATCATGTCCCGGTATATTTTTTGGTTATGTTACGGATTTATGCTTTAGTTACACGGGACACTTTTTGTGTAACTAACAATTACATTGTTATAAATAAACATTTTTTATTTTGTAACATACAGGTATCTCACAACATCACGTGAAAAAAAAATAGTTATAGACTAAATAACAACCATTAATTAATAAGTGTTAAGGGTTTTAAGTTGAACCAATCTATATCTTTTTAGAGAATAAATTAAATTTTACCAAGTTATTCACACTAACAAATAGTATGAAATGACTACATTTATAATTAAAGGAAAATAAGTCTATACATTTACAAACATAAAACTTAACTACAATTAAAAGATTAGGGATGATTCTAAATTTGTTAACAACTTCCTCACCCTCCTTTGTGTGAAGAAATAAAAACTAACAATGTGATACAATAATTTCATACAGAATTACACGAATAGTGCATATGTTATGCCAATCTGTAACATAGAATGGTCCTGTAAATTTGATGACAATCTATTTTTGGAGTTAACTTTTTGAAAAGTGATATTATATCCCTACTTTTTTTTTTTTTTTAAATATTATTATTTTCCCATCCTCTTTCCCGTCCACCTCACGCTAACCTCCAAACGGATGTCAAATTGTTTTCTGAACGACATTTTTTTTCTTTAAACAAGGTTTGAATCCACAAACTCTTAACTCCCCTCTTAACATTAGCCCCGCCCCACCCCACCCCACCCCACCCGGATGCCACCAAGAATTAAATGATTTCAATTTTAACGATCACTCGACACTCACGCTATCTTGACTGTGGTCCACCTCACGCTATCTTATCGATCACTCAGACACTCTTCGGTTACATCCCTGATTTCAATTTTAAAACAAATAAGTTTGTAAAATAATCATCATTTAAATGATAAGATTTATAATTATGTTTAAAATATGATTGTTTAAAAAAGAGTTAATTGTATAAATGGCCAATGTTGTTTGATCAAATTGTATGTTTTGCCCCCAGGTTTTAATTGAATGTTAGCCCCCAGGTTTTAAAATTACTTTTGGGACTGCTTGCGGCTTTTACCCTTAGTGTTAACACCAATTAGTTTTTAACAGATAGTTAGCCCATGTGTCATCCACGTGACTTACAATTACAAATTTAACCCAAAAAATGAGTAAAAATAAATAAAAATCAGTTTTTAACGGGAAGTTAATCCATGTGAATTTATTGATTTTATTGATTTTTTTAATGATTTTTACTTATTGTAATTCATTTTCAGGGTTAAGTTTGTAATCGTAAATCATGTGGATAACACATTGGCTAACTTTTCGTTAAAAACTAACTGATGTTAACACCAAGGGCTAAAGGTGCAACCAGTCTCAAAAGTTTGAGCTAAGCATTCAATTTTTAAAACATATGGGTTAAAATACAATTTGATCAAACCACATAGACCATTTATGCAATTAACTCTTAAGATCTTCCTATTTTATTGAAGTATTGAATATACACATTTGCCACTAGACTAAGCTAGCGGTTGTATGAACTCGAGTTTATTAAGTCGATAAAAAGTATATCTTAATTGGATTTTAATATTCTTTTAATTTAAAAAGTAGAAAATAGAAAAGAAATTAGCAATGATTGGTTATGGACTTCCGAGGCATGTCCATGTGAAGCAATCCTTTTTCACTGAAAATATATTGTTTATTTGTAAAATAAGTTTTATTTACTTTTTATTATTATAATTTATAAATGTATAAAGAGGATTCTTGGCCTAACAAGAGGGTCTACGCCTTCATAATTTCTCCATCACCCACTACAAATATTCTCACGGTTCATATGCGATTTTCGTCTATTTTTTGTTCATATAGTTTATAATTTTAATTTACTGTATTAGAAAAGAATAATTATAATTTAGAAAGTGTAGGATAAGACTGTGTATATCAGATCACAAAATGATCCAGTTTCTCCTTAAATCTTGTGCAAATACGAGAGATAAGTTCAGCACCGGATACGCTCTTTAGATAATAACGGTTTGATTCGATTTTAACTTAGACTTAAAATCAAAAGCCAGATAATTTCATTCTGTACAATTAATGTTTTACTTTTTTGCATATAATAAATAATATATGTAAATTTCATGTTACATAAATTTTGCATTTAAAAGAATTTTTCCTTATCTATTTTATTTTCGTATCAGTATATTTTATTAAAAGTATATTAACTGTCCATTTTTTTTTATTTTATTGCAAAGTCACAGACCCAAGAGTTGTGTAACATACTAAAACCATTAATTATCTTTAAACATACTGTGTTTAAAATTCCTACTGTTTTATGAAATGGTATAACTGAAACCAAAAAAATTTCTTACCTGACACTAGTAACTTGAATCTAAAGAAACTGTACTTGACACATATTTTAGTTACGGTATTAAGATTTTAATGATTCAAAAGAAAAGGTTACAAAAAAATATTAGTTTTGTTAATTTGTTTTGAAGTGACTCAATGCATACTTCAAATAGTAAAATTTATATATTCAGAGACATGAGCGTCTACGGCACAAGCAACTTAACCAACATATACCTCCAAATTTTAAGTGTCTAAAAAATATATAAAAAACTACTTTAATATATATTATAAGTTGGAATTATATGTGATCCCTCAATTTTATGTTTTTAGAGATAAATGAGAAAAGATAACAAAATAATTGAAGATTTATTTATAAGCTTAATATAATAACATTCGGCCTAAACATTAATATTATATGTTTGAAGCTACATAAAATTACATTTTAAAAACTTTCATATATTTAAAAAAGATTTAGCTGAACAAATGGCCCCTGTGGTTTGACCCTCGGGGTTGAAAAATTACAAACTTAGCTCAAACATTTGATATCATGTTGCACGTTTGGCCACTGACGTTAAAACCAGTTAGTTTTTTAATGGAAAACTACCCATGTACCATCTACGTGAGGGTAATTCAGACTTTCAAATCCTAACCCTGATAAACACGACCCTTTTACCTCCCGATTACAAGCTACATTGCTGAAGATCAGACCCCATGTTTTTTGAACCTACAAACTAGAAGGAATAGAGAATCGCTCAACCTTCAGCGACGTAGTTTGTAATCGAGAGGGAAAAGGTACTGTTTTATTAGGGTTAAAGATTTGAAAAGAACGAATTAACCTCACGTGGATGGCACATGGGGTAATTTCCTATTAAAAACGAACTGGTGTTAACGTTAGGGGCTGAATTTACAGCCTGATATCAAATATATGGGCTAAGTTTGTAATTTTTTAATCATGGGGGTCAAAAATGAAACTTGATCAAACAACATGGGTCATTTGTGAAATTAACTCTTTAAAAAACTTTCGCTAAAATACATTAATTTCAAAGTTCGCTTTAGGCCCCCAAAATATAATGAGCCACCAATGTTCAAAGATAATGATTTTACTATGATACGCATATAGATCTCAATACATTCAAACCCCAACCAAACAATCACTTTATCAAATTCTTTTTAAACTTCAAGGTTCGCATTAATATCCATATCCAGGATAAATAAACCAAAACAAAAGATTTAGGTGTGATTATTCAATGATTAAATAAGAGTCTAATGATTGAAAGCTCGAATCTTTTAAAAGGTGCATGTTTAGAAAGATTATTGATCGAGTTTAAGGGGACACTAAAGGCTAAAGCAAAAGGTGGATAATATTGGACTAATTTGGTTTTAATGATTGAATCAAGTCCACATATAGATTACAATTCAAATCGTATGTGATTGCCTACTAACATGTTCATCACCCAAATTAATTCAAAATAAATTTGAAGGCAATATTAAATCTTAGTGCCAAATCATGGTTTTCAATCTCTACTTTCCACTCACAAATTTTTATTAGACTCTTATTGTATTATAAATAATTTATCACTTTTTAATTTAAGACATTTTAACTAAGATATGAAAAGGCTACATTTGGTAAGTAATAACTTAAGATATTTTAAATATACTAAAAAGGGAGTTCAACTAAAAATGAAGGAGATAAAGGAATCTAGAAATAACGTGTCTAAGATAGAAATTCATCCAGGAGCATAAGATATTGTTAATAAAGGTAACGAAATTTTTTACCTTTTGTGAATTTATTATACAACCAATCTCTTTTATAATGGATTCTTTTTATTTGGGCTTAAAGGTAGACTAAATACGGATTATTACGGTAGACGGAGACCCTTAAATCGAAGCATGACTGCATATACAGTTCGTATGAGAAACGGATGCCTTAGACAAACGGGAGAATTAAAGACTACGAAGGTAGACCGATATCATTTACGGACAGCTAGAAAGGTAGCCGCTCGGAAGGATGTAATTACGGACTACTACGGTAGGACGATATGAATAACGGACTACGACGGTAGGATGAAACATTTGTCTTTGTGACTTACGTAATGACGGGTTGATCACCCTTAAGTGTATGACCAATGAATGTTAAATGAAGGCAAATGAAGTGTAATGTGCATATATATATATATATATATATATATATATATATATATATATATATATATATATATATATATATATATGTGTGTGTGTGTGTGTGTGTGTGTGTGTGTATGTATATGTATATAGGGGAAGGTTCCACTAAGAAGTGGTTTTAGCTAAGAAATGTGTCAAACGAAATCCGATTTAGCTCATTCTAACGGCGTTGGAACCGTCTCATCGAACCCTAACCCGCCCCAAAAAACCTAAACCCCCTCTACCTACACCCCCAAAAACCTAAACCCCCCTCCAACCCTACCCTGAAAAGCCTAAAACCACCACCCCCACCCCCCAAAAACCTAAACCCCCCCCCCCCACCCCACCCCACCCCAAAAAAAAACTAAACGCTAAAAGCTAAATCCTAAGGCTAAACCCATAAAACTCAACGCTAAAATCTAAACCCTAAAAGCTAAACCCTAAAGTCTAAGATGGTAGAGTTCAAAGAGACGGTTCCAACGCCGTTGGAATGAGCTAAATCGGAGTTTGTTTGATATTGTTTCTTAAGGTTTTTGTCATTTCTTAGGCTTCTTAGAGAAATATCACTTCTTATTTGAACCTCCCCCTATGTGTGTGTGTGTGTGTATATATATATATATATATTTAACTTATAAATAAATGATGTTATACCCAGCTGATTTAAACTAGAAATCACCAGCGTTAGCTGACTTTTAGTATACACTTCAGGTAGCAAAATGAAAGGACGGCCCATGGCGTGAAGGCTGTCTGACACAAGACTGACATCCTGTTTACTTGATTTTATGCTAAGACAATGTTTTAAATGTTAACACTTACGATGTTTATGTAACTGAATGATTGTACGCTTCCAGTATGTTTGAATGTTTTATTTAATAGTGAATGTTAACTATGCTTATGAATAAATCCAACAAGTGAGTTCTCCTAGATTTTGAGGCCTTACACAAGGTGCATACATCATGTTTTTGTTAGCTTTATCCAAAATCGCCTTTTTCTTCAACCGAACATTTGATTACAATCCAACTAAATTCAGATGGTGATTTTAACCAATTCTCATCACTTAGTGATGGCTACAACCCAACGTTACACAGCTAATTCTTAGACAAACGAATTCTATCATCTAGTTTCCAAAAATCATTTTGGTTCTTGCTTGGTATACACATGAAAATGAATCTCTCTTTTTTACAAAAAAAAATTACTTTAAGATTGCGATAAGTGTAAGGAACTTCAATTTCTAAGGCATTATGTATGTAGACTTTTTTGACTCATGATATGTTCTTTTTTTGCTGGCATATGTATATTTATTTTTGGAGTCATTATATGTTCTTGTTTGCTCATTGTATGTTTGAAGACATGTTACACTAACAACTTTAAATAGCTTTTGTTAATTTATACTTACCATTGTATCGTGTAAATAGATTATGTTCTTTTTCTTTATTTTGATAATTTGTATCGTATCCGTAATATGATATGTTGGATCGTGACGGGCTCCTTGACTTAACGCGCGGATAGGTAACCCATTAGTACTTGTAATCAATAATTCTGTAATCAATAATTCATTGTGGGGAAAGATGACTTGTAGTTGGTGATTAAATGGCGAATATTTAAACTTATAATCTCACTTTTTTGTTCAATATATGTTAGCAATTATACATCAATAAAAAACAAAAATGAAATTTTCATACGTTATTTTGTAGATTCGTTTGGAATTTTGTTGTTTTTCCTCAAAATAGAAAATTAAGAGCCTTTTAGTAGGTCAATTCAATGATTACGACCATGATACCACAAACCCATTAGCATCATGATATTATAACTTAACTTGATGATCATGGGACCTAATATGTGTCCAAATTAGTTTTTTTTTTTTTTTTTTTAAGTAAAATCATTATTTTTGTGTGATAGTAGAATGAAAACTTGATGGTAAGGAAGTTCAATGGATCTGATAGAACATGGGGAAGTGGTATCTATATTTATATCTATTTATTTTTCTTTATCCTTATTTATATATAAGTGAACTAGCTTATAACATGTGTACTATACATGGTGAAAAAAATACCAATAAATAAAATTTTTAAATCTTTATATATATATATATATATATATATATATATATATATATATTATAGGTGAAAAAAATGTATTACATATACTAACAATAGAAAACAAAATAAAAAATATGTAAAAATTAATATATAATTAAGTTTCAAAAATACATTAAATACTATTCAGTATAATTTGAATTTCATTTACTATTTGATTGAAAAGATAAGCTAGATAATTACATTTTAAAGTTTTCTACAATATTATATAATTTAAAATAAATATGTTTTATTAGTATAATTAATAATTTATTTAAAAATATAGTATTATTGAAAATATGAAAGTGTGTTTATTAAGAGAAAGATGCGAGAAAAAATTTATAAAATAAATATAAAGGTGACATGTGACATTGAGAAACCTTTATTTATTATATAGTATAGATTACTTGAAGGAAAAAAACATATATCTGCCATCCATTGATTTTAATTGAGCTTGTAACACAAGCGATATTTTTAGTAATGAAACATTTGTTTCCTCGTTAGACCATTCGGTATACTGGCGTGGATAAGTGTCGTGAGAGTGATGTGGACAACGTGACCCGTGGAACACCGCACTTTTTATGCATGGTCCACTGGCGTGGCTTGATTCGGTGGTGAACTCAACGTGCGTGGAAGGGACACTACAAGGAATTCGACCTTTCCCGACGCCTTTTTGCGACGACATGTCCGGAAATTCGACCTTTCCCGGGTCCTTTTTAAAATTCGACCTTTCCCGACGCCTTTTAGCGACGACCATTCGACCTTTCTGGAAGGGGCAACGGCATGAGCGTTCAAGAGTTAGATATTTAAAAAAAATTAATCTTGTAACTCATTTACCACTCATATATATATATATATATATATATATATATACATACTAATAAATAAAGGTTTTAGGGTGCCACATGTCACTCTCTCATTCATTCTCAAGTTTTTTTTCCCGCTTCTCTCTCCTATTAATTATACAAATCTATTTAATTATTTTTTCTCTCTCCTATTAAATAATAATGAGATCTATAACTTTTTTTATAAAATGTTTTTCATTAATATGTAATACCTAAATCTTTATTACTAAGTATATATAACATTGTATTTATTTAACACGTGTAATACACTGGGTTTCTAAAGTTTAATATGAATTAACATTTATCAGTTACAGAAAAAAAGTTAATACTCAGCTAAAAAAATGTTTTAAAAATTAAATTAACATAATTTATAACTGTCACGTGAAATTTTATTAAACTCGTGTAATACACGGATTTTTAAAAACATAAATTTTTTATTACTACGTATATAACATTACATTTATTCAGACCGTGTAATACACGGGATTCTAACCTAGTATATATATATAGGGAGACGTTCATTACAGAACAATAAAAAATTGAAAGAATAAAAAGAACTAATCACATCCATTTGATGACTTAATCAATGGTTTAAAATCATCAATGGCATCTTAGTAATTACTTAAGATTAAATAATAACATAGGGGTAATACAAGAATTTAACATGTATTTTTGAATTTAGTTCCTAATTTATCTCCTTCATCTCTCCTTAATTTATAATCTGTCAGTTCCTTCCAAATATTTAGCTTTTTTTTATTGACTTGCCCTAGCCTCTCCATTTTCGTCAAGCCAAAGCCCCTTCACTTTTACATACGTATTTGATAAAAGCTTCAAGTTGAAGATCACGGAGTCAACCAAAAGATTCAAGTTCAAGATCATTGACTCAACATATGTGGTTGCTTTATCAATTAATATATTAAATATTTTGTAAGTGGTACTGAAGACTTTTTCATTGGTTTGTTTGTTTTGTCATTTCCTAGAAATCAATCTTCTTTAACTAGTTTTGTTATTTTTTCAATAATATGAATATTTCTTTACTATACATTCTGTTTGTTATTTTTGTATAGTATTATGATTCTTTTGAATAATTTTTTTAAGCAATGATGGTTCATTTTAAAGTTGTAAATTGTTTTTTGTGAAATCGAATTTGATATTGATAATTTAATTCTTGAGTTCATATCAGTGTGAAATTTTTTTAATTTGATTTGATTGATATATATATATTTTTTTTGATAAATTATTATATGATATTTATTAAAATTATGAGAGTTTATAGCTTTATGGAGTTTCATCCTACACATATATTTAAAGTTTGAACCTACACATAAAGAATTTACCCTACACTACACAAATATATGAAGTTTGAACCTATATATATCGAGTTTAAACCTACACATATGAAGATATCAACCTACATGTATAAAGTTTCAACCTACACACTCGGGTATTATGTTGTTATATTGCTAGTGTTTATGAATTGAGTGTAGACGATTTTCCTACACGATCTAATGTATTGTATTGTTTTCGTTTTGGAATTTTCGTGACAGTGTGTATGTGTTTATAAACTTAGTGTAGGTGGTTTTTGTTTGTTTCTTGTTTATTATGTTGTTCACCTACACATATGAATTTTCATTACACCTAAGTCATTGCCACACTTCATTATGTGTATGATAAATTTGTTGTGTGTAGTATATTTTAAAATATGGTTTTTCCTACATATGGTCCCTATCATAAATCTACATATGTTTTTTTCCTATGTTAAATTACGGATTTTTTGAACCGACGAATTTCAACCTCGTTTGTGTAGGTTGTTGTCTCTAAATTTAGTTGCTACACACGAAACATACACGTGTGTAGGTCGTAATCTCTTTATGTAATTTTGGAATAGTTTGTTTAGGAATAATCTCTTCATATATTTTCGGTGTAATTTTTTTTATTTATTTTAACATTAAATACGATAAAAACCAAAAAAATTGGTACCTACATAGGATACATTTCAAATAAACAAATGGATAGAGAGGTAATATTTGTTCCAATATGTATAGGATTATTATTGACATATGTAGAGTAAGCTTTGATATGTATAAGATAAATATTTAGAACTTAATACATTCAATTTTTTTTCATATTCAACAAACATGTGTATAAGTATAATTAGAGAGAAGGTGAAATTAAATAATTGGAAAAGGAAATTTTTCATGCTTGCCTTTTTACCCTTTTGATCTGATTTAATTTTGTTAAGATTAAATGAAAATGAGTGGTTGAGATTAGTTCCCTCTGTTATCGCAAAAAATCTTGTTTTATATATAACTAGGTTAAAATCTCGTGTATTACACGGGTTAAATAAGTAAAATGTTATATATTTAGTAATAAAAAATTTATATTTTAAAAAACCCATGTAATACACGGGTTGATTAAACCAGTATATTACATCGGTTAAATAAAATATAATGTAATTTGTTAACAAACACACTTGTCAAAATATGTTTTTAAAAATGTAATTTGTCGTGACAGTTATAAGGTCTGTTAAGTTAGTTTTTAAAACATTTTTTTTCAACTGAGTATTAATTTTTTAATTTAATTGATAAATGTTAGTTCATATTAAGTTCATTTGATTGATGATATAATAACTATTTATAGTTAAATAATAAATATTCGTTATTAGATTTATTAATATAAAGATTATTATTTAATAGGAGAGAGAAATAGAAAATCTAATATTTAATAGGAAAAAGAAGCGGTAAAATAAAGATGAGGAGTAACCAGAGAGCGGCACATATCCTGAATAGATTTTCATTTATTAGAGTAGTAAGATTTGAACTAATAAATTGGAAAAAGGGGAGTGAAAGATGATTATTTTATATAATAATGTTTGTCTAAATTAATTAATAAAAAGAAGATATACAAAGTAATTAAATAAATAGCAGTTACAAATAATTAACTGGAGAAATAAATTTTAATGTTTACCGTTATACCATTTTCATTTGATTATTATCTTTTAAGATTAAATAAAAATGAGTGGTCCAGATTAGTTCTCCATGTTCTCGCAATAATTTGTGTTCTGAATAGAACCCTCCCCTATATATATATATATATGGGAGGGTTCTATTCAGAACACAAATTATTACGAGAACATGGAGAACTAATCATTGGTTGAGATGAAATGTGTACCTAGCTAGTCAGTTTATTGTTAAGCGTGAAAAGTGTCTCAAAGGGTAAATAGGTATAGCCTACATTTGTTAACTTTTTTTTTTAAATGTCTATGTGTTGTGCGTATAACATGTGTGATTATGGTCATGCGTTATTATACAATATGCGTGATTATGCATCTAATATGCGTGATTATGGTCACACGTTATTATAAAGCATGCGTGATTGCGTGAATATAGTCATGTGTTACTATAAAAGCATACGTGATTATAGTCATACGTTATTATAAAACATGTGTGACTATTACCCAGACGCATTTACCCCTCGCCCATTGTAGACGTATCACATGCTGGTGCATTTGTACTTACCGTATACTAAAAGCCCTTTGAACAATAATCGGACGCTATATATATATATATATATATATGTGTGTGTGTGTGTGTGTATATATATAGTGTTCCTTTCAAAACCCACTCCCCATGTTAAAACCCAAAAACTCTTAATCCATGGTTGATCTTGTAATATTATAGATGATCCAATGGACATGGTTTAAAGAGTATATTTTATTGATAAAAAGTACAAGTTAAATTTTCTTAAAGGGTATTATAGTCAATATACTTTTAACATGACTGAAAAAAGATTCTGAAGTTTCTAACAACAACCTTTTCTTCTTTCCCAAAAAAAGCTATTAAGTACAATAGTTTTCTATTTTATTTAGCATTTGAAAAATGAGACCTGTCTTGACCTAATAAAAGAGATTTAAGTACAATTGGTTTCCGAAAATTGAGAAGTTATTTTTCGGAATTTAAGGTCTAACAAACGAGATGGAACAAGTACACATATTGAAGTCATGTTTTTATATAAAAAAAGGCCTATTATAATTTTAGAATATTGGATATACTGGAACTAAATTGTAAAAAAAAATTACACCAATATAATAATACTGGATACATAAAATTACACAAAAAAAAATATAATTACACCAATGTAATATTACACTAAGTTAAGACGTGTTGTCACATTAAAGCAACTATAAGGGATTAGAGCTTCTTGAGGCTACCAAAGTTGGCCGGGATTTGATCGGATACATAAAATTACACCAATATAATAATAATGTATACATAAAATCACACCAAAAAAAATATAATTACACCAATGTAATATTACACTAAGGTAAGATTAAGTTACACTTGTGTAATCTGTTGCGCATTAAAGCAATTAGCAGGGATTAGAGCTTCTTCACGCTACCAAAGCTGGTCGGGATTTGACTGGTCAACACCGGGTCTGTGACATACCAGAGTCAATAAGAAACATCACATGAAAACACCCTATGTGTACAAGATATATGATTACATCGGTGTAAGTATGCTTATAAAAGTTTCACCGATTTGATTTAACAGTAGATTACATCAATGTAATTAAAAATGACATGCTACATCTAATTAAGTCCACTGATATAACAAGATCAATTGAAATAACTAGGAAAATCCAGATCCAATCAATTCTCCTTTAAATGCAAAATTCCAAATCCTGAATCTTGGAAGAAAACTCATTTGGATTCCACAACTGAATATGTTTACGCGCATATTCAAGAGTATCTTCACATTCTTTTAAGGAACAAGTTTCAGCACAAAACAATCCAGTAGCAAACCAATCATATTAACTACAAATAAAATGTTCTTACTACCATTGATTGCATCATTGACTTTATAATATAAACAACTGAAAGTCAAAATTAAAACCATATTCATCAATTTCACCAAAAATAAAATCAAATTTTAGTTGGTAAACTAGGGCAAGTTATTCTTTCAAAGGATTGAATCAACTTACAGTTTCAAGCATTGAGACCTCTTACATTTGAATTGATTTTGACTGTCAATGTTGCTGTTAGAATTCATCGTGGAACAATCAGTGAAAAACATTATTAAAACGTCTTTCTCAGGTTCGACGGAATAAACGAATCTGCTTCAAGAAGATCGACAGAATAAACGAATCGATACCTTTTGTTTTGGGGTTTGATACGTAAGATTTCACGTCTTTCTCAGGTTCGGCTTTTGGTTCTTAGAACGAACCTGAGCCGCTCTCTTTTCTGGTGTTATCGACACCACCAACGCCTTCCTTTTCCTGTCCTTCCCCCTTCCATTGTTTTCGCTTTCTTGAACTGCTAGACAGGGTGGACGGAAGGAGGCGCTGGGACCGGAAGTGTAAAGGTTGTTCTCCGCCGCCTGGAACTACTACAGAAGGTAGACGGAGGGAGACACTATGTAGAAACGGTGGTCCAACGACGGCGTGCTGCTGACCGCTCTTTACAGTAGTGAAGAAGAAGGGTTTTGGAAGATGGGTTCTTGAAGAAGAAGGAAGATGAATCTGGAGTAAGGGAGGTTTGGGAAGATGGGTTAGTATTGAAGAAAGGGGGTTTGAGAATATATGGTGAATTGTCAAAAGTAGTGAAGGTTGCTTAAAAGTACAACAGAGGGATCAGAGTTTCAAAAATTGGATTTAACGGTGAATTGTCGTAACTAACCTTCTGTTAATAAAAAGTCATGTAATATGTGTCAAACTCTGGTTGGCTGTGATGGGTTTTAGAGTTTTGAAATGAAATGAGGGTTTTGATTTGAACACTCCCCCACATATATATATATATATATATAAGTTTTTCGCTTAAAAATCTAAGAAATGACAAAAACGCTAAGAAACGATATCAAACGAACTCCGATTGAGCTCATTTCAGCGGCGTTGGAACCGTCTTATCGAACTCTACCATCTTAGCTTTTAGGGTTTAGTTTTTAAGGTGTCACACCCCACCTCAGGTACCCCCTTGGACGTGTGTGAGCCCGATTGGTATCTCTGTTTCTTTGATTTCAGAGTTTTTATAAAATACAGCGGAAGTCTTTTCAAAAGGATCGTTTCGTCATTCTTTCAACCTCAAGGAATGTATTTGTAAATATCAAAACTCAGTTGGAAGACAAAAGTTTTATATTCACTTTATAAACATTGGGTTTCAAATACTCTTCTCATTTGATTACAAAACAGAGTTTGAAATCAAATACATTATATGCCACTGGAAATAGTACAACACATGGTTGATCAATTCACTGGTCCTATCTCCTTCCTTTAGGATTTCCCTTTACACGAGACCTGAGAATCCTACGTACATTCCATCATTTATTTCAGGGGTCAGCTTTCATATCTGCCCATACTCCTTTCTCATCATATTTTATTCATTACCTGAATTTTTTTTTAAAATAAAACGTCAGCGCAAACGCTGGTGAATACAATATCCTGACATAAAATCATTTGACACAAACAAGTATTAATTTCATAATCACAACTTCATGTTCAATCTACACACTCAGCAGACCCGTCATGTTCAATCGCAACACAGCATACACTGGTAGTATGTAGGTCCTAGAACAGACCTGTAGACCCAGATCTGTTGGAGAAATCCTCCAAACAGTCCGCATCGAGAGGCGGAATCTCTGGATCCGGTATCACTCTTGAATCAGAAATGGTAGAGACGGGTTCGGGAATCACATACACGAACAGAAATATATAAAAGTGAAAAAAGAACAGATAATTGAAAGCATAAAACGTATGATTCTTTGATTGAAATAAAAATAAAAGCTCATCATACACTAATGTGATAATCCGGACTTTTCCAGTTAACCCCGTTAACAAAATCCAGTTAAAGTTAACTAAGTTAACTTAACTCAAACTTCAGAGACTGTTTCTGCTAATATTTCAAACTTAAACTCGAGGGACTAGTTATGTAATAACCTTAATCTACTATGTTGACTTTTATAAAAGTCAAAATTCAAATCCTGTTGACTGTAGAAGTCAAACTAACCAAATTTTAACTCCATCTAAACTGGAGGGACCTCTTTTGACAAGTTTCAAACTCCAATTCTCAGGAAAACCTCAGGGATTACTTCTGTATTTAGATCAAACTTGATTTGTTGACTTTTGAAAGTCAACATCGCGTTCTTTTTTTTCTTCTCAAATCCAAGTTCCATAACCGAAATCGTTTAGAATTACAACAGATCATGCACTTTAATTCTATTACCGACCATAATGAGATCATAATTAAGTTGTAATTGAGTGAATTAATATCAATTATGATAATTCAAGTTGAAACCGTCGACCCCTTCCTAAATGATCATCGAATTCGCCAAATTCGTGTATTCCTCTCACAAATCACGCACCTGCGTACCGTAGTCGAGTATCTCAGAAGCTATTTCACTCATCAATTTCATCGGAATCGAAGTTGTGGTTGTCGGAGATCAACACAGTCGCAGACGGCCGTCGTTCTAGTCGATCCCCATCAATTCGACATTCGTTTTGGTAAATTCTTACACCCTCAGTTTCGTTTTAATCTTCTGATGGAAAGACCTATCATAATTGGGGCTTATAACATCCAATTCGATCAATCCAGATTCTAGGGTTCATCTTAAATTAGTTTAATCAAACTCTATCCTAGACCCGATTACAATTCAATTAAACTACACCTTTAGACTCGTAATCATCTGTATAATGAAAGCCTCGTGTTTATTTGATCAATTACCATCGAATCTGTCAAGATCCTAAACTATGTTTTCTTCATAAAATCAATTTGGGGGTTTTGGTCTTAGACGATGTTTAAATCAAATTAAATCAACCCATTAGAATCACAACACTTCATTTATGGATAACCCTATGATAATTCAGTCAAACAACATCGAATTGATCGTGACCCCGTAATTAGGATTCATGCATATTTCTGGTTAATCGAACTCTTACCTACACCCGTTTGAAATGAAATTAAGCTACATCATCAGTTTCGAAATTACAGTTTTAATAAAAACCCTATAATCCTAACAAGTTTTATTATCAGAATCAACGGATTTAAATTGTGTTCTTAAAACTAGGGTTTCGACTGATAGTCCAAGAATTTATAGTTTAAAACTCGATGATATTGCAATTAAACCTCACCACACATTCGCCTATACCCGATTTACAAAACCCCTAACCTAATTTGTTCGATCGAAGTCCACATGATTAGAATCAGGACTGGATTGGGCTCAGTTTCGAAAGGGGAGTAGATCACAGAGACCTTAACTGTTAAAACAAACCAATCCGGGTATTTGTTGCGAAACCCTAGCGGGCGGGACTGGTTAAGTGTGTGTGCTTGTGTGGGAGAGACCCGGGTTCGAGTCTCTCCACACTGTTTTGTTTTTAAACATTTTTTTAGTATTATTTTAATATAAAAATCAAACCCTATAATATTATATTATTATATAAATGTGTTTTAGCCCGAGAAACAACCCGTAGGCTCGGGTTTGAATTATTAACCTATTTTTATATTATTTCCCCACTTTTAAAAATAATATATTTACCATAAAGTTGTATAAAATAATATGTTTATATTATTTTCAACCCGTGACTCGTATTATTAAATAATATATAGATTTATATTATTTCGTATCATTTTGTAACCTCGTATAACATTTGAAACTAAATAATAATATAATTAATTATATTATTTACTCGCATTTATCGCGTCCATAAAAATAATATATTTATTATTTTGTACTACGAATGAGTAATTAGAATATCCTTTCGAACCTAAAAATAATATATTAAATTATATTATTTTCCTAATTTTTGTAAATGACAAAACGCTCGAATATATTTAT
Organism: Smallanthus sonchifolius; assembly: GCA_023525975.1. Classification (NCBI taxonomy): domain Eukaryota; kingdom Viridiplantae; phylum Streptophyta; class Magnoliopsida; order Asterales; family Asteraceae; genus Smallanthus; species Smallanthus sonchifolius. Next base: position 73,521,320 of record CM042027.1, on the reverse strand, counting down.
TATTATTGTTGTCATTCGTCGCGCAACGTATATATATAATCTAATTACTAATTAAAGAATTCCTATTCCCGTGGACACGTTCGTCTACTCTCGGTTACTAGAGCGTTTCTTTAGGACGTTTCTCATTCCGGGTCACAATTCCCATTTTTATTCCTAATTTATGTGTTTATAATTTTAGTGCATTCGTAAGTCGATTGAGACTTACACACGTGGTTCCAACTTGTCCATTGTGTGATACTACCTACAACGCAACGCAGGTGAGTTTTCACGGCCCCTTTTACTGTTTTAACTTAGGGGAGAAAACATGACTAAACAATTTTGGATTTTTAATTCGTATGATATCAATGTTAAATGCTAAGCATAACACGCTATCACAGAAAGTCCTCAACTAATATCGGACTGTTAATATGGATCTTAGGGTTTGACAAATCCCACCCGCGTTAGTCGCGCTAACTCGATTAGATATCGAACGGGTGAAATGTTAGCCTACTCACATCGCCAGTGTTGATAGACCTGGCAGGAGGCAATAAACAAACAGTCAGCTTCGGTTACGAGCGCTTGAGCTGAACATGAACATAGGTTAGCTACCTATAGATACGTAATGAATGAACATAAATCCGGTAAACGCTTATTTACTTATATTGAAACCTGTGGACTCACCAACCTCGTGTTGACATATTTTCTTACATGTTTTCTCAGGTCGCTAAGATAAGACACAGGTGCACGTTAGGGCATGCATGGGATTCAACTGCTTTGATTATAACTTATTTATGTTTGTTTGAATTAATCTATTGTACTTGTTTTGGTTGGACGTTTGGACTTTTTGGACTTTTGAACTTTGGTTTTGGGCGCGTGTATTTTGCGCATTTATTTTTTTTACGCTTCCACATTGATACTCTGATTTAAATGATATTTTCATTTTGAGTCCCATGTAGAGTCGTTCAAAGTAACTAATGTCTGAGATCCTGGTTCGTCACTTCCCAAACGGTAAAAATCCGTTAGTTGAAATTGGGGGTGTGACAGATTGGTATCAGAGCCATTGGTTATAGAGAACTAGGATTGCATACTAGACTATAGCCTCACACATTAGTTACATGTCATTTGGATGTTTGGAACTTATATGTATTGTTACAGGAACATGTCGTCAACCCCACCTCCATCAACTAAGGCACCAGGACATAAGACACCTATCCTATCATCCCTGGAGCCCAAAAGGCGCCAGACTACTTCCAGTGACTATTCAGTTGACCAAGGGGAAGCGAGCAGCGCGCAAGCAACGAATCCTGCTCGAAACTGGAACGCATACCCATAAATGATCCAAAGATGGATCGAAATGGGAAATGTCCCATCACCTTACTTCGGTTCTACTTCCTCATCACCCACTTTGCCTAGCTTGCCATGTACTATGGAACAAGCTTTTGCAGCCTTTGTGTTTTATATGTCTAGAGAGTTAAGCATTGTAAAGGATGCTACCGATGAGATACCGAATATTTTGAAGAAAGAGCCTCAAATAGAGGAGAATAAAGTAAGGATAGAACTTCTAACTGCTGAACTAGCAGTAACTGACCAGGTCCATAACCTTTGGTGGATCGTGTGACACACTTGGAGACGAGGGTGGACACCTGTAAGGCCCCATACCCAGGAGGCCTCATGTGACAACCCGACTTTTCGGGTTAACTCAGTTAGTAAATTCCGTTAACTTGCTGTTAAAAACCTAACCCCGTTAACTATTCCGTTAAGTTTCTTATTAAAAACTTAACCCTGTTAATCAAATCTAACCCCAAGGACTAATTCGGTCACAATATCAACTCAAAACTACAAGGACTAGGACTGTAATTACCCTAAACCTATTTGATTGACTTTCTAAGTCAAAATTAAGAATTTTGTGTTCAGTTGACTTTTAAAAGTCAAACCCGTAACCAAATCAACTCAAATCCGTATATTTCGATCATGCTTGTTGAAATTCGTAACCGAAATCAAATTCAATATTAATCACGATCATCATGAAGCTTTTAATCCGGGTATTGAATCGAATTAATACTAATAATACGAATTTATCTCGTAACCGTCGACTTCATATCAAATGCAATCAAATCCACCATTTTTCGTATACCAATTCGTGAATTGAAGCTCTGCACACGATAGACGCAACTATCTGGAGCGTTTCCACACATCATTTCCACTGTAATCGAAGCCGGAGTCGCAAGAGAGCAACCGCGCGCGAAGTCGGAGCCAAGTTACTCGACCTCTGTCAATTCGGGCGTTATTCTGGTAATTCACTACTCCTGTAGCTTCGTCTCAATCTCTAGAACAATATCCCTAACCTAATTGGGGCTATCTCTATCGAATCTAACACAACCTTAATCTAAGGTTCATCACAAAACCGATTTGGGGGTTCCGACCCAACAACTAATCTCAATCGAATTAACCTACATCAACAGTTTCGAAATCTTGTGTAAAATAAAAACCCTCTATCAATTTCAAGTTATAGCATCGAATTGTGTTTGAACGGTAAATTAGGGTTTATCTTTGATTCGATTTGGGGGTTTTAATCTTAGGCTTAACCTTAATGCAATTAAACTATATCATTAGTTTCGAAATCTTCTTTTTAGTAAAAGCCCCATGATTCCAGAAAGATTTAACATACAAATCGGTCAATTTGATTCGTAGTTCATATCTAGGGTTCGGTTTCTAAAAACGAGAATTTAACGGATTTAAACTTGTTATTTTTGAAATTAAAACTATCCTCAAACTCGATTTTCATTGACAATCAAAACCCCTCTGCCCTATTACTTGATCGCGGCCGAAATCAACACAATCGGACTGGGTTTGGCTTCGGCTCTCGCAAGAAAGGGGGGGTCACGGGATCTTCTGATTAAAACCTTTCCTACTCGGGTTTAGTTGCGATGGCCCTAGCGGGTGGATTGGTTGAGTCTGTATGCTTATGGGGAGGAGACCCGGGTTCGAACCCTCCTCCCCTGTTTTCTTTTTAAATATTTATTTTAATGATATTTGAATATTTAAATCAATTGTTATATTATTATAATATCATATTAAAGTGTTTTAGCCCGGGAAAACCACCCGTGGGCTCGGGTTAAATTTCATAACCCATCTTTAGTATAAATTCTCACTTTTTAAATAATTTAATAATATTATTTTTCTAAACTACTATTTAATGACGAAAACGCTCGAATATAATTGTTATATATTATTTGTCATAAAACGTATTCATCCTAATTAAGAATTCTCATTCCCGTGGATATGTCCGTTTACTCTAAATCATTAGAACGTTTCTTTAGGACGTTCAATCTTCCGCGTTGTCGTCGCATATTCCCATTAAGTCCCTAACTGTTATGTTATAATGCTAGGACATTTGTGAGCCGTGTTAGGCTACCGCTTGAGATTTTAATCTCGTACTTGTGTGATTTTCTACCTTCGCAATCAGGTGAGTTTCACGGCCCCTTTTTACCTGTTTTACTATTGGGGGAGAAACATGCTTACACACAAACGTATTTTATTTGTTTTCCTATTGAGGAAGAAACAAACATGAAACACCAACTATCATATTTTTACTTGTTTTCCCCGTGGGGGAGAAATAGGTACGCAAGCAAATATTGTTTTTCCCGCCAGAGGAGAAAACATGACGCAACTATTTGATTATGGTACTTTATATGATATCACTGTTGAGACTAAGCGTAACACACTATCACAGAAAGTCCTCATCTTATATCGGACCGTTAATATGGATCTTAGCGAGGTAATGTTTAGTAGTACTACTGGGTTTGACAAATCCCACCCGCGTTAGTCGCGCTAACTCGATTGGATATCGAACGGGTGAAATGTTAGCCTACTCACATGTGCCAGAGTTGATAGACCTGGCAGGAGGCATACAAACACAGTCAGCTTCGGTTGCGAGCGCTTTAGTAAAACATGAACATAGGTTAGCTACCTATAGATATGCATATTGAATGTACATAATCTGGCAAACACTCTCTTATTGCAAACTTGAAACCTGTGAACTCACCAACCTCGTGTTGACACTTTTTCTTACATGTTTCTCAGGTCGCTAAGGCACATGTTGCACACTTAGGACATGCATGGAGTCCTACTGTCATATTATCCATTTCAAACATTTGAAACAGTTTACTTATTTACAATGATTGACGCCGATTGCGTGTAATTACTTTTGATTTCATATTAACGTTTACGCTTCCGCATTAACTCTGAACTTTTATGTTTTGACATTTCAAGTCCCATATAGTGTCGTTTGATGTAACTAATGACTGAGATCCTGGTGTGTCACCTTCCAAACGGTAAAACTCCGTTAGTTGAAATTTGGGGTGTGACAGATTGGTATCAGAGACATTGGTTATAGAGAACTAGGATTGCATACTAGACTATAACCTCACACATTAGTTACACGGCACAGACACTTATACCTGATACATATAGCACCTATACATACATTGCAGTGAATGCATGTTTATACCAGCCGTATCACCCTCAGTTGGCGAGGGACACATCATTTGCATTGCATCATCATTCCCAGTGGCGACACTCGAGGAATCACCAGAACATCATCCACTCCCGTCCGAGGGCAGCGAGAAGGAGCCTTCGGAGGAGTCACTTACATCACCATCACCCGTTGGGTATGGTGGGCTTTCTCAGGTCCATGTTATGGACGACACTCAGCACTAACGCATATCTCTTTGGGAGTTGGGATCGTCGGAGGCGAGTCCCTACTGTACACATTAGCAACAATACGCCGACTGAAGGCAGACCGTTGCGCGCATTATTGCAGAATCCATTGACACGTAGATGTCATCACTTTCTCGAGCCATGGGCTCGCGTCTTTGGTCGATATTCTGTTGAGAATAGATCGAACACAATTCTGAGAACGCATTGCTCAATGCATACTCAAACCCTATCTTGACTAAGTTGTAAGGACAGCTACCTTGCTGCTTTCTGTAACTTGTATTCAGGAAATCAGTTTCATTTTTTCGAAGTCGCATTTCATTTACATGTTCTCATTTACAATCCGCTGGTCTGGACTCTTGTATTGTGTTTCAACTCGAGTGAATACTCGAATCAAACGATTTCTGACTACTCATCATGATATGAGTCCTAGTTGATCAACTTATGATTAATGACTAAGCTTTCTGATAACTTATCACCTCTAACAATACCCTGTATTCGAAAATACAAACTAAAGGACATTATGACACAGGACAGGGAGAACTAGGGTGAGCATGCAAAACAAATTATCATTACGGGTGCACACGTAATAGTAATTTGAGGTGCATGTAAGTCCTGGTGAAACCTAGTGTGTGGATAAATGGTCCTAATCAGTGATCTACAAACTTAAACTTTCACTGTCAGTAGAAGTTCTTGTAACCCGCTCACTGACTAGTTGGTATCGTTAAACTCGTTTAACAGCCGATAGACGCGACTATCAGGTTGAAAATGTTTACGGACACACTGAATTATCATCAATGGGATCCATCAATGTTATTCTCACCCATGTAAGAGTCTTAGTGATATTACGACTCTCATTCAAACTTAATCAATAGAACCACCTAGAGTGAAACTCTAGTAGAACCCCATAGTAAAACCTCCGACTCCAACTGTGTATACAGAATTTAAGGAATTCTTTCTATGCTAACACGTTATTCCTTACACTCCTACAATAGATCCCACTTGAACTTGTTACCTCATCCTGTGACTAATCCTTAGTCTAACTTCGAATTTTACCCCAGCATATTCAATCCTGTAAACGGGTTTCTTTCTTCACGAAATGATTCTGTTGATCCAATGACATTAGGAGACGAAGATTTAACCTAACCAACCATCAGTTGAACGCAACTACTTAAACATACACCCTATCTCTTATGCTACTGGAATCTATATCTCATTAGACCTTTCTTCCTTACATGTGAACCTCTTCCCTTAGCCTATGCATTGACTGACACTTGCTTTATAAGCGCGGGTTTCACTTGAAGTCTCATCATGACTTTACAAATTCCATATTAGTGTGTCGTGCTCCAACTCTATTAAAAGCCAAGTATACTATAGAGATAGCAGATGCTCAGAAAATCGAAACAACTCGCATTCTTACAGATGTAAACTAGTATTGGTTAGTCATAAACTTGACATTGACCTTTTGCCAGTTACACTTGGCAGTTTCGACCTTATTGTCGGTATGAATTGGTTATCTAAGAACCAATCCGAAATTGTTTGTTGTGATAAAATCATTCGCATTCCCCTCCCGAGTGGAGAAACCCTTCTGTCCAAGGCGAAAGGATTGGTGCAGTCGTTGGCATCATATCCTTCGTGAAAGCACGAAAGTGTTTTCGAAAAGGCCGTACTGCCATTTTGGCTCTCGTCGCGGAGCAGCCATCTAAGGAGAAGGAGATTGACGACATCCCAATCGTATGTGACTATCCAGAAGTATTTCTCTAAAACTTACCTGGTCTTCCACCGCATCATCAAGTAGAATTTCAAATCGACCTAGCACCCGGAGCAGCGCCGATTGCTCGGGCACCTTACAGAGTTTCACCCAGTGAATTGCAAGAGCCATCCACTCAACTGCAAGAGTTGTTGGATAAAAGTTTCATCCGACCTAGCTCATCGCCATGGGGAGATCCGGCCCTGTTTATCAAGAAGAAGGACGGGACTTTCCGTATGTGTATTGATTACCGTGAGCTGAATAAAGTCACAATCAAGAATCGTTATCCTTTGCCTCATATAGATGATCTCTTTGATCAACTCCAAGGATCAAGCTTCTAGAACTCACCTTATAAGCTAGTCTCGGTTGTCCTAAACAAAGGCCCAACAACGTCACTTCCGATCTGAATTGATTAGTTAAATACACATCAGACCCAAACCCGACTCTAACGGTTTAACCTTCTAAACATATCGACCTTACTTAACCAGCCTGATGCCTGCGCACTTAGCAAGTGCGCAGACCTTGCTACCTGCGCACTTAGCAAGTGCGCAGACCCTGCTGCCTGCGCACTTAGCAAGTGCGCAGACCCCTCTTCCTGCGTACTTGATAAGTACGCAGGACCTGCTCCGTGCGCACTTGGTAAGTGCGCACGATCTGTTTCTTCGCAAAACCCTAACTTTCGCATTCAGGTCTGATCACGTCAAGATCTCGAACCTGTTTGCATCTAAAACGTTCGTTTTCCATTAAGGAACTCAAATCTATGTTTATCTTTCAGTTTTATCCGTGAAAACGTTACCTTTTCACCCAAAACCCGAAAAACCCAAAAACGAACTAAAACTCAGATTTAGGTCGGATCGTTACCTGAATCGAGCTTCTGATCCGGAGGTTCTTCTCACGAGTTATGGAGTAACACTTTGCTGAAATCTCGGGTCGATTCGCCAACTTTCTCTCTCTACGGTTTCTCTCTCTAGAAGGTGCAAATGAGAGAAAAGGGTGGTGACCTTGGCTATTTATAGGGGAGGCTCCTCTTCCAGCCCTCCGGCCCATCCGACCCGACCCGACATGCCTCGTTCGTTTATTTCGTCATTTTAACTGTCGTTTTATTTTTGGGATGTTACAACACCTTGGACGATGACATGGAAGGAGTCCTGGAGAGAGTGGCTGCTCTGGAAGCTCAGCTACATGTAGCAAACCACACTGTTGAAGGTCTTCAAGAGAGGGTGACTCACTTAGAAGCCCAACTGCAAGCCGCTTTATTTCCTGAGGAGATTCCACATTCTGATGGCGAGGAGGAACCTTTTGAGGAGGAACCTTTTGAAGAAGAGCCCTTCGAGGAGGAGCCCGTGGAGGAGGAACCAGTAGAGATAGACGATGCACAATCGTATGTTTCTTCCGATGACGAAGATGCTTGATGATCTTCCTATTCTATCTTCCTTTTCATGTTTGCTTTTGCTTATATTATTTCTCTTTTCAAACCTAGATGGGTAAGGTTGTTCCCATCCAATAAAAGCATGAGAAGTTTAATATTGAGTTATTTATTTTGTAGACTTACAATTTATTTAATTTTCAAAATATTAGATGTTGTATCTCCTTACTCATACCTGAATAAAGTTTAATATGCGATATATTTCTCATTATTTTTCATTTGTGATTGTGAAGAATCATGTCAAGGAGAGGATGCAGAGGCCGTGCCGGTGGTCGTGGTACCATTAACATGACGGCAGCAGAGCTAGCGGCACTGATAAATGATAGTGTGGTGGAGGCTCTGGCAGCACAGAATGTTGTAGGTAAATGCTTTAGCTATTGACTAATGATGTCAACCCATCTCTTAAAAAGCATGTCCTAAACTCTATAATTCCAATCCTATTTGTATTTCTAAATCCAGGCCAGTAAAATCAGCAAAACCAACAACCTGCCTGTACTTTCAAAGCATTCATGGATTGCAAGCCCCACGCCTTTAGTGGAGCTGAAGGAGCCGTTGGACTACTTTGTTGGTTTGAGAAGGTTGAATCAGTGATTGCCATGTGCAACTGTCCCGTGGCTAATCAGGTTAAGTTTGCCGCCGGAACTTTGGAGGGCCCGGCACTCACATGGTGGAACGCCCAGGTCCAAATGTTGGGTCTGGCCATGACGAATGGACTCCCGTTGGAGGAATTTAAATCAATGATGAAGGAGGAATACTGTTCTCGCGATGAGATCCAGAAGTTAGAGGGAGAGTTTTGGAACCTAAAGTTGGAGGGTTTTGAAATTGAACTCTACACCACACGTTCCCATGAACTGGCTACTATGTGCCCGCATATGGTAACTCCCGATTACAAGAGAATTGAGCTTTACATTGGAGGTCTAGTGCCTCAAATACAAAGCATGGTTACTTCATCCAATCCTACCACTATTCAACAAACTATCCGACTTGCCCATAAGTTAACCGACCAAGCGGTGACGCAAGGGAGTCTATCTCCGAGAGGTTCGGTCTCTAAACCCATCGAAAATCACAAACGCAAGTTTGATCACCATTCCAACACCCACAACCACTCCAACTCTCACTCCAAAGGACCCCAACCCAATCAACCCCAGTTTAATCAAACGCAGCAGCAACAACAGCGAAGGTTTGAGACTACCAAGAACTTCAACCAGTCGACCTCTTCGGGTCAAAACCAGGGTGGTTATGCGGGGAAGTCTCCGAAGTGTAACAAGTGTAACTTCCACCACTTTGGGTTTTGCAACCGTTGCCAGAGGTGCGGCAAAATAGGTCATGCTGCTAAGGACTGCAGGGTTGAATTACAAGCTAAAAAACCTTTTCAACAACCTGGATCCACAAGGGGTTGTTTTGAGTGCGGAAAGGAGGGACATATTCGGAAGAATTGTCCTCAATTGAAGAAAGGGGGTAATGTAAACCACAATCCTAACCAGAATAACAATGGAAATGGTGGTAACAATGGCAATGGTGGAGGAAATGGTGCGAAGGGACGAGCCTTTGTACTAGGATCTGGAGAAGCCCGTTACGACCATAATGTGGTCACCGGTAGGTTTTTCTTAAACAATTACTTTGCTTCTGTCCTTTTTGACACTGGTGCTGATAGAAGTTTTATATCTAAGAAACTTAGTGATATGATAAAAGGAACTTCAACTCTATTAGAAGCTAAGTATACAATAGAGATAACTGATGGCCAAATAATTGAGGCAACTTACATTCTTAAAGGATGTAAACTCGAACTAGCTAAACATATATTTGATATCATCCTCATGCCGGTCATACTTGGTAGTTTTGATGTAATTGTCGGCATGGATTGGTTATCTAAAAACCAAGCCGAAATTATATGTCATGAGAAGATTGTTCGTATCCCTCTCCCGAGTGGAGATTTTCGTCCAAGGCAAAAGAGTTGGTGCAGTCATAGGCATCATATCTTTCATGAAAGCACAAAAATGCCTTCGAAAGGGGCATACGGCTATTTTGGCTCTCTTTGCTGAGCAGCCATCAGAAGAGAAGAAGATTGAAGATATTCCCATCGTGCGTGAATTTTTGGAAGTATTTCCCGAGGATCTGCCCGGTCTGCCACCGCACCGTCAAGTTGAATTCCAAATTGATTTAGCACCCGGAGCAACACCGATTGCTCGGGCACCTTATAGACTGGCACCCAGTGAATTACAAGAGCTGTCCACTCAACTGCAAGATTTGTTGGATAAAGGTTTCATCCGACCTAGTTCATCGTCGTGGGGAGCTCCGGTACTATTTTTCAAGAAGAAGGACGGAACCTTCCGTATGTGTATTGACTACCGGGAGCTGAATAAAGTCATAATCAAGAACCGCTACCCTTTACCTTGCATAGATGACCTCTTTGATCAACTCCAAAGATCAAACTTCTATTCCAAAATAGATCTTAGGTCCGGCTACCATCAGTTAAGAGTCCGAGAAGAGGATATCTCTAAGACTGCATTCAGAACGAGGTACGGCCATTACGAGTTTATGGTCATGCCTTTCGGGTTAACCAACGCACCTGCGGTATTAATGGATCTCATGAACCGTGTGTGTAAGCCTTACCTTGACCAGTTCGTTATCGTTTTCATCGACGACATCCTCATTTATTCCAAGAACAAGGAAGAACATGAGGAACATCTACACCTAATTTTGGAATTACTTAAGCGAGAGCAACTGTATGCTAAGTTTTCCAAGTGTGAATTCTGGATCCGGGAAGTTCAGTTTCTATGTGACAATCCGGACTTTTCAGTTTAACTTCGTTATTTAAATCCAGTTAAAGTTAACCTAACTAACTTATCTCAAACTACAGGGACTGTTTCTGTCATTCCTTCAAACTTTAATTACAAGGACTAAATATGTAATTAGTCTAAACCTAATTCTGTTTGACTTTGTAAAGTCAAAATCCATGATTTAAGTTCCTGTTGACTTTTGAAAGTCAACTGATCTAGTTTCTAACCTCAATTTAAACCACAAGGGTTAATTATGCCAATTCCCAAAACCTAAACACATGAAACAGAGGGACTAAACCTGTAATTAACATATTCTCAATTCTGATTGACTTTTGGAAAGTCAAACTCGCATACTTGATCAAAAATCCAAAATTCCAAACGATTTCTGTTGTAATTGAAACTGTTATCACTTTATGGTATCATTAACAACCTCAACTGCCGATATGAAACATCATCATTAACGAATTAAACAGATTAATAGCTAATTATGGCATAACCGTCGACATGAACACAATAAACATCAAATTCGTTTAAATCCCATGTTAATTCAGCAATTGAACACCCTGCATACTTAAATCAAACAACTGTGAAGCTCCTGTACGCATCAGTTTCATCGGAGAAACATCAGAAGTCGCCGGTACCTAAACCGCAGGCCTTCGGCACTCAGTGTGGTCGATCACCATCAATCCATCAACGTTTCTGGTAAATAATTGCATCCTTAGTTTCGTTTGATTCTGTTAATTGAAAGCCCTATGAGTATTGGGGCTCATATCATCAATTTGATAGAAACCCAGAATCTAGGGTTCATGTAGAACCGGTTTACTCGATCACTATCTTAGACCCTGTTTTAATCTAATTAATTTGTATCATCAGACTCGAAATCTTCTGTTTAATAAAAACCCTATGTTAATTTGATGGTATAACATCGAATTAGTCATCATCTTGATTCTAGGGTTCTTGAGAAAACGTTTTAATCAAACTCAAACCTAAATACAATTTAAATCCAATTAACTTATACGAGTAGTTTCGCAAACTCATTTTAATCAAAAACCCTATGATTCTATCAACAGCTAATATCAGAATCGTTCGATTCGATTTCCTGTTCTTGTGCTAGGGTTCGTTCATAATAAATTTGGGGGTTTTGATCTGAACGATGATTTCAATGAAATTAAAGTATATAATCAGATTCGAAATGTTCTAATCGGTAAAAGCCCCATGTTTTTATCAAACTTTAACATCGAAGTTGTCGGATTTGATTCCAAGTTCAATCTAGGGTTACGGCTTTTCAACCTCCGATTAAACGATCCAAACCCAACTGATTTTTGCAATTAACTTTCACTACAAGTCCTTCTTAGGCCGGTTAACAAAACCCCTGTGTCTTTCAGTCCAGGCAGAATCGAATCGAGGGGTTTTGGGAGTAATTTTGACTTCGGTTCGTTTGATGGGGGAAGAACTCACTGCCAAGTATGATTAAAACCATTTCGCAAGCATACCAGTCGCGATACCCTACCGGGCGGGACTGGTTAAAGCTGTGTGCGTGTGTAGGAGAGACCCGGGTTCGAGACCGGGCTCCCACATTTTATTTTTGGAGCATTTTCTTGTATTATTTTAATATAAAAATCAAACCCTATAATATTATATTATTATATACATGAGTTTAAGCCCGGGAAACAACCCGTAGGCTCGGGTTTGAATTATTAACATATTTTATTATTCCCACTTTTATAAATAAAATATATTATTGTTATTATTAACAAAAGAAATAATATATTTATATTATTTTTAAACCGTAAACTTGTATAAAATAATATTTTTATATTGTTTTCATCCCGTGACAAATCGTATTAAATAATATATATATATATATATACATATATTATTTCGTATCATTTTATACCTTGTGAGACGTTTAAACTATTTAATAACATAATCGTTATATTATTTACTCGCGTTCCTTACCTCGAATAAAAATAATATATATTATATTTGCCACAAATAATTACTTAGTTAATCCTACGAACCTAAAAATAATATATTAAATTTTATTATTTTCCTAACTTTTGTAAACGACTTTAACGTACGAATTTATCTATTTATTTAATATTAGTCGTTATTAACGTTCGACTCGTAACACTTTGATCCTTAATTAGTATGTTAACAAATATATATATATATATATTTCCGTAGACACGTTCATCTACTCTTTAATCCTTAGAACGCGTTAAGACGTTCAATCTCCCGTGTCGTCGTCACAAATCCCAATGTGTCCCTAACTGTTATATTTGTATCTCTAGGGCATACGTAAGCCGTGCAGGCTGACACTTGTGTACTAAATCTCTTACTTGTGTGATACTACCTACTACGCAACGAATGTGAGTTTCACGGCCCCTTTTACTGTTTTTATTTGGGGGAGAAAACATGTCACAACCCTTTTTGGGTTATTGTAATTCATATGATATCACTGTTGAGGCTAAGCGTAACACACTATCATGAAAAGTCCTCACACACATCGGACCGTTAATATGGTATGAACGAGGTAATTTTGGTAGTACTACTGGGTTTGACAAACCCCACCCGCGTTAGTCGCGCTAACTCGATTGGAGGTCGAACGGGTGTTATGTTGACCTTAACACATTAGTCAGAGTTGATAGACCTGGCTGGAGGCAAACAAACAAACACGCTGTCAGTTTCGGTTGCGAGCGCTTTAGCAAAACATGAATATAGGCATGCAACCTATTGATATATATATTGAATGTACATAATCTGTAAACGCTTTACTTTAAATGATTGAAACCTGTGAACTCACCAACCTAGTGTTGACTCGTTTTCTTACATGTTTTCTCAGGTTGGCACTCAGGATCACGTTAAGTCATGCATGTGTCTTGGACTTCAATTGAAATAATTATCTACTGAATAATATTTATGTTTTGTTTGTAATTGGAATTGGGCGCGTTGTTTTACGCATTTACTTTCATTTAACGCTTCCGCATATACATTCTGAACCTTGATCTTTTATGTTATTACATTTCAAGTCCCATATAGTGTCGTTTGAAGTAACTAATGTCTGAGATCCTGGTTTGTCACCTTCCAAAACGGTAAAACTCCGTTAGTGGAATTTGGGGGTGTGACAGATTGGTATCAGAGCCATTGGTTATAGAGAATAGGACTGCATTCTAGACTATAGCCACACACATTAGTTACTTGGCATAGACACTTACTCCTTATGTTTCAGGAATTATGTCTACACCACCATCCTCACCACCTACCAATCAGGAACATGACATTCCTGCCATTGCATCACCAGAGCCCAAGAGGCGTAGGCTTGAGCCCATTGATAACTATATTGTGTATGGAGAGCCCATGCATATCCGGAATGGGAGTGACTGGGATTGGTACCCCGGTTTACTGAGCAAATGGGTTAGACAGGAACGAGTTCCATCACCATACTTTGGAGCATCATCATCATCAGGACAACGTTTACCATTGCTACCTTGTCACTTGGAGCAAGCCTTTTCAGCATTTGTAGCAACTATGGATCGAGAGATCCGAAATATGAGAGACGCAGCAGGAGCGATCACAGGTCTATTAAGAGGAGAGAAACAAACGGATCACAGGATAGATCTGCTAGTAGCAGAACTGGCAGGCACCGACCGCTTGCATAATGCATTAGTGGACGAAGTAAGGGCATTACAGGCTAGAGTGAATGTACTTGAGGAGACTGAAGTAGAATCTCAGGAAAGAATTGGAGAGTTAGAGATACAACTTGCAGCAGCTCTAGAGCCAGCTGAAGTACCCGATTTTGAGCCTGTAGATGAGTCCGATGAAGTAGAGGAGGATGAGGCTGAGTCAGTCATCTCATCCGCCGGCAGTGGAGCTTGATATTCCATTCTATTCTATCTTATCTTATTTTGTCATTTCTTTATGTTTTAAATAAAAACCTATATGGGTAAGGATGTTCCCATTCCAATAAAATCTTAGTGAACTGTTTGCGTTGAGTTATTTATTCCATGGCCTTATGATTTAAGTTAGCCTTGTACTATAATCATAAACCTGCATGTCTTTACACATCTCCTTCTGTTTGCTTACACTTGAGTGATGTCAATATGCGATATATTTACTCATTTCTTGTATTTGTGAATATGAAGAATCATGGCCGGACGTGGACGTGGCGGTCGCAACGGTGGTCGTGGAAATATAAACCTGACACCAGCCGAACTGGCTGCGTTAATTAATGACAGTGTTGTTGAAGCCTTAGCAGCACATATTGCAGGTAAACCTGTTAACCGTTAACCCTAGACAACCAACTGTACACATTTATTCCACTCTTTCCTAAACCCAATATACTCTTTCTAATCCAGGACAAGCGAACAATCCATAGAACAATCAGCATGTCTGTACCTTCAAGACATTTATGGACTGCAGGCCCCACACATTCAGTGGAGCTGAGGGAGCTGTCGGATTACTCCGATGGTTTGAAAAGATTGAATCTGTGTTCTCCATGTGTAACTGCCCTGTGGCCGACCGAGTCAAATTTGCATCGGGAACTCTAGAGGGTCCTGCCCTCACATGGTGGAATGCACAGGTCCAGATGCTAGGTCTGGACATGGCCAATGCATCACCATGGGAAGACTTCAAGATCCTAATGAAGGAAGAGTACTGTCCCAGGGATGAAATTCAGAAACTCGAGGGAGAATTCTGGAATCTGAAAATGGAGGGTTCTGAAATAGAACTCTACACTACTCGCTCGCACGAGCTAGCGGGGATGTGTCCTCACATGGTTACACCATCCTACAAGCGGATAGAAATGTTCATCGGTGGATTAGTACCACAAATCCAGAGCATGGTTACTTCATCCAACCCCGCTACCATCCAACAAACCATTCGTCTTGCTCACAAACTGACGGACCAAGCCATTACCCAAGGGACACTACCTCCCAGGAAGTCAGCATCCAAGTCTACTGACAACAACAAGAGGAAGTTTGACAGTAGCAATAACAACATGGGATTTCAGCCAAATCAGCCACAGCAACAACAACATCGTAGGTTTGAACCTACGAAGAACTTCAACCAGTCGACCTCTTCGGGTCAGCATCAGAGTGGTTATATTGGGAGACACCCCAGGTGTAACAAATGTAATTACCACCACCTCGGTTCTTGTGACAAAAAACATTGCCAGCGGTGTGGCAAAGTGGGGCATGCTGCCAAAGACTGCAGAGGGGAATTACAAGCCAAGCAGCCTTTCCAACAACCGGGTTTTACCAACGGTTGTTTTGAATGTGGAAAAGAGGGACACTTCCGAAAGGATTGTCCACAATTAAAGAAGGGTGGAAACGACAACAACAACAACCACCAAGGCAATAATAACAACCGAGGAAATAATGCAGGGAATGGTGCAAAGGGGCGAGCCTTTGTGCTAGGATCCGGAGAAACTCGTTATGACCACAACGTGGTTACCGGTAAGTTCCTTTTAAACAACTATTTTGCTTCTGTACTATTTGACACTAGTGCTGATAGGAGTTTTATGACTAATAAACTTTGTAACCTACTAAGAAAAACCCCAACCCTGTTAGAGGACAAATACACCATAGAAATAGCCGACGGACAAATAATAGAAGCAACCCATGTTCTTAAGGGTTGTAAACTTGAACTGGCTAGTCATAAAATTGACATTGATCTTATGCCGGTCATGCTCGGTAATTTCGACGTAATTGTCGGAATGGACTGGTTATCTAAGAACCAAGCCGAGATTGGCTGTCACGAGAAAATCATTCGCCTTCCTCTTCCTAATGAAGAAACCCTCTCCGTCCAAGGCGAAAGGAGTGGTGCTGTTATGGGCATCACATCCTTCCTGAAGGCACAAAAATGTCTACGTAAAGGACATACTGTCATTGTAGCATTCGTAAATGCCGATCTCCTATCTGTTGGGCTGAAGTTGGGGATAGTCAACTTACAGGTCCCGAACTTATATTCAAAACCTCTGAAAAGATCGTTCAAATCCGAAACCGTATGGCGAAAACTCGTGATCGTTAAAAGAGCTACACCGATAAGCGTCGTAAACCGTTAGAATTTCAAGTGGGCGACATGGTTCTACTCAAAGTCTCACCTTGGAAGGGTGTAACTCGCTTCAGGAAACGAGGCAAACTGAATTCTCGATACGTTGGACCGTTCAAGATAGTGAAGAGAATTGGCCAGTAGCGTATCAGCTGGACCTACCTGAAGGACTTAGTGGTGTACACAATGTCTTTCATGTCTCGAACTTAAAGAAATGTCTAGCAAACGAAACACTGCAGTTCCTCTTGAGGAACTGCACATCGATGAACAACTGCGGTTCGTTGAAGAACCGGTGGAAATCATGGATAGGGAAATCAAAACGCTGAAACACAGTAAAATCCCTATTGTCAGAGTTCATTGGAACTCGAAACGCGGACCAGAATTCACGTGGGCGCGAGGATCAGATGATACGTAAGTATCCGTATCTGTTCAAGCAATCCACTTCAAACTCTTAAAGTACTATCCTAATTTTCGGGATGAAAATTATTTCAACTAGAAGATGATGTGACACCTCTGAAATTTTTTATTATTATTTTAATTTTCGGGACGAAAATTCTTTCAACTAGGGGATGATGTGACAATCCGGACTTTTCAGTTTAACTTCGTTATTTAAATCCAGTTAAAGTTAACCTAACTAACCTATCTCAAACTACAAGGACTGTTTCTGTCATTCCTTCAAACTTTAATTACAAGGACTAAATATGTAATTAGTCTAAACCTAATTCTGTTTGACTTTGTAAAGTCAAAATCCATGATTTAAGTTCCTGTTGACTTTTGAAAGTCAACTGATCTAGTTTCTAACCTCAATTTAAACCACAAGGGTTAATTATGCCAATTCCCAAAACCTAAACACATGAAACAGAGGGACTAAACCTGTAATTAACATATTCTCAATTCTGTTTGACTTTTGGAAAGTCAAACTCGCATACTTGATCAAAAATCCAAAATTTCAAAAGATTTCTGTTGTAATTGAAACTGTTATCACTTTATGGTATCATTAACAACCTCAACTGCCGATATGAAACATCATCATTAACGAATTAAACAGATTAATAGCTAATTATGGCATAACCGTCGACATGAACACAATAAACATCAAATTCGTTTAAATCCCATGTTAATTCAGCAATTGAACACCCTGCATACTTAAATCAAACAACTGTGAAGCTCCTGTACGCATCAGTTTCATCGGAGAAACATCAGAAGTCGCCGGTACCTAAACCGCAGGCCTTCGGCACTCAGTGTGGTCGATCACCATCAATCCATCAACGTTTCTGGTAAATAATTGCATCCTTAGTTTCGTTTGATTCTGTTAATTGAAAGCCCTATGAGTAATGGGGCTCATATCATCAATTTGATAGAAACCCAGAATCTAGGGTTCATGTAGAACCGGTTTACTCGATCACTACCTTAGACCCTGTTTTAATCCAATTAATTTCTATCATCAGACTAGAAATCTTCTGTTTAATAAAAACCCTATGTTAATTTGATGGTATAACATCGAATTAGTCATCATCTTGATTCTAGGGTTCTTGAGAAAACGTTTTAATTAAACTCAAACCTAAATACGATTTAAATCTAATTAACTTATACGAGTAGTTTCGCAAACTCATTTTAATCAAAAACCCTATGATTCTATCAACTGCTAATATCATAATCGTTCGATTCGATTTCCTGTTCTTGTGCTAGGGTTCGTTCATAATAAATTTGGGGGTTTTGATCTGGACGATGATTTCAATGAAATTAAAGTATATAATCAGATTCGAAATGTTCTAATCGGTAAAAGCGCCATGTTTTTATCAAACTTTAACATCGAAGTTGTCGGATTTGATTCCAAGTTCAATCTAGGGTTACGGCTTTTCAACCTCCGATTAAACGATCCAAACCCAACTGATTTTTGCAATTAACTTTCACTACAAGTCCGTCTTAGGCCGGTTAACAAAACCCCTGTGTCTTTCAGTCCAGGCAGAATCGAATCGAGGGGTTTTGGGAGTAATTTTGACTTCGGTTCGTATGATGGGGGAAGAACTCACTGCCAAGTATGATTAAAACCATTTCGCAAGCATACCAGTCGCGATACCCAAGCGGGCGGGACTGGTTAAAGCTGTGTGCGTGTGTAGGAGAGACCCGGGTTCGAGACCGGGCTCCCACATTTTATTTTTGGAGCATTTTCTTGTATTATTTTAATATAAAAATCAAACCTTATAATATTATATTATTATATACATGAGTTTAAGCCCGAGAAACAACCCGTAGGCTCGGGTTTGAATTATTAACATATTTTATTATTCTCACTTTTATAAATAAAATATATTATTGTTATTATTAACAAAAGAAATAATATATTTTTATTATTTTTAAACCGTAAACTTGTATAAAATATTATGTTTATATTGTTTTCATCCCGTGACAAATCGTATTAAATAATATATATATATATATATACATATATTATTTCGTATCGTTTTATACCTTGTGAGACGTTTAAACTATTTAATAACATAATCGTTATATTATTTACTCGTGTTCCTTACCTCGAATAAAAATAATATATATATTATATTTGCCACAAATAATTACATAGTTAATCCTACGAACCTAAAAATAATATATTAAATTATATTATTTTCCTAACTTTTGTAAACGACTTTAACGTACGAATTTATCTATTTATTTAATATTAGTCGTTATTAACGTTCGACTCGTAACACTTTGATCCTTAATTAGTATGTTAAGAAATATATATATATATATATATATTTCCGTAGACACGTTCGTCTACTCTTTAATCCTTAGAACGCGTTAAGACGTTCAATCTCCCGTGTCGTCGTCACAAATCCCAATGTGTCCCTAACTGTTATATTTGTATCTCTAGGGCATACGTAAGCCGTGCAGGCTGACACTTGTGTACTAAATCTCTTACTTGTGTGATACTACCTACTACGCAACGCAGGTGAGTTTCACGGCCCCTTTTACTGTTTTTATTTGGGGGAGAAAACATGTCACAACCCTTTTTGGGTTATTGTAATTTATATGATATCACTGTTGAGGCTAAGCGTAACACACTATCATGAAAAGTCCTCACACACATCGGACCGTTAATATGGTATGAACGAGGTAATTTTGGTAGTACTACTGGGTTTGACAAACCCCACCCGCGTTAGTCGCGCTAACTCGATTGGAGGTCGAACGGGTGTTATATTGACCTTAACACATTAGTCAGAGTTGATAGACCTGGCTGGAGGCAAACAAACAAACACGCTGTCAGTTTTGGTTGCGAGCGCTTTAGCAAAACATGAATATAGGCATGCAACATATTGATATATATATATTGAATGTACATAATCCGTAAACGCTTTACTTTAAATGATTGAAACCTGTGAACTCACCAACCTAGTGTTGACTCGTTTTCTTACATGTTTTCTCAGGTTGGCACTCAGGATCACGTTAAGTCATGCATGTGTCTTGGACTTCAATTGAAATAATTATCTAATGAATAATATTTATGTTTTGTTTGTAATTGGATTTGGGCGCGTTGTTTTGCGCATTTAATTTCGTTTAACGCTTCCGCATATACACTCTGAACCTTGATCTTTTATGTTATTACATTTCAAGTCCCATATAGTGTCGTTTGAAGTAACTGATGTCTGAGATCCTGGTTTGTCACCTTCCAAAACGGTAAAACTTCGTTAGTGGAATTTGGGGGTGTGAACTTCTAGGACATGTGGTTAACGAGAAAGGAATACATGCCGACCCATCAAAGATAGAAGCCATCAAGAATTGGGCAGCACCGACGACTCCGACTGAGGTGCGACAATATCTGGGATTGGCTGGATATTACCGTCGATTCATCGAGGGATTTTCAAAAATTTCTCAACCTCTCACTGCTTTAACTCAAAAGGGTAAAGTCTATAATTGGGGCGATAACCAAGAGTCAGCATTCCAACATCTTAAACAAAAACTCTACAATGCACCTATTCTAGCTCTTCTGGAAGGAACCGATGATTTTATAGTGTATTGTGATGCATTTATTCAGGGTCTGGGTTGTGTGTTAATGCAACGAGAAAAGGTGATCGCGTATGCTTCGCGTCAACTAAAGGTTCACAAGAAAAACTACACCACTCATGACTTAGAGTTGGGAGCCGTAGTCTTCGCACTTAAGATATGGAGACATTACTTGTACGGTACCAAATGCACCATCTATACCGATCACAAGAGTCTTCAGCATATCTTCGAGCAGAAAGAGTTGAACATGCGACAACGTCGTTGGGACGAACTCTTAAACGATTATGACTGTGCGATCCGATACCACCCGGGTAAAGCTAACGTTGTAGCTGATGCCCTGCGTCGAAAGGAAACGAAACCCAAACGAGTTCGAGCATTACAGCTTACTATTCACCTCGGATTACCTGACAAAATCTGTAGTGCTCAACTTGAAGCCCTAAAAGAAGAAAATCTACCGCTGGACTGTTCATGAGCACAAGGTTGACTAGATTGCAATATTTTAAATAATCAAATTTCATTTGAAACAACCAAAACACAATCAAATTTAAAACAAGTACGTGGATGAAATACATAACATCCTTTATTTAAATTTAACTAAGTCCAAAGCCTATGTGTAGCATGTCTTGATCAAACTCACACATTATCACCTGAAACATGAATAAAATAATGTCAACTAAAAAGTTGGTGAGCATACACAGGTTTGTATATAGATAGTATATAAATGTGAAAGACCAAATCTTTACATATCATTAATAAATAAGGCATTTATGGGGAGTAACTAATGTGTAACCAAAGTACAATCAAACCTTTGTAACTAGCATGCAAAAATTGTGTTGTCGGTAACAATCACCCCAATCTGGGTGGGTTTGTCAGACTTAATAGATCTATCATTGTTAACCGTCGGCTTATATCGTTAAATAGGATTTGTGTTTTGGGTAGTTTGTGTAAGTGTAAATAGTTGTGTGTATAGCGTTCATGTTTCATCCCAAAAGTGTAAAAGAGTAAAAGGGGCTATGTAATACTCACCTGGATCAAGGGTGCGGTTAGCACGCTAGACTAGGTAGTAAAATGATTCTTGTAATTCACCACGTTAACCTAGTGCGTAATATATATCAAATTAATAATGTGTACGATAGTCTAGGTCTAAGTCTCGGATTTAATCGAGTGTGTGTACAAAGAGTGGTAGTATGTACAGGAGTGTATGAAACTGTGGTTTGTTCTTGAATTAGTTTTGTATAAAATGAAATATTTGAAATGAATAGTTTTAAAATATTTTAATTGGGGTTTGGGTTTGAATAACTAAATAATTCAAATAATTGTTATTTAGTTAGAAAAATAGTGTAGAAATTATATCTATAAATTAAATAAATAATTTTTACTTTATTTATTTATTTATAAAAATATTGGTTCATAAAATAAACCTTAAATATAATTTAAATTCTAAGTGTCTTTGTAAATGTAATTTATTAAAATAGTAAATAAATTTATTTATTTATTTATCATTTGAAATGAATATGCTAAAATAATTTTTTTTTGTTAAAAATTTACATGTATTATTTAAGCATATAAAACTACATATATTTAGGCATAGTTTTATTAGTTTTAAACTTATAACTTAAGTTTTATAAAACCTTGTTAAAGTATTTATAAAATTTTGTCACCAAATTTATACATTAAATGGATAACTTATTTAAAACAATAATATAATTTAAATTGAGAAATTTAGAATTAAATTTATAAAAATAGAGATTTTATGCAAAAATTGTAAATCTGGTTGAATTTTGTTCAAAATATTGTGAGGTTTTATAAAATAATTTTTATAAAATTTTTGGAGCTTTAAAAATGGTTTTTAAAAATTAAACAGGCCTGGGGGTTCGAACCCGGGTCTGTTCTGTATGAATGCAAGCGCCCAACCACTGGACCAGGGACCAAATCCTTGACACAGATCCGGTTCGATATTGTAATAACATGCATTCGAATAGGAGCCGGTTTGGATTTAATGAACACCCAAAAAAAACCCGTTGAGTGTGGGTTTCGAACCCACGCCACCTGGTTCGGCGGCGCAGTGACTTACCGGTCGGACCAGGTGGTTTCGCTGGTCTATAAGGAAATCGAAAATCTTAAATATGCATATTAGAACAAAACCAAAATGCCAAATCGCAGATCGTTCAAGTCCAGATTCAATTGAGATCGATTCCCTCTGTCAATTGGAATTGAGAGAGGGTTTTCGATCGGAAAGGAACGACGAATCTAAAGCTCTAAACCGTACCTGAAATGGTTGAGAATAGAGGGCGTTCGGCTTGGCTTTAGAGCGTGATGATCTTGGTGCTAGCCGGAGTTCTAGAGGTGAATTGCGAATCAGCTGAGGGTCGAGAGCGTTTGTGTGATAGTTCACGAAGGTGAATGAGTGGTTTGATTTAATTAAATTCGTTCAAATCCCCCGATTTGGTTACGATTCGGAAGCCATGGCTTTCGGGATTAAAATACGCGATATACGGTTTGATTTTGGATTAATCGAGTCGTGTTTGAGGTCTGATACATCCGAGATCAGTCAGCGCATGATTTCCGGTATTCGAACGCGTTTAAATTTCTTGATTGTAACCGGATTTAGCCTCGTTTGACTCAGAATAGTCAAACGAATTTAAATTTCGAATTAAGCCGCGATTTGTGATAGATTGGTATGATTATCGGGTCGTGATAGGTCCGGAATTTGACTTAGGACCTCTGGAAAGCCCACAACAATCCGGGTCGGTCGAATTCGAGTGTTAAAATGCATGAACGTGGGCTTGTTTGACTTTGATAAGTCAAAATTCGTGGATATAGTCAAAATTTAGTCCAAAGGTTCAAATTGGAAGATGGGGTTCAAGACAATTTGTTTTTATAAAAATTTGGTTTATTTTGATTATCTCATATAATTATATATGTGCCAAATATATATACTTTTAGCCATTTGTATATATATATATATATACAGGATTTGAATTATGTAAATCTCATGAGTTTGTATGGAAATTTTAGGGTTTAGGTGGTTTCACGATTGAAATAACACATTGTACTAGAATCAGATTTGAAATGAGTTACATTGAACTGACAATATGTGACATCCGGCTATTTAGAATTAACCCCGTTAGTCCAAACCTGGTTAAATCCATTATTTTCTAACCTAATTGACTCATCTTAAACCTCAAGCACTATTCCTGTCTATATCCAAACTCAAACACACCAAAACTTCAAAGACCAAAGTTGTAATTGCACTAAACCCATTCTGTTGACTGTGCTAAGTCAAAATTAAGAGTTTTAATCCTGTTGACTTTCAAAAGTCAAACCTATGTGTTCTTGAATCCAAATTCGCACCTTAACCGAAAATTGTTCGAATTCGTAACTGATATGGTTGATAATGCCAATTTCGACATCATTGAAACATTAAACATCATCATTATACGCGAATTAATTCCATTATTGTACATTCAAGCCGTAACCGTTGAAACAGTCGAACTCATTGCCTAAACTTATCAATTTAATCACATAACATTGAAATCATGAAGTCAATTCCTCTACGCACCTCATTCGTATCCCATCGAACCTGTAGCATCAATCAATTTCACCGGAGACGAAGTCGAAGATGCCGGAGACCAAGCTTTCGGACTCGCGACTGGGTTTTAGTCGACCTCCATCAATCCGACATCGAATCAGGTAGCTAAACTCACCTATAGACTCGTTTTCATATCTATTATGAAAGCCCTAATCTAATTAGGGCTTACACTATCGGATTTATCATGCTTTGATTCTAGGGCTCATGTACATTTGGGTTTAATCGAAATCCACTCTTGACTCAACGTAATATCAATTAAATTACATGATCAGACTCGCCATCCTCAACTCTTTGAAAGCCCTAACATTTTGAAATCTTATAACATCGAATTAAATGAAACCGGAATCTAGGGTTCTTCGCGAATCAAGTTTAGTCGAACTCAACCTTAAACTCAGTTTAAATCCAATTAAACCATGTGGGTAGATTCGAAAACCCTCAATCATCAATAGCCCCATGAATTCGAACCCTTTCATTATCAGAATTAAGCAAATCGATTTTGAGTTCAAATTCTAGGGTTTTGTTTTTCGAATCAAGATTTAACAAGCCTAAACTAAATGGTTTTGCAATTTAATCTACACACACATTCGTATAACACTGATGAGCATAACCCCTCTGTCTTTTGGCTAAATCGTGATCGAATCCAGGAGTTTTGGGACTGGTTTTGGTCCGACTTCTCAAAGGGGAAGAACACCAGGGACGCTTGTGTCAAAACCCCACAGACCCGAGGCTTGATGCGATTGCCTTAGCAGGCGGATTGGTTAGATCAATGTACTGTTGGGGGAGAGACCCGGGTTCGAGTCTCTCCGCCCGTTTTTCTTTTTAAATCATTTTTAAACTATTATTTTTAATATAAAACCTATCCCAATATTATTAGATTTATATATTAATATGTTTTAGCACCGGAAAACACCCGTAGGCTCGGGTTTGATTTTATAACCTATTTTATAATTATTTTCCACTTTTAAAATAATATATATTTAAATTATTTTCGAACCAACACTCCAAATGAAATGATAGGTTTATATTATTTTAATCCTGTGATCTCAGATAAAAATAATATATTTTCATATTATTTTTGCCACAATTATAAACGTTATGAAGACGTTTAAGATTTATAAATAATATATTTATGTATATTATTTACCTTTTTTATTTTATTTAACTTCGGATATAATAATATACTATTATTATTTTCAACTTGTGACTCAAACCTATTGGATTATTTCAAACAATTAAATAATATAATTATTTATATCATTGACCCACGTTTTATACCCAATTAAAAATAATATATTTATTATTTTTCCACGCAAACGTTTATTAATCATTCGAACTTAAAAATAATATATGGTATATATATTATTTTCTTAAACATTTCTGAATGACCCAAACACACAAGTATTATACATATTATTCGTAACGTTCGACACGAAATTTAGTTATGCTAATTCTATTCCGAAATCTATTTCCCGTAGACGCGTTCGTCTACCCGTTAACCCTTAGAATGTTTTAAGACGTTCTAATCTTCCGTGTCGTCGTCACAAATCCCATATGTCCCTAACTTATGTGTTTATAATTCTAGGGCATACGTAAGACGTGTAGGCTAACACTTAAGGTTCCAAATCTCTTACCTGTGTGATACTACCTACAACGCAACGCAGGTGAGTTTCACGGCCCCTTTTTTTACCTGTTTTACTATTGGGGGAGAAACATGCTTACACACAAACGTATTTTACTTGTTTTCCTGTTGAGGAAGAAACAAACATGAAACACCAACTATCATACTTTCACTTGTTTTCCCCGTGGGGGAGAAACAGGTACGCAAGCAAATATTATTTTTCCCGCCGGGGGAGAAAACATGACGCAACTATTTGATTATGGTACTTTATATGATATCACTGTTGAGACTAAGCGTAACACACTATCACAGAAAGTCCTCATCTTATATCGGACCGTTAATATGGATCTTAGCGAGGTAATGTTTAGTAGTACTACTGGGTTTGACAAATCCCACCCGCGTTAGTCGCGCTAACTCGATTGGATATCGAACGGGTGAAACGTTAGCCTACTCACATGTGCCAGAGTTGATAGACCTGGCAGGAGGCATACAAACACAGTCAGCTTCGGTTGCGAGCGCTTTAGTAAAACATGAACATAGGTTAGCTACCTATAGATATGCATATTGAATGTACATAATCTGGCAAACACTCTCTTATTGCAAACTTGAAACCTGTGAACTCACCAACCTCGTGTTGACACTTTTTCTTACATGTTTCTCAGGTCGCTAAGGCACAGGTTGCACACTTAGGACATGCATGGAGTCCTACTGTCATATTATCCATTTCAAACATTTGAAACAGTTTACTTATTTACAATGATTGACGCCGATTGCGTGTAATTACTTTTGATTTCATATTAACGTTTACGCTTCCGCATTAACTCTGAACTTTTATGTTTTGACATTTCAAGTCCCATATAGTGTCGTTTGATGTAACTAATGACTGAGATCCTGGTGTGTCACCTTCCAAACGGTAAAACTCCGTTAGTTGAAATTGGGGGTGTGACAGATTGGTATCAGAGACATTGGTTATAGAGAACTAGGATTGCATACTAGACTATAACCTCACACATTAGTTACACGGCACAGACACTTATACCTGATACATATAGCACCTATACATACATTGCAGTGCATGCATGTTTATACCAGCCGTATCACCCTCAGTTGGCGAGGGACACATCATTTGCATTGCATCATCATTCCCAGTGGCGACACTCGGGGAATCACCGGAACATCATCCACTCCCGTTCGAGGGCAGCGAGACGGAGCCTTCGAAGGAGTCACTTACATCACCATCACCCGTTGGGTATGGTGGGCTTTCTCAGGTCCATGTTATGGACGACACTCAGCACTAACGCATATCTCTTTGGGAGTTGGGATCGTCGGAGGCGAGTCCCTACTGTACCCACCAGCAACAATACGCCGAATGAAGGCAGACCGTTACACGCATGATTGCAGAATCCATTGACACGTAGATGTCATCACTTTCCCGAGCCATGGACTCGCGTCTTTGATCGATATTCTGTTGAGAATGGATCGAACACAAAACACTATCTTGACTCAGTTGAAAGAACAACTACTTTGCTGCTTTCTGTAACTTGTATTCATGAATTAGTTTCCTTCCTCGAAGTCGCATTTCATGTACATGTTTGTTACATGTTCTCATTTACAATCCGCTGGATTGGACTCCTGTATTGTGTTTAACTCGGGTGAATACTCATATCAACCTATTCCCGACTACTCATACTGATATGAGTCCTAGTCGATCAAATTATGGTTGATGACTACTCCTTTCAATGACTTATCATATCTGACAACACTCTATACTCAGCAATATAACCTAAAGGACATTATGACACAGGACAGGGAGAACAAGGGTGAGCATGCAAAGCAAATTATCATTACGGGTGCACACGTAATAATAATTTGAGGTGCATGTAAGTCCTGGTGAAACCTAGTGTGTGGATGAATGGTCCTAATCAGTGGTTTACAGACTTAGGTTTCCACTATCTGTAGAGACTCTCATAACCCACTCAACGATTAGTTGGTATCGTTAAACATGTTCAACAATTGATAGACGCGACTATCATGTTGAAAATGTTTACGGATACACTGAATTATCATCAATGGGATCCATCAATGTTATTTTCACCCATGTAAGAGTCTTAGTGATCTTACAACTCTCATTCAAACTTAATCAATAGAACCACCTAGAGTGAAACTCTAGTATAACCTCAGAGTAAAACCACCAACTCCAACTATGTACACAGAATTTGAGGAATTCTTTCTATGCTAACGCGCTATTCCTTACACTCCTACAATAGATCCCACTTGAACTTGTTACCTCATCCTGTGACTAATCCTTAGTCTAACTTCGAATTTTACTCCAGCATATTCAATCCTGTAAACGGATTTCTTTCTTCACGAAATGATCCCGTTGATCCAACGACATTAGGAAACGAAGATTTAACCTAACCAACCATCAGTTGAACGCAACTACTTAAACATACACCCTACCTCTTATGCTACTGGGATCTATATCTCATTAGACTTTTCTTCCTTACATGTGAACCTCTTCCCTTAGCCTATGCATTGGCTGGCACTTGCCTTATAAACACTGGTCTCACTAAAAGTCTCAGCATGACTTCATGAATTTCATGTTGGTACGGTCGTACTCCTACTCTATTAGCAACTAAGTACACTATAGGGATAGAAGACGGTCAAGTAATCAAAACAACTCACAATCTTAAGGCGTGTTAACTAGGATTGGCTGGTCAAAAGATTGAAAATGACCTTATGCCAGTCATACTCGGCAACTTCGACGTAATTGTCGGTATGGATTGGTTATCTAAGAACCAAGCCGAAATGATTTGTCGTGAGCAAATTTGTTAGCCTACCTCTCCCGAATGGAGAAACCCTTTCTGTCCAAGGCGAAAAGAGTGGTGTTGTCGTGGGCATCATATCTTTCATGAAAGCACAAAAGCATATACGTAAAGGTCGTATTGTCATTTTGGCTCTCGTCGCCGAGCAGCCATATGAGGAGAAGAAGATTGACGACATACCGATCGTTCGTGATTATCCGGAATTATTTCCCAAAGACATGTCTGGTCTTCCACCACATCGTCAAGTCGAATTCCAAATTGATCTAGCACCCGGAGCAGGGCCTATTGCTCGGGCACCCTGTAGACTTGCACCTAGTGAGTTGCCAGAGCTATCCACACAACTGCAAGAGTTGTTGGATAAAGGTTTCATTAGACCTAGCTCATCACCATGGGGAGCTCCAGTCCTATTTATCAAGAAGAAGGACAGGACCTTTCGCATGTGCATCGACTACCGTGAACTTAATAAAGTAACCAACAAGGATCGTTATCCTTTACCCCGCATCGATGATTTGTTTGATCAACTCTATGGATCAAGCTTCTATTCCAAGATATATCTTAGATCCGGTTATCATCAACTGAGAGTCTGGGACGAGGGCATCTCAAAGACGGCATTCAGAACTAGGTAAGGTCACTACGAATTCATGGTCATGCCCTTCGGATTGACTAATGCACCCGCGGCATTCATGGACCTCATAAACCGTGTATGTAAAACGTACCTAGATCAGTTCGTTATCGTCTTCATCGATGACATCCTAATCTTCCATGGATAGGGATGAACATGAGGAACACCTGCGTTTGATTTCAGAATTGCTAAAACAAGAGCAATTGTATGCCAAACTTTCCAAGTGCGAACTCTGGATTCGAGAAGTACAATTCTTAGAACATGTAGTCAACAAGACGGGAATACATGTCAATCGAGCTAAAGTAGAAGCAATCAAGAATTGGGCAGCACCTACAACGCCGACGGAGGTGCGTCAATTTATGGGATTGGCTGGCTACTACCATCGTCACATTGAAGGATTCTCCAAGATTGCCCAACCCTTCACGGCCTTAACTCAAAAAAGGTAAACCCTATCTCTACAGTGCACCAAATCTTATCTCTTCCAGAGGGAACGGATGATTTTGTGGTGTATTGTGATGCATCCATTCAAGATCTTGGTTGTGTGTTGATGCAACGCGAGAAAGGGATCGCATACGCTTCTCGTCAATTGAAAATCCACGAGAAAAACTACACGACTCATGACTTAGAGTTGGGAGCCGCGGTATTTGCACTAAAGATCTGGAGACATTACTTGTACGGTACCAAATGCACTATCTACACCGATCACAAGAGTCTTCAGCATATCTTCAAACAGAAAGAGTTGAACATGCGACAGCGTCGTTGGGTCGAACTCTTAAACGACTATGACTGTGCAATCAGATACCATCCAGGGAAGGCTAATGTGGTAGCCGATGCCCTAAGTCGTAAGGACACCAAACCTAAATGAGTTTAAGCATTACAAAATACTATTCACACCGGATTACCTGATAAAATCCAAAGTGCTCAACTTGAAGCTCTGAAAGAGGAAAACCTACCGCTGCAAGGTACACGCGGTATGGAAGCACAACTCGAGGCCAAATCTGACAGTATTCGCTACTTCGTCGAGCGAATATGAGTTCCAGCATTCGGTAACTTAAGGGAACTGGTCATGGATGAAGCTCATAAATCTTGTTACTCCATTCATCCAGGTTCCGACAAGATGTATCATGACCTGAAGGTGCTGTATTGGTGGCCAAAGATGAAGGCTAATATAGCCACCTATGTGAGCAAGTGCCTGACTTGCGCGAAGGTCAAAGTTGAATATCAAAAGCCTTCCGGCCTACTCCAGCAACCGGAGATTCCTATGTGGAAATGGGAGCAGATATCCATGGACTTTATCACAAAATTGCCACAAACTCCTACATGATGTGATACCATATGAGTAATCATTGATCGATTAACAAAGTCCGCTCACTTCTTAGCAATCAAAGAGACCGACAAAAATGGATAAACTCACTCGTACTTATTTGAAAGAAATAGTCTCTGTGCCAATCTCTATTATTTCGGATCGTGATGCACGATACACTTCTCGTTTCTGGCAGTCATTACATAAGGCCTTAGACACACGTCTAGATATGAGCACAACATACCATCCTCAAACTGATGGCCAAACGGAACGTATAACCCAAACTTTGGAGGACATGCTACGAGCTTGTGTGATTGATTTCGGTAACACTTGGGAGTCTCACCTACCGTTGGTGGAATTCTCCTACAACAACAGTTATCATACTAGCATCAAGGCAGCTCCATTTGAAGCACTGTATGGACGGAAATGCCGTTCTCCTATTTGTTGGACCGAGGTTGGGGATAACCAACTCACAGGTCCTGAACTTGTATTTGAAACTTCCAAAAATATCGTTCAAATTAGAAACCGTATGGCGGCAGCTCGTGATCGTCAAAAGAGCTACGCCGACAAACGTCGTAAACCTTTGGAGTTTCAAATAGGTTACATGGTTTTACTCAAAGTCTCACCTTGAAAAGGTGTCATTCGTTTCGGGAAACGAGGCAAACTGAATCTTCGTTATGTTGGACCTTTCAAAATATTAAAGAGAATCAGACCAGTCGCGTACCAACTGGACCTACCTGAAAGACTTAGTGGTGTACACAACGTCTTTCACATCTCAAATTTGAAGAAATGTCTAGCAGACGAATCTCTCGCGATTCCTCTTGAGGAACTACACGTTGATGAACAGTTACGCTTCATCGAAGAACCTGTGGAAATTATGGATAGGGAAGTTAAAACGTTAAAGCACAGTAAGATCCCTATTGTCAGAGTTCGTTGGAACTCGAAACGCGGACCGGAATTCACGTGGGAGCGCGAGGATCAGATGGTGCGCAAATATCCTAATCTGTAAGCCGTGCAGGCTAACACTTAAGGTTCCAAATCTCTTACCTGTGTGATACTTCCTACAACGCAACGCAGGTGAGTTTCACGGCCCCTTTTTTTACATGTTTTACTATTGGGGGAGAAACATGCTTACACACAAACGTATTTTACTTGTTTTCCTGTTGAGGAAGAAACAAACATGAACACCAACTATCATACTTTTACTTGTTTTCCCCGTGGGGGGAAACAGGTACGCAAGCAAATATTATTTTTCCCGCCGGGGGAGAAAACATGACGCAACTATTTGATTATGGTACTTTATATGATATCACTGTTGAGGCTAAGCGTAACACACTATCACAGAAAGTCCTCATCTTATATCGAACCGTTAATATGGATCTTAGCGAGGTAATGTTTAGTAGTACTACTGGGTTTGACAAATCCCACCCGCGTTAGTCACGCTAACTCGATTGGATATCGAACGGGTGAAACGTTAGCCTACTCACATGTGCCAGAGTTGATAGACCTGGCAGGAGGCATACAAACACAGTCAGCTTCGGTTGCGAGCGCTTTAGTAAAACATGAACATAGGTTAGCTACCTATAGATATGCATATTGAATGTACATAATCTGGCAAACACTCTCTTATTGCAAACTTGAAACCTGTGAACTCACCAACCTCGTGTTGACACTTTTTCTTACATGTTTCTCAGGTCGCTAAGGCACAGGTTGCACACTTAGGACATGCATGCAGTCCTACTGTCATATTATCCATTTCAAACATTTGAAACAGTTTACTTATTTACAATGATTGACGCCGATTGCGTGTAATTACTTTTGATTTCATATTAACGTTTACGCTTCCGCATTAACTCTGAACTTTTATGTTTTGACATTTCAAGTCCCATATAGTGTCGTTTGATGTAACTAATGACTGAGATCCTGGTGTGTCACCTTCCAAACGGTAAAACTCCGTTAGTTGAAATTGGGGGTGTGACACAATAAGATAGTAAAAATCAGAAATGTTACACCATGATCTAAAGATACTATATTGGTGGCCAAAGATGAAAGCCGATATAGCCACCTATGTTAGTAAATGTCTGACTTGCGCGAAGGTCAAAGTTGAATATCAAAAGCCATCCGGTCTTCTGCAACAACCAGAAATTCCTATGTGGAAATGGGAACAAATATCCATGGACTTCATCACCAAATTACCACGAACCCCTACCGGATGTGATACCATATGGGTCATTGTTGATCGATTAACAAAGTCCGCTCACTTCTTAGCAATCAAAGAGACCGACAAAATGGATAAGCTTACTCGTACTTACTTGAAAGAAATAGTCTCTCGGCACGGGGTGCCAATCTCTATTATTTCGGATCGTGATGCACGATTCACGTCTCATTTCTGGCAGTCGTTACATAAAGCCTTAGGCACGCGTCTAGATATGAGCACAGCATACCATCCTCAAACTGATGGCCAAACATAACGTACTATTCAAACACTGGAGGACATGCTACGAGCTTGTGTGATTGATTTCGGTAACACTTGGGAGTCTCACCTACCGTTGGTGGAGTTCTCCTACAACAACAGTTATCACACTAGCATCAAGGCAGCTCCATTTGAAGCACTTTATGGACGGAAATGCCGTTCTCCCATTGTTGGACCGAGGTTGGAGATAGGCAACTCACAGGTCCTGAACTCGTATTTGAAACTTCCGAAAATATCGTTCAAATTAGAAACCGTATGGCGGCAGCTCGTGATCGTCAAAAGAGCTATGCCGACAAGCGTCGTAAACCTTTAGAGTTTCAAATAGGTGACATGGTCTTACTCAAAGTCTCACCTTGGAAAGGTGTCATTCGTTTCAGAAAATGAGGCAAACTGAATCCTCGTTATGTTAGATCATTCAAGATAATGAAGAGAATCGGACCAGCAGCGTATCAACTGGACCTACCTGAAAGACTTAGTGGTGTGCACAACGTCTTTCACGTCTCAAATTTAAAGAAATGCCTAGCAGACGAATCACTCGTAATTCCTCTTGAGGAACTACACGTTGATGAACAGTTACGTTTCATCGAAGAACCTGTGGAAATTATGGATAGGGAAGTTAAAACATTAAAGCACAGTAAGATCCCTATTGTCAGAGTTCATTGGAACTCGAAACGCGGACCGGAATTCACGTGGGAGCGCGAGGATCAGATGATGCGCAAATATCCTAATCTATTCAAGCACTCCGCGTCAAACTCTTAAGGTACTATTTTAATTTTCGGGACGAAAATTCTTTCAACTAGGGGATGATGTAACAATCCGGACTTTTCCAGTTAACCCCGTTAACAAAATCCAGTTAAAGTTAACTAAGTTAACTTAACTCAAACTTCAGGGACTGTTTCTGCCAATATTTCAAACTTAAACTCGAGGGACTAGTTATGTAATAACTCTAATCTACTATGTTGACTTTTATAGAAGTCAAAATTCAAATCCTGTTGCTGTAGAAGTCAAACTAACCAAATTTTAACTCCATCTAAACTGGAGGGACCTATTCTGCCAAGTTTCAAACTCCAAATCTCAGGAAAACCTCAGGGATTACTTCTGTATTTAGATCAAACTTGATTTGTTGACTTTTGAAATTCAACATCGCGTTCTTTTTTTTTCTCAAACCCAAGTTCCATAACCGAAATCGTTTGGAATTACAACAGATCATGCACTTTAATTCTATTACCGGCCATAATGAGATCATAATTAAGTTGTAATTGAGTGAATTAATCTCAATTATGATAATTCAAGTTGAAACCGTCAACCCCTTCCTAAATGATCATCGAATTCGCCAAATTCTTGTATTCCTCTCACAAATCACGCACCTGCGTACCGTAGTCGAGTATCTCAGAAGCTATTTCACTCATCAATTTCATCGGAATCGAAGTTGTGGTTGCCGGAGATCAACACAGTCGCATTCGGCCGTCGTTCTAGTCGATCCCCATCAATTCGACATTCGTTTTGGTAAATTCTTACACCCTCAGTTTCGTTTTAATCTTCTGATGGAAAGACCTATCATAATTGGGGATTATAACATCCAATTCGATCAATCCAGATTCTAGGGTTCATCTTAAATTAGTTTAATCAAACTCTATCCTAGACCCGATTACAATTCAATTAAATTACACCTTTAGACTCGTAATCATCTGTATAATGAAAGCCCCGTGTTTATTTGATCAATTACCATCGAATCTGTCAAGATCCTAAACTATGTTTTCTTCATAAAATCAATTTGGGGGTTTTGGTCTTAGACGATGTTTAAATCAAATTAAATCAACCCATTAGAATCACAACACTTCGTTTATGGATAACCCTATGATAATTCAGTCAAACAACATCGAATTGATCGTGACCCCGTAATTAGGGTTCATGCATATTTCTGGTTAATCAAACTCTTACCTACACCCGTTTGAAATGAAATTAAGCTACATCATCAGTTTCGAAATTACAGTTTTAATAAAAACCCTATAATCCTAACAAGTTTTATTATCAGAATCAACGGATTTAAATTGTGTTTTTAAAACTAGGGTTTCGACTGATAGTCCAAGAATTTATAGTTTAAAACTCGATGATATTGCATTTAAACCTCACCACACATTCGCCTATACCCGATTTACAAAACCCCTAACCTAATTTGTTCGATCGAAGTCCACATGATTAGAATCGGGACTGGATTGGGCTCAGTTTCGAAAGGGGAGTAGATCACAGAGACCTTAACTGTTAAAACAAACCAATCCGGGTATTTGTTGCGAAACCCTAGCGGGCGGGACTGGTTAAGTGTGTGTGCTTGTGTGGGAGAGACCCGGGTTCGAGTCTCTCCACACTGTTTTGTTTTTAAACATTTTTTTTAGTATTATTTTAATATAAAAATCAAACCCTATAATATTATATTATTATATAAATGTGTTTTAGCCCGAAAAACAACCCGTAGGCTCGGGTTAGAATTATTAACCTATTTTTATATTATTTCCCCACTTTTAAAAATAATATATTTACCATAAAGTTGTATAAAATAATATGTTTATATTATTTTCAACCCGTGACTCGTATTATTAAATAATATATAGATTTATATTATTTCGTATCATTTTGTAACCTCGTATAACATTAGAAACTAAATAATAATATAATTAATTATATTATTTACTCGCATTTATCGCATCCATAAAAATAATATATTTATTATTTTGTACCACGAATGAGTAATTAGAATATCCTTTCGAACCTAAAAATAATATATTAAATTATATTATTTTCCTAATTTTTGTAAATGACAAAACGCTCGAATATATTTATTATTATTGTTGTCATTCGTCGCGCAACGTATATATATAATCTAATTACTAATTAAAGAATTCCTATTCCCGTGGACACGTTCGTCTACTCTCGGTTACTAGAGCGTTTCTTTAGGACGTTTCTTATTCCGGGTCATTGTCACAATTCCCATTTTTATCCCTAATTTATGTGTTTATAATTTTAGTGCATTCGTAAGTCGATTGAGACTTACAGACGTGGTTCCAACTTGTCCATTGTGTGATACTACCTACAACGCAACGCAGGTGAGTTTTCACGGCCCCTTTTACTGTTTTAACTTAGGGGAGAAAACATGACTAAACAATTTTGGATTTTTAATTCGTATGATATCAATGTTAAATGCTAAGCGTAACACGCTATCACAGAAAGTCCTCAACTAATATCGGACCGTTAATATGGATCTTAGCGGGGTAATATTTAGTAGTACTACTGGGTTTGACAAATCCCACCCGCGTTAGTCGCGCTAACTCGATTAGATATCGAACGGGTGAAATGTTAGCCTACTCACACCGCAGTGTTGATAGACCTGGCAGGAGGCAATAAACAAACAGTCAGCTTCGGTTGCGAGCGCTTGAGCTGAACATGAACATAGGTTAGCTACCTATAGATACGTAATGAATGAACATAAATCCGGTAAACGCATATTTACTTATACTGAAACCTGTGGACTCACAAACCTCGTGTTGACATATTTTCTTACATGTTTTCTCAGGTCGCTAAGATAAGACACATGTGCACGTTAGGGCTTGCATGGGATTCAACTGCTTTGATTATAACTTATTTATGTTTGTTTGAATTATTCTATTGTACTTGTTTTGGTTTGACGTTTGGACTTTTTGGACTTTTGAACTTTGGTTCTGGGCGCGTGTATTTTGCGCATTTATTTTTTTTACGCTTCCGCATTGATACTCTGATTTAAATGATATTTTCA
This sequence comes from Smallanthus sonchifolius, assembly GCA_023525975.1. Lineage (NCBI taxonomy): Eukaryota > Viridiplantae > Streptophyta > Magnoliopsida > Asterales > Asteraceae > Smallanthus > Smallanthus sonchifolius. Next base: position 73,484,393 of record CM042027.1, on the reverse strand, counting down.
TTTTGAGTCCCATGTAGAGTCGTTCAAAGTAACTAATGTCTAAGATCCTGGTTCGTCACTTCCCAAACGGTAAAACTCCGTTAGTTGAAATTGGGGGTGTGACAACTAACAATTAGTCTCACCCCAGGGTGAGCTCCTCTTGGGGTGGTGATTCCCTCTACAGACACACACTCACTCCTAAGACATATTCTGCTATATATAGGAGGCCAAGCACATGTGCCTTGTTTTCCAAGCCACCTGAAAAACAGGTATCGAAACTACCTAGTTTCGATTAAACAAATGTTCAACCGAAACTAGTAGTTTCGATACTGTAGTTTCGATTGATAGCATCAGTCTCAATTCTATACCCAACAATCTCCCCCAGACTGATGCTATCAATTCTTGTCCGAATCTGTCTTTCGTCTTCATAGATTGACTGATGATCCAATGACTTTCATTGTGATTCTCCCCCTCAAGTGAAGACCCTCCTATCGTGTAGGAAATTGATAAAGGTTTGAATCCCAAGTATTTAGCAGTAAATAACCATCTTTCTACAAAGATTCTTGACATTCACGAACACTTGATCAACTTTTGCCTTCTCTCCCCCTAAAAAAAGGTCAATTTCAAGCGAAGGCTTACTTTGTCTTGCATCTTCATAACACTGCTGATAATTTGAAGCCTTTCATGATAATTCTCCCACTGAAGTGTAGAACCTCCTATTTCTAGGCAAAAGATAAGGGATCGAATCACCATGTAATCAACAACCAATGATCCGGCTTGTCACAAATATGCTTGACTTTGCTACCCGCTGCTCAAACTTGAACTTTAAACAAAAGAATTACGGCTGAATCAGGCAGAACATCATGTATATTGCCGAAGAAACGAAATTTTTGAAAACCCGAAAAGGTTGTCTCCAAGTTTTCTTCCAAAACTCTCCTCCTTCTATGCAATATCATGTTAAAAAATTTATCCAAGAAATTTTCCAAAATACTATTAACAAATGTTCAACCTAAACTAGTAGTTTCGATACTGTAGTTTCGATTGACAGCATCAGTCTCAATTCTATACCCAACATAGTATGTCTTTATAAAAACGGGGGCTCATGCCTCCTCATTTCTTAAAAAGAGAAGTACTAGCCATAATCCAGGAATTTCACCCGAGACCCGTGTATCCCTTGCAAGTTTTACATATACCTATGGCCTGAATACTTACACGTAGAAGAACGTTGAGCATTACTTCGTTAACCTTTATTTTATCATTTTCGCAAATAAAATATTTGACACAAGTTTTAAAAGAGATAAAATATTCACCTTTATAGTGGGATTGAGCCTCTAGAGTCGAAAGCTTAACGTCTAGCCTCTAATCATGATTTCTCTAGCGTAACAGCACTTCTACGAGCGTCTCTTCTTAATCTGAGTACTACGAGGAGCGGGAGTTAGACCGGGATCGTCAGGAGTGGGCTAGGGATCACCTGGAAGGAGATTTAGAAGTTGGAAATGGTTTGGGATAAGGAAATCGACTGAGATCGTCCAACTATTTATAGGATGTGATTTGGGTCCATGTCAGACTGATATGTCTAGGGATGTCGGTCCGACATACAGACATGTACACGTCAGCCCTACACGTCTCATTCTGATTGGACTGAACATATTTGGCGGCAATATCGGACCGATCAATGGACCATGTCGGTCCGATATCCAACCCATGTCCCATCATTAAGGTTGAGTCATTGGACACCTGTCAACACCACATTTTGCGGCTGAGAGAAGGTCGTCGGACCGCTATGGATCGATGTCGGTCCGATAACTGACTTAGAAACTCATTACGGACCGATATGAGAATGGATGTCGGTCCGGTATCTAACCCTAGTTTACTCTGGACCGATATGAACTTAGTTGTTGGTCCGTCGTTGGACTGTCTTTAGCTTCGGTCTGATATCATAACTTAGTTTCACTTCGGACCAATACGGAATACAATGTCGGTCCGATATCAACTTAATTTCTTAAATTTTTTTTTTATTTTCAACCCTAGACTTGGGTGTATTTACACTTATAGTCCCTAGGGTTTACCTTTTGTCAAATCTTGGACATTTTTGTTGCATGTGTTACATCATCCCCACCTTGTTTTAAACTCATAATTGAGTTTATTCAAACAGGTGTGGATATTTCTTTCTCATTTCGGATTCCAGTTCCCACGTGTACTCAGGTCCATGTCTGGAGTTCCATTTCACTTTTATGATCATCAATTTCTTTCTTTTCAATCTTTTTTCATGCTTGTCCTCGATTTGCAAAGGTTGTTCCACAAATCTTAATTTCTCATCTACCTCTACATCTTGTAGGGGTATTACCAGAGATTCATCTGCCAAACACTTGTGCAGATTTGACACATGGAATACATCGTGTACTCCATTCATTTCATCCGGTAGTTTGAGTTGATAGGCTACAGGCCCAACTCTTTTCAAGATTTTGAATGTTCCTACAAATCTAGGACTTAATTTTCCTTTTTTCCAAATTTTACAACGCATTTCCATGGTGAAACTTTCAACATAACATTATCACCGACGTTGAATTCTAACGGCTTTCGTCTCTTATCAGCATAACTCTTTTGACGATCGCGAGCCTCTTTCAATCTATCTTTTATCTGGTTAACTTTCTCAGTTGTTTCCAAGGCTATTTCAGGTCCAAAAAACTGATTTTCTCCTATTTCAGACCAACAGATTGGAGTTTGACATTTACGACCGTATAAGGCTTCAAAAGGAGCGGCCTGTATACTCATATGATAACTATTGTTATAGGAGAATTCCATTAGAGGTAAGTGGTCATCCCAATTTCCTCCAAGATCAATAACACAAGCCCTTAACATATCTTCAAGGGTTTGTATCCCGTTCGTCTGAGGATGGTAGGTAGTGCTGAGATTTAGTTTGGTACCGAGAGCTTTTTGAAAATTTTGCCAGAATCGAGAAGTAAATCTATTATCTCTATCCGACACAATAGATAATGGCACACCGTGTAATGTCACGATTTCATTAACGTATAACTGTGCCAGTTTATCCATACTGAACGTTTCTTTCATTGGAAGAAAATGATCAGACTTAGTAAGTCTGTCAATGATAACCCAGATAGTATCATTTTCTCGACTTGTTCGGGGAAGTTTAGTAATCAAATCCATAGTTATCATTTCCCATTTCCAGACAGGAATTTCAAGTTGCTGTAACAAACCAGATGGGTTCTGATGTTTAGCCTTAACTTGAGAACAGGTCAAACACTTTGCAACATAGATAGTAGGGGTGAGCAGAAAAACGAATTAACCGACAAAACCGAACCGAAATAACTGAACTGAAAAAAACCCAGAAAAACTGAACCGAAAATAACCGAAACCGACATTTTCGGTTTGGTTTCGGTTATTCATTTACCCATAACCGAATTAACCGAACCGAATGACATCAACTTGTAATATTTTTATAATAGCACCCATGCTCCTATAACATTCTTAATTCACACAAACTTAAGAACTCCATATTCACATTGACTTTTAATGCAACTATCTTCTTTTATGTATGGGTGTATGTAGTTATTTTAAATTACACAAAAAAACTTACATAGTCGATCTTTTGGTGTTTTATTTATGTAGCATTTTCAATATGTCTTTACCGTTACAAATGTTAATTACTTGAGATTGAAGAGAAAAGTATAAGAAAAAGGTTTGGGGCATCCCACATTGGTTGGAAGAGAAATATAATCATGGGAAGTATGTTATAAGTAAAGAAGGGATGACACCCAACTAGAATTAATAAAGCTTGGAAGTCTTTTTTGAGACTTTTGGCATTAGTATTTCAATGTTTTTTAAGTTTGGTTTTGGTTAATAAATGTTATTTTAGGCCTAGTTTTCATTGGTTAGCCTAATAGGTGGTTAACCGAACCGAATGCACTTAATTAACCGATTAACCGAAACCTAATTAATCGAAACCGATTGGTTATTAAATTTCATTAACTGAAAGTTTCGGTTTCGGTTAGAGGTGAAAACCGAACCGAACCTTGCACACCCCTAATAGATAGCAATATGTTTTTTCATTCCTATCCACCAATAATTGGCTTTTAGGTTTTTTTACATATTATCGCTTCCAGGGTGCATTGTGTATTTAGATTTATGGGCTTCCTCTAGAATTTCTTCACGTGTATTTCCATAGGTAGGAATCCAAATTCTCTTATTCATTCTAAGAATTTCATCGTCTCCTTTGATCAATCATACCTCCCAGTCCTTCTTTCTCAAGGTTAGGTTCTTACAAAGCAAGTTTCTGAGATTCCTTAATACGAGTGATAAAATCAATCTGGAGATCAAGTCTTAAGGCACGAACTTGTTTAGGTTTCTCATGCTCCTTTCTGCTCAAAGCATCAGCTACTACATTGGCTTTTCCTTCATGATAACAGATTTCACAATCATAATCATTCAGGACTTCCATCCAACGTCTTTGTCTCATATTCAGCTCCTTCTAACTGAATATATACTTTAGGCTTTTGTGATCAGTGAACATGGTGAATTTGACTCCATATAGGTAGTGCCTCCATAATTTCTGTGCTAATATTATGGCGCCCAATTCTAAATCATGAGTCATATAGTTCTTTTCATGAATTTTTAACTGTCGTGAAGCATAAGCAATGGTCTTGCTTCCTTGCATTAACACACAGCCAAAGCCGGTGTGTGAAGCATCACAGTAGACTGAAAAGCCTTCATTTTCATCTGGCAAAGCCAGTATGGGTGCTTGAGTTAGTTTCTGTTTTGGAGTTTCAAAAGCTTCATAGTGTTTATGACCCCATTCATACTTGACTGATTTGCGGGTCAGAGAAGATAATGCTACAACGATTCGAGAGAAATATTGGATAAATCTCCGATAGTAACCAGCTAGACCGAGGAAACTACGAACTTCAGTTGGTGACTTCGGGATTTCCCATTTGGATATAGCCTCAATTTTAACAGGATCTACTTGAATGCCATTGGCATTGATCACATGACCAAGGAATTGAACTTCTGATAGCCAAAATTCACACTTTGAGAATTTAGCGTATAGCTTTTTTGTTCTCAGGATTTCAAGTAAGATTTTCAAGTGATTTGCATGATCTTCCTTACTTTTGGAATAAAAAAGGATATCGTCAATGAATACGATAACAAATTTGTCCAAGTAAGGTTTACAGACTCGATTCATCATATCCATAAATGATGTTGGTGCATTAGTAAATCCAAACGGCATTACCGTGAACTCATAATCACCATATCGAGTTCTTAAAGCAGTTTTAGGAATATCCTCTTCCTGGATTTTCAATTGATGATAGCTAGATCGAAGATCAATTTTGGAGAAACAACGAGCTTCTTGGATTTGATCAAAAAGGTCATCGATTCGGGGGAGTGGATAAAGATTCTTTATTGTAACTTTGTTAAGTTCACGATAGTCTATACAAATACGCATCGAACCATCTTTCTTCTTGACAAATAAGACCGGGGCTCCCCAAGGCGATGAGCTTGGTTTTATAAACCCTTTCTCCAATAATTCATCTAGTTGTTTCTTCAATTCTTCCATTTCATTTGGAGCTAGTCTTTACGGGACTTTAGCAATAGGTGTCATATCGGGTACAAGATTAATTCTGAACTCCACTTCTCTCTCAGGGGGAATTCCGGGCAGTTCATCAGGAAAGACATCAGGGAATTCAGCCACAACCGCCACATCTTCAATCTTCGTTTTAGTGTCGGTAGTTACAAAAACAAGGTATGCTAAGCATCCTTTTCTTAAGTATTTTGTGTCCTTTAGCATAGAAATTATTCCAACGAAGTTGGATAATTTATCGCCATTGATTGTAAGAATATCGCCTTTTGGCGAACGAAGTTCTATTGTTTTTTTATCACATAGGATACGAGCTTGGTTAGATGCTAACCAATCCATTCCTAATACAATGTCAAAACCTGTCAAAGTCATTGGCAACAATCTTGCAGGTATAACATGTCCTGATAATGTGATGTGGCAATCGCTGAGAATTTAGGAGATTTGGACGAGGTCGCCGTTGGCAGTTTCTACCACGTATTTCTTATCTAATTTAGCTAGAGTTTTATTTAATAATCTACAGAATCTATGATCTATAAAACTTTGGTTTGCACCAGAGTCAAATAAAACTCGAGCATAAATATCATCAACAAGAAATGTACCCGTAATAACATCGGGCATACCTGTCGCTTCGTGAGTGTTAAGAACGAATGCTTGTGCATTCTTTTTCACTCCGCCTGCAGGTTTGGGACATGTCCCGTCTATCTTCTTCAGCTTTGGACAATTGATTTTGATGTGACCAGCTTCGCCATATCCAAAACAAGTAATTGGTTTCTTTCTATAACAATCTTCTGTTTTGTGTCCAGACATTTTTTAGAAGCTACAATAAGGTCCAGATCGACATTGTCCTAAGTGCCTTCTCCTACACCTTGGACATTCAGGGATAGAAGAATTGTTATTTCGAGGAGTAAAGTTGGATTTCTTGGATCCACTCGGGCCTTGCCCAGCTATTTCCTTCTTCTTCTTTCCTTCTTCCTGATTTCTTATCAGGCTGGTGGTTAATGACGCTCCTAAATCCATAGCATCATCCAGATTTTCACAGTTTGCGACCTTCACCATGTCATGGATTTCTCCAATCAAACCCCAAATATATCTCTTAATTAGATTGGAGTCAGGGGTAGCAAGATGTGGAACTATTCGGGCATATTCTAGGAGTTTAGTGGCATACTCCTGATGATTTGTTCCGATCATCCTTAGACTCAGAAATTTTCCTTCAATTTGTTCCCGTTCGTTCTGGGGAACATACTTTTTCTCAACCTTTGCCTTAAAGGCACTCCAGCCCATTGCATAGGCTACATATATGCCTTTGGCGGCAACAATATTGTTCCACCATTCAAGAGCTTGGTCCTTGAATAGATTGGAAGCATATAGAACTTTATCTTCCTCGGCACACTTGCTGATAGCTAGTACAGACTTGGTTTTCTCAATCCATCTCAATGTGGCTATACCACCTTCTCTCCCAGAGAAGTTGTATGGCTTGCAGTCTTGAAACATCTTGTAAGTACAACTGACTACTTTCCTCTTCTTTGCTATATGACCATAATTATTACCCATACTCTCGCCTTCAGAGGAGTTATGGTAATATTATTCTCTTTCGGTCTTCTTAGATTTATGAGAAACATAACCCTTTGGTTCAAGAGTGATAGGTTTCGATTGAGTAACTGTTCGGGTTTGTCGGGAATGAATAGATTGAGGAATTGAAGGTTGAATAGATATCTTGTCAGCTTGTCTCTTTTCAAGCTCAGTAAATATCAGTGGAAGAGAATCCTTGATTAATTTTTGAAGTTCCATACGGGAGTTGTTATTTTCAGCAACATTTTTCACTGCTTCTTTTTCATTCCCCTTATGTTTTGAGAAGGTTTAGTTTGTTTAGACATGCTATTAAAAGAACAAGAATTAATGTAAAACAACGCTTTTTATTGATAAAATAAATTACATAAGATAGTATATATACAAATTATTCAGAAATTTCTAAAATTCTTGTCTTTAAGAGCCTGAACTAATAGGGCATTCCGAGCTTCAACTTCTGCCTTTTCTCTTTCCAATTCAGCTATTCGGTCCAACGGCATTTGCTTCCTCTCACTTCCTGACGCATTCTCATTTATATGCGGAGCAGGAATAGGAATTGTCTCATAGTAAGGAACATAAGGTATATTATAATCAACATGTTCTTCTTCTTTGGGATCACATTTGTTTTCATAAGGAATTTCGGGGTATTCTTTATGGAAATTTTGTGAATAAACGGGAGTAATATTATAGCTTCCAGCAGTTGGAGCAGAATGAAAACTTATAGAAGGATTATAGGGAACACTAGGGTTTCCTATTTCTTCGAGGCTTTTGAAAGTAGAACTTTCAGTTTCCTCATTAAATTCTATAGTTGTTTCATTTGTTTTACGTTCGAAGTAATTAGCAGAAGCAAATTTTCGAAGAAAGCTAGGACCTTTGCCCTTTCCAACCATTCTGAAATTTGAAACAAAAGATACTTTATTACTAAAATACAATATATCACAATACAAAATAAAATACGACAACATTTTCAATCCTTTATCAGCTCTTTCCCAAGAGTCATTAGATCCTCTCCACATTTGTACACCTGTTTCCCATAGAATTTGGTTCTTGCTTTGTCCATAATCTTCTCCCTTGTTACCTCTTCCGTTTGACGTAACGAACGGTCTAAACATTCAATAGAGGAATAAGGCATACTATGCTCATAACCATATTTAGGTGGAGGCTCGCGGAGTCCAACCATAATATCGTTATAGGCGTTTTGGTATCCGGGTGGAGCTTGGAAATAGTGTTTGAAAAGACCGTCATATGGAGGCTGAGGAAATATATAGGGATCATATAAAACCGGGGATTCAGAGTTATAGGATTGATAGTCAGAACTGTTTGAAACAGGGTTATTAAATGGATAATCATTAGGGTTCTCAGAAGTAGTTAAATAATGGGAACTTCTTAAGGATCTTCTTCTGGTGAATGGATTTGACTGGATTGTACCTCATTTCCTTGCATAGGTTGAGCACCAGTATTCCAATTGTTGAAGTCTGATCCAGCATCCATCCATTGGCCGAAAGAGTTTAGGGACTGTGGGTGGTATTCGGGAGAATTAGGAAGCACATCAAATGGGTCGTCATTATAATAAGGCGAACAAATAGGATTCTGTTGTGAACCCAAGGGATGATATTCTGAGGATTCTTGCTTAATAGGACGATTAGGATCATAATACGGAATGGAATTTCCTCCAGACATCTGCAATCTTAGTATATTAGTATTTATCTTATTTTATTTATTCAAGACTTAGATACTAAAGCCAGTATCTTAATCTTAGTTAAAGTTCTACAAGGATGGTTATCTTCCCAGAGTAGTACCTCCAACAGATATGTTCCCAGGTAAGAGCGAAGGGTCTAGGAAAGATTTATACACCGCTCTTTTCTTAGACAGAACACTTCCGTTTGTCAAATAACTACATACCGGTCAGAAGGTCACCTTGTTTTCTTATCTTAAAAGCATTAATGGATGAAGCTTAGATACTAGATCCAAGTATCTAATACGCTAAAACCTGTGGCTCTGATACCAACATGTCACACCCCGCCTCAGGCACCCCCTGGACGTGTGCGAGCCCGATTGATATCTTTGTTTCTTTGACTTCAGAGTTTTTATAAAATACAGCGGAAGTCTTTTCAAAAGGATCGTTTCGTCATTCTATCAACCTCAAAGGTTGTATTTGTAAATATCAAAACTCAGTTGGAAGATAAAAGTTTTATATTCACGTTATAAACATAGGGTTTCAAATACCCTTCTCATTTGATTACAAAACAGAGCTTGAAATCAAATACATTATAAGCCACTGGAGATAGTACAACACGGGGTTGATCAATTCCCTGGTCTTATCTCCTTTCTTTAGGATTTTCCTTTATACGAGGCATGAGAATCCTACGTGCATTCCATCTTTTATTTCAGGGGTCAGATTTCATATCTGCCCATACTCCTTTCTCATCATATTTTATTCATTACCTGAAAACATTTTGAAAATAAAACGTCAGCGTGAACGCTGGTGAATACAATATCTTGACATAAAATCATTTGGCACAAACAAGTATTAATTTCATAATCACAACTTCATGTTCAATCAACACACTCAGCAGGCCCGTCATGTTCAATCGCACCACAGCATACACTTGTAGTATGTCTTTATAACAACGAGGGCTCATGCATACTCATTTGTTAAAAAGGGAAGTACCAACCGCAATCCGGGAATTTCACCCGAGACCCGTGTATCCCTTGCAAGTTTTACGTATACCTATGGCCTGAATGCTTACACGTAGAAGAACGTTGAGCATTACTTCGTAAACCTTTATTTGGCCATTTTCGCAAATAAAATATTTGACACAAGTTTTCAAAGAGATAAAGTATTCACCTTTATAGTGGGATTGAGCCTCTAGAGTCGAAAGCTTAACGTCAAGCCTCTAATCCTGATTTCTCTAGCGTAACAGCACTTCTACGAGCGTCTCTTCTTAATCCGACTACTACGAGGAGCGGGAGTTGGACCGGGATCGTCAGGAGTGGGCTAGGGATCGTCGGGAGTGGAGTTGGATCGTCGAAAAATCGTTGGGGGTGGGGTTGGATTGTTGGGGGTGTGTGGGGGTGGGTTTAGGTTTTTGGGGGCGTGGGGTGGGGGGTTTAGGTTTTTGGGGTCGGGAGGTGGGGGTTTTAGGCTTTTTCGGGGTGGAGTTGGAGGGGGGTTTAGGTTTTTGAGGGTGCGGGTGGAGGGGGGTTTAGGTTTTTGGGTCCGGGTTAGGGTTCGATGAGAGGGTTCCAACGCCTCTGAAATGAGCTCAATCAGAGTTTGTTTGACCCACTTCTTAGCGTTTTTTAGCGAAAAACCACTTTTTAGTGGAATCTTCCCTTATATATATATATATATATTACACGGTTTGAATAATGAAAACGATATAATTTATAAATCTTTAAATACTTCTTATGATTGAAATTACGTATTTCGTATAATAATAAAAAATGAAAAGTTACAATTATTATTCATAAATCTTCAAATATTTCTTTGTATACAATATTTGATGCTCTAACCGTAAGTTTACCATCTTTATCTAAGATTAATAGTTTCAAATTGTCTTTATTTTTAACTCTAGATAATGCAACATATACCGTGTAGGTGAGGTTGACAACCTCGACCCTGATTTCTATAAGAACCTCAACCTCCTCGAACTTGTCCTTGTTTGAATTTTTGTTGTGTTCACATCATGGTTTACATATCGAAAATAGCAAGAAGAGGGTCATGTCCAATCTTTTTGCATACTTGACAAGTTGTAGATGAAGATGTGTGTGATATCATGTTGTTGATTGAGTCTCTCATCATAAACAAGTAGTTTAGATCTAAATGAGAAAAGGTTATTGTCATTTCAGTAGTGTCAACTTTGATAAGAAAAGTAGTAAATATCGGATTCAAACCTTGTATAATCTAAAGTACTAGGGTTTCATCTAGAATCATCTTACTAAATGTAAAAGAAAACTTTTTAAAAACATTGCTTATTAGTAACTAGCTTAGATCCCGTGTACTACACATGGGATGAAAAATATCAATAAAAAAAATTCTTAAATCTTTATGTATGTATATTTTACATGCGTAAAAATGTATTACATATATTACGGATAGAAAACAAAATTCAAAACATGTAAAATTTGATATATATTTGTGTTTCGAAAATACGCTAATTACTATTAATTTATAATTTGAATGAAAATAAAGTTACATAATTAGATTTCTTATAATAAGAGATAATTTAAAATAAATGTGTTTTATTAGTATATTAGTATTTTCTTTAAAAATAAGTTATTATTAAAAGATGAAAGTGTATTTAATAAGAGAGAGAAGCGAAAAAAAATGATGAGAATGAACATGGAGACGACACATGACAAGGAAAAACTTTTATTTATTATATAGTATAGATTATATATGAGCATGGAGATTTGAGCAACATTTAGTGCATGTTTGGGATTACTTATTTAGCCTCTTTATTAATTTTTACAAAAAGTAATAAGTAGTTTTGAAAAGTAATTTATTCTTACTTTTCAAAAACTATTTTTCCTCCCCTTTAAAAAGCTAAAAATAATAACAAAAGTAACATTATCTAAACACCATTTTAATTTATAAAAATTAATAAATTAATAAATAGTTTCAATAAGTTATATAAATTAGTCATTGATGGTTTTAATATTCAATTGTTTTATATAGCAATTAGCATGTTTAGATATATAAATAATATTAAAAGGTAAGTTTTGCATGTGTTAAGAATTTACTCTTCAAAATGTAGAAGTGTTCGAAAGGATAATGAACAAGACTTTGTTGGATTGTTGTGTTTATATTTAAATAATGGTTGTAGGAATGAAACCAAAACTTTGCTTTGTCGTAGTTGTCAGTGTGCTTTTCTGTTATACATCCAACACCGGTTCAAAACCGCAACCCACCTCTTTACCGGTTTTAAGGATTTCCTTGGCCTTTTTTTAAGGCTTTCATGCCATTTTTTTAGTTTTATTTCTAGGCATAAATCTTATACGTTTTTCTCGCCCGAGGTTTCGAGGACATTAATTTCTTCCACGATTTGACGTGTCGCAACACGCGTTTACTTTGATTAAAATTCTTTAACGAACGTGTTTGTTGTTTGCTATAGAGTTTGTTTCGGCCGCAACACACCGGACACAATTACTAGTTTGCGTAATTATGTAGTTATCGGTATAAGTTTAAATTTTAATTGTTTATCTACCTTGATTGTTTGAAACTTATTTGATTGGGTTGCTATTATATGATTTTCAGATATTATGTCCTCCAAACAACTCCCCGGTAGTAAAAAAACGTAAAAAGAGAGTCTCACGATCCGTTTTACCTATGTAATAAATTTGTTTTGTTTATTGTTATATTAATTATAGTCGTCATATTAATGAACATTTTTATATAAGCTTATTATTTATGGCCCATTTTTATTAGTTGTGCATGACATCCGAAATCTCTTACGATTAAGCATAAGTGCACAACGTAACAACAATAGTTCGGGCGAAAATTAAACACTAAAGAACACATCAGCGACGAATAAACATTAAAAATTAAAACGTATTCGCAATTTCTAACTTTTTTGTAATAAATTTATGATTCTGTAATTTTTAAAATAAAAAAATAAATAAAAGATGAACTTTATTTTGTATATTTTATATATTTAAATTTTTATTAATATTTTTTTAAAAATATTTTTTTATTAACCGATTTCTAAACCCGTTTGAAGCCAAACCTGTCTTGAACTTACACAACTGGTTCATACCGGTTTAGGTTTTCCTCACATTAAAACAATTCGAAACCGAACCGGTTTTTCCTTAAATCGGTTTTGACCGCATTGAGCATGAATCAAACGGTTTAACCGGTTTAAGGGTTGAAACCGATTTACATACCTCAGTTCAAAACAGACAAAACCAGTAAACCCTGAACATACCTTACTTACTAAGTTACTACAACATCCTTTGATGAAAAAGGGGAATTACAAATGGCGGGAACCAACGAACTCCAATTTCAAGAGAACGAAGATTCCTTTCAATGGGATGAACAGTCACAGCTGTATTACCATGCGAGGTTCGAAACAAATCATGAAAGTTTCAATCTAATTGCCGTCGTTAGGGTTTTTTTCTGTAGTTTGTGAAATTAGTTTCATGTTAGAGTATCTCTGAAGATTCGGAGTTTGAATTTGCATATCTGATATCTTGATTTTGGATATTTGTGTTTACGAGCAAGCTAGGGTTTTGTTGATTCAATAGTTTAGATGAGCTTGAATCTTCATTTCAACTTCAAAGTCAAATCAAATACACAAGGGGCGATTATAACCTTGGTTTTAAAAAGCATGTGGCCCTGTGATGCGCAATGCGGCGCGCACATTATGTATGGTTAAAAATACTAAAAGTTATTTTAAATTATTAACGTTTAGACACTAATATATAGGACATCTTCATCATCTATGGTCAGATTTGTTCAATGGATTGGTCTTATTTGTTCATATACTCAAACTCTTTGCTCAATTGATGGTCAGATTGTTTGATAAGATTTGAAAAACTCATAGTGGTCAAGGCGGATAGGCCTCGCCCGGAGCCTGAGCGCAAGGCGCTTAAAAAGCGAGGGTTTTTTTAAGCTAGGCGTATAGTATAAAAATACCATTTTTGTAGGGGTTTTAGACATGTTTTAGCTTGTTGAGGGCTAGTTTGGGCTGTTTTAGGTTGATTGCAAGCCTGTTTAGGGGTTCTAGACATATATAAACAGGTTCAGATGATTTTTGGCCAGAAAATGCGCCTAGTACGCGTTTGAAAACTATGGAAAAACTCATGCCCATTGCAATCGATAGTCTAATTTGTTCAAATACTAGTCAACTGCATGATGCGTTGCGTCAGAGTGTATGACATACGCATCATGGAATCACATCGCATCAACTACAGTGATGCGATCTCGTCACCGCCTCATCGCATTATGTGCTCAGGACGAGCACATTTTACCACCAATATTTTAACTGGATCCTTAAGTATGTGATGCGATAAATTCAGCGAATGAAAAGTTATGGCATCAAAACTGTGGAAGGATTTAACAGTACTTGTCCAGAATCTTAATGTCAAGTCTGAAATACCTTTTTGTTTTCTTGCAGTAGTGGGTTTTATCATGACCCTGCTGCAGGCTGGTATTATAGCAGCAAAGATGGTCTGTATTACAAATTCGAAAATGGAAATTATGTGCCATGGGAAACTGACCAAGTGAGTTCAATTGATTTCTTTGTAATCCAAATTTGTTGATTTTGGTAACAATATAGAACTATTTTGATGTTTCAGGCTGATCTTTCCAACACGAATCAGAGCATAACTACCGTTGTTGATAATCCTGTTCATGATGAGTCTTACAATCAAGCACCTTGCAATAAGGGTACAGATGAAGTTAAGTTTGAGGATGGTGACACAGAGTGCTTAACCAATGATGTGCCTGAGAATCTACCACCGCCTTCTGAATGGTATTGCTTTGGCTCAGTAATTATTGTTTTATTTGAATTTTGAAAATTTAATTCTTGTGGTTACTTTAAATCTGTATTAATGTCTTTTTTTGTTTATATGTTTAGGCTAGAAGACACACTTATCGAACTTTATCTGTCGGGTTATCCCACCCAAGCAATGGATGGCACGGATGACCCTTGTTTATATAATCCAACAGATGGTTTGTTAAAAATCTTTTATTTACCTTTGGCGGGATATTGCTATGGTTTGACTTTGACCATGATCTAAAACAGGTTTATTTTGGTCAGGTATAGAGAACGATAATGCTGATGAACTGGAAGAGGGAGAATGGATCCCAGATGAGCCTCATGAAGTAGTTGATGAATGTGGAGTTGCTGCAGATGAAGGTTCTTACAATTCCTCAACATTTAGACCGTTATTGTAGTCATCATAATTAGTTGATAATTTTTAGCTTGGTTTACTAGTCGTGGATGCAGTCACACAGTACCTGAATGATATTTGGTACATGTCTCATCTCAGACATGTTAACTTTAAAGATATAGTAAAAATTGGAACAGGTCAAGTGCTTTGAAAGTGTGTATTTTAAATGCTTATAACATTTTAAAGTAGATTAATTTCTTAATTTATGGTTTTATAATCAACTAGGTTAGAAACCCCGTGTATTACACGGGTTGAATAAATACAATGTTATACACTTAGTAATAAAAATTTACATATTACATATATTTATAACATATTATATAGTTTTTTAATACAAATTTTAGAAACGTTATATAGTTATTTTTTAAAAAGGTTTTATAAAAAGAATGAAAGAAATGTTTAATTCCTAAAAATGTTTTATGAACCTGTTTTTTTAAATGAATTTTTTTTATAAAAAATAACTCTAGAAATCATTATTATTTAATAGGAAAGAGAGACGGGAAACAAAAATTATAAAAAAATAATTGAAGAAAATTTATATAATTAATAGGAGAGAGAGGCGGGAAAAAATGATGAGGATGTATAGGATAGTGACAAGTGTCCCTATAAAACATTTATTTATTATATAGTATAGATATAGATTTCAACAGTAGTTAACTAGTTATCTATGAAAAGGTTACCCGTTTTGATTATTGAGTTCTTGACCCTTTACCCAGCCCATTTTGCTGCCTCTACCTTATGTAAATATCTCTTCATCTGGCCTACTGTTTCCATCCCCACTATCCAATACTTAAATCTCCTTTTATTTATGTTGTTTTAATGGGATAAGTATAAGAATCATTTTGGTACTGTTTATGAACCCTGTAAAATTATACTCCTGTCATATATCACTTTTCTTCAAGCACGTTTTCTATCTTTTCTCATATAATGGCTATTATGCCCCTAAACATATTGTAACCAATTTTTTATTTTATTTTATTTTATTTTTGGCATTCTGATTCTGCTAATGCACCATTAATCATCCAAATTTCTTTTGTGTCCATTCCATTGCTTTATAGATGCTTTTGGGGAGGAAGAAATGTGGCGTGCACAATATGGTCAAGTAATCCATTTAGACAAAGAACTTGTACCCGATTACCCAGTTATTGACTTGTGGGATTGGTCAATGGTAAAAGAAACCAAAAGGAGCAGAAAACGTTGTATATGCAGATTGGTGGGTCGATTAGTGAAACGGGCCACTAAACTCCATCCCTCAATGCCTTCAAGTGGCCGGGTATTGAAAACCGCCCCAATATGTGAAGTACATCTCGATCTCGTAAGGGTTAGATCGGGCCGGGTGTACAAATTAAGGAGTCCAAAAGCTGTTTATTTAGCTTCGTTGTCATCTTATGATTCCTCAAATCCGACAAAAGACTGGGGCTTTCCGGAACTATCAATGGTCAAGGAAAGTCAAACACTAGTCAAATCAAGTCAGCATGTTGAACCCAAAAGTGTAGGAGTTCATGTTGAAAATTTTGGATCAGGAAAGGAACTTTCTTTAACCGAAAAGGTAAAATTTTATCAAATTAGGAACAAGTTTAGAAAATTGTTTGTTCTGCATAAACAAGTACGTGTTGAATCTTAATGTGTTTTATTTTATTTTATTATATTTAACACATAAAGATGGTATATTATATATTTTGTATAATATCTATTTTTGATTTTGTTTTCTTCATGTTTCTTTTTATCTGATGTTGGTTGTGTTTTTAGCATAAGGCCCATGCATATAGAGACAGAGCTGCAGAGAGAAGAACACTGCATGGCGGATTTGGTGTGGGTCCCGGACAAAAGAAATCCGCAGATGATGTTGAATCGGTAGATTCATCTCCTGTTTCTGCTACTACGGAAGAAGCTGCAGCTGAAGCCTTGAAATTGTCGTTTGGAGACGGGAGTTATGCCAGAAGAATTCTAGAAAACATGGGCTGGAAAGAAGTAAGCATAAACGCTTGATGGTTATCTAATATTAGATTGTAGTTTTCTTTGTAAAAAATTGAATACAGGAGACGGCCAACTTCAACCCATTTATGTTGGGTCATATTGGGTTATATTTTTGGCAAATTGGATTTAAATAGTCCAAATTGTTACCCATTGGCTAATAATAATTCGTACTTAAAATTTGATCAATGTCACTCCTAACTGCCACTTTTGTTGCGAAAGTCCCACTCACATAATCATCATAGATTTACACTCGATAATGACTCGATTTTGCTCACAAGGAAGGTACATTTCCCCATTTCGCTCATGAGTGGAAATCAAGTCTAAGTTTATGATGATTATGTGATTGGATTGCCCATGACAACAAAAGTGAAAGTTAAGGGCGTCAGTGGTTAAATTGTCGGCATGGATTATTAACAGCCACTAGATTAAAGCGGATTGGACGGTTTAAAAGCTGCTGAAAGTATGTCCAAGTGTTTGCAACCTTCTAAATTGTTTTATTCTTAAAAACTGGATCATTATTTTATGGGCAAATTGCATAAATATCAAATACCAACCTAATTTTGAGGAAAAAAACCTGGAAATGAATGGAAGTAGGATATAATTTTATGCAATTTGCCCTTATTATAGTAATAGTTTGGTAATCATTTAATCAAATAAAAAAATGAAAAAATGGACAGCAAATGTGTTGGCGGGCTGACCCAACCCTCTTTTTAGGCCCTACTAACCTACATGTTTTGACCCAAACCCATCTTGACCCATTATCCAACGCGCTCGTATTAGAGAAACAATCGATCAAAGCAAGAACACTGGTAAATTCTGTGGGGAACAACTCACGACTCTTTTCCGGTATTTTATTGATGATAAAAAAACTTCCGTATAGCCGGAATTAACCATCAGCTCGATCAACATATACAGTGATGACTAAAATCAAACCTGATGAGAGTTCTACAAATATTAAATGTGTCAAATATTACAAAAATCATATTGTTATAAGTTTATTAATCTAAACTTTAAATAAAGAGGTTTAGGAGGCTTTTAACCTGTTCAACCTATTTGACTCGTTCTCTATTATTTGACCTGTCTCAATGCAAGATGATTGCTCACCCATTTTTACACCTTGCAGGGAGAGGCACTTGGAAGCAGCATGAAGGGTATAACCGAGCCATTACAGGCGGCTGGAAACATAGGAAGTTCAGGTTTGGGATGGAATCAGAACACTAATCGTAACCGTATTTGATTTCAATCAAACTATTATCTGCTCACTTTTAGTGTATGTGAAAAGGTCCATTGTCTTGGTATATAGGCCAGGTTATTTTCGGTAGGTATACTGATGATTATAAGTCCCTAACTGAATCGTCGTTCGGCTTTGAAAGGAAAAGGTTCTGGTTCGGTTTTTGATTATCCATAACCAAAAACTGAAATCGAACCGATATAAAATGAGATTATGCAAGTCATTTCTTTTTTGCAAAAGATCAACACATGAAGTTTGTGGATGATTATAAATCTTTCTTCTGTGCTTCAATTAGGTGATCAAGGATTTTGATGAAAGTACCAAACCTTTGAGACTAAATGTGTCATGTTTAGTACTTAAAAGAATGAAATTCAAAATTTAACTACTAATGTAATATTTTCCATAAATTATACAACTAGGGTTGTTAGACAAATGAGATCAAGAAAAAAAACAGCAAAGGATGTTTTTTTGTGGGGGCAACCAATGACTTTTATTTTTATAAATAATCAAAACCATGACATTATAAAAAAAATATTTATTTATAATAAAACTCTAACTTAATCCTTAAACTATTCTTCATATTTATATATATTACCACTAGATTAAAATCTTGTGTATTACACGGGTTGATAAAATATAATATTATATACTTAGTAATAAAATTGTATTTAAAAAAACTCGTGTGATAAAATGTAATGTTATATACTTAGTAATAAAAAGTTTATATCACGTTTTGAATACATTAATTTCTATTTAATATAATTTAACTTATATCACTATTAGGTTAAAATCTCGTGTATTACACGTGTTGAGAAAATTTAATATTATATACTTAGTAATAAATTTTTTGTATTTTAAAAAACTCATGTATTACACGGATTAATAAAATATAACGTTATATACTTAGTAATAAAAAGTTTATATCTTTAAAAACTTGTATATTACACGGTTTGAATACATTAATTTCTATTTAATATAATTTGACTTACATCATTATTTAGTTAAAAACAAAAGTTACATAATTAAATTTTAAAGTTTTTTAAAATAAGAGATAATTTAAAATAAATATGTTTTATTACTATAATTAATATTTTTCTTTAAATATAAATCATTGCTAAAAAATGTATTTAATAAGAGAGAGGCGAGAAAAAAAATGATGAGAAGAGATGTGGTAGCGACACGTGGCATAAATAATTTTTATTTATTATATAGTATAGATTTAGTCAAAAAAACATAATTAAATTTCAAAGTTTTTTTAAAATAAAAGATAATTTAAATTAAATGTGTGTTATTAGTATAATTAATATTTTTCTTTCAATATAAATCATTACTAAAAAAATTGAGGTGCATTTAATAAGAGAGAGATGCTGGAAAAATATGATGAGAAGATATGTGGAAACGACGTGTGGCATAAATTATTTTTATATATTATATAGTATAAATTTAAGCATAATTCACCCAAATTTAAACTTCATACTAAATATAAAAATACCAAATAAAACTTAACCTAATCGACTAAATAAACTAAAAAGCGCACATCTCCCACTTCACACTTGAATCACAATTAGAGGGAGGTGGGAGTGGTACATTTCCAACCAAAGTACACTCTCAAATTACATCAATTAGGAGACGGCACCTCAATTAGCCAAAGTACCCTCAAGGATGGGAGTGGTACCCTCCAACCCTTTTATTTTTTTTTTAAATTAAAACAAATTAATAATCAAATTAGAAAACTAAAAAATTAATCTATATCTATACTATATAATAAATAAAGGTTTATTGATGCTATGTGTCGCCTCCATATTCATCCTTATAAAAATTTTCACGTCTCTCTTTCATAATAAATACACTTCCATATTTCAATAATAATATATTTTTAAACAAATTATTAATTATACTAATAAAACACATTTATTTTTAATTATCTTATATTATAAGAAACTTTGAAAAATGTAATTAGTTAGCTTATGTTTTCAATCAAATAGTAAATGAAAGTCAAATTATATTGAATAGTATTTTATGTATTTTTAAATTCAATTATATACTAATTTTTACATTTTTTTATTTTGCTTTCTATTGTTGATATATGTAATATATTTTTTCATCTATACGATACATGTATAAAGATTTAAGAATCTTATATACTGATATTTTTTCATCCTGTGCAATACACAGGTTCTAAACTAGTTAATTAATTAAAAGTACATAACAATAAATAAAAAGACAATACAAAAAATTAATTAATAAATAAAAATTCATCTAGTCTTCGTTTCGGTCAAATCCGAAGTGTTTCTCGTAATATGTTTCATGAGATCAAATCGAAGTCTGATATTCTGTAAAAAAATTATTTATAGAACAATTTAATAAAAGTGAATCTTAAATTCTTAATCAAATATATATAAAAATATTTGTAAATTATAATAAAATAGAAATGAAAAGATAATAATTAATTTACTTCTCAATCTATCTTTTCATAAATCTTTTAAATTTAAACAAGACCTTATAGCAGTTGACCAAATTAATGTTTTTTTTAGGATAATTTTAAATTTATTGTTTGGATTTGAATGGCATCTACATCATGAGGCGGTGTGGATATCCAACTTTCACCTTATTTCAACGGCTTTAGATACCTGCCCACCCTATCCGTCCACTTCTACCCGTCTATACCCGCTTCACTTGCGGCGGTGTACCCGCAACCCGCCTCCCACTCCCACCATCCTTAGGATTAAGGTCTACCGATCTCCCCCTTAATCTTAATGTAGACTTGCTTATTTTCTAGAGCATGATTGACTCATCATCCTCATGAACCAAGTTGGCCTCCTCGTGCTTTAGCTTCTACTTTAGACATTCTCATGCAAAGTGACCAAAAACGTCATACTTTAAAACACTTAACCCGTGAGTTGTCACGTCCTCCTTTTGGCTCTCGTCCTTCACCTTGTTTGCGTTGATCATTACCTCTCAAAACAGGCGTGCTTTCATGACCTCTTCCAATTCCACGATTTTGGCTTCTTCCATGCCCCCCCCCCCCCCCCCAACACCCACCCACTTCTTCAATGGCACATTCTCAATCTTTGAGTATTGCTCAATCGAAGCAACTATTGGCATGGAATTCAAAAGCTTTCTCACCATTATCTCATCATCAAGTGAAGACTTGAGACTTTTATACTTTGACTGCAGCCCACTCAACTTTCCAATGAAATAATCAATCATTTTTTGTCTCATTCATCTTCATCACTTTCAATTCACTCCTAAGCGTATACAAGCGAGCCTTTTAAACCCTCTCATTTCCCAAATATTTGACCCGTAGTGCATCCCACACATCCTTCAGACCCTCATGCTTTGATACTTGAAGAAAAATATCTTTAGTATCGACTGGTATATCATGACCTTTGCTATGAACTTCTTTATTTCTTCTATTACGCCTCTAGTCACGGGATCCGTGGCCTCTCGCAGACCATGTGCAGCTAAGATTGTCTCCATCATAATAGACTATGAAGTGTACTTTGTTGTGGTCAGTTTTTGACATTGCAAACTCACATCGGCCCTCGTTCTGGTACAATCCTCGGCCAACTTTCTTTTTGCCATTTCTGCTGAACTTCCGAATAACTATTTTTCAACACAAATCAATCCCTACTGGCTGATTACATGCACCAATAGTCGTGATCACTTTTCTTCCCCTAGTTTTAGCACTCACTTATCTCAAATCTGCATCACATAGATCGCTTGTCGCTATCTTCTTCTTGGACCGTAGTCAGGTTCGCATAACACCAGTCCGTCTCACAAGGATCGTCCAAGATTCTGAATAGTCCTTCGTGGATTAAAACTTCTTATCCTTGGTATCACACCTTTATAACCATAATCCTAAATTATATTTACATTTTTATATTATAATAAAAACTAATGTTAAAAATAAAAATTATAAATTTAATTGGAGATATAGAGCACACACCATTTCCTCTTTTAATTTTGGAGTCCCTTTTCATAGATTCATTTGAAATCCATCGATAGGCAAAGGTAAATCACAACTAAAAAATAAAGAAAAAGTAAAGTGAGGGAGCCAAACCACACCTTGTGGCTCATGACTTGAGCACCTAACCAATTGAGCTAGAACTCATTTAGGTTTGAATTGTAAATAAATCTATACTATCTAATAAATAAATATTTTTTCTGTCACCTTCATATTCATTTTTATCATTTTTCCCCCTTCTTTCTTCTATTAAATTCACCTCTATCTTTCAGTAATAAAATATTTTAAAAAAATTGTAATTATACCAATAAAACTCAGTTATTTTTAAATTATCTTTTATTATAACAAACATTGAAATCTAATATGTAACTTTTATTTTCAATAAAATAGTAAATGAAACTCAAATTAAATTAAATTAAATAGTAATTAACGTATTTTCGAAACTCAATTATATATTAATTTTACATTTTTTTGAATTTTTTTTCTATCCTTAATGTATGTAATATATTTTTACACCTGTAAAATATATACATAAAGATTTCATAGTTTTATGTATTGATATTTTTCAACTTGTGTCTACTACACGGGTTCTAAGCTAGTGTATAATATAAAGAAAGTGAAGAGAAGAAAAAACTACCAATTAAACGCAATAGCAAATTGTATTGTAGGCTTAGTAAATGAATGTGATGAAATAAAACTATTTTTATTGATCAAACTGCTCAACAAACTCACGTGGATTTGGGATTTCAATCCCTTCTTTGATTATCTCTTGCTTAGAAACTGCAATTCGAAATTTCTTTAATCATCGATTTTCCTCTAACACCAATCGGAAGACATAGTCGTGAGATCTCATGTAAGTTTCATTTATGTTAGGGTTTTAATTCTTAGAGATCTCATCTGTTTACTTTCTTCTGTAATATGATATTATTAGTTTTTCATCTCTATATGTTGGTAACTCTTTTTTAGATAAAAAAAACAAGTTTTCTGGACTCGCTAACCGGCCTGCGATACCCACGCCCAAGAATATCGCAGGGGGCAATCGGCTCACGGTTCTCAACCAAGGTCAATGTGTGGGGTTCGAACTGCTATCTCTGCCCCACGATCGCTTTTTTGCTCAGACCACTGACCTTGCATTCCCCGATCATCGACGTGGGCTGGCCACTCCTAAAGTAGAGCCTGTGGGGATTGAATCTAAGAACTCTTTTTTAGATAGATGTGTGATTTCAGTGCAATTTTGTTTTTAGAGTAAATTACAGATATCGTAATTTATGTTTATATCCTTTTTCAGATATCATCCTTTAGCAAAAAAAATTATCAAGTATCATCCTTTATGTTTAAAACCCTTGCATCTCTTGTCCTTTCCCCCAAACAACGTTAACTTTTAAAGTTAAAACCGGTAACGTGCACCCCACGTGAGGGCAAAAGAGTCTTTTCACCAACATTTGCTGTTCTTGTTTCACTTTCGCCATTTCGTGCAAATGCCAGGCTTCTTCTCGCACCATCCGATCACGTTCGCGTCTCTCCAAGGTATCAAGAAACTTTTCCTGTAGCTCCTCTTGTTTCTCAACCACCTCCTTCATCAACCTCCCAAAAAACTCCTTCCATTTCCGCTTACGATCCCACCGCCGCTCATGCGGCTCATCCTCCGAAGACATCGACGCCGAACTCGAATCAACCATCGTCATACTAACTGGAAATGTATTCGTCATTGGTGAAGAAGCTTGTGGTGGTTTTGAAACGACCGGCGGTGGCTGTGGAAGAGATAGCGGCCGGTAGTGGCCGTCGTCGACTGCGACAGCGAGGCTAGCTTACAGAGCTCCTAACTCGTCAAAAAAATTGTAGATTTTGCCGTGGGGCTTTGATGAAATCCAAGCAAAGCTAATTTCCTGATAAAACAAAAATAATATCTAATTAACTAAATTCCGGCAGAAACCTGCCCGAGTTTCAAATCCAACAAAGTAACGAAGCTGAATCTGAGCAATTGGATTCCAGTAGATCTCGGCTTCTATTAGCGATTCAAAATTTCAAATCCAGTTTCAAATCCGATAGAAATAAAAAAAATAGGATTCCAGAACCAAAAGGGGGAAATTAGAAACCACTCAACTGGAAGAGGGAAATTAAAGGGAGAGGCTCACTTTGGGTGAAAAGACTCTTATGTCCTTATGTGGAGTCCACGTGACAGGTTTTAACTTTAAAATTTAACGTCGTTTGGAGGAAAGGACAAGAGATGCAAGGGTTTTAAATATAAAGAATGATACCTGATAATTTTTTTGCTAAGGTATGATATCAAAAAAATTGTATAAACATAAAGGACGATATCTGTAATTTACTCTTGTTTTTATATGACATGAAAACCAAGTGCTAAACCAATCAAACACAATCACACATGATAATCGAACAAACTTGAAATCAAATCAATCTCTAATCAGCTTTGAATGTGGAATTATCAAAACCCACACATCAGCTATGTGTAGGCATATAGGGAAAGGATTATGAGAAAACTTTTTGTTTGTGAGAAAACTTGCGAAAACCGACCAAAACGAACTCCGAATAAACTCATATTGGCGGCGTTGGAACCATCTCGGCGTTAAGTTTTTGGGGGGTGGGGTTTAGATTTTAGGGTTTAGCTTTAGGGCTTAGCTTTTAGGGTTTAGATCGAGTTTGACGATCCGGTTCTAACGCCGCTGGAATGAGTTCAATCGGAGTTCGTTTGAGTCGGTTTTCATGAGTTTTCTAACGAAGATGAGTTTTCTCATGAACTCAACCCTAGTACAGTATACCCACACACATATATATGTGGTTAAAACTAATTAATATGTGTGTTTAGAAGTATAACTATTTGTCTGGGTGTCACATGACATGGCAACTAACTTGATAGATGACGTGGCAGAGGCCACGTGTCTTAAATATATGTGTGGGTAAAAGTATTATTACATGTTGATAAAAGTGGTAGATGTGTAGGTATTGATTTCAATATGCGTAGAAAGAAATATAAATTATTACCTACATACATCATAGACATTGTTGGTGAGACCGAGCAAGAAATTGGTATTGGTATGACAAGCAAAAAATGTGGCATTACATGTGGCAAGGGAGCTCGAATGGTAATGAAAGCATCTAAGAAGAGATTGCCAATGGAGTTCAATTTTCAAATGAGGCGAGTAGTATCTTATAATGAGTCATCTTTCATGTACGAATGTGGCTACATTTTGCGTAACAATTGTCGCTTACAATATAAAGAGTGGAGGTATGTAGCGAATAAAGTTACGTTGTTACGCCTCAATCTAATGTAAGTTTCTTTTTAGAGTAAATTACTATTTGAGTTCCCGAGGTTTGCTAGTTTTAACTATTTGAGTCTCTGCTTTTTTTCATCGCTTTGTGGCCTTTGAGTCCAGATGACTAAATCTGTTAGATTTTCTGTTAACTTTTTCCTAAAATAACCAAAATACCCTCAAGACTCAAATGGTTAAAAACACATTATATATTCTACCATCTCTCTTCTCCCCAACAACACCACCACCACCATGTCACACCCCTAAATTCCACTTCGGGCTATACCTGCGGAGTAGCACTCTAGTTTCAAACACCGATTATTTAACTATTAAACACACGGAAGCATTCGTCCCAAGATTTTTTTTTTTTAAATATGTGCCTCGCGGGACCCTCCCTTTGCGTACCGCGAGGGAGTCCCTAACTCACTTGCCCAAGAACCAGGTTCAAGAACCCCCTTTTGATCTTCGCGTATCGCGAGGCACCTGAGTAAACATAAAGTTTACTCGGTTGCCCAGTTCCAACACTTAGCCAAATTTTCCATCATTTACCATTTCAACATGACACAAAATTTTCCCAACACTTGGGATTTTGGTTAAAACATTCAAACATCATTCCCTATACCAAAAACAACATATATCATGTATCATTAACATCCATTTAAAGGATTTCTATTTACACCCTAAACATCAAAAACGCATACGAGAATCCGCCTTTCGCCATGGACTTGACTTTGACTACATCGGAGCTTTTCCTACATAACGCCACATATAATCACCATTAGTAATGAAAATAAAACATAACAACAAGTAAAATCTACTTGTTTTCACCCATTTGACCCGTTTCCACCCAATTAGTCATTAGGCGACTTATCACTTGCATAACACCTTACACGTTTCATTCTTTCTTTGCAACTTTAACATACTTGACATCGTTTCATTTCCATTATGGTACAAGACCATAACTCCATCACATTACCAATATGGTACTTAGACCATCATTTTCATCACATTTCCATTATGGTATTTAATCCATAACTTCATCACCACATTTCCATTATGGTACTTAGACCATAACTTCATCACCACATTTCCATTATAGTATCATAACCATAACTACATTCATTCACATGTTCATTCACTTTCATACTCATTCATATACATTCATGACACACAACATAGTATGTAAACATAACACGTGTATCACCATTTATAATCAATACTAAGTAAGTGCAAGAGTACTTACCTTTTGGATTCGAAGATCCCGTTCCACCTTCTCGATTGACAATTTGATTACCTAAACATATACACCTAGTTTAGTAATCTATCACACATCAAAATCACATTTTAATTGGGTTCACAACCCAATCTTCTATTTTCAACCCAAACTGACCCGTTTGGGTTATACTCATATCCAGACACCCTATTTCCACCCAAACTCACCTACTTGAGTTTCATTACCATTTCCTTAACACTAATTTTTCATTCAATCTTTATCATTAGGTTAATTTGGTGTTCTTTCAAGTGTCTAACATCATATAAACACTTAATCATCATTAATTCATCATCCTATCATCATAACCCTAAAACCCCCAATTCTTTCCATATGAACCATAATTTCTCATAATCAAAATCAAAGGGTTATGCTATTCACCATTCTTTACCTTTAGTTTAGCTAGATTACCAATAATCTAACACTAATTAACCCCATGCATCATCAATTTTAGGATTTTTACAAAGCCCACCTACTAACACAAAATGGTGAAATCAAATGGAAGATTATCACTTACTTGATGTTAGGAAGATGATGTGCAAGCCAAAACCTTCATAAATCAAGCTTCAATTGCAAGATTTAGCTTCAACACCCTTTTCTCTCTTTTTCTCTTGAAAGCATCGACTCCCACAACTCAACCAAAATCTGATTTTGACTTTACCATAGTCAAATATGGCAGTTTTTCATATTTGCACTTTCAGTCCCTCAACTTTTATTTCACCCATTTTCATGCCAAAATTAGTTAAAAACTAATATAACCCCAACATTAACTTGAAACCCACTTGTTTCAACTTATTTCTAAAATATTATTTCCGCCATAATATTAAATAGAAATATTTATTTATTTAAAACGAAACCCGTATTTTGTTTCTATACCCGCGGGGCGTGACCCGAGAGGATCTTTATCATTGAATTACTTTGAATGACCACTAAATGGTTTTCAAAATACCTGTTTAAATGCATGACTCGAATGAGTCCAAAATAAAGTTTGACATGGTCCAAAGTAAAAGTGCGGAAGCAGAGGTTTAAATGTTTACAACATTTGAAAAATAAGGATGATAAAATATTGTTTATCAAAATAGGATGCTATGCATAAATAGTGTGTGACTCCGGTGGGTGCATCCTAGCCACATATCCTAGCATTCAAAGACCTGAGATAAACATGCTAAAATGGGTCAACATAAAGTTGGTGAGTTCACAGGTAATTGTAATGAAAATCAAGTTTATGAATGTATGGAAAAACATTAGTACTCTACATAATCATTGTTGATCAGACAAAACAAAAAATTATCATAAGTCCATCAACCGACGCTAACTGTAGCCACTGTAAAGGAAAAGGATGTGGTTCGCCTCTTTGTGCCTTGCACATGAATGGAATAGGTCAATTATGTACCCGTTCACCTCCGGTCGAGGTTAGCGCTACTAACCCTGGCATGGGTTGTTAACCCCAACAATACTGTTCATGGTCACCTAGCTTTTGGACAAATTAACGGTTGACCTCGAGAGGAGTTTGTACACCAAGTACAAAACTTATATAATTAATGTAAGTGTGAAAATGTAACATTTGGAAAAATGTATACTTGAGCATGTATCTCACCCCAAAAAGGTAATTGAGTAAAAAGGGGGCTGTGAGAACTCTCCTGATAAACAACTTGAAAGACTCTTAGCAAATCCGGACTAAATGAGACGACCTACTCGTGCCCTAGGAACAATTAGGACTTTAAGGTCTAAACATTTGTAAATGTTTGACTATGAACTCTATGCATCCTAGAGAGTTTTGAAAAGTGACTTTGATATTTCAAAGATTGTTTTGACTCGACGACACGTTGGTAACACATTGGACTTAAGCATTCAAATCCTAACATAGAATTCAAAACTACTTTGAAATAGTCTATTATCGTCTAATAAACACATTGGCACATTCGAATGAAGTTTAAAACTTGAAACACAACTTTTGATACATTAAAGTTTCCTTAATTGGAAAGTCAAGTTTTTGAGTCCTAAACATGACAACTACGCAAAGTTAATGTTCACACATGAAATTAGGCATGTTATAACACATATAGAACATTTCAATGTTTACTTGCTATAAATAGACAAACATGCGCGTTTCAGATAATTAAAATTTCCTATTATAGCAAGACTATGTCAAGTTGTCAAGTTTATGGAAAAACAACATACATTATCATACAATGTACCTAGTTACATGTTACTAAGTCATTTAGGCCTTCTAAACATGTTAACAACTTGTAAACATAACTCATGGATGAATAAAGTTTCCTTATTTAGAAACCGGGCTCTAGAACTCATCAACGTGCATTTTAATCCATCATTTTAGTCAATCATACTTCCATAATGTTCAATATATTAGTTTCAATCATCAAGGTTCTCATGCATGTCAAGAAATAAAGTTTCTAAAAAATAGAAAATGAGCCTAAAACATCATGGACATGTGATTTTACCGAAAAAGAATCATTCAATCTCTATATCTAGTGTTTATGCATCATTTCCACCAAACAAAACACATCATAACCTTCTTGAACAAAAATCCATATTTTAAAGTTTTCATAAATAGAACCGAGCATAAAATCTCATATGACCAAATGTTCTAGATAGCAAATCTACACATATTATCCATTCTTTATGCACATCTAACCATTTTCCATCATCAAATCACCCTAAACATGGCATCTAACATGAAACCCAAAACTAAAGTTTCCAAAAATAACAAAACCGAGCATTCATGTATCATCCAACACTTTTGACAACAAAGTTTGCATATATTATCCATCTACAACTATTATCACAACATATTCCATCATCAAATCAACAAAATCTCATCATCTAGCACATGCATACATAATAAAGTTTCCTCATATGGAAACCGAGCTATGAACGACATCCGGGTCCAAAGTCACCAACAATATGTACCATTTGAGTTTTAAAACACATTTTCTTTAAGAATCCATGGTTAATCTTTCATGAAAACAAGTTTTCTTTGGATGCATGTTCTTATGAACATGAAGATGAAAATGGAAAAAGATGGGTTTTGATCTTACCAAACTCTAAAATGGAAGGATGGATGATGGATTCCTCTTACAAATGTTGGATTCTTGATGTTAGATGCTTGATTATGGAGAAAACAAGATCAAAGATCAACAAAAATGGTGGATGGAGGTGGTGGGTGTGGGTTTTGGCCAAGAGAGGGGAAGAAGGATAGAGAAAGAGATGGTGAAAATGGTGGAGAAGTGAGGATTGGTGGGGGTATTTATAGTGGATTCTTGTACCGGGTAGTGGAAAACGAATAGTTACCGATTTATTGACGGAAATCTCGAATAGGTATGAACGAAATTATTTAAAAATATGATGAGTCATGTTGGTAAGTCTAACATACAAAATTTTCAGATTTTTATTTGGAAATGTCGGTACATATTGCAGACTGGCCGGACAACGTTAAAACAGAAAGTTTCTCAGAAAATTCCCACCACCAACTCCAATGCAATTGTTTTAGCTCTTCAAAGTTGGATACTGTTTCACGAGTCGACCCGGTCAGATTCTTCACAAATCTTGTTCAAGACTTTAGGGTTTATGAAAGTAGCATGAAGAAAGTGGTCAACGCGGATGCCACCTTGTCTCTTCCAGCTAAAAGAAAGTTGATTTAATCGATCATTTAAGTGTTCTTTCACTCCCCGTGTTGAAAAGCCTCTTGATTTTTCATACCAACGGCGATGGGGCCATGCTTCTTTCCGCACACAGCTTGGAGCTCAAATCGAAGGCTGATTCTAGTTTGAAAACGGGCAACGAGGGTTTCAATCCCCCCGGATGGAAACCGGCGACTCGCTTTCTAGGGTTTTAGATTTGGAAGACGGGAGTCGGTCGAGCGACACGCTGACGCAGAGCTCAAGCGTGCGGAACTAGATCCGAGGGGAGTAAGTCGAGCTGCGTGGAGAGACGTGGTCTAGGAGTGACTCGGATAGTTGAGTTGGAAGGGTTTTGCAATTAATCGGTGACTCTGACATGGTGTGCAATTAACCGGTGACTCTGACAGTGAATACAGAATAGTAGAGCGGGTTGACTTGGAGGGATTTTGGTCATTTGGACTCAAATGGTTATGAAAAACAAAAGTTAGGCCACAAAGCGATGAAAAAAAGAGCAAATACTCAAATAGTTAAAACTGTCAAAGCTGAGGGACTCAAATAGTAATTTACTCTTCTTTTTGCAATGTAGTATGATTTTTAACATATACATTTACTAACCAGTTATTTATATTTGTTACATTTGTTGCTTAAAGACACTTTTTGATATTGATGTGGAGAATTCGAATGTTTGCAAAGTTATTAATAGCTACATGGCAAGGGCATGGAGAAGTTATCGAGCTAAGCTACATGATCGCTTCAAAGAGATTGGAGGATCAGAAGATCCAACAAAGACAAAGACCACGCCCTCTTCTAATATTACCAAAGAAGACTGGGAATATCTTTGTAGTATGTGGAGTAAGACAAAAATACTTGGTAACGTTTTAACAATTATATTATTAATAATTATTGAATTCATTATAATATTTTATGTTTTATTTGGTTGTATGTCCTTGAAGGAAAATGCAAAAAAAGAAGGTTATGGCACGTGGAAAGCGAAAACTGGATAGCAGAAATGGTTCGAAGAGTACACTACACTGTCACCTTGAGCGTGGACAGTTTTCATAATAATCATGTCAACGCTCAAGGTGATAGCGTAGTGTACTCTTCGAACCATTTCTACTATCCAATTTTCGCTTTCCATGTGGCATAACCTTTTTTTTGCATTTTCCTTCAAAGACATACAACCAAATAAGACATATCTATATCTATACTACTATATAATGCATATTAGAAGGATACTATTGTAATTTACCAAAAAATTTAAGACACCTAATACACATTGTTATGCATAGGATACATCTTAACAATGAATAAAATATGTTTAATTACTATTTAACCCATCTTTACAATTAAACACTCAAGAATTATTATTTAACCCCATTAAAGCCAACTCAACCATCTCATTAAAGCCAAATTAAAACTTTATTTGGAAAAAAAATTAAGAATCATATTAATACAAATTATGTGCATTTAAAAATTAGCCCCCTTTTTCATCTCTAACATCTACATTCTCTTTCACTATTATTGCAAAGATCTAATGATCAATACTAAGTAATTACAATACTTACAATTGTCATATAGCAAAGTATGAAAGCATAAGGTACAATTATCTTATGATTGCTCTTACATATACATTTAATATTTTAGTTCTAAAACTTTTGGTCTTTATTATTTATCCGCCACCACAACCCTTTTTGCTTTATTTATAGTGTTTTATATTTTAATAGTATATTTATTTTTAAATTAATTGTAT
Organism: Smallanthus sonchifolius; assembly: GCA_023525975.1. Classification (NCBI taxonomy): domain Eukaryota; kingdom Viridiplantae; phylum Streptophyta; class Magnoliopsida; order Asterales; family Asteraceae; genus Smallanthus; species Smallanthus sonchifolius. The sequence continues at coordinate 73,452,251 of CM042027.1, read as the reverse complement.
TTTTCTTTTATAATTTTTAAAATATAATATGTAACAAAAATTCGATTGTACCATTATGATCTACCTATTTTTATCTACGTTTCGACATAAATCTTATTCAAAATTGAGCTTTCGTAATAATGTACAAGTCGTTGAAGCATGAACTTACAAGCCATTGAAGCTTAGGGATTTCCCGTTTCAACGTGCTATTTTAATTAGTGTTTCGATATTTCTTTTTTTTTCATGGTAAATAGCAGTGTATAGGTTCTAGAAACCGAACCTTATAAATTTTAAAACTTAACCGATATTGATTGAACAACATCGTTATTGTCGTAGGTATTATCAGAACCTATATCATTATTTGTTGTTTCGATTGATGTTAAACACATTTCTATATCATTTTGGGTATGTAACTAATTTATTTTTTAAGTTCTCTCTTTCGTTTGTTATACTGTGTGCCGGTTCCAAGCGGTTACCGTAACGTAACGAACCGAACTGACATCATTCGAACTTCTGCCACATAGCGCGGGGACCCCGCTATTATATATATAGATATACTACTATATAATACATACTAGTGTTAGAACCCGTGTATTACACGGAGTTATAAATAAAATAAATGTAAAAGAAAATACAATTTGAGACTAAACAAATGATGAATACAATTTATAAATCAGTAAATATTTCTTTGTATACAACGTTGGATGTTTTGTTTGAAATTTTTCCATCCTTGTCTAAGGCTAAAATTTTTAACCCGTCTCTGCTTTTAACTCTTGAAAGTGCAACATATAATTGACCATGAGTGAAAACCGGTTGCCTCAAGAACAATCCAACCCTTGATAGTGACTAACCTTGGCTCTTATTTATTGTCATGGCGAAACAAACCGAGAGTGGAAACTGCCTTCTTTGTAGCTTGAAATGGATTCTTTTGTCTGAAGGCGTTAAATTTATTCTTGGAATAAATGTTCGAGTCCCAATATTGCTTACAGAAATTATCTCGGCCTCGATAACACGATTACCAAGAGATTTGACTTGTAATCTAGTTCCATTACATAACCCATTTTTCTGATCAATATTTCTTAGCAACATTACAGGCACCCCTACTTTCAAAACTAAACTATGATTTGACAATCCTGAAAGTTTAAGACCATTAAGAACATCCAGTGAGTATAAACTTTGTTGGAAATTATCGTTCAACTGTTCTGACTGGCATATGCTATCTGAACTTAGATATTCTTTTTGTTCACCGGGGAACATTGCCAAAAAGTGATCATTAATCTCATGCACTACTTCATTTGTCGGTGCAAGTATTGCTCTTTCTTGAAAGAATTGAGGATTTTTTTTAGTTTTGTAGAATATATGGATAGACAAAGTCAATTAAACTACCAATAGGATAGACAGAATCAGTAATAAGTATATCATCAGGTATATCAATCACCGCATCGCCGTCATTAATGCCACTAACATTACCCTCTCCAAGGTCCAAAAGCCATTTTGCAAAGTTTTGTATCTTTTCGAAATCAGCTGTGTCATTACCAATGGTCAGTCTCATGTTTTTTGTTAACTTTAGAAACTTGCATTTTCTCCAAATGTATGATGAACACAAAGCAGCATTTACAATGTCTTGTCCGCTTTCGTTTGGCACAACAGGTAGGATTTGTCTAAAATATCCACCAAATACAATAACTTTACCTCTGAATGGTATATTACTTTTGTTTGAAGTATTTGGGGACAATATGTCATTCAAAGATTTATCCAACGCTTCAAATGCATGTTTGTGAACCATCGGAGCTTCATCCCAGATAATCAATTGTGTTTGGCTTATTAAATGCGCAACTCCGCTACCTGGCTTAATACGGCAAATAGAATCTTCATTAAGATTGAGAGGAATGAGAAATCTAGAATGTGTTGTTCTACCTCCTGTCAATAGCAACGATGCTATACCACTTGAAGCAACATTTAAAACGATTTGACCTTTACATCTAATTGCTGCTGATAAAGTTTTCCATAGAAAAGTTTTACAAGTACCACCATAACCATACAGAAAAAATACACCTCCTTTCTTATCTTTAACAACTGTCATTACCTTGTTAAAAACATTTCTTTGTTCATCTGTTAGTTGATTCAAAAGAGTATGTAGCTCTTTCTGCAACAAATGTATATCATATGACAATTCTTCAGTAATAAATCAATTTTGTGCAGAACTTATACTCTCATTGTCAGGATAAGGCATGGTGGTATAGTTTCGTAATGTAGAGTTATTACGAAGCAGAAATTTCTCTATTTGTAACAAAGTCAAGTTCTTAATTTGATCTTCAGTAAGTAATAAATCTGAAAATGCATACAAAAAATTCAATTTAAATGAAATATTTGTATGAAAAGATAGAACATATTAAAGTATATTGAACTATCTAAAGAATAACATACCTGGATTGTTTAATAATATTTTCCGGTTGTATAGAATATCATCTGACAAATATTTCCATGTCTTTTCCCACACAAAATCTAGTCTGGACAAGCTATTAGACATTAGCATTGTTGTAAATAAGCTTCTTAGGTAATAACCAGAGCCAGAATGACTTGCTTCTTGGATTGCTTCAATATACTCCATGTCATCGTCTAACAGATCTAGGTCATAACATGCATCTCTAAATGTAGCACATACATGACCATTTACTGTACGAATATCTTCAAATGATGTTGGTCCTTTTACTTTATTTAAAAAAATTCTTAAGAAATAGGCTTCACCAAGCGAAGGAGAAACTGAATGAATTCTACCAATTGAAAAGCCCTTTATCCTTGGTTCCCAACACCGATCTGGAACTTTATAAACAAATTTGGTAGGGAATTCAACATAAGTAAGTTGTCGTGCTTCTTCATATTTTTCGTTACTCATCATCCAAGATAAAAACATTGAAGAAGCCACAGCTGGTTTGTTGAGTATATTGTCAATATCATCATATGCACCATATACAACTTGTTGCTGACCAGACAGATGGAAAGGTAGTCTCATGACTGAAGGCGTCCTGTAATGAACTTCATATGAAAATATTCTCCATGATGCCTCACACGCATATACATATCTCCAATCATAATACTCATTTATCTCATCTATCGTTTGTTCATTATTGTCTTCATTGTTATTTTCCACAACTCTAAGAGTAGCTCTATCAGGACCTTTGTTAATATATTTGAACAAATACTTTATAAATCCAGCTTGATTGCACCATTCCACGTTGATATGTGCCTGGTATCTTCTTAGGAGAACTTTTTTTTATGGTACTACGCTTCGATTATCTAACTTGACACCACTTTTCTCCACAAAGGAACCAACATCTCTTCTACGGTATATAGGAAACCCATTTGTATCAATGCATGTGTCGTTTGAAAAATATTTTGGGAAATTTTTGGAACACTTTCGATCAACCATGCATGGACACTTCATATTATCAACACCACACGGACCATGGATCATGAATTCACGTACAAGATGATATAATTCAGGATTTTCATATTTATTAGGAATCTCAGCTGAAATTACTAGATCAATATAATCAACAGTAGGGAGCTTGTGATCCGCATGCATAAATAAACATATATGAGCGTGAGGAAGACCCCGTTTTTGAAACTAAACGGTATAAACAACTACATAAAAAAATAAAATATTTTATCAATATTACGATTATAAATTTTATAAAATTGAACATTTTTAGTAAAGATGATAATTAAAAGTATATATATATAGGTATCAGTCGATAAAAAATAAAATGTAATGAATTTATAAAGTAAAGTACCTGCTTGAACTTTGTCGAATAATGCATTGTCCTTAAGATCTTGGATTATTGCGTCAAGCTTTATTTTAAATAATCTGCATAATATATCAAGTATGTCTTCGGGCTTAATGGTGGTGTCCTTAAGATATCTTTTTACTTCAGGCCATTTTGGATTACATGTTACGATAATGAAGAAATCAGGATAAGGAAATTATTGTTACAATAATATTTAAAATTTAAATATTGAAAGCTTTCAAAAGTTTAGAATAATTTACAAAGGTTGCTTTTTTTACATTATGTTTTGTTAAATGATAATTAAATTTGAAATATTTACCAAATATATCTATATTTTAAATTAAATTTTTGATATGATGAAATCATGGGACTTATTTTTAGTAATTTGAAATAAAAACAAAAGTATTAACTATTGATTGATAAAATTCAAATTTGTATATAATTTTAAAAATAATTAGTATTAAAATTTGATTTATTTCCTAATATAAACTTTGGAGAAAATAGGAATGATTACTTTTAAAAAAGAATAATAACAGGAATGATTTATTTACTAAAAAATAATAATGAAATTTTTTTCCTAAAAAATCATAATGAATATATATTCTTTCATAAAAACACGATTTTATAAAAACAGGAATGATTAGAGTTACTAAATAAATATTGACCATATTGGATTTCTATAATTGATTTTTAATAAATATATAGTATAAAATTTATACTAATTACATAACTTTGTATTTTTTTTAGTGTTTTAAAATTTCGTTAATAAATGCCCCAAAAATTTGAATAAGTAGCCAAAGTTTATTATTATTTTTGGTGTAATTATAAATTTAAATAAATAAAACATTGTTGTTGTAATTGTGTAACATTTTAAATAAAACATTAATTGCTTTAAAATAGATTAATTTTAATAACAGAAGAAAATATAAATTAATTAGTTAATAGGTGATGAAAAAATAACTTACAAAAAATACACATGAGATATATATATATATATATATATATATATATATATGGTGTTCACTTAGATTGGATTGAATCGCCTTTACAACTGAAACATTGGGTATAAAAAAGTTAGCATATCATAGCATATAACATTGCAAAATATCAGTAATAAAAAAAATAAACATAGTTGTTTATAAAACATATCATAATGCATCAAACACGCAATTTTGCACAAGGAACCAAAAATATGCTAATGAGGCTATATTTAGAGGTCTATAGTAAAGTCTAAAACCAAGTTTTAATACAAAGTAATTATAATAGTCACCTTAAATTAATTTGGTGCAACAAAAAATAAACTTGTAGTACCAAAAATTAGTGTTTGATGAACTCATGAAAGGAAACATAATTCAATTTGCAAAACATATATTCAAATATTCAATAACATCCAACGTCATATTTTGCACAAGCAACAAAAAACTATTAAGTTTTCAAACCCATTAGTCTCAAAATTCCACACCAGAAGTAATGTTATACTACCTTCATGCAACTACTAATTATGCTTTTCAACAGAAGTCAAACGAATTGTTGATTTAGACTTTATCAGATTAAACGAACAAATATCTCCGGGAATAATTGAATTTGCCTTCATGAATGCAGTCCATCCGGATAGCGCATACCTTTTGGAGGTCTTGGACATTTCAATCCTTACTCCCAACTGTGACTGTACTCCGTTAAAATTAACGACGATCCAAGAATTCTTTTCATCAAGTTCAGCCATCCGTGCAACTTTGACAGGAAGACGCTAAATTGGAAAAAAAAAATTAGATTCAATGATTATTATCTTTTCATGTATATATTAAAAATGATTGCTACATACCATACGATTATTTGCAGTAATAGAGAATGGAAAAATATCATCTTCAATGAGTAGTTGTTCATGAGCAGTAGTTTGGTGACTTTCAACATTAGCAGTTGGTTCATTGACATGATTTGTCACAATAGTTTGAACCTGAAAATTAATCAAAGAAACAAAATATTATGAAGCTTATGCTGAAATACATATTAGTTAAAAATTCTGAAATATTTAAAACAAAAATCATAACTTGTGAACCATCTGATAGTATATCTTCCATTATTTCATCAGCTACTTCAACTGGTTCAGTCTTTGGAATAAGTCGAGGAGTGCAGTTTGGTGTGAAAATTGTCATTTAAAATGATGCTTGACTAATTTGACGAAAGTACAAAAAATCCCACGGCTGCAACGAAGTGTCTTTACATAGCCGTAACCATCCATTACCAAAAACATATTGATCTCCCCTGATTGAAAGCCTAACCTTCCATGTTCGTTCACCAACATATATTCTATAATATCCATTGTTTTTTTTTGTTTGAACAAAAACTTTGGCAAAATCTACAAGCAATAACTGAAACACAAAATGTTAAATCTAAATTGCAAAATAATATAACATGATTATCAAATGATTTTAAATTAATAAAAACATACCAAGTATCCGGATGATGCATCTTCTACAATTTTGACAAATTGATCAGCACATACACTGTTGTTGAAAACTGATATTAAAAATGTTGAAACATCCATAGCTTTGAATACTATGAAGCAAAAATAATCAATCTCCATCTTTTGTACGATGTTAAGCCATCCCTCTGTGAAAGAAAGCCTATCTTTAACATATCCTAATTTTACCCTCATCGTGTGTGTACCGGATACCCTTATATGTAAGGGATCTTTTGGAATGCCATCCCGATAAAAGCTTTTCACAAAAAACGTCAGGCAGTTGCTTTCAAAATAGTTAAAAAAAAATATGTGTTAACACAATTGTTTTGAAAATAATAATTAATGAGATTTGAAAGACAAACTTACCAAATAAGGGGTTTCAGGGTCCTTAACAAATTTGAAGAAAGTTGGATGTATCTTCAATACAACCCTAATACAATGTTTCCAAAAATCAGAATTGTAAACATTGATACTACACATAACAATGTAAGATTGTTACTCTAGCGGATTATAAGAAAAAAAAATAAAATCGATTAACCACAAATCATGTGTATATTAGATACATATTAAGTAAAATCCTACATCGATTAAACACAAATTAGAACAGATGATAATCAACTGTAATACATCCCTGTTAATAATCAATCAAATTTAATTGTTTATGTTTTATGTAAACCAAAAAACGATTATCATCAATAAATTTAAATCTATTAACCACAAATCATGTGTATATCATGATTGAAGAGTTATAAAGATGATGTAAACCGATCGATGATTCAGTAAAGATATTAACATCGATTAACCACAAATTAAAACAGATGATGTAAACCGATCGATGATTGAAGAGTTATAAAGAACATACCTTTTCAAGTTAGAACAGATCGATGAATGAAGCAGGTGCGGTGAAGACAAATTTTAGGGTTTGTTTGAGCTTTGGAGTTTTGCGATTAGGCAGATTCGGGTTATGAAGCTATTAATAACATTTTAAACGGGTTGTGTTGTACCTAGACTAAAGATCCGCGTCTAGACCCGGATACGCATTATATGGGTTTATTTGGATCCATTTTGTGAGGTTAGCTGTGGTTTTGACAAGTGGCACTCACTTTTACTCTTTTATTATATAGGATAGATTAGAAGGATATCTTTGTAAAATAATTATATCTATATCTATACTATATAATAAATGAAAATAATTTATGCCACGTGTTGCGTCCACATCACTTCTCACCATTTTTTTCCCGCATCTCTCTCTTATTAAATGCAATTCTCATTTTTTAATAATGATTTATATTCAAAGAAAAATATTAATTATACTAGTAAAACATTTAAATTATTTCTTATTTTTGGAAACTTTAAAATATAATTATGTAACTTTTGTTTTTAACTAAATGGTGATTTAATTCAAATTATATTAAAGAAAATTAATGTATTCAAACCGTGTAATATACATGTCTTTAAAAATATAAACTTTTTATTAGTAAGTACACGGGTTTTTTAAAAAACATTTTTTATTACTAACTATATAATATTATATTTTATCAACCCGTGTAATACACGAGATTTTAACATAGTAAGACAAAAAATATTAGACTGATTTTATAATAATTAATAATATAATAGTTAAAACATTACCAAGTATTTTGTTTTACTCCACATATCACAAAGATATTTTCAGTCTTCTTTGGTAATAATAGAAGGGGGCGTCGTCTTTCCCTTTGTTGGATCTTCCGATCCTCCAATCTCTTTGAAGTGATCATGAAGCTTTGTTCGATAACTTCTCCATGCCCTTTCCATGTAGCTATCGATAACTTTGCAAACATTCGAATTCTCCACATCAATATCAAAAAGTGTCTTCAAGCAACAAATGTAACAAATATATATAACTGGTTAGTAAATGTAGATGTTAAAAACCAAAGTGCATAAATAATTGTTCTCAAATGTTACAACAGCTAATAGTTTATGCGATAACTACAGTTTCTTACTTTCTTTTACCTTGCCAAAATATTTGTTTGACGGACTATATTTATCTCTTAACAAGTCAGTTGGACTGAAAGGGCATCAAAACATGCATAAAACTTTCAAAAGCATTTTAATCAAAACATTGCATTATCATTGAAATAATGTATAACTTCTGTGATCCTATTCGACACCAATTATTGTTAAAAACTTAAAAATTGAGGCACAAAGATCTGTATAAAAATTTGTATGCTTTGACCCTTTTGTTACTTATAATATTTTTTATTTTCTAATATGTTTTGTATTTTTGAAAAAAAAATGCACAAATGATTGGCCTCAAATGTTATTTCATCTAGTAGTATATGCAAAAACTATAGTTTCTTACTTTTTGTACCTTGCCAACGAATCATGAAAGACAAAATGTTAACAATACTAAATCTCATAGTAAAATGATGACAGGACATATACGAAAGAAAGCATGCGCATGACTTCTAAGGTGCACTGAAGGCTTGGTTCCTATGTGGACAATCATGTGCACGTGAAGCACCGGTAGTTGTGTTGATTTTTTGAATCCCTAGTAACCTGGTTTGAACAACGATAGAAAAGGAATACAAATTAAGTACCTTTGCAACAAAGCAAAAAAAAGGAAAGATATACTTGAATAGAAGCATGCACTAAATGAAGATTTATTTTAACAAATTATGATTACTTTTAATTGAAGATATAATACGAAAGAAATGTATTAATTAAATACAAATTTTTTAAACCTGGAGCACACGAAACCGAGAACATGTTTGAGTTTTGATCAAACTTGATCGACTCTTTTATTTTATTATTGACCTACTTAAAAAAAGAACATTACAAATGGTTTATATAGACCCTCAAACCTTAATCAACAAGAAAACAATCTAGCACTAATTTGAAACCAAAACAAATACTAAAAATAAAATAACTTAGCCTCCAAGATATTGGCTTTTTTTTTTCTTTTAGTCCTTCTTCTTGTGATCTCCTCCAAACGACCCCTTTGAGATCAAACCGTACCACCTTTTTTGCCCAACAATTAACCGATATTGCTATTTTCACACCCCGTCTCAATATCGAGTCGGTTCAATTCCATGATCGAAAACATCTGATCAAGCCTTGCCTTTGTCATCCCTTTCGTTAGCATATCCGTCACTTTCTCGTTAGTGTTCAGAGCTTACACTATTGCTATTTCTCCTCTAAGCACCTTCTCCCGAACAAAGTGATAGTGCACCTCAATATGTTTCATGGAACGTCAGATTTTCTACCAATTGTATAGCTGACTTACTATCACATCTTAGTCTTACCCTGTTATCAACTTCTTGGTTCAATTCCTTCACTAAACAGACAAGCCAAACCAATTCGGGTGTCGCAACAGCTGATGCTCGACACTCGACTTTCGTATTAGACAATGATATTGTCGGTTGTTTCTTACTACACCACGGCACCACACTTGACCCGATTAGAAAAGCATACCCGGTTGTAGATCGACGACTACTCTAGCCTCCCGCGCAATCTACATCACAATACCCATGCAATTCAACCCGTTGCTCCCTCGTAAACTCGACACCCAAACTTAATGTAGCTTTAACATACCTTAACACCTGTTTAGCCACGTATATATGAGGTCACGGGGAGTTGATGAAGGAGCTAACCGCAGGAAACATGGGGATAGTGTGATGAAGGAACTGTTAGGGGTAGATCCATGTGCTATGTGATCAGCAAGAATGTAATCTCCATTTTTTTGAAGTTTCTACGCCTGAGATTGTTTTAAGCAGTAACGGTTATGGGTATTTTAAAGGGTCATGATTTAATTTCAACAGACACAGAGAGCGGTTCACTCTTCGCGGTCTATATATTTATAATTAAAATGATAAGAAGTTAAGAGTTCAATTATGCTTGATTTGAATAAACGAAATTATTTGAAAAATTAAACAAAAACTACAAAATAAATAAAATAATAAGGTATACACATATATAATAAACAAAAGATATATGCATTTATTTATAAAAAAACAAAATACATGTATAAGAAATTGTACACAAACGAGTGGACATAACCCACGCGTTGTTGCGAGGTGTTAAAATCTATAAGGTGTGATTTTGACGACCGATAATCCCTACGAGAAAAAACCATTTTAGCAAACACATGATGCACATTAAGCCGGGTTGTTTTTGAAAATAAAAGCGTACAAGAAAAGGTCTCGACAATATAACGGTAAGAAATACGAAAGTGAGCCTAAAAGTCTTTAGTTGAAAATAAAATCGACGTTCGCGTACCCGGATTTAATATTTACAAATTAATTTTTTTAAACATTATAAATAATTTATTTTAATTTAGCTAAATAATAAAAGAAGTAAAAGATAATAAATAAATAGTAAAAAGGATTTAATAAAAGTGGAGGTAAAATTAAATCTTGAAAAAGAGCAAAGAAAAGTTACATAAAATTTTTTTAGTGTGTGTAAAATTACCTTTTTACCCTTGAATTAAAAACAAATAATAAAAAGCCACCCCATTTTTCTGGTCGTTCTCACCACACTAACGCTGTGTTCCTAAAATTACTCAAGGGATGAAAAGAAAACAATGGTTTCGTTCATTTTCTTTTTTGTTCCTTTCTCTTTAAATCTTTCCAATTTAAAAGGATAAAAATAAAGCTTTTTTTTTCTCCTTAATTTCATTCCATTTTACTCCTTAAAAAAAACTAAGAAACACCTTCTATTTTATTTTTTTTCTTTCCCCTTTAAAAAAAAACTATGGAATTAAACTTTATTTTCCGTTCCTTTTTTTTCCTCTTGAAATGAGACTTGGAACACAGCGTAATGAAACACTAACGTTTTCTTGTCGTTCTCATCCCTGTGGGCCAGAATCACGACGAAACAGCAGAGCTGAGTCACTTCTCTTAAAACCCTAAACCCTAGACATCCTCACCATCACTGGTGACACGATGAACAGAAATTTAGGGCAAGAAACCGCGCTCTCATTCACGAAACAACCGTACATTGAAGATGTTGGACCACGGAGAATGTAAGATTTTCCCCTAATTTTAATTCCTAACAGTGTGTTCGATCGCTTATAATTCTGTTCGATTGTTTGATTTGAAAACAGCAAGAGTATTAAATTCTCAATGTTATCTGAAGCGGATGTGCTCAAAATGGGGGAAGTTCAAGTGTCTGTTTCCAAATATTACGGCGGTGATGATGGTAAAAGCCCTGCTGCCAATGGCTTGTTGGATCCGCACATGGTAATTTGTTTTTCTCTGCATGTAATTCGAAATTTGGAGTCTATATTTCATAGGATAGGACATGTTATCAGTTTTGAGGGTTTGGATGGAGCTGATTATGTGATTTTGAAAGGGAGATGCTCAGTTTTGATGATCAAATTGTTATAGTTACTCAATCGGTTTAGCCGAAAAGAGATAGTTAGGGCAATTTTCTGGATATTCATTTGTTAATGGATGCATAAAACATAACATTATTGGCCTATTTATAGGGTTAATCTGAACGACTCACTTCTACCGCTAACTAGCGACTCATAACTAAACATCTAATTATCAATATACTTGATCCTAATAACTAGCAACATGCATAAGGAAATGCATGAGATCAAAGAACTCACGTTGCCACCATGGATGGTACATAGATTGCGTGGGATGTTAGGGGGTATCACACGCACACAACATGCAAACACAACTGAAAGCAATAAACGACCATGTATAGAGTCCCTCTCTTCTTACCATGAACAACGACCAAGTTTCCTTTGACTACCTTCCATTTACCGGTACCGAACACGACCTGGTATCCCTGTTCATCTAACTAACCGACAGAGATAAGCATTCTCTTCAGATCATGAATAAGTCTGCTATCCTTCAATGTCCATGTACATCCCGACGCGGTATTCAATACTATATTTCCCATGCCCGTGATATCTAGAGTCTTATTATTTGCAAGTCGTACTTTCCCAAAAGTTCCGAGTCTGAGATTCTCCATCATCTCCATGCTGTGAGTGACATGGAATGAGAACCCCGAACCCATGACCCATGAATCAACAATACTCTCTATGCTATAAACTAGAGCGTCATCTATAATGTTTACCTGTTTCTCTTTCTTAATACTTGGGCAATGACTCCTGAAATGACCTGTTTCTTTGCATTCCCAACATTCAATATCTTCTCTTGGTTTTGTCGGACCTCTCCTTCTTGACTTGGATCTGCTTCTGTTACTCCCCCTCTCACCCCGTCTTCCCATTCTTTTAGTGCTTAACGGAGAACTAGAACTTTCACCAGCATTTCTTCTCCTTATATCCTCTCCTAGGATGAAATCACGAACGGCCTCAAACGTGAGTTTAGCGGTTTAAGACGAGCCGCTGATGGATGTGACCGTTCCTGACCAACTCTCGGGTAACGAGGAGTCGAGGATAGTAAAAGCAAGGCAAGGATCTCGTTATCAAACTTGATATCAACTGATAATGAACGAGATATGACTGTGTTAAAATCATTGATGTGAGATGTAACAGTTGCTCCTTCCTTCATTCTTGTGTTGACTAGTTGCCTTATAAGAAAAACTTTGTTAGAAGCTGACGGCTTCTCATACATGTTCGACAAGGCTTTCATCAATCCAAAAGTTGTCGTCTCATCCACAATATTAAATGCTACGGCTTTCATGTTCATGGCTGCCCGTTCTTCTACTGGCGTCTTGTCTTGACTACTTTCTAACAATGCCGGGTCTAGATCTTTCTGACACAGCAAATCCTCGATTTGCATCTTCCACGATCTAAAATCTTGCCCATCAAACTTCTCAATTTTTGTCTTTCTGTCCTCAGCCATTTGAACAAACTTCCAAGTTGCTACTAATCGAATCAAGGTCTGACAACAGTGAACAAACACAGCAGTGGCTCGGGCCTGAACTTGATGTAAAGTCAAATACATAGCAAAAGAGACCAAGTCTTTATTTATAAGAAACATTTTTTTACATTGTGTCACATATACATGATGCTTAAACTCTAAACAACTCCATCAGCTCCAATTTGCTAAGAATTCAATTTCTCCTTTAAACACCCTTTCAGATTTAATCTTTGCAACATGACACAAGTGGTCCTTAATTAAGCCAAATTTTACCGGGGCACAATTTCTTATCCATGGCTATGTAAATTGTTTCACATAGCCATGTGCTTCAACGAAATTCCTTTCCTTAATTTTATAGAATATCACACGACTACATACATGAAAATCACATAGCCTTGTACTTTTCTATTTTGAAATTTTAATCTTTGTATTAAATTGCATGACTAGTCGACTATGTACTTAGAATTCACACATCCATGTACTTTGGATATTTCAAGTTTCAACTTTATTCAAATCACACGACTATGTGCATACTTTACAGTTTACATCCATGCATCAATTTTTTGGGATCTTACAATCGAACATTTACATCTCTTATACTTCTGATGCATACAAGTGATCTTGGTTGAAAGTTGAATTGAATAAGTGGTATGGATATATCTTTGCTTCCCAACTTATGCTACATCTTTTTTGGCTTGCTTGGTTTAATGCATTAACTAATTTCTTTTTCTTATCAAATTGTTTTTTGGCACAACGTTCTGAAAGCCATGTTTTTTTTTGGTATTTTAGGGTCCTCCAAACAAGTTTGGCACTTGTGAGACATGTCATGGTAAATTTGAAAACTGCCCTGGTCACTTCGGTTACATGAAACTTGCGCTGCCAGTTTATAATGTTGGCTATCTATCTCATATTGTGGACATTTTGAAGTGCATATGCAAGGTACCGTAGCTTTGATTTATGTTCATTTTGCAATCATTGCTTGATATGTAGAAGCATTTTTGGCCCAGGGTAAGATGTTGGGTGTGGAGTTGCGTATAAAAAGGCTTTATTTGGTTGGATAAAAGCTTTATTTGGTTGGATGTCTACATTTTCCATCTTTCATAGCATAAGTATATCAAAGTTGTAATTTTTACATTTGACTTCTGTCTTTAAATTCCCATTTGTTTTTCTCTTTCAGTTTTGTTCTCGTATATTGTTGTCTGAGGAAGAACGTGTAGACTATTTAAAGAAGATGAGAAATCCAAAAATGGATCATCTGAAGAAGAATGAAATTTTTAAAAGGGTAGTTAAAAGGTGCACTGCTATGGCAAGTAGTAAGAAGGCTGCAACATGCTCCAGATGTGGTTATATAAATGGTTCAATGCTTACCCTATTTTTATGTCTTCATAATTTTCTGTTCCTTGTTTACTTCAAGTAAAAAATTGAAGAACTTTTTGTTTCACTGACATTTATTAATAAATTTACAGGTATAGTGAAAAAAGCTGTTGGAACAGTGGGAGTCATACATGATCGAAGCAAGCTTCAAGATAGTACCTTAAAGGAATCAAATGATGCTATTTCTAACAAGAAGGAGACGAAGACATCTGCCAGTTTATTGCCAATGTTAAACCCTGACAAAGTTCTTAAACTTTTTAAGAATATGCTGGATGTGGTATAGTTGACTTCTGTTTCATCATAGGGTTGACTTTATGTGTTCATGTCATGAACAATTGAATTGAACTAGAACTAGTGTCTGAACTTTTTAAGAATATGCTGGATGTGATAGTTGACTTCTGTTTCATCATAGGGTTGACTTTATGTGTTCATGTCATGAACAATTGAATTGAACTAGAACTAGTGTCTGATCTTATAAATTGTGTAGCATTTAAAAAAAATACATAATTCAAGTTTTTTATATAGCTAAATGTATAAGTTAGTATATATTAAGATAACACAGCATTAGCACACTTAGTGAATTACAAGTTACTATTAAATTATTTATATATGCTGTAAATACTTGACGTGCATACATACATAATAAAAAAACGCTCATGCATGTGAAATGTACAATTAAGATATTTATTAAACTGTGAACTCACTTCTATTTGATTAAACAGTAACAACTCTGTACCCGAGTTTTACTTGTTTCAGTGTCCCTACTTCCAATACTGAACTGTACTCATAATGCTGTCTTCTTTGTGGGTTCAACACTTGAAATGCCAACCATATTCTCTAATTTTTGGCGATATATTAATTATTTTGTAGAATGCTGAAATTTGACATATACTTACTGTCATCGATGCTGAACCATACCCATAATGCTGTTTTCTTTGTGGGTTCAACACTTGAAATGCCATGTATATCCTTTATTTTTGGTCATATATTAGATGTTTTGTGATATGCTACACTTTTGACATATGTTTTTGGATATTTGCCTATGAAGAATTTAAGTTTTTCATTATGTTTCAGGATTGTGATTTGCTTTATCTTGCTGATAGACCCGAGAAACTCATTATATCAGCCATTCCTGTTCCTCCAATACCTATTCGTCCTTCTGTCAGAATTGATGGGACAGCAACAAGGTTAACTTCACTTACAAATTTCTTTCCGTGCTCTATTGCTAATGCATGATCTAGTAAAAAAAGAAAAAAACTATATACTAAAATGAAATAATTTTCAATTACCGTCTTGGTTTAAAAAAGCGCCATGAGGCGCTGCTTAAGGCGTGAGGCGCTGAACAAAACGCCTCAAATGGGTGAGGCGCCCCATATACATGAAGCGCCCTGAGGTGACGCCTCAGGCTTGAGGGGCGAGGCGAGGTGAGGCGCGCTTCATGTATTTTTGCCTTTTTTTCACTGTTTTTTAATGTATTTTTGCCTTTTTTTCACTGTTTTTTTTTGCAAGTTTTGTGAAAATCACATGTATCTTTACTTAAATCAGTTTTTAAGTTGTTTTTCTTGTAAGTTTTGTGAAAATTACTCAAAAGGAGGAGTTTTTAAGAATGTTACTAAATTTTTTATTACTTTTTTAGCTTAGCGTCTCACATACGTGAAGC
The DNA here is from genome assembly GCA_023525975.1 of Smallanthus sonchifolius. NCBI lineage: Eukaryota > Viridiplantae > Streptophyta > Magnoliopsida > Asterales > Asteraceae > Smallanthus > Smallanthus sonchifolius. Next base: position 73,436,171 of record CM042027.1, on the reverse strand, counting down.
CCTCGCCTCGCGCTTGAGGCGTGGCGCCTCGGATTTTGGGACCGAAACGCTTCGCCTCGCCTAGCGCTTTTTTAAACCAAGATTACCGTGTTTTATTGCTAATGCATAATTATGAAAATCTACATTCAAGCCAAACAAGTTTGGCCTTCTTGGATCACAAGAGAGTTGTGATTTTTTAAAGCCAAGTTTCACTTGGTTCTTGTTCCAAAATATATTTCTTCACTAAATGAGATAAATCAGAATTTTCATTATTTCTATACATGGATAATATTCTGCCAGTTTATATGATGCTTGGAGTATAGGCATATTTAGAAGTTAGAACTATAGAGATAAATGAATAATATTCTGCAAAATTTACACTAGTCTAATGTGTTGTAGTGGAAACTAAGATTTATAAGGAACATGTTGGGTTATGAAAGCTATTGGGTTTGGGCCGGGCTGGGCTCCCCTTTGGGCCTGTTACGGCTGGAATTAAGGGGAATAGGGCAGCCGACCCTTATGGGCTAAAACCCATTGTTACCTATTTTAGTTTAACCTAATTTTGTCTTATATATATCTCAGTCTTGTAATTGTAATTCTTGTAGCACCTATCAATAAAAGAAAACCCTAGTTGCAGCAAGTGGATGTAGGTCACATTGACCGAACCACTATAAATCCTTGTGTCGTTTATTGCTTTCTTCTTTTCGTTTAAGTGTGTTTGTGTGTTGTGTCCGCTGCGCTACCGAATCTGATTCCTAACAACTGGTATCAGAGCTTTGGCTCGTTGTTACACACGGTTTTCGCACGGAAAAACGATCCGAGAGGCTGTCAGAATTGCGATTGGTGCTGAACCAATCTGCTGAGTTCTGGTTCGAAGCCGCAAGGGCTGCTGTTTCGATTTTTTGCGGCTGTTTTTGTCGCTGGAGATCTAGTCGCTGACAGTTGCTGCTATTCCGTTTCTGTTCTGCTTCTGTTCGGCTGTAACAGGGCTGATTGGAGCCTGTTTTGGCTGCTAATCACTGTCGCAGGAAGGGAGGAAGTGTAGAGCGGGTTCGATTAGGGTTTTAAGGTAGCCGCCGGACAAACTGTTGGTCACCGGGACTGTGATGGTTGGTTTTCTGGTCGCTGTTGATTTGGGTTGCTGCCAGGTTGATCGCCGATTAGGGTTCTAACCCTTGAGTCGACGGGTTAAGTTTTTTTTTCGTGTTCAAGTTCGTTTATCTGTTTTCTGTTTGCTATTAAGATGGCTGAGGACGGGAAGGTACAGATTGAGAAGTTCGACGGGACGGACTTTGCATGGTGGAAGATGCAAATTGTAGCTCTGTTGAGTCAAAGGGACTTGGATGTGGTATTGGAAGAAAAAACTGATAAGATTAGTCAAGATGCTTGGAATTCGAAGGACAAGAAGGCCAAGGCGGCTATTACATTGTCTTTGACAAGGAGTGTCGCGTTCAACATCATGAAGGAAACCACGGCTCGTGGCATGATGACAGCTCTGTCAAACATGTATGAGAAACCGTCGGGAGCAAATAAACTGTTCTTGTTGAGAGAATTTTTCTTGACTATGATGAAGGAAGGAGACGTTGTGACAGAACATATCAACAATTTAAATTCACTTTTGTCCAGATTGAGTTCTGTGGGAATCAATTTTGATGATGAAACTCAAGGTCTGGCGCTGTTATCTTCACTGCCGAATAGCTGGTCCGGAACGGTAACTGCTATTACCAATTCTACAGGGTCCAGTGGTTTTACATTTGAAGGGATGAGAGATTTGATTCTTGGAGAAGACGTAAGACGCAGGAAGCAAGGTAGCTCATCTTCTTCTGAATTGTTAAGTGTAAGCAGGGGAAGAGGGAATAACATGGAAAGTGGGAGCAGGGGTAGGAGTGCATCCAGAACTCCTAAGACTGTCACATGTTGGGGCTGCAAAGAAGTTGGGTATTTTAAGAGTCAGTGTCCAAAGGCTAAAAAGGAAAAGTCTGCTGAAGTGAACACTACTGAGGTCGTCTGTTATGATGATGTACTGGTTTGTAGTGTGGAAAGCAGTGTGGACTCTTGGGTCATGGATTCAGGAGCATCGATTCATGCTATGCACAGCGGTGAATCAATGGTGAATCTAAAAGAAGGTGATTTTGGACAGGTAAGACTAGGAAATGGTGAAACCTTAAAGGTTACGGGCATGGGAGATGTTAATCTGAAGACTCCATTAGGAACTGCATGGAACTTGCAAAACGTCAGGGTAATTCCAGGTCTGATGATGAATCTTATTTCTGTTAGTCAATTGGATGAACAGGGACTGGATGTTAAGTTTGGCGGTGGAAAGTGGAAAGTGTTAGATGGAAATCTCGTTATTGCTCGGGGAGAAAAACGAGGATCACTGTATTTAGTTGAGGTACCTGTTGAGGGATGTGTGACCGTCCCGGTTCAGAGTGATAAAATCCGGTTCACTGAATCTCACACTAAGAGGGTTCACTTTGCAAACGTGAAGCCTGGAGCTACTGAGATGTCAGTTGAATGTGTTCGGAGGGTGAAACCAGTCAGGGGGTTTGGGAACAGTGGGAGCACGGGACGTGTTCCGGGTACAGTTCCAAGAGTCCGTTGGGTTTTGAAAACCAAGAATCCGAATGAGAAAGTCTCTCCTGAGGATTTTTTGCTGAATTTGGAGAGTGATGATGGTCTTCGGTGTATCTCTGGAGCCGGCGGAACGTGCAAGTCGGTTGAGACAGAAGATGGGTCGGTGGTGGAGATAATCACGGCTGGGTCTGGTATGACTGGTTTTGGGTTGAAGCTCGGTGGAGCTTCAACGAGCCTTTCAGGTAACTGATGATAAGGGCCGCTGCAACTAGAAGGGTTTGACATGGAGTCTTAGCTTGGGCTTGGAGGACTTGATTATAAAGATTACTGGAGTTACTGGTGCTGAGATGGCTTGGATGGTTTGTATGGGCAAAGCTTTCAAGTGGGAGATTGTTGGGTTATGAAAGCTATTGGGTTTGGGCCGGGCTGGGCTCCCCTTTGGGCCTGTTACGGCTGGAATTAAGGGGAATAGTGTAGCCGACCCTAATGGGCTAAAACCCATTGTTACCTATTTTAGTTTAACCTAATTTTGTCTTATATATATATCTCAGTCTTGTAATTGTAATTCTTGTAGCACCTATCAATAAAAGAAAACCCTAGTTGCAGCAAGTGGATGTAGGTCACCTTGACCGAACCACTATAAATCCTTGTGTCGTTTATTGCTTTCTTCTTTTCGTTTAAGTGTGTTTGTGTGTTGTGTCCGCTGCGCTGCCGACTCTGATTCCTAACAGAACACATGTTTTTTATATTAAACTCGTGTTTCTATAGTTTGATTGTGTGCTTTTAATAAAAAAATTGAGCTCTTCCATTTCTACAGGTCACTTTGCTAAAGCTTATTACTTTACAAACCGGGTTTAGGTCAAACGTATTTTTTGTAAAAAAACAGGTTGGGTCAAAACTCAAAAGGGGTTTGATGATTTGTAATGAATCTAAAACAAAATAAATGAAAGGAACACTAGGATTTTCTTTTGTTTTTATTGGAGTAAGTGTTATGAAGGGTAATATTTGTTGAATATGGTTACTTTGTCTTTTTGTTTTTACCTTTTTTGTTCCTAAGTTTTCATTCCTTATTTTCTCTTATTTAGCCCATTTTAAAAAAAAACCAAGTATATATGCTCCATTTTCCATGTTTCTCCATTTCCATTTTTGTAGATCTCGTCTTTATATCTTTTCCTATCAAGTACATGGGCCCACAAAATTAAAATGATGTAAAAGCAAAGCTAACCTAGCCTAAGAGCTCAGATTTCAACACTTAATTTTTTAAATCTCACAAACAGCCACTTAACCGAGTTTTAGTCATTGAGTTGGCATCTTGTTTGCTTACCATGTATATTCTATCCTGCAGCAATGAGAATGACGTTACCATAAAACTGGGAGAAATTATAAAAAATAATGCTTCCGTTCAGCAAGTGTTATCGGAAGCAAGTGTTAATAACAAAAACCTGGTATGGTTTTGTTCTCATTCTATTTGATTTTTACAACTTGAATATCCTGACCCTTTTTCTACAAGAGCAAAAGTTCAGGTGTTTATAAAACATTACTTTACTCAAGATGGTTTTTCTCCTTTTTATCTTCTCTTTTGGCCATGTTTGGTTTAAATTCAGGAATCACTATGGGTACAGATGTGGGTTTCATAACATGATGGGTCAGGAATGGGTATGGATTTATAAACACAACCTGTTTATTGGGTATGGAGAATTACCAATTTTATGGGTATCACCACAATTCTCTTGTACTTTAACACTATTAAATCCATACCCAAAAAAAAAAAACACTCCTTGTTTTGGATACTGTTATATTTTATGATGATGATGTTGTATTGTAGTGTGTTTGGGAGCATCTGCAATTTACAGTTGCACAGTATATAAACAGTGATGTCCGTTTACCATCGTCATTTATTTTAATGCAAAGCTCAAAGAAACCAACCACTGGTCTTGTTCAACGTATGAAAGGAAAACAAGGACGTTTTCGTGGGAATTTATCCGGGAAACGAGTTGAGTATACTGGCAGGACTGTTATTTCTCCCGACCCAAATCTGAAGATTACAGAGGTATGGAAATTTCAACTCGTATATGAGAACATATCATTTTGGGTTGCATTTCTTTGATGATGGGTCAAATGCTTAAAGAACAAAAAATAGCTAAACATAAAACTTGTCAAACGGGCAAACATTGTTTAACACGTGTAATTGTTTCAAAAAGTAGTTATTTTAATCATATTTAGTATATATGTTAATTACGAAATTCAAAAAGTTGAACAAACAGATGTTGGCAAGGTGATGTAGGACTATTTGAGCGGCAGAGTAAGTTACCTTTTGACCCATACCTATTTTTACCGTTTACCTATTTATAAGAAATTGGGTTCATTCGGGCTGCATTTTTACCGTTTACCTAGGGCTGGCAATTTCTACCTGTTTAAGACACGATTAAACCCGTTTAAGAAAAAGTACACTATGTAATTTTATACATTTTAAAAAATAAGTAAAATTAAGAGGCTAGACTCCATCATTTCTCCTTCTTGATACATAAAAGATACAACTGTCTTATAGACATTAGATATAAAGGAGTTAAACGAGTCGTATTCATATTTGATACTTGTGTTATCCGCGTCGCCTATAACCTGTTTAGACACGAATTACCTGTTTTGCCAGCCCTACGTTTACCTATTATACAATAGAGGTTGTATCATTATTTAATCATATTTATTACATAGTTTCTTTAAAAATTAAAAAATGGCCTGAAATTTTTGCAGGTCGGCCCAACCTGTTTTTACCGGCAAACTGAATTACCTGTTTTGACCTGTTATCCAACTTGCCATCTCTAGTGTGGACAAATGTCTCTTATTATTTTTGATCTTAGAATACTTTTATGAGACTATTGATTTCTTATGATGAGACTATTGGTCTAGGTGGCCATTCCTATCTTGATGGCTCGGATTTTGACTTACCCTGAGCGTGTTTCACATCACAATATAGAGAGACTGAGGCATGCAGTGCGTAATGGTACCTCTAAATACCCTGGTGCAAAGCATATCAGAAAGCCAGATGGTACCATGATGTAAGAATTGTTGGTGCTCTAGTGTTGTGAGTTCTGAATTCTGATTAGTGGGTTGGGAAACGAGTCAAAATAGGTTCATGTGGGAATGGGTCATATTTTAGTACGGGTTGAAACAGGCCGGGCCGTGTTGAGTTGCCCCGCTAACATATTGTACTTGCATTTTTATATATAACTAATGCATTGATTATGATTGTTAAAAACAATATTATTACAATATTAATCTGAGTCTTTAAATAGAAAGATTTAGGAGGTTGTCTCCATTGAAAATTGACTTTGGGTGATTTTCAACTTCTTGTCCTTTTAGCTAAACCTTTTGATTGACTCATTTGAGCCATTTTAGAGATGTAACACAACTAAATTTGACCCGTTTGTAAGTAAATGGAATGAATTTCCACCTCTAGGTATGATGAATGAACGTCTATTGATAAAGTGTACTGCCACAGGTCTTTGAGTATCAATGCCAGAAAACGTTTGGCGGATGAGTTGAAATTTGGTGACATAGTTGACCGTCATTTAATAGATGGTGATGTTGTCCTTTTCAACAGGCAACCCAGTTTGCATCGTATGTCAATCATGAGTCACAGGGTGAGTTTGATGAATTTTATTTTCAATGAAAGCTGTAATTTTATTAATTTTGTGTTTTTTTTTCTTTTTAAATTTGATAATAATTTTGTTATTTGGCGTGTGTAGGCAAGAATTATGCCTTGGAGGACATTGAGATTCAATGAGTCTGTTTGTAATCCATACAATGCTGATTTTGATGGTGATGAGATGAATATGCATGTTCCACAAACTGAAGAGGCTCGAACAGAGGCTCTAATGCTAATGGGGGTAATCAACTCTACAAACTCCTTAAGTTACGTATTTGCCCCTAAATTTCATAATATCAAATTCAACCTGCAAAGTATAAGTAATCTCATATTTGTCCGATATAAATTTAAAATATATCAAATATACCTAAATGAGTAGTCTTATCATAATTAAGACTCGAGCTATATAAATACTTATCTGACCATTATACTTATGGAACTCTTAGTGTACTATTTGTTAAAATGATTGCCACTGAAGGGGTAATATAGGAAAACAACTTTATATTTGTGAACTATATCAAAGCATAGCGTTTTTTTCGTTTATTCAGTGTAACAAGTTCTTATAAGTAACTTATTTTGGTTTATTTACCATGAAGGGTAAAGTGGGAATTTGTTGATCTAGTTTTGGTTTTAGTGGATTGAGTGAATATGAGACTTCTAGTGTTTTGAAAGGTTAAATCTGATATTACGAGATTGGCGGTGAAACTACGTAATTTTGACCCTTTGGAAGGATATATATGAACTATAGGAAGATTATTTGTGATAATCATGCATTATCATTATTATTATATTCTAAGCAGTTAATGTGGAAAAATATTGGTTATCGGTTAAGGACCGATATTTGAGATATCGGTTCTCGCGGTGGGATATCGGTAGCTGTAAGGCCCCTTTCCCGGGTAACCTCACTTGTTGGATTTACTCATAAACATAGTCATAATTACTAAGCTTAAATTTAAAACATTCGAATTCATTCATTACATAACGTAACATGACATGACATAACAGCGGAAGTCTTTAAAATTAAGTACATAACATTTGTCTTAACATATATAAATGTGGGATGTCAGTCTTGTGCCGGGTAACCTTCACGCCTTCGCACGACCCTTCCTTTCTGTACCTGAAATGTATACTAAAAGTTAGCTAACGCTGGTGAGTTCTAGTTTAAAACTATTAAGTATGTTCATTCTTTTCTTTAAAAGTATACATAATTATATACATACATTTCTATAAATACGTATTCATAGCTTTTACTTTCCTTTCTTCATTCTGATGTGATTACATAGATATGCATTCACCTTTTCTTTTCTTTACATTCATTGGTCATACACATAAGGGTGATCAACCCGTCTTTTACTGCGTATACCACAAAGACATACGCCCTTAAGCTACCGTCGTAGCCCTGTTACTCGTCCGGTCCTAGAAACCGTCCGCCTTAACTTTGGTCCGGCCAACCTTCGGCCGTCCGTCTTACCCGTCCTACCGTCGTAGTCCGTCATATTCGCCCGTCTTCCCTAAGGCATCCCACGCGAACTATTGTTTATGCAACCGTTATACTATTTTAGCATTTACTTCGACCGCCCATTTATGCTTTTTGTACGTCCTAGCTTGCGAAGGAACGTATCTTTCCCGGTTGCAAAATAGTCACGTGGTCGTCCGTCTACAGAAGTAGCCGTTAGCTTCGTTTCCGTCCATAACGTATACATACATTCATAACATGCAATATAAATAATTATAAAGCAAGATTTCATTTATTTACGTTATGCCATTCTTTCCTTCATTCTTTGTAAACATACGTTTTGTTCATAATTCATTCTCTTATATATATATAAAATATATATTAGTACATCACTTATGATCACATTAGCATTCATATCATTTATTCATTTAGTGTATACATTTCAGCCCCAAAACATTTAATAAAGTTTGTACATAACATAGAAGGGGGCACATAGAACTCACCTGATAAGATAGTCTTGGTTGTCCTATACAAAGGTCCAACAACGTCACGTACGATCTGAATTGGGTAGTTAAATACACATCAGACCCATTCCGACTCTAACGGTTTAATCATTCTAAACATACTGACTTTACTTACTGGTCTGTTGCCTGCGCACTTAGTAAGTGCGCAGGGCCTTGCTCATGCGCACTTGACAAGTACGCATGATCTTTCTCCTGCGTACCTGCGTACTTGGTAAGTATGCATGATCTTTCTCCTGCGTACTTGGTAAGTACGCAGGACGTCCCTACTGCGTAGCAACACCTGTTTTCTGGACAAGTCCGAAATTTTGCATGTTAATCCGATTATGCTAATCTTACAACTTTCTTTGATCAAAAGGTGCGGTTTCACTCTAGATGCTAGTTCTAAGCTTATTTTCAAGTTTCATCCATAAAAACGTCTCCTATTTAGCTAAAACCCGAAAAATCCCAAAACGAAGAAAAACTCAGTTTAAGGTCGAATCGTTACCTGGATTGTGATTCTGATTCGGAGGTTTTGCTCACGAGTTCAGTAGTAACGTGCTCCTTCAATTTCGTGTCGATCCGTCGACTTTCTCTCTTTAGACCCGACTCTCCTTTCTCTCTCTAGCTTGCAAGTGTTGGTGAAAATGAGAGCTTCAAGGCTGTCTTGGCCCTTATATACCTGGGCTTCCCTCGGCCCGTTGGAGCCGAGCCCAAGCCCATCCGTTTTTCTTTTGTTTTATGACGATTAAGTCTCTTTCGCGTTATTATTTACTAAATTACTATTTTTGGGATGTTACAAGTCTACCCTTCTTAAAGGGGTTTCGTCCTCGAAACTGCTTATACGTTAAACAATTTAGGGTATAGTCACCTCATCTCGTCTTCTTTTTTCCATGTAGCTTCTGACCCTTTTCTGTGCTTCTATTGTACTTTGACTAAAGGAATCGACTTATTGCGTAGTCGTTTCTCAGCTCGGTCAATAATGGCTATTGGTTCCTCCACATAATTTAGACTCTTATCCACTTCGATCTCGTCGTAAGGTATGTGAGCTGTGTCGTCAGCTAGGCACTTGCGTAAGTGCGACACGTGGAACGTAGGGTGTATTCCACTTAGCTCAACGGGTAGGTCGAGTCTGTAAGCAACTTGACCCACTCTCGCTAGAATCTTGAAAGGTCCGACAAACCTTGGACTTAGTTTGCCACGTTTTCTGAATCGAATGATTCCTTTCCATGGTTAACAGTACCATGTCCCCTACTTGAAACTCTAAATCCCTTCTTCTCTTATCCGCGTATGATTTCTGTCTGTCCTTTGCGGCTTTCATTCGAGCCTTGATTTGATCAAACTTCTCGGAAGTAGCTTTGACCACTTCAAGACTTGCGAAATTCTTTTGTCCAATTTCCCCCCAACAAACCGGGGTCCTACATTTCCTCCCATACAACATTTCAAATGGCGGCATGCCAATAGTCGAGTGATAGCTGTTGTTATATGAAAATTCTGCCAATGGTAGATGGCTGTCCCAGCTCCCACCGAAGTCAATGATACAGGCCCGGAGCATGTCCTCCAAGGTCTGAATGGTCCTTTCCGATTGTACATCGGTTTGGGGGTGGTAATCGGTGCGATGTTCAGCCTAGTGCCCATTGCTTCGTTGAATTTCTTCCAAAACCTTGAGGTGAATCTAGTATCCCTGTCGGACACAATCGACAGCGGCATACCATGTCTGCTCACAACTTCCTTGATAAATACTTCTGCTAATCTTTCTGACGAAGAAGTCTCACGTATTGGCAAGAAATGAGCACTTTTCGTCAAGCGGTCGACGATCACCCAAATGGTATCATTGCCTTTAGCTGTTCGCGGTAGCTTGGTAATGAAGTCCATCGTGATCTCCTCTCACTTCCATTCCGGTATTGGTAGAGGTTGCATTTTACCGCATGGTTTCTGGTGCTCGGCCTTAACCAGAGAACACGTTAGGCACTTGCTCACGTACTCTGTCACATCATTTTTCATGCCAGGCCACCAGTACTCCTTCTTCAAGTCTTGATACATTTTGTTTGTCCCGAGGTGGATAGAATAGCGAGACTTATGGGCCTCATCGAGTATTTTGGCTCTAAGCTCGTCAATCTTAGGTATCCACATTCGGCCAAACCTAGTTCGTACACCGTATGCATTTGCATCCAAATTCCCTTGTTGTCCTACTATTCTTTCCCGTTTAATATTTCTTTTTTATAGTGCTTCATCTTATGCCTTTGATATTTCACCCATCAAATCTGGCGTTATAATTAGCTGACACGCTTTGATTCGGATAGGCGTCGATTCTTCCATTCTGCTTAAAGCGTCAGCCACCACGTTTGCCTTGCCAGGATGGTACAATATCTCACAGTCATAGTCTTTCAGTAGCTCTAACCACCTCCTTTTGTCTCATGTTTAATTCCTTCTGCCTGAAAAAGTACTTCAGGCTTTTGTGATCTGAGTAGATGGTGTATTTGACTCCATACAGATAGTGCCTCCATATTTTCAACGCGAAAACTACTGCCGCTAACTCTAGATCGTGTGTTGGGTAGTTAACCTCGTGAATCTTTAGTTGTCGCGAGGCGTAAGCAATTACCTTTCCTCGTTGCATAAGTACGCAACCTAAACCCTGACCCGAAGCGTCAGAGTAGACTACTAAGTCTTCATTTCCCTCAGGTAGTGCCAAGACTGGAGCTTGGGTTAACCGTGCCTTAAGTTCCTCAAACGCGTTGTTTTGGGTTGGACCCCATTCATATTTCACCTCCTTCCGTGTCAACTTAGTTAGTGGCGAGGCTATTCTTGAAAAATCTTGAATGAACCTTCGATAGTAGCCTGCCAATCCCAGAAAACTTCGTATCTCTGTTGGTGTCTTTGAGACGTTCCATTCCTTTACTGTCTCGATCTTTGCAGGATCCACCATGATTCCGTTTAAGTTTATTACATGACCTAAGAATTGGACTTCCCTAAGCCAGAACGCGCATTTGGAGAATTTTGCGTACAACTTTTCCTGCTTTAGCACCTCCAGAACCTCTCTTAGGTGACGGTGGTGATCACCATCGCTTTTCGAATATACTAGTATGTCGTCTATAAAAACTATCACCGATCGATCCAACATTGGTCGACATACTCTATTCATCAAATCCATGAACGCTGCTGGTGCGTTTGTTAATCCGAAGGACATCACGAGAAACTCATAATGTCCATAACGCGTGTGAAACGCGGTCTTTGGTACGTCTTCTTCTCTTACTTTCAACTGATGGTAACCCGACCTAAGATCGATCTTTGAGAACCAACTCGCACCTTGCAGTTGATCAAAAAGGTCGTCTATTCTAGGCAGTGGGTATTTGTTCTTTACTGTCCTCTTGTTCAACTCGCGGTAGTCAATGCACATGCGCATGCTGCCGTCCTTCTTCTTTACAAATAGTACCGGAGCGCCCCACGGTGAGATGCTCGGTCTAATAAATCCTTTTTCTGTTAGTTCCTCTAGTTGAGACATCAATTCTTTCATTTCTGACGGCGCCAATCGGTAGGGGGCTTTGGCAACGGGCTCAGCTCCTGGCAATAAGTCAATCTGAAATTTTATTTCCCGATCGGGTGGTAACCCAGGTAGATCCTCAGGGAATACTTCCGGAAAGTTGCACACCACGGGTACATTCTTGAGTTCATTCATTTTCATTCTATCATCGATAACATATGCCAAATAAGCTTCGCAACCGCGCCTCATGTAACTTTCGGCCTTGATCGTCGAGATGATGTTCGACATCGTGCAATTCCAATCCACATAAATCGTAATTGGACTGCCGCTAGGAGCTTTGAGGTGTATCCTCTTACGTTTACATATGATTTGAGCTTCGTTGGCAGCTAGCCAATCCATACCCAATACTATATCGAATCTTCCTAAGGTGAGAAGGAATAATCTAGAAGGGAACTTATGACCCTCTATTTCTATGATGCAATCCTCTGTTACTTGAAATACTGTCGAATTTTTACCAACGGCAGTTTGTACGCTAAAGGCCTTTACTATGGTGTTGATAGTGCAACCTAGTTTACGACTAAATGCATTGGATATAAAACTTTTACTAGCACCGGAGTCAAATAAAATAGCAGCATGTTCATCATTAACTAGGAACGTACCTGACACAACATCAGGGTTTCCCCTTGCTTCCTCCTCAGTTAGGGCGTAGGCTCGAGTCCTAGCCTGTGGCTGTTCCTTTTCCCTCTCTTTTCCCGAACCAGATTGGCCGGCCTTCCTGCAGTTCTTTGTCAGATGTCCAAACAATCCACATACTTGACACTTGACGTTCTTTACGCATTCTCGGGAGAAGTGACCCGGCTTCCCGCACTTATAGCATGTGGTGGTGCCGATTCGACACTCGCCAAGATGTTGCCTTCCACATTTTCTGCAAGTTTCATATTCATCCAACCTTGGTTTCTTAATTTCAGATGCTATATTCCCTTTTCCGGTGCCTCTAGACGGGTTCTCCCATTTTCTCTTTTGTGTCTCAGGTGCAGGGTCCTCATTGGCATAATCGTCGTAGACGATTCCGCTCAGATTCACTACTGACTCGAAGGTTGAGGGTAGGTTAGCTTTCACATGGACACGGACCCTCTGCGGCAGACCCTTGACATAATATTTGATCAGACGGTCTTCAGTTTCCACCAAGGGTGGTACCAGTTGGGCCAGCTCGTTGAACCTTGAAGTATACTGACGAAGCGTCTTGTTGCCAGCTTTGAAGTTTAGAAACTCGTTCTCCACACGATCAATCTCGTTCTGTGGGCAGAACTTTTGGATTATGAGCTTCTTCAGGTCTTCACATGTCATTCTGGCGATAGCGTTTGGCGACTTTGTTCTCTGAATGTTTCTCCACCAACCTAGTGCTTCGTTGGTGAAAGAATGAGCAACATATTTAACCGCCTGGTCCGGTCGACACTCGCTGATGTTAATTACAACGTTCATCCTCTCAATCCATTCAAACGTTGCCATCGAATCCTTGTTACCATCAAACTTGGGTGGGTCTCCGTCCTTGAAACCTTTGTAAGTACACCCACGGTTGCTTAATCCCACCTTCACTTCATCCCCATCACTGTCATACACTTTCTCTTCATGGTCTCTTTCATCCTCCTCTCTACTTTTCTTTAGTGCCTCGGATAGTAGATCAGGCAATACTTTCTTCAGAGTGAGTACGACTTCACGGGCTATGGCATCCCTGACCTCGGGTTCCAACTGTATAGTCCCTTGATTGTCGTTCCCTGTTGGGGTCACATCTGTTTCGTGCACACTCTCAGTGTGTTCGGCGTGCACACTCTCTTCTTCTTCATGGCTTCGATTCAATGGAGGTCTACCGACTCGGCCAGTACGACCGCCTCGGCGTCCTGTTCTTCCTCCACCAGCCATAGTTTCTAATTTCCTGATAGTTATAAAGGGAATACATCAATGCCATTCCTTCAGATCATAGTTTAAAACAGTACGAGCAAGGTAAATTATTAATTACAGTGACCGGTTTGTGATTACTAATTTACGTTGCTTTTCGGGTTCAGAACTCTTCAAATCGGTTGTGACATTGACATCTATTTGTTCTAAGTTAAGGTATCTATTCTTATCCAAGTGCATTAACTTTAGTACTTACTTACCGTGCTGGCGTTAGCGTTGGTTACCCATGACTGTTTTTTTTTTTTTTTTAGTTGGACCATCTTTTCTATCCGTTCGAGTTTTGCTTCTATAGAGAAGATGAGACGCTCAAAATGAAAGTGTTCGCAACACATACCGAAAGGGTACCAATGAAGCCGAGCATTAATGACTAGTTCGAAGAGCAAGAGCCGCTCCCAGCAAAATAGCCTAAGGAGATGTTCGTCCTCCTCGCCCGAGAAGGACTTCGCCCCTCTATCATCGTCTGAGGGGATCCCGAGCTTAAGCGGCGCAGGAAGCGTTTTTAACATAATCAGCTTGAGTCCAGACATTTAGGGATGTCTAAATCTCTCAAACTATTGCTTTGATACCAACTTGTACGGCCCCTTTCCCGGGTAACCTCACTTGTTGGATTTACTCATAAACATAGTCATAATTACTAAGCTTAAATTTAAAACATTCGAATTCATTCATTACATAACGTAACATGACATGACATAACAGCGGAAGTCTTTAAAATTAAGTACATTAACATATATAAATGTGGGATGTCAGTCTTGTGCCGGGTAACCTTCACGCCTTCGCACGACCCTTCCTTTCTGTACCTGAAATGTATACTAAAAGTCAGCTAACGCTGGTGAGTTCTAGTTTAAAACTATTAAGTATGTTCATTCTTTTCTTTAAAAGTATACATAATTATATACATACATTTCTATAAATACGTATTCATAGCTTTTACTTTCCTTTCTTCATTCTGATGTGATTACATAGATATGCATTCACCTTTTCTTTTCTTTACATTCATTGGTCATACACATAAGGGTGATCAACCCGTCTTTTACTGCGTATATCACAAAGACATACGCCCTTAAGCTACCGTCGTAGCCCTGTTACTCGTCCGGTCCTAGAAACCGTCCGCCTTAACTTTGGTCCGGCCAACCTTCGGCCGTCCGTCTTACCCGTCCTACCGTCGTAGTCCGTCATATTCGCCCGTCTTCCCTAAGGCATCCGTTTCCCACGCGAACTATTGTTTATGCAACCGTTATACTATTTTAGCATTTACTTCGACCGCCCATTTATGCTTTTTGTACGTCCTAGCTTGCGAAGGAACGTATCTTTCCCGGTTGCAAAATAGTCACGTGGTCGTCCGTCTACAGAAGTAGCCGTTAGCTTCGTTTCCGTCCATAACGTATACATACATTCATAACATGCAATATAAATAATTATAAAGCAAGATTTCATTTATTTACGTTATGCCATTCTTTCCTTCATTCTTTGTAAACATACGTTTCATTCTTTGTTCATAATTCATTCTCTTATATATATATAAAATATATATTAGTACATCACTTATGATCACATTAGCATTCATATCATTTATTCATTTAGTGTATACATTTCAGCCCCAAAACATTTAATAAGGTTTGCACATAACATAGAAGGGGGCACATAGAACTCACCTGATAAGCTAGTCTTGGTTGTCCTATACAAAGGTCTAACAACGTCACGTACGATCTGAATTGGGTAGTTAAATACACATCAGACCCATTCCGACTCTAACGGTTTAATCATTCTAAACATACTGACTTTACTTACTGGTCTGTTGCCTGCGCACTTAGTAAGTGCGCAGGGCCTTGCTCATGCGCACTTGACAAGTACGCATGATCTTTCTCCTGCGTACCTGCGTACTTGGTAAGTACGCATGATCTTTCTCCTGCGTACTTGGTAAGTACGCAGGACGTCCCTGCTGCGTACTTGATAAGTACGCAACACCTGTTTTCTGGACAAGTCCAAAATTTTGCATGTTAATCCGATCATGCTAATCTTACAACTTTCTTTGATCAAAAGGTGCGGTTTCACTCTAGATGTTAGTTCTAAGCTTATTTTCAAGTTTCATCCATAAAAACGTCTCCTATTTAGCTAAAACCCGAAAAATCCCAAAACGAAGAAAAACTCAGTTTAAGGTCGAATCGTTACCTGGATTGTGATTCTGATTCAGAGGTTTTGCTCACGAGCTCAGTAGTAACGTGCTCCTTCAATTTCGTGTCGATCCGTCGAGTTTCTCTCTCTAGACCCGACTCTCCTTTCTCTCTCTAGCTTGCAAGTGTTGGTGAAAATGAGAGCTTCAAGGCTGTCTTGGCCCTTATATACCTGGGCTTCCCTCGGCCCGTTGGAGCCGAGCCCAAGCCCAAGCCCATCCGTTTTTCTTTTGTTTTATGACGATTAAGTCTCTTTCGCGTTATTATTTACTAATTTACTATTTTTGGGTTGTTACAGTAGCTTTTATGTCATGCATAAACTTATATACACACACACATATATAATATTAACAGTCAAATCAAAAGTCAAAACTAAAAAGTGTCAGTATTTTATATTAGAAACATGATCTAGCAGGTGTGCGAAGTGTGAACGTGGGTGTATTAGGGAGTTAGGGTATTTACTTCGATGGTTTTGGCTATGGGTACAAGGCGCTGGGCCAACATTTTAAGGGGAATGGGCTTTGGGGCAGAAAAATGTTAAAAAAAGGGCCAAGATTAGTAAACCGAGAAACTCGGTGAGACAACCGATATTATGGAATCAAAATCTCGGCGATATCTCGGTAAATATCACTGATATTATCGGGACCGATATTTTGACTGATATTTCGACCGATATTTTGGCATAGGACCGATAACCGATATATCACTGATATCGACTGCATAGATTATATTATTGTTATTTATATTATTATTGCCATTTAATTTTTTGTTTTTATTCATGTAGGTGCAAAACAATTTATGCACGCCAAAAAATGGGGAGATTTTGGTTGCATCCACTCAAGATTTTTTGACATCTTCATTTCTTATAACAAGAAAAGACACATTTTATGACCGTGCATCATTTTCACTCATGTGTTGTTATATGGGCGATGCAATGGATACACTTGATTTGCCAACTCCTGTTATTGTTAAGGCAAGATATGTGAATTGACATCATATGTTTTTAAGTTCTATCATCTCCATTCAATCACAATGATTATTATAGTGATTGGTATGATGGAATCAGAGAATGAATGGAAATGGTTCATTCCATTGGAATGAAAAAAAACTTTGTTTTGTCAGATGGAATGGAATAAACTATCTTCATTTTTATTGGCATTCATTCAGTGCCTGTTGGTTAGGAGGGGGGGGTATATATTTCATTTCATCATGCTATGGTATGACAAATTCCGATACAAGTCGGTTTTTATTTTTTGTAAACTTTAATAACTGAGTTCTTTTAAAAAAAATTAGGACTAAAACCAACTTGCCCTTTCGTTTTTCAAAAATGACAAAATATATATCATTTTATATGAGGTTAGACTTTGGACATGGAAAGTTTAATAGCTTATATCAAATAATGTATAAAATAGGGACTAAATTAGGTACTATCTCGATATATAATATAAAAAGTTCATATGAAAAGCTCAATTCATAATTAAGGCCAATCAAATATGATTATATTATCATCCACTACCAAACAAACCCTTTGAACTGCTGATTTTGAATTTCATATGCATATATGCAGTTGTGTTATTTAATGTAAGCTCATTTACTATTTGTTTTGCAGCCAATAGAGCTTTGGACTGGTAAACAATTATTTAGTGTGCTGTTGCGACCACATGCAGATATGAAAGTTTATTTGAACCTCACTCTTACTGAGAAGAGTTACACCAAACCGAGTGGAAAAAGGGTCAAGCCCTATGAGACTATGTGCCCTAATGATGGATATGTCTACATTCACAACAGTGAACTTATAAGTGGCCAGCTTGGAAAGGCTACTTTAGGTCTGTTTTCTGTCTCTTCCAATATTGTAATGGTTCAAAACAGGCACTTGTTGGTACAGGTTAAAACAGGTCGAGTTGGATTGACGCCAAACACACACTGTCTAGTTTTTTTTGTATCAACAATAGTTTGGTTTTCTAAAAAAAAAACGATTTAGGTGGTTTTATGCACTAAAAACACACTTTGGCAACTTTTCACCCGTTAAAACCAATTGACCCGCGATTGTGAATTCGTGCATAGACTGTCTTGCTTTCTGGCCTTTTAGTTATTTTTGTAGGTCCTCGGGTGTCTCAGATCGTTACGTGTGGGTGTGTGACTAGTCGAACCGGGTGCGGAATGCCCGTGACTAGGTGGAGAATCAAGCAACACAGAGTAAACCGACAACGAAATCACTTTTAAAATCCGTCTATTATAAACTTGAAGGTTACAGAGAGAATACTACTGAGTGCAAATGTTTGCGTACATAAATTCTGTCAACCTATCCTATTTATACTAGACCTGTTGCCTGCGTACTTGTTAAGTGCGCATGGCTTTGTTCCTGCGTACTTGCTAAGTACGCAGGTTGAGCAACCTGCGCATTTGTTAAGTGCGCACAACACTTAACAAAGACGAATACAACGACAAGTACCTACGAACATGATTACAACTCGATAAACCAATACATACAGACGCTAATATACAAATACAAATACAAATACAAATACATAAAGACAATACATAAGTAAAAACAATCTTCAGAGTGTTTGTCACAAGAATTGATTCAACAAACTCCCCCTTGACAGCAGCTCTGGAGATGTCTACACATCTTTAGAGTAAACAGCTTCAGAGTGATTGTCACAAGAATTGCTTCAACAAACTCCCCTTTGACAGCAACTCTAGAGTTGTCTTCAGTCTCTATCATCTGTATGCAAGTAGTATTTGTCTAACAGCGTCGTATTAGAGGTTCTCCAAGGTCAAAATCCGTGAGCTCAAGGACGACTATGTCAAATTTGAGCTCCGTGACCAGAGGTTCCCCAAGGTCAAAATCCGTGAGCTCAAAGATGACTATGTCAAATTTGAGCTCCGTGAAACCGAAGCCAGCATGGCTAACACGCTCTCAGTCTCATGTTCAGCAACATACTTATTGTCTGAATTCTTTCGTCCTTGTCGTTTGAAGGATGGCTCGGGAAGGGAAACCTTCGCCATTCGACGTGGGTATGATTGGTCTGGTGCATCATCATAGTAAGATGAATCAGATTCAATAGCCTCAGAATCCGACTCTTCAGCACCATCTCCTCCTTCTTCACCACCTCCATCACCAGTCATTTCTGCAAGAACATAAGAGAAACAACATTAGATCAAACATAATCATTGGAATAGAACAAGCATGACATGGTATAGCACATGCACTATGAACTCAATTTCAGACTTAGAAAAATTCCGAGTGGCCCTTCCTGCGTATTTAACAAATACGCAGTAAGTTGTTCTTGCGTACTTAGTAAGTACGCAAGAGCTAATTCTTGCGTACTTACCAAGTGCGCAGGAACTAACACTTAGAACTTTTACAAAATCCAAGATCAAGAGATTCAAAGTTTTAGATGATGATATTGGTCACCACATTGTCTAGAAGCCTGTTTAAGACTTATGGGACCAAAACCAACACCAATGCAAAGCTAAAACCAGGTCATTTTGACCTAACCTCGGTCCGACGCAAAACCACAGACACCAAGGGGTCAAACCCAAAATCAAGAGCAGTTAAGGACGAATTTAGCATGCTAGAACTTCGATTGATGAACATAAACTAGTTTTAGGGCTTAGTTTCACTTAAAAGAAACACCCAAAACTAGTTTAAATTTCAACACCAAAACCCTAATCTCGAAAGTCAAGAAATCGGCCCTCAACAAGAGATTTTGCGGATGAAATAGACCAAGATTCTCACCAAATGTTAGTAAGGTGAAGATGAAACAAAGATCGGGATGAAAAATCGATTAGGAACACACGAAAATCTTGAGTGAAAAAGAGCAGGAGGTATTTAACAGTGTGAAACGATTGAAATGAGATAAAACTCAAGAAAATATCTAACTGCTGTATATATACCCAACACAAACTGGTTGTGCGTACTTGTTAAGTGCGCAGGAACTTACTAAGTACGCATGACTTAAGTCTTGCGTACTTGTTAAATACGCAGGGTTTACCTCATGCGCACTTAATAAGTATGCAGAGACCCTTGTGTGCTCAAACTTTCAACTCAAATTATGAAGATTTCAAGTCAAATAACGAACAAGATAAACACATTCAATCAAGAGGATTCAAAGTCAATTTAAGAAGGTTAAACACAAATATTTTTGGCTTTTCTGATTAAAATTGAACTGTACACAAACTTAGAATCTTTTTGATATTTTCTAGATAGAAATATACAAGTATATACACACACTATTTTTGTTCAAAGACACGAGCAGAGGATCATATCAGGCTAAACTATAGCAAAAACGATACAAGATAAACGTCAAAGAGTATGGGATCATGTCATGGATTACAATTTATTCATACGTAATAAGCACATAAACAAGTAATTCAAGTTGACAATATTATAAGATTTGAAACCATAAGTATCTTTGTATCACGTTCTTGTGTGTTAAGGTATTAATTTTAAGATATACAACGTGTACCCCACTGATATGCTACAGAAATGTAAATTGCACTATCTCAAGGCATCTAAGATTTTCCCAAAGATTTTCAAATCTCCAGAATGAAGTTACATCGTTTAGCACATAAAAAATCAAGCAGAATCCATAAGGATTATCAAGAATCATAAGATTCAGAATCGAGTGATTCAGATGTCTTGGTTTGATTGGATTTTCTTCTATGAATATCATATAATGATTCAGGTTAATAGATATGGAGTCTGAGGATTTAGGTAAGGTGATCTAACTTTTATCTGGATTTGATTTCAATGAATCATGTATGATTCAAGGGTGAATACATGCTCAACGGTTGATGTAAAGACATGTCTTGATTCAATCTCTCATTGCATTCTTGTGAGTATGGGCAGTGAGATGAACCGCAGTAATTGTGCTAAAGACATAACCCAAAACTGGTCTCTTAAGAAAAGATTTGCTAAAATCTTACATCCTTTATCTGATAATGATCTTTTTGTATTCTTTTACACACGCACACATGCATACATGGGTTCAAATCACAGTTGTAGTCTAGATTTAGTTTTCACACTACTAGTGATTCAAAGACGCCTACAGCCTACTGACAATTCAAATAACTTGTAAATAAGCAGATTAAAAACACAACAATTTAAACAATCAAGTAAGCATGACGCAATCATTTCCCATATGAGCAGTCTATGGCGTTTAGATCATTACTGATGTACTATCATTTCCTCTTTTCTCAGGATAACTTTGAAATTTTCTCCATTTTCTATTTTGTTTGGATTTTTTTGTAAACCATTTGAAAAGTAAAAGAACTATACAGAAAACTTAAAAAATATAAACTTTAACTTTCATGAATTGATATGATTTAAGAAAAACAAGTTTTCACTCTGGATTGAACATTCCTATCAAGTTGACAAGATGTTCAAAGCGGGTTCGATCAAACGCCTTAGTGAAAAGGTCAGCAAAGTTGTCATCCGTGTGAACCTTTACAAGTTCAATGAGATGCTTTTTAGCACAATCACGGATGAAATGATGACGAATTTCAATATGTTTAGTTTTGGAATGTTTCACCGGGTTGTTTGTGATGGACATGGTGGCATTGTTATTAATGAACAGTGGAGTTCCAGTAAAGTTTAAGCCGTAGTCTCTCAATTGCTGCTAAATCCACAATATCTGAGAACAACCGCTAGCTGTAGCAATGTACTCTGCTTCACATGTTGAGACAAAAATCGTTGACTGCTTTTTACACTCTGTCTCCCAAGAATTGACATCCACCAGAGGTTGACTTTCTATCAAGGTTACAACCGCCATAGTCTGAATCAGTATAGGTTTTGAAGTCAAATGACTGCTGCTTTGAGTACCAAATACCCAATCGGGGTTTCCCTTTCAAGTATCTGAATATCCTCTTGACAGCTATCATATGAGACTCCTTCGGTTGTGACTGAAACCTTGAGCACAAGCATACAGTAAACATTATGTCGGGCTTTGAAGCTGTGGGATACATAAGAGATCCGATCATCCCACAGTACAATTTGCAATCCACATCCTTTCCATCTTTGTCTGGATGCAGACCATGATTGACGGGGATAGGTGTGCCATAAGTACTGCTATCATTCATCTTGTATTTTGACAAGATGTCCTGCACATACTTAGTTTGATGCAGATAAATGCCATCCTCTCTTTGACTGACTTGCAGACCCAGGAAGAACGACAATTCACCCATGTTACTCATCTCAAACTTGGACTTCATCACCTGTTCGAATTCCCTACACATCTCTTCATTTGTAGACCCAAAGATAATGTTGTCGACATACACTTGTACAAGAAGAATATCACCTCCTGCTTTCTTAATGAAGAGGGTCGAGTCAATATGTCCACGGTCGAAACCTTTTGACAGTAGATGTTTTGATAATGTCTCATATCATGCCCGAGGTGCTTGATGAAGACCATAAAGTGCTTTGTCGAGCTTATACACTTTATTGATATTATGCGGATCTTCAAAGCCGGGAGGTTGAGTGACATAGACCTCTTCATGAACTTTTCCATACATGAAAGCACTTTTCACATAAAGTTGATAGACTTTGAAGCCGACATAGGAGCCAGAAACAGTCGAATGGCCTCAAGTCTAGCAACTGGGGCATATACTTCTGTGTAATCCAAGCCCTCTTGTTGATAAAAACCCTGAACAACAAACCTTGCTTTATTCTTCACTACAACACGACGATCATCCGTCTTGCACTTGAACACCCATCTGGTTCCAATTGGTTGTACACCTCTTGGCAAGTCAACCAAATCCCACACATGCAACTTTTGGAATTGAGACAGTTCTTCTTGCATCGCCTCAATCCAGCAGTTGTCAGCGAGAGCCTCCTTCACATTCTTCGGCTCTAACTGGGACACGAATGCAGCATGCAAACATGTTTCCATGACACCAGTGTCAAGTATCTCAGAGTACAAACTAGTGTTCTCAGCAATGGTTCTATGACGAGTTTGAACACCGGCATGAGGATCACCAATAATGTTGTCAATTTGATGATTCTTATGCACTCTCGTCTCTGGTACATTCGGTTCCTGAATTTCTGAATCGAGGTTCGTGCTCAACTCCCCCATATCCTGTGTTCCACTGGAGCTTCATTTCCTACACGAGTGTTAGGATTAGCTTGAGCGTCATTTCCGTCAACATGAACACCTTTAATGTTATCACTGTCATGATTTTCAGATGCAGATGCATCATTGGAATCGGGAGTTACAATCGGTACAGTAGCACGGGTTGAGAAACTGGAGTTATCACCGCCACCAAATAATTCATACACATTTGCGGCATCATCGACAGACAAATCAGGAAGGTTGAAAGATTTGAATAGCGCATCCTAATCAAAACCCCAAGCTGGACCAGTTGGTTCTGTTGGAATGCTGTGTTTACTGCAATCCACTTCAAACCATTCCTCGACATTACGAGTTCCTATATTGTACACTCTCTTGCAAGGCGAGTTGGCAACATATCATAAGAAGATGCCTTCCACTGTTTTTGCATGAAACTTAGACTTGCGGTCTTTGTATTGTAGCAATAAGGAACAGGGACTACCAAAAGTAACTAGATAGTCAAGATTGGGAGGTCGATTGTTGATCAACTCATAACAAGTCTTGTTGTGCCTCTTCACAACCAGAACTCTGTTCAAGACGTGACAAGCTGTATTAACTGCTTCTGCCCAGAAAGTGACAGGAAGCTTTGCATCTGACAGCATTGTCCTTGCAGTCTCAATCAAGGTTCTGTTCTTCCGTTCTGCAACTCCATTCTGCTGAGGTGTGTACGGGGCACTAAATTCGTGACAGATCCCCTTCTTGAGACAGAAAAGTTCCATCAAATTATTCTTGAATTCAGTTCCGTTATCACTCCTTATTCTTCTAACATTCAACTTGCAAAGAGATTCCAAGCTCAGGATCAGGTATTGAAGAATGTCAGCAGTTTCGTCCTTTGTACCTAAAAAATGCACCCAAGAAAAACGTGAGAAATCATCAGTTACAACTAGACAGTATGACTTACCTCCAATACTCCTGATACTTATGGGGCCAAACAGATCCATATGCAATAGCTCCAAAGGGGTATCGATGGAGTTTTGGAGCTTGGGCTTGTGAGACTTCCGTTGCTGTTTGCCCTTTTTACAAGGCATACAGTCATCTGCAACGGTAAATCTCAGCTTAGGAATACCGGTTACCAAACCGTTTCGGACAAGATGATTCATTTTTCGATAAGAAATGTGTCCGAGTTTCCTATGCCACAAGATAGAGTCAAACTCTGTCGCTTTGGTAAGCAAGCAAGTAGCAACAGATGATGTGGTTTTCGCCACGCTCATGTCGATCTGATAGGTATCATTTGTCCTTGGCGCTTGCATCAGAATCCAGTCTTCAGGAATCTCAAAACCAGGTTTGAGAATCATGCATTCAGTCTTGTCAAACATAACCGAGTACTCTTTGTCACACATCTAGGAGACACTCAACATGTTATGCTTCAGCTGCTCGTAGTAGTTGACGTTGTCGAAGCTGACACAAACATTTGAAACCACGCCTTGACACGTGATACTACCGCCTTTCTCTCTGGCAAAGGCCACATAGCCGCCTCTAAATGGTTTTACATCTTGAAGCAGGGCCATGTTACCTGTCATGTGCCGGGAGCATCCACTATCTACATACCAACGATTAGAGATATTACCCTTCGGATGTCCCTGCACGAGTCACAAGAAATTAATTAGATTTGGAGACCCAAGCCATAGTGGTCTTGGGTCGTCCGTCATTCTCAAAATAGACAACCTCAATTAATTCACAGTCATGACTGTAAAAAATGGACGAATCTTTAGAAGATTTGGGACCAGGAGATTGAGAACTTTTAGATTTGTTATTCCAGGACCTCTTCTTCTTAACTGGAACAGTAGGCTTGCATTCAACAACAACAGGTGAACTAGTGGAAGCTTCACCTGATTGAATTCCAACCAGTTGGCTTACATAAATTCTGTCAACCTATCCTATTTATACCAGACCTGTTGCCTGCGTACTTGTTAAGTGCGCAGGGCTTTGTTCCTGCGTACTTAGCAAGACCGCAGACAATGTTCTTGCGTACTTGCTAACTACGCAGGTTGAGCAACCTGCGCCCTTGTTAAGTGCGCACAACACTTAACAAAGACGAATACAACGACAAGTACCTACGAACATGATTACAACCTGATAAACCAATACATACAGACGCTGATATACAAATACAAATACATAAAGACAATACATAAGTAAAAACAATCTTCAGAGTGCTTGTCACAAGAATTGCTTCAACAATTTTATAGGTGTATATAGTAGAGTTGGCAAAATGAGTTGGTTGGGTAACATGTCAAGATGGTAACCTTTCTTATGGATCGAACTTGGTTGGGCTGACTGTTGTCCATTTTTCTGAAAGTTTTATATGACTGCTACAGGGAATGGAAACAAGGATGGACTATACTCAGTTCTTCTTAGGGACTACAACTCACATGCTGCAGCTGCTTGTATGAATCGCTTAGCAAAACTAAGGTATGTTTTTAGCACCATGTGACTATGACTCGCTACGTTCTTTAATTCTGATGTAGCTTAAAAGATATTTACTTATTTTTATACTCGTCTACTTTATACTGTTTCTCTTTGTTTTTTTAAGCATATACTCCTCTTTGATTTCAAATAATTGATTACTTGAAAATTTGCGTGTGGATTGTGCAATGTTGTGCAATGTTTTAGTATATCTTTGCATAATTACATCAGATTATTAGAATGCACCATGCCAAGTTTCTCCATTTAGAGGTGGCAAAATGAGCAGATTGGGCAGGTTATATCACTGGTAAATTTTAATACACATTGGGTTGAGCTCACATGCAAACACTTTTTTGTCCATATGGTTAGTTGTTATAAATACTTAATGCATTAAGTTTTATTACGTAGAACTGTTTTATTACAATGATATTTCTAACTCTTGAATATAAGGGATTTGTGAGGTTGTATGCATTAAAATTGCACTCTAGGTATCTTTTCTCACCTGTCAGCTGTGATGATAAATTCTACTCTTTATTTCTAACAATATTTTTATATGATTGTATGTTAGCATTATTCCAACTCCAATATCTAATAGTTAAACCCTTTAATTTCTTTAATGGCCATACCGGCGATATTCAGACTTTGCAATCTCTGCGTTTTCACAGGGGACACAGTTTCTTCTCACTTTCTGTCTATATATACAAACACACAAACATATATATACATACTAGTTTAGATCCCGTGTCTACACACGGGGTGAAATATATCAATACATAAAAGTTTTAAATTTTTATGTATATATTTTACATGTGTAAAAACTCATTACATATAGTAAGGATAGAAAACAAATTCAAAATATGTAAAAATTAGTATATAATTGGGTTTCAAAATACGTTAATTACTATTTTTTAATATAATTTGACTTTTATTTACTATTTGATTGAAGATAAAAGTTATATAATTAAATTTTAAAGTTTCTTATGATAAGAGATAATTTAAAATAAATGTGTTTTATTAGTATAATTAGTATTTTTTTCTTTAAATATATATTATTATTAAAAGATACAAGTGCATTAAATAGGAGAGAGAGGCGGGAAAAAAATGGTGAGAATTAATATGGAGACAACACGTGGCAAGCAAAAACCTTTATTTATTATATAGTATAGATGCACACACATATGTGTGTGTATATGTCAAGTGAGAGATATGGTATTGATAATATTATTTTGATGCAGTGCTCGGTGGATAGGAAATCATGGATTTTCAATTGGAATTGATGATGTTCAACCTGGGGATAATTTAAATGATAATACAGTTAGAATCATTTCTGAAGGGAATAAAAAATGTGATAATTTCATTCTCGATTTTAGTAAAGGAAAGCTGAAGTTGCAACCTGGTTGTAACGCGGCTCAGACCCTTGAAGCTGAGATAACAGGTGTTCTAAATAAAATCAGAGATGAAACTGGAAAGGTAATACACCATTTGTTTTTTAATCATTTATTAATGTTTAAAGCTTTCAACTCTTAATTATTTTCTTCCAATGCTGTATTGACCGGATATTTGACACTAAATGATAATATTATAATTTATAAGGTGAACACTATGGCAAACAATTTCATAGTTACTATTTGTTGATTTTAGGGATACTTTTATTGTATATTGTTAAGGTTGAGTAGATGCGGCAATGTGGTATATCATGTTCGTTAACGGGTCAAAGTCAGCACCGGTCGAAATGGGTCATATTTTTAACTAGGTGGAATGGGTTTTGGTAAAATGGTTTTGGATTTAAAAGAGTTCAATTTTTTTGAAAAGATTGTAGTTTGGATCAAATTGGTCTGGTCAAACCTGTTAGTTTCCTTTTGACCCTTTTAATCACTTTAGTTTTTAAAAATGAACAGAAGTTAGATTATTTAATTATTATTAAATTGTTTGGAAATAATTTATTACCCTCATCAAGTAATGGGACAAAATAGGGCTGTCAAGTATGCGTTGAACCGTGTTGATCAGGTTCGGGCCAAGTTGACTCGTTAGTTTTTCTTGGGTCACAGCGGATCAGGTTAAGTTTGACGTGTTACTCTGTTAGTTGTCAATTGTCTTAAACCACCAATATTGTGTAGGCTGCTACAGCATTTTTTCTTTAGTTTTCCAACTATTTGAAATTGTTTTTTTAAGTGTTTGATGATAATCCTTGAAGTAGTGAAAATGCTTAATTTCTTTTACAGGTTTGTATGGAAAAACTACATTGGAGGAACAGCCCCTTAATTATGTCTCAGTGTGGGTCCAAAGGTTCTCCTATCAATATTAGTCAAATGATTGCATGTGTTGGCCAACAATCAGTTGGAGGTCAACGTGCTCCAAATGGATTTATGGACCGAAGTCTTCCACATTTTCCCAGGAAGTCAAAGACACCTGCTGTATGTTTTCTGCTTTCATAAAGGGTTCCTTCTGAACTTTCTTTAGTTACAAGGGTCAAGTAATTAACTGTAAATTACACAAATAGTTTGCAGCTTTTTCTTATTTGTAATTGAATGGAGCATCATTTCCATATTAAGTTAGCTCTTAATTGTGTTTTTTTCCTCAATGCAGGCAAAAGGGTTTGTAGCAAATTCTTTTTATAGTGGTTTAACTGCTACTGAGTTTTTCTTCCACACTATGGGAGGACGAGAAGGTCTTGTGGATACAGCGGTAAGCTTCTAAATATAAAACAAACTAAAAATCAGAACTCATGAAATCGAGGATAAAATCTTGGTATTGTGCATTTTATATTACTTGATGATATACGTACGTCCTTTTAGACGTTCATCTATGTTAGTGCATGTGGTTGTGGATTTTGTTACAAGAGCTAGAGGTTGAAGATTAACACATTTTAGATGTAACGACTGCAATCTATTTTTGGCTAAACGGGTTGGTTTGGGTCAAAATTCAAACAGTGTATTGAAAATGTATTAAACCTCTTAAATGATTATATTTAAAAAAATAGGGATTTATCATTGTAGTAATAGTTTTATGTAGTCATATTTAACACAAGGCAACTACAGAATTCAAGTAAAGAAAAGACAAAGGTTCATGGGTTGGCCTGGCCGACCTGTTTTGATCCAAACTCGTTTTTACCCATTAACCAGCTTATCAGCTCCACCCACTGTCTAATGCTTAGATTGCTGCTATCATGACAGGTTAAGACAGCTGACACTGGTTATATGTCCCGAAAATTGATAAAGGGATTGGAGGACTTGTCTGTTTACTATGACAACACAGTAAGGGATTCTAGTGCATGCATTGTTCAATTTACATATGGTGGGGATGGACGGGACCCGTCTCAGATGGAAGGAAAGGCAGGATTTCCGCTGAACTTTGATCGGTTATTGATGAAAGCCAAGGTCCTAATTTCATTTCTATCATATCAACTCTTTCTGCTACATTTGATTCCTATATTCCTATCAGCTATGTAATAAGTAGTGGCCGAACTTTAAGTTGGTAATCTGAATATAGGTTGGTTTTGGCTTTGTTTTATGCTACGGGGTCAAACGAGTAAAATTACGACTTACTAAAAGGGAAACATGTCAAAAAGGTTAAACGTAGCCGATGATGTAATCAGGTGTTGATAACCTTTTAATTCTTTTAAAGATAGTTGGATCATTATTATTATTATTATAATAGATTTTTTAATCCTGTTTTATATATTCATCATTAAATGTGAGGGCGAATGTTGAAAAAACCTGTAACCATACTAATAGATAGAAGAAACGATTAATTTATTAATTCTTTCACTGAATCATACAACCGCTATTTATACTAGAGTACACAACCTGTTCTAGGAAAGTGTTTACAAGTATTCTAAATTACACCGAATTAAGAGCTGCAGTCACAACCTATAACTATGATTATACTACTATGTAATATCCAGCAAAAACCCTATAGACTTTCATTGAACTTGCACATAAATCCTAAACTTATAAAACTCAACAAAAAGGTCCCTTCGACTTTATTTTCAACAAAAAAGCTTCCTTATTTTTGCATTATTAAATCTTTACAACTTTTAAAATCTAAGAAAAAAGATCCTTTTTTGCATGATTAAGTCCCTAAATTTTATAAACAAGAACGTTTTCACTAAGTTTTGTAAGCTAGAGATGAAATGAAGCAAAAGTGAAGTCCAGTGACGGATGTGAGAGTTCAGCAAAAGGTCCCTTGGGTTTTTTCTTACATTTTCCTTGTTTATAAATTCAGAACAACTAGACAAAGACAAAATTAATGTTAGCGTGCCATCCTGACCCGACCCTTGACCTTTCTCAAAGTTTTGACCATTACCCAACCCAACTCGTTTGTATGGCCTGTTTTGCCATCCCTGCTAATGTGGTTTTATATGATAGGCTACATGTCCTGCTGGTCAACATAAAGGCATTTCTTCTTTAGAGATTCGTGAAGAGGTTGATGAACGTTTTTCAATGCATGATATGACTCCAGAAGGGGGTTGCTCTGAGGACTTCAGGAAGAAGTTAAAACAATTTATTGAAAAATATGCCGCAACACTAGAAATCACTAAAAGAGCACTTCTACCACATGATGGACAAGTAAATGATGATCAATCTGGAATTATAGAAAGTGTTGCCCAAAGCATTTGTGGCATCACTTCTCAGCAGCTGCAGGTATATATAATAATAATCAAAAGTGTTGGTTGTTTAATACTTGAAGTTCTTTATCATATTTATGCAAATTTAGCTATTTGCGTTCTTATTAAGGATCGTATGGACTACTTGACTCCATTTTTTACACATCAAAGTCGACGTGGTAATTTTGAGGGTATATTTGGCTTGTGTTTTATCTCTAACGAGTCAAACTAGTTAGCTAAAAGTTCCAACAAAAAACTAAAGCTGTTCAAATGGGTTGAAAGCTTGGTTTAAAAAAGCTTTGCGAGGAGGCGCTAGGCAAAACGCCTCACTTCGGTGAGGTGCTGGAGATACATGAAGCGGCCCGAGGCGGCGCCTCAAGCTTGATGTGCGAGGCAATGCGAGGCGCCGCTTCATGTATTTTGGGTTTTTTTCACAGTTTTGTTATGAATTTTGGTTCCAATTGCAGTTCCTCTTTGCTTAAATCAGTTTTTTAAGTTGTTTTTTGTTATAGCATATTGGTTTCTGGTTCAAGCAAGTCTGCTAACTTGGGATCCACATCAACTGATCTGTCTAGAAAATAGGGAACCAAGATCCTAACAATAGGACGAATATTTCTTGTAAGTTTTGCGAAAATTACTCAAAGGAGGAGTTTTTAGACTGAAACAACATTTAGTGGGAGGTTTTAAGAATTTTACTAAATTTTTTATTATTATTTTTTGTTTAGCGCCTCGCATACGTGAAGCCCTCGCATCGCGCTTGAGGCGTGGCGCCTCGGATTTTTGGACCGAAACGCTTCACCTCGCCTCGCGCTTTTTTAAACCAAGGTTGAAAGTCTTCCGAGGGCATTTAAATCCATAGAATCTCTTAAATTACTTATTAAAGTACATTATCATTGTAGTAATATGATTTTTGTAAGAGACATTCACGAAAGTTGCCATTTTCTTGGGTGTGTTATACTTGTTTAGTCATGTCAGAATAATTTCACCCCTCTAACCATGCAACACAGATCTAATTTCTAGTTTTCATGAAATTTTACTTTTATTCACTTATACGACTTCACGTACTATTATAGTACACTCACCCACATCCTTCTCCACACAACATAGATCTATATTCTAGTTTTCATGAATTTTGGATTTCTATCTAATATTTTGGTAGACACTAATTTTCATTCTGTTCTGCAACCTAATCATTTTTTGTTGTTTGTCATGTTCATATCTGCATAAAATCATAGGTATTCTTAAATACATGCATCTCTCGTTACCATCAAAAAAAGATTGATGCCGGAACAAACATCGGTGCAATTGGTGCTCAAAGTATTGGAGAACCAGGAACACAAATGACATTAAAAACCTTCCATTTTGCTGGAGTTGCAAGCATGAGTATCCTTTTTTTGTCGTCATGTTTTCGTTTAGTCATAGTACATAATTTTGTTAATGCTTATAGTGTATGGAGTAGTGTGCTACTTAACTCTTTGACAGATGTCACTCTGGGGGTTCCTCGTATCAAGGAAATCTTAAATGCAGCCAAGAAAATCAGCACGCCTGTCATTACTGCAAAACTCAGAACTAATGATAACATATCATTTGCTAAGCTTGTTAAAGGTCAAATGGAGAGAACTCTTTTGGGGCAGGTTTGATGTTTTTTTTCAAGTATTTACAAAATTTAAAGATGGTTTTCAATTTGAGATTTTTTGTCGGTGCTTTCTTAGTGGTGGGCAATTTTGATCCATCTACTTGTGAGCGAGTCCAAACTAGTCAAGTATAACGAAGTTAGCTAAAAGGGAAAAGGGTAGAAAGTTTCCTAAAGTCTATTTTCATTGCACACACCTCTTAAATTGTTTTGTTCAAATGTTTTGATTGTTATTGTAAAAATATTGTTTTTAATTATTTTCATCACATTGATTAGTTTAAAAAAATGAACAAACAAAGTGTTTTCAGGACAACCGATCCGAGCGCGTTTTGACCCGTACAAAACTGACCCATTGCCCAACCCACCGATCTTGCCACATCTAGTGTTGGTACATATTGTACAAATGTAGTGACAATTGACCTGGATTTTTTTCTGTATTTTAATGTAGGTTGCAAAGAGTATAAAGCTTGTACTGGGATTAAGATCTGCTTCTATTGTTATAAGTCTTGACAAGTCAACGATTCAAGCTTTGCAACTGTCTGTAGATGCACATACTGTAAAAGAATCAATTCTAAAGACTTCTAAAATCAAACTGAAAGAACCTGTAAGATTTGTTTATATTTTTTTCGGGGTTTGTGAAAGCGTTTTATGTAATTATGAAACTATTTGTTGTATGCAGCATATCAGGGTTGTGAATGATAGGAAACTTGAAATTAATCCTCCATCTGATAGGAATAAACTTTATTTTGATCTGCATTGGCTCAGAAATAGGCTTCCAACAGTTGTTGTGAAGGTAAGAGATTCAAACTGACCTTGTAACTCTACGATGGTTTGTAGAGGTGGCAGTTTTGATCCGTTTACTTATGAGGTGTTATTTATAATGGGTAGAATGAGTTAGGTCAAAAGAATGAGCTTAAAAAGAGACCGGGCAAATGAGTTGAAAGATGCCTAGCGTGTTATTTTAATGCTTAAAACTTGATGTCATTTTGTGCAAACAACTACATTCTTCTTGAAAAACTATAATTTTTGTAATCATTTTTGACACACTGATTCTGTAAAAATATTGGACAAAAAGCGTCTTCGCACACCCAGCACTACCCGTTTTGACCAGTATTGAAGGTAGTTATTTTAACCTAACAATGTTTGACCTGATACCCACCCAACCTGCCCTACCCTTCATTTTTGCAAATATCTAATGACTTCATACGATAGGAAGACTTGAATTTTCATCCTCATTTGGACCTGCTAAATTAATTTTGTACTTATATATTTTATTGACAGGGCATTGAAACCATTGAACGTGCTGTGATAAACAAAAAGAAAGAGCAGGACAAATTTAATTTGCTTGTGGAAGGGTAAGTTTGGAATTTGTTACATTATGATCATAGTTTGTCGAATTAACATTGCTTCTATTTGGGACAATGTTTTTAAAACCGGACCGGCCGGTCGGACCGGGAACCGTGACCTCCACCGGTCCGGTTACATGCTCTGAGACCGTTTGCTGGTTGAACCGGGCGGTTCAACCGATTCAGCGGTCGAACCGCGAACCGCGAACCGGTGGTCGAACCGGGTAGTTTAATTTTAAAAAAAAATAAATTTTTTTTTTACTATTTTTTTATCTTTTTTATCCTATAGTCCTCCTACTTACTTCTATTTACAATTTTAACTCAATTTGGCTCTTTTCTTTTAACTTATACGCTGCCACAGGTCCTCCAAAACCCTAATCAAAATTAAAATTGAAGATTCAAAAGAATTAAAATTCCTACAGACCTACAACCCTTGTCCTTGACTCAAAATTGTTTAAATGGTTGTATATGTAGTATTTGGAATTTTTATATTTTTCTATATATTTTTATGAATATTTATATTATTTATTGCGTCATCCGGTTCTTGAATCCGGTCCGACCGGTCCGACCAGTGAACCTCTAAGACGTCCGGTTCGTTGTCCGGTCCGGTTCTGAAAACATTGATTTGGGATGAAAGGTGTATTGTTTTATGCTGTTTTTAAGTTAATGTGACCTCTTATCGACGAGTTGGGTAGGTTGGGTATCGGGTCAAAAAAGTAATTTGCGAGTGCAGATCTATACGGATTGAGTCGGGTTGAGTTGACTTGCAAACACTTTATGTCCATTTTAAAATTTTGATTTATGAATAATTGACGTTAGATATTATCACAATAATAATTAATTCTTCTGAATAAAGCAAGTTAAAAGATTGTAACTTATATGGATTAAAATTATACTTTGAGAAATTTTCACTTGTTTGATCAGTTCAACCTGTTTGACCCTTCCCCTTTCAGTTAAGTTTGTGCATTATTTTGTTAGTCAAATTGAATTTACTTGCTTGACAAATAAAATCAATGCATATTTGAACTACTTTTGATTGTTATTTTAATACACGGAAATTTGTGGGATCTTCAGAACGGGCCTCCAAGCAGTTATGGGCATGGAAGGAATAAATGGCCATGAAACCACAAGTAATCATATTTTAGAGGTACAAGGCACACTTGGCATTGAAGCTGCCAGAAGGTCAATTATTAAAGAGATCCAATACACTATGGAAAGTCATGGAATGAGTATAGATATTCGACATATGATGCTTTTAGCTGATGTCATGACATATAAGGTACATTCCTCGAATGCCCTGTTTTTTGTTATACTTTTTATTATAATAAATTTTGATCAAACCGAGAATAAAAAGAACGGGGAATCTTAAAGTCTTACAAATATACAGGAAATTTGACACAAACCCAAAAAAAATGTCAGACAAATGAACCCGAACGCGACCCATTTAATCCTTGTATTTTTTGCATATTAATACTTTAAAATTTTAAATTTACAACAAAAAATACAATTGGATACTACATATTTATGTTTTAATTATAAAACATTGTCCATTTGTCTTTTAACTTTTAATCATATACCTGTCATGTCTCTGACCATAAGAAAACAATGCTCTCTTTCACCCAAACCTGTTTATTAAATTTTTTTGATTATTTGCTCATTAGGCGTCTAGCACTTATATTTCATCCTAGATTATGATTCTAACTTTATATTTGATATTTATTTGCTATGAACAGGGGGAAGTTTTGGGTATCACCAGATTTGGGATTCAAAAAATGAAAGAAAGTGTGTTGATGTTGGCATCATTTGAGAAAACGTCAGATCATCTTTTTAACGCTTCTGTGAATGGTCGAGTAGACAAGATAGAAGGTGTTAGTGAATGTATTATCATGGGCATACCAATGCAGACAGGCACAGGAATCATTGGAGTTAAACAAAGGTACGCTCGCAAATGGGCAGATCGGGTGGGATGTGTCAACTTTTTTTGTTTTTTTACATTGAGTGGGATGGCCATATTATTCAGATATTAACCTGACTTCTTTTTGTTAAGTTAATTAAGATGCTGTAAGCTTATAAATACACTTTAATCACTTTCCACCGTTTCATTTTTAACTTTATTTTTAAAAATTACGTGTTTGACCCGTCAAATGTAAAATGGACTAAATTTCATTTTTTGTCCATTTGGTAAACAAAAGACTATCGAATCCGTCAGTTAATAAACATGACCATTTTCCTCTCTATTTTCTTAAAAATAGTGTGCCTTTGGTCCTCTTGTTATAACCCAAATAGAACCCATTTCTAATTAAACGGGTCAAAACGGATCAGCTTTGAATTGCTTCAGTGAATGTGGCTCATATCTATATTATTTTTTATGGCAGGGTTCCTCAACTTCAGCTGTGCAAAGGATCAGATGCGATCTTATCTTGAGCTCATGAAGCACAAACCTATCAGCTACAATTGATCGTCAAGAATGGCGTAAACAGTTTTGATCAAAAAGATGTTTGCTTGTTACTCAAGTTATATAGAAACTTTGGTACATGAAAGATCGGAGAACTTGCAACTTTTGGGAACTTATGTTGTTACGAGATTGTCAAGTTTTCATTTTTCTTTGAGGGTTCATATGATTCGTCATAGAACATGTTTTAGAATCTGGTTCTATATATAATGTATATTGTAGCAACCCAAATAAGCTGAGGTTGGTAACGATTTCAAGATAGCTAATGCAGTTATCTTATTTATAAATTGCTATCTGAGATTTGAAGACATCTCTTTTAATTTTGTCCCAGATATCTAATGCAACAGTTTCT
This sequence comes from Smallanthus sonchifolius, assembly GCA_023525975.1. Lineage (NCBI taxonomy): Eukaryota > Viridiplantae > Streptophyta > Magnoliopsida > Asterales > Asteraceae > Smallanthus > Smallanthus sonchifolius. Next base: position 73,400,501 of record CM042027.1, on the reverse strand, counting down.
AGCCTTACCTATAAGCGATAGTAGCTCACCGGCGTTGACTGATATGGTTGTTGATCGAAGATGCCGCTACCTTGTCATCCTTCAAGTGATTGCTATGGTGAAAACATTAGACAATTACCTAGCCTTGATGACTAGTAGATCACATGTTTTAGACATAACCAAACTTGAAAATGGTATTAACAGACTTCAACCAGGGTCACCAAGGGCAGGGTATTCGCGCGTTACCTTCTCAACCAAATGCCTTTATGGTTTAAACTTTATAGAACTATGTATTTATGAAGGGGAAAAATGAAATCTTAAGAAAACCTTAACCAATAGTAACGTGTCATGTGGCAATGCGGTCCGAAAACTTGGTTCCTAAAGAGTTCTTTTTTAAACAAGTTATATAATGGTAAAATATGATTATTAAAACTAAATAATAATAAAAATAATAATAATCTTTATTTATATCTTATCTTACTACCTAATAAATAAAAATTATAGATGATCCATGACATAGTTTTAGGCCATCTAAAATTTTATTTCACGCCTCTCTAAATAATGATATTAAAAAAACATATTTCTAGCTACTTAGTATAAATTTAATTATGGATACTTTTTTTATTTAATTATGGATAATTATTGTATTATTAGCCAAATAAATTTACTATAAAATTAATTATGAATAGTTATAATTTCTGACTTCCTATATCAATTTAAAATTATAAATTATGTTCGTTAAAATATTAAAAAAGGAAGGTTAATGATAAGTAATTGTTTTTTTATAAATGTTTTCTTAAACTTTTATAAAATATGGTTAGATTGTTTGAATGGTAAAAATACAATATGCCAAATAATTAAAAAAAAATAGGTGGTGTTAAAAAAACCAAGTTCTATTTTTTATTTTTAATATGAATTTATAATTGTAATTTAAGTTAACCTGCTAAAAGGATATTTAAAGAGTTAAGTACACTTTAACTGAATTAATATATATCAATTATGTAAATAAATTAACACACAGTTTATATTAATATTACTATTGACATTAATATTACTAATGACAAGGTAAAAAAATACTTAAAATTATATCTTTGAATGATAACGGGGGATAGATTCATTGCATAATAATCATACTGTCTTGTGATCTCGAGCGAAAATGAGCCTAGTCTAGCCACCTTGAGCTATTCAACATTGGCTTGTTAAAAGTTTGAATAGGCCGAATTTAAATGAGCTCGACTCTAAATTGGAGCTCGTTTTATAAACAGGGGCCTCGCTTTATATACTCGGGCCCAACTCGTTGTAAAGTCTAGATTTTTGTTTTTCGATTCTCACCTATTAAATAATAATGATTTTAAATACTAAAATTTATTTTAATATTTTATTAAAACTTAGTAAATCATAAGAAGATTTAAATTATATCTTATCTTAAAATATAATTTATAATTTTTAAATATTTATTATTTTATATTTATAATTCTTAAATCTTCATTTATTGTTAAATATAACTTTTAAATTTTTATTATTTCTTATTTCATCAATTTTCATCATTTTCAACTTACAAATTTTCATAGAAACTGCTGGTTTATAACAAGTTCTATTTATTCAATCCGTTTAATATATGAGTTCACATTTGATTTTTTTCCTATATATATACATATAAGGTTTTACCATAGTGGCCTTTAGGTGGTGGGTTTCCTCGGGAATGGCGAGTGCGCTGGGTCATCAGTGTTGTCTGCGTTCGCGTACGTGGATGACCTTTCACCAATGGATTTACCCGGGTGATCGGGATTATAGTATTCGTTAAAAAATATATTTACATTACATAAATGCACATTAAATATTCAACATATCTAATACGTTTAATATATTAATAATAGTTGGTCAAAACAATATGATTCCGTACAATTAATTACATTAATTTATTTGTTAGGAAAGTAGTTATATGCTTGTGTATATATATGCACACTTGTAAGAAGGATGAGGAATAAGAGAGAAAAACATAGAAAGAAGGATAATGAATACAAAACAAAATTTTGTTCTGTTCATGTTGATTGCCCTCATTTCATCTGGTAAATCTCTTTCTACTCTTTTTTATTTATACTTCTATATGTCTTGTTATATTTCATCTAATATTTGGTTTATTCAAATTATTTGTCAAGGGATGTGGGTGGAAACAACCGCGTTTCGACCTAGTGCTCAACCACAGTGCACTAAAATTTTCGACTGTAAACTACTTTGCAAAGGGTGTAGGTTTTGTGTTTGTTTAGGCGGATTTTGTGTTCGTAAGTGTTATGACCTCCCGGGTCAAGAACTCGTAAAGGAACGTGGTTTTAAGGGGAATCGAACCGTGTATAAGGCTTTTTGTGGTTACTATATTTATAAAGTTAAGATTGAAATCATCTATTTTTACAAGATGATTATAAATGTTTTTTCTTACTAATTACAAGATGATTATAAATGTTTTTTCTTACTAAAACAATATAAGGTTACTATATATGAATTACTAATTTACGCTAAAAAAATGACCGTATATGCAATTTATGAGTTCAAGTGTGGGTTTTATAGTTACATGATTTTTAGTGTATAATTAAATTAACACAATATAATGCAAAGAAATTCAATATAAATCAATTCACAGTCAGATGCATCAAATAAAGGAAGAATTTCATGTATTATCCTTTAAATCATTTTATTTCCTCGATTAAACTTGAAAATATCAAAAATAATATTTTTTAATATATTTTTACTTGATGAAAATTATACCCTTTATTTCTTTCTCAAAACCATCTTATATTCTTATCACCCAAATAAAGTGTTAGTGTTCGACGATAAAATAACATCTAAACGTGATAACAAATTCTTGATTCTCTTTTTTAATCAACATCTGCTACAAGAAACACACTGGGTTAACACAGATGTGCAACTAGTGGCTCATTCTGTGGTAAAGAATCAAACCACCAACGGTCGGCGACGACGACATAGTGTGATTTTGTTTAAACCCTGATTTTTAATGTTGAATTGAAACATGAACAGGAAGAAGAAAGGTGGATGGAGGTTTTTAAACTTATATACCTCTTCCTTAAATCTTTTTATAAAGAAAATGATTAAATAGTCATACATCAAATTATTTTTAACAACAATAAGACGAAAATTACACCTGTCATTAACTTCAGTGATTACACTTATTATCCTTTAACTTCAATAATTACAATTGCCGTCCATTACATTCAATGTTTGTTATAGATTCCGTCCTTTTGATAGATAGACGTTAGAATGAAACGTTAAGTGCACTCATGTGCAAGGCATATGAGGGCAATTTGTTTTTTTAATTACTACATCGAGCTCTAATGAAGTTCCATTACTCTCAAATCTTCAATTTTAGTTCCCCCTTGTACAAATCGGTGGATGTTATTGAAAGAATTAAGATTTAGGAACAAATTAGCTCAACCCATTGCTTGGTTTGTTGAAGAACGAATATATTTATTTTTCTTCTTTTGATCTTAATACCCACATAAAACCATATGTTAGTTCTCATATTCGTTGATGTTTATTCTTGACTAGGTTGTATACCCATATATTACATAGGTTTATTTAATAGAAAAAATAAAAGTATAATAAATAAAAAAATTTATTTCCTTAATTATGTAATAATCATAATTCAAATTTTATATTATTTTTTCTTAATTTTTTTAAACATAATTAGATCTCAAAGTTCAAGCTTACTTCAAATAAAGAAAATTAGAAAATTTTGGTGATGACACGTGACATTTTTGAAATAATTTATTAGAATGAGGATATGTTGCAAACCCTGTATATTATACATGGTGAATAAATGCAGTGTTATATATGTTTAGTAATAAAGATCTAATATTACAAATTTTTGACATATTATATAATTTTTTAATACAAATTTTAGAAACGTTATATAGTTATTTTTCAAAAATGTTCTATACAAAAAATGAAAGAAATGTTCAAATTCTAAAAATGTTTTATGAATAAATCTATTTTTTAATTAAAAAATGTTTTATAAAAATAGTTATAAAAATCATTATTATTTAATAGGAGAGAGATGTGAGAAACAAAAATTATAATTTTTTTATAGAAACTTCTATCATTAAATAGGAGAGAGAGACGAGAAAAAAATATTGAGGATGAACATGAGAATAACACGTGACACCCTAAAACCTTTATTTATTAGTATGTGTAGATTTTGTTCATGTAGGCATGAAATCCCCCTTTAATATCTTTGTTTTGACTCAAAAATGATGATTTTAAGCGAAATAGAGAAATATACAAGTGAAATCGAGTGTAAATGAAGCGTAAATTTATTGTCCGGTTCGTTTATAAAAATATTATGCAAGTATATTAGCTTGGAAAGTTCCCTTAAAGAAACTTGAAATATGATTAAAATGAAAAAGAACAACATAACCTCAAAATCTTATTAAAATGAATCTTATGAATGAGAAAAGTTTCACATCGTATGCATCACACCATAACAATAAAATAAATTTCCAACAAACTATGTTCGATCTCAATCATAGGTAGATAAGAAGAGGAGTGTGTTATGCAATGTGTGTACTTGATATGCAAGAGGTGGGTGTATTTAAATATTTAATATCTTGGTAATATTATTTTGTTGTAATTTTTTGTTAATATTATTATTATTATCGATTAGTATTTAAGAATATAGAATACGTGAAGAGAATAAAATAAAGCCCTTAAACTTTGTCATAGAAAAGCTCCATTTATAAAAGCTAGTATAAGAAATTGTTATAAAATGGTATTAAATATTATTTAAAAAAATTCGTACAAAGATTTGTATAAAAGTAAGGAGCCAAAATAGTTACGAAAAAGTTGGGGTTAAATTGTTTTATGAAAAGTTATGAAAAAGTTGAGGGTTTGTGCCCCTCCTATGATAGGTTGAAGTAAATTCATAAGAGTAGATTAGTAAGTCTCAAAATGAGGTATTAATGTTAAAATATTACATTTTCTATATTTCAGTTTGTATAATCCTTAATTATTTTCTTTTTATGTTATATGCATATGGGTTGAGTGCTGGGCTGGACATGAGCATCTTGGGCTTGCAGCTGAACTAACTTGGATGGGTTTGAGGCTGATAAAGAAAACGACCCATAAGTTTAACCGATGAGATCCATATCAATGTGAAAAAGTCTAGTGTAAAAGAGTCTTTTTCCTTCTCAAACTCTCTCTCACTTGTAGGTCTTTTTGAGAGCTTAGGGTTTCGTTATTAGATCATAGTATCATATTCTTTCAGTTTTGATAGAGGTCTTTTGCAGGACAAAGTGATAATGATCCGGTCTTAGTGTTATCTTTGTTGATGATTAGGCCTGTTTGACTTGTCTCATGTCTGTGTTCATTTCTTCGAGTTCTTGTACAGATTGTGAGTATAATCGCTAATGGTTGGTTATTTTTTTTGCGTAGATCCATGTTTTTTGACATGGTATCAGAGCATTAGGCTTTGGTTGATTATCGATTGTTCGATTCTGGTTCTTCCGTTGATATTTTGAATGAGTCGTAGTCTAGATTTTTTTCAAATCTGAAACCCTAAATATTTGGCTTATCTGGTTCGTAGTGCATTTGATTTGGTTTCTGTTCGTCTCCATTGGTGCTAGATCCACTGACTTCTTGGTTCTTTGTTCTTTCTGATTTGGTGTCATCAAATATGTTCCTGGTGATATTGTAATCAGTTGAGATTCTATTATTTGACGTGTTTTTGGTAATATCAACTGTTCCCACGTCGTTTAGGGCTTCAATTTTGATATAGGTCTTTTGCAGGACAAAGTGATAATGATCCGGTCTTAGTGTTATCTTTGTTGATGATTAGGTCTGTTTGACTTGTCTCATGTCTGTGTTCATTTCTTCGAGTTCTTGTACAGATTTTGAGTATAATCGCTAATGGTTGGTTATTTTTTTTGCGTACATCCATGTTTTTTTGACATGGTATCAGAGCATTAGGCTTTGGTTGATTATTGATTGTTCGATTCTGGTTCTTCCGTTGATATTTTGAGTGGGTCGTAGTCTAGATTTTTTTCAAATCTGAAACCCTAAATATTTGGCTTATCTGGTTCGTAGTGCATTTGATTTGGTTTCTGTTCGTCTCCATTGGTGCTAGATCCACTGACTTCTTGGTTCCTTGTTCTTTCTGATTTGGTGTCATCAAATATGTTCCTGGTGATATTGTCATCGGTTGAGATTCTATTATTTGACGTGTTTTTTGTAATATCAATTGTTCCCACGTTGTTTAGGGCTTCAACAAGAGGGTTTCACTTCCCCTGCCTATTGTTGAATCTTACACCAAACGTTTGTAGTTGATCTGGTTTTTACTGGTATTTTATTTTCAATGAAGTCTAAAACCCTTAATGTAAGTTAAGTTATGTATTACCCGATGATTGAAGAGTTGAAGGACTGAAGGTGCTAACTTAGAAATCCAAAGGATGATTGTTCTTGTGATTCACTGATTCATAGAGTGAAAGTGCTTATTAGAAAAGATACATATACACGCATCTGATATAAGTCTACACAAGCCTAATGTAAGACCCCGACCCGGGCATCCTACAGTTGGTTCTCATTACGGGTTATTCTCTTTAAAATACATACGTTATTAATCAAACTACAGCGGAAGTCTTTCAAAAATCTGTTATTATTAGTTAACATCGTTAACGTCATAAGTTTACCTCACGAATGCATACACACTGAACCGAGTAACACCGCTCCCAAGCCATGATACGTCGACCACAAAGCCTACCTACAAAATAATCTAACGTACATACAAAGTCAACTACGCTGAGTGAATTCTAATAGTTTAATTTTAAATAAAAGCCACATCGCCACGAAAAATATTTATCTACGCTTAGGACCCTCCGGTCCTTGTAAAATAGTTTTATAAATTATTTGCATATAGAGAACCCTTATTATCTTATCATGTCCCTAAAAGGTTCCCCACCCAAGACTCGCCACAATTATAACCCTGTAAATCCCACCAACACAGTTATATCTTTCTACACTAGTCACTCGTAATCTATTGTATCAACTCATAAACCCAATTAAGATAATAAATCCCTAGAGAACAACTTACCCAACCTTGACTAAGACTCTTATAAATCAACTGACACGACAGTTGTAAACACCACATTAGAATTCTGACCCAATGGTCTGAATAACACTGCTCGCCTCAACATTATTATCTACACCTCACATTAATAATATCCTACGCATAATAAATATAATTCCACATTTATATACAATTTAACACATACATTTATGTACACAACACATACCTCGTCACCGAACCCTCGTCAGTGCATTAAACACACCCCGAGCTCATCATTAATCCTGTTAAATAAATGCTACCATTGGTGATTTCTCGAAGGGCTTCGTCTTTCACAACCCCGTTTGTCGTGTCCTAGATACAACGTTGCAAACACAATACTCACCGTGCCACAAGGACGACAACACAAAACACAAACATAGGCCTATAATATCACACTACGCTTATATAACTCGTTAACTACACATGCACCTCACACATAACACTAGGAAAATATATCCCACATGCAATCATAAGCATTTAGCTTAAAGCCCAACTCTCCCCGACAACCCCTTAACACGTCACACATTATTAACTCGTACCTCTAACTCACATATTCCTATGGACACACAATAGACTCTACGACTCCTTAATAGTCATTTTATATTAAAAACACACTGGGTTAGAACCCGAAGCCCTTAACACGACTGATATATTAACATCTCTTGAAAGTATGTACGATAGCCCCAAAACAGTAAATCGTTTAAAGTAGGGAATTAGAAACTCACTGTTTAAGATGAACCTCAATCCTTGCTCTGCAACTCGTCCCAAACGTGTCAAATGTATGATCATAAGACCAGACACGTTCTAAACATACGCCGAATAACGTGTACATAAAATAAAACCCCAACACTCGTTTCATCTACTTGCGAGACCGGTTCTCCCAAACCCTTAGGTTCACCAATACACGCATCGAATCATCATTGACTCACTTAGAACTCCCGTACCCGAACTGCCCCATCACCATCGCCCAAGTCCACCCCCGATCACCACCGCAGGCTGCCGCCACCGCCATCGGTGTCCCCGTCTCACTCCACCGTCCTCAGCCGTAGCACCCCGTCACAGCAGTCGGTCCCCTATCAAAGCCACCTCCGGCGTCCATCATTATTGCCAACGTTGTGCCCCAAACATAAACACCGGGATAACCTTCTTCGGCTTCCTGTCCTCACCGCATAACTCCATGGTAGCCACCGCTAGGGCCGCCACCATGGCTTCCTTTGTCACTGCCGTTCCTTGTTCTGATGTAGCCGCTGCCCGACTCCACCACTCTCGTCGTACGCCACCATCATCACCATCACCCTTCCCTCTCTATCTCCCTCCTATCTCTCGGCCATCTCCAACACCGTGACCTGCTGCCGCACCGTACTCGCCAATGGGTTAGCATCCACCATGGCTGTTGCCACTCCCCGTAGCAGCCACCATCACCTTCCCCCGTTGCTCGTTATTGAATGGAAAACTCTGTCTCTCCACCCATGATGGCGCACAAAAAGCTCATGATTTTCAGCGCGAGCAAGCAAATCGGACCAGGTAGGTGTGGGTCGGGTGTTTCGGATGGTGGTTGAGAACGTTGCAAACGAGGGACCAACCAGTGCAGTTGATCGGTGTCTTGAACAGGGTGATTGATGGCGGCTAGTTGGTCACAGAGGGACTTAAAGGATCGGCCAAAATTGGCAACCGATTTGGTGCCCTTCTGCAGGAGACGAAGTTGGTCTCAGAGGTTATGAATTCGATCAATGGAGGGATTTCCATAAGCGGTTTCAAGCGCCTCCCAGATGAGGCAGGTTGTGGGAAGACCAAAGATGGTGGTGATGGCCTCCTCGGAGAGGGAGGCATGGAGAATAATGATATCATTTGTGACCCATGCGGAGTACGCCGGATTTGGGATGGATTTGTCACCGGAAGTGATGGTGGCAAGGGGAGGGGAAGATGATCCATCAACATGAGTTAATAGGTTTTGGAAGGTGAGGATGGGAGTTATTTGATTTTTTCATAGTAGGTAATTGGTAGAGGTAAGTTTGATAGTGAGCATGTGCATGAGGATCTTTAATTTAGGCTTGATACCATATTGAATGGAAAACTCTGATGATGGAGAGATCATTATATAGATGAAACAATTACAAGTAGGTACAAGAAGAATAAAATAAATACAAGAATACACCCTATACAAATATAAAAGGACTAATGTAAAGGTGGTACACTAATACTCGTCGTCGTCCACCCTACCACCACCCTAAACCATACTATGCAAGAAACGAATATATGAGCGTGCATAAATGTAAACAAGGATTACCTGATCGAGCCCTTGACCTCCGTCGTGCGAACGTCACCCCAAACCACTGTGACCGGCGTTGTCTCCCTCTCCGGTTACTTCCCTTTCTCGCTTCTGCCGCCATGCGCAACTCCTAGGCCGAATGGCCTAGGGTTTACCCTAAACTTGGTATTCAAACCATTAAGTGTTACATCCGGGTCCCTCTAGTTCCATCTTGCACATATTGATCTTGAACCTTCTTTAGATGGCTAACTGCGTCTATTTCGATACTTAAACGCACCTCACTTGATTATCTTTGCTAATCTTTACATTAATTATCTATTCGGGCTGTCAACTACCCCGAACCACTAGCTTTCGGATTTTCAGGCCGTCAACATCCCCCAAATTTGGAAGATGAAGGGAAGCGGCGTGGGAGGAAAATCGAAGGAACAAAACCGCTTCAAAAAAGTGATCGGAGAAACCGTTAAACTTTGATTTAACACGGCCAAGATTTACTTTGATTTGATCGAATGGTCACACGGGATTAGGGGAGAAGTTACAACATCCTCCGTCAATAATATAGAGTAATTAGAAAAACATAAATATATAAGTGAGAAAACCATTTATTGAGAGAGCATTTTGCTAATATTTAAACTTTAAAGTTGTGATGAAAACCGAAGAAGGAAAAATTAAAGAGAAAAATTAAAGAAAGAGTTTAGAGGTTATCCCACATCGATGGAGAGAGTAAAGGCAACGGGGAAGTGGGGTGTATAAAAACGAAGAGGGGTCATCGGATTACTTACTTACCTGGACGGGGTCAATCTATGATCAAGAAAGTTAATGGCCTAGGTTGGTGACCTACATTGCAGTGAAGAGGTTGCAAGGTATGAGACTTGTCTCATATCGGTTTATGGGCAACAAATGTGTGATTTATAATTCAAATGGTTACCTTTTTCATCAGACTAGTCTTTTGGGATGAGTTCTATTATTTGGGTTGTAACATGCCCAAGTGGTCGAACCTACGTCATAGTTTGTGGAAGTGGAGGCCTTTGTCGCTCAGCCTTTGCCTAAAATTCAGTTTAAAGTTTGATAATATGCAAGTTATAGACAGTCATAAATAATTTTTTCATAGCTGACATTTTATCCCTTTACTGGCTGTGGTGGATCCATGGATTTTTTTTCAGGGGGTTCACTGTTAGCCGCTCCAATTTTTATAGGGTCTGACATAAAAAATTTCGGGTCGGTTCGACGGTTTGGGTCGGTTACACAAGCCTACAACCCAAATCAATTAAAAAAAAGGGTTTTAAACACTCAAGTATAATTTGGGTTGGGTTTTACACTATTTGTCCTGCTTTTTTAGCCAAAATGTTATTATATTACTTGTTTAACCCGTTATCAATAAAGTGGAACCCCGTTTTTGCATAGATGAGTGGATATTAGCCACTCTAGACAGAATGTTATAGTAAACATGATGTGATTGTGATTGAAGGCATTGGGGTGTTCGGTTATCTTATTTTCAATGATCCTATTGTTCTAGCTGCCGATGTTGGTGCAAGATGATATGTTTTGCTTGATTAAACTGGATCTGCAGTTGATACAAATACAAGTCTTGATGAACATGAAAATAGTTGTGATTATCAGTACACATCTTTATACCGACCAAATTGTACAATCTTGAGAAGCTTTATAGAATACTTTTGTGCATTGGAATTGTACAAAAGTCTTTTCTGCAGTGAACCGAAAACCAGGGCCGTCTCCGAGAATTCGAATGCCCTACACGAGCAGTAAAAAAAAGGCCCATAATGAAAATTACTTTTTTAAAAAGGCCTAATAATTTTTTTTTAAAGCCTCGAAAATTTTAAATATATATATAAATTTTTTTTTTTTTTGGGCCCCTCGAAATGTTGGGCCCCCTACGGTCGTGTTGCCCGCAGTGCCTTCCAGCCGGCCCTGCCGAAAACCTCATCTCTGGCATTAGCCATTTGGTTGAGTGATGGAGCTGTGTCTTGTTACTTGATTTTCTGCATGTGTTTATTTCCAGGTTTTAGATTTTGTATACAATCTCACTTTAAGGAATTTGATCGATAAGAGTCTATGTGGTGATTGTTTGATCACAATGTTTGTATGCTGAACATACTTCCCATTCACAGCAAGTTTGGAGCTCTGCAAAAATGAAATTGTATGATACAATTTGTATGACCAGTGAGGCATAGTCATAAAAAAATACAGAAGGTAACAGAAATGATTGACTTCACCACATGCCTACAACCCAAATCAATTAAAAAAAAAGTTTTTTCAAATATGCCAGTGACGGGATTCGACCCCACAACCTCTAGGTTTTAAAGCAAAGCCTAATCCACTTAACCACTTCTTAAACTTTTTGTAGGGGTTCACCTGGTTTTTTTACATATCGTTATATAAAAATTTCGAAGAGTGGAGGGTTCCGGTGAACCCCCTCAGGACTATGTGGGTCCGCCCCTGCTTGCTGGTAGCTTCAAGTCTCAACTCACCATTTGAATGTCAGATTCATGGTTTGACCAACGAATACAAATTTTATTTATGAGTAGATCACGAAAGTAGTCATTTTGTGTGATAATTTCAGCTTAATTTCACTGATGTTTTCAATGTTTTAGAGTGATTGCTATGGTAAAAATCCAAGGGACGACGTACCAATGTAGCCGAGATTGATAACGATCAACCATCGGTCAATTGCATTGATAACGACATACACTGTCAATGCTCAATACGACTCATCTTGAAACACGTACTAAAAACTTTCAACTTTCGCTGGTGAGTCTATAGTTTAAGCTTTCAAAAACTTAGTCACAAATAAACATTTCAATTCACCACAAAACTCTTTCATAAACTCCCGGTGACACGTTTAATTGTTAAAAACTTTATATCCCAAAACTTTGCCCTCACGACATCTTATTAAACAATGTTTTTTTTAACTGCAATATATTATAACCAACTAACTAGCAACCCGCTAGAAAAAAAAAATCTGAGAACATTACAGAAAAAGAAGTTGGTTTTGTAACCAACCCACCCAACTAATGTTCAACTTTCTTTTTCTATTTACAAACCAATAGGAATAATTTTGAATTTGATAAAATAAACTTCCTTTTTCTTCTATCGTCATGAGGAAAAACAGAATCATTGCGAAATTTCCAAATCATCCACCAAGCGGTCAAAATAATTCCATGCATAACTTCTTTTTCCTTTTTCGGCCTCGCCAGTGCATCGACAAGTAACCAAATACGAAGGATACCAACTAGAAGGCATAAGCGAATCTAACCATTTAGCAATTGAACCCCACACTTTTTGAGCATTAACACACTCACCAAAAACATGATCTAACGTCTCAACCGCACTGTCACAAATGGGACATAAAATACTAGGAACATCAATCCCCCCACCAACTTAGTTCTATTTGGGAGATGATTGAAACAATCTTTAAAACACTCTTTTTAGTTATATCATGTTTATAAACCATCATTAACGATTTTAGTGATTATCCCAAACCATTAACCGTCCTTTGAACTTACTCATACAAATTCATATACGTAAGATTCTTTATATAAATTCACATGAACTCCTTTATATAAATGCTCTCATGTGAACTCACTCATATCTAAACTATATAATAAATAAAGGTTTTGGTTATATGTTTTCCCCCTATCTCTCTTATTTAATGATGATATTAAACTAATACATTTTTTTAAGTATTTAATATAAATCTATTATGGATACTTATTACATAAAAATGATTAATACCTAGTTGAAAAAAATGTTTTATAAATTAACTTAACGTAATTTATAATTGTCACGTCAAAGTATATCTTTTAAAAACATATTTTGGGGAGTGTATGTGTTAACATATTACATTTTATTCAACACGCATAATAAACGAGTTTATTCAACCCGTGTAATAACAAGTTTTAAAGAAATACAATTTTTATTTTTAAGTATATAACATTATATTCAAATTACTCGTGTATTACACAAGATTCTAACCTAATAAACTTATTAACATGAAACTGTTCATACAAACTAATTCACATAAAATCACCCCAATCTTTCTTTAAAATAAACTCTGACATTCATACAACTCACATATATGAACATCTGCATAGATATAACAAGTAATTCAACATGTTAAAACATACAATCTCAATACGAATAACAACATGACTTCAATCCACCATCTTAACACATTTAATCAACACTAACACACCAAATAACTAACGCGTTTAAAGCTCATCTTATATGATTCAATCAAAAGACCTATGAACCCACAAATTTAGTTCCACCCTGTTCAACACCTTTAAACGTTTATCAATGTTTTGAAAAATCTTTAATCTTTGTATGTATTTGAATCAACCCAAAACACCTTAAAAACGTTAAGATAAGGCATACATAACTCACCTCAAATAGTAGCTTTCGAATATATATTAACGCCTTAGAACGAGTGTTACATTCACTCGCAACCACTAGATAAATCTGTCTTGGGATGTTTATAAGTTCATTAGAGAAAAAGATTAGAGATAAGTGCTTTTTACGTCTCTGTGGTTTAGGGCTAATTTCACTATGCGTCCCTAATTTAAAATAATAGCACCGCGAGCCCCTGAACCACAGAGGCGTATAACTCAAAAGATTATAAATAAAATAGAATGAACGAATTGAATATGAAGAAATACTGGGACCAAATGATGATTTTAAATCAGTTTTCATCAATGTTTTAAAAACCGGTTTTGGAATCGTTCTGGATTGGGATTAGAAATGGTTCAACCGGTTGTACCGGGTTGTGCCGGACGATTCAACCGGTTGACTAATTAACCCTATAAGTCCATAAAAATACAACTTCAACTCCAAAATTATATCCAAAAGTACATGATTTCATAATAAAAAATAAACTAAAAGTTAATCCATTAAGAAAAAATAATCCAAAAGAACTCGATTTTTCAAAACGAATTTAGTAATGAAAAGTTTTTAACTTATCAATCAATGGAAGAATAATAGTTTTTAACTCGGCCCTAACTTTTTGAAAATGAATTGAGCTATTAACTTTATTTTCTAAAATGGGCTTAGGTGTACTCAATAAGTGGTGTGGTTGTTCCCGGCAAACATTTTTTTAAAGTTCAAATCTAAAACCGGTATAATGGTTCAACCCGGTACTACAGGTAATATCGACGGTACAACTTACAAACCTTTTTTTTAATTTGCCGGGCTCAAACGTACCGGGCTAGTGACCGAAACCCGGTTCAACCGGTATTACCGGCCGGTTTGAACCGGTATTTAAGACATTGGTTTTCATAGAAAGTAATTGGATTTGGTACTTCATGCCACACGATCACGTGAGGAACACCCCCTTGAAAATCCATAAAAAAATTATAAATATATAATTAAGAAAACTATTTATTAAGAGAGCATTTTGCTAAAATTTATAGTTGTAGTGAAAAATGAAGAATGAAAGATACAATTAAGGGTTTGGAGGTTATCCCACATCTCTGGGGAGTGTAAAGGCAAAGGGGGAGTAGGGCGTATAAAATAGAAGAGGGGCCATTCGGTTAATTACTTACCTGGACGGGGTCAATGGATGATCTAGGAGGTCCATAACCTAGGTTGGTGACCTTCATTGCACATGGGATGGGTGCCGGTCTAAGGTCGACCCAAGTGGTCGAGCCTATGTCATAATTTGTGGTAGTGAGGGCCTGCGTTCGCGCGACCCTTACCTAGAAATTTAGTTTAAAGTCTTGCTTTTATTCTTAAACAACACTAGTTCACTCAACATCAATAACGTATATATGATGGAGACTGAAAGAAAGGCTAAGTAACAACATGAAGTCCGGACACCCATCACACTAAAAAAATTCCATGCTATGTCCGGGTAACTTCTTGTGATCATAACCCGAATTACGGTTTGGTTAATTGTATTGGTTGACTTTGATTATTGATGGTTAGTTAAACACCTTTGTAGTGTAATTGCGTTGTATTATATTGATTGTGTAAACGATTAGGTTTCATGTGATGGTTATATACTATAAGTCTATAACCATATTTACACAAAATACCTCTTATAATTACATTTTAACAATATGATCTAATATGGTAGTATTCGACGCATGGTTTTTTTATTAAGTTGTGGCATTTGTGTTCATATTTTTTCTTTTGTAATTGTTTGGCTGGATTAAATATAAGACGGATTATCAGGTTTCCCCGATCGTGTTAATTCCATCCCAAGTTGGTGTATTTAAGGATAAGATGATTGATGAAAACATGCAAAAGTTGTGCCTAATCTATGCGGAGTAGGCGCTCTATTAAGCAATACGTAACCCAACAACAAAAGCCTGGCGCACATTCTAATGCAGCGACACAATCCTAGTTTATTAGTTAAGAAAAGGGCAGTGTGCTTTTGAATCAACTGTGCTAAGGTTGAATCTCGAATCAAGACAAGTTATGTTTATGTAGCTGATCATACATTTTTATCAAACATCAAGTTTACATTTGAGTAACCATCTCGAACAGGAAGTGATTGCTTATTTCTAACTTTTTAAACTTATCTAGTTATTTTGTTTTCTTGAGTTTCTAGTTTTCTTAATGTGGTTTCATTCGCTTTAGTTTATTTCAATTTCATGCTAAAAGAACTCATTGGATTTTATTTTATA
The DNA here is from genome assembly GCA_023525975.1 of Smallanthus sonchifolius. Lineage (NCBI taxonomy): Eukaryota > Viridiplantae > Streptophyta > Magnoliopsida > Asterales > Asteraceae > Smallanthus > Smallanthus sonchifolius. Next base: position 73,384,501 of record CM042027.1, on the reverse strand, counting down.
ATCAAACCATACGTGTGATATCAATCACATATTTATCATGGATACGATACCGTATTTATTCTAGCTATGTGCATTGTTAGGTTCTTAAATGACTTAATGATGCTCATCACTTCCGAATGATTTGAAACACCCGAGTATATGATTCAACCATACCGGTTTTCTTTTGAATGATTTAATTATAAAATGGGATGTTCTACTAGTTTTTTAATATTTTAAAATAATTATCTTGCCTAGGTTTCTATCAATAGAAAACGCAAAGCAAACAATTTCGTATCCCTAATACAGCGAATTTCATTTTACATATTTGATTATAATCATTCTCTTTTAATATAGCTCCACAAAAAATGTTTTATATAAATATATATAAAAGGTAATTTTTGAAAAATAATCAAAGAGTTTTCAACTACTATCCTTCACAACAACAAAGAAGAGGGAAATTCAAAGAATACATTATTGTTCGAACAAAATTTTTTGAAAAGATAAAAGATTCTTTTTGATTTTAGGAACATGAAGAATATTATGTATAAAGAAAGATTTAAGAGAAGTGAAATTTTTTTAGGAACCAATGTGAAAGACAGGGAGTCCTTTACCATTACCAAAAGGGAGAGAGTCACTACCGTAGTAAGGTTTAGAACTGTCAAGACTCGTCAGATCATATGTCACATGACTGTTGGCTCCTATGTTAGGGTACCATGTTGTGCCAGAAGTGGACTCGGTATCTACGGTGTTAGCCACAGGACGTGAACGGATGTTGATGGGCACGATTTAGGCAGTCAGAGGGGATGTGACTAATACCACAACGGTTGCAAGTACCATATATTGTATTTTGATCAGATGTCAACCAAATTAACTGCGGTTATCTCCACGATTGCGACCCCTGCTATTGTTGCTATAGTTGTTGTAGTTGCCAGGATAGGACCCGTCGTCGAGTGTAGTGACCACGATTGTTGAAAGAGTGAGCACCAAAGAATGCCTAATGAGATTGAGAAACTGCTGACACAATAGGCATAAGTTGATAGCCAAGCTGAGAGGCCATCTGCTGAAGAGACAAGAGTTTTTGTGGTGACTGAGTAGGGTTGGTTGTAGTAGCAGTGAAAACTGAAGGTGTAGCAGACGGTGGTGGATTGTAACCGCATAATCATGGTCGCTCAGAAAACCATAGAGTTCGCTGAAGGTAAAGGGTGAGGATCGAGCAAGGATTGTTGATTTAAGACCATTGTACTTCTCACGCAGCCTAGAGATGACATAGAGAACTAGATCTTTGCCTTGACAGGAACCAGTGTAGTTTACTCTATATTTTATAAATGATAAGTAAATAAAAATTCTTTTAACATTCGTTTTTTTGTTTGGTCAAACAAGAAAGTAATGGCAGTATTTATTTAATAAGAAGTTATTCTAACATAGTAAAGGAGTAAATGCCATTAATGGGTAACCATCTTTTGTTACTTTAAATCTTAATAAAAAAGCAAGTTTCAAACTATTTCAAATCCTCACCAATTTGGATTCGTCAAAAGAAACTTTTTTGGATACATTAAATTAGTTATTTTTAGGTGAAATTGAGTGCGAGTGTAGATCTAAACAAAGAGCAGCTTCTTTTTTAAAAGATCAAATAGAGCATATTTGGATAGGGCTATTTTTTAATACCCTATTTTAGACTCCTTAAACTACTCCTAATAATTTTTATCAATCCGTTACATATGATGTTCAAACCATTAACCTTAAGGGAAGCTTCACCAATCTAACTTCAAATGACTTTGTTATTGGATCAAACCCCCACCCTGAAGAGGGCTAGTTAACCGTGAGTTGACCGTGGATCGAGTATCAGCTTCTGCCCGATGTTATTAAATATAAATGCATTTTCATAAGTTATATATTAATTTGTAAACAAAAGTTCTTTAACTAAAAATAAAAATTATATTGAAGAGTGTATGGTGGCGGTGGAGACCAACACTCAAGTTGCAAGTTGCAACCACCGACCTTTTATCCGATGAGCTCCCACTTGGTAGCGTCATTTGTTGACCAAGGATATCCCATCATTTGCACACGTAGCATTTGATCCCAATATATTTATTTTAAATGAATTTTTTTTATAACATAAGTTTTCTAGAACACTTTATAAGTCAAAATACTTTTATTTTACTTTAGTCATATATTACATGATACCTTTTGCATTTGGCCAACCAACAACGTGTCTTTGGTAGGGTATGATCTTTTGTAAGTCCGCGAATGAACAACATGTGAACTAGACAAGTAGTGAAAGAGCTCGATTCCTATCTCGTACTTTTCATGCCCTTTGTTTTCTCGGTTCGTATTTGTTGACTCAGTTTTGGTTTGTATTTGTGAATGTTTATGGTTTGATTAACTTCTCATACTCGATTGATTCCAATCCACGACTTGATGTTTTGTTGTTTCTATTTCAATCTAGGGGCTTGATTTTCAAATCGATTTATGATCAATGATTTGTTTTTTGTTGATTCTAATTCAGTTTAGGGTCTGGTCTTTAAATAAGTTTATGATCGTTTAGAGCTTCAATTTTAGGTGTATCTAGTATAACCTTTTGTTTTATATTCGCATGTTGGAATAAGTTTGAGGCTCGATAGTCCACCACGACCCAAGAGGGTGCTCTATGTAGAACGGGTCCAATTTAAGCTCAAGAGTATAAGTATTTTAATCGGTTTTATAAAATGAGACCGAATTTACATTTTTAAATTAATATAATATTTTAAACTAAAATCAAAGTAAAATTATTAGTTATAATAAAATAAATAAATCTAAAAGAAGTGAGCTTGTACTTTTATAATTTCCGTCAAAGTTCATTTAACTGTAGCACACCATTGACCCACTTACTCTTTTCATGTCCAACATCAAAAAAGTTTCTAGACCACAAGTAATCAATATATTCAATATATTTTATAAATTATAAAAACCAAACCGGATTAATCAATGGTGACCGAGGAATTTAGCAAGAAGTTTCAAAGCAATTGCTAAAATATAAAATAAACTGAATTAAAACAAAAAACCATCAGTGGGCTTTAATTTCCAATCCGATAGCATCAAAAGGGTTATGATTCATTGTTAAATAAGTGGGTTAATCAGAACAATTTTTGAAAGGTAACCGGTTAATTCAGACTACTTAAATTATACCAAAGTTTACCGGTTAAAACATGCCACTTATTTAAAAAATTAAAACTAGCTAACTTAGAACAAGCTGACGGAAGAGTGAGATGTGTTTAAAGTTTGTTTAATATTTGGTTAGAGTCCGAGTCTAGTATTTATGAGTTTTTTTAATTGAGTTTGTATTAGAATATGTTTGATTTAATACTTTATTCAATTGAGCTTGAAATGGGTTAGGATTATTTTGTGTAGTATAAATAGTGGGTTAATGTAATTGTTTGGGTGTGTCGAGTTGAGTTTATAATAATAGGATTAGTTTATGTGTAGTATAAATATAAGCGACTCGAGAGATAAAAAGGTTTTATCAAATTACGAATCGGTTATAGTTGAAAGTTTTAAAACCTGTGTGACAAAAGTAACATGCTATATGTCAGACAGTGTGTTTTTGACCCAAACAGGTAAAACAATAAACAAATCCCTTTTAAATAGATTTGTCAATGCCACCCTAATCCAGGACGATATACCCGAACCCCCGGTGGATGTGCCTTAGCCTTACACTTGGGCTTATGGGTGTCAGAACAAGGATGTACTGCGAATTCCGAGAGTCCTGGGGCGGTTGTTGCAGGTTAACCTAGGACGACTAATCACTCGACCCTATAAGATAGGCCTTCACAAATTAGTAGGGACGAGCGGGCATATATGGGTCAAGCGTACCATGTCTTAGACATCCTTTTGTCTTTGCAACCCCATAACCAAACGAGAATTGTATCGTGTACAATTGGTAACCGTTACCTACCTACATAGTCATGCATTATGAAGAGTGTTTTCCTAATCACAAATATGGTGAACCATGGATCTCATTCCTTAAGATAATAATGTTTTCTAAGGGTTATTATTATAAGGTTTTCAAACACCGAACATACTAGAAGAAGTTATTTTGTTTTGCAGATATCCTCAAATACCACTAACACCTCAAACTCACACAATTCTCTTAAGTCCATTTTGGAAAAAAAAGGAGAAACTCACTGTCTCTAACTTCATTAATTGGTACCGCAACCTGAGTATTGCTCACAAAGCGGACAAGAAATTTTATGTTCTTGAAATCTAATCCCTGACCACTACAAATGCCATTACCATAGTTAAGAAAGTGTGGGAGAAACATGTCGATGACTTCTCAAAGGTGTCATGCCACATGTTGACTACGATGATTCCAAAACTTCAGAAGGACTGGGAACATCATTAGACTTATGACATGATCGATCAGTTGGAGGAAATGTTTCAACAAAAAGCTCACGATGAGAGGTTTGAAACCATGAAATCACTCATAGGATGTTGTAAGCAAGTCAGGTCTCTGGTTAGCTCTCACGTTCTAAAAATCAAGAGCTCCATTGATCAACTAGATAGGCTTGTATCCTTTATGAAATGAATTAGCTGCGTATATTATCCCTAATTCGTTGCCAAATGCATATGACCAGGTTATAATGAACTATAGTATGAACGGTTGGGAAAAGTCTATCTTGGAGTCGCATAAGATGTTCACAACTATTAAGATGAACATAACGAACAAGGGTGCTCCAATACTGATGATCAAAGAAGAAAGAGTACTAAACCTAAAGCCAGGAGTTTGAGCAGGAGAGGCTATGGGAAACTAGATACCTACGGAAAATCCATTTCCAACATGTTTGGTGTCAAGAAACTTCCCAATGACGCCAAATTCTATCACTGTGATGAAATAGGGCAATCGAAGAGGAATTTCCCCAAATATCTAGCCATGTTATAAAAGAGAAAAGATCTATATTTTGCTTCTCGTAAATCATGGGTAATTGACACCAGATGGGTAATTTGCAGGGATTGAGAAGGGCTAAAGAACTGAAACCAGATGACTTGGAACTCCATGTTGAAAATGGAGCCAATATTGCAGTCAAAGAAATGGAAATGTATCAGATACTTCTAGTGAGTGGTCTTTATTTAAATATAAACAATGAACATTATTTCGGTTTCTCGTTTACGTGAACAAGGTTTTAATTATGTTTTCAATGGTGATGACAAAATGGTTACTTGAGTATTATATTTTATTTGAAGTTAAACTTCATAATGGAATATATGAATTCAATGTAAACAGTTCATGTAATAACGATAATATATAGACCTTAAACACCAAAAGAATGAAGTCAAACTTCAATCTTAATTATCTATGGCATTTTCATCTTAGACATATTAGCAAGAAGCGCTTATTGAAGCTCCACACAGATGGAATCCTAGAAACCACCAGTTCGGAGACATTTGATGTATGCGAGTTATGCTTAAGCTGAAATATGACTAAAGCACCATTTTCCAGTATCAGTGAAAGAGCTTCAGACCTACTAGGACTAATACATAATGATGTATGCGGACCTTTTAGGATGATGCCTAGATTTGGTGAAAGGTACTTCACCGCATTTACTGATGATTACAGTAGATACGGCTATGTTTAGTTGTTGAAAAATAAGCATGAAGCTTTTGAAACATTCAAGGTCTTCCGGAACGATGTACACAATTAACTCGGTAAAACGATAAAAGTCATTCGATCAAGTCGAAGTGGTGAGTATTTAAGTTTCGAATTCGACGAACATCTAAAGAAGTGTGGAATTGTTTCACAACTCACTCCACCTGGAAAACCACAACACAATGGGGTTTCAAAGAGGAGAAATCGAAATTTGTTAGACATGGTTCGAGCAATGATGAGTTGAACAAAATTGCCTTACTTCTTCTGGAGTTATGCTCTTAAAACTGCCACTCGAATAGTCAATATGGTTCCAACCAAGAAAGTAGATAATAGGTATGGCATGGGAAGAGTCTCATATAGTCCTAGTTAAGGGTCCGGGGTTGTGAAACATACGTTAAATGTGAGACTTCTTACAAGTTAGAACCTAGAGGCGAAAATGTTGTTTTCGTTAGTTACCCGAAAGTAACCAGAGGTTATTATTTCTACCACCCAAGTGAAAACCGGATTTTCATAAATCGTAGAGCCCATTTCCTTGAGAAGGAATTTCACACGAAGGGACCAACTTGAAATAATGTAGATCTAGAAGAAATTCAGGAAACACAAATGACCAAACCTGAGTTGAAACCACCAAACAATAAGGAGTTATTGTACCTGAAGCAGGAGTAGTTCAGGAATCGGTTGTAACACCAAGTGTCCATAGAAGTACTAGAGATCATCATGAGTTTGAGAGATATGGATTTCTTGTACAAAACGACGATGCCTATCTAGTAGATCAAGTTGAGCCCGCTAACTATACTTCTGCCATTTCAGATTCAAAATTTGATGAATGGCTCAAAACAGTGGGCGCCGAGATGCAATCCATGTATGACAATCAAGTATGTGACTTATGGAGCAAATCGATTTTCAAAAAGAAAACTGACATGGCTGGTAATGCGCATACCTTTAAGGCAAGACTTTATTTAATTGACGACTGATCTATCAGTTTTGCTAGGTTTAGACTAAATTGATGACCCAAAATTCAACTCGTATGTTTATTCATATTAAACACATCAAACTTAACCAACACATTTAACTTAAATGATTTAAGGTTTCCTAACTTGAATACGACCATTGTAATCCCTTTATCTATATAACAATTTGTTAACGACCGTGTTGCAAGTAACATTAAATTTGTTAAACGAATTGTAAACAAGTCGGCCTTGTAAAACATTTTTATTCCACTTTTAAATGAGTTTACAAATTAATTTTTTAAGTAAAAAAGTTAAACAAATCAACCCAAACCCAACCAAAAACAACCAAAAAAAACTATGTACCTTATTTTACGCCTCATTATTGTCATTATGATAACAACAAAAGTAGCAAAACAAAACTTTGACTACCTTAGTTTAACGGTATTCATTGCTAATGTAACACAAAAGTCAAACCCGAGTCCAGATCTACACCTTTTGGTCAAGTTACACTACTTATAACAAACTATGTACTTTTATGCCTTTTTTCATTATGATACGACAAATTACCATCCTATCCAAAACTCCAAAAAAAAACGAACTCCATCGAAACCCCAATAAAGAGTTGCACACAATCATCAACTATTACCACTTACAACAAAGTACAACATCTAAAGCATAGAGTACAACACGTACAGCATGAAAGTACAACACGTAAAGCATGAAAGTACAACAACAATCAACTCCAAATCACATAGGTCTCTTCTTCAATATTTGAAGAGATCAAGCACATACATATATTAATAGTGTAATACCCTCATGAGATCATTCTCATGGAATATAAAATGGACTAAAAAGCCCTCCCATCTCCACCATAAGTCTTGGTGGTATCCGGTGGTGCTGCAGGGGCAGAATCGTCATCTTTCTTGATGAGACCCAAGAAATTACCAGCTCTCGAGGCTGCAGAAGCTACTGTTTCTGCAATCCCTCCAAAAATCTGAGCTTTGATTTTCCCCCTTCTCGCCGGAAAAGCCGACGCCGGTTTCTTCACCGGCGGCGTTGGAAAAGAAGCCGCCATCGGTGGATCAATCAATTAGAACCAAAATTAAAACTAGAAGCTCCAAATTGATGAAATTTTACACAAATTAAGATGAAAAAACTGAAAAATTATGCAAATTAGGTGAAAGTATGAAACGTAATTGAAGATGAAAACAGGGGATCAAATTGAAACCTTAAAATTCACAAAATTAGGGAACTTTTTCGACCAAAAAGAGCACAGAGAGGGTTACAGGGGTCATGATGTGAATTGTGAAATTGATTTTGGGGACGATGGATTGAGTTGGTGGAATGGGGGTGTTTTATAGAAAAATGAGCAAAGGGGTAAATGAGGAATTTTTGAAACTAAAGGGGGTGAATTGTATGATTGAGTTTGTGTAAGGGTATAGATGAAAAGGAAATTTAGCCTTGCGGTGCAAGGTAAAGTGGTATGAAACCTCCACACTCAAAAGTCTCTACAAGTGTGTGTTGTCATAAATGTTATCTTTAGTTGGACTTCTATACCATCAATTTAATTCACATGTAATTCAATTTAGTATATGTTTAAATCTTTTTTATTTATATTTATGATTTAATTATTTATTATAATTATGTATAATAATACTTATTTTGTAATTATAGATTATATTTTGTTGTATCAATATTATTATATTAAATAAGTAAAATATCCGTTTAGATTTGTGAGCCTAATCAAGTCTTATTGATAAAGGCCGGGCTCGTTTTCATTTTAAATTTTAGCTCGATTGCAATCAAGTTTGAGCTCGTGAGTTTTTAACCAATCAAACTCTACTTGTTTACACCCTAGCTACTGAATAGTTTGTCTCCAACAAAACAATCTAATGATCAAAGTTTTCTTTAACTTAAGTTGGTATTATTAGGCCAATGATGGTAAATACCCAAGACTTTATTAAAATTGAGAGTTCTTCCCACTTGTGAGAAAAAAAGAGGTTTCAGGTTGGGTCAGATAGTTTTCTCATCTATAGTGAGTTTCCTTCTGAGAGAGGTGAAGATGACCGGGTGGGTCAATGATCCAAATTGCCGTTCAAAAAGAAGTTGGTTTTATTGGAGTAAAAAATGGTGTTTTCATTTGTATTTATTATATATTAGTTATTCATAATTCATAATTTATAACATTGATGAATAAAATAGTATTTATGTGCCGTACAAAAGTACCATATATTGATTTGTAAATAAACATGATCTTCAAGTAATACTTAATACAACGTCTTGGGGTATGAACATGCCCTTTTTAGTCTTTTAGTATGTGACCGTTTGTTTGATCAACTTATTAAATTATTATTTTATAGTTATTTTATTCGTTGATTGAGTATTAGAAGTTAAGAATGATGGTATAATATTAGTTCTTTATCTTATTGTAAAAGAAAGCAGTTATTTGGCAACTTATATACGTGGATCCTACATCGACGATTCTTTATTTAATAATATAATATTTTTTAATTTATTTCAATAAAAAAGTAAGATGCATTTTTTTTAAAGTAGGTAATGATATGTGTAATAAACAATTCCTTTTGTATCCAACAAAGCCAAGCGACTTTTTTTTTTGGGTGGGGGTGGTTTTGGTGGGTAGGTTTGTTGGGTGGTTAAAAAAGTAACAAGTTAAACTTGTTTAACATAAGATAGCTCGAGTTTTAGCTTAACTCTTTTATTATTTATTAATTACTGAATTATTTTATTGATAGTATTTTATATTATATATAGAACATAATATATATCATTTAATTATATGTATCATAAATTTATATATAATAATTATGGGTGACGTTAATGAGAATACCAAAAAAACTAATTATAAGCATTGATATTGTTTGATCAATGATTTAAATCAAACAATACTAGTTATGTAAATAAATGGTAATCAATTGATTAAATCAAAACCTATGGGGACTTTGCATATTTTTAACTTTGGGAAACCGTAATAATGATCAACCAAGTCCCGGATTTATTTCCTTTTCTCTTTCCGACTAGGACATGTTTGGGATTACTTTTTGAGGTTCCTTATTAACTAGGAGATGAAAAAATAAAAAAAAGGAATAAGAAGTTTTCAAGAAGTAACTGTCACTTACTTTTCAAAACTACTTATTAACTTTTTGCAAAAGTTAATAAGGAGTTTTCAAAAGTAATCCCAAACACCCATCCAATATCGACAAATCGGAAGGTAGAATTGAGAGGAAGAAGAACTGCTCTTCATCTAGTACCAGTTTTTTCCATTTGGGAGTTAAAATACTTATAAACGAGTTACTATTTTGTATCCCCCTCTATAGTATATACTCTAAAGTACACTTTATTTGGTTCTTCACCAAGCTTTTCTTTCTTCCAAACCTAAAAAGCATAATAATTCGAAAGAATTGAAACTTCTATTCATAACCAGAATGCCCACAAAAAGTACAATTATACTTAAAAACCAGAACCATTATGGTTTAAAACTATACAACACACAAAATATGAAGAATAAATTAAGATGATTAAGAAACCAATTATATAGTTTACCAACGTACTTGAAACAATTTTAAAAACCAAAATCATACCTTCTTGTTACATATATATAACACTTAGTACTATACCAGTGGCTCGACATTCTTGAGGACTTCATTGATATTAGGTTAGGTTTCATAATAAATACTTATGATTATTAGAGAAAAATAAGGAATTGTAAATTAAAAATATATAATTACATAAAACAAATGTGTGCAAGTTTTCAAATACCATTTTAACAATTAAAGAAAAAAAATTAATTATAAATTTTATGATTGGCTAACAGTGTTTTTTTAATTTTTTTCTTCATAAAATCACAATTTTCATTTGATTCATACCATAATAATTACCACTATGTAAATATATATTTATACATTATATAAAAGATAAAAATAAAATGCTCGTATAGACTCGTAAACCCGCTCGAGCCCGAGCTCGACATGCGAAGTTTAGGATAGAGCTCATTTAAGCTAAGCTCAATTCAAGATTTTAGTTAACAGATTTCAAGTAGCTCACGAGTGGCTCTGTTTACACCTCTAGTAATTTAATACGCAACTCGAAATAGATAAGTATCATGCATGAATATAATTAGAATTTAGTTTCTTTTAACCTATGTATGAACATAATTAGAATTTGAGTTGCTTTCAACCTATTCAATACGCAAGTCGTGTTTGAACTTACATGTTTAACTCGTTTCATTAAACGACTATTGTTCAGGTTAACACGTTTTATTAAACATGTCGACATTAAACATCCTTTTACAACTCATTCACAATCTTACAACTTAATTATAACTTGATTGCACTCATTACAACTATCCACTCCTTTATTATACTAGTCAGCATGTTTAACTTGTAAAAATAAATAATTGTACAAGTCATATTTGAGTTATACGATTTTACACATATAAATGTTATGATGGATACATATTCAAATTCATCAGTTCAACCTCTTGCCCGGACTTGTCTAACATAATACAGGGGACATCTTGATTCTTAAGCGGTGTGCTCTATATTCAAAATGTTAGGGGTTCAAATCATATAAGGTGCAGTTTATAATGTATTTATCTTTAAAAATCTAGATGTTAGTGTTAAAAAAAAACATATATAAATAAAATTTAAGCCATGAAATAATCAGTTTATAAACTGATATTAAATAATATCACAACATATATAAAAGAAGGGGGTAACTTTGTAGAATAGTAACCAAGTTTCAAAAGTGTTTCAATTAGGTCACTCGATACGCATTTTACACGGTATAGATCCTCGGGTATACTATGATAGATGACCTAATTGAAACACTTTTGAAAGTTTGTTATTATTATGTGGTGTTTTCCAAACCAAGAAATTATAACCACTATCAAGCCATTAATTACTTCAATCTCTTCTTTAAATATCGAAGGGATAAAACACAAATATTTTATTTTTATGAGATATATTAATGACTGAAGACCCTTTACATCTCTGCCATCAGCCACCATTGAAGATAGTGAACAGCGAATTAGAAGAAAATATGAAGAATTTGAGCAAGAGAGATGAGAAAAAAAAGTGACACTAATATTTTCAGGGGTGTGAATTGAACAAATTGTTAAAGAAAAGGGGGCTAAGTTGTAAAATCAGTTTTATGTAGGGCCAAAAAGTGAAAGCGCATGACAACCGGATATTCAAAATTCTAGAAGATGGTGTTAAATTTGGGCCGCCACCCCAAATCCCAATAAGTCATTTTTTTTTCTTAACCAACACGGATAACTAGATCACTGGGGTATCATCGTATCACCAGTGGTACCATCCGATCATATTTCAATATTAAGTCATTAATTTAGAAAAAAACCCAATTTTTCTGAAAAAAAACTCTTGTGAGATTCAAACCAAGATCTTATGGTCACTAAATCTTATCCTATCATCAAGATGCCTTTAACATTTTATGCTTTAATATAGATTACACGTACATGATTGAGTCAGTTTAATTACAAGTGTAATTAGTTTTTTGAAACAACATAATTTTAATTTTTTTAACAGCTTTTTCAACCTAAATTTTATGGATAAATAATAACTACATAATTTTAATACTAAGAAAAAATTAAGTGCAGCTAGTATAACGCTAGAGTTAATTATTTGTATCCACACATGCCATGTTATTTGTTAAAAAAATGTTATTTGTTTTGTAATATACATATATAATAATAATAATAATTATTATAATAAAAAAAACTAAATTTTGTGCCACTTGTTAATACCATATTCATCCTCACATTTATTTCCTCTCAAAAACTACATTTACATCATCCATCCAATATTTTCATATTTAACTATTTTTTTTAAAGATTACATAAATAAACATTTTACCAAATCAATTTCATCATTATAACCATTGACTCAAAATTTTTTTTAAAAGTTTTTCATCAAAAGTGAATACTTAAAAAAACAAGAATAAAATAATAAGATATTAAAAAAAGCGAGTTTTTAAAGTTTATTATCTAAAAGCGAGTTTTTAAAGTTTTATCAATAAAAAACCAAAATTTTAATATTACATATAAAATTTAAAAATACTACTTTTGTATTTTAAATAAATATGTGTTAAAATAAAGTTTGCTAATATTTAATTAGTAGTTTTTTAATTAAGTTTGATATCAAATTTGTATAAAAAATGTGTTAAGATATTTATCAATATAATATTAACGTTTCACCCCGTATGTTACACTGGATTTAAAACTAGTAAATAAATAAAAAGACAACTCATAAATAATACCATAATCAATCAACTTTCAATACATGTTAATAATGTCTAAAAGTTTTAGAGTTAATTACACGGTTAGTCCCTATGATTTGTTACAACATAACCTGCTTGATTTTAAGGGTTTCAACTTTCAAGTATCAGGTAATGCCATTGGGTATTCACACTAACGACAGTTAAGAGCTAACTCTGACCCATATCATTTGCCTACCACGTGAGGGTATTTTAGGAAGTTCCAAGTTTTATAATAATTCTTATTTTTCCATTGTTCACTAATAACACATTTCTTCTTAAAAAACAATCAGGGCTCCCTTCAACCTTCGATTCATCAACAATGGTAATATGTAAATGTGGTATGCCTGCAACAATCAAAACTTCATGGACTGAAAGTAACTCTGGACGTCAATTTTATAGCTAATCCCAACCGGCAAGTATTTCAAACCTTAAATTCCTAATCGATTGAAGCGCAACCTTGAAATCAAAGTTCATTTTTTTTTTGTTTTCAGCGATCAAAGTGCATATTTTCATGTGGTTTGATCCTCTCATGTGTTCTTGTTCAAGCCAAATCATCCCTGACCTACTGAATTTTGAGGACAACCTTGAAAACAAAGTGAAAGAGATGAAATAAAAAGTTTACAGCCTTGAAATAAAAGTGAAAGAGTTGAAAGATCAAGTTCGTAGGAAAGATTTTTGTTTGATAATTAACTGGATTGTATTTATAGGGTTTTTTTGTGTTCTATTTCTTGTTCTTTAGTTTATGTAGTTAAAGAAGTGTTTGATAATGTAGGATGAATGTGTTACCATGTTTTGGGAATGAATTGAAAATTTTCAGAATGAAATTTTATCAGGTTTTGGGAATAATTTGATAATGTAGGATGAATGTGTTGTTACCATGTTCTATTTCTTGTTCTTTAGTTTATGTAGTCAAAGTCTAAATCATCACCCGGGAATTATATAATGGTAATACATAGCCGACCCATCAAGATAACCTAACACTCGTGCAATTGCACGTAATTCAACAACAGAGAAGTTTTCTATCAAGATAATGGCGTTACATAAAATAAAGTATAAAAGCCTAACCTGAAACCCTTAATACTCATACCTGTTAGTTTTAACTAACCACACAGACTATCCGTGTAATTACCTCAAAGTTTTAAGACTTAGAAATTTATTAATACACTAGGTTAGAAAACTCGTGTAATACACAGACTGAGTAAAGAAAAAAGTAAATAGTAATTAGTATATGGTGATTTAGAAATTATAAAACAATTGAACAATTTAATTGATGATTAGCAAAATTTTAAATTAAAAACTTGTAGATAAAAATTAAAACGAATTGTTAATATAGTTGTCTAAAATAATTGAGTTGATTAAAATGTAAAAACCGTTTTGATGATATAATAACTATCCATAAAATAAATTTATTTTTTGAAAATGATAAGTAAATCAGAAATTATAACTATGTTTAGTGATATAATAGTTATCTGTAAGTAAATTTATATAAAATATGTAAAAGTATATTCCCTTTAATATATTATTTTTATTTTTTTCAAAAAATGAATTTTATTAAAAGCCATAGGGTAGAGCCCAACCAAAACAACAAGCAACAACCGGGGACCAAGCCCAGCCCCCACAAAACAAGATATGAGGAGAACCTGGGAACAAGCTACACATATACAAAAGAAAACCAATCAAAAGAATTGCATCATATTAACACTACATTCCATCCAATCTGCCCAGCGAAGATTTTTGGTTTTAGACCCGAGCGATTTTACATCTTCGATAATTCTTTCAACTTTAATAGTTTTATTAGAGAATTGAGCTTCATTACTAGCCATCCAAATGCACCAAAGAGAAATTAAAATTACGCTATGAAAGATATCTTTTTTCCCTACGTCAATTTGGACCGATTTGTGGAGATCCAAAAGATCCTTGACCGAGAAAGCAAACAGCTGATAAGACTTGCTCCATCTTAAAATATGTTGCCACACCAAAGTAGCCACATGGCAAGAGGTGAATAAATGATCGGAGTTTCCGACACTTCTTCACAAAGAGGACACAATTGAGATGGGACCGGGACTTTCCTTTTGTTTAAAGCGACCAAGGTTGGAATGTGGTCTATTTCCGCCCTCCACCCGAATATGTTGCATTTAATTGGGATCCAATTACACTAAGTTATATTGAAGATGTCTCCTGGATCCCGGCCTTTAGCAGTGATGAGTGGTTGATAAACCCGTGCTAATTGTAAATAAACATAAGTTTTTAACCTTAATTAAGTGATAAACAAATTAGTTTGACTGGTTTTTATTATATATAGGTTTTAATAAGTAATGAATTAAACAAGCATCATTAAACTAAATAAGAGAAAGATGATGAAATAAATTAAAAATGATGAAATCAAATAAATTAATATGAGTTTATTTATTCGTTTATACTTGGTTAAATGCAATAATGTTCATGATATTTTAACCTACATGGAGGACTTTAGTATTTGAGTTCAAATGTAATGCCAACTTAATGGAAAAACGAAACTAAAGTAATTTTTTGGTTTTGATTCGTGTACAGCAAAAGAAAAGAAAAGAAAAGGGAAATATCATGATCAATGATGAAGGATGATGATTTTTAGTCTTTTACATGGACTACAACACAAGGAAATTAAAAGATGGACTTAATCGCATGATGGGCTATTGAAATCATGGGCTACAACAAAGAAAATAATTATGGGCTTGTGGTTCACGCAGCAATAAAAAAAAAAAAGAAAGAAAAGAAATTAAAGGGGGTATCATAACAGAAGAAGGGGGACGCAAGCACCGAGGGTTTTGAACGGCAATCACGACAGATGTGCTTAGGGGATCGACTCATTACTCTAAATTGAGGCATGTCAACTAAATCAAGATTTAAAGATACTTTTATAAGCATGTGTGGCTAAATAACATTTGGCTTCCTCCAGCCAGACAGTTTGTATAGGGTTTGTGTTTATTCAGTTATTTATGTTTTTGGATCTATTTAGTTTCTGACAATAACTGAGTAGATTGATGTATTGGTTAATTTAAAAAGTTTATTTGAGTGCTTTGAGTTTGCTTGTTTTACGATCTTGCTCGGTTAATGACAAAACCTAGTAGCATGGTTGGGTGACTAAAGGGGGTAAACTTGGCATTTGTAAACTGGGTAATTGAATTATATTGGTTTGTGACGGAACTGGTTGCATAGGTTGCTGACAACAGCCTGTCTTCAATTACTGTTTTAACTGATTTTCCAGCACTATGTTTATGTGATGTCTAATTAAACAACTGAATTTTATGTGAAACCAAGAACCTGAAGTTTGGAGAAGGTTACATTCTTTATTTAATTTGAATTTTAAGTAGCATAATTTACTAAACTGAGCAATTCTTCTTTCCACCGATTCCCTGTGGATTCGACAACCCTATTTCACTTTCTATGGTCCAAGGTAGATAAGTAGTAGTTTTATAAATGTTTTTGATTGACCTTGACACCACGATCAAGCAGCTAGCTCCTTCACCGATTTGACGGAGAATTGACTGGAAGAGTCTCCCGACCAATCCCATTTATCTAAGCCACTAGAAATCTGAACCTGCGATAGCATATTAAATAATTGCGACCAGTCATAACGTTCCACATCTGACTGCGATGCGTGCTTCCAACCCAAGTCCCACGAAACGGAACCATCATGCACAATAAAGCAATTAGCCACATTACAATTTTTGTTCGAGACTAAAGAAAAAAGAGAAGGGAAAATATATTTTAACCGATCATCTAGAAGCTAGGGATCAATCCAGAACTTGATCGATACACCATCACCCAATCTGCCTTTAATCAGACTCTGAGTTTTTTTACCTGCAATGAGAAAGTTAGATGCAAACCTGGCAATATTATTCCAAACCCCTGTCAAAGATTTCTTAACCGGAAGTGCGGAACACGAGATTTTGGTATAATGGATAGCCGAGATGAACTTTCCCCATAAGGAACACCTTTCCGTTTTGAATCTCCACACCCATTTAGATAACAATGCATTATTGATGTCCTTGAGAGGGGTTAATCCCATGCCACCTTTAGATTTAGGGAGTGTGTAAGACCCCGATCCGGGCATCCTACAGTTGGTTCTCATAACGGGTCATTCTCGTTTAAAATACATTTATTATTAATCCCATTAAAGCGGAAGTCTTTCTAAAATCATTTATTACAATTTATTGATATTAAACATACCTCACGAATGCCTGCACACCAATCCGAGTAGCACCGCTCCCAAGCCAAGATACGTCAACGCGACTCTACCTACAAACGATATATCGCACACAGAAAGTCAGCTACGATGAGTGAGTTCTAGTAGTTTAATTTATTTAAAAACCAACTCGTTACAAAAGCTATTTAGGGTTTACTCAGAACTCACAATCCTTATAAAGTAGTTTACCAGTTCGATAATAATTACATACGCCCTGTACGTCACGGTACCCCACACCTGTTCATTACCCAAGAATCGTCCCGTAATTTATAATAACAATTATAATAATACTTCCCCTGTCTCGTCGACATACGTCGAACTTACTACGCTATTAACTCATACCCTAGAACACGGATTAACTCGACACTTGCTAATCTCATAGAACCCTAGACTTCAACTTACTCGACACTAACCATGGCTCATACATTTCAACTGATACGATAGTTTTACACGTGGCATCACATATCCTGACATCACATTCGATCTAACTCTATATACCACAATAATAGCATTCACACGTCACGTTAACATTACCTCCCTAATGTCCTTTACACGCCACATTAATATCATCACATGCACGATAGATATAACTCAACATTTTCATGCAATTCATCACACATGTAATTATACAAGCAACACATACCTCGTTATCGTAGACGCACCCTGAGCTCATCATTAACCTGCTAAATAAATGTCACCGTTGGTGACTTCCCGAAGGACCTCATCCTTCACAAATCCCGTTTGCCATGTCATATAGACATCGATGCAAACTCGTCACACAAATATAAACACATAATATCACACATCATATACATGACACGTTATCTACCCATGTACCTCACACATGACACTAGAACAATATATATATATATATATATATACACCCCACATGAAATCATAAGTATTTAGCTTAAAGCCCGACTCCCCCTGATCCACACCTAACACGTCACACATTCAAACTCCGTAACTCTAGCTATCACATTCCCATGGACACACCATAGACCCTACGATACCCCTAATACTTATTTTATTTCACAAACCAATCGGATCAGAGCCCGAAGCCCTTAACATGATTAAATATATTAACACTCCTTGAAAGTATGTATGATAGACCCAAAACAGTAAAACGTTAAAAGTAGGGGATTAGAAACTCACTGGTTTGATGATCCCTCACAAGCACTTCAACGCCGCCTTGTACAAACTTGAACCCGTTAACGTATGATCACAATGTTAGTGTACATCCTAACCACGTGTCGATTATAATTAAATATAAGTGATCTCGGTGCTTGTCTCGCCCATTCGTCCCTTCATCCATGCAAAACTCTAACCCACGTCCTTGCTCGCATGCATGCACACATGGTGCCATGCAAGCCCTAGTTCTATGAACGCGCGCACGCCCAAGCCGTGCTCCCATACATGCACGTGTGCCGTGCATGAACCCTCATCGGGTATAGCTCATCCCTTCTCCCATGCGTTTGCTCCCATGAACCACCACCACCATACGACTTCCCGTCCGATCGTCTCCCCCGCTGGCTCCTTCCCCCCGTCGCTTTTTCTGCATCCGTGCGACCCTTTCAATCGATTGGTTTAGGGTTTTTGCTTAAAGTGTTTTAAATGGCTACAAGTTCCGATGCAGCCCCTCTAAAATCGTTACGTGCATTCCGACCCTGAACTATCTTTTAAACGACCTATAGACTCCTTTAACTTTGATAGACTAGGCCTTACGAGGAGTCCATATAGTATATAACATAAAAACTTTGCTCATTCATTAGCTCGACCCATTAGGTATAAGTGAAATTTTGGGACGTTACAAGTCTATCCCCCTTAAAAGAGGATTCGTCCTCGAATCCTGCGTAGGCACGAACCAACAACTTCTCCTTCCCATTCTTACTCGTGCACCAAAACCTTAGGTGCTACCCATTCTATTTTGTATACGTACCATCCAGGTCATCACTTTTAACACAGCCACCAACCTTGGTGTTTAAAGAAGTCCTCTCCACTTCTCGCTTTCACTATGTGACTTGTAGGTTTCCACCTACACATTCCCGCATTACTTGTTTTTCCGACTATTACTCGGACAACCCAACTCCGTCGATTACCTGCTCACCTGCCATTTTTTCCTGCTTTGCTCACGAGTACCAATGTCATCTTTCCCTTATGGCCCTACAATCTCGTCATCCCGTTGGCCATCCTTAATTAAGGCTCCTCACCTTTCATTATTAGAGTCATTTGTCTTTCTTCTCGTCTCGTACCCTAATCGCCATCCCGCGATGATTTCTCAATCTCAGGCACCACCACTTTACTCATAAATGCGATATATTTACCCTTCTCAAATGATTTCCCAAAGTTTACACGAAGCTTTACTGATTTCTACACTTTCCTTATTTTAGGGTCTCTTCACCTCGTTACCCTACGTTCGTTGCGTCTTATAGGTAA
Source organism: Smallanthus sonchifolius (assembly GCA_023525975.1). Lineage (NCBI taxonomy): Eukaryota > Viridiplantae > Streptophyta > Magnoliopsida > Asterales > Asteraceae > Smallanthus > Smallanthus sonchifolius. Next base: position 73,364,997 of record CM042027.1, on the reverse strand, counting down.
GCACGTGCCGCTTAACGTTAGCGCATGATCACCATCTTCCGCTGATCGTAAAATTATGAATGACACAATCACATTTGTTCTATCATCTCAACGTTTATATGTTCAGATGCTCCACAGGAGCTTGCTCCTTATTACTTTTTCGTATGCGTACTGGCGTAAGCATTCCCTTTACAGTCACTTATGTGCAAACCTGCATTTACCTTTCCCTCGCTCTGCTTTCCTCGCCGTTGCTCTATCATTACCATGTCATCTCCGATCGCGTTTCACTCCTCAAGTACGAACATTAAGTACGCTCCAGCAGGTGCCTTAGCTATCCATCGTCTTGCTCATAGAGAACACATCTACTTCTCTTATATTTTATATTGCAAGAACTCCTCCAATGGAACGTATCCCCCGGAGAACCTATTGTCACTTTGTCCAATCTGTGCTAAAATCTCTAGCGTCGTCACCTCGATCACGTCATAACTAGTTCCGAACAAGCGTCCACGTAATGCTTCCATCGTCATCTCTCACCGTCGCACCCCTTGGCTCAGTACTCCGCATTTCCGAGATATTCGTGCAGGCATCTCATAAGAGCACCTCGCCAATCGTCTGGACGTCAAAACTCCTCGCATCACCTCGATGTAACAATGTCAAGGAAATTGTCAAGATAGAAACAGTATGCTTGATCAGCCTTACCACCCGTCCTATGCACGATTAAGCGTGTACTACCAGGACACATAACGTCAAGTCATAAAAATCAAAACCTATCATGTTCAAGGTATGTATAGGTATAGTATCTCAAATTTCCAACTCGCATCGAGTGCACACGCCACTAACTAGTCTTCAGCAAACCTACATATTTACCATATGACCTTGTTATTTATAAACTGTAACATCCTAAAATGAAGAAAAATAAAGTTAGCGAGTTCAAGCGGGCCAAAGTCGGGCCGGGTCAGTCGCGAACCGGGCTTGGGGAGGTCTCCCCTATAAATAGCCCAAAGCCCCTCACTTCTCCTCTTTGCCATTCTAGAGAGAGAAAACTGTAGAGAGAGAAAGTGTCGGAATCGCACAAGATTGCACCAGATCGTGTCTCTTGCACTCGTGAAGGAAACCTCCAAATCAGAAGCTCGATTCAGGTAACGATCCGACCTAAATCTGAGTTTTTGTTCGTTTTTGGGTTTTTCGGGTTTTGGGTGAAAATAGGACGTTTTTACGGATGAAACTTGAGAATAAGCTTAGGTTTAGTATTTGGAATGAAAACCGGTTTTTTTTTAGCAAAGAAAGTTGAAGTTTTGACATAACCAAACCCAAATCCGTGAATTTCGGGACTGTTTGGGAAGATGACTGATGGTGCAGGCGAACTTAGCAAGTTCGCCTGTCAAGTTCGCTTGGTGGAGGCGAACTTATTATGTTCGCCTGGCAAGTTCGCTTGGCCAAGAGGTAAGCGAACTTATTATGTTCGCCTGGAAAGTTCGCTTGGCCAAGAGGTAAGCGAACTTATTATGTTCGCCTGGCAAGTTCGCTTGGCCAAGAGGTAAGCGAACTTATTAAGTTCGCTTATAAGTTCGCCTAAGCCAGTGGAGGCGAACTTAGTATTAAGTTCGCCTATATCAGCTGAGTAAAAGTGAGAATTTAGGTTAGGTCTGATATATGTGTTTTGTAACCAATTCAGATCGGAAGTGATGTGGTTGGGCCCTTGATTAGGACAACCGAGACTAGCTTATAAGGTGAGTTCTAGAAGCCCTCTTTTAAATGTTTTAATAATGTTTTTGGGCTGGTGTGCATACGTAACGATGTAACGATTTTATAAAATGTTGTTTATGAAGGTTGTATGTAACGTTTTATAAAATGATGTTTATGAATGATGTTTTAGAAGGAAAGGTTATGAAGGAAGTGTTTATGAAATATTTTGCCAAAAGAAGTTTATGAAGTGTTTTAATGAATGAATGAATGTTTTTAATAAAACGTACGAATGCTTTAACTGAAGTTTTTGAAGTAAAAGAAGCGAAGGTTTATGAAAGTCACAAACGAATCTGCCAATATTCCTTAGGGAATGAAGGTTAAGGGATGGGAAGTATGTTATGGGCCTTTGTGGCTGGCCAACTGTTGTACAACTGGGGCGATGACGGTCGTCAAGGGGATTATCGTGATCCTTGAAGTTTGGTACGATTTACCTTACGGGGTAGTCGTGCTTGAAGTTTGGTACTTGTGTCCGACGGGGCGCAGTGCTTGAAGTTTGGTACGTGTCATCCTTGTGATGCCGTGCTTGAAGTAGTGTTGAATAACCTAAGTATCGGGCCCTAGGAGTTCTTCACCCGAAGGACAGTACGGTGATTGATGGGCCTAGTGGTGGTGATCTTTAGGTTATTCAGCCAGTATGTAACGTTTGGATTTGACGGTTACAAGAAGGCGCAAATTCGATATGTTCGTTGACTTATGTGTTATGAAGCGTTATGTTTTGTTATTGCATTATGTTACGTACGCTTTTTATTAAATGAAGTATGAAGTTATGTTTTTGGCAAATTATTTGAAGTTAAGGTTTTATGTTAAAACTAGAACTCACCAGCGTAGCTGACTTTTTAGTATGCACATTCAGGTTAAGGCAGGTATGGATGATGGACGGTGATGCTTGGCAAGCGAGAAGAGTTACTCGGATAATCATGAAGACTGGCATCCCGTTATGTTTTAGTTACGACGTATTTATGTTTACGCTTCCGCATGTTGAACAATGTAATGGTTATGTTTAATGAAGTATTTCCCGCTGCGTTATTTTGATATTCAAGTTTAAGAACTGTTTGTAAATGAGTAAATCCAACAAGTGAGGCCTCCCGGGTTTGGGGCCTTACAAGTTGGTATCAGAGCAATAGTTTGAGAGATTTGGACACTCCAAGTGTCTGAACTTAAACTGTGAATGGGACCGAAAGCGGATGCCAGTACGGGTAACTCGAGCTACAGCATCAGGTATGAAGGTAGTATATATTACGTATATAGTATGCCTTAGAAGAGGTTAGGTGAGGACTTGTGTTCTGATGGAATCACAAAGGTGGTCAAATAGAAATCGAAAGGTAGTGTAATGGTTAATTGCAGATGGTCGTGTATATTAACATCTTACAGTACTTATTGAATTTTATTTGTTAACTAGCGTGATGACATTGGATCTCTTGTCTTATAGAACGAAATGGCGAGGAGAGGAAACGGAAGGCGTGGTGGCCGTACCGGTGGTCATACCGGCGGTCGAAATGGTGGGCGTGGCAGGATTCCTGCGCGCCAAGAGAATAGTGAAGAAGGAAGTGTTCACACTGAACCGGCGGTTAGTGTGCATGGAACTGAACAGACACTGGTTGAAGAACAACCTTTCACTTTTGAACCAAGGGTGAGAGCAGCTATAGCTCGAGAGTTCACAGAATTGATGAAGACTTCTCTGCCAGGTCTGTTGGCAGAAGCATTGAAGCAAGTCAATGGGGTGGGTGGGTCTAGTGCGGCAATCGGTGCTCAGAACAATGAGACCAACAACGCACCACCTGCTCGCGGATGCGACTACAAGTCATTTAAAGCATGTGACCCACCGGTCCTCACTGGAAAGAAAGACGCGGTGGCTATGTTTGATTGGGTGATCTGTATGGAAGCTGCCATTCGTCTGAGCGAGTGCCGAACGGATCAAGTTGTAAAATTTGCTGCTAACTCCCTGAGGGAGGAAGCATCCCATTGGTGGGAAGGTATACGTCAGGCAAAAGGTAGCGAGATTGTGGATGCGATGATGTGGGCTGACTTGAAAACTTTGGTGATCAAGAATTTCTGCCCAAGGAACGAGATTGAGAAGTTAGAGAGGGAATTTCTGGGTTTGAAGGCCGGGAGCATGACGCACCGGCAGTACACAACCCGATTCAATGAACTGGCACGTCTGGTGCCACATCTTGTCATGACGGAGGAAAGAAAGATTTCATGCTACATTCAAGGACTGCCGGACCAGGTCCGCACCTATGTTAAGGCAAATGCCCCTACTACCTATGATTCGGTAGTAGAACTGAGCGGCGTGGTATTTGATGATCTGGCGCTGAATGTTGTTTCCATTGAAGAGCCTAAGAAGAAGTTGAGTTTTCCCGCTAAACGATCGAGTGGGAAGTTGTTTGGGGCTCGGACAGGCATGCCAGGGTAGGAGAGATGACAGTCTGTGGGAAATGTGGGGTAAGACACGCGGGTGAATGTCGGTTAGGATCGAATCTGTACTTTAAATGCGGCAAGACCGGACATTACTCCCGTGAATGCCCGCAAGGCTACAAATGCTACAATTGTGGGGAAAGTGGTCATATGAGTCGGGAATGCACCAAGCCCTGGATGGGGGAAACCGGGAAGGGAAAGGGCCCGGAAAAGAAGGGAGAAGGATCTCGTGCGAAGACGTGGGCGTACGCACTGACGCAGGATCAGGCTAGGAAGGACCCTGATGTGGCGTCAGGTACGTTCATCCTTGACAACACTTTTATTTCTGTGTTATTTGATTCGGGTGCCAGTAAGAGTTTCATATCTGCGACTTTTTGTAAACGCGTGAAGTACACTGTCAGTAAGTTAGAAAGGGCCTTTAGCGTAGAAACCGCTGAGGGTAGAACTGCAAGAGTAACCGATGTAGTTGACAACTCCACGATAAAGATAGAAGGTCATAGATTCCCTGTCAGATTGTTCGTTATGATTTTGGGAGGGTCGATGTTGTGTTGGGTATGGATTGGTTAACTGCCAATGAAGCACAAATCATATGTAAACGAAAGATAATCCAACTCAAGGCTCCGGATGGTAGCAAAGTCGAGATTTTTGGAGATCGTGACGCCCCGATGCCAAACGTCATCTCGATGATTAAGGCAACAAATTACTTGAGGCGCGGATGCGAGGCTTATCTGGTGTATGTAATGGACAAGTGTAAGGAAGTGAAGGAACTAGACGATGTACCCGTGGTACGCGAGTACCCGGAGGTGTTTCCTGAGGACTTGCCTGGGATACCACCCGATAGAGAAATTGAGTTCCGAATTGATTTAGTACCAGAAGCCCAACCCGTGGCTAAGGCTCCATATCGACTAGCACCAGTGGAGATGAAGTAACTTATGGTCCAACTAGATGAGTTACATGAGAAAGGATTTATCCAACCGAGCATCTCGCCATGGGGTGCTCCGGTGTTATTTGTGAAGAAGAAAGACGGCTCGATGAGAATGTGTATTGATTATCGCGAGTTGAACAAACGTACCGTGAAGAACAAGTACCCATTACCAAGGATCGACGACCTGTTCGATCAATTGCAAGGCGCAAGTTGGTTCTCGAAAATCGACCTTCGGTCCCGGTACCATCAGTTGAAGGTAAGGGAAGAAGACATACCGAAAACTGCATTTCGCACGCGTTATGGACATTTTGAGTTCCGCGTAACGTCTTTCGGATTGACGAACGCCCCCGCAACGTTCATGGATTTGATGAATAGAGTTTGTCGACCAATGCTGGATCGATCGGTAATCGTGTTCATCGATGATATCCTTATCTATTCCAAGAATGAGGGTGATCACGCGTGTCACTTGAAGGAAGTATTGGAAGCTCTAAAGAAGGAGAAGTTGTATGCTAAGTTCTCCAAATGTGCGTTCTGGCTTAGGGAAGTCCAATTCCTAGGTCACGTCATTGGCACGAACGGCATTATGGTTGACCCAGAAAAGATAGTAACGGTAAGGGAATGGGACATTCCTAAGACGCCAACTGAAATCCGCAGTTTCTTGGGATTGGCAGGCTACTATCGGAGATTCATCCAGGATTTCTCGAAAATAGCTTCGCCATTGACAAAGTTGACTCGGAAGGAGGTAAAGTACGAATGGGGTTCGACCCAGGATGAGGCGTTTAAGGAATTGAAAGAGAAGCTAACCCAAGCTCCGGTCTTGGCCCTTCCCGAGGGCAGTGAAGACTTGGTGGTATACTCTGACGCGTCGGGTCAGGGATTAGGGTGTGTGTTGATGCAACGCGGTAGAGTGATTGCATATGCGTCGTGGCAGTTGAACGTTCACGAAGTCAACTATCCGACTCATGATTTGGAACTTGCTGCTGTCGTATTTGCATTAAAAATCTGGAGGCACTACCTCTACGGGGTGAAGTTTACTATTTACTCCGACCACAAAAGTTTGAAGTACTTCTTCGAACAAAAGAAACTTAATATGAGGCAGAGGCGATGGTTGGAACTGTTGAAAGACTATGACTGTGAAATAATATACCATCCTGGAAAGGCAAATGTGGTGGCTGACGCTCTAAGCCGAAAGGATGTGCCTACTCCTATTAGAGTGAAAGCTTGCCAGTTGGTGGTAACATCGGATGTGATGAGAGAAATCGAAAAGGCTCAAGATGAGGCGCTTAAAGAAGAAAACATAAAGAAGGAAAGGATGGTTGGCCAACGGGACAAGTTGGAATATAACACCCTTGGTGTTAGAACGCGTTATGGACGGGTATGGATACCTATGGGTGGCGAGCTTAGAACCAAAATCTTGGATGAGGCTCATAAGTCTCGTTACTCTATCTATCCTGGTACCAACAAAATGTACCAAGATCTGAGGAAGGAATACTGGTGGCCTGGAATGAAATATGATGTGACGAAGTATGTAAGCAAGTGTTTGACTTGCTCGCAAGTAAAGGCTGAACACCAGAAACCGTATGTAAAGATTCAACCACTTGACATACCAGAATGGAAGTGGGAACACATTACCATGGACTTCATAACCAAGCTACCTCGCACAGCTAAAGGTCATGACACCATTTGGGTAATTGTGGACCGTTTAACGAAGAGTGCTCATTTCCTACCTATTCGCGAGACGTTCTCGTCGGAGAGGTTAGCGGAAGTGTTTATTAATGAAATAATAGCACGACATGGGATGCCTTTGACGATCGTATCTGACCGGGACACACGATTCACATCGAGGTTCTGGAAAAGATTTCATGAAGCGATGAGCACGAGGCTTAATATCAGTACGGCATACCACCCGCAAACGGATGGTTAGTCCGAAAGGACCATTCAGACATTTGAAGATATTCTCCGTGCTTGTATTATCGACTTTGGTGGCAGTTGGGACAGTCATCTGCCGTTAGCCGAATTCTCCTACAACAATAGTTATCACACGACGATAGGCATGCCGCCTTACGAAATGTTGTATGGGAGAAGATGCAGTACCCCGGTTTGTTGGGGTGAGATTGGAAAGAAGGAATTAGGAAGTCTTGAAGTCGTAAAAGAAACGTCGGAAAGGTTTGATCAAATCAAAGCACGAATGAAGGCCGCACAAGATCGTCAGAAATCCTATGCGGATAAACGACGAAGGCCTATTGAGTTTGATGTTGGGGACAGAGTAATGTTGAAAGTGTCTCCCTGGAAGGGAATCATTCGATTCAGGAAGAGAGGAAAGTTAAGTCCGAGGTTTGTCGGACCTTTTAGGATAGCGGCACGGGTTGGTGGAGTCGCATATCGGTTGGAGTTGCCTGATGAGTTAAGTGGGATTCATCCTACCTTCCATGTATCACACTTGCGAAAGTGTTTGGCGGATGAATCGGCTCACGTACCACTTACTGACATCGAGGTCGACGACAGCCTTAATTACATCGAAGAACCTATGGCTATCTTAGACCGAAAGGAGAAGCGTTTGCGTAACAAAGTGATCCAATTGGTTAAAGTCCAATGGAGGCACCGAAAGGGATCGGAGGCTACATGGGAAACGGAGGCGGAAATGAAGGAGTCGTACCCTCAATTATTTGACTTGTGATAGGTTTCGGGGACGAAACCTATTATAAGGGGGGTAGACTTGTAACATCCGAAAATGAAGAAAAATAAAGTTAGCGAGTTCAAGCGGGCCGAAGTCGGGCCGGGTCAGTCGCGAACCGGGCTTGGGGAGGTCTCCCCTATAAATAGCCCAAAGCCCCTCACTTCTCCTCTTTGCCATTCTAGAGAGAGAAAACCGTAGAGAGAGAAAGTGTCGGAATCGCACAAGATTGCACCAGATCGTGTCTCTTGCACTCGTGAAGGAAACCTCCAAATCAGAAGCTCGATTCAGGTAACGATCCGACCTAAATCTGAGTTTTTGTTCGTTTTTGGGTTTTTCGGGTTTTGGGTGAAAATAGGACGTTTTTACGGATGAAACTTGAGAATAAGCTTAGGTTTAGTATCTGGAATGAAAACCGGTTGTTTTGAGCAAAGAAAGTTGAAGTTTTGACATAACCGAACCCAAATCCGCGAATTTCGGGACTGTTTGGGAAGATGACTGATGGTGCAGGCGAACTTAGCAAGTTCGCCTGTCAAGTTCGCTTGGTGGAGGCGAACTTATTATGTTCGCCTGGCAAGTTCGCTTGGCCAAGAGGTAAGCGAACTTATTATGTTCGCCTGGCAAGTTCGCTTGGCCAAGAGGTAAGCGAACTTATTATGTTCGCCTGGCAAGTTCGCTTGGCCAAGAGGTAAGCGAACTTATTATGTTCGCCTGTCAAGTTCGCTTGGCCAAGAGGTAAGCGAACTTATTAAGTTCGCTTATAAGTTCGCCTAAGCCAGTGGAGGCGAACTTAGCATTAAGTTCGCCTATATCAGCTGAGTAAAAGTGAGAATTTAGGTTAGGTCTGATATATGTGTTTTGTAACCAATTCAGATCGGAAGTGACGTGGTTGGGCCCTTGATTTGGACAACCGAGACTAGCTTATAAGGTGAGTTCTAGAAGCCCTCTTTTAAATGTTTTAATAATGTTTTTGGGCTGGTGTGCATACGTAACGATGTAACGATTTTATAAAACGATGTTTATGAAGGTTGTATGTAACGTTTTATAAAATGATGTTTATGAATTATGTTTTAGAAGGAAAGGTTATGAAGGAAGTGTTTATGAAATATTTTGCCAAAAGAAGTTTATGAAGTGTTTTAATGAATGAATGAATGTTTTTAATAAAACGTACGAATGCTTTAACTGAAGTTTTTGAAGTAAAAGAAGCGAAGGTTTATGAAAGTCACAAACGAACGAATCTGCCAATATTCCTTAGGGAATGAAGGTTAAGGGATGGGAAGTATGTTATGGGCCTTTACCTTTTAGGGGCCTTTGTGGCTGGCCAACTGTTGTACAACTGGGGCGATGACGGTCGTCAAGGGGATTATCGTGATCCTTGAAGTTTGGTACGATTTACCTTACGGGGTAGTCGTGCTTGAAGTTTGGTACTTGTGTCCGACGGGGCGCAGTGCTTGAAGTTTGGTACGTGTCATCCTTGTGATGCCGTGCTTGAAGTAGTGTTGAATAACCTAAGTATCGGGCCCTAGGAGATCTTCACCCGAAGGACAGTACGGTGATTGATGGGCCTAGTGGTGGTGATCTTTAGGTTATTTAGCCAGTATGTAACGTTTGGATTTGACGGTTACAAGAAGGAGCAGATTCGATATGTTCGTTGACTTATGTTTATGAAGCGTTATGTTTTGTTATTGCATTATGTTACGTACGCTTTTTATTAAATGAAGTATGAAGTTATGTTTTTGGTAAATTATTTGAAGTTAAGGTTTTATGTTAAAACTAGAACTCACCAGCGTAGCTGACTTTTTAGTATGCACATTCAGGTTAAGGCAGGTATGGATGATGGACGGTGATGCTTGGCAAGCGAGAAGAGTTACCCGTATAATCATGAAGACTGGCATCCCGTTATGTTTTAGTTACGATGTATTTATGTTTACGCTTCCGCATGTTGAACAATGTAATGGTTATGTTTAATGAAGTATTTTCCGCTGCGTTATTTTGATATTCAAGTTTAAGAACTGTATGTAAATGAGTAAATCCAACAAGTGAGGCCTCCCGAGTTTGGGGTCTTACATAAACACACACACACACACACCTGAACTCTAACTTCTATTCACCCCAACGGGTCGTACCAATGGTTCAGAACAACACATTACTCAGTCTAGACACAAGACACCACCCTAATCCTTTATACATAAATTAAATTCAAATCATAATTTCATACAGGACCTCGTCCCGAATCCTTATACCTGCATACGAGGTACATAACCAAAATATTCCCCACAGGACCCCGTCCTACCTATTGACAAAAAAATGTATACACCCATTGCACTCCAAACCATCACCTATAACACGTAGGTGATACTATCATACGACCGTTGACACGGACCAATTCAAAATTCACGTTTATGTATATTCACGTCTATACTAGTCTACTCACACCATCTAATCAACCACGTTATAGGATCACAACAAAATCACATCTAATGCTAACTCACGTTATTCAGAATACAACCACATCATTGCACTATAACGCACATATTCTACCATTGAAATCACAATCATACACCGTCACAAACACAATTAATATTTTTATCATCACCCCATAATAAGACCCACGGTCAGTATCACAATCAAACAATAAGGAATCCAACATAAATATTTCGTCACGAAAAATCACACTACTACTGCTCAAAACATGCTAACCCTCACGTGGTTATATATCAACACTCTACTCCTCGATCAACTCGAAGTTGTCACCCACCTGCTCCTCATCGTCGGACTCCTCAAGCCATCCGTTGCTCGACCCCGAATCATGTATCGGTGGTTGATACCTAACTGCAAATGCATCACCTCCCATCCAACTGCTCCTCTTGTAGAAAGGAGCTAGTGAGTCCTCCTCTAGCTGCTGCCATAGTAGCACTGGGTGCATTAGGCGCCGGGAGTGCCAAAATCACCTCTTGCGTCAGTAGCTCGCACCCCTCCTAGACTGTCGGTGGTACTACCGTCAATGGAACCATTGCTAATATCTGCCTCCTGCCGACCACTACCGTGCGCGTAGTAGCCAAACGTCTCGCCCGACGCTCTGTCATTCTTCTGATAAGAGCTCCCCGTCGGATCCACCTCGTCATGATCGTCATAGCCATCAGTACCTGCACAAGATAGAACGTTGGCGTGATTACTATGGGCACAAATTCAAAATATGAGAGTAATCATAGACTGCCAAATTACGGTGATCAAATGCAATTTGGTGGTCCACATTACTGCTCGTACTCTAAGCCTTTCCCATCATATTCACACTAGCTTTCTATCTTTCCCACACGTCGGATGCACATGCATCCCACACCACTCATACAGCATAACACAATTATCTAGCACATCATCATAATAATCACAATTGCACACCACATGTAGTTACACACAAGTTTATTAAACTAAGCTAACACACCAATCTATGTCACATAATGAAATTAATGCTACTCTACCTTAATTAGCTCACAAAACATGATTTTACTAAATCACACCACACAACTCCACATAATTCTACACACTACTATAACACATAGCACACATAATGTTCCCACCCGGAACCATAAACCACTCATTCACACCAATCGCTTTACCTATCGTAACACTATACAAATGTGATTAATATTTACTAATGCTTAACTCGAAATGCGTACCTCTTGGCTCGCGGTTACTCATGGTGGCATTCGTTTCACCTTTGTCCCATTTTCAGTTTAAGTTAAGGTATTTTATTTTTACAAAAACACCGATTTTCTCTTAAATCTGGCTCCGATGCAAACTTGTAAGACCCCGACCCGGGCATCCTACAGTTGGTTCTCATAACGGGTCATTCTCGTTTAAAATACATTTATTATTAATCCCATTACATCGGAAGTCTTTCTAAAATCATTTATTACAATTTATTGATATTAATCATACGTCAACGCGACTCTACCTGTAAAACGATCTATCGCACACATAAAGTCAGCTACGCTTAGTGAGTTCTAATAGTTTAATTTATTTAAAAACTAACTCGTCATAAAAGCTATTTAGGGTTTACTCAGAACTCGTGGTCCTTATAAAGTAGTTTTTCCAGTTCGATAATAATTACATACGCCCTATACCTCACGGTACCCCACACCTGTTCATTACCCAAGACTCGTCCCGTAATTTATAATAATAATTATAATAATACTTCCCCAGTCTCGTCGACATAGGTCGAATTTACTACGTTATTAACTCATACCCTAGAACACGGATTAACTCGACACTTGCTAATCTCATAGAACCCTAGACTTCAACTTACTCGACACTAACCATGGCTCATACATTTCAACTGATACGACAGTTTTACACGTGGCATCACATATCCTGACATCACATTCGATCTAACTCTATATACCACAATAATAGCATTCACACGTCACGTTAACATTACCTCCCTAATGTCCTTTACACGCCACATTAATATCATCACATGCAAGATAGATCTAACTCAACATTTTCATGCAATTCATCACACATGTAAATATACAAGCAACACATACCTCGTTAACGCACCGTCGTCAGGGCGATCGACGCACCCTGAGCTCATCATTAACCTGCTAAATAAATGTCACCGTTGGTGACTTCTCGAAGGACCTCATCCTTCACAAATCTCGTTTGACATGTTATATAGACAACAATGCAAGCACGTCACACAAATATAAACATATAATATCACACATCATATAGATGACACGTTATCTACTCCTATACCTCACACATGACACTAGAAGAATATATATATATATGGGGGAGGGATCAAGAGTAAATCACAAAATTAGGCGAAAACCGAGAAAACCACATCATTTCAGACAATTTTTTTTATTTATGTATACGTATCAAAAAATAATTTTTTTGATTTACGTATACGTAACCGTAATTTTTTTTGTTTTATATTTACGTATACGTAACACTATGTGTAAAAATATTTTTTGGTAAAAATGTTTAATATTACATTGATACTCTTATAAATAAAAATAAAATAAAACAAAAAATAAATATTATTATATGATTGGGTAAAATTGGTTTTTTTTAGTGATTTTCTCGGTTTTCGCCTAACTTGTGGTTTTCTCTGGAACCCTCCCTTATATATATATATATATATATATATATATATACCCCACATGAAATCATAAGCATTTAGCTTAAAGTCTGACTCTCCCTGATCCACACCTAACACGTCACACATTCAAAGTCCGTAACTCTAGCTATCACATTCCCATGGACACACCATAGACCCTACGATACCCCTAATACTTATTTTATATCACAAACAAATCAGATTAGAGCCCGAAGCCCTTAACATGATTAAATATATTAACACTCCTTGAAAGTATGTACGATAGCCCCGAAATAGTAAAACGTTAAAAGTAGGGGATTAGAAACTCACTGGTTTGATGATCCCTCACAAGCACTTCAACGCCGCCTTGTACAAACTTGAACCTGTTAACGTATGATCACAACGTTAGTGTACATCCTAACCAGGTTTCGATTATAATTAAATATAAGTGATCTCGGTGCTTGTCTCGCCCATTCGTCCCTTCATCCATGCAAAACTCTAGCCCACGTCCCTGCTCGCATGCATGCACACACGATGCCATGCAAGCCCTAGTTCTATGAACGCGCGCACGCCCAGGCCGTGCTCCCATATATGCACGCGTGCCGTGCATGAACCCTCATCGGGTATAGCTCATCCCTTCTCCCCTGCGTTTGCTCCCGTGAACCAACACCACCACCATACGATTTCCCGTCGTGCGCTGCCAGCATAACCAGCCACCTCGAGTTATCCCCGCACGTCCGCCGTCTTCAAGCCATCGCTCGCCGCCCTGGTACTCCTACTCAGCAGCCTTCGGCTGCCGCCGGGCATCACCACCTGCTGCCGTGGTCGTCTCCGGCTACCCTGAAGCCGCTACTACCTCCACCGGTTTCCCTCCTCTTTCTCTCTCTCTTTCCGGCCATTGCCCCTTGCTTATCCGGTCACCACCATCACCCGGTACCACTACCATCACGTCAGCCTTCTCCCACGCTCACATCACCTCCCTAACCGGTTGTCTTCACTCCGTCTTCTCCCCGCCGTTCACGACCGAACCATCCGACCAAGACCCTAGTCGGGTTTCTTCCGTCGCATACTAACTAGAACTCATAACTGATACATAAGGAGGTTAAACGAATATTACCTGGCCGAGATGTAGTCGTACTCCCACTCCGATTGTCTCCCCCGCCGGCTCCTTCTTCCCTTAGCTTTTTCTGCAGCCGTGCGATACCCCCCTCAACCAAATGGTTTAATGTTTTTGCTTAAATTGTTTTTAAATGGCTACAAGTTCCAATGCAGCCCCTCTTATATCGTTACGTGCTTTCTGACCCCGAACTATCTTTTAAACGACCTATCGACTCCTTTAACTTTGATAGACTGGGCCTTACGTGGAGTCCATATAGTTTATAACATAAAAAAAACTTTGCTCATTCATTTGCTCGACCCATTAGGTATAAGTGAAATTTTGGGATGTTATAGAATGTAACCCTTTCCCAAGCGATCTAATGAATTGTTTTTTATCCTCAGCCCCCCCCCCCCCCCAACCCCAAAAGGAATTTCTTTCTTATTGCCTCCAACCCTTCAATAACTTTGCATGGGGCTTTGTAAAGGGATAAATAGTATGTGGGTAGGCTTTCAAGGACAGATTTCAATATAGTTTACCTTCTCCCAATAGACAGTGTTCTTGATTTCCATAGGGATAACCTAGCTTCGAAGGACTCAAACACCAGCCTCCAATTACCGATCCTGTTCATATTAGCACCAACCAATAAGCACAAATATGTGAACGTGAGGTTGTCCGATTTGCAGCCTAAAGACTTAGACATTTTTGAGAACCTCCGAAGCTTCCACCCCAATCCCGAACAACTTGAATTTTTGGAAATTAATTTTGAGATCGGAGCATAGGTAGAAGCATCTCATAATCCTAGCAGTATTTTTTGCGTTAGTCTCTGACCAATCTCCTAGAATAATAGCATCATCCGCGTAAAGGAGATGAGAAACAGACGACCCGTTATAGGGGGCTTTGATACCAAAGAACGCACCAATCCTGCAAGCCCGATCCATCATCCCAGACATGGCTTCCATAACTATGATGAATAGAAACTGAGAGAGAGGGTCACCTTATCTCACACCACGTTCGCATGGTAATTCAAAAGTGGGGGAGCCATTGACCAAAACCGAGGAACGAGCAGATGAAAGAATGCCTTTAATCCAGATGCACCATAAGAGGGGGGGGGGGACACCATCTGTCTCATGATATCGTCTATAAAATTCCAATTAACGTTGTCGAAGGCTTTGTCAAAGTCGATTTTCAGAAGGAAAGCCTGTAGTTTAATCTTTTTGTTCCATGAGATAACTTCGTTCACAATAAGAGGACCATATAGAATGTACCTATTCTTTGTCAAAGTGGGGGAGACTCCGAATAACCGATTCGAGAACCAATTTGAGCTGCCTAGCAAGAACTTTGGAAATCACCTTACTAATCGAGCCTATGAGATTAATAGGCTTGTATTCACTGAGGTCAGACGGGTCAACCACTTTTGGAATAAGAGTGATGAACGAAGAAGCACTCCCAAGGTTTATACTCCCTTCCTCATGAAACCTGAATAATATCTTACAAAAATCCCCTTCTAGGATTCCCCAAAAGTGTTTAATAAATTTGAAATTGATTCCATCCGGACCAGGTGCACGATCATCTCCCCAATCCCAGACGGCCTCCTTTATTTCATTAGCCAAGAAAGGACCAACTAGAGATAAGGCCTCATCAGTACTGCGCTGCTTAAATTGAGGGCACTCCAATCTAGGCCTGATTACCATTTGTTCTTTGAATTTTTACCTAAAGAAATTATAGACCTCTTTCTTGACAAGATTTGGCTTGTCGCACCATTCACCACCAAACCATGAATTGTATTTCGAGAGGATTTACTGTTAATTATTCCGTGGAAGAAAACAGTATTATCGTCATCGTACGTGACCCATTTGATCCTGGATAGTTGTTTCAAGTCCATGGCCTTGTGGTGTTCTAGGGCCAAGATGTTTTCTTTACACTCCGATCTGATCTAGGATTCCTCCTCAGTTAACCTTCTTTCTTCCAAGATGCCATCTAAATCCTCCAAATCCTTGATCAAATTTTCCTAAATTTCACCTTCTTTTTAGCTCAAACAACATACCTCACTTCTTCATTTCTGATCTGAAGTGCTTGAATTTATACATGAGGTATAGATCAGGGGGCCATGAAAAACGAACGAGTCATTGGCATTGATAATGATAGATTCAAAGTTTGGTCTGCCCAGCCAAGAGTTAAAGAACCGGAATGGTTTTGCACCAAAATCAAGAGACTTCGTGTTGAGGACAATAGGGCTGTGGTCAGACAGATGTCTATGCAGAGCCAGAAGACACGCGTCCGGCCACGACGAGATAAATTCATGGCACACCAGAACCCGATCAAGTTTGCTAAGTTTTAAGCCATTGCCAGACACATAGGTAAATTTTCTACCTTTCATAGCAAATTCATGCAGATTAGCAGAGAAGATGAACTCATTAAAATTTCTCGCACATACCGGATCGATAGATGAGTTCCGCCTTTCTTCTGGGAACCTAACTGCATTAAAATCACCCAAACGCCATCATAGGAATCCTTGAGGGCTCCAATATGAGCCCAAAGGATCTGCTTCCTATCAAGAGATTGAGGGGCATACACATTGACAATATTAATGGGTTTATCTAACCCTTTGACCGAGCCTCTCAAGAACAAAAAATTCGCGTGCTTATTAATACAAAGTAAATTAAAAATACCTTGATCCCACAAACTGAGAATTCCTCCAGACCTGCCATTTGAATCCACCAAATCGTGTTTGTATGGCGAATGACCCTAAAAATTTTCAATCTCCGAATCCTTTAGATTAGATAACCGAGTTTCCTGAATTGCAATGAAGGAGGACCCTTGATTCTTCCTGATCCAACCCCCGAATATTGATAGAAACGAAATTCATTGAGGAAAATCTTGAAACCCTGCATCCACAATTGAGTCTATAACCTGATTTTTATAGTTCTGAAGATCCACTCCGACCAAATTACCTATTTGAATGGTATCTGTTAAATTGTCTTACAAGTGAACCAAGAACTTAGCACTAGAAACTCTTGATTCAGTTTGCACAGGGACGACGAACAGTCCAATATACAATCAATTTGACACACAAAATTGAAATTAATTTTATTGATACGAACTAAAATTTGCAGAAGCACTAATGGGTTTAAATACCCTTAAAATACTTTCAATCCTATTCTACTTCAACTTAGGAATTCGAAATTTAAACAAAACAGAAACTACTAAACTTAATAAAATTAATACTAAACTTGGCTTCCACTCCAAGCAAATAATAAATTGTTTTATATGTCATTCAACCTGATGTAAATAAATTGTTTTATTTTGTAATATACATCTTTTTCGGGGATGAAATGTAACTTATCAACTCAAATCTTGCTAAGCTTGGTATTAGTTAAATAATTTAAGAAGCAACTTTTAAATTCTAATTAGTTTTCTCCCCTTAAACATATATAAACTATAATAAGTTTTACTTCATTCATAAATTCTAATAAGTTTTATCAAGTAAATACATCACTTATTTTTAGTTTAAAACACGTTCTGATAGTTTTGGGTGTATTGCAGCTTTATCTTTCACTAAGGGGCATCTTTTGTGTAATCAATCATAACATACAAGTTTCTCGATGCTTCCCTCTCGTGGCGCAACATAAAATCTGCATATTATAAAATAATAAAGTTTATCTTACATAATATTAAGTTTAACTACACAAAAGGTGAATCGTGTAACTAAAAGATAAAGAAACTTTATTATGGAAATGGGTGTCGAGTTTGTCATTCCTTTGGTCTGTGAAAGATAGTTGTGGCTTTAATCGACGACGACGGCGACAACAACAACAACAACGTAAGGTCAAACACTAAAGGCTAATGTTCACAAGCTCACATGCTCTGGAATAGTTCAAGTGCCACTCCGGAAGAACAAGTTTACTAGGTAGAAAAGAGTACCCCGGAAGTATAACTGTGAAGAAAATGTAAAAGGTCTACTCCGTTGAGGAGACTTAGTCGTGATAGACATTGTTACTCCGGATAAAAGAAGAAAATGAAGACTAGAGTACTATCAAGTACTCTGGAAGAACAAATTATTTCTCCGTAGTAGAAGGCATACTCCCGGGACCAGTTTGTGTTTCTTCATCAAGCGGCTACTCCGGAGGGAAACTACCAACTAAAAGTTAGTTATGCCAGTCTGGCTTCTAGAATAATCTAGAAGATTAGGTAGTTTACAGTAAGTTGTATTTTGCACTATAAATTGAGTGTAATTGTTCAATTGTTAGGTACGCTTTGTAATTGTCAAGTTTTCTATGTAATGAACTTAATCATCAATACAATTGGGTGTTGAGTTTATACTTGTGTTCTAGATTCAATTTCTTGAGTCAACTTCTATGTATTGATCTTAGATTGTTGTTTCCGCCTTCATTCTAAGAATATATTTGTTGTTCTTGCTAGTATATCGATCCTACAAGTGGTACCGGAGCCTGAGTGCTCTAATTTTCTGATTTTTGAGGAATTTAGAGGACATTGTTTTCAAATCTGTTAAGTTCATGTTCAGAGGAACATTTTTACCCATATAAAAGTAATTTGATCATTTCTACTATTGAAATTAATGGCAACTGTCATCCAAACCATTTATACTAACATAGGCACCACCAACAAGCCTCCTAGACTCCAATCTGCATCGGATTGAACCGGAAGTAAAGAATGCAAAATTTCCTTTTGTTACTGATTACAATATATGGAAATAAATTGTTGATGGTCCTTCCATTCCAATGGTATCTGCAACAGAAGCATGTGAGTTGCTATTCCGAAGGATTCATCCAGGTTCATTGATGTAGAGTTAAAGCTTAGAGACAGAGACATGAGAGCTCTTGGATTATTTACTATGGCCTTACCTAGTGAGATTTATTACAACTTCAACATACATACATCTGTCAAAGATCTTTGGAATGCCTTATCCAAAATGTATGAAGGCAACACTGAAATGAAAAACAACATGAAGATGTTAAAGAGAAAACATGATACATTTAACCATATATATGGTGAAGATCTTAAAACACACTGCAACCGTTATGTGAGCATGTATGTGAACTAAAATTTGCAAAGGCGGATGGCCCGCGAGCCATCGCTCCAAGAGCACTCCGACGCTAAGTCCATTGAGAGGTCATCAAATCATCATTAGATGTGATAATGTAATAGTGTAGATAAAGGAAGAGAGGGAGGAGAATGTCTTGTAGATGTTGAGGAGGATATTCCTATTTATATGAAGTTTATGAGCCTAACCTTGTCTCATCCTGAGCCCATGAGAAATGAATCCATTTGGATTGGAGCTAAGGGATATACACATACCTCTATGAACATATTATAAATGTTATAACTTGAATTGATTCTTTTCTATTAACAATATGGATATAAATACAATTACAATGCTAAAGACTAGGAATTACATTAATTATGCTAAAGACTAGGAATTAAATATATCAGTTAAGGAAGAATAAAAACATTCTATAAATAATTACAAAATTCAAAATGATTTGAATTTTGGCTCTCAACTCTTCGGATGTGGTTTGATATGCCCCCGCAAGATGGACGACCTTGAGAGAAGGCCAATCTTGGAAATAAGAGATTTATACCGAGGTTTTGGTAGGGGTTTTGTGAGGGCGTCAGCAAGTTGGTCATCCCCTGAAATGTGGTTGACTCGTATTGTACCGTCTTGGACCTTTTCTCGGACGAAATGGAAATCAAGAGCTAAGTGCTTCATTCTTGAGTGAAATACCGGATTAGCCGAATAGTGCATCGCACTTAAGTTGTCACAGTAGATGGTAGGAGTTATGGTTGATTGATGTCCAAGTTCATATAGTAGAGAAATTAACCATTGTACTTCGGTTGTGGTTGATGCTACGGCTCAAAATTCGGATTCTGTGGATGAAGGAGCTAGGGTTGGTTGTCTTTTGGAGCTCCAAGAGATGGGGTTTGAGCCTAGATAAACAATGTAGCCGGTTGTACTACGGTAGGTGAGTTTATCACCCGCCCAATCGGCATCGGTGAATGCGTGGAGCTGTAGTGGAGAATTACGGCGGATCAAAAGACCATGATGCATTGTACCATGTAAGTAGCGGAGTAATCTTTTTAACGCAGCCCAATGTAAGTCTGTGGGAGAGTGCATAAATTTAGATAACTTATTAACGGTGAAGGCTACATCCGGGCGAGTCAATGATAAGTATTGTAAAGCTCCGACAAAGGCTCGGTATTCGGTGGGAGAAGGTAGAGGTTTTCCATAAAGCTTGGTAAGTGGGTCAGAGGTAGACATGGGTGTGGTTGCCGGCTTACTTTCACTCATATTGGCTCGATTTAGAAGATCAAGAATGTATTTGCTTTGAGAGAGGAATAGGCCGTTGGAGTGAGGAATAACTTCCACTCCAAGGAAATAAGACAAGATGCCAAGGTCCTTGAGAGATAAACGGTTGGCGAGAGATTGAATGAAGGTGTTTATAAGAGTGGAGTTGGGACCGGTGATGATTATATCATCAACATAAACAAGAATGAATATTGGGGATGAGGTATGTTTTTGGGTGAATAGGGAAGGATCTGAAACAGTTGGTGTGAAATTGTTTGATAGGAGGTGGTTCTTTAGTTCTTCGTACCAAGCTCGTGATGCTTGACGAAGACCATATATAGCCTTGTTAAGTTTGCATACATGATTAGGGAAAGAAGGATTGATAAAACCCGGTGGTTGAGACATGTAGACAGATTCGTTGAGAGTGCCTTGAAGAAAGGCATTGTTTATGTCAAGTTGGCGGAGGGGCCAGTTATGGGATGTTGCTAAGGCAAGGATGAGACGGAGAGTGGCGGGTTTGACAACGGGACTAAAGGTTTCACCGTAATCTAAGCTGGGGCGTTGGTGGAAGCCTTTGGCAACTAGTCGTGCTTTGAGGCGATCAACCGACCCGTCTGGTTTAAATTTGGTTCGGAAAACCCATTTGCACCGAACCAGATTTGGAGCGGAAATGGATGGAACTAGACGCCAAGTATTGTTACGTTGGAGGGCATCATACTCATGTTGCATGGCCATGCGCCATTGTGGTTGTTTGAGAGATTGGGTAATGTTGGAAGGTTCTGTGAATGGTTGAGCAGTTGTTGTGTAGAGAACAAAATTATCATTATGATATTTTGGGTTTGGTTTTCGGGTGGCACGGGTGACTGGGGAAGATGGGATAGGAATGGGTGGGGTGGGCGAAACCGTGACTGGGGTGGAAGGAGGAGAAGTAGCTGTGTTTTCATTTAATGTGGTTGACGTGTTGGTTATATTGGTTTGTGGGAGGGAAGAGTTGGCAGGTGTTGGAGTTGTGGGTTGGCGGCGTTGGTAGGTGATTAAGGGTGTGGCTGAATTTGGAGTAATAGTAGTATTGGGTGGGGATGAATTGGACACATTAGTATTTGGCACATTAGGAGTTTGCATAGTAGGTTTTTTGGGAAGAATATGGATTAAAGGAAGAAATTGGTCAGGATGTGGGGTAGGGGGAGTAGGAGTTTTAATAAGAGTTTCATAGGGGAAGATATGTTCCACAAAGTGAACATGTCGTGAGGTGTAAATCCGATTGGTTAGTGGATCAAGAAGGTGATATGCACTTTGGGAGGAGGAGTAGC
Organism: Smallanthus sonchifolius; assembly: GCA_023525975.1. Taxonomy (NCBI): domain Eukaryota; kingdom Viridiplantae; phylum Streptophyta; class Magnoliopsida; order Asterales; family Asteraceae; genus Smallanthus; species Smallanthus sonchifolius. The sequence goes on along the minus strand of CM042027.1, from coordinate 73,343,441 downwards.
CGACAAAAATGCAAGGTTTGGAACGAGGTTGACGTAGCCATGGGTAGGATAAACAACCAAAACTACGTAGTTTTGTATAGTTGGGTTGTTGATTGAATAGACGGGTGAACGGAGAGTCATTTTGGAGAGTAAGGGTGGGTAATCTATTAATAAGATAGGTAGCGGTGGTGAATGCAAAAGTCCAAAATTTGAGAGGTAATTTTGCATGAGAGAGGAGAGAAAGGCCCATTTCGACTATGTGACGATGACGTCTTTCCGCATAGCCGTTGTGTTCGGGTGTATGAGGAGGCGAGGTGAGATGGGAGATGCCACATGAGGTAAGGTGTTTAGATAATTTGATGTATTCACCTCCATTGTCTGAAAATAAAGTTTTGATTTTAGATTGAAAATGATTTTCAACAAGGTGTTGAAACTTAATAAATGTGTCAAGAGAGTCCGATTTGTGTTTTAGAGGATAGATCCAAATATATTTTGTAAAATGGTCGACAAATATTATATAATATTTAAATCCATCAAAATATGTGATTGGTGATGACCAAACATCGGAAAATAATATTTGTAATGGTGTTGTAGAGGTTATGGAAGAGATGTGAAATGGAAGTTTGTGACTTTTATTGATGCAACATGAATTACAATGATTTTGAAAATTAGAAATAGAAGATACATTAGATGCTAGATATTGCAAAACTTTGGAATGTGGATGTCCTAGGCGATGGTGCCAAAAGGAAGCCGTATTAGCTTGCATGTGAAACACTTGAGGTGGTGGACTTGAAGAGCGGAGCACGTAAATGCCACGACTAACGGTTCCCCGAAGGAGTGGGAGGCGGGATCGGAAGTCCTTGATAACAAAATTGAAAGAAAAAATTCAATTAGTATAGCGTTATCAATGCATAAACGAGATATGGAAATAATATTACGTGAGAGGGATGGGACACAAAGAGCATTTTTTAATGTGAAAGAGACATTTGAAAAAGAAAGAGTGATAGAGCCAATATGAGTTATAGTAAGTGACGAACCGTCACTGATGATTAATTCCTCGTTACCGTCATACGGAGCATGGAGGGATAAAGCATTGAGATCATTTGTGATGTGGTGAGAGGCTCCACTGTTAAATAACCAAGTAGGGTTGGATGTGTTGTTGCCGGTTACACTCATCATGTGTGCTTGAGGTTGATTATTGGACCTTTGAAAGGGAGGGAGAGATATCTGTGGATGTTGCCTTTTGAAGGCTTGGCAAGAAGTTAGGGAATGCCCTTTGGCATAACACCATTGACATTTGCCTAGGAAAGGCCTAGAGGTGTTGGGATTTTGGGGAGTAGGAAGCAGGCCAGGACTATGGGAATAAGGTCGTTGATTCCATGGTTTGGAGGCAGGCCGTGTGTGGGCAGCGTAGGCACTGATGGGCTGGTGTAGGTTGGCAGCAGGGGGGGTTTGAACAATGTATAATTCATGATTGATTAACTTTTCATGCAGTTCGTGAAATGAGATAGGTTGTCACGGGCATGAATGGCTTCAATAACAGGTTTATAGGACTTTTTATCGAGACCATGAAGAATTATGCCAGTGATATCTTCGGTGTCCATGGTTTTTCCAAGTATGGATAGTTCGTCTACAAGTGTTTTTACTGATTGCATATACTCGATGATGGGTTGGTCTGTGGTTTTTGATAGTTGTTTCAAACGATGTTGCAACTGTTTGATGTGGCCACGTGATGGGGAGGCATAGGTGTTGGAAAGGATTTTCCAAGCATCAAATGAGGATTGAGCATTGCTAACTAGAGGAACAATTGTAGGGGAGAGACTACCAACCAGGGCGCCAAAGAGCAGTCGATCTTGACGGAACCATTTTGGGTAGTCCTCGTGAGGGGTGGATACTCCAGCGGCTGTAACAGTTGGTGGATGTGGTTTGTATGATCCGTCTATGTATTTGTAGAGGTCCAGGCCATGAAGAAGGGCTTCAATATGAGTTTTCCAACTCAAATAATTTGTAGCAGTAAGTTTTAGGGAGGGGAAAAGTGACGAGGGTTAAGATGGATGCGATTGGAATGGAGGAAACAGGAGAGGAAAGATTGTTGTTTGGATCGGACATGTTGCCGGAAGTAGCCGGAAGTAGCCGGATTGGCCGGAGAAGAGAGGGGGTGGCGTAAAAGTGGGTGTGATCAGAACCTCTCTCATACCATATAAATGTTATAACTTGAATTGATTCTTTTCTATTAACAATATGGATTTAAATACAATTACAATGCTAAATACTAGGAATTACATTAATTATGCTAAAGACTAGGAATTAAATATATCAGTTAAGGAAGAATAAAAACATTTTATAAATAATTACAAAATTCAAAATGATTTGAATTTTGGCTCTCAACTCTTCGGATGTGGTTTGATACATATTTATGAAATGATATTAGCATGCTTTACTTGTTTTACTTTTTAATTTACTCAACTTTGTATTTGTACTTTTATGCTAGCCAAATGCGTCTTCGAAATTTCAAATGCCCAGCGCGACTACAGATAAATGCCTATAAAATATGAACTTATATTTAAAAAAAATTGAATTGGGTTAAAAAACCATTGTGTTTAAATTAAATATGAGCCAAAATAAATTTGAATTTTAATGGGTTTAAACTTTATAGTTTTTTTATAAAATATAATTATATATATATAAATTTTAAAAATTTTATGCCCCTAAAAAACTATCAAAATTAAATGTCCTGCGCGACGACACATGTCGCACATGCCACTGAGCCACCTCTGATGCTACCATGGATGATTGGGCGTATGTATGTTAATATGGATGATTGAGTGTGTCATTGGGTGAGGACTTATCTATACATACTAATAAATAAATGTTTTGGATTGCCACATGTTACTCCCTCATGCCTCCTCACATTGGTTTTCCCGCCTCTCTCTTCTAATAAATGCACATATATCTTATTAAATAATAATCTATACTATATAATAAATAAAGGTTTTATAGTGTCACATGTCGTCTCCATATTCATTCTCATCATATTTTTCTCGCCTCTCTCTCCTATTAAATATTAATCTAATTATGGATACTAATAATTTGATTATGTGTTAACAGATTATACTGGTGTAATAGATATGTATTTTAAAGACATATATTTTAATCACTTAGTATATAACATTACATTTATTCAACTCGTGTAATATACGGGAATCTAACCTAGTTATATTATAAATCTATACTAATAAATAAAAGTTTAAGGTGTACACTTGTCACTTTCTCGTGCCTTCTCACATTGTTTTTTTCCCGTCTCTCTCTCCTAATAAATGCGCCTCTATGTTATTAAATAATAATGATATTTTAAATATAATATTAAAAAAATAATAATTATATTAAATAAGAATATATAATAGGAAGTCATAATATAACTAATTAAAGAAAAATACTAATTTGTTATATACACGCATTTCCACTTGATATATGTCAAGACGATCATAATAGTCTGACAAGTTATAACGTATTTACAAATTTATAAGTTTTATCTTTTTTAATATACAATCTCGTGTAATACACGGGGTTATAACCTAGTTTATTATAAACCAGACATTATGGAATAAAAATAATTGATGTAACTTAAAAAAAATGTAAAATGTAAATCACCTGGTGTATTTAGTTCTATTTCTCACCCTAGTGCATACAAGAAAATTAAACGTGGTTTAAGAATTTAAAAGATTTAACAGTTTGTTACCAACATCAATAGTTAAAAAGTCATAACATTAAGCAAGCACCTGAATGTTTTAACGTGGTGAACAGAATTACTCCAACGATCACCATATAACAAGCTAAAATCGCCTACAAGACATCGCTGGTTGGCTCAACAATATTGCCAAGTTTTAACGTGGACATAGAAGGTATCGGGTTTTTCTTTCGGTTCTCGTCAAAGGCAGAAAAATACTAGGCCGAGAGAAGGTGATTTAGAAAATAAGATTGTGGTTCAAATTTCATAAGAATACCACAAAATAAGTCTACAAAATTCTAGGTTTTGCATTTTCATTTTTTGAAATGGAATTTACATTGAATTTCTATTCCCATGTTCGATTAGGTTTAGAATTAAGTTTTGATTCTCGTTAGAAAGTTAGCATTGAACTTTGGAATCACATTATGCTTTTAGAAGAAAACCTAAAGTCACGATGTCTGAAAAATCATCGTCAGATACACACACTAAAGAGATTGTAGGTGCGAGTTAAGAATACACCATAACAACTCATCTCAACTACAATTATCTGTCTTAACTTGATGGAGTCATAGATAATGGTTTTGGATCCAACAAATCAAGGGTTGATGAGAGATGGATTTGTGGAATGATACTAAAGCCCATGAAAGATGGTACATGAAGGAGACCTAACTTAGTTGACTGGAGATCTTAAGATCTAAATTCAATATAGGATAACCGAGTCATATATCTAAGGGTGGTCAATGTGGGGTATAGCTAATGGGTAAATTGATATATAAGCTAATACATATGTTTATATGTATCCTCCTAAATTGTAAATGGAGTTTAATCACTTCCTAGTCCATTCTCATAACAACAGTGACGTATTGTGAGATAAACATAATATGTGGTGAATGTTTGTGTAAATCACGGTAACCATAATGTTTTTAATGATTTGAGACAAATCACCTATGTGAAAGAGAAGTGGTGTCACTTCAAATGAAATTGTGGGGTGCGTAATTCCTAAAGCTTTTCATAGAACCAGATTAGTACTCCAGGACCATAATGGACATGACTATGAGTGGATGTGCACGACTAAGGAGAGTCTTGTGTGAACGTGTATTGTCGACTATCAGCCAAGTTTTTTTTATCCCAAGAATTTTTATCGCAAGAAGGTGCACCACCATGTTTAAAAACTAAAAAGTCAACCACTAGTGGGTGCATATTCTTCGTGACGTTAAGACACGTACATACATACAAATTAAGCGAGATTCTGGACTTAACAAATCAACTTCAGATATTTCATTGATTAATTTATTAATTCCTGTAGCAATTTAATGCTAAGTTTATTCAGATGTATATAAATTCTTTATTAATTCCCTTGATTCAATTTTTTTAAATAAAATAAAACTTTTTCTTCATTTACCTGTGACAAAATTAAGAGACTTAAAACTTGGTTGATTAGGTTTAATATAAAACCATAAATGTTATCCTGGAAGTCATGGAGAAGAAGGTAACAGGTTTTAACTGTATTTGGCATGCATATATTACTATAACGTATATTTTTTATTTTCTTCATTAGTTTTTGTATTATTTTGCTTTGTTTTCTTTTTTTATATTTAACCTTGAGGGTGAAAAAGATATAATGTTGGAGACTTGGAGTTGAAGGCAGTATTTTCAAACAAATGATGGCATGACTAGTTTTCTTTTTTCTTTTTTCTTTTTGTCTTGATTGATAATGTTTTCAAACCCGGACCGGACCGGACCGGCCGGTCGAACCGGTCAGACCGGGAATCGGAGACCTGGACGGTCCGGTTTCGTATGTTGAAACGGGTCTGCAGCGACTCGGCCGGTTGGGCCGGGAACCGACGGTCGAACCGGAAACCCGGTAGTAACCTGCGGTTGGACCGGTGCTGGCTACTTTAGAAAACTGGTTGTCGCCGGAGAAGATGGTTGTCGCCAGAGATTGATCTCAACATGTGTCTGTGAGATCTAGCGGAGTTGACGGTGTTTGGTGGCGTAAGAACTAAGAAGAAGCAGGAGTTGGTCAGAAGTAGAAACAGTGGTGACCGATAAGGTGGTGGTGGTGACCGATAAGGTGGTGGTGGTGGTGGTGGTGGTCTGGAGCTGCTGGTGCGGAGTCGGCGAGAGCAGTTGAAGAGGCTAGCAAAGTGATGGTTTTGATTGAGGAAAATATTGATTGTGGAGTTGTCAATTTGAATAGCAGGCTTTAATGCTTTATTGGAACTCTAAATTAGTAAATTACAATAAACTTAATTAAAGAATTTTGAGTATCTTTCATCGATTAAACAAATTATTAAATTAAACATATTAAATATAACAGATTCATAAGAAAAATATCATAACCTTTTTAATGTTTAGATTTATACTTTAAACTAGTTTTTTTCACCCGCGCTACGCGGCGGGAGTCTGATCGTTATCGTTTCGGTTGGTTTGCGGGGTATAAACTTATGTCAAAACGCATACTCGCTATAGGAAACGATACCAAAAAATACTTAATTTTGAATACAACTCCGTTTTCAATAAAGTTTATACCGGAACGTTGACAAAAAAAAACTAAAGAAAGCCGCACATTCTGTTTTTTTAATGAACGAAAGTTATTACAGAAAAATAAAATTATTAGAAAATTAAATGAGTTAAAAATGTATAATTAATTGCCACTCTTATTGATGGGGGTACTATTCCCCCTAATGCTTTTTAAATGGTTAATAATTAGATGGTTATACCCGCGCTTCGCGGCGGGTGTCGTGTTCATTGTCACCAAAATTTAAATAAAGACGTAGACGTAATGATAAAAATAATGGTAATAAAAAATAAACATAAAACTAAATAATAAAAAGGAAAAAAAACAAAATAAAAATTTACCGGTTCGGATCGTCGAAAACCATAAAATCGAATACCGATATGGGTTCCGGTAATATCAATACCAACAATGATGTTGTTTGCTCATAATATGTTCGAATTGGCACGGTACCACAACGGTAACGGCACTCGCTACACACAACGATACGAAAAAAACTCTATTTTGAATACAACTCCGTTTTAAAAAAAATTATATCGGAACATTGACAAAAAAAAATTAAAAACAGCCTCGCACTCTATATTCTAAAAAAAATTAACAAACGAAAGTTATTAAAGGAAAATGAAATTAATAGAAAATGAAACGGACTAAAAGCGTACATTATATATAGTATAAGGGTTGAAATTGAAAAAAAAAACATTTAAATAAAGACGTAGACGTAATGATAAAAATAATGGTAAAAAAAACATAAAACTAAATAAAAAAAGGAAAAAAAACAAAATAAAAAATTAACGATTGGGATTGTCGAAAACCATAAAATCGAATACCGATATGGGTTCCGATAATATCAATACCAACAATGATGTTGTTCGCTCATAATATGTTCGAATCGGCACGGTACCATAACGGTAACGGCACTCGCTATACATAACGATACGAAAAACTCCATTTTGAACACAACTCCGTTTTTATAAAATAATTATATCGGAACATTGACAAAAATAAAAAAAACAGCCGCGCACTCTGTATTCTGAAAAAAAATTAACGAACGAAAGTTATTAAAGGAAAACGAAATTAATAGAAAATGAAACGGACTAAAAGCGTATATTATATATAGTATAAGGGTTGAAATTGAAAAAGAAAAAAAAACATGCATTGTTTGCTTATACTTTGTGCTGTTATGGTAGTACATTTATGAATAGTTGGTTTCTGTGAGTAAAGTGAAGTTGCTAATTAATACGAAGTTAATTGGTTATATAATATTATCCGGTTCTTGAATCCGGTTCGACCGGTGAACCGGTAACATAATCGGTTTGTTGTCCGGTCTGGTTTTAAAAATATTGATTGATATTAAACATGTTTCACCCATGAGCTAATAAGATTCGTGACACGACATTAATAATTAATCAAATTCTAGTAATTAAATATTAGAGCTTTATTTTTTTTTTATAGGTAACTTTCATTTTTTAAGTGGCAGTTACATCTCTAAATCGGAGATCCGTACCCCACAACCTGACCACTACGTTGTCTGAACCAGGCCCGCGGGTTCAGTACGAGGGGCATAGGCTATCACCGGGAAACCATGGAGCCTGCTGCCACTTGACAAAAGTTGCGCCGCTACACGGGACAAATCCCGCTAACGTAACGCACTCCGGACTAAAACCCGGGTTGGCTCGGACTCGAACCTGCGTGGGCAGGTTGAGTCTTCATTGCCCGTAACCACTAGGCCAAAGCCCAGAAGTTATATTAGAGCTTTATTGAGATCCACTATATATTATATATCATCCTTCCATGAGGCGTTATTTAGTGCACAACAAATCTAGAAATTTTCTAGCTACTAAAATCATGGAAATATTGTCATCCTTAGAAACTCTTCTCCTCTCTTTGTTTCTATGCATCATTGTTTTGATTTTTAGTGGTTTCAAATGGATTTCATTTGATTCAAATAATAGAAAAAACATACCACCATCTCCACGAAAACTTCCAATAATCGGAAACTTTCACCAACTCGGCTCGAGCCTTTATCGCAGCCTCCAAAGATTGTCCCAAAAATATGGTTCAATCATGCTTCTTCACCTTGGTAGCATGCCTACACTTGTAGCATCCTCTGCTGAAGCAGCCCAAGAGAACATGAAAACAGTGTATGGTATTTATACCAATGGTGATCAGTTATATTAGTTATCAAAAACGGTTGATAAGTAATTATAGATTAATTATAACTATTTAGTAATTATTAAAACGCAACGGAATGAAACCTATTCAACACAATATAAAACCCGACAGGATCTGGGTTACGAAAACATACGAATACAGAATAAGATTTAAATCTAACTACCAATGAGATAGATATACCTTAGTGGTTAATAAATAACCGATCGAGACACCGAGGTACAACAAACCGATGCTACATCACGAACCGAATGCGAGAGAACGGGACGCCGAGGCTGACCGAGAACTGGGCAGTCAACGGCGGCTAGAGCTGGCTTGGTGGTTGCCGGAAATCACAAGAGGATGATTCCGTTTTTGGTGTTCGGTAGCCGGCGAAGAACCAAAACAGAAAAACAAATTTTTTTTTGCCCTTTTGATTGTTTCGATCAAAAAGCAACAAAACTTCCCTTTTTTCGGCTGATATCCCTTATATCTATTTTAAAACAAAATTAGATTATAATTATATATAATAATTATAAACCCTAATAATTGTTTCCGGACCTAAAGATCAATACGAGATAAAAAGCCTGTACCCATTTAATTGTTTTAATAAAAAGATTAAAACAATAAATATTTATTATTTATAAATCCGTATAAATAATAATTCCCGTCTAACGAATATATATAAATATATATCGTCTTGCTAACAGATCGTAATTACCAGTTAAGTGGATTTAATGTTCGTTGCCCAAGGTGTAACTCTTACGGGTCATAGCTCGGTCAGTCGCGTTGTCCATCGGGTCGGTCCATAAAATCCAACAATCTCCCACTTGGACGATCCACGATAAATCAACGCAAACAGTCAGCGGCGCTCTAGCTGCACATGGATGTCCCTAACAAGGTATGACGCTTTAAAGTCATTAACCAAATATCTTGGTGTTAGTAACAGCTAACTAAAGCAAGACAATAGACTTATGGCATTAGTTGTCATTCATCCCTTCCGTATAAGACATCAATTGAATCAATGAGACATGGATTTAGTTCATTCTCATATGGCGTTCAACTATTATTGTTATCGATCAAGAATCAAAGTGGTCCAATCAAACACACAGTAAGTTTGGGTAAGGCCTTACACTTCACCAGTTTGAATCAACGAGGGTGTCACGATGCCTATCTGTTACATATAATGTAAGAGTACAGAATCCCTTATTGACTACATACAACTCCCACTGAACTTCAGAACTATTCCTAATCAAAGTCTTTATGACCGGCAGTTACGCGACAGCGTTTGACAGTGATTAAAGAATGGTTCTTGGTAAACGGCAGTTCTAGTACGTATCTCAGGTCAGAGGATATTAATGAGTATACCAATAGCAAAACATCTTATGACAAAGATCTATGAAGATGATTTGATGTGAGTTACATCCAACGTCATTCAAAATGAGGCCTGTGAAGTTCGGAGTCAACTTCTTGAGCCGAAGTTCATAATAGTCTTAATTCAGAGACGTTCCCACGAGTCTGACCGACTACGGATAATTAAGAATACAAGATTCATGGATTAAACGTATTAAAATCGAACACAGTTATAAGAATTCAGAATTGCATTTAAATCAGTAAACCAAAAGAATTCAAAAGTACAACTGTTTAAATGTTCGCACATTCAAAATACTAAATCAAAACATATCACTAGCAAATCTAAGACCAATAGCATCTCTGTGAAGATCATGCTTGTCCTGAGTCATGGGCTTAGTGAACGGGTCCGCTAGGTTTTGATCTGTGTCTACTTTGCTTATCACGACGTCTCCACGTTCCACAATTTCCCGTATATAGTGGAACTTCCTTTGAATGTGCTTGGCTTTGTGATGAGATCTGGGCTCTTTGGCTTGAGCTATAGCACCTGTGTTATCACAAAGTATCTCGATTGGTTGGCGAATACTCGGAACCACATCGAGGTCAGTAATGAATTTCTTCATCCAAGCAGCTTCCTTAGCGGCATCTGATGCGGCTATATACTCAGATTCGGTGGTTGAATCCGCCACTACACTCTGCTTGGAGCTTTTCCATGAGACAGCTCCTCCATTAAGAGTGAATACGAAACCCGACTGTGAGCGAGAGTCATCTCGGTCAGTTTGAAAGCTAGCGTCAGTGTAACACCGTACAGTGAGCTCCTCTTTCACTCCTCCAAATATTAAGAACATGTCTTTAGTCCTTCTCAAGTACTTCAGGATGTTCTTAACTGCAGTCCAATGGGCAATGCCAGGACTTTGCTGAAAACGACTGGTCATGCTTAAAGCATACGAGACGTCAGGCCTGGTACATAACATAGCATACATGATAGAACCAATCGCCGAAGCATATGGAATTGCTTCCATACGCTTGGTTTCAATGTCCGTTGAAGGAGATTGCGATTTGTTCAGCACGGTGCATTTAGTCATAGGAACACCTCCTTTCTTGGAGTTTTCCATATGAAAGCGTGCCATGACTTTGTCTATGTATGTGCCTTGACTAAACCCTAGAATCTGCTTAGATCTATCCCAGTAGATCTTGATTCCTAGAATGTAGGCTGCTTCTCCAAGATCTTTCATTGCAAACACAAGTTCCCAACCAGTGTTTAACATCGTTAAGCATAGGGATGTTGTTTCCAATGATAAGTATATCATCCACATACAAGATGAGGAATGATATAGTGCTCCCACTAGCCTTTCTGTAAACACAAGGCTCATCTTCATTTTTGACAAAACCAAACTCTTTGATCTTTTGGTCAAAACGAAGATTCCAGCTTCGAGATGCTTGTTTGAGTCCATAAATAGACTTATTCAGTTTACATACCCTATTAGGATATTTTGGATCAACAAAACTGTCACACCCCCAAATTCATTTACTTAGTGTATAAATAAACAAATTAAGGTCGCAACGATTGGTAACATTACACAACAGCGGAAGTTAAAGTAAAGACTTCTGAATATTGAACACCATTACAAATACTATAATAAACTTGTACATTGTCCTAGAACCATGTATAGGTGAAAGCCATCTTGAAGTTTGACGATCATACTCCTTCGGCTTCTAGGGTTTAATCCAAAAGGCTAACCTATTCCAACCATGCCATAACTATGAATTACCTGAAAAACATACTTAAAAATGTCAACACAAAGGTTGGTGAGTTCACAGGTTTGATTGTTGCAATGTAAAGTGATTTTCCTTGAAAACAATGATATTGTGTACATGGCCATGACACGAAACTGTTTTCCTTGAAAACATTTAAAATATGTACACGGGTTTAATGTAAGGTTGTTTTCCTCGAAAACATGTGATGACTTCATAGTCATAAAAGGAGTACTTTTCCCAATGAAAACATGTGATGACTTCATAGTCATAAAAGGAGTAGTTTTCCCAATGAAAACATGTGATGACTTCATAGTCATAAAACGAGTAGTTTTCCCAATGAAAACATGTGATGACTTCATAGTCATAAAACGAGTAGTTTTCCCAGTGAAAACATGTGATGACTTCATAGTCATAAAACGAGTAGTTTTCCCAGTGAAAACTTGTGATGACTTCATAGTCATAAAACGAGTAGTTTTCCCAATGAAAACATGTGATGACTTCATAGTCATAAAACGAGTAGTTTTCCCAGTGAAAACATGTGATGACTTCATAGTCATAAAACGAGTAGTTTTCCCAGTGAAAACATGTGATGACTTCATAGTCATAAAACGAGTAGTTTTCCCAGTGAAAACATGTGATGACTTCATAGTCATAAAACGAGTAGTTTTCCCAATGAAAACATGTGATGACTTCATAGTCATAAAACGAGTAGTTTTCCCAATGAAAACATGTGATGACTTCATAGTCATAAAACGAGTAGTTTTCCCAATGAAAACATGTGATGACTTCATAGTCATAAAACGAGTAGTTTTCCCAGTGAAAACATGTGATGACTTCATAGTCATAAAACGAGTAGTTTTCCCAATAAAAACATGTGATGACTTCATAGTCATAAAACGAGTAGTTTTCCCAGTGAAAACATGTGATGACTTCATAGTCATAAAACGAGTAGTTTTCCCAATGAAAACATGTGATGACTTCATAGTCATAAAATAAGTCATTTTTCCTGAAAACATTGATACTGTGTACATGGCCATAATATGAAACTGTTTTCCTTGAAAACATTGATAAAAACATTTCCACGTAAACGAATGGCAAAACCATCGGTGTATAAGTGATTGGCAGATCCATCTGCACGAAAACGTTTCAATGAATATGATAAACAAAACAAGTAATGTTGACCCATTTGTAGACTAGCTAGGAATACAAATAATATGTACATACATGAGGCATAACCAAACCATGACACAGGTGTTTTGCTCCTCGCTCGTACCTCACGAGCAATGATTGAACACTATGCGGTCATTTGGGCAGAGGGACCCATGGTTAGCGCGACTAACCATGACCGGGGGTGTCAATCCCAATAGTACTATCCATAGAATCCCAGGCTATCCTTAGCTAATGGTTATAAAATATGATGGTCAGGGGACTTTACGAGCTCCAAACGTGTTCACTCATGCAAACATAAAGGTCGGGTCTTGTTTTCTTGTTACCATATGAAAATGTTTATAAGTATTTGTTCCATGTTTTCTAAGATGTATCAAGTAATGATGTTTCGTGTTTTCAAACGTGTTATGGAAGTATGTTTCTCCCCCGATATTTCTAAAACATTAAAAGTTAAAAGGGGACAGTGAACTCACCTCAAGTCCAGCAAATGCGATCACAAGCTCAACTGACAACAAGTGAGCGCAACGATCCTAAACGGTTCCTATTGTTCAAACAAGTGTTGTCAATTTCAACAACAATATAACTAGGATCGTGCCCTAACATTACGGTTTCAAATCTAAACCCAACCCATGTTGAGGACATCTAAGTTGTAGAAACCAAATTCTTTATTTTTAACGAAAATTGGGCAGAGTCCCGTTTGTTTTTGGCTAAACCCGACAATATCCAATTGTCCAATCACAACATCAACTTACACCAATAATCTAATAAACCGCACTTTAGATCCTAATACTAAAGTCATACTTCAATTCGACAATTATTTGATAAATATATAAAAACTATATAATTATAATACAATTTAACGTGCCCGAAAAACGTTCTCAAAGGACGTCCCCGACAAAATTTATAGGTCCCGTGCTACTACTTGACATAAGATATATAAGTGTTTCGGGTCATACCTTAGCCTACAAGCCGTTCTAAGCGGTTTTGTACGAAAAGCTGAGCACGACGCGAGAAGAAACTTGTTTCGCTCATAACTTGATCATACGAACTCCGATTGAGGTGATTCAAGCGGCCATGAACTCGTCTCGCCAAGCCCCACCAGCGCCGCCGGTCTCCGCCGCCGGACGCCGCCGCCGCCGTCGCCGGAAAACCGGACAGTGACCGGATTTGGTGGTTTTGGCCGGAAAGCTTCACTTTTTCGACCCAAACTTCTTCGTATGCGTAGATCGGACCTTTAGGAACCCTTTTCTAGCAAAAGCCCCATTTGTCGAGGTCGCCGGAAAAGTGTTTTTGGCCGGAATCTCCACCACCGTCTCGAATCAGAGGGAACCGTCACCACCTTTGGAATCAGGGTGACGAGACCTAGTGGGCTAGGTGGTTCACTCGCCGCCACTCGCCGGCACAGCCGCCGCCGACGCCGTGCTCCGCCGTCTGCCGCCGCAGGTCTGCCGGAGTCCGGCCACTGCTCTCACTCTCCCCCATTTTCACCTTTTGTGTGTGTTAGATTTGTTTGGATAAATGAAGAGAATGAGAGGTGTTCTAGTACTTATAGGCGGAGTTTTAACGAGTTTAATTCGTGTAACGAACCCGTCTCCGTCATGTTCTTGCGTTAATCGATTGCTCAATCTTTATTTTAAAATTCTTAGAGCTTTAAAACGTCATTAATAATATTATCCACGTATTTTAAGCCGTGAGATTTAAGTTTCGGTTGATGAACAAACATGTACGCGTTGGTACCACGTTTTCACGCATTCGTTCTTTTTAAACGTTTTCGCTCCGAGTTTGTAGAATATTATTTTACCAATGATATTAAAATATTATTTGTTATATTTGTCGTATCGCATACGTATCGGTAACAATCGTACTGTTATTGTCAGTTTTATGAGCATCTAACGCGAATTAGCATCCGTTTATACGTACTACGCGTGTATTTATCTGTATAGTCTTTCATCTGAATATTAATACTTGATGTAAAATAATTCATTATCTTTCATAATCGTTCTGACGAATATCTGTTAGTGACTGATGTCTAACACGTTAAACGTTTAAAATACCGAATCGCGTACGTGCATCCATTCTTTCTTAAATTCTCATAACTGCGTAACAAGTCACTAGACTAAGCCGTGTGACTAATATGATATTCAGATTGTGTAAATTGAAACCTCTAACGTGCTTGGGTTCTTATTGGGCCTCATTGGGCCTAGTTGGGCATAGTCTAACAACTAGGTTTTAGATGCAGTAATTTTTGTAGGTGTCACAAAAACCATCAGGTTGTACCATATAGACATCTTCAGAGAGATGCCCATTAAGGAAAGCGGTTTTGACATCCATTTGTCATATCTCGTAGTCATAGTACGCGGCTATGGCAAACAATATCCTGATCGATTTGATCATAGCAACGGGCGAGAAGGTTTCATCATAGTCAATAACTTAAGTCTGAGTAAAACCTTTCGCAACTAGCCGTGCTTTATAGGTGTGTATATTTCCATGCATGTCGGTTTTTCTCTTGAAAATCCATTTGCTCCCTACTGCCCGAGATTCGGGGGTAGCTCAACCAAGTCCCAGACTTGATTATCACGCATAGATTGCATCTCGGCGTTCATGGCGTCTAGCCATTTTGCAGATTCTAGATCTGAAATAGCAGATTTGTAGTTAGTAGGTTCGTCATTAGACTCGGCTACTAATAGGACCTCGGTACTATCAAGATGCCATAGGTATCTGTCAGGTTCTTTGCGAGTCCTTACACTTCTGCGAACGCTTGTGTTTATGTCTGATTCACCAGCAACAACTTCTTGTTGTTCAGACGCTTCGACTTCATCAGCGGTTGTTTGTGGTTCTCGAATTTCTTCGAGATCCACTATATTATCTCCAGTTCCTCGTTCAAGAATTTCTTTCTCGAGGAAGTGTGCCTTCCTTTTGATGAAAATAACATTTGCATCAGGATGGTAGAAATAATATCCGCTTCTGTTATAGTATCCAACGAAAATGACCTTTTCGCCTCTAGGATCGAGCTTGTCATCAGAATCGCTGGTGACATATGCATCACATCCCCATACTCTAAGGTAAGACAGATTGGGTTTAGACCCATGCCATATCACATATGGAGTCTTGTTTACCTTCTTAGTCGGTGCCAGATTGACAATGCGGGCGGCGGTCATAAGAACATAACTCCAGAAGGAGTGAGGCAAGTTTGTTCTACACATCATTGATCTAACCATATTAAGTAGGGTTCGATTTCTCCTCTCGCTCACGCCATTAAGTTGGGGTGTGCCAGGTGGAGTAGGTTGTGAAACTATTCCACGCTCCTGAGATGATTTATGAACTCTATGCTGAGATATTCACCACCTCGATCTGATCGAAGTGTCTTTATCGTTTTACCGAGTTGGTTTTCCACTTCGTTTTGAAACTCTTTGAACTTTTCAAAAGTTTCATGTTTGTGTTTTATAAGATAGACATAAGCATATCGACTATAATCGTCGATGAATGAAACGAAGTATCTTTCATGATTTCTAGACATGGTTCTGAAAGGGCCACATACATCAGTGTGTATGAGTCCTAGCAGATCCTTGGCTCGTTCATCAACGCCGGTGAAGGATCCTTTAGTGAGTTTGCCAGCTAAGCAAGACTTGCAGTCTTCAAAGGATTCTTGTCCGGTGGATTCAAGGTTCCTTTCGGATTGGAGCCTTTTCATGCGGGCCTTGCTTATGTGACCAAGTCTACAATGCCATAGAAATGTATCATTAATGCTAGATTTGATACGTTTAGAAAGATTGTATATGTTATTATTAGTTTGAACATCAACCTCATAAATTCCATTTCGAGGTTTAGCCTCAAAATAGAAAATATCATTTAAGTAAGTAGAAATATTAATTCCATTAAAAACGTACTTAAAACCTTGTTCAAACAATAAGGAAACTGAAATAATGTTTCTGGTTAAACAGGTGCAAACAAACAGTTATTTAAGATAACTACAAGGCCAGAAGGACATGAAAGGTGAAATGTTCCAGTTGCAAGAACTGGTACTCTCTTCCCATCACCAACGATGAGTTCCATGTCGCCTTGTTTCAACTTCTTCCACTTTTCAGGCTCGTGCAATACATTAACGATGTGATAAGCACATCTGGTATCAAACACCCATGTGTCGCTAGAGATAGTGAAAAGTTCAATAACATAGATAGAAATACCAGAAGAGATGCCTTCACCATTTGCTCTCTTCGATCTCAGCTTAGCTAGATATTCTGGGCAGTTACGTTTCCAGTGCCCCATATTGTTGCATTCAAAACACTGACGCTCCTTGGGAGGGGGTGCTTTTGCAACTTGCTTGTTTTTGTTGGTGGCATTCTTGGCAGCAACAATAACTTGCTTCTTACCTTTGCTGTTATAACCCCTTTTCTTGGTTTTGGGCTTGTTAACACCAGCAGATTTGACCATCAACTCTTGATTAGTCTCACTTGATATTCTCATCTCGACTGTTTCCTGCATGCCGTGCAGTTCGGGCATAGTCTTCTCCCATGTGTTCATATTTAAGTTCATTACGAAGTTGTCATAAGAACTAGGGAGAGAGTTCAAGATGAGGTTGGTGTTATTTGGTTTTTCATTCTCAAGCAAAGACTTGAGAGAGAAGGAGAAGTGGGATTCTTTTTCAGTAGACATCTGTTAAATAAGCAAATTAAATTTTAATTAGTATTTTGGATGTAATAAATTCTTATATTAATGACCCATGGCAAAAATAGAATAAGAATAGAGAATCTGGTTATGTCAATTAGTAATGGCGGCTGTGGCACGCAACATTAGTAAGTGATTTAGGCAGACTGACAACAATTGCCAATTGTGAAAAAATGCACAATTCTCGAGTATGAGGCCGCTAAGACAACTCTTGTCTATGCATTGATACGTTTAGCCTCATCTATGCCCACTTTTGGTCTCCATACAGCTGGGGCATGTAATAGAGAGAAAAGTAATAGTCGCCCTAGTACAGGTACATGTGGAAAGGCCGGATGTGTCAACGAAACCCTTGCACCTTGGAGGGATAGGCTACGCACCAAGTGCGGTGCTGTTGCTCCAAACACTGGTGTTTCACGTTATGCCCCAAGTGTTCCTTATAGTAGGATGTCATAGACTAAAGATTTTAAATATGGGATTTAATTTTAGTGTTTACCGAATAGGGTCAAACACAACGAATGATAAATCATATGCGTGTTGTAAAAGCCAGTTTTACTATATATTAGACCGTGACAACGTGATGAACCCTTTCATCTTTCAGGACACTTAATTTTAAATAACCTATTAAAACTAAGTTTGTCGCGATGTAATTAACCAATTAAAAGTTAATAGTTTAAATGAACTATTAAGTTATTCGTTTTGAAAATTTAAAATTAGTTTAAATTGCAAAACTTTATTGGTTATCATTTATTTTAAAAACAAACTGTTTGTTTTAATATAAAGTATCCACAAGTTGTAAAAAAAAGTTTAGAACTTGTTATTAATTTGATTGTGAAAATTTTGGTATTTGGTCGGTACGTTATAACATTTATAAGATAAAAGCAACCACAATAGCAAACACAAAAATATGTAAATCATATGGCCAAAGAAAAAGTGTTTGATCTTGCTAGAGCCTAATAGCAAGACCAAACTAGGTCACGGGGTCACAACACACAAACAACCACAAGGATGAACTTCGTGCATGCATCTAGCTGTTCCGTGTGACTCCCACTAAATTCAAGATCTTGTCTCCGTCTTCTGTTTTGTCCTCGGGTCTTTATCTTTACAATATTTATACAGAATACAAAAAAAAACCCCTAAGCTATTACAACTTTGAGCCATCAAAGTGGGCCAAAATATAAAAGCTAATCTATTACAATTTTGAGCCATCAAATGGGCCAAACCATAAAACCAAAAACAGAAAACAAACACAAGACAGGGTCGGGCCAGATTTACATATTTAATACAATCAAATAACTGGGCAATCCTTTTGGTCAAATAAAATAAATAAAAAAACTTTAACCAAAATAAATAAATAAGAATTGCCCTAAAAAGATCTAGATCAGAAACTTTAAACAAGTTAAAGTTTGTGATCTATAACTGGTTAAAAGACCGGATCCGATTCGTATGTCGTAACCAAGGCTCTGATACCACTGTTGGGTATTTTGGCAGTGGTGATCAGTTATATTAGTTATCAAAAACGGTTGATAAGTAATTATAGATTAATAATAACTATTTAGTAATTATTAAAACGCAGCGGAATGAAACCGATTCAACACAATATAAAACCCGACAGGATCTGGGTTACGAAAACATATGAATACAGAATAAGATTTAAATCTAACTACCAATGAGATAGATATACCTTAGTGGTTAATAAATAACCGATCGAGACACCGAGGTACAACAAACCGATGCTAGATCACGAACCGAATGCGAGAAAACGGGACGCCGAGGCTGACCGAGAACTGGGCAGTCAGCGGCGGCTAGAGCTGGCTTGGTGGTTGCCGGAAATCACAAGAGGATGATTCCGTTTTTGGTGTTCGGTAGCCGGCGAAGAACCAAAACAGAAAAACAAAATTTTTTTGCCCTTTTGATTGTTTCGATCAAAAAGCAACAAAACTTCCCTTTTGCGGCTGATATCCCTTATATCTATTTTAAAACAAAATTAGATTATAATTATATATAATAATTATAAACCCTAATAATTGTTTCCGGGCCTAAAGTCTAATACGAGATAAAAAGACTGTACCAATTTAATTGTTTTAATAAAAAGATTAAAACAATAAATATTTATTATTTATAAATCCGTATAAATAATAATTCCCGTCTAACGAATATATATAAATATATATCGTCTTGCTAACAGATCGTAATTACCAGTTAAGCGGGTTAAGTGGATTTAATGTTCGTTGCCCAAGGTGTAACTCTTACGGGTCATAGCTCGGTCAGTCGCGTTGTCCATCGGGTCGGTCCATAAAATCCAACAAACACATGATCTCTCATTTTGTAGTCGACCTAGGTTAACTATGACAAATATATTGTTCTATGGCTCGAAGGGTGTATCATTTTCTCCTTATGGGGAATACTGGAGGCAGTTAAAGAACATTATGGTACTCAAGCTTCTAAGTAATACACGAGTTAAGTCGTACCAAAAAGTGAGAAAACGAGATAGGTCGTATGATACGAGTGCTTAGAGAAAGTTGTGGGATTACGGTTGATATGGGTTCTATGTTTGTTTCACTAACAAATAACATAATTTCTACGGCTGCACTCGGAAGGAACTTTGATGGATTGAAGCACACTGATTTAGTGAAAAGGTTCATGGATATGGTTATAGTTTTTAGTATTGGTAGTTGTACTCCATGGTTATCATGGGTAGTTCAAATAAGTGATTGTATAGGAAGAGCAGAAAAAATAGCTAAAGAATTTGATGAGTTTCTTGAAGGAGTTATTGAAGAACATGAAAACAAGAAAAAAGGGGAGGATGGTAAAAGTGATGAAGGGGAAGACTTCGTTGACATTTTGCTAGATCTGCAAAAAGATAACACAACCGGCTTTACTCTTGACAGGGATTCCCTTAAAAGTTCTCATCTTGGTATGATTTCTCCATCTTTCTTTTAATATGCATCAAGAGCTATAGTTAAACCTTACTACCCATATGCTGTCCATAAGTTTCTTTTATTAATTAATTGTTGGGATAATTCCGATTGGAGCAAAAGGATTATCCAAAGGTGACCAGATCGGATGCGTATTAAATATAACTAGAAATTTTGCCCCGTGTCGGCGGGAAAGTGGACCTTAAAAGGTTAAGGAGGTGACATTGACGTGGCTAAGCACAAAGATAAACATGGTTAAATAAATTTTGCTCAGCCATAAACGGTTGAGGCGTTAACATTAACGTGGCTAAGCACAAAGAGAATCGTAGTTAAATAAATAAAAGAAAGGTATGAAGTTACGAATAGTTGATCGTGGAGATCAAAATATAGATAAAAGACGGTTAGATAACGGTACCGATGTTTCTCAGTCGGCGTCGGTCTCATTTTTCATCGTACCAGCATGTCACCGTCAGTCGATATAACCCACGATACGTAAAAAAATACGCTATCGTGAATACGACTCGGTTTAAAAAAAATTATACCGGGAGGTCAAGAAAAAAAAATAAGCAAACAAACGCGAAATTTATTAAGAAAAAATCAGATTATATACACTGTTGGGGGTAAATTCGAAATTCTAGAAACTTAAGGGGATCAACTGAAAGTTTAGGGTGACTTTTGATAATTTACCAAAGTTGATGGGGGAGAAGGGTTGGTGGCAAAAAGCTAGTGACACTTCACTTTAAGTTTAGTTATAATTTAAGTAATTAATTTGCTTTTATTTTATTTATGTTTGATTTATCTCTTTACTAGGTTAAAATCCCGTTTATCTCTTTACTATGTTTCTCAGTCGGCGTCAGTCTCATTTTTCATTGTACCAGCATGTCATTGGCAGTCGATATAACCCACGATACGTAAAAGATACGTTATCGTGAATACGACTCGGTTGAAAAAAAAATTATGCCGGGACGTCAAGAAAAAAATAAGCAAACAAGCGCGAAATTTATTAAGAAAAAATCAGATTATATACACTGTTGGGGGTAAATTTGAAACTCTAGAAATCTAAGGGGGTCAACTGAAAGTTTAGGGTGACGTTTGATAATTTACCAAAGTTGAGGGGGGAGAAGGGTTGGTGGCAAAAAGCCACCGACACTTCTCTTTAAGTTTAGTTATAATTTAAGTAATTAATTTGCTCTTGTTTTATTTATGTTTGATTTATCTTCTTACTGGATTAAAATCTCGTGTATTACACGGATTGAATAGATATAATAATATATATTAAGTAATAAAAGTTTATTTTTTTAAAACTCGTGTTTTAGACGAGTTGAATAAACTCGTGGAATACAATATAAACTGTTAACACATACACTCTTCAAAATATATCAGGAGATTTATTAACATAAAGGTTAGTATTTTCTTTATAAATGAATATTATTATTAAAAGATAGAAGTGTATTTAATAAGAGAGAGATAGAAAAAAAATGATGAGAATTAATATGGAGGCGACACGTGGCACGAATTTTTTTATTTATCATATAGTATAGATATATATTTGTTTAGAGCCATCTTTATCCTATCCTTTTAGTATATTTATTCCTCTCACGTGGTGAATCGATATAATCCAAGAACAAATTACACAAACAAAATTGAATAACTCCCGCACTTTATTTTTCAAAAAATATAACTCAAAAACTTGATTATAATAACCATAACTCGATTTATATAGCCAACCAATATTTGTTGGACTATAACTAGTATCTAATAAATAAATACTAAATAATACTTTCCCAATCCTACTCAGCTAGAAATGTTTATTTAATAACAAGTCTTTAACCGACTTACCAATATTGGTCCCCCAAGTTCACCAACCTGTGGCTTGGAGTCCGAAAATACCGACATTCATCACGTAGTTTCGGACTCAAATTACCGAAATTTTTCACTCCAAGCATCTCTCTCATCTCATTGCACTTGATCCTCCCTAGAATGCTGACCCTATGTTTGATTCCACTTACATGTTCGATCGCCGCTTCTTCTTGCTCTACACATTACTGAATGTAATGATACAAAGACTTAATATGTTTAGTCCTTCTATGGAAGAACAAGTTCTTCACAAGTGTTATCGTCGATGTGTTGTCCACTCGTAACACAACCTTTTTGGGTGTCTCTCCGGTTAATTCACTTAGAAGTTTTCTATGACAAACTTCTTGACATGCCATCGAACTTACCGCCATGTATTATGCTTTACAAGATGAAAGTGCTACCGTGTTCTATTTTTGTGAACACCAAGTAATCGGGGAAGACTCGAAATAGAACACGTGTCCCGTAGTATTTCTTCCATCATCTAGTCAATATTGTGACTACTATCACTATAACCAACTAAGTCAACTTTTCCTCTCTCGTACAATATACCATACCCAACCGTACCTTACAAATACTGAATTATTTGTTATATAGCTGCCGCATGAGATTCTTTAGGACTTTACATATAAATACTTATCACCGTAGCCGAATATGCAAGATCGGCCGAGTTTGAAGTAAATACTGGAGGCTCCCAACTAGCTTACGATACTCGGGTGCATCCACATCAATCTCATCTTTGGCTTTTGAGAACTAGGAATTTTGATCTAAAAGGAACATAAGTCGGATTTGAATTTTGCTTTCCGACTCCCTTTAATATTTTTCAAGCATACACCTCTTGCTTGATCATAATTTCGTCTCTAATTTAGGACACTTCAATCTCTAGGTAATAAGTGAGTTTACCCAAATAGGACATCTCAAAGTTCTTTGTCATCCCTTCCTTGAATTCCCTAACCCAAATGAGATTCAAACCCGTAACGATTAGATCGTCCACATATACACCAACTAGAAGCAAGTCATTACTGATTATCTTCTGGTATACCGCTTTTTCTTGTGAACATCTTTGGAACTTCATATCTTTCAAAATATCGTCAAGCTTGGTATTCCACACCCTCGAGGCTTGGCTCAAGCCATATAAGGCACTGAATAATTTATAAACTTTGTGTTCCTCAACGATCTTCACAAACCCATATGGTTAAGACACGAACACTTCTTCTTTAAGATCTCCGTGAAGGAAAGTCAATTTCACGTCCAAATGGTGAAGTTCCCAACCTTTGTTAGCGGCTAATGCCACTAATAAACGAACTGTCTCAAGTCGAGCAACCAGGGCAAAGACCTTGTCAAAATCGACTCCGGTTTGTTGCACGTAACCTTTGCCACGAGTCTCGCCTTATGTTTATTTATAGTCCCGTCCGCATTCCTTTTTTTACTTTAAAAACACACTTCAACCAGATTGATTTTGCACCACGAGGTAGCTTGGTTAATAGCCGCGTATTGAATATTTACCGGCATGATACACCAAGAAAATAAAATAAAACAAAAACACCTAGAATTCCGGCCTAAATATAGAAATCTCAATCATGAAATCCAAACCCAAAGGCCACCCTAAAGTATACCAAGACAACTCATATGACCTTTAAAATCCAAACTCCATCCTAAAAGAGGCACCAAACTAGCTATAGTACAACACCTTGTCACAACAAAGTATTGAGTTTCTTCTTCTAATTCTCATGTAGATTCACGTATAAAAAGATTATCCATATCCCGTATATAGTTCAAGAAATCACAAGGCCATACCCATTCTTTTAAAGGACATAAGTTACTCGTGGCATATGAGATTTTAAGCTTTCATTTTGAAGTTGGATAAGATGCATTCAAGAACCACTTGCAATGTTGAAACTTCTAGTTGGTTTCTGGAAGTCCTTACATTCAAATAATTTTTTTTAGAAGTAGTCAATTTTAATGATAAGACATGGTTTCTAGGTGAGTTTTCAAGATTTAATGGTTTGTAAGTGATCCTCTTATTGAACCAACGGATGCGAATAGTGTAAGTGTTACGACGTGAACAGTGAATATCAACTTTATTAGTTTTTTTTTATTCACTTTCATTGTTCATATCTGCTAGTTGAACTAGGCAACTAGCGGATCATCACCTGCACTATTCACATCCGCTAGTTCAACTAGCGGATCACCTAGAAGCCATGGAAACTTCTAAACCCATCTACTAACCATGAGTGGTTTGTAAAATCACCTACAATTATAAACTTTTCTACATTCAAATATCAAAAATCTTAAACCATTAAATATTGTGTTTCTTGTAGGAGGTGTTTGTAGCTCGAACTGATACTACATATACAACTCTGGAGTGGGTAATAAGTGAGCTAATAAGAAACCCAAGAACAATGAAAAAACTCCAACAAGAAGTAACAGAAATAGCACAAGGAAGATCCATGATTTCCGAGGACGGTTTGGAGAAAATGCGGTATCTTAAAGCTGTCCTAAAAGAGTCTTTGCGATTGCATCCTCCAGCTCCGCTTCTTGCTCCACACAAATCAATCCAAGATGTAAACCTAATGGGGTATGATATTGCAGCCGGCACACAAGTGCTTATCAATGCTTGGGCAATCGGTAGAGATCCTAGCTTATGGGAAGATGCAAATGAGTTTAGGCCCGAGAGGTTCTTGAACAATTCCATTAACTATCAAACGTTGCAGTTTGAATGGCTTCCATTCAGTGCTGGCCGAAGATTGTGCCCCGGTATTCAGTTTGGTGTGGCTGTTATGGAGCTTGCGTTAGCAAATATCGTTTACAAGTTTGATATTGCGTTGCCAAATGGAATAAAACATGAGGAATTGGACATGAGTGAAGCAAATGGTATTACAGTTCATAGGAAGTCCCCTCTTTAGTTTCGGTGAGTCCTAGATTCTAGTGGTCTGGTTTCTCTTACTATGTAAACTTCCATAATGCTGAATTTGTGATGTATGTTATCGACTCAATAAATAAAAGGTTTGATCTTATATTTGACTTTCATTTGCCAATGCAACCACTAAAACTAAATTGCATATTACTTCATGCCGTAGACTTTGTAAACCAATAAAGCAATAAATCTAAGATTTCTATTTGACTTCATGCGTTGCAACAGCCCAAATCTAGTACCCGATTTGTGACGCTCAAACCGGGTACGAACGCAAAATATTCGTTATATATACATAACAACAACAAATATGGCAATACTTGTAGAGGAAATTGTGGAACGAGGGTCGTATATTGAAGCGTGAGACCAAACAGAATAGGTTGAGGCAATGAAGGACTTGGGGAGATTGAAGAACTTCCCCTGTTTAGAACTCGAATACAAAGAAAGTGGAGTATGTTAATGTGGGAAATATAGATGTCCGGTCCCGATTATTTAACGCTACTAACTAAGTTGTGATCCGTAAGAGTTACACCTAGGGCAACGAACATTAAATCTACTTAACCCGCTTAACTGGTAATTACAAACTTTTAGCGAGATTATATATTTTATATATATTTGTTACATGGGGATTTATCATTTATACAGTTTTATAAAAAATAATTTATATTTATTGTTTTAATCTTTTTATTAAAACAAATTAAATGAGTTCAGACTTTAATATTAACTATTGAATTTAGATCCGGTATGATTTTTATTAGGTTAAAAGGATTAGAGTAATTAATATATATAGATATATTAAATCTAATTCCTTTTGATCGAAAAAAAATAGCAGAAGCAAAATTTTTGCTTTTTCCTTTCGTTCTTTCGCCAGCCGCCAAACAAGAAGAAACCAATAAATCGATTTTTCTTGTTTTGCAAATTCCAAAGTAGCTAGAAAGGATTGCTCCTGATTTTGTAAGTTCCGGTTAACCCCGACGCTTCCTGTCTCTCGTGTTGTCAGTTCGTGATCTAGCATCGGTTCGTTGTACCTCGGTGTCTCGATCGATTAATCATTAACCACAAAGGTATAATTAATCTCATTGGTAGATTAAATATTTATTTCGTGTTCGTATGATTTCATAACCCAGATCCTATCGGGTTTTATTTTGTGTTGAATCGGTTTCGTTCCGCTGCGTATTAATAATTACTAAATAATTATTATTAATCTATAATTATTTATCAACCGTTTTTTATAACTAATCTAGCTGATCACCACTAGACGAAAACCCAACAGTGGTATCAGAGCCTTGGTTACGACATACGAGTCGGATCCGATCTTTTAACTGGTTATAGATCACAAACTTTAACTTGTTTAAAGTTTCTGATCTAGATCTTTTTAGGGCAATTTTTATTTATTTACTTTGGTCAAAGTTTTTATTTATTTTATTTGACCAACATGATTTCCCAGTTATTTGATTGTATTAAATATGTAAATCTGGCCCGACCATGTCTTGTGTTTGTTTTCTGTTTTTGGTTTTATGGTTTGGCCCATTTGATGGCTCAAAATTGTAATAGGTTAGCTTTTATGTTTTGGCCCACTTTGATGGCTCAAAGTTGTAATAGATTAGGGTTTTATTTTTTTGTATTCTGTATAAATATTGTAAAGATAAAGACCCGAATACAAAACAGAAGACGGATACAGGATCTTGGATTTAGTGGGAGTCACACGGAACAGCTAGACGCATGCACGAAGTACATCCTTATGGTTGTTTGTGTGTTGTGACCCCGTGACCTAGTTTGGTCTTGCTATTAGGCTCTAGCAAGATCAAACATTTTTTTCTTTGCAACTTCTAGAGAGAGAACCGTAGAGAGAGAAAGTGTCAGAATCGCTCAAGATTATACCAGCTCGTGTCTCCGGTGCTCGTAAAGATAACCTCCGAATCAGAATCTCGATTCAGGTAACAACTCGAGCTAGATTTGAGATTTTAGTTTATATTGGGTTTTCGGGTTTTGGGTAAAAAGGCAACGTTTTTACGGATGAAACTTGAAAATAAGCTTAGGTCTAGCATCTAGAAGGAAATCCGAACGTTTTGAGCAAAGAAAGTTAGGATATTGGCATGATCAGATTCACATGCAAGAACTTCGGATTTTTGGGGGAAGAAGACAGCCCGACAAGCGAACTTATCAAGTTCGCCTGGCAAAGTTGGGGCGAACTTATCAAGTTTGCTTGACAAGCTCGCTTATGGCATCAAGGGGCGAACTTGGTTATGTTCGCCTGGTAAGTTCGCTTGGTCAAGTTAAGCGAACTTAGGACAAGTTCGCCTATATGTTCGCCTAGACTATGGGCAGCGAACTTAGCCTTAAGTTCGCCTAGATCAGACTAAGTAAAAGCGTGTAATCTAGATTAGGTCTGATGTATGTGTAATTTAACCAATTCAGATAGTGTGTGACGCGCGTTGGACCGTTGTTAGGACAGAACTGAGACTAGCTTATCAGGTGAGTTCTAGAAGCCCTCTTTTAAATGTTTTAAATACTATTTTTGGGCTGGTGTGCATACGTGATGATGTGACTGTTTTATAAAATGATGTTTACAAATGATATATGTGACGTTTTATGAAACGAGGTTTATGAACGATGCTTTGGAAGGAAATGTTATGAAAGAAGTGTTTATGAAATATTTTGCCAAAAGAAGTTTACAAAGTGTTTACAAATGAATGAATGATTTTTAATAAAACGTACGAATGCTTTAACTTAAGTTTTGAAGTAAAAGAAGTGAATGTTTATGAAAGTCACAAATGAACCAATCTGCCATTATTCTTTAGGGAATGAAGATTATGGGTATGAGATGTATGTTATGGGCCTTTACCTTTTAGGGGCCTTTGTGGCTGGCCAACTGTTGTACAATTGGGGTGATGACGATCACCAAGGAGATTATCGTGATCCTTGAAGTTGGTACGATTTACCTTACGGGGTAGTCGTGCTTGAAGTTTGGTAGTTGTGCCTTACGGGATACAGTGCTTGAAGTTTGGTACGTGTCATCCTTGTGATGCCGTGCTTGAAGTTCGGTGTTGAATGGCCTAAGTGTCGGGCCCTAGGATTTCTCCGCCCGAAGGACAGTACGGCGGTGATGGGCCTAGTGGTGGTGATCCTTAGGTTATTCCGCCAGTATGCGACGTTTGGATTTGACGGTTACGAGAAGGCGCAGATTCGATATGTTCGTTGACTTATGGTTATGTTTTTATGTATGTTATGTTATTGCATGTTATTGTACGCTTTTATTAATGAGGATAAATGATGTGTTTTGGCGAATATTTGAAGTTAATGTTTTACGTAAAAACTGGAACTCACCAGCGTAGCTGACTTTTTAGTATGCACATTCAGGTTATGGCAGGTTACGAGGACGGACGGTGATGCTTGGCTAGCGAGGAAGAGTTACCCGACTGCTTATGAAGACTGGCATCCAGTTATGTTTTGATTACGCTTATGCTATGTTTAGAAAATGTTTACGCTTCCGTATGTTGAACAATATTATGTTATGTTTTAATGAAGTATTTTCCGTTGCGTTATTTTGATATTCAAGTTTAAAAACCCTTGTGAATGAGTAAATCCAACAAGTGAGGCCTCCCGGGTTTGGGGCCTTACAAGTTGGTATCAGAGCAATAGTTTGAGAGATTTGGGCACTCCCAGTGTCTGAACTTAAACTGTGATGGGGACCGAAAGCGGATGTCAGTACGGGTAACTCGAGCCACAGCATTAGGTATGAAGGTACACTGTATAGTTACTTATATAGTATGCCTTAGAAGTGTTAGGTTAGGACTTGTGTTCTAATGGAATCACAAAGGTGGTCAAATGGAAATCGAGAGGTAGAGTAATGGTTAATTGAAGATGACCAGTGTATATTAACATCTTACAATACTTGTTGAATTCTATTTGTTAACTAGCGTTATAATTTTGGATTCCTTGTCTTATAGAACAAAATGGCAAGGAGAGGAAGCGGAAGGCGTGGTGGGGGTCGTACCGGAGGTTAGTGTGCATGGAACTGAGCAGACACATGTTGAAGAACAACCTTTCACTTTTGAACCAGAAGTGAGAGCAGCTATAGCACTTGAATTCACAGAGTTGATGAAGACTTCTCTGCCAGGTCTGTTGGCAGAAGCGTTGAAGAAAGTTAATGGGGAAGGTGGGTCTAACACGGCAACCGGTGCCCTGAACAACGAGACTGACAACGCACCGCCTGCTCGTGGATGCGACTATAAGTCCTTTAAAGCATGTGACCCGCCGGTCCTGACTGGAAAGAAAGACGCGGTGGCTACGTTTGACTGGGTAATCCGTATGGAAGCCGCCATTCGTCTGAGCGAATGTCGAGCGAATCAGGTTGTGAAGTTTGCCGCTAACTCCTTGAGGGAGGAAGCGTCTTATTGGTGGGAAGGAGTGCGTCAAGTCAAGGGTGATGAGGCCATTGACGCAATGATCTAGAATGATATGAAGACTTTGGTGATCAAGAATTTATGTCCAAGGAATGAGATCGAGAAGGTAGAGAGGGAATTCCTGGGGTTGAAGGCCGGGAGCATGACGCAGTGGCAATACACTATCCGATTCAATGAACTGGCACGTCTGGTGCCACATCTTGTCACGACTGAGGAGAGAAAAATTGTCTGCTACATTCAGGGATTGCCGGACCAGGTCCGCACCTATGTTAAGGCAAACGCCCCTACTACCTATGATTCGGCGGTAGAGCTAAGTGGTGTGGTATTTGATGACCTGGCACTGAATGTCGTTTCCATTGACGAGCCAAAGAAGAAGCTGAGTTTTCCAGCCAAGCGATTGGGTGGGAAGTTGACCTGGGCCCGAGACAAACAGCCAAGGTAGGAGAGATAGCTGTTTGTGGGAAGTGTGGGGGAAGACATGTCAGGTAATGTCGGCTGGGATCGAATCTGTGCTTTAAGTGCGGCAAAACCGGACACTACTCCCGTGAATGCCCGCAAGGCTTCAAATGCTACAACTATGGAGAGAGTGGCCATATGAACCGGGAATGCACTAAGCCAGGATGGGGGAAGCCTTGAAAGGAAAAGGCCTGGAGAAGAAAGGAGAGAGGCCCCAATCGAAGACTCGAGCGTATGCGCTGACGCAGGAACAGGCCAGGATGGACCCCGATGTGGCATCAGGTACGTTCATTCTTGACCACACCTATGTATCTGTGTTATTTGATTCGGGTGCAAGTAAGAGTTTTATATCTGCAACTTTTTGTAAGCAAGTGAAATGTACTGTTAGTAAGCTAGAAAGGGCCTTCAGTGTAGAAACTGCTGATGGTAGAACCGCGAGAGTAACTGACGTAGTTGATAATTCCATGATAAAATTAGAAGGCCATAGATTCCCCGTCAGGCTTTTCGTTATGGTTTTGGGTGGGTTTGATGTAGTGTTGGGTATGGATTGGCTAACCGCTAATGAAGAGCAAATTATATGCAAGAGGAAGATAATCCGACTCAAGGCTCCGGATGGTAGTGAGGTCGAAATTCTTGGAGATCGTGATGCCCCAATGCCTAATATCATCTCGATGATTAAGGCAGCAGATTACCTGAGGCACGGATGCGAGGCTTATCTGGTGTACGTGATTGACAAGTGTAAGGAAGCAAAGGAACTAGATGATGTACCCGTAGTATGCGAGTACCCGGAGGTGTTTCCAGAGGATTTGTCTGGAATACCACCCGACAGCGAGATCGAGTTCCGAATCGACTTGGTACCAGACGCCCAGCCCTGTGGCTAAGGCTCCATATCGACTAACACCAGTGGAGATGAAAGAACTCATGACTCAATTAGACGAATTGCTTGACAAGGGATTTATAGAACCAAGCATCTCGCCTTGGGGTGCTCCTGTGCTGTTTGTAAAGAAAAATGATGGTTCCATGAGAATGTGTATCGACTACAGAGATTTGATCAAACGAACCGTGAAGAATAAGTACCCTCTACCAAGGATCGATGACCTGTTCGATCAATTACAAGGTGCAAGTTAGTTCTCGAAAATAGACCTTCGATCCGGGTACCATCAGCTGAAGGTGAGGGAAGATGACATACAAAAAACCGCCTTTCGCATGTGTTAGTTTTGCGTAATGTCTTTCGGATTGACGAACGCCCCCGCAGAGTTTATGGATTTGATGAATAGGGTCTGTCGACCGATGCTGGATCGATCGGTAATTGTATTCATCGATGATATCCTTATCTACTCCAAGAATGAGGGTGATCACGCGTGTCACTTAAAAGAAGTGTTGGAAGCTTTGAAAAAGGAGAAACTGTATGCTAAGTTCTCCAAATGCGCGTTCTAGCTTAGGGAGGTCCAATTCCTAGGTCACTTCATTAACCCGAATGACATTATGGTCGACCCAGCAAAGATAACAACGGTAAGAGATTGGAATATTCCTAAGACGCCAACTGAAGTCCGCAGTTTCTTAGGATTGGCGGGCTACTATCGGAGATTCATTCAAGATTTCTCAAAAATAGCTTCGCCTTTAACCAAGTTGACACAGAAGGAGGTAAAGTATGAATGGGGTTCGACTCAGGAAGAAGCATTTAAGAAACTGAAGAAGAAGTTGACCCAAGCTCCAGTCTTGGCCCTTCCGGAGGGCAATGAAGACATGGTCGTATACTCTGACGCTTCGGGTCAGGGATTGGGGTGCGTAGTTATGCAACGCGGGAGAGTGATCGCCTATGCATCATGGTAGTTGAAAGTTCACGAAGTCATTTATATGACTCACGACTTGGAACTTGCTGCTGTTGTGTTTGCATTGAAGATCTGGAGGCACTACCTTGAAGTTTACCATTTACTCTGACCACAAAAGTTTGAAGTACTTCTTCGAACAAAAGGAGCTTAATATGAGGCAGAGACGATGGTTGGAGCTCTTGAAAGATTATGACTGTGAAATCATGTATCATCCCAGAAAGGCAAACGTGGTGGCTGACGCTCTGAGCCGAAAGTATGTGTCTGCTGTCACACCCCGGCCGGCGGCGGATTAAACGCTGGGGCTGACGCGGTTGTTCATAAGCACATGATCATCTATTAAATATGATAATATTTATTATTCAAATTAAAAGCATCCGTTACATAGGAAAATGAAACGTTCAAAACATAAATTAAATTAAACTAGGTCCAAGTCCTAGGTGAGCAAGTAGTCCTCAAACAGGTGCACCTGAAACATGTAAGTAAATGTCAACTACAAGTAGTTGGTGAGCAACATAGGTTTTGACACCAAACTAAAGTTTAGATATAGTTTACGATTCAGAAGATTCAAATGCAGATCTAAAGCATATATAAGAACACATAAGGCTCCAAGCGTACAATTCAACCCTGGTAATGAAATCTAGCTGCCACAATCCCACGGATTGCCGTTTTGATAAAAGGGTTAGATAACACCCGAGTTTTATAGTTCACATCCAACAAGGGGAGATGACACCCAAGTTAATAGTTCACATCCAACATGGGGAGATACACCCATGATAATAGTTCACACCAACAACAACCCGCCAAGGTTATGTGGTAAGTTTAGTTTAGTTTCGGATTCCCCTATAAATGATCATGTTAGGTACTACCTTAGGCTTGCAACACAAGTTAATGAATGTACTCGCATGCGTTCATGCAATGGTCACCAAATAGTTCAAGATATAAAGCATGTAGATCATAGCATAGAATCAAGTTATTGAATCGTGTAGATAAAGTAGTTAACACATGTTTCACCCCAAAAACAAAAGCAGTAAAAAGGGGCTATGAAAACTCACATTGCAATAAGTAGCTCGATAATCATACAAACAAGTTCTTGCAGCACAAACGTCTAGCTAACCACAGGGTTAACCTAAGTTTGATGAAGTATATGTATCAACAATTTGTTCATGTTTAATATAGTAGTAAATACGGAAAATAAGAATCGAACGATTGGGATCTTAGAGTTTCGGAACGAATGAACGAAGGAAAAGATACGAATCTTAACATTAACTAATGTGATAATGAAATAATATTTTTTTTAATGGGTTTTATTTATAGAAAGACTATAGGTGGTATCTATAGATATTAATTGTTAAATAAGTATTCTATGAAAATGATTAGTTCAAATAATCATCATGTTGACAAATAATAATACAATAATATTTATGAGTATGTCCTTTGAAATAAAAGAATTAGTCATAAAAAGTAGTATTGTTATTATTTATGAAAGAAAACAAAATTTTAAATGATCGTATAGATAGTAACATTTTATTATTGGTAAAGATACTAGCAACATGGTAAATGTATAACCAAAATAATTAGTAACAAAAAAAAATGTATTATAGTTCATGACGTTTTGAATATTTACTTTATAACGATACATAACCTTTCGATTAATAGATTTCCCGACGTCACAAATTAGTAAGGTTCATATATGACCTGCTTGAATGTTTGCAATTAAAAAGATTTTTAGAATATATTCAATATATATATATATATATATATATATATGTGTGTGTGTGTGTAGATATGTTTTTATTCACTAAAAAGTTATCTTTTTTTTATAATCTCTTGAATATATATATATATATATATATATATATATATATATATTATTTTATAAAAGCTAGTAACCATATATTTAGGAAGAAAGTTATTTAATCAAAACTTATTAACAATGGTTTATAAACATATATATGAGTCTGGAAGGATAATTTGGTGAAATTTACAAGGGGAAATGACCATTTTAAAAAAAGAACAAAAATCTGTTAGGGCCGGGTCTAGAACCCGTGACCTTGTGTTTAGAAGTAATAAGCTTTAACCGGATGATCTGGGCATTTGCCTTGTTAAGAGAAGGAAGAGTTTGAGTTTTTTACACAGAGGTTTTGCAACCTCTTCTTCCCCAAACACTCAAATCCAAAACCCTAGCCCTTAGAATACCCGGATTCGTGATCGCAGTCAAGGGGTTTCCGAGTAAAAACAAGAATCGAGCAGCAAGGGATGAACTATTACCTGGATTCGGCCATTGAATTGATGAAAAGAAGGTGTTTAGGTCCTCCCTGTTTGTCGCGAACCGTGGTAGAAAAAGGAACAGGAAAACGGATTTATTGAGTGGAATTCGATGGAAACAGATTAGAGGGGTGTGCGAAGGGTGAAACTGATCTGGTAACAGTCCACAATCGTCATATTTAATAAGTGTTTGAGTCTCATTCATGCCATTCAAGTTCATAACCGAAGGTGCTTTAATGCTCGTTTAACCCTTTATTTTTCAATAAATAACAACGATTCCAAGTCTCAAACGGTTGTAATTGAATGGCAAATTGATTTGGGTGAGCTACATCTCGTTATTAAAAGGGTTTGGTAGGTGTAGAACTTGATTTTGACTTTTGCAAGTCAAAATTGGAAAAGAAACCTTTCAAAGGGACTAAAGGGGTTCAATTGCTATGTAAAGGGTTTAAGACTAATATTGTTCAATTTTAATTCATTTTACTTGTTCATAAAATGTGTTTTTATATGATTTATAAAAACTAACATTACTTGTTAAGTATAATCCTTTATAAATGAATACGTTTCCTTTTTATAAAATTACAAACGGTGTATTTAATAGATTCAAATGTATATATATAATTACACATTTATTTATAAATAAATACATGTATATATATACATAAAAGAAATGTAAATGCATGCTTTAACTTATACGTTTTATTTTAACAAAAAGTTTGCTTATATAAATATAACTATACTTACACATGTTATGTATAATAGGGAAAACAATATGTAATACAATGTTTGAAAAATTGAATTGACATATGTTTTAAAATAATAATTAATGTGACATAATACGTTTGAACAAGTACGGGATTGAAACGGAAATGTCACTATTGTATAGAATAGAATAAAATAAAATAAAAAAAATAACACCGGAAATTCGTGGATGTTTTGGCCGGATATGGATACCTGTGGGTGGCGAGCTTAGGACCAAGATCTTGTATGAAGCTCACAAGTCTCGCTACTCTATCCATCCCGGTACCAACAAAATGTACCAAGCTCTGAGGAAGGAATACTGTTGGCCTGGAATGAAGTATGAAGTGACGAAATACGTAAGCAAGTGCTTGACTTGTTCACAAGTGAAGGCCGAACACCAGAAACCGTATGGGAAGATTCAACCACTTGAAATCCCGGAATGGAAGTGGAAACACATTACCATGGATTTCATAACCAAGCTACCTCGCACAGCTAGGGGTCATGACACCATTTGGGTAATTGTGGACCGTTTGACGAAGAGTAACCATTTCCTTCCTATTCGCGAGACGTTCTCGTCGGAAAAGTTAGCGGAAATATTTATTAATGAAGTAGTGGCACGGCATGGGATGCCTTAGATGACCGTATCCGACCGGGACACACGATTCACATCGAGGTTCTGGAAAAGATTTCACGAGGCGATGGGCACAAGACTTAATATCAGCATGGCATACCACCCGCAAACGGATGGTCAGTCTGAAAGGACCATTCAAACGCCGGAGGATATGCTCTGTGCTTGTATTATTTACTTCGGTGGTAGTTGGGACAGTCATCTGCCGTTAGCCGAATTCTCCTACAACAACAGTCATCACACGACGATAGGCATGCCGCCCTACGAAATGTTGTATGGGAGAAAATGTAGGACCCCGGTTTGCTGGGTGAGATTGGACAGAAGGAATTAGGAAGTCTTGAAGTCGTACGGGAAACATCGGAAAGGTTTGACCAAATCAAGGCAAGAATGAAGGCCGCTCAAGATCGTCAGAAATCCTACACGGATAAACGTCAAAGGCCTATTGAGTTTAATGTTGGGGATCGCGTAATGTTGAAGGTATCGCCCTGGAAGGGGATCATACGATTCAAGAAGAGAGGAAAGTTAAGTCCGAGGTTTGTCGGACCTTTCAGAATAGCGGCACGGGTTGGTGACGTTGCTTATCGGTTGGAGTTGCCCGATGAGTTAAGTGGGATCCATCCTACATTCCATGTGTCACACTTACAAAAGTGTTTGGCGGATGAATCGGATCACGTACCGCTTACTGACATCGAGGTCGACAACCGCCTTAACTACATTGAAGAACCCGTGGCTATATTAGATCGAAAGGAGAAACGTTTACGTAACAAAGTGATCCAATTGGTTAAAGTCCAATGGAATCATCGAAAGGGATCGGAGGCTACATGGGAAACGGAGACGGAAATGAGGGAGTCGTACCCTTATGTATTTGACCTATGATAGGTTTCGGGTACGAAACCTATTGTAAGGGGGTAGACTTGTAACATCCCAAAAATAAAAATGAGAAATAAAGATAACGGGTTCAGAGCGAGACGAATGGAATGAGCGGACAAAGGTGCGCGAGCCGGGGTTGGGCCGAGTTGGTCGCGAGGTGGGCTCGGGGAGGTGAGGCCCCTCCTATAAATACCCCACATGTACACACTTTCTCTCATTTGCAACTTCTAGAGAGAGAAAACCGTAGAGAGAGAAAGTGTCAGAATCGCTCAAGATTATACCAGCTCGTGTCTCTAGTGCTCGTGTCTCTTGTGCTCGTGAAGATAACCTCCGAGTCAGAATCTCGATTTAGGTAACAACTCGAGCTATATTTGAGATTTTAGCTTATGTTGGGTTTTCGGGTTTTGGGTAAAAAGGCAACGTTTTTACGGATGAAACTTGAAAATAAGCTTAGGTCTAGCATCTAGAAGGAAAACCGAACGTTTTGAGCAAAGAAAGTTGGAATATTGGCATGATCAGATTCGCATGCAAGAACTTCAAATTTTTGGGGGAAGAAGACAGCCCAACAGGCGAACTTATCAAGTTCGCCCGACAAGGTTGGGGCGAA
Source organism: Smallanthus sonchifolius (assembly GCA_023525975.1). NCBI lineage: Eukaryota > Viridiplantae > Streptophyta > Magnoliopsida > Asterales > Asteraceae > Smallanthus > Smallanthus sonchifolius. The sequence continues at coordinate 73,306,644 of CM042027.1, read as the reverse complement.
CTTATCAAGTTCGCTTGACAAGCTCGCTTATGGAACCAAGGGGCGAACTTGGTTACGTTCGCCTCGTAAGTTCGCTTGTTCAAGTTAAGAGAACTTAGGACAAGTTCTCCTATATGTTCGCCTAAACTATGGGCAGCGAACTTATCCTTAAGTTCGCCGAGATCAGACTGAGTAAAAGGGTGTAATCTATATTAGGTCTGATGTATGTGTAATTTAACCAATTCAGATCGTGTGTGATGCTCGTTGGACCGTTGTTAGGACATAACTAATACTAGCTTATCAGGTGAGTTCTAGAAGCTATCTTTTAAATGTTTAAAAAAAATATTTTTGGGCTGGTGTTCATACGTGACGATGTGACTGTTTTATAAAACGATGTTTACAAATGATATATCTGACGTTTTATGAAACGTGGTTTATGAACGATGTGTTGGAAGGAAATGTTATGAAAGAAGTGTTTATGAAATATTTTGCCAAAAGAAGTTTACAAAGTGTTTACGAACGAATGAATGATTTTTAATAAAACGTACGAATGCTTTAACTGAAGTTTTGAAGTAAAAGAAGTGAATGTTTATGAAAGTCACAAACGAACGAATCTTCCATTATTCCTTAGGGAATGAAGGTTATGGGTATGGGATGTATGTTATGGGCCTTTGTGGCTAGCCAACTGTTGTACAACTGGGGTGATGACGGTCACCAAGGGGATTATCGTGATCCTTGAAGTTGGTACGATTTACCTTATGGGGTAGTCGTGCTTGAAGTTTGGTACTTGTGCCTTACGGGGTACAGTGCTTGAAGTTTGGTACGTGTCATCCTTATGATGTCGTGCTTGAAGTTCGGTGTTGAATGGCCTAAGTGTCGGGCCCTAGGATTTCTCCGTCCGAAGGACAGTACAGTGGTGATGGGCCTAGTGGTGGTGATCCTTAGGTTATTCCGCCAGTATGCGACGTTTGGATTTAACGGTTACGAGAAGGCGCAGATTCGATATGTTCGTTGACTTATGGTTATGTTTTTATGTATGTTATGTTATTGTATGTTATTATAAGCTTTTATTAATGAGGATAAATGATGTGTTTTTGGCAAATATATGAAGTTAATGTTTTACGTAAAAACTGGAACTCACCAGCGTAGCTGACTTTTTAGTATGCACATTCAGGTTAAGGCAGGTTACGAGGATGGACGATGATGCTTGGCTAGCGAGGAAGATTTACCCGGCTGCTTATGAAGACTTGCATCCCGTTATGTTTTGATTACGCTTATGTTATGTTTAGACAATGTTTACGCTTCCGTGTGTTGAACAATGTTATGTTATGTTTTAATGAAGTATTTTTCGCTGCGTTATTTTGATCTTCAAGTTTAAGAACCGTTGTGAATGAGTAAATTCAACAAGTGAGACCTCCCGGGTTTGGGGCCTTACATCTAATATATAGTAAAACTGGTTTTTACTACACACATATGATTTATCATTCGTTGTGTTTGACCCTATTCGGTAAAACACTAAAATTAAATCCCATATTTAAAATCTTTAGTCTATGCCATCCTACTATAAGGAACACTTGGGGCATAACGTGAAACACCAGTGTTTGGAGCCACAGCACCGCACTTGGTGCGTAACCTATCCCTCCAAGGTGCAAGGGTTTTGTTGACACATCCGGCCCTTCCACATGTACTTGTACTAGGGCGACTATTACTTTTCTCTCTAATACATGCCCCAGCTGTATGGAGACCAAAAGTGGGCATAGATGAGGCTAAACGTATCAATGCATAGACAAGAGTTGTCTTAGCGGCCTTATACTCGAGAATTGTTCATTTTTCCACAATTGGCAATTATTGTCAGTCTGCCTAAATCACTTACTAATGTTGCATGCCACAGCCGCCATTACTAATTGATATAACCAGATTCTCTATTCTTATTCTATTCTTGCCATGGGTCATTAATATAATAATTTATTACATCCAAAATACTAATTAACATTTAATTTGCTTATTTAACAGATGTATACTGAAAAAGAATCTCACTCCTTCTCTCTCAAGTATTTGCTTGAGAATGAAAAACCGAATGACACAAACCTAATCTTGAACTCTTTCCCTAGTTCTTATGACAACTTCGTAATGAACTTAAATATGAACACATGGGAGAAGACTATGCCCGAACTACACGGTATGCAGAAGATGGCCGAGAAGAGCATATCAAGTGAGACTAATCAAGAGTTGATGGTCAAATCTGTTGGTGTTAACAAGCCCAAAACCAAGAAAAAGTGTTATAACAGCAAAGGTAAGAAGCAAGTTGTTGTTGCTGCCAAGCATGCCACCAACAATAACAAGCAACTTGCAAAAGCACCTCCTCCTGAGGAGCGTCAATGTTTTGAATGCAACAAGACGGGGCACTGGAAACGTAATTTCCCGGAATATCTAGTTAAGCTGAGATTGAAGAGAACCAATGGTGAAGGCACCTCTTCAAGTATTTCTATTTATGTTATTGAACTTTTCACTGTCTCTAGCGACACATGGGTATTTGATACCGGATGTGCGTATCACATCGTTAATGTATTGCACGAGCCTAAAAAGTAAAAGAAGCTGAAACAAAGCGACATGGAACTCATCGTTGGTGATGGGAAGAGAATATCGGTTCTTGCAACTGGAATGTTTCACCTTTCATGTCCTTTTGGCCTTGTAGTTATCTTAAATAACTGTTTGTTTGCATCTGGTTTAACCAGAAACATTATTTCAGTTTCCTTATTGTTTGAACAAGATTTTAAGTACGTTTTCAATGGAATTTTTATTTCTGCTTACTTAAATGATATTTTCTATTTTAAGGCTAAACCTCGAAATGGTATTTATGAGGTTGATGTTCAAACTAATAATAACATGTACAATCTTTCTAAACGTATCAAATCTAGCATTAATGATATATTTCTATGGCACTGTAGACTTGGTCACAAAGCAAGGCCCGCATGAAAAGGCTCCAATCCGAAGGGATCCTTGAATCCACCGGACAAGACTCCTTTGAAGACTGCAAGTCTTGCTTAGCTGGCAAACTCACTTAAGGATCCTTCACCGGCATTGGTGAACGAGCCAAGGATCTGCTAGGACTCATACACACTGATGTATGTGGCCCTTTCAGAACCAAGTCTAGAAATCATGAAAGATACTTCGTTTTATTCATCGACGATTATAGTCGATATGCTTATGTCTATCTTATGAAACACAAGCATGAAACTTTTGAAAAGTTCAAAGAGTTTCAAAACGAAGTGGAAAACTAACTCGGTAAAACGATAAAGACACTTCGATCAGATCGAGGCGGTGAATATCTCAGCACAGAGTTCATTAATCATATCAAGGAGCGTGGAATAGTTTCACAACCCACTCCACCTGGCACACCCCAACTTAATGGTGTGAGCGAGAGGTGAAATCAAACCCTACTTAATATGGTTCGATCGATGATTTGTCTTACCTTAGAGTATGGGGATGTGATGCATATGTCACCAGTGATTCTGATGACAAGCTCGATCCAAGAGGAGAAAAGGTTGTTTTCTTCAGATACTATAACAGAAACGGATATTATTTCTACCATCCTGATGCAAATGTTATTTCCATCAACAGGAAGGGACACTTCCTCGAGAAAGAAATTCTTGGACGAGGAACTGGAGATAATATAGTGGATCTTTAAGAAATTTGAGAAACACAAACAACCGCTGATGAAGTTAGAGCATCTGAACAACAAGAAATTGTTGCTGATAAATCAGACATAAACACAAGCATTCGCAAAAGTGTAAGGACTCGCAAAGAACTTAAAAGATACCTATGGAATCTTAAGGGTACCGAAGTCCTATTAGTAGTCGAGTCTAATGACGAACCTACTAACTACAAATCTGCTATTTCAGATCCAGAATATGCAAAATGGCTGGAAGCCATGAACGCCGAGATGCAATATATGCGTGACAATCAAGTCTGGGACTTGGTTGAGCTACCCCTCGAATCTCGGGCAGTAGGGAGCAAATAGATTTTCAAGAGAAAAACCGACATACATGGAAATGTATACACCTATAAAGCACGGCTAGTTGCGAAAGGTTTTACTCAGACTCAAGGTATTGACTATGATGAAACCTTCTCGCCCGTTGCTATGATCAAATCGATCAGGATATTGCTTGTCATAGCTGCGTACTATGACTACGAGATATGACAAATGGATGTCAAAACCGCTTTCCTTAATGGGCATCTCTCTAAAGATGTCTATATGGTACAGCCTGATGATTTTGTTGATCCAAAATATCCTAATAGGGTGTGTAAACTAAATAAGTCCATTTATGGACTCAAACAAGCATCTCGAAGCTGGAATCTTCGTTTTGACCAAAAGATCAAAGAGTTTGGTTTTGTCAAAAATGAAGATGAGCCTTGTGTTTACAGAAAGGCTAGTGGGAGCACTATATCATTCCTTATCTTGTATGTGGATGGCATACTTATCATTGGAAAACACATCCTTATGCTTAACGATGTTAAACATCGGTTAGGAACTTGTTTTGCAATGAAAGATCTTGGAGAAGCAGCTTACATTCTAGGAATCAAGATCTACAGGGATAGATCTAAGCGACTTCTAGGGCTAAGTCAAGGCACATACATAGACAAAGTCATGGCACGCTTTCATATGGAAAACTCCAAGAAAGGAGGTGTTCTTATGACTAAAGGCACCGTGCTTAACAAATCGCAATCTTCTTCAACAGACATTGAAACTAAGCGTATGGAAGCAATTCCATATGCTTCGGCGATTGGTTCTATCATGTATGTTATGTTACGTACCAGGCCTGACGTCTCATATGCTTTAAGCATGACCAGTCGTTTTCAGCAAAATTCTGGCATTGCCCATTGTATTGCAGTCAAGAACATCCTGAAGTACTTGAGAGAAGGACTAAAGACATGTTCTCATTATTTGAAGGAGTGGAAGAAGAGCTCACTGTAAGATGTTACACTGACGCAAGCTTCCAAACTGACCGAGATGACTCTTGCTCACAATCAGGTTTAGTATTCACTTTAAACGGAGGAGGTGGTGGCGGATTCAACCACCGAATCTGAGTATATAGTTGCATCAGATGCTGCAAAGGAAGCTGCTTGGATGAAGAAATTCATAACCGACCTAGATGTGGTTCCAAGTGTGACATTACGACTTTTCAAGCTAACTCCGTTAGCAATCCTGTTAGATTCTTTGTTAAATCCTAACCCTGTTAACTCTGTTATAAACCTCAAGGATTAATTTCGTCAATTCCCGAACTTCATTACATGAAATCACAGATCCTGTAATTAATTCAAACTTAATTCTTTGACTTTTAAAAGTCAAAATCGCGAACTCTTGTTGCCAAATTCAAACCAAAAACTGATAATCAACTCGAAGTAGTAACTAATTCGATCCTTAATGCCATTAACGACCATCATTGATACCTTAATCACAGTTTTAATCCGATATCAAACCCAATTATTACATATTAAGCCGTAACCGTCGACACCCACTATGTATCTGTCACACCCCCAAATTCCACTAATGGAGTTTTACCGTTTTGGAAGGTGACAGACCAGGATCTCAGACATCAGTTACTTCAAACGACACTATATGGGACTTGAAATGTAATAACATAAAAGATCAAGATTCAGAGTGTATATGCGGAAGCGTTAAACGAAAGTAAATGCGCAAAACAACGCGCCCAAGTCCAATTACAAACAAAACATAAATATTATTCAATAGATAATTATTTCAATTGAAGTCCAAGACACATGCATGACTTAACGTGATCCTGAGTGCCAACCTGAGAAAACATGTAAGAAAACGAGTCAACACTAGGTTGGTGAGTTCACAGGTTTCAATCATTTAAAGTAAAGCGTTTACGGATTATGTACATTCAATATATATATCAATAGGTTGCATGCCTATATTCATGTTTTGCTAAAGCGCTAGCAACCGAAACTGACAGCGTGTTTGTTTGTTTGCCTCTAGCCAGGTCTATCAACTCTGACTAATGTGTTAAGGTCAATATAACACTCGTTCGACCTCCAATCGAGTTAGCGCGACTAACGCGGGTGGGGTTTGTAAAACCCAGTAGTACTACCAAAATTACCTCGTTCATACCATATTAACGGTCCGATGTGTGTGAGGACTTTTCATGATAGTATGTTACGCTTAGCCTCAACAGTGATATCATATGAATTTCAATAACCCAAAAAGGGTTGTGACATGTTTTCTCCCCCAAATAAAAATAGTAAAAGGGGCCGTGAAACTCACCTGCGTTGCGTAGTAGGTAGTATCACACAAGTAAGAGATTTGGTACACTAGTGTCAGCCTGCATGTCTTACGTATGCCCTAGAAATACAAATATAACAGTTAGGGACACATTGGGATTTGTGACGACGACACGGGAGATTGAACGTCTTAACGCCTTCTAAGGATTAAAGAGTAGACGAACGTGTCTACGGAAATATATATATATATTTCTTAAAATACTAATTAAGGATCAAAGTGTTACGAGTCGAACGTTAATAACGAATAATATTAAATAAATAATTTCGTACGTTTGAGTCGTTTACAAAAGTTAAGAAAATAATATAATTTAATATATTATTTTTAGGTTCGAAGGATTAACAAATAATCATTTGTGTGGAAAATAATAAAGATATTATTTTTAATCGAATGTATAAAACGCGGGTAAATAATATAACAATTATATTATTAAATAGTTTAAAACGTCACACGAGGTATAAAGCGATACGAAATAATATAAATATATATTATTTAATAACGTTAGTCACGGGTTAAAAATAATATCAACATATTATTTTATACGAAGTTACGGTTTGAAAATAATATAAACATATTATTTTTATTTGATAATAACATAAATATTTATTTTATTTATAAAAAAAGGGAAAATAATAAAATGGATTAATAAATTAAACCCGAGCCTACGGGTCGTTCCCCTGACTAAAACACATTAATACATTATTAAATTAATAATGGGTTAGTTTTTATATTAAAATAATGCTAAAATAATAATTCTAAAAATGAAACAGGGTGGAGGGACTCGAACCCGGGTCTCCTCCCCCTAGGTCCAACGAGTTAACCAGTACACCCGCTAGGGCAATCGCAACGAGATCCAGATTCAAATGATTTTATCAAGAAGTTCCAGTGTATCCCTCTCCCACACCCGCGCGATCGAATCCAGTCCCAAACACCGAATCTGATTGCGAACAGGGTTTGGGTTCATAGGAGTTTTGTTGATTGAAGAGTTTCGAACCTGTGGGTGAGTTAAATTGTAAAATCGACAAGTTTAAGGTCGTTAATTTTGTGAATTAAGAACCGTAACCCTAGGTTTGAACACAAGATCAAATCGATCGATTTTGATAATGAAAATGTTTGGAATCATAGGGTTATCATTGAACGGAGGATTGTGAAACTACTCGTATGAATTAATTGAATTGGAACCGTGTGCAGATTAGGATTCGATTAAACCAAAAACGTATGAACCCTAGATATGGGTTCGGATCAAATTTGATGTTATAGTTTCAAATCATCATAGGGCTTTCATTACAAACATTAGTACGAGTCTAAAGGTGTAGGTTAATTGGATTAAAACAGTGCCGGAGGTAGTGATCGAGTAATCCGGTTTCAGATGAACCCTAGATTCGGATTATGAAATATTCGATGTTAAAATGTTAATTTGATAGAGGGCTTTCAATCTATGGATGGTTAAGAGTCTACAGGTGTGAATTAATTGGGTTAAGAACGTGTTTAGATTAGGGTTCGATTAAATCAGTTAATCATGAACCCTAGAATTTGGATTTGTCAAATTGAGTGTTATAAGCCCCAATTAGCATAGGGCTTACGATCCAGGGATAAAACCGAAGCTGCAAGTGTAAGAACTTACCAGATTGGGATTCGAATTGGAGGTGCTCGACTAACACCGTTTCCGACTGTGAACAGCTTCAACTCCGGCGAGTTTGGTTCCTCCTCCGATTGAATTGGCGCTTGAAACAGCTTCACAGGGTTTCGTCTGAGGTGTGCAGAGTTCCAATTCATGCGAATAGTATGAGAATTTGCCGAATTCGATAGTTAAACGGTAATGGTCGACGGTTATGATGTAAATGCCCATAATTGTGTTTGATTACGATTCAATTTCTGTGTTTAATGTGATAATGGTGATCTTTAAAGGCTGAGACGTGTTTATCGGTTATGAATTCAACAGAAGTCGATTGTATAACTTTGAATTTGAACAATTGCCGCGAGTTTGACTTCAGAAAGTCAAACAGAAATCAAGTTAAGATAAATTACAGAATTGGTCCCTCTATTTTCCTATTTTCGAGTTTTGAAATGGCAGAATTGGTCCTTGAGTTTTTAATTGGGTTAAATACAAGGTTAGTTGACTTGTAAAAGTCAACATGGCTTAAACAATTTGATTTTGACTTTACAAATTCAAATAGAATTAGTTTTAGATTAATTACACAATTAGTCCTTGTAGTTAGAGTTTGAAGAAATATCAGAAACAGTCCCCGAAGTTTGAATTAAGTTAATTAGGTTAACTTTTACTGGATTTAAATAACGAAGTTAAACTGAAAATTCCGGATTGTCACATCATCTCCTAGTTGAAAGAATTTTCGTCCCAAAAATTAAAATAAATAAAAAAAATTTAGAGGTGTCACATCGTTCCCTAGTTGAAAGAATTTTCGTCCCGAAACTTAGAATAGTACCTTTAAGAGTTTGAAGTGGATTGCTTGAACAGATGTGGATACTTACGTATCACCTGTTCCTCGCGCTCCCATGTGAATTTCGGTCCGCTTTTCAAGTTCCAACGAACTCTGACAATAGGGATTTTACTGCGTTTCAGTGTTTTGATTTCCCTATCCATGATTTCTATCGGTTCTTCAACGAACCGCAGTTGTTCATCGATTTGTAGTTCCTCAAGAGGAACCGCGAGTGTTTCGTCTGCTAGATTTCTTCAAGTTCGAGACATGAAAGACATTGTGTACACCACTAAGTCTTTCAGGTAGGTCCAGCTGATACAATACTGGGCCAAGTCTCTTCACTATCTTGAACGTTCCAACATAACGAGAATTCAGTTTGCCTCGTTTCCTGAAGCGAATTACACCCTTCCAAGGTGAGACTTTGAATAGAAACATGTCGCCTATTTGAAACTCTAACGGTTTACGACGCTTATCGGCATAGCTCTTTTGACGATCACGAGCTGCCGCCATACGGTTTCAGATTTGAACAATCTTTTCAGAGGTTTCAAATACAAGTTCGGGACCTGTAAGTTGGCTATCCCTAACTTCAGCCCAACAGGTAGGAGATCGGCATTTATGTCCGTACAATGCCTCGAATGGTGCCCCCTTGATGATAGTGTGATAACCATTAATGTAGGAGAACTCCACTAGAGGTAAGTGAGACTATTATTTGTGCATTCATGAAGGGTATGATGCCCATAATAGCACCACTCCTTTCTCCTTGGACGGAGAGGGTTTCTCCATTAGGAAGAGGAAGGAGAACGATTTTCTCACGACAGATAATCTCGTCTTGGTTCTTAGATAACCAGTGATAATTACGTCGAAACTACCGAGTGTGACCGGCATGAGATCAAAATCAAATTTATGACTAGTCAGTTCAAGTTTACAACCCTTAAGAATATGGGTTGCTTCTATTATTTGTCCTTCGGCTATTTCTATGGTGTATTTAACCTCTAATAGGGTTGGGGTTTTTCCTAGTAGGTCACTAAGTTTATTAGTTATAAAACTCCTATCAGCACTAGTGTCAAATAGTACAGAAGCAAAATAGTTGTTTAATAAGGAACTTACCGGTAACCATGTTGTGGTCATAACGAGCTTCTCCGGATCCTAGCACAAAGGCTTGCCCCTTTGCACCATTCCCTCCATTATTGCCCTGGTTGTTATTATTTCCTTGGTGGTTGTTGTTGTTGTTGTCGTCGATACCACCCTTATTTAATTGTGGACAATCCTTTCGGAAGTGTCCCTCTTTTCCACATTCAAAACAACCCTTGGTAAGACCCGGTTGTTGGAAGGGTTGCTTGGCTTGTAATTTCCCTCTGCAGTCTTTGGCAGCATGGCCCATCTTGCCACACCGCTGGGAATGGTTTTTGTCACAAGAACCGAGGTGGTGGTAATTACATTTGTTACACCTGGGGTGTCTCCCAATATAACCACTCTGATGCTGACCCGAAGAGGTCGACTGGTTGAAGTTCTTCGTAGGTTCAAACCTACGCTGTTGTTGTTGCTGTGGCTGATTTGGCTGAAATCCCATGTTGTTATTGCTACTGTCAAACTTCCTCTTGTTGTTGTCAGTAGACTTGGATGCTGACTTCCTGGGAGGTAGTGTCCCTTGGGTAACAGCTTGGTCCGTTAGCAAGACGGATGGTTTGTTGGATGGTAGTGGGGTTGGATGAAGTAACCATGCTCTGGATTTGTGGGACTAATCCACTGATAAACATTTCTATCCGCTTGTAGGATGGTGTAACCATGTGAGGACACATCCCCGCTAGCTCGTGCGAACGAGTAGTGTAGAGTTCTATTTCAGAACCCTCCATTTTCAGATTCCAGAATTCTCCCTCGAGTTTCTAGATTTCATCCCTGGGACAGTACTCTTCCTTCATCATGATCTTGAAGTCTTCCCATGGTGATGCATTGGCCATGTCCAGACCTAGCATCTGGACTTGTGCATTCCACCATGTGAGGGCAGGACCCTCTAAAGTTCCAGATGCAAATTTGACTTGGTCGGCCACAGGGAAGTTACACATGGAGAACACAGATTCAATCTTTTCAAACCATCGGAGTAATCCGACAGCTCCCTCATCTCCACTGAATGTGTGGGGCTTGCAGTCCATAAATGTCTTGAAGGTACAGACATGCTGATTGTTCTGTGGATTGTTCGCTTGCCCTGGATTGGAAAGAGTAGGTTGGGTTTAGGAAATAGTGGAATAAATGTGTACAGTTGGTTATCGAGGGTTAACGGTTAACAGGTTTACCTGCAACGTGTGCTGCTAAGGCTTCAACAACACTGTCATTAATTAACGCAGCGAGTTCAGCTGGTGTCAGGTTTATATTTCCACGACCACCGTTGCGACCGCCACGTCCACGTCCGGCCATGACTCTTCATATTCACAAACACAAGAAATGAGTAAATATATCGCATATTAACATCATTCAAGTGTAAGCAAACAGAAAGAGATGTGTAAAGACATGCATGTTTATGATTTTAGTACCAGGCTAACTTAAATCATAAGGCCATAGAATAAATAGCTCAACGCAAACAGATCACTAAGATTTTATTGTAATGGGAACATCCTTACCCATTTAGGCTTTTATTTAAAACATAAAGAAATGACAAAATAAGATAAGATAGAATAGAATGGAATATCAAGCTCCACTGCCCGCGGATGAGATGACTGACTCAGCATCATCCTCCTCTACTTCCTCGGGCTCTTCCTCAGGCTCAAAATCGGGTACTTCAGCTGGCTCTAAAGCAGCTGCAAGTTGTATCTCTAACTCTCCAATTCTTTCCTGAGATTCTACCTCAGCCTCCTCGAGTACATTCACTCTAGCCTGTAATGCCCTTACCTCGTCCACTAATGCATTATGCAAGCGGTCGGTGCCTACCAGTTCTGCTACTAGCAGATCTAACCTGTGATCCGTTTGTTTCTCTCCTCTTAACAGACCTGTGATCGCTCCTGCTGCGTCTCTCATATTCCGGATCTCTCGATCCATAGTTGCTACAAATGCTACAAAGGCTTGTTCTAAGTGACAAGGTAGCAATGGTAAACGTGGTTCTGATAATGATGAAGCTCCAAAGTACGGTGATGGAACTCGTTCTTGTCTAACCCATTTGCTTAGTAAACCGGGGTACCAGTCCCAGTCACTCCCATTCCGGATATGCATGGGCTCTCCATACACAATAGAGTTATCAATGGGCTCAAGCCTACGCCTCTTGGGCTCCGGTGATGCAATGGCAGGGATGTCATGTTCCTGATTGGTAGGTGGTGAAGATGGTGGTGTAGACATAATTCCTGAAACATAAGGAGTAAGTGTCTATGTCAAGTAACTAATGTGTGTGGCTATAGTCTAGAATGCAGTCCTAGTTCTCTATAACCAATAGCTCTGATACCAATCTGTCACACCCCCAAATTCCACTAACGGAGTTTTACCGTTTTGGAAGGTGACAAACCAGGATCTCAGACATCAGTTACTTCAAACGACACTATATGGGACTTGAAATGTAATAACATAAAAGATCAAGATTCAGAGTGTATATGCGGAAGCGTTAAACGAAAGTAAATGCGCAAAACAACGCGCCCAAGTCCAATTACAAACAAAACATAAATATTATTCAATAGATAATTATTTCAATTGAAGTCCAAGACACATGCATGACTTAACGTGATCCTGAGTGCCAACCTGAGAAAACATGTAAGAAAACGAGTCAACACTAGGTTGGTGAGTTCACAGGTTTCAATCATTTAATGTAAAGCGTTTACGGATTATGTACATTCAATATATATATCAATAGGTTGCATGCCTATATTCATGTTTTGCTAAAGCGCTCGCAACCGAAACTGACAGCGTGTTTGTTTGTTTGCCTCCAGCCAGGTCTATCAACTCTGACTAATGTGTTAAGGTCAATATAACACTCGTTCGACCTCCAATCGAGTTAGCGCGACTAACGCGGGTGGGGTTTGTCAAACCCAGTAGTACTACCAAAATTACCTCGTTCATACCATATTAATGGTCCGATGTGTGTGAGGACTTTTCATGATAGTATGTTACGCTTAGCCTCAACAGTGATATCATATGAATTTCAATAACCCAAAAAGGGTTGTGACATGTTTTCTCCCCCAAATAAAAACAGTAAAAGGGGCCGTGAAACTCACCTGCGTTGCGTAGTAGGTAGTATCATACAAGTAAGAGATTTGGTACACTAGTGTCAGCCTGCACGGCTTACGTATGCCCTAGAGATACAAATATAACAGTTAGGGACACATTGGGATTTGTGATGACGACATGGGAGATTGAACGTCTTAACGCCTTCTATGGATTAAAGAGTAGACGAACGTGTCTACGGAAATATATATATATTTCTTAAAATACTAATTAAGGATCAAAGTGTTACGAGTCGAACGTTAATAACGAATAATATTAAATAAATAAATTCGTACGTTTGAGTCGTTTACAAAAGTTAGGAAAATAATATAATTTAATATATTATTTTTAGGTTCGAATGATTGACAAATAATCATTTGTGTGAAAAATAATAAAGATATTATTTTTAATCGAATGTATAAAACGCGGGTAAATAATATAACAATTATATTATTAAATAGTTTAAAACGTCACACGAGGTATAAAGCGATACGAAATAATATAAATATATATTATTTAATAACGTTAGTCACAGGTTAAAAATAATATCAACATATTATTTTATATGAAGTTACGGTTTGAAAATAATATAAACATATTATTTTTATTTGATAATAACATAAATATTTATTTTATTTATAAAAAAAGGGAAAATAATAAAATGGATTAATAAATTAAACCCGAGCCTACGGGTCGTTCCCCCGGCTAAAACACATTAATACATTATTATATTAATAATGGGTTAGTTTTTATATTAAAATAATGCTAAAATAATAATTCTAAAAATGAAACAGGGTGGAGGGACTCGAACCCGGGTCTCCTCCCCCTAGGTCCAACGAGTTAACCAGTACACCCGCTAGGGCAATCGCAACGAGATCCAGATTCAAATGGTTTTATCAAGAAGTTCCAGTGTATCCCTCTCCCACACCCGCGCGATCGAATCCAGTCCCAAACACTGAATCTGATTGCGAACAGGGTTTGGGTTCATAGGAGTTTTGTTGATTGAAGAGTTTCGAACCTGTGGGTGAGTTAAATTGTAAAATCGACATGTTTAAGGTCGTTAATTTTGTGAATTAAGAACCGTAACCCTAGGTTTGAACACAAGATCAAATCGATCGATTTTGATAATGAAAATGTTTGGAATCATAGGGTTATCATTGAACGGAGGATTGTGAAACTACTCGTATGAATTAATTGAATTGGAACCGTGTGCAGATTAGGATTCGATTAAACCAAAAACGTATGAACCCTAGATATGGGTTCGGATCAAATTCGATGTTATAGTTTCAAATCATCATAGGGCTTTCATTACAAACATTAGTACGAGTCTAAAGGTGTAGGTTAATTGGATTAAAACAGTGTCGAAGGTAGTGATCGATTAATCCGGTTTCACATGAACCCTAGATTCGGATTATGAAATATTCGATGTTAAAATGTTAATTTGATAGAGGGCTTTCAATCTGTGGATGGTTAAGAGTCTACATGTGTGAATTAATTGGATTAAGAACGTGTTTAGATTAGGGTTCGATTAAATCAGTTAATCATGAACCCTAGAATTTGGATTTGTCGAATTGAGTGTTATAAGCCCCAATTAGCATAGGGCTTACAATCCAGGGATAAAACCGAAGCTGCAAGTGTAAGAATTTACCAGATTGGGATTCGAATTGGAGGTGCTCGACTAACACCGTTTCCGACTGTGAACAGCTTCAACTCCAGCGAGTTTGGTTCCTCCTCCGATTGAATTGGCGCTTGAAACAACTTCACAGGGTTTCGTCTGAGGTGTGTAGAGTTCCAATTCATGCGAATAGTATGAGAATTTGCCGAATTCGATAGTTAAACGGTAATGGTCGACGGTTATGATGTAAATGCCCATAATTGTGTTTGATTACGATTCAATTTCTGTGTTTAATGTGATAATGGTGATCTTTAAAGGCTGAGACGTGTTTATCAGTTATGAATTCAATAGAAGTCGATTGTATAACTTTGAATTTGAACAATTGCTGCGAGTTTGAATTCAGAAAGTCAAACAGAAATCAAGTTAAGATAAATTACAGAATTGGTCCCTCTTGTTTCCTGTTTTCGAGTTTTGAAATGGCAGAATTGGTCCTTGAGTTTTTAATTGGGTTAAATACAAGGTTAGTTGACTTTAAAAGTCAACATGGCTTAAACAATTTGATTTTGACTTTACAAAGTCAAATAGAATTAGTTTTAGATTAATTACACAATTAGTCCTTGTAGTTAGAGTTTGAAGAAATAACAGAAATAGTCCCCGAAGTTTGAATTAAGTTAATTAGGTTAACTTTTACTGGATTTAAATAACGAAGTTAAACTGAAAAGTTCGAATTGTCACAGTATCTATCAAATTCGGCAAATCCATGTATCATTCTCACGATCCAGCAACCTGCGTACTTTAGACGAACTCCCTTGAAGCTTTTACACAAGTTGAATTGGCCGGAGTTGCAACAAAAGTCACCGGAAACTAACCCGCAAGCCGTCGGCACTCGTTTTAGTCGAATCCCTTCAATCCGACATCCAATCTGGTAATATCTTATACCTTTAGCTTCGTTTCACTGTCTATATCAAAAGCCCTATGTTAATTAGGGCTTACAGTAACGATTTTAACATGAACCCGAATCTAGGGTTCATGCGTTTACAATTTAATCGATCACTATACTAGACCCGAAGATAATCCAATTAATCTATGCCATCGGTTTCGCAATCCCTTGTTCCTTAAAAGCCTTATGGTTCCAAGCACTTTCATTATCAAAATCAATCGAATTAATCATATGTTCAAACCTAGGGTTCATACGTTTTTAGTTTAATCGAGACCCTATCTACACTCAACCAAAATGAAATTAAACTATACCATTAGACTCGTGATCATCTGTATAATGAAAGCCCTATGATTCTTTTGAATTTCAACATCCAATTTTATCAAACTGATGCCATGTTCTAATCTAGGGTTTCGGTTTTAGTATTTTCAATTAAACGAACTTAAACTTGTTTTTTTGATAAATTTATTTCACCTACACGTTCGTATGTACTCGATTACTAAAACCCCTATGACATTTGGTTCAATTAAAAGCGGAATCGTTGGATTTGAGAGGGGTTTTTGGGTTTGATCGCGATTGAGTATAGGGAGGGGCTCACTGGACTTGATGATTAAAAACATTTGAATTCGATTTCTAATGCAAATCATTACCCAGACCAGTTGGTTAAGGTTGTTGGCTCATGGGGAGGAGACCCGGGTTCGATCCCCCTCCCCTATTTCTTTTTAAAATAGCTATTATGATTAAAATTTTTGATTTAAAAATAATGTAAATTATTATTATGATATTATATTAAAATGTTTAAGCCGGAAAAACCACCTGTAGGCTCGTGATTGTTTTTATAAACCATCTTTATTAACATTCTTACTTTTATATTAATATATTTAACTTGCGATTTTGAATAAAATAATATATATATGTTATATTATTTTAAAACCGTGACTTTTGTTAAAATAATGTATTTAGATATATTATTTTTCGCCACATTTCTAGATTTTGTGAAACGTTTCAAAACTAATAAATAACATAATTATTTATGTTAATTACTCACGTTCATATTCTCGAATAAAAATAATAAACTTATTATTTTTGTCACGCAATTTAATTATTTATGTTACTTTGCTAAACTTAAAAATAATATAATAAATTATATTATTTTCCTAAACTTCTAGTTAATGACAAAACGCTCGAATATATTTATTATATATTATTTTGTCATTCGTCACGTAACGTATATATCTTAATTACTAATTAAAGAATTCTTATTCTCGTGGACACGTTCGTCTACTATTGATTATTAGAGCGTTTCTTTAGGACGTTCAATATTCCGTGTTGTCGTCACATATTCCCATTGTAACCCTAATTGTTATACTTGTAATTGTAGGGCATACGTAAACAGTTACAGGCTAACACTCGTGGTTTCAATCTTATTCTAGTGTGAACCTACCTACGTCGTTCAGGTGAGTTTTCACTGCCCCTTTTACTGTTTTAAAAACTGGGGGAGAAAACATGACGTAAACATTTTTGGTTATGTAATTCATATATGTTATTACTTGTTTAACTATGCGTACACATCTATCACTAAGTCCTCACATCGGACCGTTAATATTAACATAGCGAGGTAAGTTGAGTAGTACTACTGGGTTTGACAAACCTCACCCGTGTTAGTCGCGCTAACCCGACTGGATGTCAAACGGGTGCATTCTTGACCTAAACATGCACCATGGTTGATAGGCCTGGTGGGAGGCAAAAACATAAACAGTCAGTTATCGGTTGCGAGCGCATTAGTTCACATGCTTATGGGTTAGCTACCTATTGATTTATATATTAAATGTACATTAACCTATTGAACCTTCTTACAAACTGAAACATGTGAACTCACCAACCTCGTGTTGACATTTTCTTACATGTTTTCTCAGGTCGCTTAAGATAAGGCACAGGTGCACGCATAGGGCATGCATGGAGTCTTATGATTAAATTATAAATTATTATTGTTGAATTGCTTTGTACTTTGTTTTGGACTTTGTTTGGACTGAACACTTTGGGACTTATCTTGGGCGCGTTTGTTTTACGCATTTACTTTCTTTTTACGCTTCCGCACTTACTTTGATTATTTATGATATATTTTCATTTTAGTCCCATATAGTGTCATTCAATGTAACTAATGACTGAGATCCTGGTTTGCCACTTCCCAAACGATAAAACTCTGTTAGTTGAAATTGGGGGTGTCACACCAAGTATTCGAAAACCAATCGAGATATTTTGTGATAACACAGGCGCTATTGCTCAAGCCAAAGAGCCCAGATCTCATCACAAAGCCCAGCACATTCTCAGAAAGTTCCACTATATACGGGAAATTGTGGAACGTGGTGACATCGTGATAAGCAAAGTAGACACAGATCAAAACCTAGCGGACCCGTTCACTAAGCCGATGACTCAGGAGAAGCACGATCAACACAGAAATGCTATCGGTCTTAGTTTTGCTAGCGATATGTTTTGATTTAGTATTTGTATGTACAAACATTAAACAATTGTACTTTTTGAATACAATTTGATTTACTAGTTAAATGCAACTTTGAATCTTATAACTGTGTTTGATTTTTACTACGTTTAATCCATGAATCTTGTATTCTTAATTATCCGTAGTCGGTCAGAATCATGGGAACGACTCTGAATTAAGATTATTCTGAACTTGGACTCAAGTAGTTGACTTCCAATTTCACAGACCTCATCTTGGATGACGTTGGATGTAACTCACTTCAAATCATCTTCATGGATTTTAATCATAAGATCTTTTGATATTGGTATACTCATTTAGTATCCTCTGACCTGAGATGCATACTAGAACTTTCGTTTACTAAGGACTGTTCTTTAATCATTGTCAACCGTTGTCGCGTAACTGTCAGTCATAAAGGCATTGGTTAGGAATAGATATGAAGTTCAGTGGGAGCTGTATGTAGTCGATGAGGGATTCTGTACTCTTACATGATATGTAACAGTTAGACATCGTGCCGCCCTCGTGATTCAAACTGGTGAAGTGTAAGGCCTTACCCAAACTGACTATGTGTTTGATTGGACCACTATGAATCTTGAACGAGAATAATAATGATTGAACGCTATATGAGAATGAATCAAATCCATGTCTTATTGATTCAATTGATGTCTTTTACAGAAAGGATAAATGGTGATTATCACCATAAGTCTATTGTCTTGCAATAGCAAGATGTTTTAGTTAATGACTTTAAAGTGTCATACCTTGTTAGGGGCAACCATGTGTAGCTAGAACACCGCTGGCTGTCTGCGTTAAGGAACTTAATCGAAGACCGTCCAAGTGGGAGACTGTGGGAAATATAGATGTCCTGTTCCGATTATTTAACGCTACTAACTGAGTTGTGACCCGTAAGAGTTACACCTAGGGCAACGAACATTAAATCCATTTAACCCGCTTAACTGGTAATTACGAACTTTTAGCGAGATGATATATTTTATATATATTCGTTGCACGGGATTTATCATTTATACAGTTTTATAAATAATAATTTATATTTATTGTTTTAATCTTTTTATTAAAACAAATTAAATGGGTTCGGGCTTTAATATTAACTATTGGGTTTAGGCCCGGTATAGTTTTTATTAGGTTAAAAGAATTAGAGTAATTAATATATATAGATATATTAAATCTAATTCCTTTTGATTGAAAAAAAAGCAGAAGCAAAATTTTTGCTTTTTCCTTTCGTTCTTTCGCCAGCCGCCAAACAAGAAGAAACCAATAAATCGATTTTTCTTGTTTTGCAAATTCCAAAGTAGCTAGAAAGGATTGCTCCTGTTTTTGTAAGTTTCGGTTAACCCCGACGCTTCCTGTCTCTCGTGTTGTCAGTTCGTGATCTAGCATCGGTTCGTTGTACCTCGGTGTCTCGATCAGTTAATCATCAACCACAAAGGTATAATTAATCTCATTGGTAGATTAAATATTTATTTCGTGTTCGTATGATTTCGTAACCCAGATCCTATCGGGTTTTATTTTGTGTTGAATCGGTTTCGTTCCGCTGCGTATTAATAATTACTAAATAATTATTATTAATCTATAATTATTTATCAACCGTTTTTTATAACTAATCTAAATGATCACCATAGGACGAAAACCCAACAATTACGTCAACAAAAGTATTCAACGGACATGTTGATGAAGTTTGATGTGTGGGATACAATGCTAGCAAAACCTCCGGTAGATGGGAGATACGCGGATGAAGGGAAAGATCTAGTTGAGCAAACCGAGTATAGAAAAATAATTAATAGTCTTATCTATCTAACAGTGTTGTAAATATCGTTAGGCATTGGTCGGGCGGTGAGCGACTAATCGGTATTACTCGGATTGAATTTTTTATATGTTTTTAGAGTTATTTACCAAAAAATTAGTTATAAATAAGCCTTATATATGTTTTAGTATAATACAGAATATATATTTACAACATCTTGATCCACACACATATAAATGTCTTGGTCCAGTTTATTAAAATTATAATTTTGAGAATGAAACTTGTAATTTTATTAAAGAATAAGTGATAAATGAAAAAAAATTTAAAAGTTTTGGTCAGTTTTGTTAAAACTTTATTTTTGAGAGTGAAACTTGTACTTTCAAAAAATAAGTGATAAATGAGAAAAAATTGAAAAAAATCTTTAGGCCGTTTAGGACCGACTAGCGATTAATGGACCGATTACATGAAAATTCCTTGTTAATTCTCCAATTAGCGATTAATCCCGATTTTTACAGCACTGCTACCTAACATTAACTCGACCCGACATTGCTTTTGTTGTGTGTTGTCCTAAGTCGATACACGCCGAATCCAAGGAAGCCAACATGTATGTAGCTCGTCGGGTACTACAATACATAAAAGGAACCACTGGATTTGGAGTTGAGTTTAAGAGGGAGTAGTATACAGAACTAGTTTGATATTCTGATGTAGATTATGCTGGAGATCCAAGTAGCATATGGTTAACAACCGGTTACATTTTCCTAATTGGATTAAGTGTTGCCTCGTAGGGTAGTAAAATACAACCACGGTGTCATTATCGATAATCGAGGCAGAATTAGTTAGTGGTGAGGTTAATGAAGGAATTAAACCAAGAAGTTGATTATAAAGTCAAACTTCTGTGTGACAACAAATCAGCGATCCAAACCGCCGAGAACCCGACATTTCATGCTAGAACAAAAACACATCGAGGTGTCCAATCATTTTGTGCGTGAGAAAGTGTTGAATGGAGAAATCAAGATATTTTATGTAGATACTCAAGTGCAAGTTGCAGATATGTTATCCAAGGGCATGACAAAAGTGAAGATGGAACATATGTAGTCTTATTAGAATGAATCGATTTGGCATTAAAAGGGAGTGTGAAACGGTCAATGCCAACTCATTTGGAACGTAAGTCGGTAAAGCATTAGGGGGAGTTGGTAAACTTTATAAGGGAGGATGGGGGAGATTAACCTAGCTAAGAAATAGGAGTTATATTTGTTTTCTATTTCTTATTTGTTTTTCGATTAGCAAGGGTCAAGTAGGTCAAGTTTGTTTTCCTTATAAATAGTAATAGGTTTATTATTTGTACTAGGTTAAATTCTATTGTATTACACGAGTTAAATAAATATAATTATAATATTATATATTAAGTAATAAGAAAATTATTTTTTTAAAACTCGTGTTTTTATACGGGTTGAATAACCCATGAAATACAATATAATCTGTTAACACATACACTCGTCAAAATATGTCGGGAGATTTATTAATACAAAGATTAGTATTTTCTGTAAAAAAATATTATTAATAAAATATAGAGGTGTATTTAATAAGAAAGATGTGTATTTAATGAAAATATAGAGGTGTATTTAATAAAAGAGAGAGACGAAAAAATAATGATGAGATTGAATATTGAGATGACATATGGCATTAAAAAACATTTATTTATTATATAGTACAGATTCGTTGAAAATTCAATATTAATACAAGTACGTTAAGAGATTGAATCGAGCTCTCCCACTTTAACTTTTAGTGTTTGTTATGATTATTTTTATGTATGTTTAGATAAAAAAAAATTATAAAACGAGTCGATGTACGTTTTGACGTAAAATTTATTTAAGACCGAGTTGGGTCAAAAGTTATTTACTTTTACTTCCTTTTTTTTATTAAATACCTTTTTCGTATTTCTTAATGTTAGATGTTAGTTTTGTAATTCCAAATTGTTGAGGGACTGTATTTGTCAATTTCTAATTCCTGTATCTGTATAAATACATAGTTGTATTAGTTTGTTAGTTGAGGGCTTAATCAATAAAAATCTTGTTTACTTCTTAATTTCGGTTGTTAATTCTGTTATTCTAGTTCTTGGTGGCCTGATTACAATTGGTATGAGATTTGTGTTAAGGAAGAACAGCTCGTACACGATCCGACAGATTGGATCTGGATTCAAGATGAGGACAGAAAATGGGATTGGTCAGATTACTTGGGTGAAGTCAGATATGATAGTTCAAGTTGGATGGAGTTCTATGTTCATAATAATCAATTTCAAGAAGATATTGGGGTTGTAGAACAAAGCTCAACTGAAGAAAACAGTAACTCAGGTCAGCATGGCAATTCTAACTTTGATGATTATTCAGGACAGAATGAAAGCTCCAGTCAAAATGCTAATTCTAGTCAACATGATGAGCAGGAACAATCCAATGTAAGAAGGTCTAGCAAAGTCCCTACTGTGCCATCTAAGCTTAGTGATTATGTGTTGGATGGAAGGATAAGGTATGGAGTTGATAGAAAAGAAGAGGTAGACAAAATTGAGCTTTTACTTGCTCAAGAAGGTGAACCTATGACTTATCAAGAAGTGGTAGTAGAAAAGGAGTGGAAGTTAGCTATGGATGAGGAGAAACAGGCTATTGAAAGAAATAAAACCTGGATATTGACTCAACCACCACTGAAGTGTAATCCTATTAAACTGAAATGGGTCTATAAGCTGAAGAGGGATGCTATGGGTAAAGTACAAAGCAAGGTTGGTTGCAAAGGGCTATGTCCAGTAGTTGGGAATTGATTTTGAGGAGGCATTTGCACCTGTTGCTAGAATAGAAACTATAAGGTTGATTCTTGCTCTGTCAGCTAGGCTGGAAGGTATTTCACCTAGATGTCAAAGCTGCATTTCTTCATGGGGAGTTAAAAGAGAATGTATATGTAAAACAACCAGAAGGTTAGGTAAAGAAGGGGGCAGAAAGCTATGTGTATAAATTGTCAAAGGCACTTTATAGTCTTAGACAAGCACCAAGAGCTTGGAACTTGAGGCTGGATGAGGTACTTCAAGAATTTAGATTCAAAAGGTGTTAAAGGGAACAAGTTGTTTATGTTAAAACAGATGGGAAGTCCCATCTAATTTTGGGTGTCTATTTGGATGACTTGTTGATAACAGGAAGTGGTATTCAAGAAATTGAAATGTTCAAAAGTCAGATAAAGAAAAAGTTTGAAATGACAGATCTTGGTCTATTATGTTACTATCTGGAAATAGAAGTAGGGTAGAGTGACAAACGGATTTTGGATAAAGCAGGCAGCTTATGAAAGAAAATTGGTTCAAATGGCAGGTCTAGAAGAATGCAATGAGACCACAATACCAATGGAACCAGGATTGAATTTGTACAGAATTGAAGGAAGTTCTGGTGTGGATCCAACTGAATATAGAAGGCTTGTTGGTTCATTGAGGTACTTGACACAAACATGACCTAACATTAGCTTTGCAGTGGGTTATGTTAGCAGATTTATGCAGGAGCCCAATGAAATACACTTGAAAGCAGTTAAGCATTTGGTCAGGTAGGTGAAGGGGACACTGCATTATAGGCTGAATTATAAAAGAACATAAGGAGGTGGTTTAATTGGTTATAGTGACAGTAATCATCTAACTGATACTGATGATGGGAGGAGTACCTCTGGTAATGTGTTCTACTTTAATGGGTCATTAATTTCTTGACAGTCACAAAAGCAACAAACTGTTACTTTATCCAGCTATGAAGTAGAGTTCATGGTTGCAACTTTGGCAGCTTGCCAAACAATCTGGTTGCATGGACTATTAGAGGAAATTACTCGATTAAAACAGAAAATTGTTACTTTGTTTGTTGATAATAAGTCTGTAATTGCTCTTATAAAAAATCTAGTTTTTCATGGGAGATCAAAGCATATAAATTCAAGATATCATTACATAAGAGAATGCATAGAGAGATCAAATTCTTGTTAATTTTGTGTGTGGAGGGTTGCATTGTGCAGATGTTTTGATAAAAGCTTTGCCTAAAATGAAGTTTTGTTAGATGAGATTCTTGTTGGGAGTAGAAGATTTGAAATAAAGGAATTTGGAATTAAGGAGGAGTATTGTTAGGTGTTAGTTTTGTAATTCCAAATTGTTGAGGGACTGTATTTGTCAATTTCTAATTCCTGTATCTGTATAAATACAGAGTTGTATTCAATTTGTTAGTTGAGGGCTTAATCAATAAAAATCTCCATTTACTTCTTAATTTCGGTTGTTAATTCTGTTATTCTAATTCTTGGTGGCCTGATTACACTCAAAACTCATTTTCACAACAAAGTACATTTTCCTTTATCTCCGAATATACCGTTGGGTGTTTTTTATATAGGTTTCAATATTCAGAATCGAGTCGTTACAACTTCATACGCTTCTCTTTGCGCACTTAACTACGCTTTCGTGTTTCTTAATGTTCATTTTTATAACAACGGGCCTTTACCTGATTCCCGAATATACCGTTGCGCAATGCCCTTTTTATCTACGTTCATAATCGAGTCACCGCAACTTCATATGCTTTTCTTTATGCCCTTAACCTCAACATTGTCACCGCCGCAACATCATAATAAACACAAACTTAATATTTAAGAGAAAAAAACATGATTATGAAATTTTTTTTGTCAGAGTTTGTTTGAGGCAGTTAAAATTGAAGAAGACAACTCATTCACTGCATGAAATTTTCATTCTTAAAGCACAAAGATGCCTCGCGATATATGTTATAGTCTATAACTTATAGATTATTAGATGTTATATTCATAGAAAACTTGATTTGACATTATTATAAATATATGGACCATCAAGAGTCAAGTGGCTTTTGTTTTTGTTTAAATTGAATTCAAGTCATTTAAAATACCAATAACTGTCATGTTACAAGATCCATACCGTTTAAAATAAAAAATTTTGGCAGTTACAATTTCAATAGGATCGCCACCGTCACATGGATCCTCAACCCACGTTTCCCTCCCACGGTTATCCCTGCGTATGCTTCTCCTCCTCACTCTCATATCCCTCCCTCATCTGCCTCAAATCTACGAACCTCTCTCCTGTCTTCGTCTCTCCTCTCTCGACATAGCAACCCTTTCATAGGCCATTTGGAACGAGGAACGGTGGCGACAATTGTATTGAAAGAAATGCCTCCGGAGACCGTCGCGAAGGTTACCAGGTTCAAATTCTATCCTAGCAAATCGTTTTCAGGTACGTAAAACTGTATTTCATTTGTCGCGATGTCAAATCCTCCTTCGCAAAACAAAAATTTGTTCTTCGCCTCAGCTATTGGATGCGACCCAAAGTTTATTTCTAAGAAATGCATGTTTTATTTTTCAAAAGTTTGTATTAATTTGTTGTTTTGAGTCTGATGATGAAAAATTGCCATTTTCCAAAAAAATGTATGTAAATTCTGCAGTTAGTAAAATTAGGGGGCTGAGAATATGGATGTGGAGAAATTGGGGAAAAAGAAAAGGTCTGTTGAAATGAAAGTTTGATTTACAAGGTATATTTTTACGATTATTGTTTTGAATTTTGTATCTAATTATTGAATTAAAACTTATTATTGTTATCGTGTTTTCCATTGCTTGAATCAGTCAGGTGTGGATTTTGGTTCTATACACCAAATCCGTTTGCTGTTATGTCTGATCCTTCTAACAAAGGTAATTGTGTTTGAATTCATCACAATGTGTTGTTGATTTTCTCAACACGTGACAAATTCTGCTTATTGCTTTGTTTCTATTGCTAATTGACAAAGACTCATTTGATGTAATGATATCCGTTTTTAAATGAGATTGTTTGGCTGCTTAGTGCTCTTTGATACAACAGGTAACAAATTCTGCTTATTTGAGTGGTTGTGTATTGCTTATCTGAAAACGCTATTTACATGGAAGATTATACTTTGTCCATTTTGCCATCTAAATTATGCAAGGCAGAGGTAATACTTGTCCGAACTGATCTAAGCCAACCAAGAAGGCAGAGGCAATAAAATTGATTGAATCATCGTCTAAGGTTGCATATTCATGGAATGTATCATTTGATTATGTCTTAAGTTATTTCATATCTCTATTTTCATTTGCACTTTTACAAACTTATCAATTGCTTATGGTGTAGGCGTGATGTCATTGCTCAAATATCTCTTGCACAAAGGCTAGCAAAGAAACTATATCCACTTGCAAGGATGATAGAACTTCCTGGTGGTCATCTTGTGAGTCACTAGATTTAGATGACTTACAAGATGAGATTGATTAGGAGATTGATAAGGTCCTAACTGCAATAGCTGGCAAGACCGCTGCACAGATTCTCAAAGCTGTTAGAAAAGAGCGGTTGAAAGAACCTGCTCAGGCAACTGAAGATGCAGATGTACTTTTCCTTCACACTTTCCCCCTTATATTTTAATGACCTATTTAGACTTTTTGTACATGTAATTGCTTTTTTAAATGTTCTTGAGTATATGTTTATCATACTTATCTCTCTTTTTTGCGTAGCTTCACAGTTTCATAGTTACTACGAATAGCTAATATTAAACTGTTATTCAGTTAACATTATCTTTTCCAATTCATTCCAATGTTAAGTATAGAATAAAAACTTCAACAGCAGCAACTGCCCGTAAGGTATATGTTTGACTTTTATTGTTTTTTCAATTTTAGTGTTGTTTTAGTTGCATCTCCATTCATCTCATTGATGTTTCTAAATTTTGTGTGTGATGTGCTTTGGAAACACCTGGTCAAGTGTAAGATCATTCAGTTTGTATGTGTGTGTGGGACGTTGATGTTGTTGAATCTACATGGAATTTACAGTTTAGTGATTGTTGATTCCTCTGCACAGAAAGTTAAAACAAAATGCCCAAGTTGTCTGCAATTTCAGGTATATTTCTTAACCAAACATTTACGCTCCATCTAATTGCATTTGAATGAAAATCTGTTGTTCAAGTGTTTCTAATGGTTACCCACCAAATTTTATATATTACTTCATACAAAGAAAGGTCAAATAGTCGATATATGATTAGCAAAACTTGAATGCATCTCCACTTGTGGAATGTATTATAGCTTATGAAATTTGCATATGACTTGCGGTGATGTTTATTCAAATTTACCCAATTTGGTTTCAATTTAGCTCAAAAAACATAACTTCAGACTTTGATATTGTTTTGACATGCATTTTATAAAACTATGATAGTTTAATGAATATACGGTGAGTGCAATTTGCTGATTAATGAGACTTTTTTACATGCCCTGTATTTAAAAATGTCACATTAAAAGAATGTTTATTTTTGGTACCGAAAGAGTGTATAGTATAAAAGATATATATTGTTGTAGATTGTAGATCAAGTTCGAACAGAAATTTGAACAAAAAGGTTGACACATGAGGTCTTAGTTGACTACATAGGTTTTAAATCAATGCGCAATTTGGTCTGTGGCATGAATATTTAAGTGCTTCTTATTTTGATATTTTATATCATTATTATATGAGACATGAGTACAATTCTCATGGTGATCTTTGCCTCATTTTCTAACTGCAGATTACTTATGAGACTAGATTTTTCTGATATAAATTTTAGTTTATACTTCATGGGATATGAGGTAAGAAATTTAGTTCTCTTGATTTTTGGGACCCCTGGGTTGCTTACTTTTCAAACTACTCGCTGTACCGGTTCTTGAAGGTAGGAGAACTAGGAATTTTTTTTGTTGCAGGTTTGCCATTGACAACCGGTGTTATTGTTCCTGATGGAATGGTTCAATCTGCTAATGTACCTGATTGAGTCTTCATATCCTCATTTTTCAAGGTTCAGTCTTGAATAAATTTGCAAGTTTGAGTTTTATTTCAAAACTTTTGTAATTGCTTGACTATTTGATGGCTGTTTGTGACTAATATTACGACATGCAGATGAGAAGAATGATGAAAATGGTGTTTCAAGTATGTGGTTTCACGGCGAGATATGGCAACCCAAATAAGCCTTGTATGGTTGATGTAATTGTTTATCTGCGTTTCAATAAAATGTTTTGGATGTGGTTCGGAAGATGAAAGGGCAAATTAGACATTTGGAACCCAATTCAATTTTCGTTTAACTTTGTTTTTCACTACTTTTGATTTTTGTTGTTTAAGAATGCATTTAATTGGTAGAATTTGACACAAGTTGCTTAATAGGTTAAATTTGTGAATCAGATATAGATTGCATCCGGAATGAAATAATTATAGATTTTATTTGCGTTATGTACTGATTCGTTTATTATAAATGTGTATGTGAATGCATTGTCTCTTATATATAGTGCATCCTATCATTGGTATCTAATAATAAACCCGTGTGTCTTTGCAAGACAGTGAATCTGAACCGGTCAGAGTCACCAAATTATATATAAACTTTTTTTTTGAAATGCAGACTATATTAAAAACAAGCTAGAAAGGATCTAGCAAAAAACCAAGGCCAAACATAATTGAAAAAATAACAAAAACAAACCAACCGAAACAAATTACATATCAGTCCCCACCCTAAAGGTTGAAGGATCACCAGCTCTCTCAGTCTTTAACCACAATTCCTCTTCTATTTTTTGCCTAAAGGAAGCATTTGAGATCTTCGCATAACCATTTGAATGATGTTTTTCTCCCCTCGAAAATTACTATGTTTCTTAACTTCCAAATGCACCATACTACAGATAATATAATTACTTGAAAAGCTTTTTGCCTTTGTGAGGACACCGAGACATCCCGGACAGAGAAGACGAAGATGGGTGGGATTTTGCACCAAGTGGTAATGAAGCCCCAAAGCAGAGGCGAAGAAACATGATGTAAATAGATGCTCCACTGATTCCACAAACTGAAGACAGAGGGGGCAGCATTCCGAATCAATATTCACCTTCCTTCTCGCCAATGCTTGACGTGTGGGATCCGGTCGAGTTCTACACGCCATGCGAAGATGTTCACTTTAAGCGGGACCGAACTGCACCAATTAAACACGTATTCACCCGAAGAATTACATACCATGCTAAGCAACTCACGCATGGATCGGACTGAAAAACCCCCCTGAATATCTGGCCGCCAAGTCCACAAACCGTCCTTTTCCTCCACCATTTCCATGAGATTCAGATTCCTTTTATTAAAGACAGGCTCTATTTTTTTATGCTCCCCCAAACCCCCCACTGAGTCCCTTCGCCCAGGAAGGCTTGCAAGTTCTCTCGGAGGCCCGTGAATGCTGAGATACCTCCTTCCAAAGAGAGTTTCCATCCTTGAGGAATCTCCACCACCATTTCGATAGAAGACTCATATTAAGTGTTTTTAGGGAACCCAGGCCAAGGCCCCCGGCTTCTTTGGGAGAACACACCTTATCCCATTTAACCCAATTTATCTTTCGAGCGTTTCCATCCCCACCCCACAAGAAGTTTCTCCTGATTCTTTCTAGCATGGAAATGACCTTCTCCAGGGCTTTATAGATAGAAAAATAATAAACCGACAAGCTATCAAGGACTGCTTTTAATAGCACTACCCGACCCCCTATAGATAACTTTTTGGCTTTCCAAACCGAAAGCCTTGCCTCGAAAACATCTATAACCGTCCTCCAGTTTTTACATAAGTTCATGTTTGCACCTACTTTTAGACCCAAGTATGAGAAGGGGATGTGGCCCACTTGGCATTTGGCTAGGTCGGCCAATTCAGCTACACTATTGGCAGGGACATTTAGACCCATAATACTACACTTACCCGGATTAATAACCAACCCCGAAGCAAGATAGAAGCACCTTAATATCCGAAGCAAATTCTGGAAATTCGTTTTTGACCAATCTCCCAAGATTATGACATCGTCCGCGAAAAGAAAGTGGGAAACGGTCGGCCTATTATTTGGCAACTTAATGCCCCTGAAGACCCCTAGAACCCCCGCTCTTTGAAGCATCCAATCCAGGGATTCCATGGCAATAAGAAAAAGGAAAGGGGATAACGGATCCCCTTGTCAGACTCCCCTCGAGCATATAAACTCCTTGGAGGGAGACCCGTTAATCAAAACAGAAGCTTTTGCCGAACCTAGTATCCCTTTGACCCAACACCTCCATTTTATTGGGAAATTCATTTGCTGTAGAATAGAGTCTATAAACCCCCATGATAGAGAATCAAAAGCCTTATTAAAATCCACTTTGAACACCAACCCATTCAATTTCGACTTTTTCACCCATGATAGTACTTCATTCACCACCAACGGCCCGTCAAGAATGTTCGTGTTGGCTAAGAAAGCGGTTTGGGAATCCGAGATTACAGACCCAATTACGAATTTAATGCGATTAGCTAGGACCTTTGAAATTACTTTGCTGACACATCCAATTAGAGAAATGGGCCTGTAGTCATTAAAGGAGGACGAGTTATTTGTTTTTGGAATAAGCGCAATAAAAGACGAACTACACGCCCCACTTATCACCCCGTCTTCGTAAAAGGCACCAAGAGCTTTTTGGAAGTCTTCTTTCAGGAGATCCCAATATTGTTTAATGAAAGAGAAGTTAAAACCGTCCGGCCCCGGGGATTTGTCTCCTCCAAAGTCCCAAAAAGCCGCCCTAATCTCATCACTGGAAAATGGTGTAATAATAGAAGCGGCCTCCCCTTTTGATAACTTTTTTTATGCCAGAGCATATCATCTTGGGCCTAATGGGCATTGTTTCACTGAACCTCTCCCAAAAAAAAAACTGCAGGCCCCATCCTTTATGTCCTTAGGGCTATTTGACCACACCCTATTAACTAGGACCCGTTAATTCTGTTGACTGTCTTCCTTGTGTTATACATGCCGTGAAAGAACGAAGAATTTTCGTCTCCCTCGGTGGCCCATTTTATCCCGGCTTTCTGTCTAATATCCTCCAATTTTCTTTTTTCCAGCTCCAATAGTTTACACTTAGTTAACATTCTCTCATCACTTTCAACATTGGTCAGCCCTATTAATTCTGCAATAGTATCCAGAGTGTTTAGCTGCACCCTTAAAGTTCTAGCTTGCTCATCCTCCTTAACATTGAGTTTCGAGTTCCAAATTTTAATTGTAGATTTGACGTTTTTAAGTTTGGCAGCAAGCATAGCATCGGGCCTCATCGGATAAACAACTAACTTAAGAGCCCCTTCAATAACATCTTGGAGTCCCTCCCTCCCAGTCCAAGAATTAAAAAAACGGAATGGTTTAGGGCCGAACTCCACACTAGAACACTTTAGGTTAATGGGGCAGTGATCAGAGATGACACGTAACCATGCCGTGAGAGTTGCATCTGGTCACTTATTTAGAAACTCGCTACAAACCAAGACTCTATCAATTTTGCTAGCATTAAGCCCGTTATCACTCATGTAAGTGAACTTGAAACCCCCCATATTGTATTCAAAGAGATTCAATTCATAGATAAAGTCATTAAAATTACCAGCCCTTCCAGCATTAAAATCTGAATTTAACCTCTCGGAGGCGGTTCTTACCTCATTAAAATCACCAAGCATAATCCAAAGCCCTTGGGAGTTCTCCTTGGTAGCCTTGAGAAAATCCTAGAGATTGAGTTTAGAGGACTGGTCCTGCGGGGCATACACATTTGCTATTGAGATCTCTTCCTTGAAGCCCTTGATATGACCAACAACAATCAGTGCATGGCGGTGTTTAATGGAACTAGATTTTCAAAGGTACCAGAATCCCATAGGCTTATCAGGCCTCCAGACCTCCCAAATGATTCGACCCATTCAAAATCCATGCCACCATTCCCCCATAGACTTTTGGGATTAATTTTTTCGTGGTCACGAATGTGGGATTCTTGAATGCAACAAAACTGCACCTTATTTTTCAGCCTAAAATCCTTGATCCAAGCCCTTTTACCCAGATCACTAAGCCCCTAGAGTTTATTGACATAAAATCCATTACAACAATTTTTCTCCACCCTCACCCAAGATTATGTCCTGTACCTGATCTTTGAACAAATATGCGTCAATTCCCACACAAAGCCCGACCTCTATGGTGTTTTGAACTTCCAGGTCCACGATGTTACTAGTGTGATCACCCAGACCTCCCTCGCTGTGGGAGCTGGACGAGACAATCGGTTTTTCATTCAGGTCCACTGAAGGGTAAATAGGAAGAAAAAGGCCTTGTCCATCGTTATAAGCATGCCCCTCCTCCCCCCAAAGATTTCCCCCATCTTCCCCCGCGCCCATCGCCGTTGATCTCAGTTCCCCTAGTTTCTCTGCTACTCTAGAACCGGCTTCCCGTTCTCCCCCAACATAAATAAAGGAATCAGAGACATGTTCCTCGTCCATCTGCTGATCTTTATTTCGCGTCTCTGGATGCGATTCTTCCCAGACCGGCAAGATGGATTTTTTCGCCCTAAATTTCTTCCTGGAGGTAAAAGATGAACCTGCGCTTTTGTTGTTTGAAGTAGGGGACCTGGCCTGGGCTTTTCTTTTTTTCTTGGGTTGGGCCCCAAACTTATAAATAATATCCTTAAGACCAAATGGGCCAAAGCCCATGTTTTCTAGAAATCCCCTACTAGCCTCATTCCGTCCGTTTGGTGGGTCCGCTTCTACACTCCTCAAAACTCCTCCCTTGTAATTAATGTTTGTATGGAAAAGTTTTACATCCCCATGCAATTAATGATTGTCTCTGTCTTCGAGTTTACAGCCGGAGAACTCCCCATGCAGGCGGCCGAGTACCCCTCCTTGTCCGGCTCGGACTCTTCACCTCTAGGATCGACTGGTGACGGATTTACTTTGGCCGGAGAAAAACTCTCTCCGCCACCCGGTGATGATGCATATGATAGAGAAGCAAGAGAACAACCCGATTTTTCTTTTATGAAATCAGGCGCCCAACACCTAAATGATTCCTGGATCCAAACCGGATAAGTCCTCCCTTCCCATTCTAGATTGATACTGGTAGAAATCCTCAACGGGTTCTTAACCAGAATGCCAATCACATCAAATGATAAATTTCCCGATTCGATTGAAGCTGCCGAGAAGTCAACTACTTTGCCAAGAATCTGACCTGTACGGTCAAAAGTGCTACCTTCCCATAGTTGCAGTGGAACACCATAAACTTGTACCATGCGATTCGATCAAAAGGAACGTCCTCCCCATCCAAGATTTTAAGCTCTTTGAAAATCATTTCGTGTTCCTTCCTATTTTCTTGTAGAAATTTCCTTGCCTCCACAGAAGAACTGAAGCTGAGCATTACCTTCATGCCCCACAGATATCTAATGTCAACCCCTGATTTCACCAGTCCGTTTAATCGGTTCTTGATCACAAAGTATCCCCATATCCAACGCCTCTCCCACAAGTGACAGGTGACTCCAGCCCATGGCTAGTTTAGATTCCTTATCAAACTTGATACTATGACCGGTCTTATGGCCTAAAACCACCTCCTTGAACGAAGGATGGCCATTCATTTTTGAACCATCTTCTTGGTTCTGGGTTCCCACTTCCCTCGGCCATCCCCCGTTTGTTTTTTATCGCCTTTATGACCCATCTCCAGTGCGTTTTCCCCACCGACCCGCTGCCTAGCCTTGTCATACCTTGCTACATTAGCGTTTACCTTCAAGCCCCCAATCAGCAACCCATTCAGCGCCTTTTCCAGCTTCAATGTATCTCTGACATTTGCATACCTTACGAAACCAAACTTGCCCTTGTAGCTATCCCTCTTCTTTGGAATGAAAGCATCCACAATATGGCCAAGGTTGCAGCATTCGTACCAAAGTTCTTCCCCTGAAATGTCTTCTGGCAGATTTGCAAGGAAGAAGGAGATAACCCTATACGGCCCTTTTTTCCATTTCTTGCTCTGAACTCTGGTCCAGCGCTCCTGTCTCCGATCTCCCCATTGTCTCTCCGGCGGTTTTTTCTCCCAACCCTTCGTCTCCCCTCTTCGCCCCATCCTATACAACTTGTGTCTTAACTTGTTTTTTAAGAAGTATACAACATGAATGTATAGATATGTCGGATAGTTTTTACAAAAAAAGGTTATGAAACTGTAACTAATTTGGTACGAATTTTCAAATCTACAGCTTCTCAGATTCGGTTACAAAAAGTTTATGAGTTTTGCAATGGCATTCTGGTTTTGCAACTCAGCTCATTGTTGCTTGAGATGAAGATAATTCACCATCTTTAAAGGTAATAAAGTATGACATTTAAGCAACAATAACCGAAATGGCAAAACTGTTATTCTTGCAAGTTACCTTCATTTTGACATTTATATACGGGATATGATGGCACAATGTCAACGCACTATTTGCTTACCGGTGCCTTGGGATCGCAAAACAGGTCTAAACGTGTTAAACATGCCAAACACGACACGACAAGATTAACATGGGTGCTAAACACGAACACGACACAGTTAACTAATCGTGTTATTTTCTTGTATTTTTTTTACTTGAAAAAAGTTCAGAAATTGCTTTTAAATTTCAGGGAAATGCATTAGGTGGAACGCTTGCTCAAGATGCAGGGGAAAAAAGCCAATGATCTTATACAAATTGCTTGGTCTTATTCTTATATACAAAGGGGAACTGTTTTGTCACAAAGTCCTCCGTCTGCTGACTTTATTTCTTTGAATCATAGGCATATAGATGTATTCAATTCTACAGCTTATGGGAACTGTTTTTTAATAATTTTTTTTTATCTAATTACAGGGACGATAATTATCATACAGATGGATCACGATGCTCAAAAGCTTCGACCCGTTTGTTATTCATTTACGGGTCACCTTGCAAACCTCAAAATTTCGGTCACCTTGTATTGTTATTCACTAAACAACCCGGCTATCGGACGGGTATAAAACTAGTTGGTTTTGGATTGTAAAATAATGACTTATGAATATTACACTACGGTAAATAATTTGTCAAATTTGAACCAAACGGTTAAACTAGTTGGGTTTCGGACTGTAAACTATGAGTCGGAGTATATAAGAGGGTGTTTGGGATTGCTTATTTAACTCTAAAAGTGTTTTTTTTTGTTAAAAGTGCTTATTAGCTTATGATTTTTTGAAAAAGAGTTTTTAAAAAAGTGTTTGGATTAATTTTGTAGTGGGAAAAACCAATAAGTCAATAAGTTATTTTTTAAAAAGTGTTTGGCTTAGCTTATTCACGTAAAATGACAAAAAAATGACATTTTTATATTTAAAACCAAAATGATTAAAAAAAATACCAGGAATATGTATTTGTTAGAAATTGTTAGTGGTAGATCGGTAATATTTTATTGCAAAAGTCAAAATTCATTTGAAAAGCCTATAATTAGTGGCTTCTTGAAAAACAACTTTTTAGTTTTATCAAAAAGCTAAAACAAAAATTGTTTTTATGTTTGCCAAACATTTTTTTTAGCTTATTGCCTTTTGAAAAAGTCAATAAATCAATAATCAGTTTTCCAACGCAATCTCAAACACCCTTTAAATATCAAACCAGTGGATTTACTTCTATTTGAACCATTGGATCAACGTTTTAGAATAGCATTTGTTTTGAAGTTACTGGCTTCTATCCTAATTAATTTGGAGGTTACGAGTTCAGGTCCATTTAATGACAGAATTAAAAGAAATTTATCATTCTAAAAAAATTAATATTTATCTTGGGTCTTGCATTCTGCAAAATAGGTTCCTCCGCGAACATAATTATAAAACTCTTTAACCTTTCTCTCTTATAGTTCTCCAACTTAATAAGATAGAAAAATATGAAACTCTTTTTTCTAACTCAAGAATATAAAAAATAATATTTCATTTTCTTTCTTTTGTATTTTTTATTTTTCTTTCTTTTCTCTCGTTTAAAATCTATGTCTATAATCTATACTATATAATAAATAAAGGTTTTTGTATGTCACGTGTCGTCATCATATTCAATCTCATTATTATTTTTTCGCCTCTCTGTCTTATTAAATGCACCCATATCTTTTAATAAATTATTAATTATACTAAAAAAACTCATTTATTTTAAATTATCCTTTGTTATAAAAAAATTTGAAATCTAATTATGTAACTTTTATTTTCAATCAAATAGTAAATGAAAGTCAATATACATTAAATAGTAATTGACGTATTTTTAAAACTCAATTATATATTATTTTTTACATATTTTGAATTTTATTTTATATTCTTAGTATATATATAGTAATTCATTTTTACACATGTAAAATACATAAATAAAATTTAAGAAATTTATGTATTGATATTTTTCACCTTGTGTGTATTACACGGGGTCTAAACTAGTATTTAACAAATAAAAGTTTTTTCATGATACGTATCGTCTCCATATTCATTCTCATCATTTTTTTCTCGTAACTCTCTTTTATTAAATACACCTCTATCTTTTAATAATAATATATTTAAAGAAATACTAATTATACTAAAAAACATATTTATTTTAAATTATTTCTTATTATAAGAAACTTTAAAATCTAATTATGTAAGTTTTATTTTTAATCAAATAGTAAATGAAAGTCAAATTACATTAAATAGTAATTAACGTATTTGTGAAACCCAATTATATATTAATTTTTACATATTTTGAATTTTGTTTTCTATCATTTTTATGTAATATATTTTTACACCTGTAAAATTGTACATGTAGATTTAAGAATTTTATGTATTGATATTTTTCATCCCATGTGTATTACAATTTACACGGGTTCTAAGCTAGCTACCTATCTAATAAATAAAGGTTTTTTTCATTACACTTGTCATGTCCATATTCATTCCCCTCATTTTTTCTCGCATCTCTCTTTTATCAAATACACATTTATTTTTTAATAATAAATGTTAAAAAATACTAAATGTACTAATAAAACACATTTATTTTAAATGAAAGTCAAGGTATATTAAATAGTAATTAGCGTATATTCAATACTTAATTATATATTAATTTTTACATACTTTGAATTTTATTTTTTTATTCTTAGTATATATAATATATTTTTATATCTGTAAAATACATACATAAAATTTAAAAATTTTATGTATTAATATTTTTTATCTCATTTGTAGGAGATAGGTTTTAAGCTACTTAAAGAATAGTTAAAGAAGACTTTGAAAATAATTTAATATTGTGTCAGTTTCATTACAATTTTTTTTTTTGATAGGCAACTTTCATTTTTAAGTGGCAGTCGCATCTCCAAATCGGAGACCCGCACCTCTCAACCTGACCACTACGTTGTCTGAACCGGGCCCGCGGGTTCAGAACGAGAGGCTTCGGCTATCACCGGGAAACCATGGAGCCTGCTGCCACTTGACAACAGTTGCGCCGCTACACGGACCAAGACCCGCTAGCGTAACGCACTCCGGACTAAAACCCGGGTTGGCTCGGGATCGAACCTGCGTGGGCAGGTTGATCCTTCATTGCCAATAACCACTAGACCAAAGTCTAGTAGTTAGTTTCATTACAATATCATCCTCAGATTTGGTATCATAGACTACATTTATTAATATTTTTAATTAATATTATTCGACTTACGTTTTATAGACATGTCTTAAATTTATTACGAACTAGGTTAAAGCCCATGTTTTATCTGGGTTCAATTCCTGTCATCATCATTAATTTCTGAGGCATGCAAATGAGGTCTAGTTCTTAAGCTGATGCACCAGGGTTTTACCCACGCCGATCCAGGGTTCGAGCCTCGGCTCTCCCTCAAGCCCGGAAGGGGCCGTATTGGGTGGGATTTTTCCTTGGATGCTCTCCAACTCTGACGTCAAGTGGGCCCGGTTAAAAAAACATATTGAACAGAGTTGGACGAGACTATTAAGTTGCTAACTATGAATGAATGTGTGTTTCAGAATTCTTAGAATCTTTACAGGAAATGGGTGGTTGTCTTCTTGAGAAAAGTGCACTAAGTGATGATGAAAATAATGGTGAGTATAACGTGATGACGTTTGTGTAATTTGACTATTATGAAATATTTGAATCTACTCTTGGTTTGACTATTTTTGAATATTTGAAGCTATATTTTTTGAATTCTATGTATTGTTTTTTTGATAAAAATTGGTTGGAAGCCATTATTTCTAGAACTTTATAGAGTGATTTTTAACGGTTAATTCATGAATCTTGTGTTAACGATTAAAAAATTCGACTCCAATTGGATTTATTAGCGTTCGATATGTTCATGTTATGTAAGGCCCCAAACCCGGGAGGCCTCATTTGTTGGATTTACTCATTCACAACCAGTTCTTAAACTTGAATATCAAATAACACAGCAAAAAATTTCGTTCAAATATAACGTCAACATAGTTAAACACGCGGAAGCGTAAACATTGTCTAAAGCATAACCACATAATAAGAAAAACATAACGGGATGCCGGTCATCATGATCAGCCGGGTAACTCTTCTCACTTGCCAAGCATCACCGTCCATCATCCATACATGCCCTTAACCTGAATGTGCATACTAAAAGTCAGCTACGCTGGTGAGTTCTAGCTTTACATAAACCTTATCATAATCATTTTGCCCAAAAACATAACATACATTTGTTTAATGAAAGCGTACGTAAAACATGCAATAACTTAACAACATCATAACATCGTAACATAGCATCATAACATAAGTCAACATGAACCGAATCTGCGCCTTCTCGTAACTGTCAATTCCATACCTCGCTTACCAGCGGATGAACTTAAGGCTCGTTACCTCTAAGTCATCCGTCATCCAGGTCTCCTAAGACTCGTTACCTATAAGTAGACCAAACACATTTCTCCTAAAGCTCGTTACCTCTAGGAAGACTAAACATACCTTAGGCACTATTTCCCCGCAAGGAATAGTACCTTCATCGGGATCCCGGTAATCCCATGGGTGACCGTCGCCACCCCATCCTCAACCAGTTGTACAACCGTTAGCCAGTCACAAAGGCCCCCTGTAAGGTAAGGCCAATACATACATACATACATACATACCCTAGCTCCCGTAGGAACTCATGGCAGATTCATTCATTCGTGACTTTCTCAAAACCTTTACCTCATTTTAGTTAAAGCATCCGTACGTTTTATTAAATAACATTTCATTCGTAAACCTTTCATAAACTTCGTTTGGCAAAACATTTCATCACATCGTCCTTCGTAAACATCATTTCACAAACATTGTTTCATATGTATGCACACCAGCCCAAAAATATTAATTAAAACATTTAAAGAAGAGCTTCTAGAACTCACACGAGATAAACATGGTCAAAGGTCTCTAAAAGATCTTCTAACCTATATGCATGCAACCTAGTCTTAGTTTTTCATACAACTCATTACATTTCATCCCTTTATACCGAGAACGTATGGGAACACGGTTTTCTGCCCGTGAACTCAGGAGTACACAGCCTCATAGGTGTACACGGCTCCTTCCCATGAACTTAGGTGTACACGGTTCAAGGGGAGTTCTTGGGTGCTTACCCGTGAACTTAGTCCCGAAATCCCAGACGTGATCCCTTCTCAGGATCTCAGCCGTGAACCCTACTCGGGATCCTAGCCGTGAACCCCACTCGAGCCGTGAACCTTACCCGGGAATCCCAAACCGTGAACCTCATCCGAGATTCCCAAGCCGTGAACCTCTCCCGGGATCCCAAGTCGTGAACCCTAACTGGGGATCCCAGCCGTGAACCTTCAGTTTTCACCCCCAAAACCCTAGTTTTGCATAGGTTCAGATCTGGATCGA
Source organism: Smallanthus sonchifolius (assembly GCA_023525975.1). NCBI lineage: Eukaryota > Viridiplantae > Streptophyta > Magnoliopsida > Asterales > Asteraceae > Smallanthus > Smallanthus sonchifolius. Next base: position 73,267,325 of record CM042027.1, on the reverse strand, counting down.
GTGATTCGTCAAGTTTGGAACTTTTTACGTCCAAAAGGTGTATTTTCCCTTCGTGATTCCAGATCTATAATCCTTTTCTCATTTAGTTCATAAAAACCTAACCTTTTACCGAAAATACCCGAATAAACCCATTTCAAGGAAAACTTATAAAAACGAGAGTTTCTTACCTCAAAATGACTCCTTCCTTCAGCAAATCTTCTCTCGAGTAGTGTGGCAAGGTAGATGATCGATCTTTACTTCAACCCAAAGCTTTCTCTTTCTACGAGTTTCTCTCTCTAGAATTTGTATGGAGCTTGAACAAGATAATGGGAAATATATGTGTGTGGAGGCTAGGTTTTAAACCCTCCCTCCCTTCCCCTTTTTCGGCCCATTGAAGCGGCCCAACTAGCGACCCCCAAGCCCCTTATATTTTCACACCCCTTTATTACATCCTTATCCTTCGTCGTTATTTTTAGGATGTTACATGTTAACATCGACTTGGTCTCGGTTGAAATTGGGGATATATGTAAATTGATATATTTAGAAAGGGGATATATGTAAATAGTATTTTAATTGGTTCATTAAGGGTAAAATAGTAATTCAATAAGTTATTTTAAATGAAATGGGTAAATATGTAATATATAGGCTTTAGGAAGGGAAAATATGTAATTAAAATTAGGGGTTGGGTAAATATGTAATAATTGAACTTATGAATGGGATATATGTAAATGACCCTATTTATTAATAGCATAACTGGAACACCGACATTTAAAAGTAATTTATGTTTTGACAAACCTTATAATGTAAGTCTATTTAGAAAATCGGGAGATTATAAACTTTAATCAAAATCATCATCAATATATTCTGATTGACGGATACTATTTTTTACTTGTATGCGGAAAATATCGCTAAACTTTTAATACTAAATCTCTCATTAAAAAAAATAATAAAAAGACACAAATTAAATTTAAATTTCAACAATATATCGTCTTTAAAGTTCAAAATTTAAAACTCCAAATTTTAAAAATTTCATTCCTTAATATTTCGACAGAATTAAACTTAAAATTCCAAAACTAAATATGAAAAATTTAAAACTAAAAAATTATAATTGAAACTTGTAAATATGTTTTTTGAAAAAAAAAATCTCATCATGTAAAAAAAATTAAAGTTTAAAGTATAATACGCTTTTAAAAATAAATATTTGCAAGTTTCTGAATTTTATTAAAAACTAAGTATTAAAAATCATAAATCAAAATAAAAAAATTGTTTATAAATATAAAATTTAATTAAAAAACTACTAATTAAATATTAGTGAACTTTATTCTGACACATATTTATTTAAATTACAAACCTAGTATTTTCAAATATTATATGTAAAATTAAAAAATCTTGTTTTTTGATAATAAAATTTAAAAAAAATCATTTTTAATAATAAAAGTTTAAAAACTCATTTTTTAAATCTCTTGTTTTTTAATTCTTTATTTTTTTTAAATATTAACTTTTGATAATAATTTTAAAACAAATGTTAGCCGGTGATAATAATAATGAAAATGTTTATTTATGTAAAAACATTTTTAAAAGGCATAAATATGAAAGTATTAAATGGAGTATATAAATGTGGTTTTGGAGGAAAAAAGTTGTGAGATTGAATATGGTGTTGCCAAGTGACAAAATCATTTAGTTTTTTATTAGAAAAGATATTAGAGAGATAAATCATGTTTTATGTTGCATTTTAATAATAAAGGTAGGTAGTGAAAACAAAAAAAAAATTGGTCTGCATTGGTTTTTCAACGAGTTCTCATGATATTAAGAGTTCATATTTGAACCTAACCCATGAAATATATATCTATATCTATATCTTTCATTTATAATAAATAAAGGTTTTGGTGGGACACTTGTCATTCTTCTATGCATTCTTAAAATTTTTTTTCTCACCTCTCTCCTATTAATTATGCAAATTTCTTTAATTATTTTTATAATTTTTTATTTCTCGTCTCTCTCTCCTATTAAATAATAATGATTTATATAATTATTTTTATAAAACGTTTTTTTATTTAAAAAAATAGGTTTGTTTATAAAACATTTTAATAACTTGAACATTTCTTTCATTTTTTAAAGATAACTATATAACATTTCTAGAATTTGTATTAAAAAACTATGTAATCTATCATAAATAATCAAATATGTAATATGTAAATCTTTATTATTAAGTATATATAATATTACATTTATTCAACACGTATAATATACGGGGTCTTTAACCTAGTTATATAATAGATAAATGTTTCTCAATGCCACGTGTCGTCTTCATATTTATCCTTATAAAAATTTTCCCGCATCTCTCTCATAATAAATACACTTTCATATTTCAATAATAATATAGTTTTAAACAAATTATTAATCTATATCTATACTATATAATAAACAAGTAAATTAGGAGGATATTTGTCACATTTCTAGACTTCTTCATTATCATTTTTTCGCCCCTCTCTTCTATTAATAATCAACTTCACGATTTTAGGTAACAAAATTAATTATTTGTTTCAATTTTTATCTATACGATTTTGAATTTAAAATTGTGTTTATCATCGGTTAATTTGTTTAATCATATTTTTATGAATTCTACGAACTTAAAATAATTTTATAGCCAACTTGGATTTATATAAAAATTTCTAATCATATATTTATATATTCACATTGTTCCATTGACGAATATATATGTTAATAGATTATATTATATTTTATTCAATTTGTGTAATATACTGGTTTAAACCCGTGTATTACACGGGTTTTTGAAACATAAACATTTTATTACTAAGTATATAACATTACATTTATTCAACTCGTATAATACACGAGATTCTAACCTAGTTATACTAATAAAAAATATTTATTTTAAATTTTCTCATATGTATAAGAAACTTTGAAATGTAATTACCTAGCTTATATTTTTAATTAAATAGTAAATGAAAGTCAAATTATATTAAATAGTATTTTATGTATTTTTTTAAACTCAATTTTATATTAATTTGTACATATTTTTTTATTTTGTTTTATAGTATTATTATATGTAATACATTTTTTCATCTATAAAATACATATATAAAAATTTAAAATTTTTACACAGCTTCTAAACTAGTATACTATATATAAGAGGATTAAAATAATACACATATTTCCGAATAGAAATTTGGATATTTTTTATCACGTGGCCCTCTCTTTTTAATCTCTCCCGCCCTCTATAAAATATTCAAAAAATATTCGTAAAACCACTGTAGACGTTTTTTTCTTTTAGGATAGGGTTACTAACTATATTTGAATATTGATAAAGTCTATATTTTCTATTGTCACAACACAATTAAAATATGGACTTTGTAACTTTTTATAGTTCTTAATACTTTATTTAATAATAGTGGGTTACAACGGTGTTTTGCGGTGGGAGACTGATCGATTTTTAATCAAATTTAAATTAAAACGCAGACACAACGATAAAACTGATTTTAATAAAAAAACAAACCTAAAAAATTTTAGTCTTCCGCATGGCAGGTCTTGATTAGCCCTCACGTCACTGTTCATCACACTAACATGTCCTCAAAACACTCATGAGGACCATGTCTTCACATATCACCCGTGAAGTTATCAACCTCAAAACACTCACGAGGTTTGTGACTCCACTTTAACACCCATGAAGATTATACCCTCAAAACATCCATGAAGAACATGATTTCACATAGTCACCCATGAATGTCATAACCTCAAAACACGCATGAGAAATATGACTTCACATTTTCCTTTGTTTGCAAACGTACGTACTCAAAATCATGATTCATCATTATCAGGTTAAAAATAATAATAAATTTATATTATGAAAAATCAAATAATTTTAACTAATAAAATTTAAAAATCATCCAAAATTTTTCAACTAAAAAAATTTAAATATCATCCAAAATTTTCTAACTAAAAAAATAAAAATAATCTAAAAGTCTTCATATGTCACGTCAAGCAGTATAAGTAATGATGATCTTTAATTAACCCATCGAAGTTTGCGTTCTTCATCATCAACCCCTCTCATTTTGTGCAAGTTTACATACAACTAGCGCCTTGTCACAGTCACGAATGGTCATACCCTCAACTTTTGTTCATCTCCATAAGAGGTTGTTGTTACGTAGTTCCTCTCCTACGAATAGTTAAAACCTCAACTTTCTCCAAGACATTTAAAAAAAACTGATGAGCTAATGCTTTTCGTGACATCACCTTAATATTTTATGCATTAATAATTAATTAAATTTTAGTAGTTAAATATCACAGAACTCCACAGTTATATATTATCCTTTCCATGAGACAATATTAGTGCACATCAAATCCAAAAATTTGGAAGCATAGTAAAATCATGCAATATTTATCATCCTTTCAAACTCTTCCCCTCTCTTTGTTTTCATGCATCATTTTAGTTTTTATTTTTGTCAAATGGGTTTCATTTCATTCCAAGACTATGAAAAACTTGCCACCATCTCCAAGGAAACTTCCAATAATCGGAAACCTCCACCAACTAGGCTTAAGCCCTAATCGCAGCCTCCAAATATTGTCCCAAAAATACGGTCCAGTCATGCTTCTTCACCTTGGCAGCACCCCCACACTTGTAGCATCCTCTGCTGAAGCAGCCCAAGAGATCATGAAAACCCATGATCTCTCATTTTGTAGTCGACCTACCTTAACTATACCCAACATACTACTCCATGGCTCTAAGGGTGTAGCGTTTTCTCCTTATGGGGAATACTGGAGGCAGTTGAAGAGCATTATGGTACTCAGGCTTCTAAGTAATACACGAGTTAAGTCGTACCAAAAAGTGAGAGAAAACGAGATAGGTCATATGATTAGGGTGATTGGAGAAAGTTGTGGGACAACGATAGATATGGGGGCAATGCTTATTTCACTAACAAATAAGATAATTTGTAGGGCTGCCCTTGGAAGGAAATATGATGGATTAAAGCACACAAATTTAGTGAAAAGTTTCATGGATATGTTGATAGTCTTTAGTGTTGGTAGTTATATTCCATGGTTATCATGGGTAGATCAAATCAATGGTTCAATAGGAAGAACAGAAAAAATAGTTAAAGAATTTGATGAGTTTCTTGAAGGAGTTATTGAAGAACATGTAAACAAGAAAAGAGGGGAGGATGGTAAAAGTGATGAAGGAGAAGACTTCGTTGATATTTTACTAGATCTACAAAAAGATAACACAACAGGCTTTACCCTTGATAGAGATTCCCTTAAAGTTCTCATCTTGGTATGAGTTTCTTGAAGGAGTCATTACGTCTAACTATGTTGGACTTGGATCAGAGTTACAACATGTAAAGAAACCCATTTTTATTTTTTAAATATTTTTATCTATTATATATTTTAAAGTTTAAAATGAGAATAATATATTACAGTTCTTAATTCCGGTTCGACCGGTCCGACCAGTGGACCGGTAACGTGACCGGTTTATCGTCCGATGCGGTTATGAAAACATCGAGAAAATCTGATCTGGAAGTACTTGTTGACCATCAAAACGTGATTTTAAATAGTTGTGTTAGATAGTTGTTGGTGCTATCATTGATGGGTTGGACAGGTGATGCTTTGATTTGCGTTTTACAATCAGTAACAGAATAATAAATTCCTGGAATTATCCTCAAAGTCCATTGCTGTGCATGTCCTTAAATAATGTGACTGGTGTTGGGTCTAGAAGCATGTTTTGTCTTTTCATGATTTACTGTCTGGGTTGACCGTTCTTAAACAGTTCATTTTTGGGTTGTGTTATTTTTAGTTATTCTAAATATTAATTAAAAAACAGTTAAAATGAAAAGGGTCAAAGAGGTAAACATGGTAAATTGGTCAATAAGTCATCCAATTGTATTCAAATGTTTTGTAATGTCCTAAAACTTATGTTTGAAAGAACTTATGTTATTACTTTAACTATGTAGTTTTTTAACATATTTAATGCATTGTTTATTGTTTATATACAATTAAAATCCATAAAACTAGACAAAAAGTGTTGGTGGACCGACGCGTATCGTTTTAAACTGACACAAAAACTAAGTAAGCCCATTTTAACCTATTCTGGAACAGTTAATCATGTAGGTTTGACCACCTTTAGTGTCCATCAATGTAAAAATATGGCTAGAATTGTTCTTTCTTTTTGTTTTGAAATCATTGTATGCTCCTTATTTAATTAAAGGTTTGATTCAAATAGAATTATATGTAATGATATTGTTGCAATGCAAAGCAGAAATTAACACAAATCAAAGATCACCGATTGATTATAACAAAGAAACGATCGACGCTTACAAGAACAAAGAATGAAATTGACATGAACAAGGAAAACCCCCAAATTCGATTAAGTCTTGCGCTTGAATCACTAACGGCTTATTAACAGCTAATCTAGCTCTAACAACAAACATTACACTACAGACCTGCAACTAAGAAAGTTGACAACTAACACCCCTGAAGTTCCAACTATGCAGATATTACACATTCAGTCCCTGAACATTTGCAACCACACATTACAGATATAACTAGTGTTACGTACTTAGACCAACACTATGTTTCATTTATGAAAGTTACTTTCAATGCCCAAAATTAGATATGACTTTACTTTTAAGATATTTCAAATTTAAAACATCATCATCAATGGACGCCCATGAGGGGCGCCCTTGGCTTACGTGTACCCGTCATTAGGAAGGGCTGCATTAGGAAATGCGTACCCATGGGCCCCATTTACTAAAAGGATTTTTTTCAAACTTTGCAAACAACGGATACAATAAATAAAAAAATTAAAAACATATATCTACAACTACATGTTATAAAAGAAAATATATCTACAGCTACATGTTATAAAAGAAATTCAGAAGTCCCAATTTGATTAAAAAAACAATAAATACAATCAAACACCTCTCGAGAATAAGGCAGATAAAGCGAATGAGTACCCTACTAGAAAACTGGACTTTCACCGTCAGACGATTCCGTTGGAAATACGTCGATGCTAGTCATACCTACGGGTTTCCGTCAATCAGGGGCAGATGATATAAAGGACCGGGGGTATTCCATTTTCTTATGGAATACCATCGGTAATCTTGTGACCAGCCATTTACTAATGCGCCATTTACCGAGGATCTTTTTCCGGCAAGTTTAAAATGTCTCCGACCAGTTTTCACATTTGTGACATATTACAGATGGATTTCCGTCGCTGATTTTGTTTAATATTTATAAAAAAAATTATATTTGAATTTCCAGCAATATAAATACCACAAATTTATATTTTTATTATTATTAAAAACAAATAAACCATAGATCAAAATTTTTTATTAAAAACAAAAATAAATACAAAACTTGTTCATACAAAAATAAAAATACAAATAAACCAGATCAGACACATCATTATTTCGGCGAGTCCCACGAAGCTCCCGTACCTCCGAAATTAAACTAGCGATGATCAGAGGGAGCTCAGCGAACTGTCATCTACGGCAGGATCCTACACACGTTAAGCAAATGAACGTTATGTTATTAATTAGTATGCATTTATTTTCTATATAGTACAAATTAATAACGCTAGAATACAAATATGGCATTGAGTGAGGATGTATGATCTCTCCCTGTGTTGGGTGTCCCGGGCAAACCCGTATGTTATAATAGGAATCAGTGGTGTTCCCGGCCCTAAATATATGACTCTTACGGATGTCTGCAGTACTCTTCAACCATAGGATGGTCAGATGAACATGTTTGTTGGAAGACGATGCCTAGTCCAAATTACTAAATTGTTCCCGGTTTTGTTCTTGCTTGATCGTAATCAAAATTGCCGTATAGCGGATAGGGTCCGTCGACTGTCTTCTGGCGATGTGAGCTTCAACTGGGATTGGAAATTGTAAGGCCCCATTCCCGGGTAACCTCACTTGTTGGATTTACTCATAAACATGTCATAAATACTGAACTTAAATTTAAAACATTCGAATTCAATCATTACATAACGTAACCTAACATGACATAACAGCGGAAGTCTTATCAATTAAATACATAACATTGTCTTAACATATAAAAAGTGGGATGTCAGTCTTGTGTCGGGTAACCTTCACGCCATCGCACGACCCTTTCTTCCTTTACCTGAAATGTATACTAAAAGTCAGCTAACGCTGGTGAGTTCTAGTTTAAAAACAATCATACATAGTATTTATCTTATCATGAGTAATATATATATATATATATATATATGTATATATAATATACTTAACATTCGAGCTTTTACATATTCTTCGCTTTACTGTTCTCACATAACATTCATATTGAGTATATACATATGTACATACATACTTACTTGGGGAGAACATTCATTTGGCCATAAACTTAAGGGTGATCAACCCATCATACTTGTCGCGAATGTCACAAAGACATCGCAGTGAGAACTACCGTCGTAGCCCTTTTCATTAACCGTCTGGCTCTAGAAAACCGTCCGTCGAAACTTAAATCCGTCCGGCAACCTTTGTTCGTCCGCTCTTAAACACGTCCTACCGTCGTAGTCCGTTCATTCGCCCGTCTGCCCAAAGGCATCCGTTTCCCACGCGGCTATTATGTATGCAACCGTTCTACATGTAATAAGGTTTTTGCTTCGACCGTCCATAAATGTCTTTTATACGTCCTAGCTTATGAAGGAACGTTTTTGTCCCGGTTGCAAAATAGTCACGTAGTCGTCCGTCTACCGAAGTAGCCGTCATTCACGAAGCGTCCATATCATTTACATACATTCGGGTCAAGCAATATATATAATATAAAGCAAGATTTCCATTCTTTCATTCATTCTTTATAACATACGTTTTATTCTTTGTTCGTAATTCATTTTCATATAAATATATAAATATATATATATTTGTATATTACGTATGATCACATTGTCATTCATAGCATTTATTCATTTAGTGTATACACTTCAGCCCCAAAACATTTAAAATGATTTGCACATAACATAGAAGGGGGCGCATAGAACTCACCTGATGAGTAGTTTCTGAAATACTCTTAGCTGGCTACTGAGCGTCACTAATGTCACTCACGATCTGTATAATAAAGTTATACTTGTAAGGTAGTGCTCCTAGATGACACTAGACATTACTATGCTTAAACCTAGTAGTTTCGATGGATTTGCTTATATCGAAACTTGATAGTTTCGATAGGTTGCTTATGTCGAAACTTGGTAGTTTCGATAAGTTGCCCATGTCGAAACCTGGTAGTTTCGATAAGTAAATTAGGTGTAATCTTAGCTTCGGATCGTGGGGTCATATCGAAACTATGGTAGTTTCGATGGGTATGCATATATCGAAACTGAGTAGTTTCGATGGGTCTGCACATATCGAAACTGAGTAGTTTCGATGGGCTTGCACATATCGAAACTGAGTAGTTTCGATGGGTCTGCACATATCGAAACTGAGTAGTTTCGATGGGCTTGCACATATCAAAACTGAGTAGTTTCGATGGGTCTGCACATATCGAAACTAAGTAGTTTCGATGGGTCTGCACATATCGTCTTCCCAAAAAATCTGAAGTTTTTGCATGCGAGTCTGATCGAGTCAATATCTCAATTTTCTTAGATCAAAACGTTTCGGTTTTCATTCTAGATGCTATACCTAAGCTCATTTTCAAGTTTCATCCACAAAATCGTTACCTTTTTAGCCAAAACCCGAAAATCCCAAATTAAACAAAAACTCAGTTTAGAGTCGAATCGTTACCTGGATTGGGGTTGTGATTTGGAGGTTTTGCTTACGAGCTTAGCAGTAACGTGCTCCCTCAATTCCGGGACGATCCGTCAACTTTCTCTCTCTAGACCCGAGCTTTCCTTTCTCTCTCTAGAAGTTGCGTGAGTGGGGAATAAGCAGAGAAGAGGGTTGCCCTGCCTCTTATATACCTGGGCTTCCCTCGGCCCATTGAAGCCGAGCCCAAGCCCGCTCCCTTTTATTTAAATATTCTGACTAAATCACCGGTCTCGCTATATTTATTCGTTTTATTATTTTTGGGATGTTACAGAAATTCGGGATTGTCTCTGCCAATCGGGTGGAGGAAATTCGGGACTTGGAAGAGATGATTAAAGAGTATAGTTTCTCTAATGGCCCGGACAAGTGGATATGGGTGGGGGACCCATCGGGTTCCTTCACTACGGAAGCATGTAGAAATTGGTTAGATGATATGCTGTTGCAAGAGTCAGGGAAGGACGTGTTATGGCTAAGTTGGGTCCCTCTTACGGTTCGTTGTTTCGTTTGGCGTCTACTACAATTCCGGTTGCCCACAGCTTCTGCGTTAATGTACCGAGGTACCCCCATGGCTTCGGCCAAATGCTCTCTATGTCTCCAGAGGATGAAGACGAAGATCACACCTTCGTTAGGTGTCCGGTGGCAAAGGCAACATGGAGCAAAATTGCTAGGTGGATAAAGCTGGATGTTACGGCTCAAACTAGCATAAAGGAGAGGGCTATTTTCATCAGGGACGCGCAGGGTTCTCGGATAATTAAACGAATAAGGGTGTTGATCGGTTATTGCACGTGCTGGATCATCTGGAAGTCTAGGAACAAGTGGATATTTTCAGATGTCAGGGTCTTGGTGGATCAAATGGTGGAGGAGATAAAAATACAAGCCTTTACATGGCTAGAGGCAAGAGGTAACAGGAATCATGGCTCCTGGTAAGATTGGGTAATTCACCCGCTATCGGGCGTAGGCTAATATTCCTTCGGTTTGAGTTTGGGTGTGCTGTTGGTTTTATATATTTCTTGCTCTTGGTGGCTGTTTTTGTTCCTGTTGGGGTTTTTCCCCTTTATGTTAGCGTTGTAATTGGGGCGTTGCTAGTTACCCGCTAGCTTTTATATGAGATCTCTCATTGTTGTTGTTCAAAAATATATATATAATTGTTATTATTGATATTATTAGTAGTAGTACCATCATCATCATCATCATCACCACCACCACCACCACCACTATTATTATCAAATCAACTAAATATGTAAATTATACGAATTTCATTTTATTTCAAAATTTTACAAATAGATTACATTACAATATTCCTTAATCTCCATGTATTAATGTAAACCACTAATATTGTTTAGTTACACATTAAATGATCTCACATATAGATTACATTACAATATTTTCTAATCTCACATAATATATATATTCTACAAGTGTGTGCATACTAGTTGTGGGCATCACATCTTAATAATAACCTTTACACGTGTGCGCACGATGGATCAGGGTCTCGCTTTACATTCACTGATCTCCCTGTGTGGGTAATCCACATAGAAAGATGAAGATTCCAAAACCACCATAGCATTTCATCTTCATTATCTAAGGTTACTTATAATGTGAGATCTTGAAACCTTACTGCTGGCTTGGGGCATCACATCTTAATAATAACATCTACATGCGTGTGCATGACAAATACATGTCTCGAACTACATTATGAGCCCACCATTTCCCGCCCAATCTACTATGCTCAGGCCAGGCTAGACACACAAGACGAATTATTTAAATTTTGATACTACCAATTCCAGTTGCGTCACTACCAATGATCTTCAACCCGTTGACGTGTTATTGGGAGATAATTTACAAACGACACCAAAAACAATGATCTTATATACTTTGAAATACCGAGGTATTGCAATTTAAAGGTTCGAAAAATTAGACGAGTACAATGCACACTACTTGTAGTAAATTTTCATTGTGTTTGTCTTTCTATTCTTGATAACACCATGAGTTGGTATATATAAGGAAAATTTCCAACTATCTGTGACGGATATCCGTCGGAAAGATCCACCAAATAATCTGGGACTCATTTTTTAGAAAATCAAGTTTGATCTTGGGGAACTGGTTTTGTTTTGGAAAATGGGGTTGATTTTCGTCGTAAAGCATTACCGGAAAACTCACAGTAAATCAAACCTGAAAAGCTACTCTGACCGAAAATCTGTCACCGACGGATTTTGTAGCCGTCAGTAAATTTGTGATGGATTACCGACGGGTTTATTTTATTTTCAAGAAAAATAGTAAAAGTTGTTTTGTGACGACATCCATCGGAATTCTGTCGGAAAGTTTCCGACTGCGTTTTATGTCGGAAAGTTTCCGACTGCATTTTCTGTCGGAAAGTTTCCGACTGTGAAAGTCATTTTTTCTTGTAGTGGTAACAGGGGCGAATTTATGTAGGCTCCAGCGGGGGACGAGGCACCCGCTGAGATTCATCTGCGTAGTAGGAAATTTTCGATCTCTCTTAGTAGGCACCTTCCTAAATATGCTAAGAGGCACCCGTCATCCGATTTCCAACAAACCAAGAGAGAAAGAATCCAAATAGATTGATGATAATTTTAAGTAAAGATGGTAATTTTCTATAGAAAAGCCATGAGAGCTTAAAGCTTTAATGGAAAAAAAAATTAGAGACAGAGAGGAAGATGATGAAATGGCATGGGAATAATTAAAAGAATAAATAAAAATTTCACATTAACCTTTGTAATACAACTAAATTTACACATTAAACATTTTACTTTCATTTGATTTTTATATAGTGTTATATTAAACATCTAAACAATAGACATTAATCATAACAAATTAAATTTTGTAGATAAATAATATATTTTATTATTGATTATTCAATTGATTTATAAGTTTTTGTTTTTTGTATTTTTTTACTTTTGGTTTATAATTTCATTTTTTTTCTTCTTATTTATGGTTTACAAATGTTTTTTTTCCTTATTGTGTCATATTCTTGTGTTTAATCAGTTATCTGTACACGTTTAAATAATAAGTATGAATAGTTTTACAATATCTTTAAGTAAATAAGTATAAATATTTTTATTATATCGTTATGTAAATAAGTATTTGTTTTTACCCGACTCATTTTGAACCGATTTGTTTTGACCAAACTCGCTTTGATACTTTGTGCACCCGCTTATAAAAACTTCTGGATCCGCCACTGAGTGGTAATCATCTTTTAAGAAAAACAAAACTGAGGTCGTTGAGGAATTAACAACTCCTTCAAACTAAAATCACAGATGATCATGAATTACGTTAATCAAATGAATGCTCGCATAGAACTAGAAGAAAAGAAGCTCCTCTTCCTCATCACACGGACATATTAAGAAGAAATGTGTGTTATGATTAGGGCTAAATATAACATGAAGAGGAACTAATGTTTACGATTATGTAGTGTTTTAATTTGTAATCTATACTATATAATAAATAAAGGTTTTGGAGTGACACTTGTCACTCTCAACATTTTTTTCCCACCTCTCTCTCCTATTAATTACACAAATTTCTTTAAATTTTTTGTTTACCGCTTCCCTCTCCTATTAAATAATAATGATTTTTATAATTATTTTTATAAAACGTTTTTTATTTTAAAAAAATATGTCTGTTCATAAACTATTTTTATAAATTGAACATTTTTTCATTATTTTTATATTACGTATATATATATATTTGTATATTACGTATGATCACATTGTCATTCATAGCATTTATTCATTTAGTGTATACACTTCAGCCCCAAAACATTTAAAATGATTTGCACATAACATAGAAGGGGGCGCATAGAACTCACCTGATGAGTAGTTTCTGAAATACTCTTAGCTGGCTACTGAGCGTCACTAATGTCACTCACGATCTGTATAATAAAGTTATACTTGTAAGGTAGTGCTCCTAGATGACACTAGACATTACTATGCTTAAACCTAGTAGTTTCGATGGATTTGCTTATATCGAAACTTGATAGTTTCGATAGGTTGCTTATGTCGAAACTTGGTAGTTTCGATAAGTTGCCCATGTCGAAACCTGGTAGTTTCGATAAGTAAATTAGGTGTAATCTTAGCTTCGGATCGTAGGGTCATATCGAAACTATGGTAGTTTCGATGGGTATGCATATATCGAAACTGAGTAGTTTCGATGGGTCTGCACATATCGAAACTGAGTAGTTTCGATGGGCTTGCACATATCGAAACTGAGTAGTTTCGATGGGTCTGCACATATCGAAACTGAGTAGTTTCGATGGGCTTGTACATATCAAAACTGAGTAGTTTCGATGGGTCTGCACATATCGATTTACTGATTTACAACTAGTTGTCTTTATTCAATTCATGTAATACATGAGTTTTAACCTAGTTTTAAAATATATTTAAGTATTTTTATTATGTTTCAAAATAAATGTAAAAATAGGTGATGAGTTGAAAACGTAAGGATATATGTTGCAGCGTTGGAGAGAAAATAAGTGTTTTTTATAGGATTACTGAAAATATGATGTAGCAGCTAACTGACCACGTTTGTGTTGTGTCTTAAGCTTTGACTTTATTTTCAAGAGAGGTCAACTTTATGTTGAAAACTTGTCATGTGACGTAGAAAACCAACGTCAATAGTCAATACAAAACAAATCATAATATATTTTATGCCACTTTCCCCCTACTAACTCTAATATACAAGAGCCCTCAGTCTAAAACAAATAAAATGATCAAAAAAAAATTCCAAAAAATCCTCCAAATCCTTTGAATGTTAAGGAAAGATTTAATCTTTTCAAGGATTTTTCTCTATTGACAACTTGCATTCCTTCCTGGACCTCCATAATAAATATAATTCCCCCAAACATTATTTTTTCCAGCTTTTATACTATAACAATGTGGATGATCAGCTAATAAATGTAGATTTGTTAAAGGAAGCAAACTATTGCCCCAATCAACAACCTGCAAGTTCCTAAAGTATGCAGCTTTCCCATAACCTTCTTGTCCAAAATGACCACTACCCATTTGTGTGTTTGTGTGGTGACCCCTTGATCTTGAGTTCACTATTTCCCCACCAAATTGTATCATACTTGCATGTTGTTGCAAATGACTAAATAAGAAAGATGGCCAATAGCCTATTATCACCCCTGATCCAAATTGGAGCCACCAGTGCCCATGTTTAGGGTCCTACACAAAAGAACAACAAAATTGTTCAATTTTAGTAGTGACAAAATGGATAGGTCGGTAGCGATTCAAAAAACGCTTGGGTTGAAATGGGTCATTTTTATTATGGGTTGAAACGGACCTAGTCAGGTTGGGTTGAACATCAAATTCTTTTTTGTTTACAAGATGGATAGGTCGGTAGCGAATAAAACACGCTCGGGCTGAAATGGGTCATTTCTTTAATATGGGTTGAAACGGGCCTAGTCAGGTTGGGTTGAACATAAAAAAAATTTCAACTTTGTTTTATAAAATATTCAGTTGTTAATAACAATCACAAAAACAATACTATTACAAGATGGATAGGTCGGTAGCGAGTCAAAACACGCTCAATGGGTCATTTTTTTAATATGGGTTGAAACGGACCTAGCAGGTTGGGTTGAACATCAAAAAAAAATTCAACTTTGTTTTATAAAATATTCAGTTGTTAATAATGATCACAAAACCAATACTATTACGATACTAATCTGAATCTTTAAATAAAATGATTCAGGGGCAACGGGTCAGAAAAATTGAAAGTTTCCAAAGCTGTATTTTTAATGCATACGTCCTAGATTCTGTTATTTAAAAAATTAGAGTTATTTTATAAAAATGGGCAGTTTCATATATTACCCAACCAAAAAAATTAATATCAAATATATCCATTCAAAATATATAAAACTATACATAGGCTTTCATATACACCCTGTTTTTTCAACCTGTACTAAAATGATGCGTTTCAACGTTAACCCATTTTGACCCATTACCCAACCCGGCCTCTATTTGGGAAACAGTTGCACTATAGATTACATAAGCTTCTATTTTGTTTGTGTTTCTTCCAAGTAACAGTAGAAAACAAACAAAAGTAAAGAAAAGAAAGGACATGAGAAAAAAACAATAAAGTCTTTTCATAACTAGTCCAAAACCAGATGGTATCAAATTAGTTATAATCTATATAATAATTTAATTACTTGAGTAACAGTTAAAAGGGAGGTCTACACATGGGAGACACTTCCTTGAAATGAAGAAGAGAATCTTGAAATATAATATTCCATCAATCCACTTTGAAGTTTTTCTATATCCTTAAAAACAGTCACAATTTTAAAGTCTAACAACAAAAATAACTCTTGATGTTCCTAAATTGCCCTTCCTTTTTCAAAGATCAGACAATGATTCTAGCTAATTTATATTTTATTTGTGTGTTAAGTTAGTCATTAAATAAATTCAAAGACTTCACTCTTCATTAATTAGGATTAATTTATAATTGCATTTAGCATTTACCTTCCATATCATCACACCGATGTCGAATTGTCTGCCTTTGTAAGATGATCTAGGAGATATCGCTGCACCTATAGCAATCCTGTTGTTTGTTTGAACAAATCCTGAGCATAGCAAGTTATAGCACCCTGTTGTTTGGTATGCATCAGTCTGTAAATATTAACATAAATTAGCCATTTCTTGTGTGTGTGTGCGCGCGCTTAGAGAGTTAGGTTCAAATAAAAAAGGGTTTTTTTTTCTGTGAGAAATATTAGAAGCATAGAAACCAAAGGGCATTATTGGTATTTCACACATTTTGAAAGTAAAATACCAATATATAAATATACACATTTATACTGGTTGATTTGGGTTGTGCTTTATCTCAAACATGTCAAACGGGGTGAATGTTATCCAAAGTCTATTTTCAATGTGTACAACCTCGTTTTATTTAAAGATTAAAATTAATTTTTGATCAGAACTAATGCTTTTAAAAACTATAATGGAAAGAGAAAATTTAAGGCTCAACCCAACTTGACATCTTTAGACCCTTGCTTAAAAATAACAAGCTTTAACCTGAATATGTTTTTGACCCGTTATCCAACCCGTCCATCTTGCAATCTTTTAGTCTCAAATTTGAAAAAAAAACATGTTGATATTACTTACAGTCCAGTAAGTGAAAAATCTAGGATAACCATCTCCATATAACTTCGGGCTAACCTAAAGAATTATGAATGTACAGGCAAACAAGTCATTAAAATCAAAATTGTGAATATATTCGAATGTAATAATATTTTTATTAAATTCTAAACATCAAAAGACAGAAATTTAACCTGCCAACCGGCTTCTATGGTATTAAGATCATGGCCAAATGAGCCGGATATGACCCATAACTGTGACAGACTAAACTCATATGGTTCTGTAACTGCAGGTGACCATACATTCATGCTGGCCTTTGCTCCATAGTACCGATCTCCATTTACAAAACCAACTGCGTGCTACAATTCAAGATTATTGCGGTTTTCACAATAATTTGATAATCAGTATCAAAACACACACCCAAACGCGTTCCAACTGCGAGTGTTCTTGTAAAAAGACTAAACTAACCTCATGACCATCATTCATGGTATCATGTCTCACACCTCTAATCTTTCTCCCAAATCTTTTTAGCGAATTCGCACGTAAAATATCTTTTTCAGTAATTCTTCTAATGGGGATAGTGCCATCTGGACATAATTCATTAGAGTCTCCCCATAGTTGAATGCTTTCAAATACTTCATCACTTGAGTTATGCCCCTTTGGCCTCTCAGATGGTGGTTCCTGTAATTAACAAAAAAAATGAAAATTAAATCCCTGAATTTTCAAAAAATTTAAGAAATTTAAAAAAAAAAAAATTTGGCCGGAGCAGCCTCTCTATCCCATGGGACAGATCCAGACCCTGTCTGTAGCTCTTCTATGAGTGAGATTTTATCGTATATGTTTGTATATGAAAACAATCAAGAAATCTAAGTACTTTATACAATTGAATTTGAAAATTGTGTGTATGTGTATATACTATATACCAATGGTCTTTGTCCTCTAAGCTTAGGATGATCAAAAGCTGGTTGAAGATGAGAAACAACACAATCTATCAAATCACCATCTGGGCTCTGCTTGCACATCAAACAAAACAAACCCAAACTGTCAAAACTCAAAAAGAATAAAGTCAAGATATCAAAAAGTCAAAATTCAAAAGTCAAACCTGAATTGTCTTGACTGAAGGTTTATTGATCTTCTTCAAATGGGATCTAACTCTTCTGAGTTTCTTCAACTCTTGCATTGGGTTGAATCTTGTTTCATTAATCAGTACAGATTCCCCAACAGAAACAAAAAAGAACATGGTACAAACAAATGTGAAAATAAATAAAGATTTGGAAGAAATAAAAGAAGAAGAAGACATGTTTGGATTGGTAATTAAGAAATAATATTTGTGTTTGGTTTTATTGTTGAGTTAACATGATGTTTTCTGGGATGTAGATTTTCAGTTGTTTGTTTGCAAGTGAGATTTTGTGATCAACAAGACAACAAGAAATCTTCCAATTTTTGGTGCATTTCTTCAAAGACAAGATTTGGTGAGTTTTAAATTTGAGCCACCATTTTCAATCTGCTTCTTAATATAAACATTACAGATAAATGCTCTCTCTCTCTCTCTCTCTCTCTCTCTCTCTATATATATATATATATATATATATATATATATATATATGTATAATATGTATGAATCAAGATTCCTTGGTCTTGTGCAGTGACACACAGAACCAGCCTATATTTACATTAAAGATGTGGGGCTATAAACCCATTAACACTCCAGTGGTCAATTTTTATTTAAATTATTTTGCTTATAGTTTTTTTTTTCTTTTTCTAATGACGCCCACGGTCAGGGTGTGTTAATGTGTGGCGGAGAAATTCCGTTTTGGTCTCCAAACACTCGAGAGCATTTCTAACGCGGGACGCAGATGGAGAACGAAAGACACGGTGAATGTTTAAAGATATTTGAAAGGGATATAGGAAAAAATAAGTGTTTTTGAACCGGGACTGGGAGTGTAAATCTGATGTGACATAAAGTTGTGCGTTTGTGAATGTTTGAATGGCTTAGCATTGTAGATGGTTTATTAATAATCAGAGATAATCACTAAAGTAGCATTTTTTTAGAGTTAATTATGCACATAGTGAATGTAGTTTACCGCTAGTCACATCTTTAGGGTCTAACAAAAAAAAATGTTACAAGAAGCTTTAACACTAACTTCTCTTAAAAGTTGTATGTATTAAATTTGTGTAAAGTTACTATTTTACTCTATTAGTTAAAAAAATAAAAAATAGAATGTTTATTAAACATATTGATTTTAATGAACAAGTAGACGTGCCTAAGAACCACCTTCGTCACATCTTTAGAGTCAAGCCCACCAGAGGTTAAAAAAACCGGTTCTGGAACCAGACCGGTTCTAACCCGTTTTACAGTGGACCCGGTCGCAACCGTTTGAACCCGGTAATTCCTACCAAGTTCCCATCATTCAGTTTTACCCGGTTCCTATATATATAAATCAATGCAAATAATAGTGAAGAGATATTATATTCATTTAAGTTCTCTTGTTGTAATTAACATTTTAAATAGATATATGATTGTTTTACGTATAAACTATTAGATGTATCTTTATTGTTTATTTAGTTATTAAGTATCTCAACCCATACAAACAATTACATTCATAGGTTTAGTTTGGGTGTATAAAGTTAGCACTCGTGTTTTATAAAACAAAAAGTTATTATATTGAGTTGATTAGCTATGATTTTCTATTTAAACAATAAGTTATGAGTTGTTTTCAAAAAAATGGATAGAAAGAAGTGCATCAAACCCCAAATATGAATCACATAGAAGATATACATTTTAAGATATGCATTTTAAAATAAAAAATTTACAATATGTTAATGATAGGTTATACACGAAGGGGAAGGTTCCAGAGAAAACCACATAATTAGGAGAAAACTGAAAAAACCACTAAAAAACCAGTTTTAACCAATAATATAATGATATTTATTTTTTATTTTTATTTTTTATAAGAGTATCAATGTAATATTACACATTTTTACCAAAAAATCATTTAAATATAGGCTTACGTATACGTAACCCATAGTGTTACGTATACATTAACAGAAAACAAAAAAATTGCGGTTACGTATACGTAGTCCATAGTATTATTACTCATTGTTTTAGTGATTTTCTCGTTTTTCGCATAACTTAGTGGTTTTCTCTTGATCCTTCCCCTATACACGAATATAGATTCGTGTATGATATATTGAATATAATTCATGTAGAACATAAGCGTGCATTTAATGGGATTCAAGTCTGCTAAGCGAGTGTATGCAGGATCAACGAGTCACATATCACATTGCTAGAGCCTAGAGGTGTGAAATTGTTCTAAAATCGCTATAAAGTTATAACAAACCCAAGAAAGTGACTACTTTAGAAGTTTTCTCTAATGATTAGTATCTTTGTATATTTTAGAAATTTCTTTTAGTGTAGAGATTTTTTAATAAAAATAAAATAGATGCATAAAAGAAGTGAATACACACAAATATAGATCTATAAGCAAAAAAATGCAAATGTTTGACAAATTTCACTTATAAGTAAAAGTTGTTAGTTTTATACATTTCAAGGCATCTATGATATACGTGAGATGATTTCGCTTATTTAATGACTATAGAGGTAAAACTTGTGTGATATGATTAGTAACATATAATTGTATTAAAAAAAGTGTTGTTATGATTTTTTCATATCTATACCTAACAAATAAGTAATTGGTTGTGTCATGTGTTACAACTATGTAAGCCCAAAAACAATTTCTTACTTATTTTTTCTTCATTACTATCTATTTAATATTTTCTAAATATTTATTATTATTTAATATTTTTTTTATCTAACCCGTATAATAATATAAATAAACACATGTGTTGTCATCTCATTTTCTTTGAGTTATGAATCATTTTTCCCCTTAGACCCACGTTTTATTTTTCAACTGATATGTTGCTATATGACTCTTGATTTTCAGTAGAAAAGGTGGTCAAGATAAGCTCCCCAAGTCTTCCCTTTTGAATACTTCAATCCACCTCTCATGCCATGTGCTTCCCTTTTTCAATAAACAAATATACAAGGACAAAATGTGAAAACAACTTATCTCCTTAATAAAAAAACATAAACGAACTAAAATGAGAGACCCAAATTGGTCAAAGGTAATAGCAACCAAAAAATATCATGTGTAATCTAAGTCACAATCTAAAATCATTTAGTAACTAATTAGCAACAATCCAATTTCATTATAGTTTGTTCATCAATATAATAAAATCAATTTCATTAGATTAATAATACAAGTTAATTACATATAGATGCACATACAAGTCATATAATAAATACTTGCAAGAATCATTAATATAAATTATTGGCATCTTTTATATATAGGGGAGAGTTCAATTCAGAACACTAAATATTACGAGAACACGTAAAACAAAACGAATCATTCACTTTTCAATGTTAAAAGGTTTTAAAATATGAGAAAATTATATAAATGTAATGTTTAGTCGTTTTTCATGAAATTCAAACAAAAAATACGAACAAATTTCATGTGTAGGTTTTTTTACCTACACATATGTAGGAAACTTTTAAATACATAAAAACATATGAAAAAAACTAATTTGATGGTTTTTTATCTACATAAACATGCATATTTGTATGTAAAAAGTATAAAATTTTAATTTTTTTTACCATGGATCAAAATAATAAACGATTTATGTTTGTTCCGCTTGTTCTCGCAATATTTAAGTGTTCTGAAATGAACTTCGTCATATATATATATATAATGTAATAATTCTATACCAAACACCTAGACATGTACTCACATATTAAAAAACATTGATTTTTACTCATATTTGGGGAACTAAAACAAACTTTAAAATTGAGACTTTTTTATGAAAGTTTTCTAATTATACTAAATTTTTTAAAATATAATTTTATATAACGTCAAAACGTACAATACCTAATGCTTAAGCCGAATGTTATTATAGTAACCTCATAAATAAACCTTCACTCATTTTGGTTTTTCTCATTTTTCTTTAAAAACATAAAAACTGGTAGACTATCATGTATATTTTTAGCTTAGAATATAAACTAAAAGTAGTACATTTATTGGGACCTTAAAATTTAAACTAAAAGCTGGAAATACATTTTTTTGGGACCCTTAAAATTTTAGCTCAGAATATAAACTAAAAGTGATTGCTTTAGTTGCTTGTACTATAGACACCCCTAAGACTACCCTGGTAGTTACATCTGTCTTTGAATCCAAACTCTGTACTAGAAAACCCTACATGCATTTAAACCGGTTGGTGTGAAAATTAAAAAACTTTCAATGAAATAAACAAGAGGAAAGAAATGATACCGATCTCCCCCATTTTAAGATGAATATTAGATCTATTGGTGATAGGTTTTGGGGTACATTGCATTTAATAGTACAATTTGGTAGTGAATCATGGAAGTCATAAATAAGTGTGGGGATAGAGATTTGCTTTCAAAGTGAAAATTCCTACCTAACACACCCATATGCGTTTTCAAGTACTTTTATTTATTTATTTGAAGTCTCAATGTGCAATAGTACCTTTACTCGTTTATTTTTAGTTGCAAGCTTGCATCCTTTTTATTATAGAATGTTTTATGGTCCCTTCATTTGGAAATATAACTCAACAAAAGCGTATAGTTCGAGAAATTAAAATGAATGAGATACATACAAACAATGTGGCCTTCTAAAGTTATAAATTTACAGCAACAAAATTAAAAAAAAAAGTACATAAAATAATTATGTTTAAAATATTAAACTTAATGCTCATATGTCTTTTATGTTTTCAATTTTGGCCTAATATAGTTAACCGGTTTAAGTTACAAATTATGATGCAAAACAAAACTTAAAAAGTAAGTATAAAAATAAACATGTTAAACGGGTCAAGCTGGCAACCCATCATGTCATTCCGAACACGATCCATTTAGCGTGTTAAGAGTCTTCAACCAACTTTTTCAATCCATCCAAAGTAAGCCATGACTTGTAGAATTTAAAAGGAATAGGACCATAATTATGTTCTTTTGTCCTAAAATAATCGGTCTATGATCTGATAGGGATGAGTTCAACACCGCAGCCTCAAGAGACGAAACAAGATCAAAGAACTCCTTACAAATAAATAACGGGTCAAGCTTATTAAGTTTTTTGCCTGACGAAGCGACTCAAATAAATTTGAAACCACCCGTAGACACCTCCAATAAAAGAATTAAAGTTATTTATCATTTACCCGGGAGAAAATCATCCCAATCCTTTCTTTCCCGAACCGCATTGAAATCACCAAAAATACAAAACAAACCCGGATGAGAAGCCATAAAGGAGCAAATAGAATCGCAAATCTTTTCTTCTCATTCTCCTCTTTGAGGGACATAAACATTAATCATATAACATTTCACATTCACACACCTCCATTCCCCTTCCACAATAATCAAAACTAGTTTCTTTTTCTTGTCGCGCTTCGTCGTGAGAGTTTGGTCATTATCGGGGTTGGCTCGTTTGGATTAAGAAAATTTATGTCGAAACGCAGATTCGATGTACTGCACGATAGCAAAAAAAACTCAAATTTGAATATGACTCCGTTTTTAATAAAAATTATACCTTAATGTTGATAAAAAATAAACAAAATCGTGCATTCCGTTTTAAAAAAAATTAACGAACGAAAGTTAGCGAAGAAAAAATAAATTAATAGAAAACTAAACGGGTTAAAAGAGTATATTATATATATATATATTATGAGTGGCTAAAACGATTCCCCCTCACAGCGCGGCGAGGACATGGTCATTATCGGTTCGTCTCGTTTGCGGGGCTAAAACCTACGTACTCTCGCTACAGCGTATGATAAAAAAATTTGATTTTGAATAAAACTTTGTTTTCAATAAAATTTATGCCGGAACGTTGACAAAAAAAAATAAAGAAAGCCATGTCTTCCGTTTTTTATAAAAACTTAAAGAAAAAAAGTTATTACAGAGAAACTAAATTATTAGAAAGTTAAACGGGTTAAAAACTTATATTATATATAGTATAAAAGTTGAAAAAAAAATTAATAATACAGATGACACTTACTACTCACATGGATTCTCATTTAAATAGGGTTTCTAATTTCCATACAAAGAATGCTATTTTTCACAAAAATCGAAGGATTCCAAAAAGATAAAATACCACCCGACTTACCTCTAGCATTAGCTCAAACAAAATCAAACTTTGTGTTTCCCCAAACCGATCTAAGACAGACCAAATCAATATTTGTCAACGTTGTTTCTTGCAAACCCAAATAACTAATTTCTTTCACATCACATAACTTAGCTATTCTTTTTCGTTTATCCACATTCTCGATCCCGCATACATTAATGGATAGAATATTCATGAAATAACGTCCCTTTCACGAACCCCGCTAATAATATTTTTTAAATCTATTTCCATCCCTTCTATTCTGTAACCGAAAACTTTGCCCAATTCAATGTAATACGATAAGAGTATTCCCATCAGTGTCCCCATATCTATAAGTACACTAAAAACCACTATCTTATCTTCATCATTTTCAATTAAATAATATTTTTATTATACATTTATCATTACCTTTTCTTTTTTCTACAGTCACAACCACTTTAAAAAATATTAAAAAATTAATAGATGTGAACAGTGTTTTCACAAATATACAGATGAACAGTAACATTTTTTCTCTCCTCCACTCACAACCACTTTAAACCATTCCTTAAAATACACAAAGCACACTCACAAACATATACAGAACCTGTTGTGAATGCTTTAACTCCTCAATAAAAGAAATCTCATTTATAAGTTTTGCTCCCTTAACTCATTTGGAAAACCTACCATGAGGTGTTCCCTTCTTCTTGAAGGGAACTGAGAAGGACTTAACCGCCTTCTTACTCGACCTCGCCATTGATGGAGCACCAGAACCGGTATCAACTTCACTCCCCATTTTTACCTCATCATGAAACTCCTCACACATAACCAACCCCTAATTGCCCTTTGATCCCCATGAGACTCATCATCATAAGCATTCTTATCTTCCATATCCACACCATTATTATCACAAGAATCCATATTTTCACCGGTTCCAATAGAAACTCATCCAAACATGCTCACACAAAAGTAAAATTTATGAGTTTTATGTACTTATATATCATGTTAGATATTCTCACGCAACCAGTCCTCACCTTAAAACTTTCTAACGGTTTCCTCATAATGCACTAAAGAGGTTTATATATAAGAAGTATCAGCGGCGTATCCACCACCCCTTTAATACTTAATGAGTACTTTGTTATTTCATCTTAAGGCCAAAGGGAGTACCCACATATTTTAACGGGTTTTAATAGAAACTCATCCAAACCTTCACACCCCTCCACGTCAGCGCCACATCATTTTCACACGGTATCCACATATGGGGGCGTGGTGTTCCACTTTTCACACACCTGGAAGATACACATGTCTACAAATCATTGGTCTTGACCCCACCATTTGGCCCCACCCAGGGGCGGATCCAGGAATTTTTTTCAGGGGGTTCACTGTTTTTAGATGATCCAATTTCATAGGGCCGGACATAAAAATTTTCGGTTCGATTGGTCGGGTCGGGCAGGGGCGGCTCAACCATTTTTGGAGGCCTAAAGCGAAGAAAAAAACATGAAAATTATGCTTCAAATGCTCACAAAATCAACTAATTTGTATTTAAGAGTCATCTACTCATTTGTTTCTATCAATTTTTTACCTCTAATCATATGAATGCTCAAAAACACACATTTAGTTCAAGAAAGAGTTCTTAGTTTTATAGCTTCACAACCGGATCAAGCGAGCAGCAGTGGGTGGCGTCGTAAGGGGGTTCACCCTATAATATTTTAGGGGGTTCACCCCAGTTTTTTTACCTACCGTTACACTAAAATTTCAAAACTCAGGGGGTTCCTGTGCACCCCCCCGCTTCAACTTACATCCGCCCCTGGCCCCACCTACTTCACTCCTCCCTTTCCACGCTAGTGGAGATCTTCACGCCAACCCTCCACGAGCGTGGACCACGCCAAGGGGGCTTGGTGTTCCACGCTCCCACGCCAGCCAACTCATCTCCACGCCCCTCTCCATGGAGGTATTCCCCTTGGCCTAATTACGAGTCTAAATTCGTATAATTTGGTACTTCATGTATCGATAAGAAAAATGGTATTTGAGTATCAAGAGTTCTAAATTTCTTGTTTCTTACATGGTAAAAGGTGAAAAACTTCTATGAGTTAGAGTTTTGTAGTTGCATGTATCAGGAATGTGCGAAACAGCAAGGCCAATTACCATCATTCACCTCCAACTTCCAAAAATATCAAAACCGGGTTTCGTCTAATGTATTCAATACATGGTGAAGAACATTAAAAGGTCAAAATTACGGTGGTCCATGATGATTAATAAGAGCCTTCATGATGCTTTTATTGTATACTTTCCTTCTTGGTCCATTCTATTATTTGCTAGGGGGTTACACCTGCGTTCTGAGACAGGGGCCGGTTTTTAACAAACTTTAAATGTAAATGTAGACGTGATGTTAAAAATAATGTTCACGTGGCGGGGAACACAAAAAAAGTTGGAAAAAAAAACATAAATAGTTAAAAACAACAATTAAAAGTAAAAAAAAAACAATGCCCGCACATTTGGAACATAAAAAACCATAATACTTTAAAGAGTTAAATACGGTTTAACCCAAATAACCATTTTACTCCAAAAGTTTAAATCTAATTTTTTTTAGTTCAATCGTTTCATTTTTGTAACAATTAAAGTCCAACTCACTAACCATGTTAGATAAAAGGGCATTTTGGTTTAATAACGGGTTTTTTAACTGGATTTTTTAAACATCACAAAAAATCATCTCTCTCTAGTCTCTCTCCCTCACCCTACTCTCTCTAGTCTCTTTCTACCAAAAACCCTGTATCAGTCGGTCAGAACCACTCAACACCCTTTTATTTAACATAATTATTTAACAGTTAGTGATGTTTAAAAAAATCCAGTTAAAAAACTAGTTAGTAGACTAAAATGCCCTTTTATTTAACAGAATCATTTAACAGGTTTAGTGAGCTGGACTTTAATTGTTACGAAAATGAAAGTATTAGACTAAAAATATCAAATTTAAACTTTTGAATTAAAATGGTTTTTTGTGTTAAACCACACAGACTAAAACCGTATTTAACTCTATTTTAAAAGTCATAGCTCCAAAGTAAATATAAAAATTTAAATTATCGACGTAAAATTATAACTTTTTTTTTAATTAAAAAAAAGCGCAAATTGGGAGGTAGGGTGTATACCATCCGGGCTAGAACCAAATCTTGTTTACAATCTGATTTGATACAAACAAATTAAAATTTAATAAAAAAATCAACCAAGATCTATCACCTGATATCATAGACCTTTAGGCCTTCAGGTATACTGGTGTGATCCATCACGTGATTCAACGTGGCTCACGAATCATGACGTGATTGACAAAGCAACACCGTCCCCTCATCAAAAATATCACGACGTGATGTTTGTGTGTGATTATTTTCACGCGAGAAAGCAACGATTTCAATACGAATTTTACCGTTGAACGGTAATAAAATAGCCGTTGGAAATTAATTAAATTAAATAAATAATAATTTTTATTTATACTCACTATAAATACTCAATTTACTCCATAATATTTACACTCATTTTCTACCCAAACTCAATAATCTTCTATACTCGTTTCTAATATCCCCAACCCAAAAATGAGTAACGATCTGAACCCAAACTTTCGGACTCGATACGCGGCTCGTGATAACGCGTTTATGGCCAACCTGAACTTTCAACTCAACCCAAACTTTCAACAAAACCCAAACTTTCAACAAAAACCCGAACTTTCAACCCAACCCAAACTTCCAACCAAACCCGAACTTTCAAATGTTTAACTACCAATCCCCAATGTCCCAACCGGGTATACCACTTGACTTTGTACCCGAAACTCAAGAAATACCACAAGAAACCGTGGACGAGAATCAAAATGTCACAAAAAAAGGAAAGAAGAAGGTTTCGCAAGAAACTTCAAGCCGACCGAATACAAAAAAGTGGGAAACGACGAACCACTATACTTGGTTAAGGCGTATATAGACGTCTCGGAGGATCCAATAATCGGTAACAATAATTTTGGTTTTTGTATTTTTTAAAATTTTCCTTATTTTATTTTTTTGTTTATTAATTTGAATATTTATTTTTTGTAGGCAACGCCCAAAACCAAAAAACGTTATGAAATCGAGTTCGTGAAAGATATTAATCTTTTACGATTGTACCGCCCGGTTACCGAACTTTAGACCAATTGAGTTCAAAATGGACTCATATAAATGGCGAGAAAATGGTCGAACAAATGACAAGATTTAACAATACCCAAGAAGAGAGGATGGATTGGAAACGAACAAAACAAGAGATCGAAATTCTTGGCATGGATCTTGATTCACTCTCCAACGTGCAACGTTTTTTGATTGAAAAAAAAAACAAAAGGAGATCAAAAAACGTCATGGTATTCCGTAGATTTTGGTTATGTATTTTTTTTTAATTAATGTTTTTTAGTTATTTTAATTAATGTATTTTTTTGGTTATGTATTTTTTTATTAATGTTTTTTAGTTATTTCAATTAATGTATTTTTTTTTAAAAAAAATATTATGTTTAAATGGAAATTAAAAAGAACATTTAATTATCACACCACCACAATCATATGGGTATACCCCTTGCCTAGTGATGGGTGATGTGATTTTGCAGATAGTGATGTGGCGCCACGTCAATACAATCAAACCGGTATACCCCATGCTCTTATTAAACCTTATGAAGCCTTCAAATAGGGTGGTGAGATTAATACACCATTAAAGGTCTATATACCATTTTAATTAAAAGTTACATAAAATTTTGTGCCTATCATTCTCATAAACATTTGTGCATGTCATACTTCTACTTATCATTAACTATAATAATCTTTTTTTTAAATATCTTTCTTATTTTATAAACATTTCATATTAAAAAAATAACCGTGTAAAAGTGAGTGGTGTGAAAATTAATTAATTTTTTTATTTGTACAATTATATATATAGATTAAAAAGAAAAAAATACCCGTGTAAAAGTGAGTGGTGTGAAAAATAATTATTTTTTTAATTTATACAATATTATTATTAGTTTCTTGTTCAGTTTGGTTGGTTTTTTTTTACTTAAGGTGATATATAATCTATATATATATATATATATATATATATATATATTATGGTGTTTTAAATGTTTATATTAATATGTTTTAGGTGTTATAAGTGCATTGTATATAATTTATAGATTTATTTTAAACATGTGCGTTTCACGTGCTTTTGCGCTTCGTGTTTAGACCTTGTTGCTTATGTGCACTTCTCGCTTTTTTAAAACCAAGGTGGTAAATCAACAACTTGTTAAATAAATAAAATGTGAAATCAAAAGGCCATAACCATTAGAAGATAAAAATGTGATTAGGATTCAAGTCAGAATAGGTTTAGGTTAGAGCAGAGCGATTTAAAAAAAATGTCATTTGGATTCGAGTCCTGATGGTTCAGGTCAGCGTTGCAGTTTAAGAAACAAAAACAAACAAACAATAAAAACTGTACATCTCAAATCAAAATGTCATTTACTGAACTTTCACATCTCAAATGGAACAAAACAATTGATATCTAGTTCAATCACAAATCAATTTAATTAGCAAAGCAAAAAAGAGGATGTGTTGAGTTTAATACACCAATAAAGTTATAAATACCAATTTAATAAAAAGTTTACATAAAAAGTCGTGTATATCATTCTCACGCTAGACTGGAGGACTTGAAGATGCACATTTCTAATAGGCCCAATATTTCTAAGTCCATTTAGGGCAAGCCCTCTTTGAAAGTGGTCTATTAGGGATTCAGAGTTAGTACAATATAACACTATAAATAGGAAGCTCTACTTTAGTAAAAAGGGCTCCTCCTCTCTCTCTGTACTTGGACACTAGAAATATATGATATGAAAGATCTGATTCCATGGATGTATGATCTGAGATTCGGTTGTCTTCTTTATATTCATGAAGTATCTATCCGAAGCTCCGGGTGACGGAAATTTGCTTCAACATAGGTCTTTAACCAAACTTATTTTTGATACATATTTAATGAAAAAATCATTGTTTTACTAAAATAAAAATAAATATATTAAAGTAAATAAAATTTTAATAGAAATACTGCATGGAGAAAAAATATTTTTGTGTGAAACTGACAAAAATTGCATTACTCAAAATATTATATTGTGTTATTTATATAAAAAGGAAATATAAAAATGATCGTTTATAATTTAGAGTGATTTTCAAAATTTATATAGCTAAATATAGATTTAAGGGTTATAACTGAAGTTATTAGAACAACACGTTAAATATAGATTTTTAAAATAGTTTTTTTTCCTCAAATAGGTCTTATTAAAAATATAAGTTTATTTTAAGATTCATAAAAAAAGTTTGGTTAGAGACCCAAAATTATGATTACTAAATAGAATAAAATAAATAATTATTTAATGAATTAGAGTTATCCAATAAGAATATGAGTGAGAAAACAATCATGTAAATTTTTTTTAAAAATAGTTAACTTAAATTAAAAAAAATGGTTAACTTGAATTTTAAAAAAATTATATTGAGTTTATATACAAAATTTAGAGTAAAATAGAAAATAAAGAAACCAAATAATAATAGGCAAAATTTATAGTAAAAATATAAATTTAGTTAACTTAAAATAAAAAAAAAGACTGATTTGACTTTTTAACGATGTATGATCATTATGGGTAATTAATATCCAGGATTTTCCGACATATCTTTTCCTAAACCCTTGCATGTATTTTTAATTAAAAACTTGAAATTGTTATCAAAACTATTTTCTTGAATAATAAATATCGATTTAATGGATATATATTTAAGAAAAAAAAATAACACTTGAGATATATATTTATATATATATAAGAGTATATAACTTATAAATAAACGATACTAAATTCTTAAAAACTTTATGGAAATTTTAATTATAGAAATAAAATAATTTATAAACTTATTCTAAAATACTTAAACTTGTAAATCATAAATCTTAGAAATTATTTATAAATGTATAAAATAATAAAAAAGAAATAAAACTTATAAAACTTATTTGGTTTTTTTTATTAAAAATAAAACATATTTGTTTTATAAAAAGTCTGGGGACTAAAACTGTCATTTATTGAAACTTATTTTAAACTTAAGTCCACGTTGTAACATAAAATGATAGAACCTTGAAACTTCAGGGACTGAGGTTGTAATTAACTCAAACTTTCAACCTAGAAACCGATCCCGAGTTCGATCCCATCCAAGACCGGTTTTGAGTCCAAATTCTTCGAAAACCCGTAAACGGCCGAATTCAATGCACCTTGAGCTTCGACTCGAGCGTGCGACCCAAACCCAAGGTGTTTTAATGCCGGAATTAAACTCTAGACCAGCGTAATTTCGAATTCGAACTTGTTAAACTCACCCGTAATCTCCCCACCTAACCCACCATTAAATGATGAAATTGGGTATAAATATCCGTTGCTACAGTCCAACGACATCACATTTCATCTTCCCATTATCATAATTCCATCAAATCGCACCTACATTGCTCGTTTGGATCTCCGGTCAGTCGCACAAGAGTTTGTACTCGTTTTCCCTCAATTCGTTATCAAATCAGGTAAATCTCATGACCATTCTCGTCGTTTTCATCAAAAGAACAAAAGCCCTTTGTCAAATTTCAAAGACAGAGGGGTTTTCAATTCATATTTAGGGATTTAGAATCTAGGGTTCATACGGGGAACATGGATGACTTGAGGTGCTGTTTATCTTTTTCTTTTCCCATATGAAACAACAGCGAACCCGTAGCCGGGATGGTTTGTGCGCTTGTGTGTTAACTTTGGGTGGCCCGGGTTCGAATCCGGCCAGCCCAAGTTTTGCTATTTTATTTTTTTTATGCTTTTTAAAATAATTTTAATTCTTTTAATAATTTTTATAAATTTTGTCATACTTTTATAAACTCAAAACGATTTTTATTTACACTTCTTACATTCTGAGACATTTTAATTAATTAAGACTTGTACTAAATAATTCTATAAAAATAGTTCTAAACACTTAAAATTATAAAAATATTTTTTAAACTTTATAAAACTTATATTCTAAACAGGAGATAGTTTATAAAATTTGAAACTGTAAATTCTTATTATTTCCTAAATTATTTCGGTTTTGAAAACTTTGAAAATAAATATATACTTTAAAATAGAAATAACTTTTATAAACTTTATAAAATCCAAGAAATTTATAAAACTTACATAATAATTTAAAAATAGAAAATTTACGAATTAGTGCATTTTATAAAAGTTGCATCTAATTCATTCAAGGTTTGACTATTTATTTATTTTAAAACATAGAAAATAAATATACTCCATTTATTTTTAGAATGTTTATAAACGTTATAAAACCTAAAGTTAAAAGAAACTTATAATTTATAAACTCCCATAAATGTAGAATACTTATAAACTTATGATTTTAAACATAAACTTTATTTAAATAGTTATAAACTTATAATTTAATACTTATTAAACTCATGGATTCATTTAAACTTTAAGAACATTTATACATCTTTTATTAAGATGTAAACTCTATAAGAAATTTTATTTAACTTTATAAACTTATAATTGCATACTATTTATTTAAACTTGCAACTATATTCTAAACATTATTTATTTACAGGTTAAAATGTAAAATAAATGTTTAAAACACTTAAAAACTTTAAAAAAAATATCTTAATGAACTACATTGATAAAAGAATATTTATTCCTATAAACAATTATTTAACCTTAATAATTATTTATCTTTGTCGCTACTTATTTGTTAAATAACTTCATTTATCTTTAATAAATATTTTATTCTTGAAATAATACTTATTAACCTTTAACAACTATTTAGTCTTTAAATAATTATTATTCTTTAATAACTAATTATTCTTTAAATGATAATTATAAATCTTTAGAAATTATTTAGTCTTACACTTAATTTACTTCTTTATAGAGTACTTAGAAAACTTTATTAGATTATTATTACCTATTTTTTTTTAAATAACTATTTAATCAATAATTATTCTAAACAAATGAACTTATTACATTTTGAAATTAAAGTCTTATGTCATTTATTCAAAACTCCTATTTGAAGCCTTAAACTTGATAAACAAAATCATTCATGTCACCTAATTGGAACCCTAGTTAAAACCTAGAATCCTAGACCTTTTGCTCTAGACTTATATTATCAAACTTAAAACTCTAGACTTGAAATCTTAGGTTGGTTTGTGAGGATATTCTCCCTCAAGGCTTTGCTACTCTTAACCCTTGATTGGACACTCGCTCATCTTTCCAAGTGAGTATATTTAGCCCATTTTCGTTTTACATACTTACAAACTTGGGGTGAAACATATACAAACTTCCAAACTTATACAATTCTTGTACAACTATGCCTATATGTTTATTCTTGTGTTATACTTGAGACTCACATGATTAAATTAGACTTAATACTAGCATATCCATTAACTTTGATCAAGCTTATGGTAACAATGATAGATCTATTGTATTTGACCAATCCACCTAAATTGGTTGACCCTTCGGGGAGAGCCCATGGTGATTGTTACTGAATTTAAACCTTAAACTTTTAAGGGTAACCTTCGGGTTATGCCTAAACTTGGTTGGAGGATTGATATGCACAATGTTTAACATGCTTTATTCTCACACTTATACTATAGAATGCATGACATAGTGAATTGTAATACTTTTCAAAACTTTGTTAAACTATGATAAAACCTTCGTATCTCACCAACTATTTTTAGTTGACAGTTTACTTACATGTTTCAGGTACACTAGCATGAGACTTGTTATTATCACATAGGATGCTTTGGACCTAGATTATTTATCAAATGGATATTGTATTCTTATTATATGTTGTCTTATTCTTTGTAATGAACCTTGAAAATTATAAATGAAATGTTTAAACTTTAATAGTCAACCTTGTGCTTTTGAACAACCGCGTCCGCCCCGACGTATAATCCGCCGTCGGTTGGGGTGTGACAGGTTGATATCAGAGCCTTGGTTATAGGGAATTAGGTTATTAGACACATGACCTAGACTATAACTTAGGAGACCCAAACACGAGTTATCTCGTGTCCTATACTAGGAACATTCCTCTCTAGTTTATTCTTAAACCTTAAACCTTATACGTGAATACTCATACTTGAACCC
Organism: Smallanthus sonchifolius; assembly: GCA_023525975.1. Lineage (NCBI taxonomy): Eukaryota > Viridiplantae > Streptophyta > Magnoliopsida > Asterales > Asteraceae > Smallanthus > Smallanthus sonchifolius. The sequence continues at coordinate 73,233,211 of CM042027.1, read as the reverse complement.
TTATCTACTTACGTGTTGTAAGAATCTACTACGTCGGGATCATAATCTTGGACTTCAAGTCTACTCAAAACAAACTAACTCTCGTCAAGAATATTCAAGTTCTAAACAACGTAGAGAACTTGTGCGGACCGGAAGAGTGAATGCTTGTATTATGAGAAAATCTGTCGATTAAAGCATTTCATACAAATCCAAATCAACCGATGGACCCGTATGCTTTCCTGGGATTTCTTGGGGTGAGTGTTCAGTTATAGGAATGCATAACTTTTCAAAACGTTAGTGAATTTGAATTACTCTTGATGTGTCAAAGTACCTATTTAGTAATATCCACCAAAATGGGTACCATCTATATGCTTATACTTCGTGATTTCAAATCCACGTCTGTAATCCTTACTCTATGAACCTTATGTTCTTTCCCCTTATAAATTGTCACATAACAACTCATCATAGTTAAAGACTAGACTCCAAATCCCAAAGGTACAATATTTAAAACCATATACATATATATATACATACATATACTACCCTACAAACCTCATAATCGTATGATACTTAAGAACTCTTATGTTCATCCCTATCTTCATATTACCTACCTAAACTTCATTGGATAACTATCTTAAGTTTTTACTACACTTTTATACATCCATAAAATCTTTATACGTTCAAAAAAAAACTTACACACGTCACCATCCCTTGTAAACAAAACTTAACATCTCCTTGTCCTAAAGAACATTAACAAAGAATTTAGGAACCTACTTGTTTTCCCCCAAGAGAAAGAAGCCTGCTAGAATGAATAAACCCCACATTTGAGGACTCAAAGCCTAAAATAAACCCTATCATGATACCACAAACCTTATCATGATACCATAAACCCAAGCAATAGTAAGTAATGACTGAAAGAATCCGTAGGCCTATGAAGAGTTCTGGCTAGTGAAATAGGGTACTTAAGTGAGTCATTGTGACCCACCCCTTTTTTCCGGGAATCTCCTTTTTCTGAGCACCTAAATTTCAAGTCAAGTACCATTCTTAAACTATTTATGTGATGACTCAGTATGATGAATAATAAAACTTGAACATATTTAATAAACTTACTTACAAATTCCTTCCTGTTCTTTCTCTTACTAGGCAATTGACTCACACTCACATCCCTCACCAGTGTACCGCCCTGGAGGAGGGTCCGACCGTGAAGAGAGCAGCGGGTCACCGGTGTATCAGCCAACCTCTATCCTACTGCTAGGGTAAGAATTGACCTAAACACTAATTGGACCAGAAACCCTGACTCGAGATACAAAGTATCTGGACCATCCCCTCCAAGGAATCATTTCCAAGCACCCCATCTCCACCGCCGGTTCTCATCCCTACCAAGGGACCTGTTTTTAGCACCTGACCCTACCCCAAGGGCTAGGCATTCCGGGACACCTGCTATGGCGATGGGAATCCCGGTACCCAATATTCCCCAGTTTGTGGGAACCACGGAATTTGTGAGGCGGGAAATGGAGCATAGAATACGACATGACCTGCTAAATCAAAGGATCGACGACCTGACAAATTGTCACACCCCCAAATTTATTTACTTAGTAAATAAATAAATAAATTAGGGTTGCAGCGATTGGTAACATTACACAACAGCGGAAGCTAAATAAAGACTTCTAAATATGTCGAACGCCCTATCTTCGTCTTCTAAGGACTTAATCCAAATGTTTAACCTATTCCAACCGCGCTGTATGTATTACCTGAAAAACATACTTAAAAATGTCAACACAAAGGTTGGTGAGTTCACAGGTTTGATTGTTGCAATGTAAAGTGATTTTCCTTGAAAACATTAATATTGTGTACACGGCCATAATATGAGATTGTTTTCCTTGAAAACATTGATAAAAACATTTCCACGTAAACGAATGGCAAAACCATTGATGTATAAGTGATTAGCAGATCTATCTGCACGAAAACATTTCAATGAATATGATAAACAAAACAAGTAATGTTGACCCATTTGTAGACTAGCTAGGAATACAAATAATATGTACATACATGAGGCATAACCAAACCATGACACAGGTGTTTCGCCCCTCACTCGTACCTCACGAGCAAATGTTTGAACACTATGCGGTCATTTGGCCAGAGGGACCCATGGTTAGCGCGACTAACCATGACCGGGGGTGTCAATCCCAATAGTACTATCCATAGAATCACAGGCTAATCTATAGCTAATGGTTATAAATATGATGGTCAGGGGACTTCCAGCGCTCTATATGTGTTAACTCATGCAAACATAAAGCTCGGGTCTTGTTTTCTTGTTACCATATGAAAATGTTTGTAAGTATGTTTCGTGTTTTCTCAAATGTATCAGGCAATGATGTTCCTAAATGTATTAAACAATGATGTTTTCAAATGTGTCAAATATATCAAGCAAGTATGTTTCTCCCCCGATGTTTCTAAAACATTTAAAGAGTTAAAAGGGGGCAGTGAAACTCACCTGATTACGTGTCAAGAACACCAATGTCCTTCTGATAATAATGGAAACTAATGTTCACATGATGATCACGGGTTACGTCCTACGATACCTGTAGGCACGTAATGAGTTTTATAGAATAACCCTAATAATGTTAAGCGAGACTAAACTCGAGTCGAGTTATCACGCGTGCGATTGAACTATGTTGTCGATTTAACGATCGGTAATAATTATTATTTAGGTTGAGTCGGGATTCTCCAGTTGCCTATATTCTAAAGGTCACATTCAAATGTATTAGTTTATCGAGTTCGTGGTCGTGCTTAGCATTATGTACTTATAATTTAACAATCACAGTTCTTGTTCGTGATTTTTAACGTTTTGTGTGTAACTCAGTGTTTTGATAAAACTGTGTGCAGGTTTTATCATATATTCAAATGAATAATCAAAGTATTCAAATATATATATATATATATATATATATATAGTTTCAAAACCGTAAAATATACATGTACATTATTGAGTTTCGTAAATAGTTGTTCAGGTTTATGTAAAGTATACGTGTAGCCGTTTGTCTCAAGTAATATTTATGCGTACCTATATACATTTATATTTGTAGCTAAACATTGTATTAAGTAATACTTGCTGGTTTAGATAAAATGTAGTGTTTATAACTACTCATTTAATATAAAATTACAATTTTTATGGGTGGCAAAATGTATCAAATTTTTAATAATCTATTTTTCATCACTATTTAGATAATATTCATGCAAAGTACCAATTGTTCACACCATAAACTCAAAACCCTAATAATAATTCAAGTGTATATTTATATTTGTATATTCATATTTATAAAAATAAAGTTGTATATACCCTTGTTAATTGTCAATGCTTCGTTTGTCTACTCTACTTATACGTTTAAATACAATTTGTCAACATTTTAGATAGTTACGAATATGATTATACCAAGTGCTTAAAGTCCAAAATTATCTAATCGTACTATTTTGTATAAATCGTTTTACGCCATGGATGTAATATAATTTGTTTCTCCCGTTTACGAAATAATATTTAATAGTCCTTCAAATGATTCGTTAGTCGTACTAAAAGCTTCCGTTTAACCAGTTACGCGTTTACGAACATATATATTTCCCCGTTGATAATAAGTATGTATGCTAGTTGAAACGAACTCTTTTGACGGGATATACGTGTTTACCTTGTCGTTAACAATATTCATTAAGTTATTATTATTTTTACCATTGGCAAATCCCTTTAATCTCAACACAATTTAACCGCACACGGGTTTAACTTACGCGTAATTAAATATAATCACATTAGCGTGGGTTTTATACCTTTCGAGAGTCTCGTTTGCGAACCGACACGCCCTAAACCTTACGTTTCACGTATTGATCACCTTTGACTGTCGTTCACCCATGTTGACCAAGTTTGAACAGATTTGACCGAGGTCCGGGATGTCGTTTCCTGTCCAAAAACTCATAATTTATACTCGGGAATGTAACCCGGCAACCAAATCAACCAATCTAAACCACAAATATTTAACCGTAACGTAATCTACTAGATTTTGACGAAATATAACTCGAACCTTGTAGATTGGGGCGGGAGAACAACAAACATCACGGATCCGGTCGAGTGGGACCCGCCGGTGTCGCCGGAAATTCCCCTGTTCATTGGGATCGTCCTAACGAGACATTTAATGCCAAAGATGCGTAAATCTAAGCTCGAATGTCAAGAAAAATGGAATGGGGACTCACCGGAAAATGAAACTCGTCGGAACCCTAGATTCTTTCATCGGAAAATCGTTTCCGCCTCTAGTTACCGGAAAGACGAAAGGGACAATCGGAGTTCGAGAAAGGATGGCCGGAAATCACATATATCCGGCGACGCTAGGCAAAACCCTAGCCGCCGCCGCCGTTGCTGCGGGTCGGAACGACAGATCGCCTCTGCCACCGTCTCCACCATCATCATTGTCTTCTCTGTTTTGCTCGAACACAGCCTACATCGGCTGTTTAGGATCGTCGGAAAGACGATTTTTTTGTCGGAAAAAGAGGGAACAGGGAAGGAGGCTGTCGGGCACCACCCAATCCGCCACCAACGCTGCAGTCGTCTTCCTCTCCGTCCCCCACCAACGCCGCCATCATCTTTGTAGTTCAGTGACCACCACCGCCTCCACCAATCGTCCTCGTTCGGCCGGAGGGTCATTACCGCCACTAGGATGGCCCACCAGAATGTCGGCCGGAGCTGGGGCTCCCCTCCCTGTCGTCTTTCTCTCTCTCTAGAGATGTGTGTGTGTGGTAAAAATGAGGAGAAAGAAGAGGTAGTCCCTATTTATACCTAGGGTTTTTACCGTGTTTAACCCGCGTAACGAACCCGTCTCGCCCCGTTTCTACGTTAAATCGTCCCGCGTTTTCCCAAAAATTTTAAATGTGGGCGAAAACTAAGGTGAGATATAATAATTGGTCATTACGATAATTCTATTCGCGTTATTTTCCCCGTGACGTTGTTGCTAACTAACGCGTGTTTAACGCGGCTCTCCGCAACGTACGCGTATATTGTGCAAAAAGCGTCCGATAATCTTTAGAAATAACAAATATTAATACTTGGTTAACCTAGGTGTCGTTGTGCCGTATTTCCGATATTAATCGATTAACTTCCGCGTTATCCGTTTAGTGACGCATCCACTTTTAGAAGCCCTTAAAATCACGTGACGACTTGCGTTCTGTTCATTTATATTATTATTTAATATACACTAATAATAATAGGTATTTAGCAATAGCTCATTACGGATAACCGGATGTTAATTACGCATTGGTATTGGTTGCAGCCGCGCGTTCTACGTCGTATAACTCACGCGTAAGGGTTTTTAACTTAATTGTTTGGATAAACATTAATAGTTACTATTACTATTTAATATTAATAGTTAGATATTGCGTCGTGTACCAGTTACTAACCATGAACACGTTAATTTATTTGGTTTGCACGTCGTAAAGCTATGTAAACCCTATGTATTAGCAATATGTTATCTCGAATCATTCTGTGATCTGTCAAGTAGGGTTACGTATCAATATCGCATAATTGGCCTGCTACTGGGTTGTTAATGGGTCGAGCCCATTTATGGTGAACTTATTGTCAAAGATTATTGATCCTAATTCTGGGTTGTCACATTCTCCCCTTGTTAAAGAAGTTTCGTCCTCGAAACTTAGTTTAAGTTAACCACTATGATTGACTTAATTCGTATAGATGAGAGTTTCGTATCCATAGTTCATTCATGGTTCATAAGGAGAATTTTAATTCCATTCACTTAGTAGTCGGTATTCGAAGGCAAAGCGGATACCTCATCGACTAACGATATTGAACATGTAGGGATTTGAGATTTCATCGTACCATGTAACAGTGTGACGTTACTGTTGAGCCTACATTATATCAAATAAGTAGCTTTAGGAAAACTCTTTGAATGTGTTATTAAGTGGAAGTCGTCGGCCATACCACTAAATGACAAAGCCATCATCAGAGCCTCATGAACATAAGGGATTGAAATAAGTAAGATCACATTCATGTGATGAGTAAGTCATCAAGAGATTGTCTGATTTATATGAATTAAAATAACGAGTACTTACAATCAAGTGAACAGCTCACACACCATGGTAAATAATCAAGGATTAGATGTCGAAGAATTCCATTATGTGATCACTTTCATCAGGGTGGAACTGTGTGATAATAATCATTGGTGATGAAAGACAAAGGTGCATTCGTGCACGTGAATTCTGAATGTATGTGGGCACATACCCTTTTATTCATATACGTGTTTTAAAGCACAAAAACCAAATCATGATAGAATTTAAAAGGAATTATCGAAAGTCTAGTAAGATATGTCAGATGGTTTGATGAGATGTTCATGCCTTTGTTCAAGATCAGGTACCTGACTGTTTCTTGTAACCATTCAATGCCTTGATGCATTCAATCTCTTTAGAGCAGAAGATTCTAACCGGCATTTCATCTGCCAAAACAGTATACAGATAAATTGGCTCAATTGGGTTCCAGATAGTAATGCCCTCATATGCTATTTCTCTTAAATAAATCGAAATGGTTTATAGGAATCATTAGTAGTTGTCTAGGTAGCGAATTAGACAACTATGATATGGAATAGAATTTTATGGAGATATGATCTCTTGAGATTGACCTTGGTTTTGTCAAATCTCATTTCGAGTAATTCTATCATGAATGTCATTCGTAATTTGGTTTAGATTGAAACCTTGATGGAATAAGCGTCGAATAATCAACTTTGAGTCATCAAATCTCGAAGTATCATCGAATCATCCAGATTTATATAATTCCTCTAAAGATGAGGGTGAATCTAGACGAAAAAGAAAGGGAGTGTCAAAGTATTTGGGAATGGTCTAGTTAACTTGACTCAACATATATTAAAGATAAATGGATCTTCATAGGGTTCAAAGGAAAGTGTTTGTGAATAGTCTAGCTTTCGTGTGGAAAAGTCGTGGTTCGTCTAAATGAGGAAGTAAAGGTCACATCGTGGAAGTAGTCTCATAGGAATAGTGTCTCCTGAAGTTGATTCTGTGTTCGCCAATCATTGAATTGGTGAGCTTTGATGTAATCTCGTTTTTAGTTTAGACTGAGTCTTGACACTCTTTAGATAGATATTAGAAATAGACAAGAATCAAGTATAACTTCAAAAGTTATTTAGGTTCCTTACAGAAAATGTATAGATATCTCGAAGGAACTTGGAAGAATGAATGTACATTAAAAGGGAATTTGACAAGTCAAAAGAAATGTATATGTGTAGACTGACAAGAGAGTAATGTCAACTACAGTTCGTCCGTTGTTCGTCTTCCTAGTTGCGTACGGTTTTAAATGGTCATCGATCGTAGATCAGAGAATTAAATCCTCAGATTTCAAATTAGGTCCGTGATTTTCTATCGAAGTTGGTTGAAATGAATCACAAGGGTTGTCTCGCGACTTAGCGATGAAGAGGGCCGAATTGATTAGTTGCCAACAACTGGTAGTACATTATGCTTGTAAAGTCCTTGGCCTTTGAATGGTATTATCATGATTTACCATTTCGTATCTCACCTATATCGGTTGTAGCCTTAAAGTCCTTAGTGCAAGGGCTTAAGCCATAGAATTGAGGTAATGAGTGCCAAGTGTTAGAGTTTTGTATTTTATCTGGGTACGTTTAAGAGTATGTATATCAGTCTCATGCTTTGGTAGATAGCTAACGAAATTGCAAAGAGAAAATCTATAGCTGAATCTCAAGAGTTGTAATAGTACTTTACCGAGAATTTCCATATTCGGTCCAAGTCATGAGGTCGAATCAACTAAGAAAAGACATACTTAGCGTTTAGGTTGAAATTGTCATACCAATGAAGTCTCGATAAGGTTTTGGATTTATTAGAATTCGAAGATGAAGAAAATGATGTACAAATCCACGTCACTTATGATAGCTCATCGCATCACCCGGTGCCTTTTGGCTCAACCCTTTGGTTATGGTAATTTCCATCATTAATCGAGTGACTGGGAATTGGGATTAGGAATACAGATTACTCATGAACATTTGCTCGGACAGTAAGACTCACTAGAGTTCTCATGCACTGCAAACTAAGATTACGTGTGCACCCGCAATGATAATTTACTTTACATGATCCCTATAGTGTTTCTCCTATCCCAAGCACTCAGTTAAAAGGGATCTGAAATGTTCATTAGATCGTATCATCGTGTTACACTCTAGCGTGAGAGTGTGTATGTTCAATCGGATTACTCTTAGTCATGCGCACCGATACCCGTGAATCTGCTGACTAAGGCAGTTGCTGGATGGAGTTAATGGTAGAGAGACACAACCTGTGTCTTTTAATAACAGGACGTGTGCGGTGGAAGTCAGGCACTATGATAGGGCAGAGATCCTCAAATCCGTGTCGAGCAAATCAGGCTCCAAGTTTGTATGTACGTGCGGCTCAACATGATCCCGATGAGTCTATGGGTCTCCTGACCCGTGGAGTTCTCTCCCGTTTAGTCCTACATATCCACCTCGTGTTCTTTTCCGATTGGGTAGTCCCGTTTGCCATATCTCATGGCGAAAGTTTTAATCATCCAACCCAGCAGATCATGAAGGAGGGTATACATATCACACCAAGTGGAGAAAACATAGGTTAGAAAAGGAAACTAACCCCATAGTTGAACTAGATACATGAGTGGCTTGATTTGTAATCCGAATAGTGATAATTCGTTGAGTAATGTTGTAGATGTGTATTATTTACACGTTGTTGCATGTGTTAAATGTTTATTCCTTGTGCTATGTAATTGTATTATATATTAGTGTAGCAAATGCTACCCTAGTGTAACTACATACACTAATGATCTACTCAAGTTGCTCGGCAACGGTTGGAATTGCTATTCTCAAGTCTTGGGTGTTCTTAGTGTGATGCAAATCTTAGAATTTTTGGTCCCTAAATGAGTCTGGTTAGAGCCTAGGTGACGCTAAGGAAACCTAATTCGCTAAAACCATTGGCTCTGATACCAATCTGTCACACCCCCAAATTTATTTACTTAGTAAATAAATAAATAAATTAGGGTTGCAGCGATTGGTAACATTACACAACAGCGGAAGCTAAATAAAGACTTCTAAATATGTCGAACGCCCTATCTTCATCTTCTAAGGACTTAATCCAAATGTTTAACCTATTCCAACCGTGCTGTATGTATTACCTGAAAAACATACTTAAAAATGTCAACACAAAGGTTGGTGAGTTCACAGGTTTGATTGTTGCAATGTAAAGTGATTTTCCTTGAAAACATTAATATTGTGTACACGGCCATAATATGAGATTGTTTTCCTTGAAAACATTGATAAAAACATTTCCACGTAAACGAATGGCAAAACCATTGGTGTATAAGTGATTAGCAGATCTATCTGCACGAAAACGTTTCAATGAATATGATAAACAAAACAAGTAATGTTGACCCATTTGTAGACTAGCTAGGAATACAAATAATATGTACATACATGAGGCATAACCAAACCATGACACAGGTGTTTCGCCCCTCACTCGTACCTCACGAGCAAATGTTTGAACACTATGCGGTCATTTGGCCAGAGGGACCCATGGTTAGCGCGACTAACCATGACCGGGGGGTGTCAATCCCAATAGTACTATCCATAGAATCACAGGCTAATCTATAGCTAATGGTTATAAATATGATGGTCAGGGGACTTCCAGCGCTCTATATGTGTTAACTCATGCAAACATAAAGCTCGGGTCTTGTTTTCTTGTTACCATATGAAAATGTTTGTAAGTATGTTTCGTGTTTTCTCAAATGTATCAGGCAATGATGTTCCTAAATGTATTAAACAATGATGTTTTCAAATGTGTCAAATATATCAAGAAAGTATGTTTCTCCCCCGATGTTTCTAAAACATTTAAAGAGTTAAAAGGGGGCAGTGAAACTCACCTGATTACGTGTCAAGAACACCAATGTCCTTCTGATAATAATGGAAACTAATGTTCACATGATGATCATGGGTTACGTCCTACGATACCTGTAGGCACTTAATGAGTTTTATAGAATAACCCTAATAATGTTAAGCGAGACTAAACTCGAGTCGAGTTATCACGCGTGCGATTGAACTATGTTGTCGATTTAACGATCGGTAATAATTATTATTTAGGTTGAGTCGGGATTCTCCAGTTGCCTATATTCTAATGGTCACATTCAAATGTATTAGTTTATCGAGTTCGTGGTTGTGCTTAGCATTATGTACTTATAATTTAACAATCACAGTTCTTGTTCGTGATTTTTAACGTTTTGTGTGTAACTCAGTGTTTTGATAAAACTGTGTGCAGGTTTTATCATATATTCAAATGAATAATCAAAGTATTCAAATATATATATATATATATATATATAGTTTCAAAACCGTAAAATATACATGTACATTATTGAGTTTCGTAAATAGTTGTTCAGGTTTATGTAAAGTATACGTGTAGCCGTTTGTCTCAAGTAATATTTATGCGTACCTATATACATTTATATTTGTAGCTAAACATTGTATTAAGTAATACTTGCTGGTTTAGATAAAATGTAGTGTTTATAACTACTCATTTAATATAAAATTACAATTTTTATGGGTGGCAAAATGTATCAAATTTTTAATAATCTATTTTTCATCACTATTTAGATAATATTCGTGCAAAGTACCAATTGTTCACACCATAAACTCAAAACCCTAATAATAATTCAAGCGTATATTTATATTTGTATATTCATATTTATAAAAATAAAGTTGTATATACCCTTGTTAATTGTCAATGCTTCGTTTGTCTACTCTACTTATACGTTTAAATACAATTTGTCAACATTTTAGATAGTTACGAATATGATTATACCAAGCGCTTAAAGTCCAAAATTATCTAATCGTACTATTTTGTATAAATCGTTTTACGCCACGGATGTAATATAATTTGTTTCTCCCGTTTACGAAATAATATTTAATAGTCCTTCAAATGATTCGTTAGTCGTACTAAAAGCTTCCGTTTAACCAGTTACGCGTTTACGAACATATATATTTCCCCGTTGATAATAAGTATGTATGCTAGTTGAAACGAACTCTTTTGACGGGATATACGTGTTTACCTTGTCGTTAACAATATTCATTAAGTTATTATTATTTTTACCGTTGGCAAATCCCTTTAATCTCAACATAATTTAACCGCACACGGGTTTAACTTACGCGTAATTAAATATAATCACATTAGCGTGGGTTTTATACCTTTCGAGAGTCTCGTTTGCGAACCGACACGCCCTAAACCTTACGTTTCACGTATTGATCACATTTGACTGTCGTTCACCCATGTTGACCAAGTTTGACCAGATTTGACCGAGGTCCGGGATGTCGTTTCCTGTCCAAAAACTCATAATTTATACTCGGGAATGTAACCCGGCAACCAAATCAACCAATCTAAACCACAAATATTTAACCGTAACGTAATCTACTAAATTTTGACGAAATATAACTCGAACCTTGTAGATTGGGGCGGGAGAACAACAAACATCACGGATCCGGTCGAGTGGGACCCGCCGGTGTCGCCGGAAATTCCCCTGTTCATTGGGATCGTCCTAACGAGACATTTAATGCCAAAGATGCGTAAATCTAAGCTCGAATGTCAAGAAAAATGGAATGGGGACTCACCGGAAAATGAAACTCGTCGGAACCCTAGATTCTTTCATCGGAAAATCGTTTCCGCCTCTAGTTACCGGAAAGACGAAAGGGACAATCGGAGTTCGAGAAAGGATGGCCGGAAATCACATATATCCGGCGACGCTAGGCAAAACCCTAGCCGCCGCCGCCGTTGCTGCGGGTCGGAACGACAGATCGCCACTGCCACCGTCTCCACCATCATCATTGTCTTCTCTGTTTTGCTCGAACACAGCCTACATCGGCTGTTTAGGATCGTCGGAAAGACGATTTTTTTGCCGGAAAAAGAGGGAACAGGGAAGGAGGCTGTCGGGCACCACCCAATCCGCCACCAACGCTGCAGTCGTCTTCCTCTCCGTCCCCCACCAACGCCGCCATCATCTTTGTAGTTCAGTGACCACCACCGCCTCCACCAATCGTCCTCGTTCGGCCGGAGGGTCATTACCGCCACTAGGATGGCCCACCGGAATGTCGGCCGGAGCTGGGGCTCCCCTCCCTGTCGTCTTTCTCTCTCTCTAGAGATGTGTGTGTGTGGTCAAAATGAGGAGAAAGAAGAGGTAGTCCCTATTTATACCTAGGGTTTTTACCGTGTTTAACCCGCGTAACGAACCCGTCTCGCCCCGTTTCTACGTTAAATCGTCCCGCGTTTTCCCAAAAATTTTAAATGTGGGCGAAAACTAAGGTGAGATATAATAATTGGTCATTACGATAATTCTATTCGCGTTATTTTCCCCGTGACGTTGTTGCTAACTAACGCGTGTTTAACGCGGCTCTCCGCAACGTACGCGTATATTGCGCAAAAAGCGTCCGATAATCTTTAGAAATAACAAATATTAATACTTGGTTAACCCAGGTGTCGTTGTGCCGTATTTCCGATATTAATCGATTAACTTCCGCGTTATCCGTTTAGTGACGCATCCACTTTTAGAAGCCCTTAAAATCACGTGACGACTTGCGTTCTGCTCATTTATATTATTATTATTTAATATACACTAATAATAATAGGTATTTAGCAATAGCTCATTACGGATAACCGGATGTTAATTACGCATTGGTATTGGTTGCAGCCGCGCGTTCTACGTCGTATAACTCACGTGTAAGGGTTTTTAACTTAATTGTTTGGATAAACATTAATAGTTACTATTACTATTTAATATTAATAGTTAGATATTGCGTCGTGTACCAGTTACTAACCATGAACACGTTAATTTATTTGGTTTGCACGTCGTAAAGCTATGTAAACCCTATGTATTAGCAATATGTTATCTCGAATCATTCTGTGATCTGTCAAGTAGGGTTACGTATCAATATCGCATAATTGGCCTGCTACTGGGTTGTTAATGGGTCGAGCCCATTTATGGTGAACTTATTGTCAAAGATTATTGATCCTAATTCTGGGTTGTCACACAAATCAAATATGGATCCAGGAGGAGAAGATCACGACCTTGGAGGAAGACAGGGAGATCCTTGAGTGTCGTACCGAAACCACTAGGGATGAGGCTAGGTTTGCCATTCGGGTGACCCTAGCGATTCTTGCCGTAATACTCATCTGCTTCCTAGTGGAGAGTTATCTAAGGCGTAAATGAAGCCTCTATTTTCCTTGTTTTTAATTTTCTGTTGAAGAACAAATGTCTTGTGTAGGGACTAGAAGTCCCAATTTTGAAACGTTTAATGAAAGTCTATTTTGCAATTCAATTGTTATTACTTATTGATTTGACATAAATCGTACCGAAACCTTCTTTTTCCTATTACAACTTGACACTTTTATCCAACACATTCATAAAAAACGATTCATCTTAATGACTGATTTAGATAACAACGACATACTAAGTTATCAAACCTTAAAATGGTGAGTATGACAGAAGGATAGACTTTGAACATTCCATTTTAAAAAAATAATAATAATAAAAAAAATACATGACTTATGAACCAGTATCTTTGTCAACTATGACCCTTACTTCTTAAGGACCTACCATTTCCAAAACTTGGCCAAACTAACTACTTGTCAATCATACCTGTCTCTTGAGAATTCCTACTTGTAACTACTCATCCTTGTCTAACTCATTATTCCTTGGACATCCCATCCCATCTCACAAAACAAGATCAGTCATTCGCGAAAAATATTCTACAAGTACTATCAGAAACTTTTCCCGTTATCCACATTAAAAGGCTTTCCTCGTTAAAAAAAATGAATCCTGCTACGTAAAAGCTTTACCATAAAACACAACGAGAGTCAAAACCCAAGAACACTTTATTGAGGAAAAACAATAAACTTACGTATACACGATATACGCTTTACTATAAAATCAAAACTTTAAGTCTAGAGGGACCCACCTTGTTACGTTATACAAAAATTAATGCGACATTCAAACCCGTATCCCTAGAGCTCAACACCTTCTAAATCACTGAAGGAAGCATGTACAGCGAAAGGTCATGTAAAGCTACCGTCAATTCAAAACTTAAGATCAAATGACTTACTTTACTTCCTAACTCATATCCGGATTCCTGACCTTGAAACCTTTTGTGCGTTCATCTTAAGTAAAACTTATAAAGACTTGTTACTCGCTTCATTCCGAATGCACCAGAAACTTCATTCCTGATACTAGAAACTAGCATGAAGAAGGACATTGCCCTCTGTAGCAAAGTACCTCCCTTGCCTCCGAATCAAAACAGAATCCCCTATATAGGAATAAGAAACGTATAACAATTGATCCTATTATGAAAACTTTCCCACCCCTCTCATGAGCACCAGAGTATTTAAGTGATCACCTTATACTCAAAGCGTGATCACACACTCTATTCACTAAGGTTGGAAAACTGGAAGACTTTAAAGCTACCCGGTGTTTGAAGTATTCTTATTCAAACACGAGAAAGATGTGAAACTTTAAACCTACAAGGTGTTCGACGTATTCTTGTTCAAACACAAGGAAGCTTGAAACTCTAAGTCATGCCACATCATTACTCTTTAGTGACTAATTAACGTTTCCCTCTAAGGGCTCAGTTAATTGTTAACTACTCTTACGTGAAAACAATAAGCTAAGCAAATTCCTATACTCTCCCTTGATCCACACACAAACGGAAGGATCTATGCGGACTATGCGACGATTCGAATACTTACGGGTGCACACGTAATTATGAAAATCAGTGCATGGAAAGACATAGTAAATTCTGTCGTGTGCTATGATCTAAGACCTGTCGTAAAAGATAGCCACGAAACTTAGGTACCGTGACAATCCTTAGACATATTAGACTACAAAATCAAATCATCAAATTACCATCGAATCCATTATTAGTGATGCATCTCACTTTGGAATCTGAATGATAATTCAGCAGTCCTTCTCCTTAGGTTCATTTCCGAAAACTAAATCCTCATATCTTTCGATGAAACTATATGCTTCTTAGAGAAACTTCTGGCAATCATGAGATATGAAATTTAGAAACTCTGGCGTAATCTTATTCCTATCATTACATTCCATTTAGAATTCTACGCGTAACCCAGAGTTTACTTGGGAACGTGAAGTATCTTTCTCTTTATCCTTGTGCATACTATAGACTTAAATCCTGAACTAGCTCCTTCTACTTTAATTTCGGGACGAAATTTCTTAAAGTAGGGGAGACTGTAATATACAGGATTTTCCGACATATCTTTTCCTAAACCCTTGCACGTATTTTTAATTCAAAACTTGAAATTGTTATCAAAACTATTTTCTTGAATAATAAATATCGATTTAATGGATATATATTTAAGAAAAAATAAATAAATAAAAAAATAACACTTGAGATATATATATATATATATATATATATATATATATATATTTAAGAGTATATAACTTATAAATAAACGATACTAAATTATTAAAAACTTTATGGAAAATTTAATTATAGAAATAAAATAATTTATAAACTTATTCTAAAATACTTAAACTTGTAAATCATAAATCTTAGAAATTATTTTATAAATGTATCAAATAATAAAATGGAAATAAAACTTATTTAGTTTTTTTTATTAAAAATAAAACATATTTGTTTTATAAAAAGTCTGGGGACTAAAACTGTCATTTATTGAAACTTATTTTAAACTTAAGTCCACGTTGTAACATAAAATGATAGAACCTTGAAACTTCAGGGACTGAGGTTGTAATTAACTCAAACTTTCAATCCAGAAACCGATCCTGAGTTCGATCCCAGCCGAGACCGGTTTTGAGTCCAAATTCTTCAAAAATGAGTAAACGGCTGAATTCAATGCACCTCGAGCTTCGACTCGAGCGTGCGACCCAAATCCAAGGTGTTTCAATGCAGGAATTAAACTCTAGACCCGCGAAATTTCGAATTCGAACTTGTTAAACTCACCCGTAATCTGCCCACCTAACCCACCATTAAATGATGAAATTGGGTATAAATACTCGTTGCTACAGTCCAACGACATCACACTTCATCTTCCCATTATCTTAATTCCATCAAATCGCACCTACATTGCTCGTTTGGATCTCCTGTCAATCGCACAAGAGTTTGTACTCATTCTCCCTCAATTCGTTATCAAATCAGGTAAATCTCATGACCATTCTCGTCGTTTTCATCCAAAGAACAAAAGCCCTCTATCAAATTTCAATGACAGAGGGGTTTTTGATTCGTATTTAGGGATTTAGAATCTAGGGTTCATACGGGGAACAGGGATAACTTGAGGTGCTGTTTATCTTTTTATTTTCCCATATGAAACAACAGCGGACCCGTAGCCGGGATGGTTTGTGTGCTTGTGTGTTAACTTGGGTGGCCCGGGTTCGAATCCGGCCAGCCCAAGTTTTGCTATTTTATTTTTTTATGCCTTTTAAAATAATTTTAATTCTTTTAATAATTTTTATAAATTTTGTCATACTTTTATAAACTCAAAACGATTTTTATTTACACTTCTTACATTATGAGACATTTTAATTAATTAAGACTTGTACTAAATAATTCTATAAAAATAGTTCTAAACACTTAAAATTATAAAAAAAAATTTAAACTTTATAAAACTTATATTCTAAACAAGAGATATTTTATAAAATTTGAAACTGTAAATTGTTATTATTTCCTAAATTATTTCGGTTTCAAAAACTTTGAAAATAAATAAATTATAAACGTTATAAAATTCGAGAAATTTATAAAACTTACATAATAATTTGAAAATAGAAAACTTACGAATTAGTGCATTTTATAAAAGTTGTATCTAATTCATTCAAGGTTTGACTATTTATTTATTTTAAAACATAGAAAATAAATATACTCCATTTATTTTTAGAATGTTTATAAACGTAAAAAACCTAAAGTTAAAAGAAACTTATAATTTATAAACTCCCATAAATGTTATAAACTTATGATTTTAAACATAAACTTTATTTAAATAGTTATAAACTTATAATTTAATACTTATTGAACTCATGGTTTCATTTAAACTTTAAGAACATTTATACATCTTTTATTAAGATGTAAACTCTATAAGAAATTTTATTTAACTTTATAAACTTATAATTGCATACTATTTATTTAAACTTGCAACTATATTCTAAACATTATTTATTTACAAGTTAAAATGTAAAATAAATGTTTAAAACACTTAAATACTTTTAAAAAAATATCTTAATGAACTACATTGATAAAAGAATATTTATTCTTATAAATAATTATTTAACCTTAATAATTATTTATCTTTGTCACTACTTATTTGTTAAATAACTTCATTTATCTTTAATAAATATTTTATTCTTTAAATAATACTTATTAACCTTTAACAACTATTTTTTTTTTTTGAAACTTAAACTTCATTAAAAAACGGCTAAGCTCACGAAAACTAGGACCGCCAAACACAAACACTTACAACATATACAACGGATATCTACACCAATCCTGCCAACTAATATCTCGGATCTTAGATCTACTACGAAACCAAAGATACGAACACGATTTTATACAAGCAATCATCTCACAAACCCTTGGTTGAACCTCTTCAAAAATAGCCTTATTGCGAGTCTTCCAAATCACCCAACAAGCCGTCATTACAATCCCTCTAATAATGATCTTCTTTCCTTTGCAGCCGTGTATCGATTCAGGGAGCTTCAGAATATCTTTAATCTCAAGAAGAAAAATAGGATCCATATGACACCATCTTTCGATGAAATGCCAAATGCCAATGGAAAGAACGCATCCCGTAAACAAATGAAGAGCCGATTCCTCCTCTGATTGACAGAACGCACAAAACTCGTTTCCCACGTTTATGTTCCGTCTCCTTAGCGCTAACTTAGTGGGTAACCGGTCCATCTCAAGCCTCCATACATGTATGTTGACTTTAAGAGGAACCCATCCGGTCCAAACCATGTTTGTATTTCTTTTCACATCACGATCTTTACGCAAAACCTTTTTAACATCTTTCACAGAAAAGATGTTATTCTTCTCTGTTTTCCAGCACCACGTATCTTTACCCCCCGAGAAAGCGCACTTCGGTAACATCTCAAGAAGGTCTCTATACTCCGAAATTTCCTCAAAAGAGCTAAGACCCGATCTCCATTTATCATCGAAGCAAACTACACCATTTTTAAGGGTGATTCTATCCCTAACCACGCACCTTTTTTGCTTTTCCAAAAGATATATCTTCGGCCATCGCTGCATCAAAATAGAGTCTCCATACCATAAATCAGACCAGAAACAAATATCCGCACCATTACCCACCTTGCCTCTAATGAGATTATGAATGTCTTTACCATCGAGCTTCAAGCTTCCCACAAGCGAGACTATGCTTTTTCCAGCACCCAACCAGGCCATTGTTAATCGGAAGAAAGGACCATCTACCCCTACCACCATGAATGACCACTATAATACGACGCCAACTACTCCTCGGATCCGACTTAAACCTCCAAGCCCACTTTGTAATCAAGGCCTTGTTGACATCCATTAACTTCGAGACTCCCAAACCCCCATCCTCTTTAGAAGTGGTAACCACTTCCCATGCAACCCAATGCATCTTCTTTACACCATTAGACCCTCCCCAAAGAAAATTCTTCATAATTTTCTCTATTTGTTCCACAACCTGAACTGGAGCTTTATACATAGACAAATAATAAATCGGGAGGTTAGATAAAACAGATTTAATAAGAGTTAAACGACCTCCCATAGAAAGAGAGTTCGCTTTCCACGTCGACAACCGGGAGCTAATCGTATCCACAACCGAATTCCAATGGCAAACCCGATTCATGTTGGCGCCTACTTTAATACCCAAATATTCGAACGAGAAATCTCCAATCCTACAACCAAGAATACTACTCATCTCAATAACCTCATCGCTATTCACACCAATACCAAATATGTGCGATTTTTTAATGTTGATTTTGAGGCCCGAACAAAGATGAAAAATCCGAAGGAGCCGAGCCATCTGTTCTATGTTATCTTTCGACCATTCCCCGATAATCAAGGCGTCATCTGCATAGAGCAAATGGGAAATACTCAACCCTGTTTTCTGGTCCTTAATGCCCTTCAGTTCCCCTTCAAGACTAGCTTTGTCAAGAATACACGTGAAAGCCTCCATAACTATCAAAAAGAGAAAGGGAGAAAGGGGGTCCCCTTGACGAAGACCTTTTTCACAATGAAACTCATATGTAGGCGCCCCGTTAACTAACACCGAGGACCTAGCAGATTCAAGAACCCCTTTCACCCACCTCCTCCATCTATCTGGAAAACCCGTCTGATCCATCATATCAAGCAAGAATCCCCAATTAACATTATCATAAGCTTTTTCGAAATCAATTTTAAACATAAAAGCTTTTTTCCCCCTTTTGCTTAACCACCCATATACCTCATTTAACACCAAAGGACCATCCAGAATAAATCTATCCTTAAGAAAGGCAGACTGCGTATCAGAGATGACATAACTCAGCACCTTCTTGACCCGAAGCGCCAGGACTTTAGATATAACTTTACTAATTACCCCTACTAGAGTAATCGGCCTGTAGTCAGATAATCCCACCGGGTTCTTCGACTTCGGGATCAAAGTTATAAAAGAAGAGCTACAACCTTTGGCAAAATCACCAGAGTCATAGAAAGCATCCAACAAATTATAAAAATCGTCTTCAAGGTAACTCCAAAAAAACTTTATAAAGTTAAAATTAAACCCATCCGGGCCTGGGGCCCGATCAGACCCACACTCAAAAACTGCCAACTTAATCTCTTCTTTAGAAAACCTCTCCACCAATGACTGCGAGTAAACGTGAGGCACTGTTTTGATGTTATTGCATCTAATGACCGGTGTAACCACATGTTTCTCAGAAAATTGCCTTCTAAAATGCTTCAACACTTCTCTTTTAATAACCGCAGGCTTCGTGACCCACACTCCATCCACCATTAAACCCGGAATCGCATTTTTTGCTTTTCTCCCATTCACAATCCCATGAAAAAAACTGGAGTTGTCATCACCATGCATCGCCCACCGGACCCTGGACTTCTGCTTTAAGTCTTTAATTTTGCACTGATTAATATAATCAACGCCTTTTTTGCACTCCTCCCACACCCAAACTTCCTCCTCTTCCAACTCCCTCTCCTCCATAAATCTTTCCATCCTTTCAATGTCTGTTTGAAGCATCGATAACTCTTCCCCTTCTTTTTTATTAGTTCGCTGCCACCATGAGATCAATGAATTTTTTACAGCTTTTAATTTTAGACTAATCATATCTTTAGGATTGCCTCCAAATGTAGACTCATCAAGGACTTTGATAACCTCCTCCTTGCACCCCTCCCTGTCAAGCCAAGCGTTGAACCAACGAAACGGCTTCGGACCAAAATTGGCCTCCACCACTCAAAGGAGAAGAGGAGAGTGATCTGAGCAGTCTTTCGGGAGCGCTCTAAGCACCGCAGCAGGCCATCTGTTAAAAAAACTTTGGCACACAAAAAAGCGATCAATCTTGCTCAACTTGAACTCACCGTCTTTGGGAGTCAAACAAGTGAATTTACTACCCCTCATAATATATTCAAACAACCCCAAACTATCCACAAATTTGTTAAGGTTTGAAGCACACCTGTGGTTAAAACGAGAATTCTTTCTGTCATCGGGAACCCTAACTGCATTAAAGTCTCCCATAAGGATGATCATACCTTCCAAACCGATAATAATGCCTTTTAACATATCCCATAAATCCCTTTTTTCACCCAACTTTTGAGGCGCATATACGTTAAAACAATTAAACCGAGTGCCATCCTCAACAAGATACCCCGAAGTGAGCAGGAAGTTTCTATTCATAACAGTACTACTTTTTTTAAAAACCTTGGGATTCCACACATTAAACATACCCCCGGATCTACCCGACGCCTCTACAACATCATAATCCAACCCTTCATTACCCCAAATATTATGAAAATCAAACCCATTAACAACATCCATGTGAGTTTCCTGAATAGCAAGAAAGTCCACACAATTCCTACTTCTCAATTGTTTCACCTGCCCCAATTTTCCAACACCACCAAACCCTCGAACATTAAACGATAGGAAATTCATTTGATGCCTGATTGTAGCCCCTCATTGACAATAAACTCCTTAAGTAAAGACTGAAAATTAGAGAGATCGACACCCACCACCGATCCGAGGTATGCGAGACCTCAGCTTCCAACTTTTTATCTTCATCCTGGGTTGATTTCTCTGCTGAAAGACGGTGACCCGTATCAATCGGGTACCCCTCCACATTCGTTTCTTGTTTAGCAGAATTCATCGACTCTTGACCTAACTCTTTTCCCCCAACCAAATCATTAAACTCCACTGGTTTCTCAAGAGAGACCACTACACCCCTATTTGTTGTGACATTTAGGCCCAATATAATGGGGGCCAGCCCAAAAGGATCATCAGCCTCCAATCTACAATCATTTTTAGGCCTATCATTATTGCTACTATAAGCCCCACCATCATGGCCCAAAGAATTAGAACCTTTATTCTTATTACGTTTGTTATTAATAATAAAAGTACCCTGGCCCACTGAGTCAACCTTAGTCATAACAGGAGAAACAAAACCTTCCATATTAGTGTCCGCAATGATTGGAGAAGAATCTGTTACATGATTGGAATTTCCTTGGATTTCGCAATCACCATTAATGCCATTTAACCCACCCGTAACTTTCGGCGTGCCATCAACTTTGGCTTCGTCGTCGCCGGCATAAGCTTCATCGGACATATCTTCATCGGAGGAGCTATCATTATCAGACGTTTCCACAACTGCACCTCCAAAAGGCTTAGAATTGAAAAAATCCGGCTGTTTGTTCCCTGAAACTTCCATAGCCCACACCGAATGCAACTTGTCGGACCACAACACAGATACTTCACCATTGATAATGATACCGGAGTTGACAAGGATCCCAACACAACCGCCGGACAAATCAAAACTTGAAGGATCGAAGTTAACTTTCTGCACCACCTTACCGAATACCGAAGCAACCTCCTCAAAAATCTCAAGATCACACAATTGAATTGGCAAACCTAAAATTTTGACCCAAGCAACCCTTTCAAAATCCATCTCCTGACCATTCCATATTGTAACGTTGACAAACTCGTCGCTCCTCCCAAGCAATTCATCCTTAGCCATGATTGCATGCTCAGGAGATTTGAACGAAACAAGAAACTGCATGCCACCTAGATACCGAATCACTCCTTCACCCAGCCCCATGTCTAACAACTCGCGTTGGAATCGACTTACCAGAACAAAATCCCCAACCCTAACCAGAATGGTTCTTCCACGTAATTCATTGAACACCAGAGTTTTTTCCCCAAGCCTGAGCACTTTTGAGGAATCAGCGACATTGCTTCTCACCCCTGTAAGAGCTTCTTTAAACGAGAAAGTGCCTGCTTTCTCATATCTAACCTGCCGACCACCATTAGAATTATGAGATTGTTTCAAAGCAGGTTCCTTAACAGGTTTAGGACGGGGAGGAGGATCCCTGATTTCACCTTCTTCAAAAACAAATCTAGCCACGTTGATCGACAGTTTATATTCCCCCAGCCTTAGGTTCTTCATATTACGAGCCATCTTCTCCTTATCCTTAACATCAAGGAAGGAGACAAAACCAAACCTATTTCCTCCTTTGTCTCTCTTTTTAGCAATGTAAATATCATAAATATCTCCATGCCCACGTAAAACTGTTGCCAAATCGCTACCACTACACCGATCCGGTAGGTTGGAGACATATAGTTTTGTAATTCTTCTCAAAATTTCCACCGGAATAGGTTTCCGGGGAACCCGCCGGAAATCGCCCATCTCTTTTCCTCTTGAAAATTCTCCTTGATAATGACAAGATGACTCTTACCACTAACATAAGAGTCAAAAATTGACTCTTGAAAAACTATTTAGTCTTTAAATAATTATTATTCTTTAATAACTAATATTCTTTAAATGATAATTATAAATCTTTAAAAATTATTTAGTCTTACACTTAATTTACTTATTTATAAAGTACTTAGAAAACTTTATTAGATTATTATTACCTATTTTTCTTAAATAACTATTTAATCAATAATTATTCTAAACAAATGAACTTATTACATTTTGATATTAAAGTCTTATGTCATTTATTCAAAACTCCTATTTGAAGCCTTAAACTAGATTATTTATCAAATGGATATTGTATTCTTATTATATGTTGTCTTATTCTTTGTAATGAACCTTGAAAATCATAAATGAAATATTTAAACTTTAATAGTCAAACTTGTGATTTTGAACAACCGCGTCCGTCTCGACGTATAATCCGTCGTCGGTTGGGGTGTGACAAGTAAAAATAAAGTTGTCACATCATATCAAATGGTGTAAAATGCTTAATTTGTGAGTGTATGATTCATGGTTCACCTTCAAATAATGTTCATGACAGTGACAATCTCTAACCTTTTGGTATTATATATAAGTAACTTAGAATGAGTGTAATACACACGTGATGAAAAATAACTTTACATAAAATTTTAAATCTTTATTTATATATATATTTTACAGGTGTAAAAATGCATTACATATTAACGATAGAATTTTTTTTTCAAAATATGTAAAAGCTAATATATAAATGGGTTTTGAAAATAAGTTAATTGCTATCTAATATAATTTGACTTTCATTTACTATTTGATTGAAAATAAAAATTATATAATTAGATTTCAAAGTTTCTTATTGTAAAGGATAGTTTAAAATAAATTTATTTTATTAGTGTAATTAGTATATTTTTTTAAAATTTATTATTATTAAAACTATAGGTGCATTTAATAAGAGAAGGAGCGGAAAAAAAGTGATAACAATAAATATGGAGACGACATGTGACATGAAAAAACATTTATTTATTATAAAGTATAGATGTGAAATATTGTCTTTGTTCTTTGTTAATACTTCGAATCAACATGAAAATTTTCCTAAAAAATTATATGATTTAAGTCTTTGTATCTTATAATGTTTTACTTCGTCATGAAATTTATCACAAATATCACGAACAACGGCGAAACATATGGTGAAGACTCGTACTCGATCATCAACAATCATGAACTCTATCAGGAACACACACCCAAACTCTCCTGGAATAATTAAAAGTGTTTGAGAAGAAAACATAAAAGATCAGTTAAAAATCTATGTGACTATGTTATTTATATTATTTTCTTTTTTTAATATTAAATCTATACAGTCTAATAATTAAAAATGTTAGATGTCAGATGTCATAATTCTAGGCTATCTAAAATTTTGTTTTCTCGCCTCTCTCTCCTATTAAATAATGATATATTTATTTATATTTTTATATAAACTTAATTATAGATACTTATTATTTAATTATGAAGAGTAATTGTATCATTAACTAAACAAATTTATTACAAAATTAATTATGATTAATTATAATTTCTTACGTATATCAATTTAAATTATGTTCATTAAAATATTAAAAGAATGAAGAATAATGATAAATAATTATTTTTTATAATTGATTTCTAAAACATTTTAAAGAATTTAATGTGATTGGATGGTTTGAATAATAAAGTTACAACATGACAAATAATAGAAAAAATAGGCGGTGTTAAAAAAATCCAAGTTTTATTTTTTATTTTCTTATGTGTATTTTTATATTTATAATTATAATGTAATTTAAGTTAACTTATCTGTGCTAAAATCATATTTAAAGAACCACGTACATTTTAATTGAATTAAGATTTATCAATTATGTAAAATAATTAAGGATTAGGTTCAGGTAAAAAAGATTCTAATTCTATAAAGGGTGAAAAGGATTTAGGGTCATTAGATCAAATTGTAGAAAAGATTTAATGGTTGAGATTAAATTGTAGGAGAAAAAGTTGTTGAAATGGTATTTTAGTCTTGACCACTTTTGTTGACTTTTTTATCAAATTCCCCCCCTCATTTTAAAACATTCATAACTTTTACATACGACATTATTTTTTCAAAAAAATTACACCATAAAAACAAGCGTTTTTTATTTTTAAAACGAGTATAGTGTCGTTATAAACAAAAATGGATTTTTTTTACGTTTTCCAGCTCATTGTGTAATTAGTCAGGTTATTGTGTAATACAATTTCATTGTGTAATACAAGTTCATTGTGCAATACAAGTTCATTGTGTTATGTGTATTTATCATTGTGTTTTACGTTTTCCAGCTCATTGTGTGATTAGTCAGGTCATTATGTAATACAAGTTCATTATGTAATACCACGTCTGGTCATTGTGTAATATATGGTCATTGTGTAATACAAGTTCATAGCGTTATATGTATTTATCATTGTGTTTTACACTTTTCAGCTCATTGTGTGATTAGTCAGGTCATTATGTAATACAAGTTCATTATGTAATACCACGTCTGGTCATTGTGTAATATATGGTCATTGTGTAATTAATCAGGTCATTGTGTAATAGAAGTTCATTGTGTAATTAGTCAGGTCATTGTGTAATACAAGTTCATTATGTAATTAGCCAGGTCATTGTGTAATACAAGTTCTGTAAGGCCCCTTTCCCGGGTAACCTCACTTGTTGGATTTACTCATAAACATAGTCATAAAATACTGAATTTATATTAAAAACATTTGTCACCCAATTACATAATCATAACAGCGGAAGTCTTTACAATTAAAAACATAACATTGTTCGAAGACATATAAAACAAAAGAGGGATGTCAGTCTCGTGCCGGGTAACCTCCACGCCATCGCACGACCTCATTTTCCTTTACCTGAAATGTATACTAAAAGTCAGCTAACGCTGGTGAGTTCTAGTTTAATGTAATTAGGTATAAACATTCTTTTCTTTATAAGTATGCATAATTATATATATACGTTTATATAAGTACACATTGACTTGAATTGCTTCTCATTTATCATTCTTCGCAAATACATATAGATATATATTCACATCATTGGTCTCATTTATTTTCATAACTTTTGCTTCTCTTTCTTCTTTATTTTGTGTTTACATATATATATGCATTCACCTTTTCTTTTCTTTTCTTTACATTCAAGGGTAATACTCTTAAGGGTGATCAACCCGTCTTTTGGTTGCGAGGGTCACAAAGACAATCGCCGCGGTCCATCGTCATGGCCCACCTATACTTACAACCGTCCGGCAACAAGTGTCGTCCGTCATTTTATTCTTACAACCGTCCGGCAACCTTTGTCCGTCCGTCATGACTTACAACTGTCCTACCGTCGTAGGCCGTAATTCGCCCGTCTACCCGGAGGTATCCGTTTCCTATGCGACTATTAATTATACAACCGTTCTACTATAAGATGCCAATTTTTCTTAGACCGTCCGTTAATAACTTTAGTACGTCCTAGCTGATGAAGGAAAGCACTTGTGGCATTCGTACGTCCTAGCTGATGAAGGAACGCACTTGTCCCGGTTGTACGATAGCCACGTGGTCGTCCGTCTACCGAAGTAGCCGTTATCATCGAAGCGTCTATAACGTTTTCTTATACTTGGCAAGCAATATATACATGGATATAAAGCAAGATTTCTTCTTTACACGTTATGTCATACTTTCGTTCATTCTTTAAGAATCATACGTTTCATTCTTTATTCATAATTCTATTTCGTGTAAAGATATATATATATATTTGTATACCACGTATGATCACATTGACATTCATAACTGTTATTCATTTAGTGTATACATTTCAACCCCAAAACATTTATAAATCATTTGCACATAACATAGAAGGGGGCACATAGAACTCACCTGATGAGTAGTTTCTGAAATACACTAAGCTGGCTACTGAGCGTCACTAATGTCACTCACGATCTGTATAATAAAGTCATACTCGTAAGGTAGTGCTCCTAGGTGACATTAGACATTACTATGCTTGAACTTGGTAGTTTCGATGGATTTGCTTTATCGAAACTTGGTAGTTTCGATAGGTTGCTTCTGTCGAAACTTGGTAGTTTCAATAGGTTGCTTCTGTCGAAACTTGGTAGTTTCGATAGGTTGCTTCTGTCGAAACTTGGTAGTTTCGATAGGTTGCTTCTGTCGAAACTTGGTAGTTTCGATAAGTAACTTAGGTGTAATCTTAGCTTCGGATCGTGGGCTTATATCGAAACTATGGTAGTTTCGATGGGTATGCATATATCGAAACTGAGTAGTTTCGATGGGTCTGCACATTGTCTTCCCCAAAAATCTGAAGTTTTGCATGCAAGTCTGATCGAGTCAATATCTAAATTTTTCTTTGATCACAACGTTCGTTTTTCATTCTATATGCTATACCTAAGCTCACTTTCAAGTTTCATCCGCAAAATCGTTATCTTTTTAGCCAAAACCCGAAACTTCCCAAAACGAACAAAAACTCATAATGTGATCGAATCGTTACCTGAATTGTAATTCTGATTCGAAGGTTTTGCTCACGGGCTCAGCTGTAACGTGTTCCTCAAATCTCGTGACGATCCGTCGACTTTCTTTCTCTAGGCCCGATGTCACACCCCGACCGATGGCGGAATCATCGGGGCGGGACATGTAAGACTGTTCATAGCACATGGTTGACTAAATTGAGATATATTAAAGTCAAATTTGCATTACAATAATTCCAAGTACAAGATCAAATTCAAACAAGAAACATAAACAATTCATAAAATTCTTGATTTATTTTGCTAAGTCCAAATCCTATGTTGAACACGTCTTGAATCAATCTCACATATTGGGGCCTGAAACATGAATAAAATAAAGTCAACTAAAAAGTTGGTGAGTATAACACAAGTTTGTACATAGACAGCATATAGTTTGTAAACCAAATCCTTTACATAACATGATAAATAAGGCATTTATGGGGAGCAGCTATTGTGTAACCAAATGTACAATCAAACCTTGTAACTAGCATGCAAAACAAAGTGTGTTGTCGGTTTCAATCACCGCGTACCATGGGTGGGTTTGTCAGACTCAATAGATCTATCATTGAAAACCGTCGGCTTGTATAGTTAATGATTGCACATAATAGCATACAAGAGGTTAGCACACCTAGCACTCGGGCATAAAGCTCAAATTGCACACATGAATGTAAATAGGATTTGTACTTGTGTTGTTTGCGTAAATGTAAACATGTAAGTTGAATAGTGTTCATGTTTCACCCCAAAAATGTAAAAGAGTAAAAAAGGGTTGTGAATACTCACTTGTTTCGAAGGCGTAGCTAGCACAAATACTAAATAGTATAATGATCCTCGAGATGCACAAGATAACCTAAAGTGTAATATATTGCATTAATAATGCACAATAGTCTAAGTCTAAGTCCATGGTTGAATTGGATGGAGTTAGTGATTTGGTACTTGAAAGTAAAATAGAAGATTCGAAATGAATATTTTTAGAACATTTTAAATAAGGTTTTGATTTTGGGATAATTACTTAAGTAAATTAAATAATTATAGTTTATGGAAAATAACGTAGGTATTATATGTAATTTAGTATAATTAAATAAATGTTTTTGTTTAGTTATAAATCAAATAAATAATTATTAACTTATTCATTTATTTATAAAATGTAACTTAAACATAACAATATTATTTAAGAGTAGAGTTTATGAATTAAATGTTGAACTTTAAATAATTTCCATTTATTTTAAGATTAAATATTTGATCTTTTCTAGATAAACAATAATACAGATTTTTTTTATAATTTCAATCATTTTTATTTTAAAAATAAATCTGAAATACTATTTGTAAAAAGAAATAAAAATTATAAATATTCTGTCAACACACACACGACCGCGCCTAGACAGGGCACGACCGTGCTCGGACCACGGGTGCGATCGCGCTAGCCAGGGCGCGACCGTGTTGATCAACAGAGGACATAGTTAAGTAAACCACTAGGCACGACCGTGCCTTGGACAGGCACGCCCGTGTCTATGCTTCTGGGGCACGACCAAGTCTAGCCAACGAGCATGACTGTGTCTGAGCAGGAGGCACGACCGCGCTAGAAGTAGGCACGACCGCGTCTCCCGAGGCACGACCGCGCTAGATGATTAGCGCGACCGTGTCTCTTTCAAAACAGACACGAATTGGTTGATCCTTATATTGATGGAGTCGGGATTGATAGGGCTTTCATTCACAAGATTATTACGAGTCTTTTGGTGTAGATTAATTGCTTTTAAAACATGTTTAAAGTCATATCCGATTAAACCATTTTTGAATGAAACATAGATTCTGATTCGGAATGATTTCTATAATGGAAGCCCAAATTAATATGGGGCTTTTGATATATGGATTGAAACGAACAAGAGGAATGATTCAATTACCTAAAACAGAAAGGAATTGATATCGATCGGTAGAAGGGAGTTCCAGCGATGGAGAAAGTGGCTTCCGGCGGCTTCTGCTGCTATTCCGGCTGTTCTAACTCCTTCAGCAACCTTAGAGATGATTGGAGGATTGAGTTTCTTGATTATCTGGTAGCAACGGAATCGAAAATAATGATTCGAGGCTTGGGAGAAATATTGGATGGCTTTTCTTGAAAGAATTTGCAATTGGATGATAGTAATCGAAATAGACGATTATTTTCTTTGATACAGGAAATGAAACGCACATAGGATTCGAATTCGAACGACCAAGCGTTTTGAAACTGCATTTACGTTTTGACTGTTACTCAGGCGCGACCGTGCCAATAATAGACGCGACCGTGCCAGACGAGGCGCGACCGTGCCAACACGTGGCGCGACCGTGCCTACTAGGGTTTCTGGTTATTTACAGATTCAGCCCTTGCAACTTCAACTTTGACAGAATTAGCTTGGTTAGGATTTAACGGAAAATTAACGGGAGTACTAACTATATTAACTCTAGGAGGTGTTACCACATGATTAAGAGTTCTATATCTTCGAATTGAATACAATCGGCTAACAATTAATGAGGTGTAGGTTTGAACAAGTATATGATTTAATGTCGTATTGTTATTTTATTAATTAAAATAAATTCAAATAGGGTCGGAAAATCAGGAATGTTACAGTCTCCCCATGTTAAGGGAATTTCGTCCCGAAATTTAATTAATGGAGGCTGCTAAGATCAAGAAGGAGGAGGGAGTTTTTGATTCTCGCTGAATTTTGATTGTTGGATTTCAAAGGGGTGTAACGGTTGACATTGTTTAAGAAGAAGATTGGACGAATAATAAAATGAAGGTGAGATGTATTATTTGAAATGGAAATGGGGGGAAATTTTAAAATTTTGAGTTCGTGTAAGATGTAGACTAATGTGCTCAAAATTGTTAAAGGGTAAAAGATTTCACAAACATTGGTCTAGGTCAAAACTTCACGTGACACGAACAACGCTACTTTTGATAATATGATAGGACACTTATATATAGGAAGTACCATAGGCGTATCCACCATACCCTCGTCATATCACATCAGTCTCGTCGTTACATATCATGATAAGTTTTAGGTCACAACACACTACAAAATTTCACTATAGTTTCCATGCGCTGATTTTTATAATTCCGTGTGCACCCGTAATTATTCAAATCATCGTATGGTCCGTATAGATCATTCCATTGTGTGCGGGTAAGGGCACAATTTCACTATTATCACGTCTATTGTTTACACATAAAAGTCGCTAACAATTAATTATGCATCAAATCAGATAAGTTTGTAACCAAAGAGTAGTAAAGTAGTAACACTGAAAGTTTCTTAGCTTGCTCGTGTTTGAACTAGAATACGTCAAACCCCGAGGCGTCTAAATGTATCATGGTCTTCAACTTTGGTGTAAAAAGTGCATGACCATGTCTTGTGTATAATGAAATCGATCCATTGTAATAATTGTAAGCAAATTTTGTTTCGAGTATATAGTAAGCACATAAGTCTCATGTATGTAAAGTAAACAATTTAGCATCTTGTATTTTGTAATCGGTAAACCATAACGTGTAATGTAAACAACATAGTATTATGTGTATCGAAGGAAATGGACCTCATGTATAGTGTTAGCAACGTAGCATCATGTATCTTGTATAGTGTACACCGTTTAGTATAAAGTACTTTGTAATCAAACAAGTTTCATGTACAGTGTGGTCAATCTAGAATTATGTATCAATGAAGCAATTCTTATGTATCACGTAGATTGTAAACAATCTAAGTTCCGTGTATCATGTGCTCGATCCAATAGCATATGTATTGCAAATAAACATGTTTCGTGCATTACGTGATCAATCGAGCAAATTGTAATTTGTAGGCAACTAGTTTCATGTATCATGTGGTTGCGTTGGGTATATTGTAAACGGGCATACATGAGTTTTGAACTTCGCGTGCGATGTGTACTAACGGGTTTTGCATGTGATCGAGTGCTGCGGACAAACGTATTGTTTGGCGTCCTTGATCATGTGGTAGTTAGGTTCAAGTCCTCAAATCTCATTGATGTTGGTGGGAAAAGGTTAACGTTTACGCGGTATAGATCGTCTCTTGAAGCGTCAAGTGAAAGGTAGTGAGGAGGTTTTGGAATTATTCGGGAATTATGTTTACCAATACGGGCCTTTGTTTGAATATAGAAAGTGGGAAAATGTCTTTGGTTGAAGATATATAAAGTAGTGAGATCAATGAATCGCATATTTTAAATGGATATGCAATTTATGAGAAAATATTTTTTTAACTTAAATTTTCAACTATTGGCTAAATAAGTTGTAGTATATTAATTTAGCCAACTCTAGAAATATTTACTTTAATGAAGAAAAATCAAAATTATTTATCAGTAGAAAGAAATTAATATTTTTATAAAAATGGTTGCATTAACCTTTCCTATTAGGTAAAAAGTTTTATGGAAAATTTATGTTTTTGGTATTATCTAAAATTTCGTTAAACATTTTATTTAAACAAGATAACGAGGTTTTGTAAAAAAAAAAAAAAATAGGATGATTTATTTAATGAAAGAGATTGTTGGTAATGTACTAAATCATGTTGAATGAAAGAAGTAATATTTGAGAAGGTTTGATGAAAATATAACAGGTGTAATTTACGTTCCACGGATCAAATCAATGAAAAATAACTGTAGAGTTGAAATATATGGAATTGACTGAATACTGAAATGTTAAACATTATTCAAAACATAGGGTAATGGTTTTCAAATTGAAAATTTAAAGGAAATCAGTAGAAGCTTCTTCTAACGTCTCAGGTAGCTTTCCACCAGGAAGAAAATAATCGCCAAGATGAACACCGCTATGGTCACTCTAGTAGTAGATCTGGCTTCAGCCCTGGCGGTCTCCGTGCGATGTTCTTGAACTTCCTTTTCGAGGATGGAGATCAACTCCTTTTGGTACCCTAATTGGTTTGCTAGACTATCAATTCTTTGTCCTTGTAAATCGTGTATTATCCCCTGCTCTAACCTTTGCCTCTCAAATTCTGAGGTTCTTACATATTGATGGAGGTCATGGGTTGGAATCCCCATAACACCAGTGGGTGCTATGGTTTGTCTTACCCAAGGGTTAGGATGGTATGGGTCGGGCATTAGGTATGGGTCTCTTAGTGGGGGTGGCAATTGATTGTGGAGGTGTGGTGTATGATATGGGTTTATGGGTACGGTTGATCCAGGTGTTCGAAGTCTCGGGTCGGTGTTCCCAATCCCGTACGCCCTTACATCGAACCTTGGCCTAGCGGGTGGGGGTGTTGGTGATCGATAAACGGGTGTCTCCGTGTCTTCTTCCCAATCAGATTCTGATCCAGGACGGTAAACCGGGGAGGGAGGAGCGTAGGAGTCCATGTCTAACAGAAAAACAATGAAAAAGTTGTAAGTGATAATGAAATATGAAGTGTCAAATATAGAAGTTCTTATGGGTTTTAGAGTTTGACTAGTCATAACGCCGAACCTTCACGATAGTATTTTAGAAATACACTTGACCTATAAGTAATGTATCCCTAAGGAGAATTCCCAGGAAAGAGGGGTGGGTCACTAAGACACACTTAAGTACCCTATCTTTCCTTAGCCAGAATTCCTCTTGGGCTTACACACTCTTCCAGCCATCATGTATTAATAATACTATTGTTGGGCTCATGGTTAAGATGAGAATTGTTGTGGACTGGGCTTTGAGGTCCAAGGTAAGATTTATACATTTAAGTGGGCTTCTTCTTCTTGAAGGATAGATGGGCTTCTTGGTTTATTATTGGTGGACATTAGGCCCAATAATTTAAGTCTTTGCTCATAAAGGTGATGGTATCATGTATGGGAGTGTAAATGTGTATGAACAATTTGGTGAGTATGTGTGTGTGTCAACTTAGGATAGTGTTTAAATAATTTAAGTAGGTAGCTATGAATAGAAGGAAAAGTTGACACATAAACTATTGAATATTGTATCATGTAATGTAATCATTTAGTATAACATATGAAGATATTCACATAGGAAATATTCATATAGCATGTAGGTAGTAATGAGTGTAGGCACAAGAGTTATCAAGTAGTGTGACACATAAGTCATTAAGTATTGTATGTAGTGTGAGTACTTAGGTTGGCATGTAAGGAAAAAAAATAATAATCACACATGAATTGATAATGTAACATGTAGTAGTATAGCATTGTATGGGTGTCCTAAAGTTATAGTCTAGGTCAAGAGTGTCTAATAACCTAGTTCCCTATAACCAAGGCTCTGATACCAATCTGTCACACCCCGACCGATGGCGGAATCATCGGGGCGGGACATGTAAGACTGTTCATAGCACATGGTTGACTAAATTGAGATATATTAAAGTCAAATTTGCATTACAATAATTCCAAGTACAAGATCAAATTCAAACAAGAAACATAAACAATTCATTAAATTCTTGATTTATTTTGCTAAGTCCAAATCCTATGTTGAACACGTCTTGAATCAATCTCACATATTGGGGCCTGAAACATGAATAAAATAAAGTCAACTAAAAAGTTGGTGAGTATAACACAAGTTTGTACATAGACAGCATATAGTTTGTAAACCAAATCCTTTACATAACATGATAAATAAGGCATTTATGGGGAGCAGCTATTGTGTAACCAAATGTACAATCAAACCTTGTAACTAGCATGCAAAACAAAGTGTGTTGTCGGTTTCAATCACCGCGTACCATGGGTGGGTTTGTCAGACTCAATAGATCTATCATTGAAAACCGTCGGCTTGTATAGTTAATGATTGCACATAATAGCATACAAGAGGTTAGCACACCTAGCACTCGGGCATAAAGCTCAAATTGCACACATGAATGTAAATAGGATTTGTACTTGTGTTGTTTGCGTAAATATAAACATGTAAGTTGAATAGTGTTCATGTTTCACCCCAAAAATGTAAAAGAGTAAAAAAGGGTTGTGAATACTCACTTGTTTCGAAGGCGTAGCTAGCACAAATACTAAATAGTATAATGATCCTCGAGATGCACAAGATAACCTAAAGTGTAATATATTGCATTAATAATGCACAATAGTCTAAGTCTAAGTCCATGGTTGAATTGGATGGAGTTAGTGATTTGGTACTTGAAAGTAAAATAGAAGATTCGAAATGAATATTTTTAGAACATTTTAAATAAGGTTTTGATTTTGGGATAATTACTTAAGTAAATTAAATAATTATAGTTTATGGAAAATAACGTAGGTATTATATGTAATTTAGTATAATTAAATAAATGTTTTTGTTTAGTTATAAATCAAATAAATAATTATTAACTTATTCATTTATTTATAAAATGTAACTTAAACATAACAATATTATTTAAGAGTAGAGTTTATGAATTAAATGTTGAACTTTAAATAATTTCCATTTATTTTAAGATTAAATATTTGATCTTTTCTAGATAAACAATAATACAGATTTTTTTTATAATTTCAATCATTTTTATTTTAAAAATAAATCTGAAATACTATTTGTAAAAAGAAATAAAAATTATAAATATTCTGTCAACACACACACGACCGCGCCTAGACAGGGCACGACCGTGCTCGGACCACGGGTGCGATCGCGCTAGCCAGGGCGCGACCGTGTTGATCAACAGAGGACATAGTTAAGTAAACCACTAGGCACGACCGTGCTTTGGACAGGCACGCCCGTGTCTATGCTTCTGGGGCACGACCAAGTCTAGCCAACGAGCATGACTGTGTCTGAGCAGGAGGCACGACCGCGCTAGAAGTAGGCACGACCGCGTCTCCCGAGGCACGACCGCGCTAGATGATTAGCGCGACCGTGTCTCTTTCAAAACAGACACGAATTGGTTGATCCTTATATTGATGGAGTCGGGATTGATAGGGCTTTCATTCACAAGATTATTACGAGTCTTTTGGTGTAGATTAATTGCTTTTAAAACATGTTTAAAGTCATATCCGATTAAACCATTTTTGAATGAAACATAGATTCTGATTCGGAATGATTTCTATAATGGAAGCCCAAATTAATATGGGGCTTTTGATATATGGATTGAAACGAACAAGAGGAATGATTCAATTACCTAAAACAGAAAGGAATTGATATCGATCGGTAGAAGGGAGTTCCGGCGATGGAGAAAGTGGCTTCCGGCGGCTTCTGCTGCTATTCCGGCTGTTCCAACTCCTTCAGCAACCTTAGAGATGATTGGAGGATTGAGTTTCTTGATTATCTGGTAGCAACGGAATCGAAAATAATGATTCGAGGCTTGGGAGAAATATTGGATGGCTTTTCTTGAGAGAATTTGCAATTGGATGATAGTAATCGAAATAGACGATTATTTTCTTTGATACAGGAAATGAAACGCACATAGGATTCGAATTCGAACGACCAAGCGTTTTGAAACTGCATTTACGTTTTGACTGTTACTCAGGCGCGACCGTGCCAATAATAGACGCGACCGTGCCAGACGAGGCGCGACCGTGCCAACACGTGGCGCGACCGTGCCTACTAGGGTTTCTGGTTATTTACAGATTCAGCCCTTGCAACTTCAACTTTGACAGAATTAGCTTAGTTAGGATTTAACGGAAAATTAACGGGAGTACTAACTATATTAACTCTAGGAGGTGTTACCACATGATTAAGAGTTCTATATCTTCGAATTGAATACAATCGGCTAACAATTAATGAGGTGTAGGTTTGAACAAGTATATGATTTAATGTCGTATTGTTATTTTATTAATTAAAATAAATTCAAATAGGGTCGGAAAATCAGGAATGTTACACCCGAGCTCTCCTTTCTCTCTCTAGAAGCTGCGTGAGTGTGGAATGAGCAGGGAAGAGGGCTGCCTTGCCTTATATATATACCTGGGCTTCCTTCGGCCCATTGAAGCCGAGCCCAAGCCCGCTCCCTTTTGTTTAAATATTCCGACTAAATCACCAGTCTCGCTATATTTATTCGTTTTATTATTTTTGGGATGTTACAAGTCTACCCTCCTTAAAGAGGTTTCGTCCTCGAAACTGTTCATACGTTAAACAATTGAGGGTATAGTCCCCTCATCTCGTCTTCTTTTTCCCACGTAGCTTCTGACCCTTTTCTGTGCATCCATTGTATCTTGACTAACGGTATCGACTTATTGCGTAGTCGTTTCTCAGCTCGGTTAAGAATGGCTATCGGTTCCTCTACATAATTTAAACTGTTATCCACTTCGATATCGTCGTAAGGTATGTGAGCTGTGTCGTCAGCTAGGCACTTGCGTAAGTGCGACACGTTAAACGTAGGGTGTATTCCACTAAGCTCAACGGGTAGGTCGAGTCTGTAAGCAACTTGACCCACTCTTGCTAAAATCTTGAAAGGTCCAACAAATCTTGGACTTAGTTTGCCACGCTTTCTGAATCGGATGGTTCCTTTCCATGGTGATACTTTCAACAGTACCATGTCCCCCACTTGAAACTCTAAATCCCTTCTTCTCTTATCCGCGTATGATTTATGTCTGTCTTTTGCGGCTTTCATTCGAGCCTTGATTTGATCAAATTTCTCGGAAGTAGCTTTGACCACTTCGAGACTTGCAAAATCCTTCTGCCCAATTTCTCTCTAACAAACCGGGGTTCTGCATCTCCTCCCATACAACATCTCAAACGTCGGCATGCCAATAGTTGAGTGATAGCTGTTGTTATATGAAAATTCTACCAATGGTAGATGGTTGTCCCAGCTCCCACCAAAGTCAATGATACAGGCCCGGAGCATGTCCTCCAAGGTCTGAATGGTTCTTTCAGATTGTCCATCGGTCTGAGGGTGGTAAGCGGTGCTGATGTTCAGTCTAGTGCCCATCGCTTCATTGAATTTCTTCCAAAACCTTGAGGTGAATCTAGTATCCCTGTCGGACACAATCGACATCGGCATACCATGTCTGCTCACAATTTCCTTGATAAAAATTTCTGCTAGTCTTTCTGACGAAGAGGTCTCACGTATTGGCAAGAAGTGAGCACTCTTTGTCAAGCGGTCGACGATCACCCAAATGGTATCATTGCCTTTAGCTGTTCGCGGTAGCTTGGTAAAGAAGTCCATGGTGATCTCCTCCCACTTCCATTCCGGTATTGGTAAAGGTTGCATTTTACCGCATGGTTTCTGATGCTCAGCCTTAATTAGTAAACACGTTAGGCACTTGCTCACGTACTCGGTCACATCATTCTTCATGCCGGGCCACCAGTACTCTTTCTTCAAGTCTTGATACATTTTGTTCGTCCCGGGGTGGATAGAATAGCGAGACTTATGGGCCTCATCGAGTATTTTGGCTCTAAGCTCGCCAATCTTAGGTATCCACATCCGGCCGAACCTTGTTCGTACTCCGTATGCATTTGCATCTAAGTTCCCTTGTTGTCCTACTATTCTTTCCCGTTTCATATTTCTTTCTAACAGTGCTTTATCTTGTGCTTTTGCTATTTCACCCATCAAATCTGGTGTTATAATCAGCTAACACGCTTTGATCCGGATAGGTGTCGATTCTTCCTTTCTACTTAAAGCGTCAGCCACTACGTTTGCCTTACCTGGATGGTACAATATTTCACAATCATAGTCTTTCAGTAGCTCTAACCACCTTCTTTGCCTCATGTTTAGTTCCTTTTGTTCGAAAAAATATTTCAAGCTTTTGTGATCGGAGTAGATGGTGCATTTAACTCCATACAAGTAGTGCCTCCATATTTTCAACGCGAAAACCACTGCTGCTAACTCTAGATCGTGCGTTGGGTAGTTAACCTCGTGAATCTTTAGTTGTCGTGAGGCATAAGCAATTACCTTTCCTCGTTGCATAAGTACGCAACCCAAACCCTGCCCCGAAGCGTCAGAGTAGACTACCAAGTCTTCATTTCTCTCAGGTAGAGTCAAGACTGGAGCTTGGGTTAATCGTGTCTTAAGTTCTTCAAACACGTTGATTTGGGTCTGACCCCATTCATACTTTACTTCCTTCCGTGTCAGTTTAGTCAGTGGCGAGGCTATTCTTGAGAAGTCTTGAATGAACCTTCGATAGTAGCCTGCTAATCCTAGAAAACTTCGTATCTCTGTTGGTGTCTTTGGGATGTTCCATTCCTTTACTGTCTCGATCTTTGCAGGATCCACCATGATGCCGTTTGGGTTTATCACATGACCTAGGAATTGAACTTCCCTAAGCCAGAACGCGCATTTGGAGAATTTCGCGTACAACTTCTCCTGCTTTAACACCTCCAGAACCTCTCTTAGGTGACAGTGGTGATCACCCTCGTTTTTCGAATATACCAGTATGTCATCTATAAAAACTATCACTGATCGATCTAACATTGGTCGACACACTCTATTCATTAAATCCATGAACGCTGCTGGTGCGTTAGTTAATCCGAAGGACATCATGAGAAACTCATAATGCCCATAACGCATGCGAAACGCTGTCTTTGGTACGTCTTCTTCTCTTACTTTCAACTGATGGTAACCCGACCTAAGATCGATCTTTGAGAATCAACTCGCACCTTGCAGTTGATCAAAAAGGTCATCTATTCTAGGCAGTGGGTATTTGTTCTTTACTGTCCTCTTGTTCAGTTCACGGTAGTCAATGCACATGCGCATGCTGCCGTCTTTCTTCTTTACGAATAGTACCGGAGCGCCCCATGGTGAAATGCTCGGTCTAATAAATCCTTTTTCTATTAATTCTTGTAGTTGAGACATCAATTCTTTCATTTCTGACGGAGCCAATCGGTAAGGGGCTTTGGCAACGGGCTCAGCTCCTGGCAGTAAGTCAATCTGAAATTCTATTTCCCGATCGGGTGGTAACCCAGGTAGATCCTCAGGGAATACTTCCGGAAAGTTGCACACCACGGGTACATTCTTGAGTTCATTCATTTTCGTTCTATCATCAATAACATATGCCAGATAAGCTTCGCAACCGCGCCTCATGTAACTTTCGGCCTTGATCATCGAGATGATGTTCGGCATCGTGCAATTCCAATCCCCATAAACCGTAATTGGACATCCGCTAGGAGCTTTGAGGTGTATCCTCTTACGTTTACATATGATTTGAGCTTCGTTGGCAGCTAACCAATCCATACCCAATACTATGTCGAATCCTCCTAAGGTGAGAAGGAATAATCTAGAAGGAAACTTATGACCCTCTATTTCTATTATGCAATCCTCTGTTACTTGGAATACTGCCGAATTTTTACCAACGGCAGTTTGTACACTAAAGGCCTTTACTATGGTGTTGATAGAGCAATCCAGTTTACGACTAAATGCATTTGATATGAAGCTTTTACTAGCACCAGAATCAAATAAAATAGCAGCACGTTCATCATTAACTAGAAACGTACCTGACACGACATCAGGATTTCCGCTTGCTTCTTCCTCAGTCAGTGCATAGGCTCGGGTCCTAGCCTTTGGCTGTTCCTTTTTAGTTTCCTTTTCTTTTCTCGAACCGGATTGTCTGGTTTTCCTGCAATCCCTAGTCAGGTGACCAAACAGTCCACATCCTTGGCATTTAGTGTCTCTTAAGCAGTCACGAGAATAGTGCCCCGCCTTCCCACACCTGTAACATGTGGTGGAGCCGACCCGGCACTCGCCAAAATGTTGCCTTCCACATTTCTTGCAGGTTTCATATTTATCCGACCTTGGTTTCTTATTTTCAGTAGTTACGTTCCCTCTTCCGATACCTCTAGATGGGTTCTCCCACTTTCTCTTTTGTGTCTCAGGTGCCGGGTCCTCATTGGCGTAGTCGTCGTAAACGATTCCGCTCAGATTCACTACCGACTCGAAGGTCGAGGGTAGGTTAGATTTTACATGAACACGGACCCGTTGTGGCAACCCCTTAACATAGTACTTGATCAAACGGTCTTCAGTTTCTACCAGGTGGGGTACTAGTTGAGCTAGCTCATTGAATCTCGAAGTATACTGGCGGTGCGTCTTGTTTCCAGCCTTAAGGTTTAGGAATTCATTTTCCACTCGATCAATTTCGTTCTGTGGACAGAACTTTTGGATGATCAGCTTCTTCAAGTCATCCCATGTCATTCTGTTTATAGCATTTGGTGACTTAGTTCTCTGAATATTCCTCCACCAACTTAATGCTTTGTTGGTGAAAGAATGAGCAACGTATTTAACAGCCTGGTCTGGTCGACACTCGCTGATGTTGATTACAGCATTCATCCTCTCAATCCATTCAAGCGTTGCCACTGAATCCTTGCTCCCATCGAACTTGGGTGGGTCTCCGTCCTTAAAGCTTTTGTAAGTACACCCACGGTTGCTCGATCCTATCTTTATATCATCCCCATCACTATCATATACTTTCTCTTCATTGTCTCCTTCGTCCTCCTCTTTACTTTTCTTTATTGCCTCGGATAGTAGATCAGGCAATACCTTCTTCAAAGTGAGCACAACTTCACGGGCAATAGCATCCCTGACTTCAGGTTCCAACTGTATAGGCCCTGGACTGTCGTCCCTAATTGGGGTCACTTCTGTTTCATGCACACTTTCGGTGTGCTCGGCGTGCACACTCTCTTCTTCTTCTTCTTCTTCTTCAATCCTTTGGTTCAACGGAGGTCTACCTCGTCGGCCAGTGCGACCGCCACGAGGTCCTGTTCTTCCTCCACCAGCCATAGCTCTTAATTTCCTGATAGTTAAAAAGGGAATACATCAATGTCATTTCTTCAGATCGTAGTTTCGAACAGTACGAGCAAGGCAAATTCTTAATTACAGTGACCTGTTTGTGATTACTAATTTACATTGCTTTTCGGGTTCAAAACTCTTCAAATCAGTCATGGCATTAACATCTATTTGTTCTAAGTTATGGTATCTATCCTTATGCAAGAGCATTAACTTTATTACTTACTTACCGTGCTGGCGTTGGCGTTGGTTACCCATACTGACGTCCGTGCGTTGGTCCCATAATTAGTTTGAGTCCCGACATTTAAGGATGTCTGAATCTCTCAAACTATTGCTCTGATA
Source organism: Smallanthus sonchifolius (assembly GCA_023525975.1). Lineage (NCBI taxonomy): Eukaryota > Viridiplantae > Streptophyta > Magnoliopsida > Asterales > Asteraceae > Smallanthus > Smallanthus sonchifolius. Next base: position 73,191,797 of record CM042027.1, on the reverse strand, counting down.
CCAACTTGTAAGGCCCCTTTCCCGGGTAACCTCACTTGTTGGATTTACTCATAAACATAGTCATAAAATACTGAATTTATATTAAAAACATTCGTCACCCAATTACATAATCATAACAGCGGAAGTCTTTACAATTAAAAACATAACATTGTTCGAAGACATATAAAACAAAAGAGGGATGTCAGTCTCGTGCCGGGTAACCTCCACGCCATCGCACGACCTTATTTTCCTTTACCTGAAATGTATACTAAAAGTCAGCTAACGCTGGTGAGTTCTAGTTTAATGCAATTAGGTATAAACATTCTTTTCTTTATAAGTATGCATAATTATATATATACGTTTATATAAGTACACATTGACTTGAATTGCTTCTCATTTATCATTCTTCGCAAATACATATAGATATATATTCACATCATTGGTCTCATTTATTTTCATAACTTTTGCTTCTCTTTCTTCTTTATTTTGTGTTTACATATATATATATGCATTCACCTTTTCTTTTCTTTTCTTTACATTCATGGGTAATACTCTTAAGGGTGATCAACCCGTCTTTTGGTTGCGAGGGTCACAAAGACAATCGCCGCGGTCCATCGTCATGGCCCACCTATACTTACAACCGTCCGGCAACAAGTGCCGTCCGTCATTTTATTCTTACAACCGTCCGGCAACCTTTGTCCGTCCGTCATGACTTACAACCGTCCTACCGTCGTAGGCCGTAATTCGCCCGTCTACCCGAAGGTATCCGTTTCCTATGCGACTATTAATTATACAACCGTTCTACTATAAGATGCCAATTTTTCTTAGACCGTCCGTTAATAACTTTAGTACGTCCTAGCTGATGAAGGAACGCACTTGTGGCATTCGTACGTCCTAGCTGATGAAGGAACGCACTTGTCCCGGTTGTACGATAGTCACGTGGTCGTCCGTCTACCGAAGTAGCTGTTATCATCGAAGCGTCTATAACGTTTTCTTATACTTGGCAAGTAATATATACATGGATATAAAGCAAGATTTCTTCTTTACACGTTATGTTATACTTTCGTTCATTCTTTAAGAATCATACGTTTCATTCTTTATTCATAATTCTATTTCGTGTAAAGATATATATATATATATATATTTGTATACCACGTATGATCACATTGACATTCATAATTGTTATTCATTTAGTGTATACATTTCAACCCCAAAACATTTATAAATCATTTGCACATAACATAGAAGGGGGCACATAGAACTCACCTGATGAGTAGTTTCTGAAATACACTAAGCTGGCTACTGAGCGTCACTAATGTCACTCACGATCTGTATAATAAAGTCATACTCGTAAGGTAGTGCTCCTAGGTGACATTAGACATTACTATGCTTGAACTTGGTAGTTTCGATGGATTTGCTTTATCGAAACTTGGTAGTTTCGATAGGTTGCTTCTGTCGAAACTTGGTAGTTTCGATAGGTTGCTTCTGTCGAAACTTGGTAGTTTCGATAGGTTGCTTCTGTCGAAACTTGGTAGTTTCGATAGGTTGCTTCTGTCGAAACTTGGTAGTTTCGATAGGTTGCTTCTGTCGAAACTTGGTAGTTTCGATACGTAACTTAGGTGTAATCTTAGCTTCGGATCGTGGGCTTATATCGAAACTATGGTAGTTTCGATGGGTATGCATATATTGAAACTGAGTAGTTTCGATGGGTCTGCACATATCGAAACTACTGCACATATCGAAACTAAGTAGTTTCGATGGGTCTGCACATATCGAAACTACTGCACATATCGAAACTAAGTAGTTTCGATGGGTCTGCACATATCGAAACTAAGTAGCTCCCCAAAAATCTGAAGTTTTGCATGCAAGTCTGATCGAGTCAATATCTAAATTTTTCTTTGATCACAACGTTCGTTTTTCATTCTAGATGCTATACCTAAGCTCACTTTCAAGTTTCATCCGCAAAATCGTTATCTTTTTAGCCAAAACCCGAAACTTCCCAAAACGAACAAAAACTCATAATGTGATCGAATCGTTACCTGGATTGTAATTCTGATTCGGAGGTTTTGCTCACGGGCTCAGCTGTAACGTGCTCCTCAAATCTCGTGACGATCCGTCGACTTTCTCTCTCTAGACCCGAGCTCTCCTTTCTCTCTCTAGAAGCTGCGTGAGTGTGGAATGAGCAGGGAAGATGGCTGCCTTGCCTTATATATATACCTGGGCTTCCCTCGGACCATTGAAGCCGAGCCCAAGCCCGCTCCCTTTTGTTTAAATATTCCGACTAAATCACCGGTCTCGCTATATTTATTCGTTTTATTATTTTTGGGATGTTACAAGTTCATTGTGTCATATCCGGTCATTGTGTAATACAAGTTCATTGTGTAATACCACGTCTGGTCATTGTGTAATATTTGATCATTGTGTAATTAGTCAGGCCATTGTGTAATACAAGTTCATTGTGTAATACAAGGTCATTGTGTAAATACAAGTTCATTGTCTAATTAGTCAGGTCATTGTGTAATACAACTTCATTGTGTAATACACAATGACCATTATGCCCTCCCTTTAAAAACAATAAAAGGACACATGTCAAGCTTAGAATTCTTCTTACCCTTTTTATTTTTAAAACCATTTTTACTATATAACCTAACCTAAATAATTAATACGTAGTTGAAAAAAGTTGTTCTAAAAATTAACTTAACATAATTTATAATTGTCATGAAAAATTCATTTTTAAATACATATCTTGACGATTGTATGTGTTAACATATTACATCATATTTTATTCAACATGTGTAACACACATATTTATTCAACCCGTGTAATACACGGGATTCTAACCTAGTATATATATACATAATAATCTATACTATATAATAAGTAAATGTTTAATGTCACGTGTCGCCTCCATATTCATTCTCATCATTTTTTCCCGTATCTCTCTCTTATTAAATACACGTTTATCTTTTAACAATAATATATTCTTAAAGAAATTACTAATTATACTAAGAAAACACATTTATTTTAAACTATCTTTTATCATAATAAACTTTGAAATCTAATTATGTAACTTTTATTTTCAATCAAATACTAAATAAAAGTCAAATTAAATTTAATATTAATTAACTTATTTTTGAAACACAATTATTTTGCATATTATCCTTAGGGATTAGGTTCAGGTAAAAAAGATTTTAATTGTAAGAAGGGTGAGAAGGATTTAGGGCCATTAGATTAAATTGTAGAAAATATTTAATGGTTGAGATTAAATTGTAGGAGAAAAAGTTGTTGGAAGGGTATTTTAGTCTTAGCCATTTTTGTTGACTTTTTATCAAGTTCCCCCCTCATTTTTAAACGTTCATAACTTTTACATACAACATTATTTTTTCAAAAAAATTACACCATAAAAACGAACGTTTTTTTATCTTTAAAACGAGTATAGTGTCGTTATAAATAAAAACGAATTTTTTTTAACGTTTTTCAGCTCATTGTGTAATTGGTCAGATCAATGTGTAATACAAGTTCATTGTGTAATACAAGTTCAATGTGTAATACAAGTTCATTGTGTAATACTACGTCTGGTCATTGTGTAATACAAGTTCATTGTGTTATATGTATTTATCATTGTGTTTTACGTTTTCCAGCTCATTGTGTAGTTAGTCGGGTCATTGTGTAATACAAGTTCATCGTGTAATACAAGTTCATCATGTAATACAAGCTCATTGTGTAATACCACGTCTGGTCATTGTGTAATACAAGGTCATTGTGTAATACAAGTTCATTATGTAATTAGTCTGGTCATTGTGTAATTAGTCAGGTCACTGTGTAATACAAGTTCATTGTGTAATACAAGTTCATTGTGTTATACAAGTTCAATGTGTAATACAAGTTCATTGTGTTATATGTATTTATCATTGTGTTTTACGTTTTCCAGCTCATTGTGTAGTTAGACATGTCATTGTGTAATACAAATTCATTGTGTAATACCACGCCTGGTCATTGTGTAATACAAGTTCATTGTGTAATTAGTCAAGTCATTGTGTAATTCAAGTTCATTGTGTAATACAAGTTCATTGTGTAATACAAGTTCATTGTGTAATACAAGTTCATTGTGTTATACAAGTTCAATTTGTAATACAAGTTCATTGTGTTATACAAGTTCAATTTGTAATACAAGTTCATTGTGTTATATGTATTTATCATTGTGTTTTACGTTTTCCAGCTCATTGTGTAGTTAGTCAGGTCATTGTGTAATACAAGTTCATTGTGTAATACCACGTCTGGTCATTGTGTAATACAAGTTCATTGTGTAATTCAAGTTCATTGTGTAATTAGTCAAGTCATTGTGTAATACAAGTTCATTGTGTAATACAAGTTCATTGTGTAATACAAGTTTATTGTGTAATATAAGTTTATTGTGTAATAGAAGTTCATTGTGTAATACAAGTTCATTGTGTCAAATATTTTTCATCATTGTGTTATATGTTTTCATCGTTGTGTTTTACGTTTTCCAGCTAATTGTGTAATTCGCTCATTATTGTGTAATTCGCTCAAATATGTCAGGTCATTGTGTAATATGCTGATTGTGTAATATCACTTCATTGTGTAATATCGGGTCTGATCATTGTGTAATATCAGACCTTGTATTACACATTGACCTGGTGTATTACACATTGACCTGATGTATTACACATTGACTTGGTATATTACACATTGACCATTATGCCCTCTCTTTAAAAACAATAAAATGACACATGTCAAGCTTAGAATCCTTCTTACCCTTCTTATTTTTAAAATCTTTTTTACTATAACCTAACCCTTATCCTTAGTATATGTAATAAATTTTTACACCTGTAAAATATATACATAAAGATTTAAGAATTTTATGTATTTATAGTTTAATACACGGGTTCTAAGCTAGTAATTATTATATATAAAATTATGATAGGAATAATTAAATAATGTACATTCTGTTGTATACAAAACTTATATTTATAAACATATATAAAAATAATTATAAATATATAAATAAAATAATTAAATAGTTAATCTATACATACTAATAAATAAAGGTTTTGGGGTGCCACATGTCATTTACATGTTCATTCTTAACATTCTTTTCACGTTTCTCTCTCCTATTTAATGATATAAGTTTCTATAAAAAAATTAATTTTTGTTTCCCGCCTCTCTCTCCTATTAAATAATAATGATTTTTATAACTATTTTTATAAAACATTTTTTAATTAAAAAATAGCTTTGTTCATAAAACATTTTTATAGTTTGAACATTTCTTTTATTCTTTTTATAAAATATTTTTAGAAAATAACTATATAATGTTTTTAAAATTTGTATTAAAAATTATGTAATGTGTCAAAAAAAATGTAATATTAGATCTTTATTAATAAGTATATATAACACTGTATTTATTCACCCTGTATTATAATAAATAAATAACTATACTTGCTACGTGTCGACTTCTGATAAAATCTAGATTTTTATTTTTCGTCTTTCTCTCCTATTAAATAATGATGATGTTAAATAATTAAATATCTAACATATCCTTATTGTAATAAATGATTTCAAGAAATACCATGTGTCATCATCATATTTTTTCTCATTAAAATCTTTTAATTTTTCCTATTTTAAGTAAGTTTTAATTTTAAAATTTAATTATCTTAATGTTTTTATTTTAAAGAAAAATTAATATAAAACTTGAATTATAATTATTACTTAATTAAGGAAACAAAGAATTTTATTTTTTGTTTTACACATTATTTTAAATTTGTTTACATATTATTGTACTTTTATTTTTCTATTAAATAACCCATGTAATACATGGGTATATAATCTAGTAAATAATAAACGAGTCTAAGCTTATTGTCACTAGGTCATCTCTCGAGGCCCCGTGTGGCGCCCTGTGATGCCCTAGGGGCAGCTAATCCATCCCGCTTATGATAGGGTCTACTGGTTTCGTTCTGCCTTGGACTCATTAGACGAGCGGCAACAGCTCGTGACCAGTGATGCGTTCGTTGGGCAAGATAGGCATGTTCACGTCGTCTATCCCACTGAGGCCGTCCCCGATGAAGTCCGGACTAGCCAGCAAACCTAAACGTTCAAGTACAAACATGGCAAAACGATCTTTGAATATGTGGTTCGTGACATTATGCTCTCTTAATTTAAGCAAGTCAAGCTCGAACTCGATTCATTTACCCCTAATTCTTAACAAACTCGTCTAGTCCACTAATTTAACGATGTTTTGATATAATATTATTTTTAGTATTTTTGAATATTAAGAAAATAAAAGTATGTTTTTAAAATTTTTGTATCATAATTTTTAACTTAAACTGAATCATAAAAGAGATATGTACCTTACGCTTTTGAAATACTCATTATTGTTATTTGTCCTTTGATTATCATGACGTCATTGGCAGCAAGTGTAGTATATCATGGTCAACATACGTCAGACCTCTTTCTATTGTCAGTAAACAACAACACAGCACAATTGTTCGTTGTTACTGTTAGTGGTCCACAATTCTGTAAATAAAAATAACAGTATTAATTTTAGTTTATAGAGTTAGTCATGTTTTAGTAAAAAGTTTTCGGTTCTCTCTTTATATTTATAATTTATTGTTTTACTTCTATTGTTTGTTGATGTATGATTTAGATTTTACAGTTAGATCTTTATCTTTCTATTTAACTTTTATTTATAGAAATCCGAAAACCATGATTCAACACATTCAATGAAGAAACAAAAAGATACAGAACAAATTGGGATGAAAAAGAACAATAAACTTTCATTTGATCGAACCAATTTTGTACTGACTTGATTTCGGTTTATATAACCCTAATTTGGAATGAAACGATGCATACGTATGTAAACGTCGCAACATTTCCAGACCCTATACAACTTCTAACTTAGGTTTTGACTAATTACATACTTGACCGTTAACTTTCAACAAAACTTGTATCACGCAATTAAGGCCAAAATCATTACCATTTAAGATAAAATATATTGAATTTGACACGCATGGAATATCATACAATTTTTTTTTTATCTTTTAATATATTACAATCGTACTTTTATCATTTTATGTATCGGAGGACTTTGTTTTATTGTTATTTTAAGTTTATTTTAAAAAGAAGAAACCATTTGATTCTTCAACTATTCCATATCTCCTACGTTCCGATCTTTTTCTCACATTGATTTAATTCTCAATGTTTTTGATGGTTTAGTTCTAGAGTTCGGGTTACAAGGCCGGACCAAGACACACCGATGATGTGGATTTGGGGGGGGGGGGTGAAAGGACTGACGATGGAAGACAGTAAAAACCATATGAATGTTAGTTTAAAGAGGAATAGATTCGAAGCAGAAGAGGGACAGAGTCGATATGAGTGCAAAGACAGAAAAAAAATGAGTGGTTTTGTGAAGATTATCATGGTTTTTGATTTTTGGTTTAGATTTGGTGATTGATCGGGGTTGAAGAAGGAAGAATGAGGGAGTATGAAAGTGGTTTAAGATGGAGAGTCAATAAGTGTCAAATTCGTTACATTTTAGTTAAGTTATCGATATCTTATAGATAGCGAGCGACAATCGACAAAGGTGGTAACTTAGATAGTTAATAAACATTAAGTAGCTTAAAAAACGGTAACACATAAAATTTATTACAACAAAAAAATCAAAATCTTACTAGTTATGTAGAGTTAAGTAAAAAAAAACTGGTGTCACATCATTAGTCAAACAACCTCAGGTCATTTGGTATATTAAATGGTAATTTTGATTTAAAATTCCATTAAAACTGATCAAATCAAACCGTAAACATCTTATCTAAAGTTGTTTGAATTAGCTGATTTAAGATGTTACTATTATTATTGTGCATTAGCTGATTAAAAAAAACTTATGAGGAGTAATATATTGATAAGCTTAAAACCCCTTTTAGGATATCCTAACCTATAATTATAAAAGAATCTATACTATATAATAAATTTAACTGACACGTGTCGTCTACATATTCATTCTCATCATTTTTTTCATAACTCTCTCTCTTATTTAATGCACTTATATCTTTTAATAATATTATATATTTAAAAAATACTAGTTATACTAATAAAACACATTTATTTTAAATTATCCCTTATTATAAGAAACTTTAAAATTTAATTATGTAACTTTTATTTCAATCAAATAGTAATAAAAGTTAAATTACATTAAATAGTACTTACGTATTTTTGAAACCCAATTATATATTAATTTTTACATATTTTGAGTTTGTTTCTATCCTCAGTATATATAATATATTTTTATACATGTAAAATATATACATAAAGATTTAAAAATTTTAAATATTGATTTTTTTCACCCCGTGTGTAGACACGGGATCTAAACTAGTAAGTTATATAAATAAACTAACTCAACACTTGGTTAAAGTAATCCTCTTGTTTGTTTGGTATCTTATTCTTTTCACAAAGACCTCTTAGTTTCAAGAAGAGACCGTACCCTTTGAGATATTTGACCCCTAAAAAGTGTCACTCACACATGCTTTTTGTAAAGGTTTTTTGCTCTTTGCTAAAATTGATTCTCACACTACAAAGAAATACGTGTATAATGCATATTTTAGTCTTAGGATTCTACAAATGTACAACTTTTATTGCACAATAATCTTGTTAGAACATTACCTCATTTGATTCGATCACCTCCACATGCAAATTTCGTTGCTTTCTAGGTTTTGAACTTGGGCATCATGTGTTGAGACTTGTATATTGTTTCACATCCTAGAACAAAGTTCTAGGAAAATGATAGAGGCAAAAATACATAGAGTATATTGATGTCACATGACATTGATGATACTTTTATGTGTTATAGTGTGGGTGATGCTTGTTTTTATAAATTATATATGTATCTGAAACTCAAGTGACACTGACCCGTCGAACATTCTCGAAAGTGACATTATTTAAAAAGCCCTGAATCCACTACCGGAGAATGTGTTGCAACTTTAACCGTAAGTCTATGTAGGACTAGATGGGAGTTCAGGTGTTTTGTTGACTCTACGTCTGGTCAACTTTTCTATTAATATATGTATTTAGTGACATCGTTTTCTTATAGTTTGACATTTTAAATTATCAGTTTTAAAAAATTCATTTCTTTAAAGAACTTTTGGTTGAAGTAGTTGACAGGTGACACATTGACGAACTCCTTGCAATCACATCACCGATGAAAGAACAAGATAGCATCTCTCCAATCCGACAAAAAAAATCTAGCAAATAGGGAGCCTTTCCAATTAATTTCATATTAGGGGTTTAACGAAACAAAATATACATACAGGTAACATGATATTTTGGGTCCATAGAGATTAAGCACTTTGTCAATGCTTTAAGAGTAAGGATATCGATATACCCGTGTGATTGTAGTGTCGTGTGATAAGAAAGTGCACGTCACGTGGCGTCAAGTCACTACCTTGATTGTCAAACCATCCATCACTTGGCAAGGGGTATACCCAAGTGATTGTGGTGGTGTGATAATTAAATGTTTTTTTTTATTTTCATTTAAATAAAATAAAACATGATATTTCATTAATAAAAATAAAATACATTAATTAAAATTATTAAAAAAACATTAATTCAAACAACTAAAAAAATATTAATAAAATTAATAAAAAAATACATAACTATAAAACTATGGGATACCATGACGTTCTTTGATCTCCTTTTGTTTTTTTCGATCAAAAACCGTTGCGTGGCGTAGAGTGAATCAAGATCCATGCCAATAATTTCAATCTCCTGTTTTGTTCGTTTCCAATCCATCCTCTCTTGTTGGACATTGTTAAATCGTGTCATTAGTTCGACCATTCTCTCACCGGTTTCATTATCACATCATCCATCACTTGACAAGGGTATACCCAAGTGATTGTGGTGATGTGATAATTAAATGTTTTATTTTCATTTAAATAAAATAAAACATGATATTTCATTAATAAAAATAAAATACATTAATTAAAATAACTAAAAAAACATTACTAAAAAAATTAATTCAAACAACTAAAAAACATTAATAAAATTAATAAAAAAAATACATAACTAAAAAACTATTGGATACCATGACGTTCTTTGATCTCCTTTGTTTTTTCGATCAAAAACCGTTGCGTGGCGGAGAATGAATCAAGATCCATGCCAAGAATTTCAATATCCGGTTTTGTTCGTTTCCAATCCATCCTCTCTTGTTAGGCATTGTTAAATCTTGTCATTAGTTCGACAATTCTCTGGACGATTTCATCGTGACTTGGAACCGAACCCGAGTCCGTTGCTTGGGCTTTTGCTTTTTTCCTTCCCTATCGGGCGGGGTATTTCTTCCACGTCTTCTGGTGTATCTATGTTGAGATCGTAGAAAGATCTACCATCGGACGAGCCTGTTCGGGTGGGGGCAACGTTAAGTGTTTGCCACTTTGGCGATTTCCTCAAAATGTCCCAAAACATTATTGGTGTGTCGCCACCAACGTCGTCTTGAAACCGGGCGGTTGCTCTCCCTAATATATCGGTATCACTCTCACCGCTTCTTCGGTCCCGCAAACATTCTTGATAGATCCCGTTGAACTTTACAACATTCCCATTTATATGAGTCCATTTTGAACTCAATTGGTCTAAAGTTTAGTAACCAGGTGGTACGTTCATGAAAGATTCAAAATTTTCACAAACGCGAGTCCATAACGCCTTTTTGTTTTGGGCGTTGCCATCAAAAAAATACAATTAAAATTAATAAATACAAAAAAAAATTAAAATTCAAAAAACAAAATTATTTTTTACCGATTATTGGATCCTCCGAGATGTCTATAAACGCCTTAACCAACTCTAGTGGTTCATCTTTGCCCCACTCCTTTTTTTTGTATTCGGTCTGCTTGATGTCTCTTGCGACACTTTTTTTTTGAGACAATTTAAGTATCGGCCACAATTTTTTGTGGCATTTCTTAAGTTTCTGGTACAAACTCAAGTGGTGTACTTGGTTGAGACATTGGGGATTGGTAGTTAAACATTTGAAAGTTCGGGTTTGGTTGAAAGTTCGGGTTTGGTTGGAAGTTCGGGTTCGGTTGAAAGTTCGGGTTCGGTTGAAAGTTCAGGTTCGGTTGAAAGTTAGGGTTGGATTGAAAGTTTGGGTTGGGAGGAAAGTTTTGGTTCATTTGGTTGACCATGAACGCGTTTATCACGAGCCCCGTATTGATCCTAAAAGTTTGGGTTCGGATCGTTACTCATTTTTTGTTATGGGTTGGAAAAATAGGAAGAATTAATTAGAGTAGAAGATTAGAAATGAGTGTAAAGATTATGGAGTAAAATTGGGTATTTATAGTGAGTAAAAATAAGTATTATTAATTATTATTTATTTAAAAGTTATTATTTTCCAACGGTCAAAATTATTACCGTTCAACGGTACAATACATCACAATTCCATCCATTTCTCGCGAGAAAAAAAAGCACGGGTGAAGATCACGCCGTGAAAAAATAATCGAGGGGAAGGTGTTTGCTTTTGATCACGCCATGATTCCCTATGCCACATAGGATCACGCCGTGTTTTGAACGTGTATACCGAATGACCTAAGGGTTAAGGAGTGACTCCCTCCCATTCTTGACTCATGTCAGCATTACGTCGGATTTTTCTTCCATTTCCGATCAATCCCTAAAGGCTAAAGGGGGAATACTTGCCTCTCCACCCCTAAACCATTTAGTAGTTAAATTTAAATAAAACATAACAAAAACTATATAATTAATTAAAAGAAAAAAACAAAATCTCATTAATTTTTTTATAAAGTGTAAGAATAAATAAAAAACGAAAAAAATACGAGAATAATTTAAAAACAAAATAAAAATACTAGAATAAATAAAAAAAAACATAAAAACAACTAGTCAATTAGAACTCCTATGCCTAACATTTTGGTTGAGATTGTGGGTTGTGTTGAGATTAATGTTGGCTTTGTGATGATTCGACTATTTTTTTTGGACTAGTTTCGACTAGAACAGGCCTTCTTTACGTTACAAGACCTTAAATGCATTGAAAGCAAGCAAAAACAGTAATAATTTGAAAGAGGATAGGTTGAGATTTGTGTGAGTAAAAATAAAGAGTTAAGTTGGTATTTATAGAGTTAAAAATGATTTTTTTTTTTAACTAGCTGTTTGTTTGTTTTTTTTTTTTTATTTTTTTGGGAGGGGAGGGGGGGGGGAGGTTATAGCCGTCAAAACTGGAACGTTGGAGGAAGATACTTGTTGGACTTCGGAGATTGATCATCAAGCCAATTTTGGTGCATTTTTGTAGTACCGAGCTGGGTGGAAATGGTGTTTCCTGTTGGTTAAAATTGGAACGTTCGAGGGAGAGAGCCGTTGGACTTTGGTGACTGATCATCATTAGTGAGCCGATTTTGGTACATTTTTGCGATACCGAGTCAGGTGGGAATGATGTTTCCTGACGGTATGAGGATACCTCCCACCTCCCTAAGAGGAAGTAACATGATAAATATGTGAAACAATTAAATTGATAAACTTGGCATTCTATCAACTGAAAGTTGTATTAATAGCAAATATCTTAATTTGCTTTTGTTTGTTGTGGACAGTAATCTTGAGACTGAAAATTTCTCTAGTTCGATGTTTATTCATAGCACCATAAAAACACCAATTAAAAGTCATCTTGTTATTTGAAAAAGGTTCCTCATTTGTTTATTGTATCTTATCATTATATCTCATAAAAAAAACCAAAAACAATTTCTATCTTCTTTGTAGGACCCCATGAACATGACTTAAAACAACAAAAAAACTCTAAAATTGATTAAACAAAAGCACCTTCAAGAAACTGATTTGGGGCTCCATTTGTTTGTCAAACCTCCTGCAAATGAATCTACAACAGTTTCTATCTTCAACATTACAAATCATTAACTGAAATTCATGCCATCACTTCAACATTCTGCAAATACATCAAGGGTCAATGCAAATTAGTTTTATCTCCAACGGGTAGAAAGTTGAACAAAATGTGTATTTTTAGTGAATAAACCTCCCAAATCATATTATTGTTATTATTGAAAGAAAAATCTGGGCCAAAAGTGTTTTGAGCCAAACCAACCCGTTTCAATAAGTACTAAAACTTACACTTTTTGACCTGTTACATAACCCCACCTGCCCGACCCCCCATATTGCCAACTTTAAAGAACAACAATGGCCTAACGTCTCAAGGGTTTTGATCGCCTTTCCAGATTCTAACGTCTCACGAGCCACAACCACTCCCTCTTGTAGACTGCCTACACATCCGCTAACCAATAGGGCTGCAGCTGCATTGAGTGCCTGAAAAACAAACTTCTTGTTAACATATAGTCAAAGTCAAATGTTGACTTTTTTAGATAGAGGTGGTATGAGGAAAAAGTTTATTTTGCTTACTAATGAAAGCTGGTTAACTATTTATGATATAACTGAACTGATCTATGTAACCCCTAGTAAAAAGACTTACAAATGCATCAGCAATAGATCCTTTTTCTCCCGCTAATACGCGCCTTAAAATTTCGGCGTTGTATTTAGAATCACCACCACGCAAGTCGTCTACCGTGCAACGTGGCATCCCGAAATCCACTGTGTAATGAAAATCCTGAGTTTATTAAAGCATGGAAGAAGATACAAGACGAACAAAAAGATCATTTAATAGGAGGCACCATGAGTTATAAATGTTGATTAACTACATTGTAACATAAAGTTAGCCCTAGATTCCAACTTAATACCAATTGGCATAATATGAAAATGACTAAGATGCAATCATAAAATCATATATATTAATATGTACATATACACACACACATAGGGTGTGTTCTTTTCAAAACTAATTAATAGTATGTTGAGAACCGCGAGAATATCATAAGACGTGTACATATCGCTTTGATGAAAAGGGTAAAAATAAAAAACAGTGGTTTATTTATCTCTCTCCACTATTTCTTTGATTTTATCTCCTCTATCCTAGATTTCTTTTGAAAAGTACAAAAACATGCACATATGCATATACATGTGCATATAGTGTACATGTATTCTTGTCCCATGGATCATGATTCAATTATTCAATCAAGAACCATAACTAAAACTGTTAGGTTCTAAATAGTACAAGGACTGGAATTGAACATTTTGTAAATGATAAGGACCAGAATTGTAAACTTGATAAAGATAAGGATTAGATTGTCAAATTGTAACTACTGGTTAGTTAGAGTCTCTTAAATAGGGAATTAGGGCTTGTAAACCATTTCAGCTACGAATTGAATAAACTTTCCCTCTCTTTAGTTTCTCTATTCTTTTGGTAGCTAACAAAAACGAATAATTTTCTACACTCTTCCTCATTAAAGTGAGGAAATTTCTTGCTACTGAGTTTGCTATTAAGGAAGAACCAAGCCAAATCTGTTTGTTTACAAACTTGCGTTTCATATATACAGACATGAACCATACGTAGCAACGTTTCAAGGAAGTGTCGTGACTTCTAACCTAATACGATTTCTACTTTACAACTATTACACAAAGACCCCTCGACTTATAATAAATACATAAAATACACTAAACATGCTTTCTAATATTTACGTATCTGACCCGTTAACTTTGTATCCAAACTAGATCAATAATTAAGGCCAATATGTATATGTGCATTTAGATAAAAGACTTATCAATACCATAGTTTGTAAACATAAATCTTAAACACATTGAAATCTACATGCATTCTAGTCAATTTATACGATAAATAATACAAGGGTTAATGTGGTTCTCGCAGTTTTCAACATACTACTGGTTTTGAAACAACACCCCGTTATATGTGTGTGTGTGTGTGTGTGTATTATCACATAAGTTGTACTTCCCTATAGGTAAGAAACTTACATGGATCGAATGAGAACTTCTCGATTGAATCTTGGGTGACATCAAGGACCAGTCCTGGTCCTAGAATTGTGAATAGATATAAAATCAAAATATGGCTTTAGAACAAAAAAGGAAAAATTGATTGGCATTTCAAAACATTGTAATTTGTACTTCATTTTTAACAAACAAACATATGTTTGAAAATGCATTAAGAAGAAGGCAAATTGCATATAAAGGAAATGAACATTGGCTGGATTTCTATATGGGACAAGTTTGTTTGCAGCCACAAAAAGGATTAAACTTTCAAAATAATTCACATTGGGTAATCTTGTAAATTAATCGGTTTCATATGAAAAATAACCGCCATTTGTTAGATGAGCACCACATAAAAAAGGTCAACATTGTCAAAGTTACATGTCATAATTGACCAGTAACCAGGTCATATCTTCAAAGTTGAAAATTTTGAAACTTTGAACCTATTTATCAACAATTTGAAATTTTTTTATTCAAACTTCAATAAAATTTTTGAAAAGCTGAGCCTTTTGTGGATGCAAAAAGAAGATTGTTACCCCAAATAGAAATCCAACCAAAATTTACTACCCTAATATGCAGTTACCCCTAAAAACCACTCCATTTAGCAGAAAATGATGAAACAACACTCAAGCACCAACTAGAGTTTTTGAGGCCAACTGCGTCGTTTCTCCTAAAAATGTTTTTTGAAAATTTTAGTAAGTTTTTTTTTTTTGCAATTTTGGAAGTTTATTGGGTTTTAGAAAAATGAAAGTTCCCACTTTAACGGTTCAAAATGCTAATAACTGTGTAAAAAAACATAGAGCGGGTCTTACCAAGAGGACTCATTTCATCCAAGCCTTCAGAGTGGACAACAAGCGCTCTTTTCATGCCAAACCGCTGAAGTGCCTTTGCCATTTTATGAACCTGTGCAACATAAAACTATGCTCAAAAACATGAATACAAATTGAATAATAAAAGAATCTGTGATCTAGTTTACCAACCAAAAGATATTATACGTGAATGAAGGCTATAATTCTCCTTACACTAACAGGAAACACATGCTCCCTTTTGTGACCACTAAAAGTTGGTGAGACAAACCCAGACTTGGAATCAGGCCCAGCTCCACTTTAGATTCGGAAAACAGGCCTAGTTAGCTATAAACCGTTCCCGCTATTTTCCCTTAGTTAAGTATCGATGTTTTAGGTTAATTAGATTAGTCGATGTTTATGTTTATCTAAATCGTTACTTTGTAACTTGGAGAAATCACCCTTCTCGAATTGTGTTTATTATCAATTGAATTGTTTGTTTGCTTTTTGATTTTCTGGTTTCTATCAGTTGGCAATTTAGATCTATTAACTTATGAATGGGTCAATAGAGGTTGTGTTTTTATCTCAAACGGGTCAAATAAAAAAAGTTACATAAAAGTGGAACATGTTAAACAGGTTGAAAGTGAAGTCAGTTTTTAATGTATACAACCTCCTAAAATTAATTCAAGTAATATGTATTCAAAAATTAGATTATTACTAAAAGGTAAATGCTAACCATGGCCCTAAGGCCTACAGTTAACATCCAACTTACAGTTATTTTTGGAAGTTTTTAAGGTTATGGAGGATGACCAAGTTCGACTATTTTTGTAAAAATAAAGTTTTGTTTTGTTGTCATAATTAGCACGCATAGTATCCATAAAGATGTTTAAAATATGAATAAAAGAGTGTTGCAGTTCAACTCAACCCATCTTGACCCGTACTAAAAAATAGCCCTGAACATGTTTTGACCCGTTACCCAACCACCCCAACCTGCCCATCGATCACCTCTATATCCATAATTGTAGAGGCACTTAACTAGATCTTCCTTGTAGACACCAACAACTGCAAAAGGCACACGTGCTGGATTTAACATAGGACCTAGGATGTTGAATACGGTTTTCACTTTGAGTTGTTTCCTCACGGGCCTAACAATTTGCATAGCAGGATGGTACACGGGAGACATCATAAAACCAATTCCTGCCTTGTTTACGCACCTTCTCACCCCCTAATACAATTACATAACAAATTAGAACAAATATGTCAAAGAAATTTAATAACTTTATTTAAAAATAAGGAGATCAACAAACCTCAGGGTCTAACTCAATTGCAACACCCAATTCTTCCAATACATCAGCACTTCCACATGCAGATGAGCTTGACCTATTCCCTTGCTGCATCAAATAACTTGGATTACAGGTGGCAAAATGAGTGAGTTGATGCGGGTTGGGTTGACCCGAAACACTTTTTGTCCAAAACTTCTAAAGTTTTTATACATAAATAGTGTCAAATATGATTACAAAGACTAAATTAGTTCAACAACAATATAATTTTTTGAATAAAATGAATTG
This sequence comes from Smallanthus sonchifolius, assembly GCA_023525975.1. Classification (NCBI taxonomy): domain Eukaryota; kingdom Viridiplantae; phylum Streptophyta; class Magnoliopsida; order Asterales; family Asteraceae; genus Smallanthus; species Smallanthus sonchifolius. The sequence goes on along the minus strand of CM042027.1, from coordinate 73,174,591 downwards.
CATGGTTATATGAATTAAGAATACACTGTCAACCTCTTTGACCCGATTGACCCGTTTCCTTTGAAGCTAACAGGGTTGAAATTTGAAACGGCCCGATAAAAAGTAAATGGGTTGAAATTGGCACCTTTAATTTGGAGCATTATAACATAATGTGACAAAATCTTTCAAGAAAAGCTTCAAGATAAATATAAAATGGTTCGACTATAATTCACTAATGCAACCTTTGCAACTCTTGCTCCACAGGCAGCTGCTAATATTGATGATCCGGTTGAGATATTTACGGTGTTTGCACCATCACCACCCGTTCCAACTATGTCCACTGCATCACCTAACCCTTCTACCTTTTTACAATGTTTGAACATGGCTCGAGCTAATCCCACCACCTGCACACTCATGATTCCAAGATTTCAATCAATCAATGAGCCTGTCACAAAGTTAAAAAGACTGGGCCCAATTTAAGAAATTACTATGGTAGTTCATATCATGGTTGAAAATCCTCAACCTGCCATTAGGTGATGAATCACAATCTTCGTCTAATTTCTTCTTTTCGTTAAATCTTAGTTGCATTGGATACACGTTTATTCAAAACAACACTACAAATATACACATGGGAGAGATGCCAAAAAGATGGAAAAAAAAATCATCTACACTCTAGCATCATTGGAGAATTTTATTTGCTTTCTGTAAAGTCATTTAGTTTAAAATTGATGAATTTGACATTTTTGATAGAAAACAAGAATCAAGAGCTAGCAAAAAATGTTATGCTAGATCATAAACAAAGTTTCAGTCTTCAAAATAAGCATAAATAAAATAACCAATTTCATTTCAAAAGTAAAAATATCACGATTTTGGCATTGGATACATTCACAACAACACTCTAAACATATACATGGGGATAAAATATCATCTACACACTTGCATCAATAATGATTTTGATACAAGTTTTAGTAAACCCCCTTAGTTCAAACTTGGGTGTAAGTTGACTTCCTATGGTCAAACAAGACATTCTTGATAGAAAATACAAATCATAAGCTAGCAAGAGTATTATGCTTTACCATAGTTGTCAAGACCGCCAAAGGCGCGCGCCTAGGCTTTCAGGCGAGACCAAACTGCCTGGCAGCCATCTAGGCGCTCGGGCAAAGTTCCGACCAGATTCTAGTCTGAACAGGTCTGAATAGCTAAAACCAGTCTAAAACATCCAAAAAAGACCCAGAACCAACCTAAACTAGCACTAAATCAACCTAAAAGTAGTAAATTTATACACCTTGCTTAAAAAATCCCTCTTTTTTAGCGACTCGCGCCTAGGTTCAAGGCTCGCCCTTTCCGCCTTGAGTGCGCCTAACCCCTTCGACAACTATGCGCTAACTATATAAAAACCATGCCCGGCCCTGAGAGTTTAACAGGTGGGCAACCACTCACGGCCCAAACTTTTGGGGCCCAAAATTGTTTTTTTTGTCATTTAGGTACCGGTTATCGATAAAAATATTTTAAAAAAAATTATAAACTTATTAGTAATTATATGTTTTAAAAGGAGCCCAATAAAGTAACAAACATTTTAAAACCCAATGACATATTCTAGAGGGGACCGATTAACCTAATTTGATCGTCAATCGTATTAATGAATTTATATATTTTTATATTTTAGGGCCTATTTTTACCATCCGAAATCTCAAACAACCCTCTAATAATCAAAACAAACATAAGCAAATGACCCATTCCATTGCTAGATTCAAACAATCACCAATTTCCAATCTGACCACAAAATTCAAACTAATCATCTAAATTGGGTAGCAACAATTGAACTTACCTCTTCATAAGTTTCACCTTTGGCTCTCAAAAGAACAAGAAAAGCACTTATCAATGACTCATTTGCATCATGAAGCAGATAATCAAGAGACTCCTCTGCCTCAACCTCCGTCAAATTCTTTCTACCAATCAACGACTCAATCAACTAAAACCCACAAAAATTACACAATTAATCAAAGAAAACACTAACCCAGAAACAAAATCACAAAACCCAAATCAGAACCTGTGGGAACGACGTCTTTTTGGGGTGAGCAGCAGGGATAAGATTCTTGAATGAACAGTTTCTCTGAATCTTGGGTTTTAGAAAAGGGGGGGAAATAGAAGAGGTGAGAAATTGATTGTGGAATCGGAGAGTAGCCATTGATGTTGAGTTGCAATGTGGAGAATGGTGAATTGTGTTAAACGCCATTGAAATGAAGGGGAGATTGATTGTATGATGATTTGAAAGTCAAAGTGAAGGTGTTTTTATGTTCAAAATGGCATTGAATTTGTTTCATGGGCATTTATTATGAGTTCCCTTTATGATCAAAATATGTTCTTTTGTAATTAAGAATAACAAAACATGGGAAATGTAAATTTAGAAAAAGAGTTAATTTTTTATAGAGTAGTATTTTAAAATAAATTTAGAAACTTGAAAGAATGTGAGTAGATGGATTTGGATTACGAGGGTGCGTGAACACGATTTAGATGATATCTATCTTTTTAAGAGAATCCTGATATCTACTTAAAAAAAGAACTTTGAGAGTAAAATGTTAATTGGGATCTGTGGGTTCAAAGTCCCCTGCTCGAGGTCGGGTAGTGTTATGGTCTTCTGGTTAAATTGCTTGTTTGTGTAGTTTCCGACTTATTTTGGTTCATGCTTTGGCATGCGGTTGGCTTAGTGTTTGTATTTGGGGTTTCTTGCTAGTGACTCGCTAGCTGTTATTTGAGTGTATCTCTTTGTTGCCGTTAAAAAAAAGAGTAAAATGTTAATTTTTTGTGTAACTTAATATGAATTAACATTTGTTAATTACACAAAAAGATTAATACATAGTTGAAAAAACCATTTCTCTAAAAAAAATATATAAGAGAAACATTTTTAAAATAATAAAAAATACTTTCTTAAAAAGTAAAAAAAAAACACTTTTAAAATAGCTAAAAACATATTTGAAAAAGCTAAAACGACGTTTTTATGATAAAAAATGTTTTTTAAAGTAAAACAAAAAACATTTAAAAAAAAGTTTTTATGAAAAATTAAAAAAAAAAGTATTTTTAAAAAAGTTAAAAAAATGGTTTTGAAAAAAAAACTAAAAAAATGATTTTATAAAAGTTTAAAAGAATGTTTTTAAATAAGTTAAAAAAAGGTTAAATGAAAAAAAAAAGTTTTTACACTGAAAATGTTAAACTAGTCCTTTAGATATAAAAAAAGATTAAATGAAAAAAAAAACCTTAGGGCTAGTATATTTATATGTTTTTTTGTTTTTTTAATAAGAGGTGCAATTTTGTCTTTTCACGTAAATTTAACTGAAAAAGTTAGACGATGTTAAATGTATGACTTTAATTGAAATGAAAATGAATCTATTGGACTGAAAAAAGCGAAATTAGAACAAGCGGCTGAACTACAGGAGGGTCCGGGGACCCTACCGCCGACCAAACCCTTTTAGCATGAGTATTTGACATTTTTGACGCCGTGGCTTGTTTTTGTAGTTTTGACCCTCTGTTTGAACAGGTAGAGTAGTTAAGTGGAGAGAATAATTGAGAAGGTGCTAATCGATGTTTTTATCGGTCAACGGCGGTAGACGGTGATGGGAAGAAAGTTTGTCTGTAATTGTGGGAAATAAGAAACGAAGAAGATGATAGGGTATTGGCCACCCTAAAAATCTATATCTATATATATATCTACTAGTTTAGATCTCGTGTCTACACACGGGGTGAAATATATCAATACATAAAAAATTTAAATCTTTATGTATATATTTTACATGTGTATAAATTTATTACATATAGTAAGGATATAAAACAAATTCAAAATATGTAAAAATTAGTATATAATTGGGTTTCGAAAATACGTTAATTATTATTTTTTAATATAGTTTGACTTTTATTTACTATTTGATTGAAGATAAAAGTTATATAATTAAATTTTAAAGTTTCTTATGATAAGAGATAATTTAAAATAAATGTGTTTTATTAGTATAATTAGTATTTTTTCCTTAAATATATATTATTATTAAAATATAGAATTGCATTAAATTGGAGAGACAGACAGGAAAAAAATGGTGAGAATGAATATGGAGGTGACACGTGGAATGCAAAAACATTTATTTATTATATAGTATAGATACTATATAATAAATAAGTAAAATATAAGAACACTTGTTACAAATCTAAGCCTCTTTATTCTCATTTTCCCGTCTCTCTCTCATATTAATAATCAACTCTATTATTTTAAGCAACTAAATTAGTTTTTTTGTTTAAATTTTTATCTACACATTTTTTAATTTAAAATTATGTTTATCATCAATTAATTTGTTCACTCATATTTTCATTAACTATACAAAATGAAAACAATTTTATAGTCAGTTAGGGTTCAAATAAAAAACTTTTAATCATATATTTACATTGTTCCATTTTGACGAGTGTATGTGTTCATAGATTACATTATATTTTATTCAACCCGTGTAATACACAGGTTTATTCAACACGTGTATTACACAGGTTTTAAAAACATAAACTTTTTACTACTACGTATTTAACATTACATTTATTTAACCCGTGTAATACACGGGATTCTAAACTAGTTAATATAATATTTATATTTCTCTTTGGGTAGGCTATGCAACGTATTTAGCATGACAAGAAAAATAATGATTACGTTGCGGTGAATATTTTGCTTATTCACGGGTCAAAGTGCAAAGTATTAAGAGGGTGTTTGGGAGTGTGGTGGGAAAGTGTTTATTGACTTATTGACTTTTTCAAAAAGCCGATAAGTCAAAAAAATTAGCACATTTTTTTTTTGAAAAACCTAATAAGTCAATAAGATATTATCAAAAGCCAAGAAATCCTTGCTTTTGGAAATGACTTATTAACTTTTCAAAAAGCCAATAAGTCATTTCCAAAAACACATTCAAACACCCCCTAAGTATCAATAGACTTTCTTTATGGCAAAGACATAATAGCCAAACGACATCTTGATGGTAGGATAAGACTCAGTGACTATAAGATTATGGGTTCGAATCTCACAAGTGGGTTTTCTCAGAAAAATTGGTTTTCCTCCTGAATGGTAGACTTGGTGTTGGAATATAGATATATAGGCCCCAGCAAGAAGATGGGCAAAAACAAATTACAAAAGATAAGAAATATCAAAATCTAGCCACTTCTCCCAAAGTAGTGAGTTACAATTAGCCCTAAATTTAACCCATAAGAATGAATCTTCCTTTATCATCTCCATTGTCTTTTGGACCGGGATAGAGTTCCTGGTGAATTCTTTATCATTACGACAAATCCAGAGTCTCCAGATTGTGGCAAAAGAAATCGCAAGAATCAGCTTTTTCCATTTCTTTGATCCAGGTTGAGCAGACAGGAAGTTTAGCAGCTCTCCCAAAGACGAAAACTGGGACGCCGGGTTCAGTCTAACCCAGACAAAGACGTTCCACCAAATGCAATGGGCCACCAGGCAAGTAACGAAAATGTGATCCGATGTTTCCTGTTCAATCCCACATCTGCAGCAGACCGTGTCTGTCATCAAAACACCTCGATCGAGGAGACCCTTTTTCAAAGCTACTCTCCCCAAGCTAGCAAACCAAGCCAGGTAGTTTGCTTTTAGCGTAGCCCAATTATTCCAGACGAAAACAGTGTCAGATTCCATCTCCCCCGCTAACTCAAGCCTGACACTTTTAGCCAAGTAATCAGCTCCTTGATCGTTAGGCCATACCCATTCGCCAATTACTACATCATCGTCCATATTTTACAGCGTGTAACTCCAAACGCGTCAAAAGTCATGCTTATATAAATTTAACCATTTTCTAGCCCACTTTTCTTTATCTAGTTGCTCAATTCCAGACAAATCCAAAGTCATGTCCATTTTAAGTAGGACCGTTTTCTAGTCCACTTGTCTTTAACCAGTTGCTCAATGTAATAAACTCCGTATCATATTTCCAAACTAATTACATCTTTTTATACTCACAACTCTATAATCTTACTAGGGAGATACAATTCATATAAAACATCATTTGTAAATGTAAACTAATATTAAAATTCTTAATTAGAAGACCAAAGGCAGTTCATCCTGATCAATGGATTACAGGTTCTGGAAGTTCTCCCAAATCCAATAACAATGACTGCAGTCCAGCTTGCTGTTGGAACTTTTATTATATTATTGGTAATCCTGCCATTGTCTGTTATGCACACCTTAGCTAATTTATCCACTAACAGAATGCCCACACAATCAAAGCAATGGAACCGTTTTTCACCGTTGTGCTCTCTAGTTAGTGGCAAAACGGGGGCGAGTGTGGCATCCCTATCAGGTCAAAACAGGTTGTTTTTAGTACGGGTCGGCCTACAAACTTTTCTTGACCATTTTTTATAAATATCTAAAGAGGAGATTATGATTACGAAAACTATATTATTACAATAATACTCTAATTTTTCAAAATAAAAAAGTTAGGAGGCTATAAGAATTAAAGATACACGTCAGGCAACCTTCAATCATTTTTGTAACCCATTTGACCCGTTTTCGTGTTAGCTAAATCTTTTGATGTGCCCGTTAGGCATACGTCATAATCAAAATCGACCCATTTACTATTGTCACCTCTAGTATTGGCTGTTAATCGATTAACAAGCATGGGGTCCTATGATCTGATGTTTTGCATTCGGCTGCTAGGCCGAGCTTTTGGAATGCAATGGCACCCAGTTTGGCAAATCAATCGTGTAATGTCCTAAGCAAAAAAATTATGGTTAAGAAAGAGGTAATCTTGGCTAATAAATTTTTTTGTTTACTTATTTTTTTGGTAATATTAAATGTAAAATTACCAATCAATCAACTTTCATATTCTTCAGGAATATCATTGGACAATATTACTCTCTTTTCAATCATGACAATAATGTCTTTTTTCATGTTTACTCCTATTGCAGTACTCCTGGAAGGAGTCAAATTTACCCCTGTTTATCTGCAATCATCTGTGAGTATTAATGAAACTGCTGGTTGATTTTCACAATTGGTCAAACTGGGTTCAACGGGTCATTTTTAGTAGGGGTTGAAACAGGCCGGGTCTGGTTGGCCGATACAACTTTTTTGCCCATTCATTAAATAACTTTTATAAACGATTAATTCACCAGTTATGGTTGAAAAAACAATATTATCAGTATATAGAAAGATTTAGGAGGTTTTATGCATTAAAAATAGATTTTAGACAACTTTTAACCCATTTGACCCGTTCCCCTTTTAGTCAATTTTTTTCATTTGACTAGCTTGAGCTAAAACTTATCCCAAATTAACACATTTTTTTATCGACTCTCCTATTTATATATATTCAGGGGTTAAACATTAAACATGTTTATTTTAGGGCTCTCCTTGCTTCAATCGGCTTTCACGGATATCAGCAGGTAATCTTCTAAGCTCTCGTGTTTGTGCAAAGTGCAAACTACTATTAAGCATTTATGCCGGCCCGTGTTGAAACGGGCCAGCGTGGGTGAGGTTAACTCAACCCTTTTGTCTAAAAAACTAGTAACCATATTTGACTCACCAATTTCTAAAAAAATGTAATTTTCTTGACAAAAAGTTGTTCCGGTCAACCCAACCCGAACAAAAACGACCCATTTTAATAGGCGCTACCCAAGTGCAAATGCTAACATGAGTTGGTTACAACTTACACAGATTGCTTATATGATACTACAAAGAGCATCTCCAGTCACACACTCAGTGGGTAACTGTGTGAAGCGTGTCGTGATAATCGTAGTCTCTATCTTCTTCTTCTTCTTCCATACACCCATCACCCATCTCTGATCTCGCGCACCAACTCCAAAGGTAAATTACCATAATACCCTTCTTGCGATCATATTTTTTCAATAAATGTTGATACATTTTGTTTAGGCACTGGACTTGCCATTGCTGGAGTATTCTTATACTCACAGGTGAATCGAATCAAACCGAAAACTACATGAAGTTTTTCTGACTTGTAGCGCACATTCATGTTTTATAATAAGTTCTAACCATTGTTTTAGTTGATTTGAAATATGTATTCCAGTTTCATTTATACCAGGTTAAAAACATGTTAAGTATTGTAAAATGTCAAAAACCTTTGTTTTTTTAAACAGAATCACCACATATTGGTAGCTTGATATAATGGTTTTCTTGTCTTACCAAAAAATTTAATAGCGCATTTGGCATTAGGTATGTTTTTTTTGAGTTGATACAAATAATACTTACTTTAACATATATAAGAACTAGGTTTTCCCTAAAAAATCTAAGAAATGACCAAAACGCTTAGAAACGATATCAAACGAACTCTGATTGAGCTCATTTCAGCGGCGTTGGAACCGTCTCGTCGAACTATACCATCTTAGCTTTTAGGGTTTAGCTTTTAAGGTTTAGATTTTACGTTTGAATTTTAGGGTTTTAGCCTTATGGTTTGGTCTTAGGGTTTAGGTTTTTTTGAGGGTGGGGTGGGTGGTTTAGGTTTTTTTTTTAGGGGTGGGGGGGGGGGTTAGGTTTTTGGGGTGGGGTTGGAGGGGGGTATAGGTTTTTGGGGGTGTGGGTGGATGGTGGTTTAGGTTTTTGGGTCCAGATTAGAGTTCGATGAGACGGTTCCAACGTCGCTGGAACGAGCTCAATCGGAATTCGTTTGACCCACTTCTTATCGTTTCTTAGCGAAAAACCACTTATTAGTGCAACCTTCCCCAACATATTAGAGGACCTATAAAGTAGTTACGATATATTATAGTTTTTAATTAAAAAAAGTTGAATACAAGGGTGATGTCATTATACATTATCTATAAAACTTACAGAAAACTATAATAAAAAATTTATTAAAAATAAGTTTTAGAAAGTTGAGGTTGATCATTTATATGACTTGATTGCTTACATGGTATCTATATTAGCATAGATTCCAAGTAGCCTACTACATGTTTAAATTTGTATTCAAATGCGGTTTAAAGGAGATTGGATCCAATTTCATATCTATATTATATAATAAATAAAGTTTTTTGTATGCCACGTGTCGTCACCATATTCAATCTCATCATTATTTTTCCGCTTCTCTCTCTCATTAAATGCACCGATATCTTTTAATAAATTACTAATTATACTAATAAAACACATTTATTTTAAATTATCATTTATTATAAAAAAAACTTTGAAATCTAGTTATGTAATTTTTATTTTCAATTAAATAGTAAATGAAAGTCAAATTACATTAAATAGTAATTGACGTATTTCCGAAACCCAATTATATATTATTTTTTACATATTTTGAATTTTGTTTTATATCCTTAGTATATGTATAGTAATACATTTTTACACCTGAAAAATACATAAATAAAATTTGAGAAATTTATGTATTGATAATTTTCACTCGTGTGTATTACACGGGGCCTAAGCTAGTATAAGTATACAACTAACTAAAGGATTTACTTTATAAAAAACTAAAAGCCCTAGAAATTAAAAAACGTTAGATTTTATTCACTTTTATTAGGTTAGCTTTAAAATAAGAAGCAAGTGAGGGCATTTGGTCTAGTGGTATGATTCTCGCTTTGGGTGCGAGAGGTCGCGAGTTCGATTCTCGGAATGCCCCCTTTTTATTTTAAATGATATTTTTTTTTGATTCAGGTGACCACTTCAAATCATTTATCTTTAAAAGGTCAAATAGTTTTTTTCTTAAAAGAAAAGTCAAATGGGTCAAAAGTATCACACAATTGCAATCATATATATAACATACTATGGTAGTCATATGATACATAAATTTTACTTAATAAAGAGTGTTTCATATGAATTTTACTCTCTCTATATATGCTTAATCATATATTTCTATACTAAACGTTATATTGATAAATATCTAAACAACTCTTTTTATATAAATTTGATATTATATTTGTATAACTGGAACACCGACATTTAAAACTAATTTACAGTTTGGCAAATCTGATAATGTAAGTCCATTTACAAACCAGGAGATTATAAACTTTCATCAAAATCATCATCAAAATGCTCTGATTGACGGATATTATTTGTAATTGTATGCAGAAACTCTCGTTAAACTTCGAATACTAAATCTCTCATTAAAAAAATAATAAAAAGATACAAATAAATGTTCAATTTTAATAATATATCGTCTTTTAACTTCAAAATTTAAAACTCTAAATTTTAAAATTTTCACTCCTTAACATTTTGACACAATTAAATTTAAAATTCTAGAATTAAATATGAAAAGTTTAAAAGTAATAAATTAGAATTGAAATTTGTAAACATGTTTTTTGAAAAAAAAAATAAAGTTTAAAATATAATACACTATTAAGAATAAATATTTGCAAGTATTAAAATTTATAAATCAAAATAAAAAATTTGTTTATAAATATCAAACTTAATTAAAAAATACTAATTAAATGTTAGTAAACTTTATTCTAACACATATTTTTTTAAAATACAATCATAGTATTTTTAAATTTTATATGTCAAATTAAAAAAAATCTTGTTTTTTTATAATGAAATTTAAAAAAATATCATTTTTTTAATAATAAAACTTTAAAAACTCTCTTTTTTAAAATCTCTTGTTTTTTAATTCTTGATTTTTTTAAGTATTAAATTTTGATAATTTTAAAAAAAATGTGAGCTACTGGTAATAATGATGAAAATGTTTATCTATGTAATTTTTTTTATAAAAAGAAGCTAAATATGAAAGTATTAAATGGAGGATATAAATGTGGTTTTTGGAAGAAAAATTGTGAGATGGAATATGATGATGTCAAGTGACAAAACCATGTTGTTTTTAATTAGAAGAGAGATTGTACATTCTTAATCATTTATCGATAAAGTACGGTTGTTACCTAAAAGCGGGTTTTCTTTATAAAAAAACTTCAAATTGAATTCCGCTTTATTTACATTGAATCCAATTGTAATAATCGTGTACCTGAATATATCTTGAAACTCACTAAGTTTCTTGAATGTTATAAGACTGTCCGCAACGCTAACAGTCATCCATCCCATAAACAGTCCTAGTCAGCATGCCACATCAGTTTTTCTCTCATTATTTCCACAAACTCATTTTACCCACAACACTAACATATCCATCCTTCCCACAAACAACCTCATTATTTCCACATCATCTTTTTTTATTTTCATTTATTAATTTAAATTATTATTAGTTATGAAATAACTTAAATTAATTAATAAATAATTAGATAATTAAATAATAAAACAAAAATTAAAATTACATTAAATTAAATAAAAACAACAACAACCTAAAACAAAAAAAATCAAACGACAATACAAAGTTAATAAATAGAAAACTTAAATAAACTAGTCACTGTTCGCCCAAATATGTTCTACTAGATCGCTTTGTAGTGTCTGGTGAGCCTCTTGGCTACGTAGATCTCTGAACCTCTCTAGATGTGTTTGAAATTGTGACGATGCTCCATTTTTATACCTTATTAAAACAGGTTCGTGCTCTTCACGTGACCAATTAGTTATGGCCGCACCTTCATCCTCCACAAGCATATTATGTAGTATAATACATGTACGCATTATATCACCTAACACTTGTAAAGTAGAAGATCTTGCTGAACCTTGTTTTACTCTTGTTTAAATTAGGTTTTTTCATGTTTAATAATGTAATTTTGTAAGATTTAAATTAGGTTTATGTTTTAAATTAATTTTAAATTTGGTTATTATGTTAAAACCATAATTTAATTTAAGTTTTAATTAGTTTTTGAATTAAAATTAAAAAAATATTGCCGTTAGAAATTAAAGAAAGAAACAAAAACAATTTAATATCAAGTGGGCCCCATCACATTTCAAACAATTGCTGCCCATGTGGGCGGGCGCATGTTGACGGGCGGAGGCCAAACAACGCAGGCCCGTGGAACGGGCCCTCCACGTAAGCGACGGGCGAAAGAAATTTACCAGCGTTGGAGGCGGTCTAAGACATTTATAAAATGTACTATTTGGGGGTAAGATGTTAGTGATCTTTTGGAGGATTTGATACGCTACTAACACTTGAAACATAACTTTGAAACATAACTAATAAGTGTCTCTACTTGAGACAACAATGAAGTATTTTTTTATAGGATACTAGTGGGTTAGCCCGCGTAAAGCGTCGGACATCACCGAGGCTATTTTGAGGAACGTAATCTAACCCGAACTATTTTAAACATTGATTATATTTGGATACTATTATTATTATTATAACTATGTAAATATTTAGTCATTATATACTCAAACATTTAAATAATTAACATCCAATATTTTAGCTTCATTTCATTTCCGCAATAATTGAAGATCCACAGTTTCAACTTCAATTCGTGGCTTGATTTAAGCTGTAAAACCTTAACCGTTATTTCCCGTTTGATCGGCCGGTCGTTCCGACCAACTTAGCGGGTTCGGTGTGAAGATTTTTAAAAGGGTAGTTAACGGTTTGTCTATAAAATTTTACATTTTTAATTATTGTACATTTTATTAAAAAAGAATGACAATGAACAGTAAACCCAACTAATGAGGTGTTGACACGTGAAAACTTCTATCTATGTATGTACGTGATGTGTCACAAAACACACCTCGTTTTCCCTTGTATTTCGTAGCGTTTTAGTATAGTTTATGATCGTTTTGAGTCGATTGTGGTTGGTACTTATTAATGTCATGTCTTGTAGGTGTTCATGAATGAATTGAAGTTAAAACGGGCTAAAACAAAAAAAAAGAGTTTAATTGGCTCATATGGATCAAGCTTGGAATTTGATTGGGCCAAATAAATTAGTGGATTATTAATATTGTTTGGGCTTATATTAATTCTATTGGGGTATTAAGTGGGCTAGGTCATAAAAATAAAAAAAGGGGCAATTTCATATATACCCCTACAAACTTGAAAAATATCATATATACTCAACAACAACTAAAAATATCATATATAACCTTACAAACATATACTAATATCATATATACCCATTTCATTAAAAACCATTTAAAAGATGACCATTTTACCTTTATTTCTCTAAACTTTAATTTTTCATATTTACCAATTTTTAATATTGAAATTTCATATTTACACATTTTCAACTTTAGAATTTTATATTTAATCATAAAAAATAGTTTTCTCAAAATCATATTTTGAATTTTTCTCATTTTTATAGTTTTACCAATTTTCTTGCATAACATTAGCGTTTTGTAACTTTCTCGTAATCATTCATTTTAAATTGATGTCTTCTGAATGAGTTTGGAGAATTGCGATAATCGCAATAAAAAATAGGAGAACGAGTGATCTTTAATGAATAAGATAAAACTAGGTTATAAAAAATCATATAATGGGTAAGGGTAGAATGGTCATAAAATAACAAATTATTTAAATTGGGTATATATGATAATTTTAGTTTTAGTTGGATATATATATGATATTTACCCATGTTTGTAGAGGTATATATGATATTATCTGAAAATATATTAAGCTTGGGTACCAGAGTTTTTTAAACACTTGCAAAAAGTAAGACATAAAACATAAAAACTTACAGTGTATTTGCAGTGGATGGTAGATAATATTTGCAGCGGAGGAGTTGTAGAGTTACAGCAGCTGAAAGACTTTTTTTTTTTTTTTTCTATGGGGTATAGTATGAAGAACTGAAGAAATTTAAGTAAAGTAAGGGTTTTTCTAAAGAAATCAGAGAGAGAGTTTAAGCTTCCATAAGAATGAAATTCTTATTGATTCTTGATATTTCTCGGTGTATTTACAACTGAACTCTTCGTGCCTTTAAATAGGCAAGAGCCTAAGCTAACAAACAAAAAAGGGCGCACCAAGCGCACTAACTATCAATCGTACAAAGATAAAATAAAAAATATTGACAGCGCATATGGCGCACTAAGATTACATAATCTGCGAAAAGAAAAAGAAACGACAAAAACTTTTAGTGCTGTCGGCAGAATTATTTGATCTTTATTTGATTGTGTCTTTTGATGTCATTGCATACGTCTGTGTATCCTTTGATGTCATTGCTTACGTTTTCTTTTGTTTTTTCAGAAATCTCTGTGTGTATCTGGAATGGTGTCTGTTTCACTGAAGTCGTCTGGATTCAAGTAATAATCTTCTTGGTCCAGAATATGATTCAACTGGAGAGATTCTCCTTCTTCAATGAATGGCAAAAGCATGTTCCAGTTTTTGAGACTCCATATTTGTAAATAATGATCTTCGGCGAGTAAATGGTAGCAATCCCAATGAAAGTTAGAAGGTAGGTTTGGAGTTTTTTGGTGTAGGGAGATGAAGTGTTTTGTGTCTTTTTGTTTGTCTTTTGTGATGAGGCTGGCAAGATTGTCAACCCAGTAAAGCTTTGAGAACTGTATCTAGGTTTGAACTGCTAGGGTTTTAAGGTATTCTTTGCCAGAGGATTTATGGCTAATGAAAATTCTTTTTCTGGCTGGTCTATAGGTATGATCGTTTGCAAATGGAAAAGAAGAAAAAACTTTGCAACCGATATGAGGAGGGGTATTGTGTGTAGATATATTTCCTGTGGCTAAGACGAATTTTTCTCCAAAGAGATTTATAATACTTTCTGTTTTAGGATTTAATTCTAGTTCTATGTAGTCGATCATGCCATTATGGTAGAACTGTAAGATAAGATCATTTGGCATATCTGTATCTTTTAGGTTTATTTGGAGGAGTAAGCAGGTTCCTTCTCCATCTTCATCTGTTCTTTCAATGACTGTTATCCCTTTATACTTTTCTTCGTTTAAGGCAATAGACATAAGTCGGAGCTGTAAATCATACAACACCATTGGGAATTCTGTGTTTATTTTCTTGGAAACAATCTGTTCAAATTCTGGGAATTGATCAAACACTGTTTGAAGACAAGTCTTCCAAGGTGTGTCTAGCATCCTTGCTTTAAAGGAGTCATAGCTTCTGTAGCTATTTTCTTTTTTGTCTATTCTTTCTAAAAGCAACATGTTTTTAGCTTCAAGAATTTCTACTTTCTGCTTTAGCTTGCTGTTTTCAATATGATTCTGAATTGACTGTGTATTCTTTCCCTTCTGTATAAGCTGTCTTTGCAGATTAGCTATAGTTTCTTCTTGAGTCTTTATTATCTGTTCTTGACTCGTCTTTATAACTTGTGAAAAAGTTTGAACCTCTTCAGGTTCAATGAAGAAACTGTCTATACCAAAATGGTTTCTAGCTGTGTCTAATGCTTCAGAGAAGCTGTAGTATCCTTTATAAATAGGGTCGGGACACTGTATAAACTTTGCCACTGTTTCCCATTTATTAAAAATACCAATTTTTATTCCTCGAAAGATTATATAATGTGTAAATTTTTGAGGAAGCTGAACTTGTTTTTCAGGGCATTTTACTCCCTGTTCGCTAAAGTAAATACTTAGCGCATTTAAAACCTGAACTTTAAAAGAAGAGGCATGAGGCATGGTTTGTATATGCCATAGATTATCCATTAGACACTGCTGTTTATCTGTAAGTTTTATTTCGGGATTAAGACGGAATTTCATGTGTGTGTCATTGCAGGCTTGTAGGTCATATGTACCAAAGGAGAATATAGGGGGATTGTGTAGAGAAGTGGATTTTTGGGCTTGTTTTTGAATTTGTTTATGGGCCTGTTTTTTGTATATCATGTTTTGGATGAAGGTGTTTGGGCTTTGAGAAGTCTGTGGGTTTTGGGAAGGTTGCGTAAGGAAGTAAGGAGGGAGTTATCTAGTACTTTGTAGAATCGGAGGTAAAAGGGCCGTCTGTCTAGAACTGTGTATTTTTTCGGCCATGATAGATTGACTGAGCAGTTTTTCTGTTTCTTCATCGTCGTTAGACGAGGTGCTCATGGGGGAAGGGTTTTGTTTATACTGTAATGGTCTGATGACCACTTTCTCTTTTCCTTTTAGATTTCTATTCATCTGAACAAAACAATTTGTTAATATTTTGAGATAATAAATCAGCTATCCCGTTATCTTTTCCCTTTATATGTTCAAATTGTATAGAATACCCGCTACCTTGTATAACATTTTGTAAATTTACCCACCTTGTTCTATTTATCTTTTTACTCTGATTATTTTTTATGAATTTAACTATGGCTTCGCAGTCTGTTCTGACTGTAAAGTCTTTATGTAAAAATAGTTTAAATTTTTCTAAAGCATTAATTAAAGCTTGTATTTCAAAATCTAAGCTGGTCCAAGTGGATCCGACTTTAAAACTTCCGCTGTAATAAGAACAAATCTTTTCTTCTCTTTTATAACTATGTACGTTTGGTTTGCAAATGAGGACTGCTCCCCATCCGTCTTTGCATCCATCAACTTCTATAATAATGTAATCTGTTATAAGTGGTAATTCTAAGGGTTTAATTTATTTGACCTTTTCTTTAATCTTTTTTATCAGAATCACATCTTCATTATTAAAATGTCTTTGTCCGTTTTTAGTGGTTTTACTGTATAATGGTTCAACTAATTTTGAAAGATTTGGGATAAACTTTCTAGCATAGTTTATTAGGCCTAAAAAAGCTTGAATTTGTTTTAAATTTGTAAGTTTTTCTGAAAAATCAAGAATTTTTGTAGAAATATGTGGTTGTAACTCAATTTTTCCGTTGCCAATTTCTAATCCTAAAAAAGAGATTTTTCTTTTAAATAATTCCATTTTTTCTTTTAGACACTACTATCCCATTCTTTTTTATTTCTTCAAATACTTGTTGTAAATGTTTTTCATGTTCTTGAACAGTTTCGCTTGCTACTAGTATATTATCGATATAGACTAGGCAAAATTTGTATTTGAGAAATATACTGTCCATAAATCTTTGAAAAATTGAAGGGGCGTTCTTTAGCCCGAAACTAAGAACATTCCATTCATATAGGCCTTCAGAACATGTGAAGGCTGTCCATTTTTTAAAGTCTTCATCCAAATGTAATTGATTAAAACCTGATTTTAAATCAAATTTAGAAAATACTTTGTTGTTTTGTATTAACTGGATTAGACTATCTTTGTTAGGAATATTATAGCCATCGTCTTCTGTGTTATCATTTAATCTTTTATAATTGTAAACTATTCTAGCTTTTCCTCTTTTTATTTCACTATGATTTTTAACTATGAAAGCCGATGATCTGTGATGACTTTCAGACTTCCTAATTAGTCCTTGTTTAGTCATTTCGAGAATTTGTGTTCTAAATTCTTCTTTGTCTAGGGGACTATATTCTATGTTTTTGTTTCTTATTGTTATATCTGGGTTTTTTATTTTAAATTTACAGACATACTTGACTTTAGAGTTTGTAATATTTTCTCCTATTAATCCTAGTTTTTCTAGGTGTAGGATTATGGGGTGATTTATACTTTTTGTTATATCTTTCCCTTTTTCTAATTCATGGTTTATAAAGTTGGTAAGTAATTGCAGAGATTCGTTTTCTGCAATATTTTGTCTTTTATTTTTGTTTAAAAATTCTAAGTTTCCTTTTTCTCCTCTTTTGTGAGCAATTTCATTCATGCTTTTATATCTAAAGGTTGGGAAACTGTAAATTTGTTTACTAATAGTTATGAAATTTCTTGTTATAGTAATTGCACCATTTAGTCCTAGTATAAAATTTAATCCTAAGACAAAATCTCTAGATTTAATGTGTTGTGGATTTATATTTATTTGTGGTATATCATATTTTGTGCTGTAATTTCCTGCAAAATCTAGGAATTGTATTCCTATTGGTTCTAGGTAATGTGTTATGTTTATTAATCTGTCTTCTACAGTTCTTGTCATTAATTTATATGTCAATGGTTTATGAAATTTTTCATGTGTCAAACTGTGTGATATTACGCTTTTAGTTGCTCCTGTATCTACTAGAGCTGTTAAATCTATTGGTGTCAAGCCATAACCTACACTGTATGTTTATCATATTCATAGATCCATTAGTTTGTATAAGGGTTTGGTCATTAGTTTGTATGGGATTTTGTTCTGGTTCTGTGGCCATGCTATTTAGTTCTGTAAGTACTACTGCTTGTTTTTTCTTTTCCATTAAATCTTCAAGTCTAGCGACTTTGTTACCCATAATTTCTATTTTTAATTTATTGACTTCTATGGCTAGTTCTAGTTTTTCTATTTTTTCATCGTATTCATTTATATTCTTATTTATATTTTGACTGGTACTTGGTGTTTCTATACTGTAGACATCATTTAAACAAATATGACATATTTCTTTAAAGCATATGTTACATTGAGATCTTTTTTCTATGCTTGGGTAGTATTCACAAATATAACATTTAATATAATTGTTTCCTTTTCTATGTTTCCAATCATGTTTACATTCTTCTGGATTTGTATATGTATATGAGATTTTTGTTATTGGTTTTTCTTCTTCGCTATATATACTGTATATTGATTCATTATCTGTGTGATCTGTATCTAAGGCTTCTATTTCGTAGTCATTAATTTGCTCTACTAGATTACTCCTTTTTATATTTTTATTCCTATTTGGGCATTTGTTAGCCAAATGCTCTGTATCACCACATATAAAACATTTACACGTCCTAGTATGAGGTTTTCTAACGTATTTATTCTGATATTTTTTATATGGTTTGTATTCCTTTTTATATGTAGTACTTTTTCTAATTTTCTTTTTCTTATCATAATATTCATATGCTTGTGGAGTATAAATAGTTGTTTTGCAAAATGCAAAAGCATTTCTTTTTAACTGTTCTTGTAATGCAACTTCTTTGCATTTTTCTTCTAGAATACTAAATGTAAAGGTTATTCTAGGTCCTATTCCTAAGTTTTCTATATTTCCATACTGTAATTTCCAGGCTTCATGTATAGTTTTTCCTAAATCTCCTGGTAATTTTATAAAATATTTGTCACATAGGTTATCGTCTATAGCTTGTCCTGTTTGTGCTAATAACCTTGTGAAATCTAGTGTAAATTCATTTATGTATTTCATATCAGCTATACTTAGTTGTTCTAGATTTCTAATGGCTGTATCTTGTAGTAGACTGTTATTTTTTACCGGGTCTACTCCTAAAATAAGAACTCGTATTTGAGATGTAAAATTATAAGGATTGTCTCCTATGGCTTTTAGTCTGTTTATTTGGTCTGGACTGTGGGCTTTTTTGCTTTGCCATATTCCTAAGGCTGTTGGGCCTAAGGTTGTTTCTAGATAAGAAAACATATCCATGCTTTCTTTTTTGTTGGTTTCCCACATTCTTACTACTGTTTGTTCCCATATGAGAACTTCATCTACCCATAATTGAGGTTTTTGTTGTTCTAATAATAGCATACTACCGCTAAATTTTTTTCCTATGGGTAGCCTATTCCCTGTTCCTTTGTAACTTGACTCTTGTTGGTAGCCTGTGACTGGTTTAGTCCATGGTTCTCTACCCATATTTTCATATGAATTGTCTCCTACTACTTCAGTATATTGTCTTTTGGGTTTTTGTTCAGGGTTCATGAGGTTACTTTCAAGATTATGTTTATAGAAATCAGAGATCATGGTGTCTCCTTTGACTATACTTTTTACTAATGGTAAATTAAAATCTTCGAGTAATTTATTATAACTTTGTTCATATGTCATACTTAGAGTAGTCATACATTCTACTATCATGTCGTCTACTTCTTCCTGTATATTTAGTTCTGTAAATTTTCTATTTGTTATTTGTTCATATGATTTGTTTGTTTCTTCTGTTTTAAAAATTGTATTTGTTTCTATATTTTCTATTGAATGATCTAGTAGACTGTAATCTATGTCTATGTCTATATCTTCTTGTTCAAATTTTGTGAATTCTGAATTTATATATTCATCATCACTTTCCTCATTTTCTGTATCGTATATAGGTTGTCCGTATTCAGATTCGTTATCTGATTCAATATTCATAAAGTTATATTGTGGTTGTTCTGGTGGTTCTGATGGCTGTCCTTCAGAATAACTACTACTTTCTTTGTATATATTGCTTTCTTGTTTAAAATCTGTAAATCTTAAGCTTTGTATACCATCTATTCCCTTATATATTCTAAATTGTCTGTTCTCTTATATATTCTAAATTGTCTGTGAATTTTTTAACTTCTTCTGTTTCTTTATTTATTAAACGTATAATTTTTTCAAAAAAGTATTTATTGTCTACTGATTCTTTTTGTAGACTGAAACCCAAATTTATTATAAGGTCTGTGATACTATTTAGATGTGTATTATTTGTATGAAGACTATGCGTATGAAGTTCTTTAAACCTACAGATATGACTATAGTAACTACTATTTATATTTTTATGATCGCTTTTGTCTGAAAATTCTAGATTTAAGAATTCTAGTTTTTTGAAAGTTCTCGAGGATTCAATAATTATTTAAAAATCTGATTTCTTTAGTGAGCACCTTACTTTTTAAAGTTCTTCTCATAATATTTTTCTATACCCCGATTTTTCATAAAAGTTAAAAAAAATCATTTATTAAACATACGAGTTTATAAAAACCTTTGATAACTTTTTCTAAATTAGTAAGTCAAAGCAAGTTTTTTCCCTAATCTTCACCTAAGCGGGTTTTCACATAAATAGGACTTAAGCATACCAAACTGTCTGATATGGACCTGTCTTAGTCTTTTAGATATTAGGAAAGCCTTTGCTCTGATACCAATTAAGCTTGGGTTTCCAGAGTTTTTTAAACATTTGCAAAAAGTAAGACATAAAACATAAAAACTTACAGTGTATTTGCAGTGGATGGTAGATAATGTTTGCACCGGAGGAGTTGTAGAGTTGCAGCAGCAGAAAGACTTTTTTTTTATTTTTTATCTAACGGGTATAGTATGAAGAACTGAAGAAATTTAAGTAAAGTAAGGGTTTTTCTAAAGAAATCAGAGAGAGAGAGTTTAAGCTTCCATAAGAACGAAATTCTTATTGATTCTTGATATTTCTCGGTGTATTTACAACTGAACTCTTCGTGCCTTTAAATAGGCAAGAGCCTAAGCTAACAAACAAAAAAGGGCGCACCAAGCGCACTAACTATCAATCGTACAAAGATAAAATAAAAAATATTGACAGCGCATATGGCGCACTAAGATTACATAATCTGCGAAAAGAAAAAGAAACGACAAAAACTTTTAGTGCTGTCGGCAAAAGACACAATCAAATAAAGATCAAATAATTCTGCCGACAGCCCACTATGCCGACAGCACTAAAAGTTTTTGTCGTTTCTTTTTCTTTTCGCAGATTTCGTAATCTTAGTGCGCCATATGCGCTGTCAATATTTTTTATTTTATCTTTGTACGATTGATAGTTAGTGCGCTTGGTGCGCCCTTTTTTGTTTGTTAGCTTAGGCTCTTGCCTATTTAAAGGCACGAAGAGTTCAGTTGTAAATACACCGAGAAATATCAAGAATCAATAAGAATTTCGTTCTTATGGAAGCTTAAACTCTCTCTCTTTGATTTCTTTAGAAAAACCCTTACTTTACTTAAATTTCTTCAATTCTTCATACTATACCCCATAAAAAAAAAAAAAAAAAGTCTTTCTGCTGCTGCAACTCTACAACTCCTCCGCTGCAAATATTATCTACCATCCACTGCAAATACACTGTAAGTTTTTATGTTTTATGTCTTACTTTTTGCAAGTGTTTAAAAAACTCTGGAAACCCAAGCTTAATTGGTATATATATATATATATATATATATATATATATATATATATGGGATTGTGGCCGTGAAGAAAAAAAAAGAACAGGAAGGGACGACAAAAGCAAAAAAACGAGAGAAGCAATTAGCTTTGGGAAGAATTGCTGCTGTTTTGGCTCGGGACAATCGAACAAGAAGAAAAAGTCAACATAAGCTTCATTGTGAAGAAAGAATTAAAGAAGCAACCACCTCAAAATTTATTTAAGCTAGCAAGTGAATTAATTAAACTAACACCTTAATTATTTTATATTTACGATGAATGTGTATATTGATTTTATGGATTCTGCTTTTCTCATGATTAGCTAGATTCTTGAACTATCTAGGTTTTGATGATGACTTTGTGATTTTGGGATTTTATTCGGTTTTTGGATTCTTGTTAATGGTTTAATATTAAAGTAGCGAACTTGTTTATGATTGATCTGATGTGTACGCATGTTTATGTTTGATTTATGATCACTTATTGTTCCACGTGTATCTTGTTGAATGTCTTTCAGTTATAGATACATGATTAGGTCACCTACTGTGCGTTTGCAGTTTGTTTATGGGTTTTTGATATCATTATCCATAGGAACAATATTTGAGAGTTTGGAGGGTTTAAATGTTCTACCGACTTCAATAGCTAAAAGGTGCGAAGTTGTCAGGTTGTCTTTGATGTTAGGGTTTTAGGTGTAAAGACTCTGAAAAGAAGTTTCCCCTAGGTGTCCTAGTATCCTTTGCATTCCCGTATCTTATCGAGCGTATTCGAGTTACCCCTTACATTCCTTGAGTGTATTGAGACAGTGAGACTGAAAAGTAATATGTCTTTTGGGTACTTTAGTATTGTTGGAAAGACTGAAATGTGACCCAACCAACTAGTGAGCGTCACACACCCCTTAGGGTTTCTTTCTATGTCACACCGTGAGAATGATCAGGGATCCTGTGGGTGATCTGAGTGTGTAGTATTCATAGATCCTGGTTCTATCATAGTTTCCTTAACCGAGAGAAATCCAAGATTCACGAGTAGGATTCTTAGCCTGGGTAGTGCTTTCCTTATTCTTGAGTTCTTCTAAAGTCTGTTGCTTTATATTTGGTTATCGTTAGTTAGAGGTTTCATTAGTCATAATAGTTAAACATAAAATCCCCCCATATAATCCAGTTTAGTTAGTTGAGTCAGAGTCTAGGTAGAGTAATCACTAGTGTCTCGTGGGTTTCATATCCGGACTTACATTAGACTTTACTACATTGATCGGTACACTTGCCGGTTGTGTGGTCTAGTATTAGGTTGAGTCTAGATTTATAAATTTAAAGCTAGAGTGTCTAGGTTAGGTTTTTATATTAGTTTTTATAGACCGTCCGGTACGTGTGTGTATATATATATATATGAAATTGATTGAGAACAAGAGTGAGCGTTAGCGCAGTTGGTTCGCGTGTCACACCCACACGTTGGTGGCGCTGGTTCGAGCCCAAACCCCAACCTCATCCCTGCGCGCGGTCAGTTCTACCATTTTCCAAGTTGCTTCATTTATTTATTAATTTATTTGTTATATACATATACAAGCGGATGAAGAACAGAAATAGGCGTCGACCCAGGTGATTCCTGGGCCACACCCGCATACGCACACACACTGCGCAGGTTCGAGGACCCCTGTTGGTTCTTCCCTTTTGCAAGTATTAATATTTTTCTTTTTTTCATTTCCATATTATATAACTAAAAATACAATTACAGTTTTTAAAATGTTAAATTAACTTAATTGATCACCTATTATTTTTATAAAAAAATTATAATTTTAATCTTTAAATTATCTAAATCTTTATAGTTAATTTTGGGAATATTTTGTTTTCTCTTACAACTTGTAAAATAAGAAATTTTACAAAACTTAATACTTAATTTAAATAGTATTTAGTTATAAAAATATAAATAATAAATATAAATTTAAATCTTAATCTTAAATATTATAAATAAAATAATATTTAATGTAGTGAAATAAATAATCTCATGTGTATTAAATAATTGTAATTATTGCTTGTTGGGATTTAGTTATGGGGTTAAATGGTAATTGAACATATTTTATGAATTGGTAAATTGTACCTCACGCACAACAATTTATGTTAGGTGTAATAAATTTTTTGGTAAATTACAAGCATGTCTTTCAAATATGTATTATATAGTAGTATAGATATAGATAGTGTTAGCGTTGTTGTATATTACACATTTGTCTATTTGTAATAGCTCTTCTAGAGTTTCTAGACACACACACACACACACACACACACACACACACACACACATATATATATATATATATATATATATATAAAATGTGTGAATTTATACATTTTCATTAACATCTTAGTGTCATTGGCTCGTCAATCCACATTTATAGCGGTTGTTTTCTTACCCTTTGCAATTTCTCCCCCTTGTTGACTGCTCCATGGCACTATTTGTGAGTATTCGATTATAAACCTCCCTTGTCAATGAGTTGTTTCAACTACGGCCTCTGCTAGGTCGTGAACTCCTTTATTTTCTTATACGCATTGAATGATGGTCACATTTGCTTTAGGAAATGGACTAACACTGATTTGATGCTTCTGATGTTTTTTAAGTAGGATATACTTCTTACTTTGTTTTGGATTTAGGAGATGTGGTATGCAATTCGATTATTCTATTAAAATACATTCTCAGTATTGTGCGGTAGGAGCATGTGATGAGTGTGAGACGTAGAGAACGTCTTGTTGAATGTGTCAACATCGGTGTTGTTTTCTCCACATTTTCAATTTGGATGTAAGCCCAAAAAAAAATATTAGAGATGTACTCGTAAAATGGCTTAAAAATTTACAATCATGAGTGAAGAAAATTGATAGCAAGCTTTTGAAAGGATGACTAACTTCGGATGGTCAAACATTTTTTTAAGGTTTATTCTTTAGATCTTTGTTAAGGTTTGTCATATCGCTACAAGCGGATTTTGAGATATAGAACCGAGGGGAAGTAGTTGTGCCTAGAGATGTTGATTGTGACATACTTGAGCTTGAAAAAATTTGACACTGTGTTATAATGAAAAGATTTATTGTGATTTAAAGTTTT
This sequence comes from Smallanthus sonchifolius, assembly GCA_023525975.1. NCBI lineage: Eukaryota > Viridiplantae > Streptophyta > Magnoliopsida > Asterales > Asteraceae > Smallanthus > Smallanthus sonchifolius. Next base: position 73,149,950 of record CM042027.1, on the reverse strand, counting down.
GATGTTTATTAGAACCAAACACACTAATTTATGTCGTTTTAACTTTTAGGTATAGACAGTTAAAATATTGAGATCCATTAGCCACATCTCAACGCTTAAGACTAAATATTCACTTTTTTCAGATTTATATACACACTCTCAACTCTCTTTTCAAGATTCATGCATATTGAACCAAAAAGATTAAAAATTCATGTGAAATAAAATATTCTAGAAACATGAAATTGTTGCAACCCAAAAAGAAAGAGCCAGCTTTTGTTATATTATAATTATTATAAATATTCTTTTATTATCAAAAGTTATAAATAATATCTACCACATTTCCCACAAATTTTATTTAATGACGAATTTTATAACTTTTAAGGTGCCCACAAGTAATGACATCTTCCAAGCAAATGAATAAACCGCTTCAAATGGCCCACAGGCTCGAGAGTGTACGTTTTTTAGTTTTTACCCACTTTATATTTAATTCGAGCTAACTATCTAATTTTGATATCAAGTGTAAGAACCTTAGTAATTCTATCCCGATTCCCGGGTGAGCATATCAACGGGATTTGGGTTAACAAACCTTCTAGAGTTCTAGGGTGAAAAAAGAGGTGTTTGGTTTTTTTTGAAACCGGTTCTTGGAGGACAAGTCGTCTCGGCCTGTCTACGTCTACCCTAATTTGAATCAGCTATCAGTTGATGATTCCTCTTTTTTAATTACCCCTTTCTCACAAGGAGAAATTAGAGAAGCGGTTTTTGATTGTGATGACGATTGTTGCGGATGGTTTTAATTTCAGGTTTCTCAAACGGTTCTGGAGTATTTTTGAACTTGACTTTGTCAATATTTTTGCCAATTTTATGAGTCCGGGGGATAGTCTTTTATTGCTCTCCTCCCTAAATTGAAAGATTCGGAAGCCTTGAATGGTTACATGCCTATTACGTTGATTGGATTGATTAGTAAGGTTTTGTCTGAAATCCTTGCCAATCGTCTTAAAAGGGCTCGGGTCGGTTATCGCGGATAATCAATCGGCTTTTTTGTGAGGTCGGTTTATTTTGGATGGGCCGGTTATTGTGAACGAGGTGATATCTTGGAGCAAGAAGAATAAGAATAAGGCGTTTCTTTTTAAATTTGATTTTAAAAAGGCATACGACAATGTTAATTGGAACTTTCTTATTTCGATAATGGAACTAATGGGTTTCCTATCCGGTGGTGCTTGTGGATTTTGGGTATTCTTTCTTTGGCTAGGTCTTTGGTCCTGGTTAACGGAGTCCCTACGTTTGAGTTCCAATGCTCTAAAGGTATGAGACAATGTGATCTGATTTCCCCTTTTCTCTTCTTGATTGTAATGGAGGCGTTCTCGGATATGGTTGAGAAGGCTTGTGACCTGGGCGCTTTTAATGGCATTCTTACCCCTAATAATGGGTTGAAGCTTTCTCATCTCCTCTATGTGGACGATGCTATTATTCTAGGAGATTGGTCATCTTTCAATGTCAAAAATGAGGCTAGAATTTCTAGATGCTTCTATTTGTGTTCTAGGCTTGAGATTAACTTTGGTAAATTATATTTCTTTAGCCTTGGGGTTGAGATGTCGGAGGTAGATAGTATAGTTGCTTCAATCAATTGTAAATCCGGTACGGTTCCTTTTAATTATCTCAAGCTTATGGTTGGTGCTAACATGAATAGGGTGACACAATGGAGGCCGATTTTTGAGGTGTTTGAATCCCGGCTCTCCTTATGGAAGGCTTCTCTCTCTATAGGAGGTCAGGTTACCCTCATAAAATCGGTTCTAGAAAGTCTCTCAAATTACTACTTCTATCTATATAAGGCGCCAGTTAAAGTTATTGTCGGTTTGGAGGCTATTATCAAGAGGTTTTTGTGGGGAGGGGCTAGGGAGGTGAATAAGATTCACTCGGTTAGCTGGGACCAGGTCTCCTCGCCTAAAAATGTGGGGGGCTTAGTTTGAGCAAACTAAATATGCCAATTATGCTTTGTTAGCTAAATAGATGTGGAGATACAAAAATGAGCAGCAGAATCTATGGAAGAAGGTTACAGATGCTTTCCATTATAATAGGAAAAGTTGGTCGCTCATGTCGGTCAATAAGTCCCTAACGGGCGTTTGGAAAAGTATTGTCTCCTAGGATTCCAAAATGGTTTTTTCTAGTCTTTCCCTTCATCAGTTATTTCACAGAGTGTAGGGAATGGGACGGTAATCAGATTTTGGTTGGATCTTTGGTATTGTATCGAACCTTTGAAAGAGGTGTTTCCAAATATTTTGCTTGGAAGGGAGAAAAGATGTAAGACCACAGATCAGTTTAACTCGGGAGAGAAGAATTTCATAGGTCGGTGGAACGGGAAAATATAGCAGTTTTCGGATATGGAGTTGATTGAGTGGAGTAATTGCATTTCCCTTCTTGACAAGGTCCGCGTTTCCGACAATAAAAACGGTTGGGTTTGGTTGGGAGAGAGCTCGGTTCCTCTCTCGGTTGGGTCATCAAGAGATGTCTGACTAGAGGTAGAGATTACAGCTCTTGGTATGGTATGAAGTGGAGCAAATAGGTTCCTCTTAAGTGTAATATTTTTGCTTGGAGGGTGGAGTTTGATCGCATTCCGACCTTTGCAGCTTTAGCCAAGAGGAACATTCCTATTGTCAATCATAGGTGTGTTATGTGCAATTATGAGATCGAGTCGAGTGATCACCTTTTCACATTGTGTTTGGTGGCCTCGGTGGTCTGGCATCATATCAGTCGATGGTTCTGATTGCTCCTATTTATGCCTTCTCGGTTAGGTATTATTGTGATTTACTGGTGTTTTTGGAAGGCGAGAAACACTTCTTGAATAAATCGGTCAAGATCGAGAACATCATTATGAATGTTAAGTCATTAGGTTTCATGTGGTTTGTTAATAAACAAGAGTAAATTACACAAATCGTCCTTTATGTTTATATCATTTTTCAGATTATGTCCTTTAGCCAAAAAATTGATAGAGATTATCCTTTACGTTTACAAATCTTACAGATTACGTCCTTTGTCCCTAACCTAGTTAAATTTTTCGGTTAAGTATGGTCATGTGCAAGGCACACGAGGGTACTTTGGTCTTTTTACTCATTTATTTAAAAATATCTTAATAATTATTTTAATTAAAAATTTAATATATATAAACCTAAATTGGTCATCTCCATCACAAACCTGCAAGAAGCACACCCCACTCACCCGTCATCTCCCTCCTCACACACCTGCACCGGCACCACCACCTGCAACTTCAACCACCAGCTGACTAATTACCACCACCACAACCCCCACCAACTTAATCTTCGTTGATATTTTCCTTTTTTTTATCTGAATTCCGGTCAAGATCCAGCGAGCTAGAAGCATTGGATGGCGGCTACGGTGGTGGAAACCACCACGAAAAGCGGTAGAGGTGACGACGGCGCTAGGGTTCCGGCGGAACGAGGAAATGATAAGGGCATGGAGGTTAGGGTTTATTTTTTTAACCCGATTTCTCGGTCCAGACCTCATCCTAGGACCACGCATCACGCATGAACCACCGCAAGTAGGATCGCCGACCACCACACACGATTTCAGATTCACTCCAAATAGGATGCATTCCACCACACACGATTTAAGATTTCATGGCTTTAGATTAGGGTTTTTTGGGTTTCGATTGATAGGTTTTTAGGTTTCTTTCATTAAAAAGATTTTGGGTTTCAATTCTTGAGCATTTGGATAATGTGGTAAGTAATTCTTATGAAGGGAGTTCGATTTCTTGCCGTCTAAAGCATTACCAGAGGCGATTTTGGGAGCAAGGAAATGGAATTAAGCATAAAGATTAAAGCTTTGGATTTCGGGTTTGTTATTTTATCATTCTAGGGTTTCAAGATTCAATCTTTCTTGTTTGTTTCTGTGTTTGAGACTATGTTTATGTTGATTACTTCTGTTCTAGTTGTTTTGAGCATGATTCTAAGCTAAACAATTGATACTGCCTAGGTCACATGATGAATACTTAGTAAAGTTATGATTTTTATCGGTTTTTGGATTCAATTGATGATTTGTTGATTTTGTAAAAGATCATTGGTTAATTATTATGATGTTAGTGCATGTTTGATTATGGTTTTGAGTTGATTAATGTCCTTCGTGTAATTTTGTTGGATGTCTTTCATAAATAGATGCATGTTTAGGTTGTTTGCTTATTGTTAATGACCTTAATGGTTTGCTAGATGTAGTGATCCATAAGAACGTTAGTTGAACCCCGATTAGAAGTGAATGTGTGTCCTAGTTCAATACCCGAGATGTGAGAATTAGTCGGTTAGTCTTCACCATTAGGAATCCGAGTGTCAACTGTCTGAGAGGAAATTGGTTTAGGTGTCTAGTGATTATTGCTAGTCCGAATCATAGTTGTTATCCTAGGATTACCCCGTGCATTCCTTGAATGTATGGTGGGCGGTGAGACTGAGAGGTAATCCGTTCATTAGGGTACTTGATCATAGTTGGAAATACCTGAGAAGTGATCCATCCATCTGGTGAGTTTAGTACACTTTAGGTAGCTTAGTTGGTGACACCCTGAGAGTGATTAGGGATCCACTAGGTTGTCTTTAGCAGTTATCCTTAGAAACTCAGATCCATCATAGTTTCCAGAACCGGTAGAAGTTGTGCTTTTCAAGTAGAATTCCGACCTAGGTAGTGTTCTTCCTAATCTTGATTTCACTTTTGTCTTGTCCCTTGATTGCTAGAGTCGTACTTAGTTTCCGCATTCTTTAGTGATAATAAGTAGTGTAGTAAACCCGCAAACCAAATCAATCTTAAGTCCGAGTCAGAGTCTAGTATTAGTATTCGTAGTGTCTCTAGGGTTCGATATTCCGGTTTACCATTAAGCTGTTCTACACTCGATAGCTTCACTTGACTGGCAGTGTGGTTTAGTTCATAGGTTTTCTATCTTATTACTTAGGAATCTAGGTTAGGTTTTGTTAGTTATTTTATAGACCGTCTGGACGACATCAAGTTTTTGGCACCGTTGTCGGGGACACTTGGCAATAGCAATATTAGCTTTGACTAGTTATTTATTTGATTTTTGGTTTATTTGTTTTCTTTGAGTCTGTTTTGCGTGCTTGTCTTCTGTGTTACTTGCGTGTCAGTCCTTTTGTCTTTGAGTCTCTGTTTCTTTTTCCTATTGAGTCTTTCTGTTTATGCACCATACTCGCTCGCAGGGATCACCTCCTTACTCAGCTTTCCTAGAGCCCGAGCGAGAGCTTCACGAGCGCACCCGCGACTTTTGGGAGCGTTTAAAAGAGCTGTGCAAAACCCAAGTACGTCCTATTAGCCCTATTCCATTTCCTAGAATGGGTGACGCTGATCCTCCAACATGACGTACAGTACACCAGAGGGCCAGTGATGGGGTCACGGGTGCGAGGTCTTCGATCACTCGCCCCGCTATTCCTAATGTCAATTCTTGGCAGATCCCATCACATGTCATGAGTATGATCACTCATGCTACGCAGTTCCATGGCCTTGAGGATGAGGATGCACCCGGACATGTGTCCCATTTTGTGCGCATATGTGATACTTTCAATATCACTGGCGTATCTAAAGACGATATGTACTTGCGTCTCTTCCCGTTCTCACTCTCTGGGCATGCTTCCACTTGGCTCGACAATCTCCCAGACAACTCGATCACTACTTGGGAGGATCTCGAAGCCAAGTTCTTCAAGAAATACTATCCACCTTCCAGGGCCACTCGCCTTAGGGATCAAATCCACTCCTTCCGGATGGATCCGGACGAGCCCTATCACATGGCCTGGGAGCGGTTCAACGTACTGTTGAGCCGGTGTCCCCAGCACGGTCTTTCTGAATGGGCGATAGTGGAGAAGTTTTATAACAGCCTCACATTCGAGAAGCAGCAAATGTTCAATACAGCTGCGGGAGGCCATATCATGGAAACATTTGAGCCTGCTGAGTGCGAGGAGATGTTCGAGAGCTTTGCTCAAGCCGAACAGCAATATCCATCTTCTAGGACTTCTATTCCTAGCGCTAGATCATCCACCACATCTTCTCGAGGTGTGCATCAGGTCACTCCTGATTCTAGCGTGGTTGCTACCCTCGCCTCTATGGCTAATGAAATCAAGGAGCTGAAGCTCAGTGCTCAGAAGTGTCAAGTGTGCAGGGGAGGCCATGACACCTGTGATTGCCCAGTGAATAATCAAGAGCAGGTGAGCTATGATGGCAACCAACACCAGAACAGAGGGTACAATAACTACAATTCATTTGGCTCGGGATGGAGATCTGGAAACAACCCACCGAGGTTTAATGGTCGTCAACAGTATCAACAGAATGAAGGGGGGAGACAGGACCTAGCACGGTAAGCAGTGTTGACACGACTTAGATCAAAGAGATGCTTGAGACTCAGACACCGCTGCTTGCCCACCTAGTCTAGCAGGACATGGATGTTAGGCAGAGATTTGATGGCCACGACACTTTACTAAAGAATCAGTAGTCGGCATTCCAAGATCTGCAAAGCACGGTTGAGAACATCGCTAAGAGCTTGAAGGATCGACAGGGAGGTCCATCTTCAAGCTCCAACGCTACAGTGATGGCCGTGTCGGTAGGGAGTGTAGGAGAAAAAGAGGTTGTTAGGGATGACTCCCACTCCAACAAATACAACATTCCGTCACCTGAGGAGGTCAAGAAGATTTACTGGAGGGCTCGATTCGCTGAGATTGATGCCAAGATGGCCGAGGAGCAGGTGGACGAGGAGAAAACAGTTGAGTTGCCTGCCGAGAAGGCAGAGGAGACGAAGAAGGGGGCAGCGATGACAGCCCCCGAGATTGACCTGAGTCGCGTTCCCTACCCAGCATGTTTACTGCTATTTAAACAAGCTAGGGAACATGGTAAATTCCTTGATATGTTTAAACAACTCAAGGTCAATCTTTCGATGATAGAGACCCCCCAGCGCATGCTAAGGTGCGGAAAATTCCTAAAAGATCTTCTTTCCAACTAGAAGAAGCTCGAGGAGGTCTCTAAAGTCTCACTTAGTGAGCAATGTTCTGTAGTGGTGCAGAACAAGCTGCCAGAGAAAATGGGGAATTCGGGTCGCTTCACGATTCCGTGTTTCCTAGGCAGTTTACCCTTGCACCACACGTTAGCTAATTTAGGTGCTAGCATTAATTTGATGCCATATTCTCTTTATAAGCAACTAGACCTAGGCGAACCCCAGCCGACGCGCATGAGCATAGCCTTGGCTGACCGTTCAGTCAAGTATCCACGGGGAATTGTGGAAAATCTTCTAGTAAAAGTAGGCAAATTTTTCTTCCATGTGGATTTTGTCATTCTAGACATGGAGGTGGATGACGGAGTCCCACACATCTTAGGGCGTCCATTCTTGCGCACCGCCAAGGCAGTGATTGATGCCTTTGATGGGAAACTCACACTTCGTGTGGGGATGAGTCAGTTATTTTTGACGCTACACAGTCTGTGGAGGATGTTGACGAGCATAGCCACTATGTGTGAATGCTTGATTCCTTCATGGGCTATCATGAGGACTCTGATCCACTGTTAGATGTTGGTGAACCCGTCCCTAATATAAAAGAACCATCTGATTGGGAAGTTGAGTTAGAGAGATTGTTGGATGAGCCGGATGAAGAAGGCGATGAGGTGCCTGATAATCTGCTAGAGATGATGGCAGAATTTAATGAGATCATAGGCAAACCCCCAAGTATGGGGATGACCGAGGAGAGTGTAGAGGATCCTGATGATCCTGGTGAAGGTTGAGGTCCCACATATAGGAGATTCTATTTATGAACCCTTACCCATCACCGTTGTGCAATCTGAGGGGAAAGACGTTGAACCAAACCCTAGTTCCAGTCTCCCTAGGTCTAGGCCACCCCGTAAGAGAACCCGTACTTTGATAGATTCATCTGGTTTAGGGAGAATTCAAACCCCAAGTGTGGGGATGTTTAAGAGTGATAGCCTACTAGGATATTTGAACAATGTTACCTTCAGACCTGGTAGGTTTAAGTTGTGGTGGAAAGACTGGATTGGTGCATATGATATACATTTAAGGTTTGATAGGAGTAGGAGTTCGTTACTGATTTGGAGAACCGGGAGACCGTGGATGATGAAAGCGGTTCCGGTTCGGATCAAGGAGAGACCTCCTGATAGGGTTGCTTGAATCTCAGGCAAGTGCCCGAGATGTAGAGTTTGTATGCATTACGTGGTTTGAGTCCGTGTCAAATTCTATGTTTTTCGGTATCATGTGTTTTGTGTGTGTCATGTCTTGCAGGGATTCACTCTCGATTCAGTGAGGAAAATCAGTGGGAACGAAGTTTCAGGTATTTTTACATATGTTTTTATGGTTGGAACAGGGTTTTAAAGAATTTGGGTGAAAAAAATAAATAAATTTAAAGGGTCAAAACTATTCTAACTATAAAAACTGAATTTTTGCTTAACTTTCTGTGAACAATGATCTCTCGTGGTACGCGAGGAAGGGAAGCAAGTCTCTCACGGTACGCGAGAGAGAAAATTAAAAGCTGTCATGATCCCAAGCTCCTCGCGATATGCGAGGAGCAGCCTTCCTTTCTTCGCGGTACGCGAGGAAATCCCTGACTTGCCCTGGTTCCTTGTTTTTCCATGGTTTCCCCTATCTGTACCCACACCCGTCACCACCACCATCCATCCCATACTTCCCATCTTTCATCCACTATATATTCATCTACCACATCATCACCATTCTCATCTATCCAACATTCATCTACCACATCATCCACCATCATCTATCACATCAATCAATGACCATAACCATGGGAAACTAGGGACCAATTCGATCCGATGATCTGCCTTGCTGTGGCATTCATGTCTATGTGTTTGCCACACATCGGGTACGTGTCCTTGCATATCTATCCAGAGTCTTAGTGAGTCAGTTTGAGTCAGTGAGTCTTTTATTTGTATCAGTTTAATGCTGCGGGTTTGTTGTGAGGTTTATTTTGCAGGTATTGTTCGTCTTGCCCGTACTCAATCTCCATTCGGGCGGGACCGATGCTTCTATTATTATGTACAAGCAACCCAACAGTGTGTGCAACCGCGACCGAAATGCTATACGGTGCACACGAGGAAGAACGAAGTTGTACAATCAATTGAATGCATATATCTTTTACCAGCTAAGTCGCTTCCTGTTTTTATTTTTATTTTAGTTATGTTTTGCTTCACATTGAGGACAATGTGTCTTTCAAGTGTGGGGATGTGAGTGTCTAGTCTAGCTAGTTTGTGTTGTTATAAAATTATAAAAATACAAAAAAAATTTGAAAAAAAATGTCCTTTGAAATCAAAAGTTTTTGCATAAGAAATGAAAAATGATAGTACAACTGGATCTGCTTGTTGGTTTAAATGAATAAATAATTGAAAACGCGCATGCAACCATAATTCCATCAAATAATGAGTATAATTATTAAACTTAAAGCTTGAGTCTTGTCCTACGTGTTTCCCATGGGGATAGTGACTCTGTGGATACGCCTATGGGTTAATTCTTATGTGCCTAATTGATAGACTGCATCCTATGTGATACTTTCCGGGATGGTGACTTGGGAGACGCACCCCTAGGTGAGGTTGATTCATATATAAATTTAATAATACTCATTCCATTCATTCCATAATTCATCGATTTCTAAAAATCTGTAAATCTTAGTTTAACGTGGTGGGAAATATACATGGTTTAACCCGTGCCTAAACATGATCTTGAGACGGGATTAGGTAGAGTTGTAGCTTCTAAGTGTGAGTCACATAGATTGATTGTTGTATAAATTGAAATTAGAACACATTACGAGGGCTAGATAGTTGGCGGTTGGGTTTAATCGGACAGAAATACTGATTATTGCTTTTTAACGCGTGAGTATATTTGAACTAATTGGTAATTGATTATTAAAATTAGATCTCAGTTATGATTCCATTGCTGACTTTTTCGAGGACGAAAAAAGGTCTAGTGTGGGGATGTTTGATGTTGTGCAAAGCATACATCTTTATTCCATTGTTTTAGAGTCGTTTTAATTAGTTTTGTGTTCGTTTTGAGTCGTTTTTGTTACGTATTGAGTCATTGTTATGTTCTCACGTGCTCGTGGTTATAATGAGTGAAAACCCGAAGCAACCGAGCACGAGAACGAAGCCCAAGAGATAAAAGTGAAAAATCTGAAAATCAGGTCTCTCGCGGTACGCGAAGACCAGCTGAAGTTATCTTGCGGTACGCGAGGAGTTTAATAACCGGGTGCGACTATTTTGACCTTCGCGGTACGCGAAGGACCAAGCCACTTCTCTCGCGATAAATGAGAGAGTCATAAACTGAGAAAAAGAAACCCTAATCGACTTTTAAATAGATTTCGAATGCAATTATGAAGGGAGTTCGATTTCTTGCCGTCTAAAGCATTACCAGAGGCGATTTTGGGAGCAAGGAAAGGGAATTAAGCATAAAGATTAAAGCTTTGGATTCCGGGTTTGTTATTTTAGCATTCTAGGGTTTCAAGATTCAATCTTTCTTGTTTGTTTCTGTGTTTGCGACTATGTTTATGTTGATTACTTCTGTTCTAGTTGTTTTGAGCATGATTCTAAGCTAAACAATTGATACTGCCTAGGTCACATGATGAATACTTAGTAAAGTTATGATTTTTTATTGGTTTTTGGATTCAATTGATGATTTGTTGATTTTGTAATAGATCCTTGGTTAATTATTATGATGTTAGTGCATGTTTGATTCTGGTTTTGAGTTGATTAATTTCCTTCGTGTTATCTTGTTGAATGTCTTTCATAAATAGATGCATGTTTAGGTTGTTTGCTTGTTGTTGATGACCTTAATGGTTTGCTAGACGTAGTGATCTATAAGAACGTTAGTTAAACCCTGATTAGAAGTGAATGTGTGTCCTAGTTCAATACCCGAGAGGTGAGAATTAGTCGGTAGCTTCTCAGCAGCATCAACACTTGATGCTGCTGACAGGAAAATCATCAGCAGCTCTGGATGGTTACATCTTGCTGCTGATCAACATCTTTGCTGCTGACAGCTTTGTGCCTTGAAGACAAATCTTTGCAGCTGACTATCCATACCAAGCGTCACTGACAACTTTCTGCAAAAGCAACTGACACACTCAAAGCAGAAGGAACCTCAATGGCACAACCAATGACGGACAACAATGCTCTTCTCCAAGAATGCAAGTAATGATGCATAAAGAAGACGCTTCAATAAAGTTAACTAAGATATAGACAAAACGTGTAATAGTTAGCTAGATACAACAGATCAACGGTCTATGTTAGATCTGATCCTTAGAATCAAGGGGCTGTCTTGATTCTAAGTGAGTATAAATAATCTGTAAACACTTCATTGTATGCGTGCTTTTTGTGCTTTTGAATTAGAGTTTTCACTTGTAATCATTTATTCTCAAAGCTTAATACAACAGTGTTCTTATCAGTAAAAAAAAAAGATATAGACAAAACGTGTAATAGTTAGCTAGATACAACAGATCAACGGTCTGTGTTAGATCTGATCCTTAGAATCAAGGGGCTGTCTTGATTCTAAGTGAGTATAAATAATCTGTAAACTCTTCATTGTATGCGTGCTTTTTGTGCTTTTGAATTAGAGTTTTCACTTGTAATCGTTTATTCTCAAAGCTTAATACAACCGTGTTCTTATCAGTATTCTTTCTGTCTACTCGATTGTAATTGTGTAGTTGTTATTGTTTCCGCCAATCTCAACTAAGAACAGAACCATCTTGTAATTTCACGATCCTACAAGTGGTATCAGAGCTTTGGCTCAGATTAAACAAACTCACACTTGTTTAATCACTTCTGGTTCTATTCTAAACTCTCTCTATTTCATCAAGTCACCAAGAACAAAAATGGCACAAAGCAACGGGTTTGAAGACATGCTGAAGCAGCAGTATGAAAACTTCGTGTGGAAGGAAGGTGAGTCTCTAACTGTTTTATACAACAGATTTACCTATCTTGTAGGAGAGCTGCAGTGCTCAAAGGTGAAGCTAGAGAATGAAGATATTCTCAAGAAGTTCATCAGGTCTCTACCAAGCTGCTGGACACTTTACACAGTGTCAATCAGATGAACGGAGAATCTGAAAACTCTCCAGATGACTGAGCTCTTTGGAATGCTAAAAACCTATGAGCTAGAGATGATTCAGGAAAAAGAAAGAAGCTCAAGCTACCTAACAGCCTCAACATCCACCACTACCTCCTCTGCCCTCCATTCTGAGCACTCGGGTCCTAGTTCAATTCAAACTGCAGCCTGTGCAACTGTTGGAACTTCTGAGTTCGACTGGAGCTTTCAATATGAAGAACTGCCCGTCAACAATCAAGATCTAATGGCAGACACTACAGAGATACCACCTCAGGTACTTGAACATCTTTGCTCTCAAGCCTGTATTGATAAAGTTTTGGGTTATAGAAAGCACAACCAAAACCTTATAGATCAAAATGAAGAGTTTCATCAGATGAAGTCTGAGTTCAATTAGTTTGACCAGTAGATCATCAATCTGAGTTTGAAGATTAGTTTGTTCGTGTTTTAGCGATGAAATCTCTTTCTTAAGGCAGTTAATCTTTTCTTTATAAGTATTTTCAACCTTTTTGAACTCAGATTTCATCAGATGAAATCTGAGTTAAAAAAGGTTGAAAATACTTATAAAGAAAAGATTAACTGCCTTAAGAAAGAGATTTCATCGCTAAAACACGAACAAACTAATCTTGAAACTCAGATTGATGATCTACTGGTCAAACTAAAAGCTACCAGAGCTGAACTGGCAGAACAGAAAGTTCATGTTGAAAAATATGAATTTTCCTTCAAAAAGTTACAAAGACTTTTAGATATTCAAGTCCATGAGATGGTAAAAACTGACTTGGGTATAACAATGATCAGTACAATGTTGTTCCTCCTCTTGCTGACTATATTGCCATATACGAACCAAGCTTCAATGTTGAAAATCTTGACACTGCAAACCGAAACCTTGATCCTTCAACGGATGAACCTCTCTTCGAAGACTGCACTACCTCATCAGAATCTGAGTCAACTCACTCAGACCATGATGAAACCAGTGCAGTCCCATCTGAAGCTGTTCTGAATAGAGATGCAGTTCCTGCTGTTCTTCCAGCTGTTCCAGCCCCTGTACCATTCAAACAGATCAAGATCAGCTATCCTCCAGATGGAAGAAAGCTAAAAATTGAAAAGGGACAGACAACAGAACCCTCAAACCCCAAGCCTCAGTTCAAGCCAATCACAAATAGAAAGGTATTTGATATATGTCGTAAGCCTGAAGAAAAAGTTCCATATGTTCAAAGGACCCTAGAAGAAGCCAACTTTGAACATAACAAAGCTCATCCATGGAACTTCAGGGATCTGTTCCAAAGAAAGGACTATGTCTACCCTTCAAGAGACAAACTGGCAAAATCATGCTTTGTGTGTGGCAGATATAACCACACTGCCAGCACCTGCTTTCATTACCTGGAATATCAAAGACATTCAAAGCAGCATGCCTTTGAAAAGACTAACAAAAATAAGAAGGTAAGAAGCTACGAAGACAAAGCAACAAAGTTCAAAAAGACTCTATCTCCCTCAAAAGTGAAGCTGCCTAGATCTTAACAAACTTGCATCATTTGTGGTGAATCATACCACTTTGCTGTAAACTGTAAGTTTAACCCATTCAACCAGATCCTTCATCAAGCTCCTCAAAGACAAAGGGTAAAGAAAGATCAGCATACATCGATTGTTAGTCCAGTTCAGCCCAAGAAAACAAAGCAGAAGCTTTTAGCAGCAACTAAGTCTGCTGCTGATAAGCTAAAATCCTCTGCAGCAAAATCTGCTACTGATAAGGCAAAGACATCAGCAGCAAAAGTGCCCACTGCTGATAAGGCAAAATCCAAGGCAAAGCCTACAGTAGCAAAGAATGCTGACATTTCAACAAAGCTGTCAGCAACAGGATCTGCTGTCAACAAGCCAGAAAAATCAGTAGCAAAATCTGCTGCTGATAGTGTGAGGAAAACTAGAAAATCACCAACAAGGCAATGGAAAGCCAAACCATCTTCAAGCACTGTCATTGGTTCCATTGACTGCAAACATACTGAAAAGGATAAACTAACAACCATCTTTTTCAAGTCTGCGGACTCTTGGGTTCCTTCTACTAATTAGAAACATATCATGTGCAGGGACAGCCAGGTCACAAGAATAACCCTTGGTTGGTAGACAGTGGGTGTTCCAGGCACATGATACTGAGAACTGTTTCCAAAAAGTTCTCAGGGGTCAATGTTCAATTGTTATCTACAATGCTGAACATACAGAGTACCCCGGGTGACAGTTCAACAATCCCAGCTGATACTGATCCCACACCCTCCACCTCACATCCTGAATAACAGTCTACTTCAACCATTCGAACCCCTGTGCATACTACTAAGGATGCACAGGCACAAACATTACTTACACCTGTTTTGGATGATATCGTTCAACCGGAACACAGGGCCCCGCTTGCAACGACATATACTAGGAAAAGGGGCAAGAAAACTCCTTCTTCTCTTGCCTCCAAGGCCCAAACCCAACCTAACAGCCCTCACTCAGAATCACAACATTCTGGTGAGAATATCATAAGGGAAAGCCACATTATTAGGGAGACTCCTTTGGATGTCTCTCTATTAGGATCAGGATCACTTCCCGGATCTATAGAACAGCCCCCCTTGAGCCTTTCCTTTCTCTTCTGGACTTAAGTGTTGAGGAACCTGATCAAGATGATGTACCTTCTCCAACTACCACCATCTCGGAGGCACTGATTGATCTTGCTTCCAACACACCCAACCCAAGTTCTTCTACCCTGAAGGACCACTCTAGGAGTTATGAAAGAGTGGATGTGGAAGAGGCTGTCACTACTGCTGGTCCATCGAATGACCAGGAGGACAGTGACAACATTGCTAAGACCTCAACCACGGCAACTCACAATGAGGATGTTTCCTTGGAAACTCCCCTCACTGAAAGGAATCCTAGGTGCCAAGAAACCATGGGTGATGGGGATAAAGAGGCTAGGCCTAAGGCCGCATCTGGATCCAAGGATTCCACAACTGTGGATGAGGACAGACTGAAACTTCATATCTTGCAATTGACGACCAGGGTGAATATGATAGAGGCACATCAACGCCCAACTTTTCTTACTCCCTCCTTTGTATCAGTGGGCACCCAAACTGATGCACATTTGTCCACTAATGCAACCAAAAAGGGGGAGATGGTCCCGAAGGAGAAAGACTCGGACAGCTTTGACGACTGCATGTTGTATTTCAAAGTACAAGATAACTGTTTTCGAAGCCTTTCCCTTTGGTTGAAAGGGTAGTCAGAAATGTGCAAAAGCTTCAGCAACAAAGGCAATAAGAGAATTTTGGTAGAATCAGTCTAGGGGGAGTTTGTAGAATCAAAGACTGATGGCTACAAAATTCTCTAAGTACAAATGCTGCTGATCTCAGAGTTTGCTGCTGACCAACAATCTGCTGCGGACAAGCATATCTGCTGCGGATACTTGTTCTCATGCTGAAGAACAAATCTGCTGCTGATAGCCTTATCTGCTGAAGACCAAAGTTGCTGCGGATAAGCTTCTCAGCAGCATCAACACTTGATGCTGCTGACAGGAAAATCATCAACAGCTCTGGATGGTTACATCTTACTGCTGATCAACATCTTTGCTGCTGACAGCCTTGTGCCTTGAAGACAAATCGTTGCAGCTGACTATCCGTACCAAGCGTCACTGACAACTTTCTGCAAAAGCAACTGACACACTCAAAGCAGAAGGAACCTCAATGGCACAACCAATGACGGACAACAATGCTCTTCTCCAAGCATGCAAGTAATGATGCATAAAGAAGACGCTTCATTAAAGTTAACTAAGATATAGATAAAACATGTAATAGTTAGATAGATACAACATATCAACGGTCTGTGTTAGATCTGATCCTTAGAATCAAGGGGCTGTCTTGATTCTAAGTGAGTATAAATAATCTGTAAACACTTCATTGTATGCGTGCTTTTTGTGCTTTTGAATTAGAGTTTTCACTTGTAATCGTTTATTCTCAAAGCTTAATACAACAGTGTTCTTATCATCATTCTTTCTGTCTACTCGATTGTAATTGTGTAGTTGTTATTGTTTCTGCCAATCTGAACTAAGAACAAAACCATCTTGTAATTTCACGATCCTACATCTTCACCATTAGGAATCCGAGTGTAAACTGTTTGAGAGGAAGTTGGTTTAGATGTCTAGTGATTGTTGCTAGTCCGAATCATAGTTGCTATCCTAGGATTACCCCGTTCATTCCTTGAATGTATGGTGGGCGGTGAGACTGAGAGGTAATCCGTTCATTAGGGTACTTGGTCATAGTTGAAAATACCTGAGAGTGATCCATCCATCTGCTGAGTTTAGTACACTTTAGGTAGCTTAGTTGGTGACACTCTGAGAGTTATTAGGGATCCACTAGGTTGTCTTTAGCAGTTATCCTTAGAAACCCAGATCCATCATAGTTTCCAGAACCGGTAGAAGTTGTGCTTTTCAAGTAGAATTCTGACCTAGGTAGTGTTCTTCCTAATCTTGATTTCTGTCACACCCCAACCGACGGCGGATTATACGTCGGGGCGGACGCGGTTGTTCAATAGCACATGGTTAACTATTAAAGTTTCGATATTTCATTAATGAATAATTTGAGATTCAATACAAGGAAGAATAACACGAATACAACATTTAATTTAAAAGTAGTCTAGGTCCAAAACATCCTATGTGATCACGGTTGAGTTCACACGGATCGAATGCTTAATGGCGCATGGTTATAGCTGGAATTGAACATTGAATGTTGTCTGGCATGGGTCGCATGCGAGAGGCGAGACCCGAGGTGCACTGCATTTGGACGGAAATCGCGATTTGGGATAAAACGGCTCGAAACCGGGTGTGGCGGGTTTCGAACCTGGGACCGATTTCGGTTCTGGAAGTTCGGGATAAATACACAACAGGTCCCTAAACTTCCAAACTATTATCATCTCATGTTTAGA
The DNA here is from genome assembly GCA_023525975.1 of Smallanthus sonchifolius. Lineage (NCBI taxonomy): Eukaryota > Viridiplantae > Streptophyta > Magnoliopsida > Asterales > Asteraceae > Smallanthus > Smallanthus sonchifolius. The sequence continues at coordinate 73,132,939 of CM042027.1, read as the reverse complement.
ATTAATATTTAGTTTAAACCAGTTTCAAAAGTGCCCGTTTTAGTCCCTGAAGTTTTTATAAAATAATTAAAAGTTTAATAAGTTTTCTCAATAAGTTCAATCATTTTTATAAAATGATTCGCATGATTATTTGTTTATAAGTTTAAGAAATTAAAAGGAGTTGATATCATTTACCTAATTATAAACTTATAAAGTTTTATAAATATATATATATATATATACATATAATTATACTTTTAAACAACTCTCACTTATATATATATATATACATATATATGTTTCAAGTATAAAAATTAATTTAAAATGAATAGTTTTAATACGATTTTCGAGTTTTAATTTACCAACACGTGCTAGGGTTTAAGAAAGGATATGTCGAAAATCTCAGATACTACAGTCTCCCATACTTTAGGAAATTTCGTCCCGAAATTAAAGTAGAAGGCATCCGTTTCCAAGATTTAAGTTTAGGATATGTGTAAGGATAAAGAGGAAAGTACTTTACGTTCCCAAGTAAACTACGGGTTACGTTTAGAATCCTAACTGGAATGACAGGAATAAGATTACGCTCAAGTTTCTAAGTTTTCAAAGTCTGGGGTTGTCTACAGTTTCTCTACGAAACATATAGTTTCATTGAAATATAGGAAGATTCGTTTTCAGAATTTCATTTGAGAGAATAGTTGATGAACTTCCATTCAAGATTTAAAATAGGGTGCATCACTCGAGATGGATTTGATGATATTTTAATGATTTTGAGTTTGTAGACTAATACGTCTAGGGATTGCTACGGTACCTAAGTTCCGTGGCTACCTTTTACGATAAGTCTTAGATCATAGCACACGACAGAGTTTACTATGACTTCCCATACGCTGATTTTCATACTTACGTGTGCACCCGCAAGCATTTAAATCGTCGTATAGTCTGCATAGGTCCTTCCGTTTGTGTGCGGATCAAGAAAGAATACAAGAATTTGTTTACACACGACTAAAGTTTCCACATAAGAGTGATCATTGATTAACGAGTCCCTCAGAGAGAAATGTCATTCAATGATTAAAGAGAAAGAATGTGACAAGATTTAGAGTTTCAAAGTTTCCTCGTGATTGAATAAGAATACCTCAATCATTGAGTAGTTTAAAGTCTTTACACTTTCCTCGTGTTTGATCAAAAATACATCAAACCTTGAGTAGTTTAAAAGTCTTATACGTTCATCATGTTTGAACAAGCATACGTCAAACATGGAGTAGTTTAAAGTCTTTACACTTTCCTCGTGTTTGATTAAGAATACATCAAACCTTGAGTAGTTTAAAAGTCTCATACGTTCATCATGTTTGAACAAGCATACGTCAAACATGGAGTAGTTTAAAGTCTCATACGTTCATCATGTTTGAACAAGAATACGTCAAACATGGAGTAGCTCAAATTGTGTCTGAACAAGAATACGTTAAACATAGAATAGTTTAAATTGCGTTTGAACAAGAATATGTCAAACATAGAATAGTTTAAATTGTGTTTGAACAAGAATATGTCAAACATCGGATAGTTTAAAGTCTCTTAGTTTAGCCTTAGTTTATAGAAGTATACGATTACGCTTTGAGTATAAAGTGGTTATCTAAATACTCTAGTATTTATGAGAGGTGTGGAACAACGTTTGGAATAGGACTAACCGTTATACGCTTTCTCACGGAAGATTCGAGTTGCTCAGAAGGTTAGGTAGATCCCGATGTTTGGTTTAGGTAGGAGTCAGGGGAGGTACTCTACTAAAGAGAGCAATGCCATCCTTCATAATTGTTTCTAGTATAAAGAATGAAGTTTTCTCGTGTATTCGAAGTGAACGTTTATCAAGTCTTACAAGGTTTTGTTAGGACGAACACAAAAAGTTTCCTAGGCTAAGAATCCAAGTATGAATTTGAAAGTAGGATAAGTCAGTTGATCTCAAGTTTCAATATTAAGCCTTATATGATCCTTTATTGGACATGTTTAGTTTCAAGAATACGGGTTTGAGTATTTGTATAAGTTTTTGCATGACTCAAAAGTCTCTGACCTCATAGTTGTGTATACGAAGTTTAATGTTTTTAATAACGTGCATCTAAGCTTTTAGTTCCCGCTGTGACTTATAGCAAATCTTTTACATGACAAGAGTTGAATAAGGAAAGTCTCCTAGCATAGGGTAACGGGAAAATGTTTCGATAAGGTTTACGGTAGTGTGTTTGCAAATGATTTACATCGTTTCATATCAGCAGGCATAGTTTTCTTTTGTAATTAAGATGTTCAAAAACGACGAGTTAGGTAATGATAAGTAGTATAAGTAGGACTTATAAAAGGTCTGTATGATTGTCAAGCGGAAAGTTGGTCAAGTTTAGAAGTTTAAGTCTATATAATGGATAAGAATCATAGTTTATTACGACAGTGGTTCGTAAGTCGCGTTGTTTTTAAAAGGGTGCTTACGAATTAGAAGATTTGTTCAAGATTTATTCCTCAGGTACACGTGTCACTTAGGATTTTTTTTTCTTTTTTTTATAGTTTAATGCTACGTTGTTATTTATCTCAGGTACTAACGCGAGCTGCTTTTGACGAAAGGGTTTGTTAAGTTTGTAATGATGAAAGAAAAATCAAGCTAACAAGTGACAACAAGATGAAATTTCAAAATGATTTTCATTAGATGCTTTCAAAATTTGGGCTTCTAGCCTTTACATAAGACAAAAATTAAAATTTTAATAGAAATAGAGGCTTCATGCACGCCTTAGGTAGCTCTCTACTAGGAAACAAATTCGTACTACCACAAGTACTGCTAGGGTTACTCGGATAGCAAACCTAGCCTCTGCCCTAGTGGTTTCGGTATGTGTCTTCCTCCAAAGTCGTGATCTTTTCTTCCTGGATCCAGATTTGATTGGCCAGGTCGTTGATTCTTTGGTTCAACAGGTCTTGCCGAGCCCTATGCTCCATCTCCCGCCTCATAAATTCCGCGGTTTCCACGAACCTAGGAATGTTAGGCATTGGGATTCCCATTGCCACGGCAGGCGCCCCGGCATGTCTAGCCCTTAGGGTAGGGGTAGGTGCTAGATACGGGTCCCTTGGTGGTGATGAGAACCAGTGGTGAAGATGAGGTGCTTGGTAAGGATTCCTTGGTGGTGACGTCCTAGGGTTTCTGATCCAATTGGTGTTGAGCTCAGCTCTTGCCCTAGCATTAGGGTAGGGACTTGGCTGGTACACCGGCGACTCGCTACTCTCTTCTCGGTCGGACTCTCCTCCCGGACGATACACTGGTGAAGAGTGTGAGTGTGAGTCCATTACCTAACAAGAGAGAGGGTAGAAAGAAAAGTTGTAAGTAAGTTGATTAAATATGTTCAAAAGTTTTTATAGCAAATACTGATTTATCACAGTAATATTTTCAAAATTAGTTTTAAGTGGAAGTTGATGGGCTAACGAGGGAAATTCCTGGAAGAAGGGGTGGCCACAAAGATTCACTTAAGTACCCTCTTTCCCTAGCCAGAATTTCCTCATGGGCCTACAACTTCTTTTAGTTATTGTCACCGATGCTTGGGTTTATGGTACTATGTCGAGTTCATTTTGGGCTTAGGTTTCTTAAACGTGGAGCTTGTTTATTCTATAGTAGGCTTCTTCCTATACAAGGAAATTACTTAGGTTACGAATTTCTTTGTTAAAGTACTTTAGATTTGAAAGACGTTAAGTTTTGTTTACAAGAAACGGTGATGTGTAAGTTTTTAAATTCGTATGAAAGTTTTGAGATGTAAGAGTGTGACATAGTTTGAGTAAATCATCAAATGAAGTTTTGAGTGATAAAATGAAAGCACAAAGGTTTCCCCTTAAGTGTCAAATTTATAAAATAATGAAGTTTGTAAAAGGACTTGTAGGGCAATACATAGTTTTAATGGGCTGTTATTTCAAGGATTATGAAGTTTAAGAATGTATGAAAACTTTGAGATGTATAAAAGTGTAACAAAAGTTTTGAGTTAATTATCAAACGAAACTTGGTCAAGTGCTAAGAAGGTAAGGTAAAAATGCAAGGGTTACCTCTTAGGTGTCATATTTATAAAATAATGAAGTTTTGTAGAAGAATTTGTAGGGTAATACATAGTTTTAAGGGTTATATTATAACGATCATGAAGTTTATTGGGTAGTATCTAATATAAGTTTATGTATGTAGTTTTTAGGTATATTCTCGTAAGAATTTCTCCTTGAAGGTAACTCTTTCAGGTCATGACGAGTAAGCATGCTGTCATGCGACCATTCTTGAAGAGACTAAACATAAGAATCATAGAGTAAAGGTTACAGAGGAAAGTTTTTGAATCATGAATTTATGAAGTGTATAGTATTTGAGATGGTACTCATTTAGTGCATATCACTAAGTAAGTACTTTGACATATCAAGAGAGATCTAAGCTCACTAATGTTTAGAGAAGTCATGCATTCCTATAAGTGGATACTCATCCCAAGAATTCCCAGGAAAGCATACGGGTCCAACGGTTGATTTGGATTTATACGAAATGCTTTCCTTGACAGAATTTCTTAGAATACATGTATCCACCCTTCCGGTCTGCACAAGTTCTCATACATTGTCTAGAACTTAAATACTCTTGACGAGAATTTATTGGGGGTTTAGACTTAAAGCCTAAGAATGTATCCTCGACGTAGTAGACTCTTGTAACACGTAGGTAAGTAGAAACGTAGAATCTCCAAGCGTTCACGTATAAGATTTAAGAATAGAATGAGGAGAGAATTCCTAGTAAGGGACATGAGATAACTCATGTTTGGGTCTCCAAAGTTATAGTCTAGGTCATGTATCTAATAACCTAATTCCCTATAACCTGGCTCTGATACCAATCTGTCACACCCCAACCGACGGCGGATTATACGTCGGGGCGGACGCGGTTGTTCAATAGCACAAGGTTAACTATTAAAGTTTTGATATTTCATTAATGAATAATTTGAGATTCAATACAAGGAAGAATAATACGAATACAACATGTAGTCTAGGTCCAAAGCATCCCAAAGGCTCCCCACCGAAGGGGTCAATCAATCAAGGTGGATTGGTCAAATACAATAGATCTATCATTGTTACTATAGGCTTGATCAAAGTTAATGAATATGCTAGATTTAAGTTTAATCTAAGCATACAAGTCTCAAGTTTAACATAAGAATAAACACGTAGTCATAGTTGTACAAGAATTGTATAAGTTTAAGAATTTTGAACATGTTTCACCCCAAATACATAGAAAGGAAAAAAAGGGGCTAAGTATACTCACTTGGATTGATGAAGAGTATCCGATAAGAGTAAGTTTGCAAGACTTTGAGGGAGAATATCCTCACAGTAAGCCTAAGAATATAAGTCTAAAGTTTTAAGTAAAAAGTCTAAGACAAAGGATCTAGGATTCGAGATTAACTAGGGTTCCAAAGAGAAATGGAATTGATTATGTTTATGAAGTTTAAATTAAGTTTGTAATAAGGATTTTGAATGATTCAAACAAGGCTTGATTTTCAAGGCTTAATAAGTTCATAGTTTAAAATAATTATTTGAGATAAGGATTAAATATATATAATAATTATTTCAAGAGTAAAATAATTATTACTTACAAGTATTTAAAGACTAAGTAGTGATTTAGGATTGATAGTAGTTATTTAAAGTGTAAATAATTTATATCTATAAGAATAAACAATATAAATCATTTAGGTTTTCAAGTATTAAACATTTATTTTATAAATTACCTTGTAATAAATAATGTTTATAAGTCTAACTAAATGTTAAGTCTCTTATAAGTTTATAAAAAAAAAGAATAGAATTTCTTATAAAGTTTACATATTGACTATAAGTTTATGGGTGTTTAAGAAATACCCAAGGTATAAAATTTACATAACCAAATAGATTGTTGTTTACGTATGAAATACAAGTTTTTATTTTATAAGGTTTATAAGTTTGTACATAAAAATGAATAAGGTATATTTATTTTCTCATGTTTTAAATTTATATAAACAAATGGATTTCTTGTTTATATGAAATATAAAATGTATAAGTTTAACATTTATTAAATTAAAGTTTCAAACAAAATAAGTTTATTATATATAAAAAAGAATAAGAACTTAAGTCTCGAATTTTATAAAAACGATTTCTATTGCATGTCCAAGTTTTATAAATTTTAGAAGTATTCTTTTAAATGTTTAAAACTATTTTTAATAAGTTTATTATCATAAGTTTTAATCAAGTTTAATTAAATGAAATGTTTCCAGAAGATAAAAGTGTAAATATAACTCATATTCAAGTTTATAAAAGTATAACAGATTTTATAAAATTTATTAGGAATATTAAATCTATTTGGAAACTATTAAAAAAATAATATAGTGAAAACAGGGGCTAACCGGATCGAACCCTGCCCCCTGCCAGGGTCTCACTTGCACACGCGCACACTAACCACCCGACTGCGGGCTTCGTTAGTGTAATACCCGGAAAATTTATTTGATAAACAACATTTCAAATCGTCCCTGTTCCCCCGTATGAACCCTAGATCAAGAACCCGTAAATACACATCGATTTGCCCTCTGTTAATGGAATTAAACAGAGGGCTTTTGATCTATACACGATTGCGAGCCTTTTGGCTTTAGATTTTACCTGAAATGATATCGAAATGAGGGAGATTGAGTTCGAGTTCTGGTTCGGCTGTCGCAGCTTCAATCGGCCAAATGCAGGGGTTAATCGGAGAAATTGAGAGTGAAGGAAGTTGTGGTGTGATGTTACTGAAGATTCTAATCGATATTTATAGCCGATTTCGCGAGTTAAAGCCGGATTAGGTGGGGCGATTACGGTTGAGTTCACACGGATCGAATGCTTAATGGCGCATGGTTATAGCTGGAATTGAACATTGAATGTTGTCTGGCATGGGTCGCATGCGAGAGGCGAGACCCGAGGTGCACTGCATTTGGACGGAAATCACGATTTGGGATAAAACGGCTCAAAACCGGGTGTGGCGGATTTCGAACCTGGGACCGATTTCGGTTCTGGAAGTTCGGGATAAATACACAACAGGTCCCTAAACTTCCAAACTATTATCATCTCATGTTTAGAATTAATATTTAGTTTAAACCAGTTTCGAAAGTGCCCGTTTTAGTCCCTGAAGTTTTTATAAAATAATTAAAAGTTTAATAAGTTTTCTCAATGAGTTCAATCATTTTTATAAAATGATTCACATGAATATTTGTTTATAAGTTTAAGAAATTAAAAGGAGTTGATATCATTTACCTAATTATAAACTTATAAAGTTTTATAAATATATATATATATATATATATATATATATATATACATATAATTATACTTTTAAACAACTCTCACTTATATATATATATATACATATATATGTTTCAAGTATAAAAATTAATTTAAAATGAATAGTTTTAATACGATTTTCGAGTTTTAATTTACCAACACGTGCTAGGGTTTAAGAAAGGATATGTCGAAAATCTCGGATATTACAATTTCACTTTTGTCTTGTCCCTTGATTGCTAGAGTCGTACTTAGTTTCTGCATTCTTTAGTGATAATAAGTAGTGTAGTAAACCCCCAAACCAAATCAAACTTAAGTCAGAGTCTAGTATTAGTATTCGTAGTGTCTCTAGGATTCGATATTCCGGTTTACCATTAAGTTGTGCTACACTCGATAGGTTCACTTGCCTGTCAGTGCGGTTTAGTTCATAGGTTTTCCATCTTATTACTTAGGAGTATAGGTTAGGTTTTGTTAGTTATTTTATAGATCGTCTGGACGACATCATGTGTGAGGAGGGATATGACATGTGGGTGGGTGGGTTGGGGGGAGGGGGTATGCTTCTTGCTTGTGTGTGAGGATGGAGATGACCAATTTAGGTTTATATCTATATTTAAATTTTTAATTAAAATAACTATTAAGATGTTTTTAAATAAATGGGTAAAAAGACCAAAGTACCCGTATGTGCCTTGCACATGATCATATTTAACGGAAAAATTTAACTGGGTTAGGGGCAAAGGACGTAATCTGCAAGATTTGTAAACGTAAAGGATGATCTCTGTCAATTTTTTTGGCTAAAGGACATAATCTAAAAAATGGTATAAACATAAAAGACGATTTGTGTAATTTACTCATAAATCAAATAGTAGGTCCATTAGTTTAAATTTGATTCGGATCTTTGTGGTTGTCTTCGCGGCTGCCCCTACTGTTGTCGGGGTGGTGTTATGAATTAAATTTGTCTTTAAAACAAAATATCTAATTTTGATATCAATTCTTATATATAATTACTAGACAAGATGCTTATTTAGCTTTATTAGTCACTACGTTAGAATGGCGTGTATCACACGAGTTGATAAAATATAATGTAATCTGTTTAGACATACAATTGTCAAAATATGTATTTAAAAAATGTAGTTTAACATGACAACTATAAATTCTGTTAAGATAGTTTTTTTTGTAATTGATATATGTTAATTCATATTAAATTAATTTAGTTAATGATATACCAATTATCCACAAGTATCCATAATTATATGTATATTAAATAATTAAAAGTCTATTATTTTAATATCATTATTTAAAAGTGACAAGTTTTTTTAGGATTTTTATTTATTAGTATAAAGAATTTTTTTTTAAACGGCGGGAATTTTATTCAAAGGAAACAAAAGGGAAATAACAAGACGCTATCCCTACCAAAACAACTCAACACCATAAGTCAAACAATTACAAGATAAGATTGAAATTACACCAATCGATCCAAGTAAACCCATTATTATCCGCCCTAATCTTGATCCATAAGAAAGATAAGGCTTTAATGTCTTCAAAAACTTTTGAGGAGCAAATAGCCTTTTCTTGAAACATCTTCTCAATCCGGATTTCCAAATAGACCAAAGAGTTATTAGAAAGATGTCATGTATAAGCTACTCTTGTTTTCATTAGAGGAACAAGCAAACGGTAATTTAATAGGTCGGGTAAAGAGGTTGAGGGGATAGAGGCTAGTCTACACCTGTGTTGAACTCTGCACCAAAGTAGTTTGGCCAATTGACAATGTGGGGCCACATGCTCAATGGACTATAAAAAAAATCAAGACATACCTCACAAGATGGTGAAGTGACCGAGATGCCACGCCTAACCAAAGCGTCTCATGTAAGTAAGCGGTCCAAAACCAATCTCCACCCAAAGAAATTAACCTTGATGGGGATCCAATTATTCCACCTATGATAAGAGGACAACCCATTGTATGTTTGTAGCTTCATTCGTAGCTCGACTGTGGAGAAATCCGTGAGGGCCGCAGTAGCAACCAAGATTTCAAGGCGCATAGATCTTTTCATGAATTCTTTATCGACTAAGACTATATTCTTCCAACAACCTGTGATGCTTAGTTTGATAGGTAGGGTGGTTATGAATAGAGAGTATCACCTTGCACCATAATGAAGAACTTTCAATTGATAACCGTCACCACCATTTGGCAAGAAGAGATAGATTCATGTCCACGAGGGAGCCAACCCCCAATCCTCCTTTGTTTTTAGGAGCCATGACTTTATTCCAAGAAACCCAATGCACTTTTCTAGTATCGTTAGCTCTGGACCACAAGAAACGCCTTCTAATTCTGTGTAGGAAATTGATAACATGAATCGGAGCCTTGAATAAGGAGAAAAAGTAAATGGGCAAACTGTTTAATACTGACTTGATCAAGGTAACTCGACCCCCAAATGAAAGTAATTTAGCCTTTCTATAAAGCTAATATGGATTCGAATAAATCTATCACTGGTTTCCAATTTTTTATATGATTCATATTAGCTCCAATAGGTAAGCACAAGTACGAGAATGGAGGAGTACTCACTTTGCAATAAATGGACGAAGCTAGATTGTTTATGCATTGCGAGTCCATGCCAATCTCGTATAGTTTGCTTTTATCAAAGTTGACTTTGAGGCCCGAGTAGGGCTTACCAAATTGCTCGACGCTCGAAACTCGCTCAAACTCGTTTGAAATATGCTCAGAAATATGCGCGTTCGATTTCGGCTCGGTTTGTAAATGAGCCGATCGGCTCGGTTCGGTTTGTTAACGAACCGAGCACGAGCAAAGGTACGATTGCTCGTTGCTCGTTCGATTTAGCTCGAATTAATTTTTATATATATCTGTAATGAATTAATATTTTATACATTTATAAATAGCTTTTTTGGTTTAATCCATTATGAAACCTCTTATATTGAGTCAAAAGTAACCCAACTTAAAACCTAAAAAGAAAAAAAACACATCTTTAGTAATTACGTTACTTCACTAGTTCACGTTCAGAGCGTTCTCCTCAATTCAAGTCTCAAATCGTCTCTGCCTAAAATCTCTAACCCTAATCGGACGTCGCCTGCACGAGCTACGATTCAAGCCACAAATCGTCTCTCACTCCTGGTCAGCCGATCAGCCTTTGAAGCTCACGATCAGAGCGACGAGCAGCTTTTGCAGCTCTACAATTCAAAAGGCACACTACACAGTAGGGTTGTGCAAATCGCTCGCCGCTCGCTCGATGCTCACTCGGAAAATTTAATGCTCGGATAATGCTCGTTTGATTTTCTGCCTGGTTGTAAACGAGCCGACCGACTCGGTTCGGTTTGTAAACGAACCAAGCACGAGCAAAGGTCCGATCGGTTCAGTTCTGTTCGTGAACAACCCTAGGCCCGAGGCTATATAAAAACAACGGAGCAAACGGTTTAAATTAAAAAGAGAAGAAGGCGAACCATTTCCGATGATTAATTACCTTTATCATATACTTGGTATTTAGTTAGTTTTCTATTCAATATATTGGTTTAGCTTTTATGTGTAGGAGATCACGTAAAAGAATGAAAATCAAATAAAATATTTTAACAAAATTATTAATTAACTAAAATTACAAGTATAATGTTATATTGAGAAATGCTAATGGGATACTAGGTCTATCTATATAATCAAGTAGCTTAGAACTCGTGTAATACACACGTGATGAAAAATATCAATACATAAATTTTTTAAATTTTTATGTGTATATTTTACAAGTGTAAAAATGTATTACATATACTAAGGATAGAAAATAAAATTCAAAATATGTAAAAATTAATATATAATTGGGTTTTGAAAATATGTTAATTACTATTTAATGTAATTTGACTTTCATTTACTATTTAATTAAAAATAAAAGTTTCATAATTAGATTTCAAAATTTCTTATAGTAAGGGATAAATTAAAATAAATGTGTTTTATTTGAATAATTAGTATTTTCTTTAAAAATATATTATTATTAATAAATAGAGTTGTATTTAATAAGAGAGAGATGTGGAAAAAAAAATGATGAAAATGAATATGAAGATGACAGGTATTATGAAAAAAAAATTATTTATTATATAATGTAGATATAGATTTGAACAACTGTACTCAGGGTGGAGGGGGCACCCAATGCTTGAAGCCTCACACCCTCCAATGTGTGACACCTCGTTTGATGTCACACCCCAACCGACGGCAGATTATACGTCGGGGTGGACGTGGTTGTTCAATAGCACAAGGTTGACTATTAAGGTTTAAATAATTTTATTAAATAACTTCAAGGTTCCAATACAAAGAATAAATCAAATACATAACAAGAATACAAGTCTAATTGATTAAGCATTCTAGGTCCAAGCATCCTATGTGATCACAGTAAAGTCTCATGTTGTAGTACCTGAAACATGTGAAAGAATATGTCAACTACAAAATAGTTGGTGAGATACAAAGGTTTTGACACAGTTTAACAAGTATTTGAAAAGAATTACAATTTACTATGATATATGCATTCTTTAATGTAAGTATGAGAAAACAAGCATGTTAGACATTGTGCACATCAACCCTCCAACCAAGTTTAGGCATAACCCGCAGGTTACCCTTATAAGTCTCAAGTTTAAAGTTTAATGTAGTAACAAACACCAAGGGCTCCCCCCCCCCCCGAAGGGGTCAATCAATCAAGGTGGATTGGTCAAATGCAATAGATCTATCATTGTTACTATTGGCTTGATCAAAGTTAAATGAATGTGCTAGTTTTAAGTTTAATCTAAGCATACAAGTCTCAAGTTTAACATAAGAATAAACACGTAGTCATAGTTGTACAAGAATTGTATAAGTTTAAGAATTGTGAACATGTTTCACCCCAAAAGCATAAAAGGAAAAAGGGGCTAAGTATACTCACTTGGATTGATGACGAGTATCCGGTAAGAGTAAGTTTGCAAGACTTTGAGGGAGTATATCCTCACAATAAGCCTAAGAATATAAGTCTAAAGTTTCAAGTATGATCTTATGAGTCTAGGACAAAAATTCTAAGATTTCAGGATTTGACTAGGGTCCCCATGGGAGATGAAAATGATTTGTGTTTATGAAGTTTAAACCAAGTTTAACTCAAGTTTATAATAAAGGTTTTGAATGAATACCACAAGATTTTGAATATCCAAGTTTCATTAGGATAATCATTAGTTAAAATAATTATTTAGAAGTTTTATAACTACTCTAGTTAGGTAATAATAGTAATCCAAATAGTTTTCTAAGCATTCGTAAATGAAGTTGAAGCAATTGTTAAATGAAAGATCAAATAATTATTAAAGTTTAACAATAATTATTCAAGAAATAAATAATTATTAAGGATTTATAATAATTATTTAAAGAATATATAATAATAATTATTATTTTGAATAATAATTAAGGTTTTATTACAATCGTTTCAAGGATGCATAATTATTACGAATAGATAATTAAAAATTATTTATCTAATTGAAAGAATTAATATAAATCACTTACGATTTATTAAAGCATTTAAGTATTAAGTATTTATTGAAATATGTATAGTTAAATAATGTTTAAAATGTTTTCTTAAGTTTAAATATAGTTATAAGTTTATAAGTAATAAGGGTTCTTTTAGGATTTATAAAGTTTACAAATATTTTACAAGTAAATAAAGTATATTTATTTTACAATGAATAAATGCACAAGTCTTATGTTTTATAAAATTGATTTTATAGAAGGTTCAAGTTTTCAAATTCTATAAAATATTTCCTATTCAGAATATAACTTTTATAAAATTTAAAGGTTGTTTTTTTTATATATTTTTTTAAATATTCATTATCAAAGATTAAATAAGTTTTAACTAAGTTTTATTTAATTAAAATATTTCCAGAATACAAGAGTGTAAATAAAAATTATTCTTGAGTTTATAAAAGTTTAACATAATTTATAAAAATTATAAAAGTTTAAAAACTGTTTTTAAAGAGGTTAAAACAATTAAAAGTGGGCAAAACCGGTTCCCCGGATTCGAACTCGGGTCTGGGACCGGGTCGCAATCACACACACTGTCTTAACCACCCGGCTACGGGCCTCGCTGGTGGTTCATACAGGAAAAAAATTTAAATACACAAGTTCAAATCAATCCCAAATCCTTATGAACCCTAGAACCCAAATCCATCAAATGCATATCGATTAGCCATCTGTTAATCGAATAAAACATGGGGCTTTCGATCACAGAGAGATTTCGAGTCGATTGGCCATTGAGATTACCTGAATTGATGCAGAAATGAGGGAGAACGAGCTGGGTCCTGCCGTCGGCTGTCGTGGGTTCAATCGACCAAATATACAGGTGATGAACGATCGAATTGAGAGTTTAGGTGGTTTGAGTGTGAAGTTGTAAAGTGATTACCGTATGTATTTATAGTCGAATTGAGCATCTAATGCGTGATTAGGTGGGGAGTTCACGGGTAGTAAATGCCGGATTCAAATCGAACCCACGCTGCATTAAAAGCTGGCATCGAGCGTTGGGGTAGCTCGGGTTAGGGTCGCACGCCTAAGGCGAGACCCGAGGTTCGTCGAATGTGGACGTTCACGCGATTTAGAGTAAGAGGGACTTGAAAACGGGGGTTGCGGGACTCGAACCCATGACCGTTTCTGGATTCTGGAAGTTTGGGATAACTACACAATTGGTCCCTGATGTTTGACGGTTTCATCATTTCCTGTTAAAACATGGGTTTTAGTTTAAAACAAGTTTTAGTCTTGACAGTTTTGGTCCCTACAGCTTATAAAATAATAATAGGTTTTTTTTTTTGTAAAAATTTTATAAGTTCTATAAGTTTTGTTGCCTCTTATTATTTTATGAATTTATAAAGAAACATTTTCTAAGATTTCTGCTTTATAAGTTTAAATTATTTACATAATTATAAACTTGTAAAGTTTTAAGAATTTAAATGATATTTTATTTATAAAACACACACACACACACATATATATATATACAAGTGTAACTTGTTTTTCCTTGCAACTTATCTCAATTAAGTTAATAACTATTTATTTAAGAAAATAGTTTTTAATGAAATTTCAAGTTTTGAATTGAAATTACGCGCAATGGTTTAGGGGAATGCCGGTCGAAAAATCCTGGATATTACAGTCTCCCCTACTTTAGGAAATTTCGTCCCGAAATTAAGTGGAAGGTTTCTGTTTTCAAGGTTTAAGTTTATGATACACACAAGGATAATGAGAACAATACTTTACGTTCCCAAGTAGACTACGGGTTACGTTTTGAGTCTTAAATGAGATGAAGTGACAGGATTAAGATCACGTTCGAGTTTCTAAGTTTTCAAAGTATATGGTTGCCAAGAGTTTCCCTAAGAAGCATATAGTTTCATTGAAATATATGAAGATTTGTTTTCGGCAATGTATTTGAGAGAATGTCCAAGATTTAAAGTGAGATGCATCGCTCGGGATGGATTTGATGATAGTCTCAAGAATTTGAGTTTGTAGTCTAATACGTCTAAGGGCTTGCTACGGTACCTAAGTTTCGTGGTTATCCTTTTATGACAAGTCTTAGATCATGGCACACGACAGATTTTACTATGTTTTCCCATACGCTGATTTTTCATGCTTACGTGTGCACCCGCAAGCATTCAAATCGTCGCATAGTCCGCATAGGTCCTTCCGATTGTGTGTGGGTCAAGAAAGAGTATAAGAATTTGTTTAACACACGATTAAAGTTTCCACATAAGAGTGATCATTGATTAACGAGTCCCTTAGAGAGTAGCGTCATTCAATAATTAAAGAGAAGAATGTGACAAGATTTAGAGTTTCAAAGTTTCCTCGTGATTGATTAAGAATACTTCAATCATTGAGTAGTTTAAAGTCTTTACACTTTCCTCGGGTTTGATCAAGAATACATCAAACCTTGAGTAGTTTAAAAGTCTTATACGTCCATCGGGTTTGAACAAGCATACGTCAAACATGGAGTAGCTTAAAGTCTCGTACGTTCATCATGTTTGAACAAGAATACGCCAAACATGGAGTAGTTTAAAGTCTCATACGTTCATCATGTTTGAACAAGAATACGTCAAACATAGAGTAGCTTAAAGTCTCGTACGTTCATCGTGTTTGAACAAGAATACGCCAAACATGGAGTAGTTTAAAGTCTCATACGTTCATCATGTTTGAACAAGAATACGTCAAACATGGAGTAGTCTAAAGTCTCATACGTTCATCATGTCTGAATAAGAATACGTAAAACATGGGGTAGCTCAAATTGTGTTTGAACAAGAATACGTCAACATATAATAGTTTAAATTGTGTTTGATCAAGAATGCGTCAAACATAGAATAGTTTAAATTGTGTTTGAACAAGAATACGTCAAACATAAAATGGTTTAAATTGTGTTTGAACAAGAATACTTCGAACATAGAATAGTTTAAATTGTGTTTGATCAAGAGTACGTCAAACATAGAATAGTTTAAATTGTGTTTGAACAAGAATACGTCAAACATAGAATAGTTTAAATTGTGTTTGAACAAGAATACGTCAAACATAGAATAGTTTAAATTGTGTTTGAACAAGAATACTTCATAGAATAGTTTAAATTGTGTTTGATCAAGAATACGTCAAACATAGAATAGTTTAAATTGTGTTTGAACAAGAATACGTCAAACATAGAATAATTTAAATTGTGTTTGAACAAGAATACTTCGAACATAGAATAGTTTAAATTGTGTTTGATCAAGAATGCGTCAAACATAGAATAGTTTAAATTGTGTTTGAACAAGAATACGTCAAACATAGAATAGTTTAAATTGTGTTTGAACAAGAATACGTCAAACATAGAATAGTTTAAATTGTGTTTGAACAAGAATACGTCAAACATATAATAGCCTTTAAGTCTCTTAGTTTAGCTTCAGTGTATAGAAGTATACGATTACGTTTTGAGTATAAAGTGGTTATCTAAATACTCTAGTGTTTAAGAGAGGTGTGGGACAGCGTTTGGAACAGGATTAACCTTTACACGCTTTCTCACAGAAGATTCGAGTTGTCCAGAAGGTTAGTGGATCCCGATGTTTGGTTTATATAGGAGTCAAGGGATGTACTTTGCTAAAGAGAGTAATGCCCTCCTTCCTGCTAGTGTCTAGTATCAAGAGTGAAGTTTTCTCGTATATATGGAATGTACGTTTATCAAGTCTTATAGGGTTTGGTTAAGATGGACACACAAGGTTTTCAAGACTAAGAATCCAAGTATAGGTTTGAAAATAGGATAAGTCAGTTGAGTTTCAAGTTTCAGTATTAAGCTTTACAGGATCCTTTATTGATCATGTTTAGTTTTAGGAATACGGGATTGAGTATTTGTACAAGTTTTACATGACTCAAAAGTCTCTGACCTCATAGTTGTGCATACGAAGTTTAATGTTTTGACAACGTGTATTTAAGCTTTTAGTCCCCGTTGTGATTTTTAGTAAGTCTTTTACGTGACAAGAGTTGAATGAGGAAAGTCTCCAAGCATAGGGTAACGGGAAAAGTTTTGATAAGGTTTATGATAGTGTGTTTACAAATGATTTATCTTGATTCATAACAGAAAGTATAGTTTTCTTTTGTATAGAATGTAATTAAGATGTTCAAAAACGACGAGTTAGGCATCGATAAGTAGTACGAGTAAGATTTATAAAAGATAGGTGTGATTGTCAAGCGAAGAGTTGGTCAAGTTTACAAGTGTTAAGTCTATACAAGAAGTTTGGGGTAATGATTCGTAAGTCGGGTTATTTTTGAAAATGTGCTTACGAATTAGAAGATTTGTTCAAGATTTATTCCTCAGGTACACGTGTCACTTAGGATTTTTATAGTTTAATGCAACGTTGTTAATTATTTCAAGTACTAACGTAAGTTGTTTTTGACGAAAGTGTTTGGGTAGGTGTGTTAAGTTTACAATGATGAAAGGAAAGTTAAACTAGCAAATGACGACAAGATGAAATTTCAAAATGGTTTCCATTTAGATGTTTCAAAATTGGGACTTCTAGCCCTTACATAATACAATTTAAACGGAAAATTAAAGTGTGTAAGTAAGTTGATTAAATATGTTCAAAAGGTTTTTATTCATAGTACTGAGTCATCACGGTAATATTTTCAAAAATAGTTTTTAATTGGAAGTTGATGGGCTAACGAAGAGAATTCCCGGAAGAAGGGGTGGTCACGAGGACTCACTTATGTACCCTATTTCCCTAGCCAGAACTTCCTCATGGGCCTACAACTTCTCTTAGTTGTTGTCACCGATGTTTGGGTCTTATGGTACTATATCAAGGTTCATTGTGGGTTTAGAGTCTTAAACGTGGAACTTGTTTATTCTATAGTAGGTTTCTTCTCTTGCGGGGAAGACAATCAGGTTGCTAATCCCTTTGTTAATGTACTTTAGATTTAAAAGACGTTAAGTTTTGTTTACAAGAAATGGTGATGTGTAAGTTTTAAGGACGTCTGAAGGTTTTGAGATTAAAAGTGTAACAAAGTTTTGAGTTAGTCATAAAATGAAGTTTGCTTGAGTGACGAAAAAATGAAATGAGACACAAAGGTTTCCCCTTATGTGCCAAGTTTATAAAATAATGAAGTAAAAGGACTTGTAGGATAATACATGGTTTTAAATGTGTTGGTATTACAAGAATCATGAAGTTTAAGGATGTATGAACACTTTGAGATGTATAAAAGTGTAGCAAAAGTTTGAGTGAGTTATCTAAAGTAGTTTGGTTGAGTGATGAAAATAAGATGAAACACAAGGGTTTCCCCTTAAGTGTTATAAAATAATGAAGTTTATAGGAGAATTTATAGAGTAATACATAGTTTTAAGGGTTGTATTACAACGATCACGAAGTTTATTGGGTAGTATCTATGAATATAAGTTTATGCATGTAGTTTTTAAGTATAATCTTGTAAGAATTTCTCCTTGAAGGTAACTCCTTCAGGTCATGACGAGTAAGCATGCTGTCATGTGACAAGACGAGACTTAAGAATCATAGAATAAAGATTATAGAGGGAAGTTTTTGAATCATGAATTTATGAAGTATATAGTGTTTGAGATAGTACTCGTTTAGTGCATATCACTAAGTAAGTACTTTGACATATCAAGGGAGATCTAAGCTCACAAATGTTTTAGAGAAGTCATGCATTCCTATAAGTGAATACTCGTCCCAAGAATTCCCAGGAAAGCATACGGGTCCAACGGTTGATTTGGATTTATACGAAATGCTTTCCTTGACAGAATTTCCCAAAATACAGGTATCCACCCTTCCGGTCCGCACAAGTTCTCACACATTATCTAGAACTTAAATATTCTTGACGAGAGTTTAGTGGTGGATTAGGCTTGAAGCCTAAGAACGTGTCCTCGATGTAGTAGCCTCTTGTAGTACGTAGGTAAGTAGAATTGTAGAATCTCCAAGCGTTCACGTATAAGATTTAAGAATAGAATGAGGAGAGAATTCCTAGTAAGGGACATGAGATAACTCATGTTTAGGTCTCCTAAGTTATAGTCTAGGTCATGTGTCTAATAACCTAATTCCCTATAACTAAGGCTCTGATACCAATATGTCACACCCCAACCGACGGCGGATTATACGTCAGGGCGGACGCGGTTGTTCAATAGCACAAGGTTGACTATTAAGGTTTAAATAATTTTATTAAATAACTTCAAGGTTCTAATGCAAAGAATAAATCAAATACATAACAAGAATACAAGTCTAATTGATTAAGCATTCTAGGTCCAAGCATCCTATGTGATCACAGTAAAGTCTCATGTTGTAGTACCTGAAATATGTGAAAGAATCTGTCAACTACAAAATAGTTGGTGAGATACAAAGGTTTTGACACAGTTTAACAAGTATTTGAAAAGAATTACAATTCACTATGATATATGCATTCTTTAATGTAAGTATGAGAAAACATGCATGTTAGACATTGTGCACATCAACCCTCCAACCAAGTTTAGGCATAACCCGCAGGTTACCCTTATAAGTCTCAAGTTTAAAGTTTAATGTAGTAACAAACACCAAGGGCTCCCCCCCCCCCCCCCCGAAGGGGTCAATCAATCAAGGTGGATTGGTCAAATGCAATAGATCTATCATTGTTACTATTGGCTTGATCAAAGCTAATGAATGTGCTAGTTTTAAGTTTAATCTAAGCATACAAGTCTCAAGTTTAACATAAGAATAAACACGTAGTCATAGTTGTATAAGAATTGTATAAGTTTAAGAATTGTGAACATGTTTCAACCCAAAAGCATAAAAGGAAAAAGGGGCTAAGTATACTCACTTGGATTGATGACGAGTATCCGATAAGAGTAAGTTTGCAAGACTTTGAGGGAGTATATCCTCACAATAAGCCTAAGAATATAAGTCTAAAGTTTCAAGTATGATCTTATGAGTCTAGGACAAAAATTCTAAGATTTCAGGATTTGACTAGGGTCCCAATGGGAGATGGAAATGATTTGTGTTTATGAAGTTTAAACCAAGTTTAACTCAAGTTTATAATAAAGGTTTTGAATGAATACCACAAGATTTTGAATATCCAAGTTTCATTAGGATAATCATTAGTTAAAATAATTATTTAGAAGTTTTATAACTACTCTAGTTAGGTAATAATAGTAATCCAAATAGTTTTCTAAGCATTCGTAAATGAAGTTGAAGCAATTGTTAAATGAAAGATCAAATAATTATTAAAGTTTAACAATAATTATTCAAGAAATAAATAATTATTAAGGATTTATAATAATTATTTAAAGAATATGTAATAATAATTATTATTTTGATTAATAATTAAGGTTTTATTACAATCGTTTCAAGGATGCATAATTATTATGAATAGATAATTAAAAATTATTTATCTAATTGAAAGAATTAATATAAATCACTTACGATTTATTAAAGCATTTAAGTATTAAGTATTTATTGAAATATGTATAGTTAAATAATGTTTAAAATGTTTTCTTAAGTTTAAATATAGTTATAAGTTTATAAGTAATAAGGGTTCTTTTAAGATTTATAAAGTTTACAAATATTTTACAAGTAAATAAAGTATATTTATTTTACAATGAATAAATGCACAAGTCTTATGTTTTATAAAATTGATTTTATAGAAGGTTCAAGTTTTCAAATTCTATAAAATATTTCCTATTCAGAATATAACTTTTATAAAATTTAAAGGTTGTATTTTTATATATTTTTTTAAATATTCATTATCAAAGATTAAATAAGTTTTAACTAAGTTTTATTTAATTAAAATATTTCCAGAATACAAGAGTGTAAATAAAAATTATTCTTGAGTTTGTAAAAGTTTAACATAATTTATAAAAAATATAAAAGTTTAAAAACTGTTTTTAAAGAGGTTAAAACAATTAAAAGTGGGCAAAACCGGTTCCCCGGATTCGAACTCGGGTCTGGGACCGGGTCGCAATCACACACACTGTCTTAACCACCCGGCTACGGGCCTCGCTGGTGGTTCATACAGGAAAAAAATTTAAATACACAAGTTCAAATCAATCCCAAATCCTTATGAACCCTAGAACCCAAATCCATCAAATGCATATCGATTAGCCATCTGTTAATCGAATAAAACATGGGGCTTTCGATCACAGAGAGATTTCGAGTCGATTGGCCATTGAGATTACCTGAATTGATGCAAAAATGAGGGAGAACGAGATGGGTCCTGTCGTCGGCTGTCGCGGGTTCAATCGACCAAATACAGGTGATGAACGATCGAATTGAGAGTTTAGGTGGTTTGAGTGTGAAGTTGTAAAGTGATTACCGTATGTATTTATAGTCGAATTGAGAATCTAATGCGTGATTAGGTGGGGAGTTCACGGGTAGTAAATGCCGGATTCAAATCGAACCCACGTTGCATTAAAAGCTGGCATCGAGCGTTGGGGTGCCTCGGGTTAGGGTCGCACGCCTAAGGCGAGACCCGAGGTTCGTCGAATGTGGACGTTCACGCGATTTAGAGTAAGAGGGGCTGAAAAACGGGGGTTGCGGGACTCGAACCCATGACCGTTTCTGGATTCTGGAAGTTTGGGATAACTACACAATTGGTCCCTGATGTTTGACGGTTTCATCATTTCCTGTTAAAACATGGGTTTTAGTTTAAAACAAGTTTTAGTCTTGACAGTTTTGGTCCCTACAGCTTATAAAATAATAATCGGTTTTTTTTTTGTAAAAATTTTATAAGTTCTATAAGTTTTTTTGCCTCTTATTATTTTATGAATTTATAAAGAAACATTTTCTAAGATTTCTGCTTTATAAGTTTAAATTATTTACATAATTATAAACTTGTAAAGTTTTAAGAATTTAAATGATATTTTATTTATAAAACACACACACACACACATATATATATATATATATATGTACAAGTGTAACTTGTTTTTCCTTGCAACTTATCTCAATTAAGTTAATAACTATTTATTTAAGAAAATAGTTTTTAATAAAATTTCAAGTTTTGAATTGAAATTACGCGCAATGGTTTAGGGGAATGCCGGTCGGAAAATCCTGGATATTACATTTGAAGCCCCATGAAGCCATGTTGGTGACGTGCGTCTTTCCATAGCCGTGAAAGGCCAAAACCCATGTACGAAGTCGTAGTGACGGCTGTGGCGTAGTGGAAGCCTCTCAAGCCACACGTCGGCGATGAGGGTGCCCCCTCCACCCTAAAACCCAAAGTATATTTATAATTTTAAAATTGGTTATGATGGCGTCCGGTTTTTTAATCCGGTCTGACCAATGAACCGATAAAACGATCGGTTTAATGTCTGGTCAAACATTGCAACAACTTAAAGCAAAAAGAAGGTGATTGTAGTGCCAACAAATTCCAAATTGAATAAACCTTCTACTATGATATCATCACTTATCATAAAGAAAAGTTTTATAATATATCATATTTATTTGGTTATCAATAAATAGTATAACGATAAATTAAGCAATTTTAATAGATTCAAAACTTCGTATATATTATCAAAGTTGAGTCTCCTATACCAAAATTCTAGTTATGTATTCTAAGGGTTTGTTTGATAGCCTATTAATTATTCTTAAGAGACTATCTTTTAATCAGTCAGAGGTAGGGTGTGTTTGTTTCAGATTTTGCCTGCCGCTTAATAGTTTATCCAGCCACTTAATGGTTCAGTACAGAAACCATGTTGAACCATTCAGAGCTCTTAATGGTTCAGTTTTTTTTTTGAACGACAGATCTATTATACTCCTACTCCTAAATTACACCATATAATTCACCACATGCCTGTGTTTGAACCCAGGACATCCCATCTAAGAGACAAGTGCCTCTACCAAGTGCGCTAGTCCCACATTGTCGGTTCAACTCTTAATGAACTAAACATCCCCAAAGATGGTGGTGACAAAGAAAATAGCTTTATTATTTTTTTAACCAAACACCTATGTCAATTATTTTACTTTTTATCTTAATATTTAATTAGAAATGAAAATGATGTATGATAAAAAAAAATGTAAAAAGACAACTTAACAAGTAAATACAAGGGCAAATGCTATAAAAAACCAATATACTTTTTTGGTTTTTCTCATAAAAGTCTCTCAACTATTTTTTGCACATAAAAAACCTACTCCATCTTTTTTGTCACAAAAGTCCTTAAACAAAATTTTGCACATAAAAAACCAACATATTTTCTTGTTTTTCTCACAAAAGTCCGTCGACAAATATTTATCCTAGCAAATGAATCGACAGAAGCAAGGCAAATAATTTATTTGCTTTTGCTTCTGTTGATCGATTTCCTTTGCTTTACTTTTGCGGATTTATTTGCTGAGATAAATAGTTATCGATGGACTTTCGTGAGAAAAACAAGAAAAGTACGTTGGTTTGTTATGTGTAAAAATTTGTTTAGAGACTTTTGTGAGAAAAAAAGATGGAGTATGTTAGTTTTTTATGTACAAAAATTTATTAAGTGACTTTTATAAGAAAAATCAGAAATTATGTTGGTTTTTTATAGCATTTGCCCTAAATACAACGACGGACAGACACATTAGGACACTAGATATTTATAGTTATATGCTGCCATGGAAATCTATACATACTAATAAATAAAGGTTTTATGGTGTCACATGTCACTCTCTTATTCATTCTTAAATTTTTTTTCCCGCCTCTCTCTCCTATTAATTATACAAATCTATTTAATTATTTTTTCTCTTTCCTATTAAATAATAATGAGATCTATAACTTTTTTTATAAAACGTTTTTCATTAATATGTAATACGTAAATGTTTATTACTAAGTATATATAACATTGTATTTATTTAACACGTGTAATACATCAGGTTTCTAAAGTTTAATATGAATTAACATTTATCAGTTACGGAAAAAAAGTTAATACTCAGCTAAAAAAATGTTTTAAAAATTAAATTAACATAATTTATAACTGTCACGTGAAATTTTATTAAACTCGTGTAATATACGGATTTTTAAAAACATAAATTTTTTTATTACTACGTATATAACATTACATTTATCCAGACCGTGTAATACACGGGATTCTAACCTAGTAAACAAATAAAAAGGACAATTATACGGTCATTTACATCTGGCAATCGAGAAGCCATGGAGTAGATAAGACGGCAAGATACAACCACATCTGGTATTCCGGCGTATCATTTCTTTCCTTCTAGAAGCATCCTTTTTCCTGTTTTTATTTAATATTTAAATTTTATTTGTATAAAAGTAATAAGTATTTATGTATAAACTATTTTCAACAAAACATACATTACAAAAAAACAACACTATCAACGACGGACCATTATGTCGGAATTCCGTCAGTAATAGCGATCTATCTCTGACCAATTTTGACATTTGCGACAGATTCATTTTAATCTTTAAAGCAGATAAAACCAATATTTATTATTATTCATATTATAAAAAATAAATAAACAAAAAAACCATAGATAAAACTTTTATTAATAACAAGACTTATTACATTACTTTTTTTTACAAAAAAAACAGCTATTCGTGATGACCGGGATTGAACGCATCATCATTCACGCGAGCTTCATGAAGCTTTTGTATCTCTTCCGTCATATTAGCAATGATCTGATGGAGCTCAGAGAACTAGGCGTCTACGGCGGGATCCTACATACGTTAAACAAATTAACGATACATTATTAATTAGTATATATTTTATTTCTAAATCAAATAAATTAATAACGATAGTATACATATGTGGCGTGGAGTATGAATGTACGATCTCCCGGTAAATAGGGATCGATGGTGGTCCTGCCCCCCAATATACGTCCCTTGCGAATGCCGCTAGTGTCTCCAACCATAAGGTGGTCTCGTCAACATGTGACCCGGAAGCTAAAACAGAAACACTCAAGTTTGTTCATGGGAACTCACGGTAACTGCATCATTAGTTGTGCTGTTTCGGCAATGCAAGGTGCACGAACTCGCTATTCAACATCAAAGTGTTTTATGTAAAAAAAAAGTCATATATAATATTGCAACCTGTGAACTCACCTATATTATGTTGACTTTTAAACATGTTTTTTTCTCAGAAAGTTAAGGATAGTGGAGTCACACTGTAGTCGCACGCATTTAGGAGCATTTTGAGAGTTTTTCTTTTATACCTTATGTGTCATAGACCATAGCCGTAAAACTCGTCTTTTTAAAACATTTGAAACATGTCTTTTGGTAAACAATCTGGAAATATGTCGTTTATGAAACAATTTGTATTTGGTTATGTGTAAACATTTGAAACTTTTTGGTTGGTTTGCCTAGTTCTAGTTGTGGTTGTTCGATGTAAACAAATGTTGTGGAAATCATGTTCGTTATATCGAGTGTTTCCGCCTTAAAAATAGTCTTTCATTTTTTGAATTTGGGCCTAGTATTTTTTAAAATGAAATTTTGAACAATAATTTCTATATTTTCTAGGATAAATACACCACAAACTCTACCTTATAGGATTTGAACCCCCAACCTTTTAGCTGTAAGGTACAACACTTAACTGCTACATTGTCCCCTTGGGAACAATGGCAGGGCTGACCATGAGAATCCTCAAAACGTTTTGGGCCCGGGACAAGTCATAAAAAAACTGGCCTCAATAATTTTTTTTATATGTAATGGGTTTAAATATATACATTTTTGTGTCTTTTTGGTTTAATAGTTTAAACAATTTTGGGATTTTGTGAGACAACCTTTTAAAGAGAAAAAAAAGAAGAGATGAGAAAAAAATAAACATGACACATTAAAAATAAATAGTGTTTTTGTCAAGACTTGAACCTGTAACCTTTACATTTTCTTGCAATGGTTTTTCCAATTGCACCAAGAAAACTTTGTTGTACACAAAATGGATGTATAAACTAAATATACTATTTAAAACATATACAAACATTTTAAAAATTTCGAGCATCTCGAAAGACCGGGCCTGCAGCCGTCGCCCACCTTGTCCCTCCCTTTGGGTCGGGCCTGTACAATGGTCTAGTCGAGAAGCAAGGAGGAGGGAAAAAATTAGGGAATCAAGAATTTGTTCTTGGTGAAGGGGTGTATGTGAAGAAGGAAAGTAGGAAGAAAAAAAGATTTTTTTTTCTTATTGAGTAGGTAATCAAGAACTCGTTTCCTGATGTATCGAATGACTCAGATGAAAAAGAGGAAGAGGAAAAAATTCTTGTTGAGTAGGCAATCAAGAACTTGGTTCTTGATGTATGGAAGGAGTAGGAAAGAAGGAATCAAAGTAGAAAAGAAGAAGGAAACCTAGTAGGGAAGAAGGTAAGTAGGAAAAGAAAAATAAAAAATGAAGGAAAAGTAGGAAATAGAAGGAAAAAGGAGGGGAAAAAAAGAAGGAATGACGGATCCAAACCAAGCATTGATTCAGGTATGTGAGCAGGGGAGCGTGGCACTTCAGTGTTTAAAATTGACCAAAACAAACTACACCATTTGGTCAATTTTGATGGAGTAAATCTTAAGAGCCTACGGTCTTTGGGAGGTAGTGGTTTCAGCAGTAGGTATAGAAATATGAGAAAAGGTGGCTAATGATCTTTTAAACATTGTCTGAAGACATTCTGATGTAAGTGGCTCAATAGAAAAACGCGAAGGAGGTGTAGATTCGATCAAAGTCCTACATATAGGAGCATACATGGTTCAAAAACCCGTTTGCAGACTTTGAGGGCTGCATTGGAAACTATGAAAATGCAGTGAGAATGAGACGGTAGACATGTTTGCAGAAAGCTAAGCGAGGTAAGGGCCAAGTTTAGATCACTTGGTTCTGTCATGAAGGATAAGCCACATAGTCGCCCAATCAGCCGTCCACGTCATGTAAATTTACAAGGTTAAAAAAAGTAAATTACATTTTTCGTCTTTTAATATTATTCTTAAACTAAGGAAAAAACAAAAATCATCCTTTATGTTTAAATTTTGTAACATTTTACGTACTTTGGTTTAACGGGGGTCCGATTTTAAGGTTAAGTTCTGTCATGGCACATGAGGGTAGTTTAGTCAGTATAACCTTTGGGTGACTATTTGTGTACTTAACTTAAAGATTTGGATCCATCTTTTTTTTTTATAAAAAAATGTCTTCAAAAAAAAAAAACTAAATTGTCCGCATGTGCCTTGTACATGACAGAACTTAACCCCAAAATCTAACCCCGTTAAACCAAATAACATAAACTGTTACAAAATTTAAACATAAAGAATGATTTTTGTTATTTTCTTAGTTTAAATACAATATATAAAATTTGGTATGCTTAAAAAACGAGAAATATAATTTGCCAATAAAAACAATTTAAGCCATTGGGGTGGTGGTCTAATGGTAGAGGCAAAACCTCTTAAACACCTAAAAGAACTAAAGGTCATAAGTTCAAGTCCCACTCAGTAAAGAAATTTGATGTTACTAAGTAAAGAAATTTGGTGTTAAAAAAATAAAAATAATTTAAAACTAACATTGTGGTGATAATATATATATATATATATATATACACTAGATTTAATCCCATATGTTATACGGTGTAAACCTTAATATTAAATTGATGAATATTTGAACATGTCTTCTTATACAACATTTGATGATATTGTGTTTGTAAAAAATTAAAACATATTTAATTAGTTAAAAACGAAAGTTGAGAAAAAGGATGCAAACTATAGTTGGTATTGTAGTTGTCATACACATACATTTGTATAATGTATCCAATGTAAATAAAAGTAGGGTTGGAAATGCATATGTATTGATATATACAATTGTGAAAACTCATGAAAACCTATTTGAGTTAAGAAAAACAAAAAAAACCCTATGTAGCAATTTGTTTTTAAAGGGTAGGGTTGTTATATATTTTCGTCACTTTTTATTAAAAAATAAAAAAAATGCCGAGTACTTTTTTTTAATATGTAAAAATGGAAAAAACCTCGTTTTTGGTCATGTTACATAACATTTTCAGTTACATATGTAAAAAAATTATAAAAAACCGGTCGCCGCTTTTTAAAAATTTTTTTTATAAAAAGTGTTAAAATTATATATAGAGTTTATCCTAAAAAATTACGATATATCTTTAAGAAATAAATTAAAAGAATACTTTGAAGAAATAGATTAAAAGAATGTTGATACTTTAATAGTTCACCTGCTATTATACTCTAAAAAAATCTACAATATAATACTGAAACGTTATATTATGCAAAATAGAAATATGAAATAGTAAAATACATGATTTTAAATTAAAGATTTCATATTTTTAAGTGATTTATGATTGGAAATGCAATCAAAGAAAGTTATAAGATTTTAAAAATAAAGTTCGGAATGTAGTTTTTTGTTATTTTGATTATTTTTTTTGAAAGACAGATATATTGGAACAAAGCTAGCAAAGGCTAGCGGAAACAAGAAGAAGAAAAACGAAACATACACATATAGGAGCATACATGGATCAAAACATTGTCTGAAGACATTCTGATGTAAGTGGCTCAATAGCAAAACGCGAAGGAGGTGTAGATTCGATCAAAGTCCTACATATAGGAGCATACATGGTTCAAAAACCCGTTTGCGGACTTTGAGGGCTGCATTGGAAACTATGAAAATGCAGTGAGAATGAGACGATAGACATCTTTGCAGAAAGCTAAGCGAGGTAAGGGCCAAGTTTAGATCACTTGGTTCTGTCATGAAGGATAAGCCACATAATCGCCCAATCAGCCGTCCACGTCATGTAAATTTACAAGGTTAAAAAAAGTAAATTACATTTTTCGTCTTTTAAGTATGTATCAAATTTAAGATATTATTCTTAAACTAAGGAAAAAACAAAAATCATCCTTTATGTTTAAATTTCGTAACATTTTACGTACTTTGGTTTAACGGGGGTCAGATTTTAAGGTTAAGTTCTGTCATGGCACATGAGGGTAGTTTAATCATTATAACCTTTGGGTGACTATTTGTGTACTTAACTTAAAGATTTGGATCCATCTTTTTTTTTTATAAAAAAATGTCTTCAAAAAAAAAACTAAATTGTCCGCATGTGCCTTGTACATGACAGAACTTAACCCCAAAATCTAACCCCGTTAAACCAAATAACATAAACTGTTACAAAATTTAAACATAAAGAATGATTTTT
This sequence comes from Smallanthus sonchifolius, assembly GCA_023525975.1. NCBI lineage: Eukaryota > Viridiplantae > Streptophyta > Magnoliopsida > Asterales > Asteraceae > Smallanthus > Smallanthus sonchifolius. The sequence goes on along the minus strand of CM042027.1, from coordinate 73,104,112 downwards.
GTTATTTTCTTAGTTTAAATACAATATATAAAATTTGGTATGCTTAAAAAACGAAAAATATAATTTGCCAATAAAAACAATTTAAGCCATTGGGGTGGTGGTCTAATGGTAGAGGCAAAACCTCTTAAACACCTAAAAGAACTAAAGGTCATAAGTTCAAGTCCCACTCAGTAAAGAAATTTGATGTTACTAAGTAAAGAAATTTGGTGTTAAAAAAATAAAAATAATTTAAAACTAACATTGTGGTGATAAATATATATATATACACACTAGATTTAATCCCATATGTTATACGGTGTAAACCTTAATATTAAATTGATGAATATTTGAACATGTCTTCTTATACAACATTTGATGATATTTGTGTTTGTAAAAAATTAAAACATATTTAATTAGTTAAAAACGAAAGTTGAGAAAAAAGATGCAAACTATAGTTGGTATTGTAGTTGTCATACAGATACATTTGTATAATGTATCCAATGTAAATAAAAGTAGGGTTGGAAATGCATATGTATTGATATATACAATTGTGAAAACTCATGAAAACCTATTTGAGTTAAGAAAAACAAAAAAAACCCTATGTAGCAATTTGTTTTTAAAGGGTAGGGTTGTTATATATTTTCGTCACTTTTTATTAAAAAACAAAAAAAATGCCGAGTACTTTTTTTTAATATGTAAAAATGGATAAAACCTCGTTTTTGGTCATGTTACATAACATTTTCAGTTACATATGTAAAAAAATTATAAAAAACCGGTCGCCGCTTTTTTAAATTTTTTTTTATAAAAAGTGTTAAAATTATATATAGAGTTTATCCTAAAAAATTACGATATATCTTTAAGAAATAAATTAAAAGAATACTTTGAAGAAATAAATTAAAAGAATGTTGATACTTTAGTAGTTCACCTGCTATTATACTCTAAAAAAATCTACAATATAATACTGAAACGTTATATTATGCAAAATAGAAATATGAAATAGTAAAATACATGATTTTAAATTAAAGATTTCATATTTTTAAGTGATTTATGATTGGAAATGCAATCAAAGAAAGTTATAAGATTTTAAAAATAAAGTTCGGAATGTAGTTTTTTGTTATTTTGATTATTTTTTTTGAAAGACAGATATATTGGAACAAAGCTAGCAAAGGCTAGCGGAAACAAGAAGAAGAAAAACGAAACATACACATATAGGAGCATACATGGTTCAAAACATTGTCTGAAGACATTCTGATGTAAGTGGCTCAATAGCAAAACGCGAAGGAGGTGTAGATTCGATCAAAGTCCTACATATAGGAACATACATGGTTCAAAAACCCGTTTGCGGACTTTGAGGGCTGCATTGGAAACTATGAAAATGCAGTGAGAATGAGACGATAGACATGTTTGCAGAAAGCTAAGCGAGGTAAGGGCCAAGTTTAGATCACTTGGTTCTGTCATGAAGGATAAGCCACATAATCGCCCAATCAGCCGTCCACGTCATGTAAATTTACATGTAACATCCCAAAATAAATAGAAACCCAAATAAAGGAAACAAAGTGGGCTTGGCCAAAGTTTCGGCCCATGGGCCCGAAAAAAATGACAGGGAGCCTTCATAGCAGCAGCCATCAGCCTCTCCCTCATTCACCACACTTGTCACGCAAGTTTCTAGTGAGAGAAAGAGAGAGTGAGAGTTTGGGTCTAGAGAGAGAAAGCTCGGGATCAAGCTCAAAGTCTCGAGGATTGTTGCTCAACATCTCTGGAGCATAAAGAAACGAGAAGGAAGCTGTAACAGGTAATTATTATGCCTAAATCTGAGTTTTTGTAACTTTCGGGTTTCGGGTTAATAATCGAGTAAAGGTTTAGATTTTTACGTGTGAAACTGGAAACAAACCACGGGTTTGGGTTCATGGGGGAAAATGGAACATTTCGAACGTAAAAAGTTCAAAGCTTGATCGATTAGAACAAAGGGACCAGATCTAGGGTTCTGTTTGGGGAAGGAGACTGCACAGTCGAAACTACTAGTTTCGATATGGACGCATCTATCGAAACTACCTAGTTTCGACAGGGGCAGACCCATCGAAACTACCATAGTTTCAATATAGACCCAAGACCTTAACTAAGAATTTATATAAGTCATACGACTCGAAACTACTTAGTTTCGATAAGAAGCAGTGACTCGAAACTACTTAGTTTCGATAAGAAGCAGTGACTCGAAACTACTTAGTTTCGATAAGAAGCCAGGGCTCGAAACTACATAGTTTCGATAAAGAGCCAGGACTCGAAACTACCTAGTTTCGATAATGAAACCATGACCCGAAACATCTGAGTCAAGCCTAGTAATGTCTAAGTGTCCCCTAGGAACACAGCCTTACGCCTATGACTTGATTATACAGATTGTGGGTGACCATAGTGACATTCAGGAACCGGCTAGGTGTAAACAGAAACGATTCATCTGGTGAGTTCTTATTGCCCTTTTTCCTAATGGTTTTGGGCTGGCATGCATACTGGTATAGTATTTTATAAAAATGTTATTTTTATAAGATGAAAGGCAAAGTATAGTATTTTATAAAAATGTGATTTTTATAAGATGAACGGCAAAGTATAGTATTTTATAAAAAGGTGATTTTTTATAAAATGAAAGATAAAGAACAAAAGAGTATAGTATTATCTTTTAAACAAGTTTTTGAAAGATAACAATGAGCTAAAGAAAGAACGATAAAGGAGCCGTACTTCGGTACAGCTCGACAGTGACAGTGACAGTGACAAATACCATGTTATATGCTTATGTGTTAATATGTGTTATTTGTCTATATGAAAGTTATGTGATTGCATTTCTATTTATGTAATAGTGTAATTGCATTGCATAATAGTTGCATAGTAGAAAGTCCTGCAGGCATGCTAAAGTAGAAGTCTCACCCTGAGGTGTGAGCAATGCTAAAGGAGTCTTACACTTCGGCGTAAGCAATGCTAAAGGAGTCTTCACTTCGGTGTAAGCGAGAAAGTCTCACCCTGAGGTGTGAGCAATGCTAAAGGAGTCTTGCACTAACGTGCAAGCGAGAAAGAAAGTCCCACCCTGAGGTGTGGGCAGCGCTAAAGTAAAAGTCTTACCCTGAGGTGTAAGCAAGATAGGGATCTGGTCCTCGGACCACGATCCATATGTGATAGTTAAAGTATGATAAAGTCACTTGTCAAGTATAAGTGAAATGATAGACAGAGTACAGTGGGACACCCTAACGGGTTTCCTTAAAGATAAAGTTTAATGACAGATAGTAACGTAACAGTTTTATAATTGTAACGTTGTAAAGATTTAAAGTAATAGTTAAAAGTTTATTTCAAAGAAAGGGAAAGTAAAGCTTATTTTATTTTAATGAAACTAAGCTACCAAAGATAAAGTTTACAGTTTAAAGTAAAGAGAGAACTCACCAGCGTTAGCTGACTTTTAGTATGCATGACAGGTAAAAAGGGTAAAGCTAAAGAAAAGTGAAAGAGCCATGTGGGCTGGATAGCATGGACATCGGGCTGCGGTATTGAAGACTGACATTTCCAATCCTGATAGTTCATGTTATAGACAATATTTCATGTTTTAGTTTGATGAATGATTTGAATTAAAGACTTCCGCTGTAATAGATTCTGATTTCCGGTTTAAGAACTATGTTTGTTATGTTATGAGCCAACTATGAGATGTACCCGTTTTGGGGCGTTTCAAGTTGGTATCAGAGCCATAGTTTGAGAGATTCAGACATTTGCGATAATGTCTGAACTTAAACTGAGAATGGGACAAAGCAAAGGAAGGGAAGGAATGTCAGTCGGAGCAGCCCGTCCATGAAAAGATAGTAGACAGAAGGTAGTCAATGTCCTTACATAGAACATAGACAATAATGCCTTAGTACAGATAGCAGAAAGTAGATGCTTTAGCATAAATAGTACATAGTACATGCCTTAGCACAGACAGTAGACAGTAGATAGTACGAGCCTTATAGTAGAAACTCTGAACTTGGATGCAAATGTTACTCGGAAAGGAAATGTTCAGAACCCGAGTAGTAAAGTAAATTAGTAATTTCATACCGGTCTCTGTAATTAGTAATTTACAGTACTCGAGGTGTTCTAAATTGTTACCTATCTTGATAACACGAGCTATCTTTGTTCACAGTAGACACTAAATGGCTAGAGCAAAGAGAGGAGGTCGCACGGGGGGTCGTACTGGTCGTCGAGGCCGACCTCCAGGTAACCGGAACCGTCCTGAAGAAAGTGAGCACTCCCGCAACGAAGCTGAATCGGTGCATGTGGAGCATAATGATAGTGGGAACCATGTGTCGGCTCCTAACGATGCCCCTAATGAGGCGCTTGAGTTGGAACCGATTGTGAAAGAAGCTATAGCGGCAGAGGTTACTTCAATCTTGAAGAAAGTTCTACCAGAAGCATTGGGCGAGGCCCTTAAAGAGTTTAATATAGGGAAGAAAGAAACGAAAGAGGAAAGCAGCAAGAGACTTGGAGTCACTGACAGTGATGATTCTGATTATGAAATGGCAACCCGGGGTTGCAACTATAAGTCCTTTCGGGGGTGTGACCCGCCGAAGTATGATGGACGGAAAGATGCTGTTGCCACTTTTGAGTGGATAGAGAGAATGAATGGGGTGATCAACATTAGTGAGTGCCGTGATGATCAAGCGGTCAAGTTTGCCGCTCACTCATTCACTAATGAGGCATTAAGCTGGTGGAGATCGATCGAAAGAATCAAGTCTTCTGCTGAGATGAAAAAGATGAAATGGGACGACATGAAAAAGCTGCTAATCACTAAGTTCTGCCCGCAGAACGAGATTGACAGAGTTGAGAGGGAATTTCTGGGGCTCTGTGCTGGTAGTATGACTCATCGCCAGTATACCTCCAAATATCAAGAGTTGGCTCAGCTGGTTCCACATCTGGTGGACACTGAGGAAAAGAGGATTAAGTACTACATCAAGGGACTACCACAGAAAGTCCGTGTGCACGTGAAAGCAAATGCTCCCGCGAGTTTTGAATCTGTGGTATCACTTGCTGGGATAGTTTATGATGACTTCGAATCCGCAGACCCACTGCCTACTGAGAAGAGAGTGACCAATGCCGTTAAACGGCCAGCTAAAGAGTGGGCGGGGCCGGAGACGAAGAAACTAAGGATTGAAGATGGGGTTGAATGTGCTAAGTGTGGCAGGAAGCACTCGGGCGAGTGCCGAGTTGGGTTAAATATGTGCTATAGGTGCGGAAAGACCGGACACTACTCTCGAGAGTGTCCCGGAGCACAGTCTTGTTATAACTGCGGGATACCTGGCCACATGGCCAAAGACTGTCGGAAACCCAAGGCTACTGGCACCGAGAAGGGTAAAGAACCTGAGAAGCCGAAGGCAAGGACCCGGGCGTATGCACTGACACAGGAGGAGGCTAGGGGAGACCCAGATGTTGTGTCAGGTACGTTCATCCTTGACCACACTTATGTTTCAGTATTATTTGATTCGGGTGCCAGTAGGAGTTTTATATCATCTTCTAAGTGTAAAAGAATGAAATGCAAAGTTACTAGAGTAGAGCAGGCCTTTAATGTGGAAACCGCAGTGGGCAAGACCACGATAGTAAGTGAATTGGTAGATAATTGCACGATAAAGATTCATGGCCATAGATTCCCAGTTAGGTTGTATGTTATGACCTTGGGAGGATTCGATATAGTTTTGGGTATGGATTGGTTAGCTGCCAACGAAGCCCGGATAATATGTAGACGAAAGATAGTTCAGCTCAAAGCTCCAGACGGTGGTGAGGTTTTGGTGTACGGGGATCGCGACGGTTCACTAACGAACGTCATATCAATGATAAAGGCAGAGAAGTATATAGGGCGCGGATGCGAGGCCTACCTGGCCTATGTGATAGACAATGATGTAAAGGTGAGAGAGTTAAAAGACGTACCAGTTGTATGTAATTTTCCGGGGGTGTTTCCTGAGGAGTTGCCTGGGTTACCACCTGACCGGGAGACAGAGTTCCAGATAGACTTAGTGCCAGGTGCCCAGCCCGTGGCTAAAGCACCGTACCGACTTGCACCTCTGGAGATGAAAGAGCTGATGGTACAGTTGGAAGAACTTTTGGATAGAGGATTTATCAGACCAAGCATTTCTCCATGGGGTGCTCCGGTTCTGTTCGTAAAGAAGAAAGATGGTGCCATGAGAATGTGCATCGACTACAGAGAGTTGAACAAGCGTACAGTAAAGAACAAATATCCGCTACCAAGGATCGATGATCTGTTCGACCAACTACAGGGCGCCAGATGGTTCTCCAAGATCGATCTGCGGTCGGGATATCATCAGTTAAAGGTAAGAGAAGAGGACATACCTAAGACAGCGTTTCGCACGCGTTATGGGCATTACGAGTTTCGCGTGATGTCTTTCGGCTTGACGAACGCTCCGGCAGCATTCATGAGTATGATGAACCAGGTGTGTAGACCGATGCTAGATAGGTCGGTGATAGTGTTTATAGACGACATACTCATTTATTCGAAAAGTGAAGGTGATCATGCTTGTCATCTTCGAGAAGTACTAGAGACGCTACAAAAAGAAAAGTTGTATGCCAAGTTCTCCAAATGCGCGTTCTGGCTTAAGGAAGTCCAATTCTTAGGTCACGTTATCAACGCAGACGGCATTATGGTTGACCCGGCTAAGATAGAGGCAGTACAGGAATGGGAAACCCCGAAGACGCCAACCGAGATTCGGAGTTTTCTGGGATTGGCAGGTTACTATCGAAGGTTCATTCAGGACTTCTCGAGAATAGCTTCGCCACTGACAAAGTTGACACGTAAAGAAGTAAAGTACGAATGGGGTCAGGCTCAGTCCAAAGCATTTGAAGAGTTAAAGAAGAAGTTGACCCAAGCCCCAGTGTTAGCACTACCCGACGGTAACGAGGACCTGGTGGTATATTCTGACGCATCGGGACAAGGGTTAGGGTGTGTTTTGATGCAGAGGGGAAAGGTGATCGCGTATGCGTCACGACAGCTAAAGATCCACGAAATTAACTACCCGACTCACGATTTGGAGCTCGCGTCAGTTGTTTTTGCGTTAAAGATTTGGAGGCATTACCTCTACGGGGTGAAATGCACGATTTATTCGGATCACAAGAGCTTGAAGTATTTCTTCGAACAGAAAGACCTGAATATGCGGCAAAGGCGGTGGTTAGAATTGCTGAAAGACTATGACTGTGAGATCCTATACCACCCGGGAAAGGCGAATGTGGTCGCTGATGCCCTAAGTCGTAAGGAGAATCATTCTCCTATTAGGGTAAAAGCGTACCAGTTAGTGATAACCCCAGATTTTATGACAGAGCTAGAAGCAGCACAGAAGGAAGCACTAAAGGAAGAGAACATAAAGAAAGAAAGAATGGTCGGTCAACAGACAAAGTTAGAGTTAAACACTCATGGAGTGAGGACCAGGTGTGGTCGCATGTGGGTACCGAAGGGCGGAGAGCTTAGGGCCAAAGTACTTGACGAGGCCCATAAGTCTCGATATTCCATCCACCCAGGAACCACGAAAATGTACCAGGATTTGAAGAAAGAGTATTGGTAGCCTAACATGAAGAATGATGTGACCGGATATGTAAGCAAGTGTCTGACTTGCTCACAAGTTAAAGCAGAGCATCAGAAACCGTACGGGAAGATCCAGCCTCTGGAAATACCCGAATGGAAGTGGGAACGTATCACCATGGACTTTATTACAAAGCTGCCCCGCACAGCAAAAGGCCATGATACGATTTGGGTTATAGTGGATCGTCTGACAAAGAGTGCACATTTCTTGCCAATTCGCGAAACGTATTCATCTGAGAAGTTGGCAGAAGTATTTATCAATGAAATTGTCTCTCGACATGGCGTACCGTTATCAATTGTATCTGACCGGGACACCCGATTTACATCGAGGTTCTGGAAAAGATTTCACGAGTCAATGGGTACAAGACTGAACATCAGCACGGCTTATCATCCACAGACGGATGGTCAATCAGAAAGGACCATCCAGACGTTAGAGGATATGCTCCGCGCATGCATTATAGACTTCGGTGGCAGTTGGGATAGTCACCTACCGTTGGCAGAATTCTCCTACAACAACAGTCACCACACCACGATTGGTATGCCGCCCTACGAAATGTTGTATGGTAGAAGATGCCGAACCCCGGTCTGTTGGGGCGAGGTAGGACAGAAAGAGTTGGGGAGTTTAGAGGTAGTCACAACAACCTCTGAAAAGATTGACCAGATCAAGGCCAGAATGAAAGCTGCACAGGACCGTCAAAAGTCCTACGCGGATAAAAGGCGAAGACCAATCGAATTCAAGGTCGGGGATCAAGTACTATTGAAAGTATCTCCCTGGAAGGGGATCATACGATTCAGAAAGAGAGGGAAGTTAAGCCCAAGATTCGTCGGGCCTTTCAAAATACTAGCACGGGTTGGTGAAGTCGCTTACCGGTTAGAATTACCTGATGAGCTGAGTGGAATTCACCCAACTTTCCACGTGTCGCACTTGCGCAGTGCCTGGCCGACGAATCGGCACACGTGACACTTGACGACATCGAGATAGATAATAGCCTCAATTACATCGAGGAACCCGTCGCCATATTAGACAGGAAAGAAAAGCGGTTACGGAATAAAGTGATACAGTTAGTCAAAGTACAATGGAAGCATCGTAAAGGTTCGGAAGCTACATGGGAAACCGAGACAGAAATGAAAGAGTCGTACCCGCACCTGTTTGACTTATAACAGGTTTCGAGGACGAAACCTTTCGTAAGAGGGGTAGACTTGTAACATCCCAAAATAAATAGAAACCCAAATAAAGGAAACAAAGTGGGCTTGGCCAAAGTTTCGGCCCATGGGCCCGAAAAAAATGACAGGGAGCCTTCATAGCAGCAGCCATCAGCCTCTCCCTCATTCACCACACTTGTCACGCAAGTTTCTAGTGAGAGAAAGAGAGAGTGAGAGTTTGGGTCTAGAGAGAGAAAGCTCGGGATCAAGCTCAAAGTCTCGAGGATTGTTGCTCAACATCTCTGGAGCATAAAGAAACGAGAAGGAAGCTGTAACAGGTAATTATTATGCCTAAATCTGAGTTTTTGTAACTTTCGGGTTTCGGGTTAATAATCGAGTAAAGGTTTAGATTTTTACGTGTGAAACTGGAAACAAACCACGGGTTTGGGTTCATGGGGGAAAATGGAACATTTCGAACGTAAAAAGTTCAAAGCTTGATCGATTAGAACAAAGGGACCAGATCTAGGGTTCTGTTTGGGGAAGGAGACTGCACAGTCGAAACTACTAGTTTCGATATGGACGCATCTATCGAAACTACCTAGTTTCGACAGGGGCAGACCCATCGAAACTACCATAGTTTCAATATAGACCCAAGACCTTAACTAAGAATTTATATAAGTCATACGACTCGAAACTACTTAGTTTCGATAAGAAGCAGTGACTCGAAACTACTTAGTTTCGATAAGAAGCAGTGACTCGAAACTACTTAGTTTCGATAAGAAGCCAGGGCTCGAAACTACATAGTTTCGATAAAGAGCCAGGACTCGAAACTACCTAGTTTCGATAATGAAACCATGACCCGAAACATCTGAGTCAAGCCTAGTAATGTCTAAGTGTCCCCTAGGAACACAGCCTTACGCCTATGACTTGATTATACAGATTGTGGGTGACCATAGTGACATTCAGGAACCGGCTAGGTGTAAACAGAAACGATTCATCTGGTGAGTTCTTATTGCCCTTTTTCCTAATGGTTTTGGGCTGGCATGCATACTGGTATAGTATTTTATAAAAATGTTATTTTTATAAGATGAAAGGCAAAGTATAGTATTTTATAAAAATGTGATTTTTATAAGATGAACGGCAAAGTATAGTATTTTATAAAAAGGTGATTTTTTATAAAATGAAAGATAAAGAACAAAAGAGTATAGTATTATCTTTTAAACAAGTTTTTGAAAGATAACAATGAGCTAAAGAAAGAACGATAAAGGAGCCGTACTTCGGTACAGCTCGACAGTGACAGTGACAGTGACAAATACCATGTTATATGCTTATGTGTTAATATGTGTTATTTGTCTATATGAAAGTTATGTGATTGCATTTCTATTTATGTAATAGTGTAATTGCATTGCATAATAGTTGCATAGTAGAAAGTCCTGCAGGCATGCTAAAGTAGAAGTCTCACCCTGAGGTGTGAGCAATGCTAAAGGAGTCTTACACTTCGGCGTAAGCAATGCTAAAGGAGTCTTCACTTCGGTGTAAGCGAGAAAGTCTCACCCTGAGGTGTGAGCAATGCTAAAGGAGTCTTGCACTAACGTGCAAGCGAGAAAGAAAGTCCCACCCTGAGGTGTGGGCAGCGCTAAAGTAAAAGTCTTACCCTGAGGTGTAAGCAAGATAGGGATCTGGTCCTCGGACCACGATCCATATGTGATAGTTAAAGTATGATAAAGTCACTTGTCAAGTATAAGTGAAATGATAGACAGAGTACAGTGGGACACCCTAACGGGTTTCCTTAAAGATAAAGTTTAATGACAGATAGTAACGTAACAGTTTTATAATTGTAACGTTGTAAAGATTTAAAGTAATAGTTAAAAGTTTATTTCAAAGAAAGGGAAAGTAAAGCTTATTTTATTTTAATGAAACTAAGCTACCAAAGATAAAGTTTACAGTTTAAAGTAAAGAGAGAACTCACCAGCGTTAGCTGACTTTTAGTATGCATGACAGGTAAAAAGGGTAAAGCTAAAGAAAAGTGAAAGAGCCATGTGGGCTGGATAGCATGGACATCGGGCTGCGGTATTGAAGACTGACATTTCCAATCCTGATAGTTCATGTTATAGACAATATTTCATGTTTTAGTTTGATGAATGATTTGAATTAAAGACTTCCGCTGTAATAGATTCTGATTTCCGGTTTAAGAACTATGTTTGTTATGTTATGAGCCAACTATGAGATGTACCCGTTTTGGGGCGTTTCAAGTTGGTATCAGAGCCATAGTTTGAGAGATTCAGACATTTGCGATAATGTCTGAACTTAAACTGAGAATGGGACAAAGCAAAGGAAGGGAAGGAATGTCAGTCGGAGCAGCCCGTCCATGAAAAGATAGTAGACAGAAGGTAGTCAATGTCCTTACATAGAACATAGACAATAATGCCTTAGTACAGATAGCAGAAAGTAGATGCTTTAGCATAAATAGTACATAGTACATGCCTTAGCACAGACAGTAGACAGTAGATAGTACGAGCCTTATAGTAGAAACTCTGAACTTGGATGCAAATGTTACTCGGAAAGGAAATGTTCAGAACCCGAGTAGTAAAGTAAATTAGTAATTTCATACCGGTCTCTGTAATTAGTAATTTACAGTACTCGGAAAGGAAATGTTCAGAACCCGAGTAGTAAACTCTGAACTTGAAGAGAAGCTTAAAGCAAAGTCTGGCCTAAGGTCATTCCTGGGAATCTTAAACTATGCTAGGAATTACATTCCTAAGCTAAGTATACTCCTAGGACCACTGTACGAAAAGTCCAACCCCCATGGTGACAAAAGAATGAAAGCTTCTGATTATGAAATAATCAAGGAAATCAAAAGAAAGGTTAAAAGCTTGCCAGACCTGGAAATACCACCAGAAGATGCGTACATCATAATCGAAACAGATGGATGCATGGAAGGTTGGGGAGGAATATGCAAATGGAAGAAAAGAAAGAAAGACCCAAGAAGTGAAGAAAAAATCTGTTCCTACGCGAGTGGAAAGTTCAAGGTGATTCAATCCACCATTGATGCAGAGATCAACGCGTGCATCAACACTTTGGAAAAGCTGAAAATATATTACCTCGATAAAGAAGAAATAACTCTAAGAACAGATTGCCAAGCAATTATTAGTTTTTACAAAAAAAACTAATAGCAACAAAGCAACTAGGGTTAGGTGGATGAAATTTGCTGATATCATCACCGGAACCGGAGGCTAGAGTACCAGGCAAACAGCAGCACCACAATGGAGAATGAATTACAACAGCAGTAGGAAGAGGAAAAACAAAGGCTCTTAAAAGAAATTGAAGAACTAAAAAAAGGACGAGAAGATCCACTTAAAAGGGAAAACCTCGATAAGCTCTTTTCACCATTGGAAAGACAGCATTATGTAGGAGCCTTAATAGAAGATGAAGTCCATACCGCTTTAAAGGGAGAAGAAGGTGAACAGTTGAAAATAAGAAAAATAATAAACAACAAACTCTATAATGTTGAAGTAGAGTTTGACATCCCAGACATTAAATTGTTCAAAGTCAGAGCAATTATTGACACAGGAGCAACTTCATGCTGTGTCAATAAGTCATCAGTCCCTGAAGGAGCAATGGAAGCATTGAATAGCACAGTCTATTTCAGCGGAATAAATTCAAGGCAACCATCAAACCACAAGATAAAGAATGGAAACTTTTGGATCCAAGGAGCCAAATTCAGGATTCCACTGATATATGTCTTCGGTATGAGAACTGGGGAAGGAATAGATATGCTCATAGGAACCAATTTCACCAGAGCAATGAATGGTGGAATCAGAATAGATTCTTAGCCCACATGAAACTTGAGCTTTTGAGATTTTCAAATAACCATCCAAGTGAGGCCTTTTTACCCTCGAACACTACTCTATTTCTAAGTTTCCAAAGGCTCCAAACTGCAGTTAGGATGACAACTTGAAGGGATTTTTGGTGAGGCTTAGCATGCGGCTCCAGTGTGGTTAATTCCAGGATGTCCCTAACTGAAAAGATGAAAATGGGAGGTATTTTACACCAGATGCTGATGAAGCTCCATAACATAGATGCGTAGTAACACGAGGTGAATAGATGTTCAGTCGTCTCGACATTCTCCAAACATAGTGGACACAAATCAGATTCGATGAGAACATTCCTAGACGCGAGAGCTTTCCTAGTGGGAATCCGATCTTGAGCTTTCCTAGTGGGAATCCGATCTTGTTCCGCACGCCAGGCAAAGATGTTGACTTTAAGTGGGACTGAATTACACCAAGTATACACATACCCATTCGAAGGGCACAGATACGAAGTGATCAGATGTCGCATGGACTTAACGAAAAACGAACCTTGCCCCTCCGACCTCCAAGACCAGACTCCGCCACTAACCTCCACCATATCAGTAAAGAACAAATTATGTTTGTTAAAAATGATTTCCAGCTTTTTGATGTTTCCCCATACATTAGAGATATCCCGCCTACCAGGAATGGGAGCCGAGACCCTCGCGGAAGCATGAATGCAGAGAATGACCTGCTTTCAAATGGTATTTGACTCGGATAAAAACCGCCACCACCATTTGGATAAAGGACTTAAGTTCATGGTTTTTAGAGAACCAATGCCCAGGCCCCTTTTGACTTAGGAGAGCAAACATTCTCCCACTTAACCCAATTGATTTTTCGAGAATTCCCGTCTCCCCCATAAGAAATTCCGTCTAATCCTTTCCAGAGTATTAATGACCTTATCTGGGGCCTTACACAGAGAAAAGAAATACACCGAAAGACAGTCAAGAACCGATTTTATCAACACAACCCACCCACCAATAGATAGATGTTTAGCTTTCCAGAGTGAGAGTCTAGCCTCGAATGTATCAATGACTGGCCTCCAGTTTTTAGCCAAGTTCATGTTTGTTCCAACCAATAACCCTACATAAGAGAAAGGCAGCTGCCCTACTTTACACCCAACTGTTTCAGCGAGCTCGGCCACCCCACTCGCAGGAACGTTTAATCCGATTAGACTACATTTGCTCGTGTTGATCTCAAGACCTGAAGCAAGAAAGAAGCAACGCATGATTCTTAGCAGGTTACAAAAGTTTGACTTGGACCACTCGCCCAGAATTATGACATCGTCTGCAAATAAAAAATGAGATATCATTGGCCCATTATTTGGCATCTTAATGCCCCAAAAAATACCAAGAACCCCAGCTTTTTCGATCATCTAGTTCAGTGAATCCATGGCAATGAGAAAGAGAATGGGAGATAAAGGATCTCCTTGACGGACTCCGCGGGAGCAAGTGAATTCCATAGAAGGAGACCCATTGACAAGGACCGAGGCTTTGGCCGAGCCCAAGATCCCATTGACCCACACTCTCCATTTTGGCGGGAAGTTCATTTGTTGAAGCATGGAATCAATGAAGCCCCATGAGATAGAATCAAAGGCTTTATTGAAATCTACTTTGAAGACAAGCCCATTAAACTTGGCCTTTTTAACCCAAGAAATAACTTCGTTAACCACCAATGGCCCGTCCAAAATGTTTCGATTGGCTAGGAATGCTGTTTGGGATTCAGAGATAACAGAGCTAATAACTTTTTTAATGCGGTTGGCGAGGATTTTAGAGATAACTTTGCTAACACACTCAATAAGGGAACGGGCCTTTGATCGTTAAACAAAGCTGAGCCTTTAGCTTTAGGTATCAAAGCAATGAAAGAAGAGCTGCAAGCCCCACTTATTACCCCATCAGAGTGAAAGGACTGTAGAATTTTTAAAAAGTCATCTTTTAGAGATTCCCAAAAGTGCCTTAAAAAATTGAAGTTAACCCATCTGGACCCAGCGCTTTGTCACCCCCACAATCCCAGATTGCACTTTTGATCTCTTCGGCAGAAAATGGGGAGATGATGGAAGCGGCTTCTTCCTCAGAAAGCTCTTTAATCCTAACACAAAGCAGACATGGCCTATTTGGCAATGTTTCTCTGTACCTGATACTGAAAAAATGGCGTGCACCATCTTTTATCTCATTAGGACTTGTAGTCCACACCCCATTCATGAATACCCCATTTATTTTGTTCGACACAAGTCTGGACTTATACAATCCATGAAAAAAGGAAGAGTTCTCATCCCCGTCCACTGCCCACTTAACCCTTGCTTTTTGTTTTAAGTCCTTGGCTTTTCTATTTTCCAATTCAAGCAACTGGCATTTGACATCCAACCTTTCTTTACTTTCAACCGAATTAAGCCCAACTAACTCCGCAAGAGTATCCAACGTATTAAGTTGCACTCTAAGAGTATCTGCATGTTCCCTTCTTTTGCGCTGAGCACTAAGATCCATTTATTCAGTGATGCTTTAGTATTTTTTTAATTTTGCTGCAAGCATAGCGTCCGGTCTAGCGGGCCGAACAGGCAAATTAAGGGCACCTTCCACTATCTCCTGAAAGCCATCCCTGCCAATCCAAGAGTTAAAAAACCTAAAGGGCTTAGGACCAAAATCCACTTTAGAGCATTTCAATGTGATGGGGCTATGGTTAGAAATTTCTTTGAGCCAGGCCCTAAGAGTGGCAACTGGCCACCTAGAAATAAAATTGATGCACACCAAAACACGATCTATTTTACTGGCATTGAGGCCGTTATCACTCATGTAAGTGAACCGATATCCACCCATATTATATTCATGAAGATTTGCATCATAAATGAAATCATTGAAATTACCCGCCCAGCTAGAATTGAAATCTGAATTCAGACGTTCGCCGGCCGAGCGAACCTCATGAAGTCCCCGAGAAGGATCCAGGGCCCAGGGTGATTTGAAGTAGCCTCCTTAAGATAGTTCCAAAGGTCCAATTTAGAAGACTGATTCTGGGGAGCATAGACATTAGCAATACATATCCCATCAATAGAACCCATGAAGCGGCTAATAATAATCAACGCATGCCTATGTTGATAACCCGCGATTTCTAAAAAACGCAAGGGTCCCAAATACTGATGATTCCTCCCGACCTACCAGTAGCTTCCACCCAATCGAAGTCCAGAGGTCTTTTCCCCCAGATGCTATTACCAGTAGTTTATCCGATACGTTTATGTGAGATTCTTGAATACAACAGAAACTAATCTTGTGCTTCGCTTTGAAATCCATGATCCACTTTCTTTTACCCGGATCACTAAGCCCCCTTGAATTTATGGACATAAAATCCATTACAACTGATTTGCAGCCCCTGCCCCCAGAATAATATCCCAAACCTGATCCTTGTGCTTAGAAACATCAATTCCAATGCATAGCCCGACCTCAATTGTATTTTGAATCTCGAGATCCAAGTCTGTTTTGTCGACCCTATGCGGGAAATCCGAACCCGCTGGGAACTCATTTAGGTCAACTTTGTAGAATTGAGGAATAGAGATTCTATTTCCAAAAGGACAAAATCTTCAAGATGGTCCTCCCCCGCTAATTCCTTATCACGATTCTACAAAGTATTTTCCCTTTTTGACGCTTGCTCGCCTGAACCTGGCCCAAGAGGATCACAGGAGCCAAGTTCACCACCACCTCCCTCACAATTAACACTGATATTAATTCCATTGTATTGATCCCCCGTGGTCGACGCCCTCAATTTCTTCGCCTTAATGTTCTTTCTTAGGATTTGGATGAGGACGAAGATTTCGATGAGAGGGATGGGGATCTGATGGGAGGATTTCTCTTCCTCTTTTGATGGGCCCCATATTAAAAATGATCTCGTGGAGCCCAAACGGGTCAGAGACCAATAATTCACCAAATCCAGGATTATCGGCATGATTAGCTATATGGGCCGACACTGAAGGCGCTTCCTCGAACCTCGGGGACCCCACTATAGAATTGACTACTTCACTAGGGATGTTCCCCTCATAAATGTCATTATTATTATCTCCAGACTTCGAGGGACCTTGATGGGAAGTACCATGACTGCCGCCCATTTGGTCCCGAGGATGAGACGGTTCATTTTCTGGGATTTCAACCGAAGGGTCGCCCTCCGCCGGAAACGCGTCTCCTTTGCTAGCCACCGAAGTAGAAGCTCGAACCGGATTGACAATGAATCCAGGGACCCAACACCCGGATGATTCCTGGATGCTCACCGGAAACGAGAAATCCCATTACATACGATGTTAATTTGTTGTGAGATCCGGATAGGATTATCGACTAAAATGCCAATCTTATCAAATGAAAGATTGCCAGTTTAAGATGAAACCTCAGATTCTTCCACCACTTTCCCAAAGAGTTTCCCAAGGCGATTGAATGTACTACTTTCCCACAATTGCATGGGCACCCTTGAATACTCACCCAAGCAATTCGTTCAAAGGGAATGACTTGCCCTTCCTAAAACTGCAAATTCGTAAAAAGTCGTTCATGCTCCTCCTTCTTGTCATGGAGGAAATTCCTAGCTGCATCCGTCGACCCAAAAGTGAGCATCACCTTCATACCCCACAAGTACCGAAGCTCTGTCCCAAAGTGAACGAAACCATTCAGTAGTTTTTTTAATATTGCATAACGTGTTCATGTCCACTACCTCCCCGACTAACGATAGGTTCTTCCGGCTAGAAGTCAATTTCGAATCAGTGTTGAACTTCATACCAGGGCATGGAATGTTTTTAACCAATGCCTCCTTGAACAAAACCTCGCCAAAAGCTCTTGATGTACCAGCGAGATAGCTTACGTCCGGGGGTCTCTGCTGGTCGGATCTAGGGTTATCAAAGTTTTGCCTTCCAGGTGGAGGGTTACCCCTGACCTGGTTTCCAGACTTATCAAACCTTGCAATGCAGAAACCTTCAAGCTGCCAATAATCAGATTGTTTAATGCTTTCTCTAGCTTCCCAACCTCCCTAACATTCGCATACCGTACGAACCCAAACCTGCTCTTGAAGTTATCCTTTTTGTTTGGAATGAATGCATCCACAATGTGGCCAAGATTGTAGCATTCGAACCAATTCCCAGTAATCGAATCAGGGGAGATTAGATAGATAGAAGAAAGTTACCCTCCTTGATTGGCCATGCTTTTTGTGATTGGCATTTTCTCCGATCCAGGATTCCGGCTTCTTTCCGTTCCGCTCCGCTCCCCCTTTGCCGCCGTCTCTTCTCCCCGACGTCTCATCTCCCTGCCCCGTTATTTTGAATATTAATTTGAAATTTATTTTAGAAATGTTGACTGAATTGAGGTCACTAATTTAAGAATAACATAAATTCTGAAATCATAATTGCATTTAATTATCTATTTATTAAAAATAATAATAAACATATATAATATGATGAGAATTTGTAGAGAATTTTTTTTACGAAAAAAGATGATTGAGAATGAACCAAACGATAACAAGTGTTAAATTCAATCATTCTTTTATTGGAAAAGCGATTTTTTAAAAGCACATTTGAAAGAAACTTAACAGCTAACAATAGTGTCGAGCTGTCGACTTAAAAATCAGTTTCTAGAAGAATGGGACGTTTTTTTAATTTATATCCACTTCAACTGTTGAACCCTCGACCTTATATATTCTACACTACTCCAATTCAAATCAAATACCTGCAATTTCAACAAACCCTAAAAATTGATCGGAAATTCAATCTCCGGCCGACAGGAGCAAACATGCAGTCTAGTTTCAGAATTTACACATCTCCGAGCTTCAACGCTCATTCTTCTAGCAACATCGCGGATATCGCTGATAGAGTCGTCCAGGAACTCCGCACAGAGAATCGCTTCGACGACGATGGCGTCATCAGTTTCAGTGACGATGATAATCCGGCGCGAACCGCCGACGGAGAGGACGATGAGGTGATCCCGAATACTCATCCAGAAGTTACGAATCAAACTGAGGAAGTGGCTCCCGATCATGAAGATGAACACGAGTTCGAGTTTCCTGTTATTTGTGATGATTCTGATTTTAATTTGTGTCAGATTTCAACTGAATTTGTCTCCGGCGATCAGATCTCGCCGCGATATCCGCTTTTCGATCAAAGCTTATTGTCCGACGATAAGATCTCACCGACTCCGGCGACACGGTCTTCTCTGATGAAGCTCTTCAAGGAAGATCGCGAAATTGACTCGACGTCGTCATCGGAGGCAGAGGCGGACGAGTTAGTCGGAATTACACCGGGAACGTACTGCGTCTGGGAACCTAAATCGGAGCCACGTGGAAAGCATAAGAAGAGCAATTCGATTTCTATCGGTAATATATCGAACCGATGGAAGGTTCGAGATCTACTCAAGCGTAGCTACAGCGACGACAACTATTCCACCGGAGGAAATGATTCGCCGGTGTTCCTTTTCATTCCTCCGATTTCACCTGAAAAGGTAAATAAGGTTGAAAAAACTGGTAAAATAGCTTCTGTTAAGATGGAAAGGAAAATTCCGGCGTATAAATCGAAAATCGGAAATGTTCGTCTTCCGGCGTTTCTTCCGTACCGGGAGGATCAGGTTGCTGGCGCATTTGCAAATTTCACCGGACCGAATAAAAATATCTACCGCTACTGAAACGTATGATTATATCAATTTTTATATTTATTTTTCTGGTTGCTCAAATAGTTTGTGAGGTTTGATGGTAGAACTAAAGTGTAGATTTCAGATGAGTTTGAAATAAGTTTTATGCTTTGTAGTCAATTTGATCTCGATTTGTAAATTTGTAGTTGAAATCATTTTGTATTAGGAAAACCAAAAGAGGAAGTTATATAATTTCATTGGATAATAAGAAATGTATTTGTGGTATCTTATTTTTTTTTTTTTGAATGAAAAAAAATAATCATCTTACTAGTTTACTTGTAGCATTGTCTTAAAACCATTGACATCGTGGTTGGATAGGTTAAATCGAAGTTTAAGATTATACTCTTTTAAAATCTTATTTACTGATTTATATTTATGTATCTTAAAAAATATCTTCTTATATGTTTCACTAAAGTTATCAAATTTCATTATATATTTTAATTCTGTGATTTTTTTAAATGTAATTTTTAAAAAAGTTAACTGATCTAAATAGGTCAGAGTTTTGTTTGTTATTTAGTGGTTTTTTTAAAAAAAATTATTTAAATTGAACAAGTATACATCATTGATGTTATTTAATGAATTTTTATTCTTCTTAATTACATACTTTTAACTTAATTAAAAATAGCCATTAAATAGTAAGAGGGATTCATATATGTTCTACTTACATCATTTAATTTTAAAAACTTTTAACATTTAATAAAAAAAAGTTCACATAATTGAAAAACTTAATTAAAGTTGAGTATATAAAATTTTGAAATATTTGAAAAACTTAGTTACTACGTGAAAGCTGGAGTTTTCGTTTTTTTCCTCTTTAAACAACCCCTTAAAAAAACTTTGTTCACCATACATCTTGCTCGACATGCATCTAGCTCTCCTGAGTTCTAACCCAACTCATGCTCACTACATACATATCATGAGCATTTATGTATAGTTCCCGGTCTAAAAAAGATGCATTTAAACCGAGGCAATAAGTTAGATGTTATGAACATTTCTATATGTACTTGGTGTCAATCGTGAGTCATATGACGACAATTGTGTACTTTGCATCTTCTGACCCAGCATTCGGGGTTGGAATTGAACTAAGGGATAGTCAAGAGGGTTTGTTTACCCTTCGGTCACTAGATTTTGTCTATCTTTAGTTGTGGTTTGTAAATAAGAGAACTTTATGATGACCTCCCTAACTAAGAGGTTTTGATTCAGCCGGTTACAACATTCTAACCACACTACTCAAGTGATCTTGTGAGGCTGTGTTCAAGTATCGCGATCTTGATGATGCGACACGTAGTTTAGTTGCGCTAATTTTTTACACTTCTCATTATATTATTATATTTTAAGTTATTGTTCAAGATATTTCATATTCTTGTTCAAGATGTTTATCGTGTGATGAGATATTTTGAGCCGAGACGAATTGTTTATCATAAAGCATTATTTTTTTTTTTCTAAAATCAATAATAATTTAATAAAAATAATGATTAACTTTAGAAAAAAATAAAAGCCACAGATAATTATAAAATAAGAAAGACAGCGAATTATTTGTATTCACTTGATTTTAATGAATTTTATTTTGTCACGCTGGTAATAAAGATTACTTACGTAGGTATCTTTGCATGCTCAATGATTTGGAATGTTGTTCAAGAAAAGTACATAGATATAAGATATATGTAATTGATATTTTTATTATATTATTACAAAAAAATTAGGTTTGTGTAATAAAGGACGTGTTAAAGTTAATTTTTTTAGTTATGATATTTCATATTAACTAATATATTTTATCATTAGGTATAACTATAAAGCTCTCATCTGGTCTCGAATTAGAGCGCCTAAAACTCGTTAATAATAACTTGGACTAGTTTTTGAGATGATGTAACTTGGAAAATTCTTAACGCAAGAAGAAGATGATGTGTATTAAAGTTTGGAAACTAAGAAGAAAGATGATGTCTCCAAAAGGTTGTACATGTCACTTTGTCCAAAACGAACAATATACACGACTATATTTAGAAAATCCGAATAAGCTTAATCGTAAAGTACAATATTTATTAGTCTAAGAAGACTAAAAGAAGCAACATGTTGCACAATTTAGTTTAGGGTTAGTCGATAGGAAACTAAAACGTCAATTAGGAATCTAAACGTCTCGAGCTAGTCGATTGGTCTTGTGTTTTTTCTGCTTGATGTGCTAAGGATCACATTTTTAGTATCAAATTAACCATAATAAATAAATGATTTTATAGTAAATTGATATTATATGTGCTAAATTGTATTATCAGTGAATTTACAGGTCTACTTGGTTGATAGAAGAAATTATGACGAAGAAACAAGTAGATATCGAAAGTTCGGGGACTTGGAAGAAAAGAAGGAAATCGTAGAAGAAACCATACGAACTGTAACACCTGTACGAGTCGTACGACTGGTCAAGTTCCTATTTTCTAGTCGCGTGTGAAGACGTACAGCCGTATGACACTGTACGAGCCATATGAATTTCCCTATTCGAAGCCTATATAAAGGCCATTGCGACTAGGAACAACCAACAATCCACAATTTTATATAGTTAATTACCCTAAACCCTGGAGGATACCAATCCAAACTCGGATTCCATATCAGATGAGGTCATTGAAGATTGGAACCCTTTAGTCAGTTCTATCTTTATTGTTTATCTTCTATGTCATCTTATTATTTGATTGCTTTATCTTTTTACGCTATGAGTAGCTAAACTCATTTGTGTCGTCTGGATGTAGATGCATTTTGACTATGAATGATTGACTAAGTTTATGAAAGCTATATGATTTGATTAATCTTATATCAGAGTCTTTTCGTTACATATGTGTTTATGTTATTATTCAATGCAACTTTGAACTAGGTGTTGGTTTTGTTTTAAGGTGTAAGCCTGCTCTTTAGAATTATTATTCAATATACTTAGGTTGTAGTCTTTAAACTAAAGTCTAGGTCTTGCTTCTCTGGCGAGAGCAAGGTAGGTCTACGTTATCTTGGGTAGAGCAAAAGCACTGTTAAATAACTAATTCTGAATAAAAGGAATCAAGTGTTTATTAGAGTTTCCTTGTGTACTCTGGGATTAGTAAATACTCTGGCAAGTGATACTTTTCTTGGATATGTCTTGGAGGTACTAAGACATAAGATAGATTATTAAGATTTGCTTAGGTTGATATTTATTGTCTATGATACAATCATTCATTAGATATCCAACAACCTTGGTGTGTGAAGATTCCTGTTATAAGCTCAATCATTAAAGTGGTGGTTGATTATTCATAACAGTGACCCTAGGAGGACCGACAATGAGTACGGAAGTTTTAGATCGTCATTCGTCTAGTTTACTCTAGAGAGATTCTAGCTTTTTAAGAAACTACCTTATAAATTCAATAATTCAATTATCCATTCTAGTATTAGTCAAAAGGATTCAAAGTCTAGATAATACAACTTTTTTAATATTAATCAAAACTAATTTTAATTACTGTTTATTTACTTAAATGATCTTTTCCAAAAACCCAAAATACTAGTTACTAGATATTGATTGAAGGTCTACTATCAGGAGCTGCTGATACATGTGTCCATGAATTGATACTTGGTTATTACCATAACTATCTTACATATATGATAGGTACAAATGTCTAACGTGTGTGTAGTAGTTATAATTAAAAACTATTTTATAAATTTAAAATTGTGTAAAGCACTAAAGGCTTATGATCTCTATACACGCACACACCACGGGTCCTTGACCGGAATGAAAAACATCAAACCTACTAACTCGAACCAGACATTTAACTCAAGCTCGAACCTGTCTCGATTCGACTGTTGAGTTTTTTAATCACCCTAGCCCATACATGTCTTAAGAACCCAACACTTTTTCTGCCTACCACCAATGTAAATTCATCTAAGGCCATGTATCATGGCTACGTGATTTGGGAGGGGGGTGTCGTGAACACGTGGCTCATGAAGAGGTGTGAAACACCGGCCCTAGGCATGAGGGGAACAACGGGCGTGGGCGTTCAACAACACAAAGACTGCAGTTGGCTAGTTTAATTATAAAAAAATTCCAATATATACCACATAACTTTTTTTAAAAGTACACACAAATCTCTTTCAACCTACAAATATTTTTCCTCTCTAACCATGAATCCTTGGAACCCAGATAACCTTTTTTCTTTAACCAACGTGGATTCCCCGACAACCAAGCTAACAACTGTATCAAACTCTTCCATCCAACTTTTTATCCAACGCATATATACCTCAACCACCCAAAACACAATTACCATTTGGTTTTTTAACCAAAACCAAGCCCTACAACACAACCCATATCTAAATCCGTACCCGAAACACAACACATACCAGAATCCGTACCTGAAACACAACCTACAATGACCAAACGTTCACACACAAATAAAAAACAACCAACAACATCATGTTCCGATTCAACCACACGTACGTAGGCATGAAAGGTGGACCATATATGAGGAAATAACTTTGGTACAAGGCATGGGTGGATGTATCTGAGGACCCTAAAACCGATTCGTTTTATCAGCTTTATTTTTTTTTTGTCTAAATGTATTTTATTGTTATTACTAATATGTATTATTTATAATTTATAGGAATCATCAAAAGATTTTTGAAACACATTTATGAGAAATTTTACACTACAATGGGCCGGGGCGAATATCGTAACCTTGACAAGATATCAAGAAAATTAAGGGACATTCGTCATAAAGTTTCTAAGTTTAACGCATACTACAACAAATATGCCAACAACCGTCATAGTGGTGTAGGTGGCCATGATATTTTTGTAGAAGCATGTTAAGAGTATAAAATTGAAAATGGGGCGTTGTTTACTTCTAAGAAGTCGTGGGAGATTTTAAGAAAATGTTCAAAGTGGACACAAGTTCCGTTGATTGGACAATAGTCTAAACGGCCCAAAACCTCATCGTTCGACGATCATACTTCATCGCAGTCAGCCTCAAATATGTGTTCTCAAATTAATCTCAATGACAATGATGAGGAGTTCGATAAACCGGCTGAACCGGTTCGTCCGCTTGTAAGAAATAACAAAAGGAAACGAGCAACATCTTCAAACGTCACGTACAACTAGTATGAAAAGTTAGACTCGAAACATAATAAGCTACTCAGGTATAAAGAAGAAAAGACAAAAAAAAAAAGATGAACTTTATGTTGACAGTGAAACCGTTACAAATCTTAGTAATTATGTTTAGTGATTGCCTTTGTTGACACGACAATAACGTGTCAAAGCGTGAATCACTTTTTAGTGATTTCCTTACCCATAACCTAAAAGAAATGTTACAAACATCCCGTATATAATATATTTAATATTGTTATTAAAATATTATGAACGATTATCATACCAATTATTAAGTAGATATTTGTAAAATAAATTCTAGAAGGAAGACTTTTTCATTTATATGGTTAATTAGTCATCACTTCTGACGTTGAAATTTAAAAAATATTTATTTAAAAGATTAATATAAAACAATAAAGTAGAGGTTTATACTCCTCCCTCACAAATAAAAATAATAATTAATTTATTAGTTGTGCATACATTTTACAGATTTTGTGATTAATCATAATATTGCAAAAGTTGTCTAACGTGAGCACATGTATATCATAATTATGGGTTAGAAAATTCTAAATTACAGGATTGATAGAAGATATCGGTGTGCATAACTTCCCAATCATGATCTTACAGAGATTTGATGGGCGTGATGATGGCAAAAAGTATTGGAAGGTCATAAAAAACAATCAAATTGAGCGAATTACCGGTTAATAAAATGTTTTTGATGAAATTAGAATTTATCAAACGAATTGGAATTAGAATTTAAAAGAATTAGAATTGATTTCTGTTTTGCGTTTGATAAGCACAATGTAATGGAATCTTTTTACATGATCCTGTTTGATTTGTAAAATTATCAAAAGAATTGAAATGTAAAATAATATCAAATAACGAGTTTTTTGGACTCGCTAACCGGCCTGCGATACCCACGCCCAAGAATATCACAGGGGGCAATCGGCTCACGGTTCTCAACCAAGGTCAAGGTGTGGGGTTCGAACTGCTATCTCTGCCCCACGATCGCTTTTTTGCTCAGACCACTGACCTTGCATTCCCCGATCATCGACGTGGGCTGTCCACTCCCAAAGTAAAGCCTGCGGGGATTAAACTTGGGTCTCCTTTGGAGAGCCCAGGCCTTCTTACCACTAGGCCACTTTGAAAGTGGTTAAATAATATCAAATGACATAAGTATCCTCTATTATATTTTTGTACGTATTTATTTATTTTATAACTATTTACTTAAAAATAAGAATAAATACTATTTGATAGTTGGACTACATGGATTTACAAAACATTAAAACAAAACCTATTTGATTTAATTAAGATCTATAATTCGAAGTCTTACGTATGCACATGAATATTTTACTTTTCTTTCTTGGAGAAATCAGGAAAACAACACAGGAAGCAAGTTGGGATCGAGCTACAAAACAAGGTTAAATCAACCAACCACAAGAAGAAATATACATGTAGATGAGGCGGGGTGAGATCGAACGCCAGAGAACGAAAAAGATGAAGACGAGGGATGAAAGGATGAACTGAAACAAAACGTGGGCAGAAGAACAATGCGAGAAAAAGGTAAGGTTTAATTGAAAAAGGTATTTTAGTAATCTACAATGAATTCCATTGGAATGTTTTAACATTCCATCAGGTGGGTGATGGAAAGTGAAATTCCTATGAACAAAGGAATTTGAAGGAAAAGTTTCTAATTCTAGTTCCACCGTCTTTCAACCAAACACGATTTTTGATAGAAAACATTCCAATTCCAATTCCATATATTCCGTGAACCAAACGACCCATAACAAAATTAAGTTGAGAACTTGTTGCCGATGAGTTAAGTGACAAGAAAAGGTCTTCAACGACATGACCCCTAGAAGCCATGGCTAAGGGGGAGATATTTTTATAGTTTTCTCATTAACGATGAGTTTTCTAGCTCTTGATCCTCTTCCTATAACTAGTCACTCGTTATTTCTTTGATATTTGTAATTAATCTTGGTTCAAAGTTTAATCTAAAGCTTATTAACGTTCTCAAATTTTGATCTTGTAATTTTGACAATACCGTAAAAATATTGTGAGTCAGAAATTCGTAACCATAGTTCGTTGCTATTTCAAGATAGTGTCGGATATATTAAAAGATTCATGAAGGAGCAAGTGTATATGCTTGGTATTAGGTAATCTCTAACCATGCTTCATGAAAAGGATAACAAAAGAGAAAAAGGTGTTATGTTTGGATTTGTGTGTTTGATTTGATTTTTGAGTTTGTGTCATGTGGTAACTTTAGTGTTATCAATATGTACATTTTAGTATATTGGTTAACTTGTCGATCAATGTAATAACATTAGAGACTAAACGAGTTAGATGACACGGGAGTGCGAGCTCGATCTAATCCTAAATATTATTTTGTTTTATTATTTATCTGGGCCCTAATTACTTGGGCTTTGCTTAATTGTATGATTATATAATAAAACCAAATTACGTCGAAGTGGGAGGCCTTGAAATCCTTTGTTGAACAATTAGGTCTTGGTGATTTAAGGAAGAAGCATGTTGATACTACGGCTGAAGTAGTGAACGAACCTCAAGAACCACGGAGGGTCTGGCTGTGTCTCCCTCTACACCTCCAGAATATTGATTTTAAACCTTTCGCTTCAGATCCAGAGGTTAATGTCACCGCGGGGTGTAATATTGGTTTTCCATCGGGTACGATTCCTAAAGGCCGTACACACGTTTTCGAACATGGTTGTTCATGATTAGATTATGTTAGATTTAACAAAACACAATGTTTTAGAAACAGAGAATAAATGGTTACACAAAGATCTAAGAGGTAAAATCCAAGGCCCATTTTCTTTAACTCAGTTGAGTAAATGGATCGAATTATTCACTGTGGATTTAAAGATATGGAGAACAATTGAAAACGAAAAAAAATAGTAGTACTTTAACCGATGCTCTATAAGGGAGAGTTACAGTAAGGATCGACAGTAACGGTTCTGCTATTGACAAATTATGCGGGAGTTTGAAGTTGAAGGATGGCGGGTAGATCGCTTTGTGTTTGTGGTTTAGTGTAATAGGTTTTCGGATTGGTTCATAGGAGTTTGTTATCGTGTCGTTCCCATTCGACCTTCTTTTTTGTTCTATTTCGCGTGATTAGTTTTATGTGTTTCTCTGTTATGCTCTTGTACTTACATCTAGGGTCTTTTTTTGCTAAGTTTGTAATTCTGTCTAGTCATGTGTAGTTTAGTACTAGCCAGGTTGATCTTATTTATAAATTTTTGCTGTCCAAATAATAATAATAATAATAAAACCAAATAACATCCCATAAAAATCATTACACTTGACATGGCATGTATGTTAAGAAATTTGTTTGAAAATATTGTCAAAGGGGAATGATTCCCTAAAAAGGGGATCTTGCCTAAATAGTCTAAAAATAATTTTTAAAACTCAATATCCGACTCAAACGAACTTCGATTGAACTCATTGTAGCAACGTTGAAACTAACTCGTTGAACCCTCAACCAAAACCCCAAAAACTAGTTTGATGTAGTTTACTTTGTTCCCCCCCCCCCCCCCTTTAAAATGCATAGGAGGGGGGATGCACTTTGGTTGTTCTCTCTTACTTTTTTAAGGGAAAACTTCACCCAATAGTAATCAAGTTTTTTAAGTGTTTCATTTAAATACTTCAAAGTTGTTTTGTCTCTTTAAAGTCACTCAACTTTCAATAAGTGTTCTAATCCTGTGTAATATTTTTTATAAGTGTTTATTTTTTTTTAAATTGAATGAGGCAAATGAAATATATATAAATATTAGTTACCGATAAGTGAAATTTTTATTCAACTAACTTAAAATATGAGGTAATATTGAAGAAAAAAAAAGTTCATCAAATAATAAACAAGTTTTAAAATTGTTATATTTAAGTCGAATTAGAAAAAATAATTGCTAAATAGTGAACAAGATTCACATATGTTTCATATATCTCATTCAATATTAAATTTTTTTAGCATTTATAAAAATATTACATAGGATTGGAACACCTACTGAAAGTTGAGTGACTTTAAAGAGACAAAAAAACTTTGAGGTATTTAAATGAAACACTTAAGAAACTTGGTTACTATTGTGTAAAGTTATCATTTTTTTTATTAATAAAGTTTGCCAAGGACAAGTCCTTTTAATCAATGTTTTCAGAACCGGACCGGACGTCGAACCGGTCTCCTTACCGGTCCACTGGTCGGACCGGTCCAACAGGTCGGACCGGATTTAAGAACCGAACGACGTCATAAATATTATAAAAATATATCAATCAAAACAACCATTAATCATTTTAAAAACCACCAACAAGTCAATTCCAAAAACTTTAAACTAACAATTACCTACGAAATACGAAGCAAGAGACTTAAAAAAGATAAAAATAAATAATAAATAAATAGTCAAGCGGTTCGTCCGGTCCGACCACCCGGTTTCCGGTCCGACCGCCGGTTCGTCCGGTCCGACATCCGGTTCTCTGTAGGACCGGTTCAACATATGTAACCGGACCGGTTAGACCACCGGTTCCCGGTCCGACCGGCCGGTCCTGTCCGGGTTTCAAAACACTGCTTTTAATAGATATGGATTGAATCGTAATTTTTTATATTTACTAACTCAATATTCATCTCTTATAATTCTTTTGTGAGTAGAAGAGAGGGAAAGAATAATAAAAAATAATTAAAAGAGTATTATTTAATTGAATAGAGATAAATATAAGAAATTGGATATGGATTTTTCTAAACCTTTAAATTGATAAGGAAATATTTTTTTAGTTAAATTATATGCACCGATGATGATAAAAAAATCTACTATGAGTGCTCTTAAGAAAAATTCACTTTTTATTTGATCCTTTATGTACCGTCAAATATCATATATATCTTCAATAAAGAATTTTACATAAATTGGCATCCTATACTCTCAAATATTAGAACTATCTTCGAAAAAAATTGTTCGATTATACTGTCAAATACAGTATTTTTTTTAATCTTCCAAAACGAATCATGTTTGTAGCTAATAAGTTTTATCATCTTTAAAAAAAATTAATCTAAAATTTTGATATAGGTAAAGTTGTCAACTTTTAAACTTATAGTATTGTAAAAAAGAGTATATGAACCATAGTTGCTATTTCATGAGACTGGATGTAGTGAGTACCAACAGGATGGGCACCAAGAGGATGAACGCTAAGTCCACATGAGCAGCGTAAGGCGTTAAACACCAGTACGTGGTCGGCATCATGGGGCGTGTTGAGCTGGGCGCCACCAGCTTAACGGGCGCAAGGGAAAGAGGGTGTAATTAATTTTTTTTGAGCCACTTACACCATGACAAATAACACTCTTTTTTTTTAATTTGTTTTAGTTAAATTATTACGCATTTTTAAGAGTTTAGTTAATGAGAGCCTCACTACCTATGTGACTTCTATAATTTTTAGATAAACAACTACACATAATGTGATACTGCTGTATTTTTTAGGAATATTAATAAAAAGTTAATAAATGAAAGAAGGTTAATGAAAGAGATAAGAATGGTGTTGAATATCAAAGAATGATCTAATGCTCTCACAAAATTATTAAAAAATAGAATTTTCTAATCGACTTTATGTTTGTGTTAGATGATTTACATGTATCATGACGACCGTCAACGTCATAGTTCGCTATCCATCTTGTATATATGGCTATGTAATTGAAGGGATATAAGTTTCATACACCATAAATTTAAATTTAAGAATTTTATATCATTTAATATGACAAGATAGTCAAATAAAAAAAACTAACTTTATATAAATAAACAAAAAAATATTTTAAGCTTTAGCATTTAAAAAAAAAATAGGATGTGTATAATATATTTATATTTTTTTTATATTATTTAAAATATCTAAACTTTATTTTTTTAAAAGGCAAAAAAAATAATTATAGTACTTTTATATTATTTAAAATATATATTTAGTACTTTAAATAAAAGAATTAACAAAATATTCAATTTAAAAATTATTTTATAAACAAACCTAACTTTTTTTAAAATAAAAATTGTTTTATAAAAAAGAAATTAGAAACTCAGTTTAAAGAAGAACGTAGGTGAACAGTAACTCCCCCAATGGGGGGAGTGTCACGTGTCAGTTAAAATATAAATTTTATTTTATTTTCATTTTTAACCCTTAAAGTATAAATATAATATACGTTTTTAGCCCGTTTCATTTTCTATTAATTTCGTTTTTCTATAATAACATTCGTTCGTTAATTTTTTTTCAAAATGCAGAGTGCGTAGCTATTTGTAGTTTTTTTGTTAACGTTTCGATATATATTTTTTTAAAACGGAGTTGCATTCAAAATCAAATTTTTTTTTGTTGCCTATAGCAAGTTGAAACGCCCCAAAACGGGTACATCTCATAGTTGGCACACAACATAACAAACATAGTTCTTAAACCGGAAATCAGAATCTATTACAGCGGAAGTCTTTAATTCAAATCATTCATCAAACTATAACATGAAATATTGTCTATAACATGAACTATCAGGATTGGAAATGTCAGTCTTCAATACCGCAGCCCGATGTCCATGCTATCCAGCCCACATGGCTCTTTCACTTTTCTTTAGCTTTACCCTTTTTACCTGCCATGCATACTAAAAGTCAGCTAACGCTGGTGAGTTCTCTCTTTACTTTAAACTGTAAACTTTATCTTTGGTAGCTTAGTTTTATTAAAATAAACTAAGCTTTACTTTCACTTTCTTTGAAATAAACTTTTAACTATTACTTTAAAACTTTACAACGTTACAATTATAAATCTGTTACGTTACTATCTGTCATTAAAACTTTATCTTTAAGGAAACCCGTTAGGGTGTCCCACTGTACTCTGTCTATCATTTCACTTATACTTGACAAGTGACTTTATCATACTTTAACTATCACATATGGATCGTGGTCCGAGGACCAGATCCCTATCTTGCTTACACCTCAGGGTAAGACTTTTACTTTAGCGCTGCCCACACCTCAGGGTGGGACTTTCTTTCTCGCTTGCACGTTAGTGCAAGACTCCTTTAGCATTGCTCACACCTCAGGGTGAGACTTTCTCGCTTACACCGAAGTGAAGACTCCTTTAGCATTGCTTACACCGAAGTGTAAGACTCCTTTAGCATTGCTTACGCCGAAGTGTAAGACTCCTTTAGCATTGCTCACACCTCAGGGTGAGACTTCTACTTTAGCATGCCTGCAGGACTTTCTACTATGCAACTATTATGCAATGCAATTACACTATTACACAAATAGAAATGCAATCACATAACTTTCATATAGACAAATAACACATATTAACACATAAGCATATAACATGGTATTTGTCACTGTCACTGTCACTGTCGAGCTATACCGAAGTACGGCTCCTTTATCGTTCTTTCTTTAGCTCATTGTTATCTTTCAAAAACTTGTTTAAAAGATAATACTATGCTCTTCTGTTCTTTATCTTTCATTTTATAACAATAACATTTTTATAAAATACTATACTTTGCCTTTCATTTTATAAAAATAACATTTTTATAAAATACTATACTTTGCCTTTCATTTTATAAAAATAACATTTTTATAAAATACTATACTTTGCCTTTCATTTTATAAAAATAACATTTTTATAAAATACTATACCAGTATGCATGCCAGCCCAAAACCATTAGGAAAAAGGGCAATAAGAACTCACCAGATGAATCGTTTCTGTTTACACCTAGCCGGTTCCTGAATGTCACTATGGTCACCCACAATCTGTATAATCAAGTCATAGGCGTAAGGCTGTGTTCCTAGGGGACACTTAGACATTACTAGGCTTGACTCAGATGTTTCGGGTCATGGTTTCATTATCGAAACTAGGTAGTTTCGAGTCCTGGCTCCTTATCGAAACTATGTAGTTTCGAGCCCTGGCTTCTTATAGAAACTAAGTAGTTTCGAGTCACTGCTTCTTATCGAAACTAAGTAGTTTCGAGTCACTGCTTCTTATCGAAACTAAGTAGTTTCGAGTCACTGCTTCTTATCGAAACTAAGTAGTTTCGAGTCGTATGACTTATATAAATTCTTAGTTAAGGTCTTGGGTCTATATCGAAACTATGGTAGTTTCGATGGGTCTGCCCCTGTCGAAACTAGGTAGTTTCGATAGATGCGTCCATATCGAAACTAGTAGTTTCGACTGTGCAGTCTTCTTCCCCAAACAGAACCCTAGATCTGGTCCCTTTGTTCTAATCGATCAAGCTATGAACTTTTTACGTTCGAAATGTTCCATTTTCCCCCATGAACCCAAACCCGTGGTTTGTTTCCAGTTTCACACGTAAAAATCTAAACCTTTACTCGATTATTAACCCGAAACCCGAAAGTTACAAAAACTCAGATTTAGGCATAATAATTACCTGTTATAGCTTCCTTCTCGTTCCTTTATGCTCCAGAGATGTTGAGCAACAATCCTCGAGACTTTGAGCTTGATCCGAGCTTTCTCTCTCTAGACGATCTCTCTCTCTCTCTCTCTAAGGTTCTTGCGCAGGAAGAAAATGAAGGACACAGGAGGAAATGGCTACTGATTAGAAGGGTTCTTCTCAGTTTTCGGGCCCATGGGCCGGCCCCTAGCCAAGCCCACCTTCCTTTTTCTTTTATTTGGGTTTTTATTTATTTTGGGATGTTACACAAGTGTCGTTACCGTTATGGTACAGTTACGGGCCGAACCTATTATGAGCGAACAACATCATTGTCGATATTGGTATTATCGGAATTCGTATCGGTATTCGCGTTATAGTTTTCGACGACCCGAAGCGGTATTTTTTTAATTCCTTTTTTTCCTTTTTTTCATATTTAGTTTTATGTTTCCTTTTTATTAACATCAAATTTCCCGTTGCGGCCTACGTTTTCGTTTAAATTTTATTAACGATGGGTCCGATACCGTTTTCTATGATAACTATCGTTCGTGAAGTTTTTTAAATAATGGAATTCGCCATTTTCTTAAAGAAAATTTGTTAACGTTCTGCTTTAAATTTTATTAAAGACTAAGCTCAATTCAAATTCAAGTGTTTTTTAGCTATCGTAAAGAAATAGTTGGATTGATAAAATACTAAACAGTTATTAATAAATGAAAAAAACAAAAGAAATAGTTGAAAAAAAATATTAAATGAATTATTCATAAAATAAATATTCACAACGAAGATAATAAATAATTGAGAAACAATAAGTGGATTTTTTTTCAATCAACTACTTATTTATTAGGTATAGATTGGGCTCACGGAAAATTAAGCGAGAAAATTTTCAAACGGTTACAAGAATCTTTTGAAAACGTTTCTATTCAGCAAGAATAAATGCACCGGCACATGAAGACGTTTCTAGAATTGCATGACATTATTTCTAACAATTATATAATTATAACAATTTCAAGTTTCTTAACAATCTAATTATACTATATATTATATTTTTGAACATTATATAATATCCAAATATATTAAGTTATTTTTTTACTTGTCAGTGAAATTTTTATTATTGTTATTAATTTTCTTTTTAGATTTACATACAAATTAAAAAAAAAAATAATAGTTAACTTAAATTATAAAATAATAATTAACTTAAATTAAAAAAATATATTAAGTTTATATACAAAATTTAGAGTGAAATAAAAAAAAAGAAACCAAATAATCATGGGCAAAATTTAGAGTAAAAATAAATAAATTTGGTTAACTTAATTTAAAAAAAAGACTGATTTGACTTATTTAATGATATATGATTATAATGGGTAAAAACAAATAAGTCATATCAGGTGGTGTTAAATGCTTATTTGAAAGGTGTATGAATCATGGTTCATATAATTGAACACCAAGAGGGAGTTAAAAGGACATGTTTTATAAAAAAAATATGTGTTTTTTAAGTACTTGAATATTAAATAATAATTTAATTTAACACAAATACTCTTTAGATCGTTTACACAAACTCTTGATGATTGCTTACTCGGCTGGTCTAGACTGGCTTTTTCTCATAACTACCTCAAATATTCTTATGAATACATCTTTTCTGTCAACACTGATTTATTCATTGTTACAACACTCATCTAAAATTCAATATCCTGAATGATATTTGTTACATCATAACACATAGATGTGAAATTCGTCTAAAAAGATACATTTATTTACTTCTAACTTTTAAAACCGAGGAATGTTTTTAACATACATTATTGACCCATTCTCGTTTTTAGAGGAAAAAAGTTGGATATAATTGTCATTGAATATATTTTTTTTGCGTTTTAAAGAAAATAAATTTATTAAAGACACATTCAACATGCATTCATGTCAAAGAGGTTGTGGTGTAGTGGTTGAGGTGAGCCCTGAAGTCCCAAGGGACCCGGGTTCAATCCCTGCGACCACCATTAATTTCTGAGGCATGCAAATGAGGCCTAGTTCTTAGGCTGATGCACCAGAGTTTTACCCACGTCGATCCAGGGTTCGAGCCTCGGCTCTCCCTCAAGCCCGAAAGGGGCCGTATTGGGTGGGATTTTTCCTTGGATGCTCTCCAACTTTGACGTCAAGTGGGCCCGGTTAAGACAACATATTGGTCGGAGTTAGACGAGGCTCTCCCATATGACGGGGGGTGCGATGTCACAACATTCAATGTTCGCCGTTCAAAAAAAACATGCATTCATAATTCTAATAATCTTAATCGGTAATGTTGGTGACCATTCATATAGCATCGGCCAACTTTTCAATAACCACCCTTTTATTTTCTAAATTTTCATTAACAATCTTTATACTTCTATATTTTTAAATAATACCCTTTAACTTTATAAATTTTAAAATATTCCACTCAAGTTTATAAAGTTTTAATATTTCCCCTTTTAAGTTTACCTCTGGACAAATTATTCAACTTTATCACTCAGATTTTTAAACTCTCAAGTTTATCCGTCAATTTTTTTTTCTTTTACTTTTTTTATTATATTCGTTTGTAAAAATTATTTTTTTATATTTTATTTTTGTTTTTACTTTGTTACTAACTTCTTTAACAATTTTTTTGATTCAATCTTAACTTTTATTCGCGACACAATTTATCTATTTTTCGATCTAGGTAACCGAGTCACGGTAACTTCATACGTTTTATTTTATGTACTTAGCCACATTAATGTAACCGACGCAACGCGCGTTACGAAGTTCGCAAACCCGTCGTATCGCGCGAGCTTAATTTCTAGTTAAATTGTTTTTCAACAATACCCTATTTTAGGATACATAAATACTCATAATAATTTACGTTAATCCGACATACATGAAGCTTGAACCCTTAACCTTAAAGAAAGTTTCACCATTTTAACTCAAAATAGTGTTATCATTGGACTCATAATTAACTAGTCATATGAATTATTAAGTAGATATTTATAAAATAAATTCTAGAAGCTAGACTTTTCATATTGTAAGAATGTATGATTAAGTTTTCGGAAACTTAGGGGTCGTTTGGTTCACAGAATATTTTAGAAGGGATTTGAATGTTTAAAAGGAATTGGAATTGAAATTGGAATTGAAATCGGAATGTGAAGGAATTGGAATTAATTTCAATGGTATATCACATGTTGTTTGGTCGGTAAATTTATAAAGGAATTGGAAAGTTAAAAAAAACTGAAATTACAAATCTACCCTTTAAACCAATCTTCCCATGTCCTTCACTTCCTTTCTTCCCTGTTTCTTATAACCCTATTGTAGCCAACCATGAAAACATAGAAGACATAGTTGCAGAACCGAATTCAGAAACCATAGAACATGGAACTGCTATAATCATTTTCATCTCGCAACCAAGAATTGTATTCAAGGTCGCAACATGTCGATCTTGGTTGGTTCGACTTCTATTTTTCTGGACCCTAAAGTAACCCCAAACATCCAAAATGCTAAACATTCAAGCATTCCTAGTCCATCATCAATCATCAAGATCATAATCAAAATCACTATAATTTCCCTCCCCTTCATTTTGGATAATCTGCATGTCTTCTTCAGAATCTTCATCAACTAAGAACCTTGAAGATGAAGGTTGCGAATATCTTGTTTCTCTTAACCTCTCCAGCCCCGATGGCAATTCCTATCTCATCCCATGTCAAGTCCTCATCCTCATGAACCCGCTCTTCTTCCATCCTTCTGAACAACCACTCGTTACTATCATCAATATCAACCAAAGATATTGGATCATAGGCAACGTTTTTATCACGACAATGCTTGAGTGTTTTGTTGTATTTGACAAACACAAGATCTTGCAACTTCTTGTGTTCTAATCGGTTCCTTTTCTTGGAATGGATCTATTAAAAATGATAAATTCTAAATAGTTAGAAGCAATAAATAAACTTCATATAATTAACCTTTTAAATTTGAATTTCTTACTTGCTCAAATGTGCTCCAATTTCTTTCACAACCTGATGAACTACATGTTAAACAACTAAGGCCACTGGGAGTGGACAACGGGTAAGAGGCGGGTAGCCAACAGGTTGACGGGTACACCACCGCACCTTGGCGGGTTCAACAGGTAAAACCAAGCGGGTATCTTCAACGGATATTAAAACCCGCCCAAACTGTTGGAAGTAGCCACTGGGAAGGAGAGAGGAGTGAGGGCTTTCAGATGGACCGGTCAACCATTTAGTCAAAAGAAGCATTTTAATTTTAGTTAATTTTTTTTTGAAAGGCATTTAATTTTAGTTTTTTTTAACGTCAAATTTCTTTTAGTGAGACTTGAACCCATGAACTTAGGTGATTTAAGGGGCTTTGGCCATGCGATTTTTAAATTTTTTGGTG
This sequence comes from Smallanthus sonchifolius, assembly GCA_023525975.1. Lineage (NCBI taxonomy): Eukaryota > Viridiplantae > Streptophyta > Magnoliopsida > Asterales > Asteraceae > Smallanthus > Smallanthus sonchifolius. The sequence continues at coordinate 73,067,079 of CM042027.1, read as the reverse complement.
TTTTTTTAAAATTGTTTTTATTTATTGTCTTTTAATTTATTATGTATTTTAATTAATTAATTAAAGTTTTAATTTATTAATTTGTTTTGTTTTATTTTTTTTTAAATAAGAGGGTTGGAGGGTACTTGGACATCTTAGAGGGTACTTTGGCTAACTAAGGTGCCATCTTCTGATTGGTGTAATTTGGGATGATACTTTAGTTAGGAGGATACCACTCCCACCTCCCTAAGAACTTTAATACCTAATTGTTGTATAGTTGGGGTTAGAGGTGCACAAAAAAACCGGTTTGGAAATCCAAACCGGTTCCGAACCGGAACCCGAACCGCCCCATAACCGGTTTTGTGTGAACCGGTTTCAAACCGATACGAACCGCCAGTTTACAACCGGTTTAACCTATTTGTGCGACGAGCGGTTTACAACCGGTTTTTTGTGAACCGGTTTGAGAAACCGGTTTGAACCGGTTTAACGGTCAAAAAAAAAACTAGCCGTTGGAAACGGCTATATAGCCGTTGGGACCAATTTTTGACCGTTTTTTGACCCATTTTAACCCCCAAACACATTATAAATAGGTAGTGGGTGTTTTGGTTAAATCACACTTCTCAAACGCTCAAAAAACGCTCAAAAAATTTCAAAAAACGCAATGGCAGGTTCTTCAAGTTATGGTGTTTCCTCTAACGAAGTTAGCGTTGTTAAAATAATACCAACAACGAGGAACCCCGCAATTTGGTCAAACTACGATCTATGTGAGTTGTCTAACGGGTTGGAACGTGCTCGTTGCAAAAAATGTGGTGGTTTTTTTAAAAAGGAATCAAATTCTACTCTAAAAACTCATCTGGAAAAATCGTGTCCGAGTTTGAAGAATATTCCAGGTGAGGGTCAAGCATCTATGACAAGCGAGGGTGGAATTTGGAACTTCGATCCAAATATTGTTCGAGATAGAATGACGAAATTAGTTATTCAAAGAGGTTTGCCGTTCAACCATTTCGACAACCCGCTCACGACGAGGATGATTCAAGAAGCCCTTCAACCACGTTATCATCAAGTAAGTCGTAGTACTCTTAGACGTGATTGTCTAAAAATGTGGAAAAAAGCAAAAAAAGAATTAATTTTAGGTTTTGAAAAATTGGAAACCGGTGTGAACTTAACCACCGACGTTTGGTCGGCTCCACATGGTATTCCCGACTCATATATTTGCGTTACCGCTCATTGGGTTGATCCCAATACGTGGCAAATGATGAAACGTACAATCGCGTTTGATATGTTTGAATATCCGCACACGGGTCAAAATTTATTTCACATTTTAGATGATGTGATAACCGATTTTAAATTACAAAATAAATTATTTTCAATATCTTTTGATAATGCCTCAAATAATACAAATGCGGTTCAAAAATTAATATTAAAATATAATCCGATTTGCAACGGCGCTTTTTTCCATAATCGATGTATTGCACACATCATCAACTTAGCCGTGCAAGACGGGCTTGGGGTTGAACCCGTTATTGAAATAAGTAATGCATTTCGAGTCATGCTTAAAGACGTTTTTAGTAGTAGTAAAAAAAGATACCATGAATATATTAGATTATGTAACGATACGGGTTTGATTTGCTTAGGTCCCAATTGGGTCCTCCCAACAAGATGGAATTCAACTTATAAAATGTTTCATAGTGCTATACGTCAAAAAGATACTTTATCAATTTTTCATGATATGCTTTCCTCAAAACCGCGTCGTAAAATTCAAAGTTTTCCGTCTACGAGTTGGGACATTCTTGAAAATTTAACCGAATTGCTCGAAGTTTTCAAAACCGCCACTACTTTTTTATCCGGGGTTTATTACCCCACAAGTCCCTTGGCTCTTAAACAAATATTTCTAATGTGTAACAAATTAGCCGAACTTGAAAATAAAAATACTCTTTTTACGACAATGATAAAACCGATGAAAGAAAATTTTGTTAAATATTTTAAAGAAATGCCTCCGGTTATAACTTGTGCCGCCGCATTAAACCCTACAATTAATGTTTACGGTGTTGAAACCTTGATTGATAAAATAACTTACGATTTGGATTTGAATTCCGAAGATATTCATTTTTCAACCGTAACAAAAACTTATTTTAACAAATGTTTGCAAGATTTGTTTGATATTTATTTACATAAATATGGTACAACACAAACCCCACATGATACGATGGACGCGGGCGCATCAAGTAGTAGCTCGAGGAATGTAAACTTAAATTTGTATAACGAAATGAGAAATGAATTTACTAAACGGGCTAGAGGGTCCACCCCGAGTAGCGAACTCGGAAGGTATACGGGAACAAACTTTTTATCATTTATGAGTCCGGATGTTTTTGAGGACTTTGATATTTTGGCTTGGTGGAAAGGAAACGAATCTACTTTTCCGGTCCTTTCCGCCATGGCCCGTGATTTACTAACCGTCCAAGCTTCCACGGTAGCTTCGGAATCCGTTTTTTCTCTTAGTGGCAGGGTTTTATCTATTCGAAGAACTAGACTCACTCCCGCGGCAATGGAAATGTGCATTTGCTTGAAAGACCATTTGGATGCGGTAGATAGGAGACAAAATAGGGCTTCGCTTGAAGAAGAAATTGAAGTTGAAGAACTCATACACGAATCTGAGGTTAACCAAGGATTGGCGAGCCCACTTACAAATGAAGAACTCGCCGAAGATGATAGACTACGAGGATCCACTAGTAACTCCGAGAATGACGGCTAATATTAAACAAAAAAACTCCAAAAAATAAAAATATATATATTTTTTTCTCGTATTGTAATGTTTAATATTGTAATGTTTTGTGATTTCCGAACCCCTACAATATGAATAAACGTTGAACTATATGTTTTTCTTTTTCTCGTATTGTAATGTTGTAATATTTTTTAATTTATTTTAAAATTTTTTTTTTTAAAAAAAAACCGGTTTAAACCGGTTCACCAACCCGAACCGGTCCAGAACCGACCTGAACCGGTTCAATAGGTTCGACATTTTATACTTGCAAAACCGGTTTAACCCGAACCGGTTTGGGTCAAAACCGGTTTAGTGTTTGCGTTGACCAAACCGGTTCGGGCCGGTTCGAAACCGGTTCGGTTCAAAAACCGCCTTTTGTGCACCTCTAGTTGGGGTATCTTTCTCATATAATTTCCATCATTTAGCGGATAAAGTATCAAATTTAGTAATTTAGTAAAATACATATATATATATATATATATATATATATATATATATATATTTTAAACTTCAAAGTTAGTTAACTTAACGTGGGGAATACTACCAATTGCTGACTTTACAATATCTAAACCACAACGACCCTCTTGGTTCAGCCACAACATCATCTCCCTCGTGATCAAGTCTTGTTTGGCATTTGAATGGGACAAGCTTTTGAACCCACTTGATCATTCCATCCATCACCCACTTTGTCATCATCAATTTTCGGGTATCTATTTCAGGTTAACTAACAAGATGAATAGAACCGCTCCTAGGTATCTATTTTAGGTTAACAGTCGATAATATAAGCGTGATTATTACCTAGCCGATTTACCCTTCTTGGTCAACTTTTATGAAATCTTATTCTTATCCAATAGACATGAAGGATTTTTTTTTAAAAAAAGTGTAAGAGTCAGCAAGAAAATATGTTGAACGAGCTTTTGGTGTTTTAAAAACCAAATGTGGGTATTATTCAACGACCGGCCCGGGCAATGAAGCGCGAGAAGATATGAAATGAAAAAAAAGAGTAAAAAACTAGAAAGGAAATAAAAACATCCTTCTATGGGATTGCACACAACTTACCACTCTAACCACACCACCTTTTGGCTATAATTTTGAAAAAAATAAACATTAATATATGGTTGAGTTGGTGGCCTCCCATTAGCCACCGACCTTGTGTTTTAAGGGTTAGTAAAATATGAAAGAGTAATTTTTATATATGAATCTAAAAAAAGTAAAAGAAAAAATAAAAGAAATTTAAGGAGTAAACCGAAGTTTAGAAATTTGAGGGGTGTGTCAAAGTTGTAACTTTAGATATTTGAATGGTATATTTGAAAATGGAGATATTTGAAGGGATGTTTAATGAAATTTGATCATTGGTGGCACGGATTGAACACTGACACTTCATTTTCATTTTAAGGGTCAGTAAATGTGATAATAAACTTAAAGCAATTAAATATATCGCATGATACCAAGTTTATAGTATATATCGTTAGCATCTGGCTGTGTGTTATGCCCCAGTGCACATTCTTGTTTGCTTCATAATTAGGCACAAAATGCAATGAATCTTTATCACATAATTGCACAAACCACATGAAGGGAGCGGCGTTGCTTCACCTCGCCGTTGTTTCCTCCTCACCCTCACCGCACCATGCGTTGGAGGTATAACACAGCCTAACAAGGGCGAAGCTATGAAGGGGCCAGGGAGGGCCCCGGCCCCTGCCGTTTTTTCCGTTAGTAGTGTTAATTTTTCCGTTTTCGTCCGAAATTTTTTTTACGTATAGAGCCGGCCCCTGCTTATTTTTTTCGGCCCCCGCTTCTTAGATTTTCAAGCTCCGCCACTGCAGCCTAATGAGATGATCACCATACCAAACTAACGGACATGGACATGCAAAGTCAAATAAACTTACAATTAAATCGTATAATAAGAACAGTTGAGAATTTCAAAGATTACATATAACCAACGAGAAGATTAAACATATCAATGAAAAAGGGAAGCCCCGCAACGGTGTAGTTTTCGGTGAGAGTTCGTACGATATTGGGTTATGTTTCGATGATGTTTTGCATCTTTCGTATTTTTGGTATGATCATAGTAACCGTAATTACAAGTTGTCTTGGACAGAGTGGCGCTCTTATTTTGTAATTATAGCTCCTTGCTAGTGATTAATAACATGACCGATTTTTTTTAAAAAGGAAAATTTTGTACAAGCAGGAAACACACATATTCAAAGTTCAAGAATTTATACAAATAAGACCGAGTTCAGAATTTTTGTGTCCATGTTCTTTCCAAACGATGCCAAAACTCAACTATAAGCTATTCTTATTATCTTAATGTTTTTCAAAATTTTCTAACATGAATTTTTTTACTCCTAAATATTATCTAAAACACAATAGTAAGATTTGAACTCATACAATAGAGCGCAATCACCAATCACACTAAACCACAAGACCATAGACTAATATCTTACTTAATATAGATTTAAAATGATACTACAAAATCAGTCAGCTTAAAAACATTACAAAATTACAATAATCTATGTAACTATTTATTTTATCATATTTAAAACATAATTAGATTTAAATAATCCAAACGGTTACCCATTAGCCAATAATAATTCATATTGGCAATTTGACCAATGACACTTCTAACTTTCAGTATCATTGCCAAGGGTAGTCACAGTAGCATAATTAACAAATATTACATTTGATTATCTACTCGATTTCGCTTACAATGACAACTATGAAAGAAATGGGGAGACTTAGAAGCGAAATCGAGTGGAAATTAAGTGTAAATCAAATTTAAACCTATGATGATTATGCTAGTATGGTGAGGTTTAAATGCTAACCAATATTTATGTGATAATCATGATAACCACTCTCAAACATAGTGTTACGTATATGTAACAACTATCATTATGTTAATGTTACATATATGTAAACACTATGTGTCACATATATGTAAAATTATTTGGTACGTATATATAATACTCATCATTTTCGTATTTACATTCAAAATATTTATTCAAGATACTTAAATACTATTTTAACAATTAAAACAAAAAATAATTTATAAATTATGTGATTGCTTTATACTGGTTAACACGGTTATCACTTAAAAAGTTGGTTAGTATTTGAACCCTTCCTTATGCTAGTATTATCCTTGCAATTAAAATGAAAGTTATTAGTGTCACTGGTAAAACTGTCAGTATAGATTATTATCGACGAATTAGTTATATTTTGGGTAATTAAAATCCAATTTGCGAATTTTAAACAAAAAAGTTTGATTATATATATAACAGAAAGCATGGGCTTCAATATTCGTTTGTGCATGTGTGACGGCCCAGGAGAGTAGCCCAGTTTTGTTAAAAGTAACAAAGTTATGGCCTTCATCACCGACAGCTATGGGACAATGTCACACAATGGGTTCTAAGTTATGACCTTATCAAAATAATTCTCTGTATTTATTTTTATAATCTTAGTTTATAATAATAAATATTATATTGTAGTTAGCATAGAACAGATGGCTGTATATGTGATTCTCATTTCTCACTAGTTTTTATTTGTTTAATTTGACTTTAAACAAAAATAAGTTTTTATTTGAAAATATATAAAAATTTTGACAGCTGTGGGATTTGAACCCACGCCCTTTCGGACCAGAGCCTAAATCTGGCGCCTTAGACCACTCGGCCAAACTGTCAATTTTAGTTTACTTTTAACAACTAAACATATTAAATACTCGGTTTTCGAAAATTAATTTAAATACAAGAATGCTATAAAATTTCCTCTTTAACACACATCTCAATTTCAGAACAGGGCTCTAAAAGTTGAATTTCTTTATATTTTCTTTTGGAAATTCGATTCGAATTAAAATGTGGAATTTCAAATTTGTTATTTCGATACGATTTCAAATTTGAATTTGAATCATGTATATATATTTTTAACTTTTTATATATACAAAATTAGTTACAGATACATACAAATTGTGCTTCTAACTTTCACCGTTGAGTTGAATAGAGAACAGAGAATAGGGACCCAAACCCAATTAGCAATTACCTATTTATCATAATAATTAGACCTGGCAAAACGGCTAGGTTGGGTTGGGCGAGGTGCCGGGTCAGAACGGATCGATTTAAAAAGTGGTAATTTAGGTCCAGGTCAGAATGGGTTCGAGTAACAGACAAATCCACCAAATAGTTGCAGCACCTAACACCTTCATTCCATTCCATCATGCTTGTGCAATACCAATATCTTTTAAAGTGAAGCAAGCAACACACATATTGTAGTCTAAGGATCATATACAAGGAACAGTAGGATCTTTGTTGAGGTCAAGAATATGTGTGTTTGATTTTGGGTAAATTTTCAAACGGTTTCAGTACGTAGCAGGCAAATAACTCAAGAATGCTTCAATTACATAATCTAATGCTTTTTATTTTTGCCTTGTTTAGATTGTCCCAGTTGCTTAAATGTAGATGACTAGATTGTCCCATGCATATAATATTATCAAATCAAGAGCAATCAACGTGAATTAAAAATAAAAATAAAAGGCTTAACAGTGAAGAATCCATGTGATGCATCTTCTGTACACATGCTAGAGTATTGTAGTCTAAAGCATGCTAGACTAGTACTTGTTAATGCTCTGATGATATTAAATTAACTTGAAACATTCATAATATGTGTAAACACAAGAACGAAGTTGTGTATAGACAAAACCATCCAGTCATAAGGGGATAACTTATGAAAGACGATTAACTAGATCATGAGGAGAACTCATACACTAGTAAGTGTGGGAAGGTCACACTAAGGCATATGTTGCCTAGACTTGATCAAAGTGCAAGCAATGTGGGGGGAGGAGCCATCTGTTGAAATGGTATTTGAGAAAGCTTTCTCAAACCCCGTATGAAAGGGAGAACCTTTCATTACTCATCTTATAAGTTTATCCAATAAGACTTATATGTGGGGATAACTTGCATTTGATAAGAATGTGAAATGTTTGGCAATAAAAATTTTGGTAATTCAATTAAAGATTGCAAACATGTGACCAAGTGGAGTACACAAAGTCATAATGAGTCTATCTAGAATATTAGACTTAAATGCCAATTGGTAACATTCAGAATCTTGGTAGATTTCTAATATAGCTTACCAAATGCATGATGGAAACGTGTTGAGCCTTGAAAAGCGTTTCATGTAATTCTAAAGACTAAACGATGTAACTAGATCCAGGTAGAGATAATGGGTTATAGTCTTAGGAATTGACAAAGGGTAAGAATGACTTGTGAGTAAAGAACACGTTAAAACAACTTATCTCAATTGCAAATTATCTTTGTTGACTTTACAAAGTCAAAGATAATGTCTATGGATCCAACAACCCGAGGGTTGATGGGAGATCAAGTTGTGGAATGAAACTAAAGCCCATGAAAAAAGATATGTGGAGGTAACCTAACCTAGTTGACTGGAGATCCCAAGATCTAGGTTCAATAGGACAACTAATCTATATAATTAAGGGTGGTCACTATGGGGGCAAGCTGATATATATGTTTACATAAAAGCTATTATATTTGGTAATATATCCCCCTAAACTATAAGGATGTTTAAATACGTCCTAGTCCATTCCTATGACAAGCAACGACAATGTTGTGAGGCTAAACATGACAAGTTTAATGATTTGTGGAAATCAAGATAACCTATTACTTTCAATGATTCGCGCGGGAATCACCTATGTGAGAGAGAAGTAGGGTCGCTTCGAATGGATTTTGGGGTAAAAATCCTAGAGCTCTCGCAGAACCAGGCTAGTGTTCCAGGACCATAATAGGACACGACAGTGAGGGGTTGGCCAGACCAGGGTGAGTGTTGTGTGAAGTGTATTGTCGTCTACATAAATGGGGGTATGTTCAAAGACATCGTGTATACACACCACTAGGAGACTAAGTATGCTTCACAAGTGAAGGTTCAAAGGGTAACACCTACCTATCCTGCAATGCTCAACCGTTGAATTGAATCTAAGAAACATGTATGTATGGATCGATCTCAATGTGAAAATGAATGAGTTTTGTTTTCACATTTAAGGGATTGTTGGAAAATATGTGGAAATGAATGAGTTTTGTTTTCACATGTGGGGGATTGTTGGAAATTATTTTATGAAAATAAAATTATATAAACTTGTATTATTTATTCAAGTTTGCTAGTTGAAACACCATTTTGAATGAGTCAAAATCCATTTAACATGTCTTTTAAGTTTTATTCAAATACTTAAAGGTTTTGGTTAATGGTGAATGAGGTGTTTCAGCTCATGAGTTGATGGTGAATATGGAGTTTCAACTCCTTTTCAAGTATAAATACCAAGGTGTTCCTTGGTTGAAAAATGCACCAAACAATACAATCTATCTAGTGTTCTCTCCTTCTTTCTCCCTAGAGAATTCCAACAATTCTTTAATCATCTACATCATTTTCTTTAAGATATAATTCTGGTGCTAGAGCCTTCCCCGGCAGTACATACTGCTTAGGCCGTTGTACACTGGGAAACAAAATGGGGAGAGACCCGGAATTTGTTTTAAGGGCCCCGTGTCAAACACAATCCTCGGTCAAAATCGGAATTTTGTTCTTGTATTTTGTGATTTTTCAGTTGTATTCGTATTTCTAATTTACTTGCTTTCCTATATAGGTTTGATTCTTTGTATTTTAGTCATAATATTAAAATTGTTTTATTTTTATACGCGAACGAATTCTTACAACTGAATGGGGTAGTGAAGAAATATAACCCGAATAGCCAAAGACCAGCCTAGTCCCACAAAGGTCATTGTCATGGCAGTTACGACACATGGCGGGTGTACACACCCTCAAAATGGTGTCCACCAATAAGATAATAAGAGAGGAAAAGTGTGACATACTAGCCCAAGGAAAGGAGCTTAGACTAACGGAATAAGGTATAAATAAAGAAGGAATGGTAAAGTTGAGCAGGTTCTTTCTACTTTCTCTCTCCTTACTTTCACTAAAAAGCCCTCATTACTTAAACTTACTCCCACGCCGGAGGGTTATTATAGGGAAAATCCCCTCCCCGTGATTCCCTAATGGTTTACTTGTTATGCAGAAACTGATTAGAGATTGATCGGAGGGAATTACATTAGGAACCAGAGAATCCGTTAACCTAACCGGTCAGGGTAACAATCATTGACGTCTGAACCCGAATGCTGAAGCCACCCTGGTTTGTGTCAACGGGTAGGTTAAAAAAAAACCTTACAGTGTTTCACTTGTTAAAAGAAAATCACAACAGTCTCTAAGTGACCATCATGGTGGTTAAGTGGTGTACCCATAACAAGAAAGTTAGGGGTTTAAATACTACAAGAATTAATTAAACGGATGGTCACTGTGGTTTGACCAAATTACGGTTTTCGTCCTTAGGATTGAAAAATTACGGATTTAGTCCAACATAGTTTGATTTTATTACACCCATGGTCCCTGACATGGATGGGGGTTAAGTTTTTTTCTGTTAAGTGTGTGTTAAAAGACCAAAATACCCTTTAATAAAAAATATAAAAAAACTAAATATTTAAAAGCCCACTTAAACAATTAAAAAAATTTATGAGATCCTTCCCCATATCCACTTAATTTTCACCAACAATTGTCTTCCCTGCCTGCCTGTTCTTAACATCAATTGGGGTTTTAGCAAGACAGCTTAAAGGTTGACTTGGCTTCATCAGACCCTGAGCAGAACCGTCGACCACCTTTCATCTCTGTTGGCGACCTGGCTTCACCACCAACGTGACCCTCTTCTACCCATCGTCTCATCTTCAGCACTTCGAATTTTTACTTTATAATCAGGTACTAGATGTTCTGGATCTAGTGTTCATGGTGAAGGGGTTAGAGGTTCTGCGATTGAGAAGAAGATGCGGCGACATGTCTAGTAGATTCTGTGGCCGGCGGCGGTTCGATTGAAGCGATGACAAGGGGCGGGGGCGGTGGACAGCGTTGGTGCAAGTGTGGTGGTCGGAGGAGACCGTGGTGGAGGTTGTCAAAGGAGACGGTGGTTGTACATTTTTTTTTTGAAAATCACTACTATGGCTCGGGTGAGTATAATTCTTCAAATTGCATATTTTCATTTATTGTCATCTTGAATCCAGAGCTCCAGTAGACCTGCAAGTTGGAATTTGCAACTGCAAGAGAAGATGGAGAGGGGTGTTAGGGTTAAAATGTTGAAAAAAGTAAATTAAATCTCTTTTTGAGTTTCATTTTTTAATTTTGTATTTTTGATATAAGGGCATTTTGATAATTTTTAAAAACTTTAACAAAAAAGTTAACCCTCATCTATGTCAGGGTCCATGGGTGTAACAAAATCAAACTATGTTGGATCAAATCCGTAATTTATCACAAAATCCTCACTATAACATAAACTTTATTTGAAGCGAAAATTAAACTAATAATGAAGCACAATATTGCAATTAGCTTTCTTTGACTCAATATTGCTAGGGGAAAGAAGGAGAGGTTGACTTTCCGTTTGATGTCTTGAAATGTAGGAATACTTTGTGGCAAGTTGCTAGATGTGCTTAGAAGACGTGTGGTACACATGGCATGCCTTTAGGAGACTAGGTGGAATGGGAATAAAGGAGTCGTGTACAATGGGTACAAGTTGTGGTTCCGGATCTGACGGGACAAAAAATGAGGTGGCATTTTTTATGTTGATATGGAAATTCAGGATAATGTGGTGGAGGTGAGAAGGTGTAATGTTGTTGAGAACAGTGATAGGGGACGAATTAGGGCTGGCAATTCCTAACCTGTTTAAGACACGATTAAACTTGTTTAATAAAATGTACATTATGTAATTTTATACATTTTAAAAAATAAGTAAAATTAGGAGGCTAGACTTCATCATTTCTTCTTCTTGGTACATAAAATATACAACCGTCTTATAGACATAAGATATAAAATAGTTAAACGAGTCGTAGTGGTTAGTGCTTACGCACCACATGTGGGGTTAGGGGACCAAGAGAGATTTTTGGGAATGTCTAGACAAGGTTGTGGGGTCCATCTGAGGGACGAGAGGATTTGTATAGGAGGGGACTTTAATGACCATAATGGTAAAGAGAATAATGGATTTTCCGCGGTGCATGAGGGTTTTGGCTTTGGGACTTGGAATGAGCATGACAGAGATATACTAGACTTTGCGGTGACCCTTGATCTAGTTATTCTTATCTTTTTCTTTAAAAAGAAGGATTCACATTTGATAACATTTAGCAGTATAAGGCATAACACCTAGCTTGATTATTTCTTGATGCGGCAAAAAGATTGTTACTAGTGGATGGACTACAAGGTTATACCAGGGGAGAAAGTGGTGACTCGGCATCGACGGTTGGTGACTTATATAGCCGCGCAAAAGAAGCTAACTGAAGGGAAGCACTAAAGAGGAACTTTAATCCTAAGATTAGATGGGGTTATTTGAAGGGTGAAAAGGTTAGATTGTTCAGAGATAAAGGGCCTAGCGGGGTAGCTGCTCGAGCATTAGGAGACGCAAACCTGATGTTAAAGGATATGGCTAGGGCTGGCAATTTTAGACACGTACACGAATACACGACACGAATACACGACACGAACCTACACGATCTTAACAGGTATCGTGTATGGCCTTATCGTGTTTCGTGTCCTAAACAGGTAGACACGAATCTACCTGTTAATTTTTGTGTCTAAACAGGTAAAATACCTGTTTACCTGTTAAGTACCTGTTAGTACTTGTTAATATTTTTTTTAAATAAAAAATATTAAAATATGATATTATACCTGATAAAATACTTGTTAAGTACCTGTTAGTACCTAGTAAAATACATGTTAGTACCTGTTAAGACTTGTTTCACTAAACAAGTTTTTAAACATGTGTTTCTAAATAGGTCTTATCGTGTCTTATCGTGTTAAGCAGGTATAAATAGGTTCGTGTTCGTGTTTGAGAAAAAGTACACGATAAGTTATCGTGTCGTGTTCGTGTATACATATTTCGTGTTCGTGTCTTATCGTGTTCGTGTCTTATCGTGTACGTGTATACACGATATGCCAGCCCTAGATATGGCGAACAACGTTACACAAGTAGCGAAGGTGACTCCCGGGATCACAACGGGAAAGGTTGGCGGGCATAAGGAGGCAGGGTGGTGGAAAGAGGATGTGAAAGGGAAGGTAAGTGTCAAGCAAGAGTGTTTTAGGGAGATCTTGAAGTGCAATGATCAAGAGGATAGTGCAAGATTGAAGGAGAGGTATAAAGAGGCTAAGTAGAAGGCAAATAAGGTGGTGTTTGGAGCTAAGAACATTGCATATGAAGAGATGTATAAGCGTTTGGAGACTATAGAGGGGGAGAACAACATGTTCAAGATTGCTAAATCCATGGAGCGGAGGAGACAAGATCTATGAGTCATGAAATTCATAAAGAGCGTGGGTGGACGTGTTTTGGTGAAAGAGGAGGACATCAAGGTCAGATGGCAAACCTATTTCCAAAATATTTTCAATAGCGGCATGATTCATCTAGAACTTTGCGATAACTCCACCGTCCATCAACGACGAAGGAATAATTGTTACTTTCGAAATATCACAATGGAAGAGGTGGGGAGAGCTCTTAAGAAGATGGGAAGGGCGAAAGTAGTGGGTCTAGACAACATCCCGATTGAGGTGTGGAAATGTTTGGCAGAGGAAGGAGTTCGATGGATGACAAATTTGTTCAATATTATATTGAAAACTGGTAAGATGTCTGATTAGTGGAGAGGTAGTGTCCCACTTTACAAGAAAAAAGGCGACGCCCAGTGTTGTGGTAACTACATGGGGATTAAACTCTTGAGTCATACTATGAAATTATTGGAAAGAGTGATCTAGGAAAAATTGAAACGAGAAATTCATGTTACGGTGAACCAATTCGGATTTATGCTGGGACGATTGACTACGGAGACAATACATATTCTAAGGAGGTTGATGGAAAAAGATAAGAAGAAGAAGCGGGACTTGCATATGGTGTTCATCGACCTTGAAGAGGCTTATGATAGTATGCCCAAACAGGTGATCTAGGATACTCTCGAGAGTAGGAGGTTTCCATGGAAGTATATCGAGTTAGTTAAAGATGTGTATGGTAGTGCTAAGACAAATGTTCGAACTCCATACATAAACAGATTATATTGTTCGAGCACCAGTGATAAGACAAGTGTTAAAGGAGGATACCTAGGGATTTTATGCATTTATGTTCTTTTATCTTCTACTATTAATAAACTCTATTAGGATACTTGTTTTCTTTATAGTATGTTGTCTATATCTTTTTGTTTTGAGTTGGGGAGGTCTTTCTCGAAACAGTCTCTGTATCCTTTAGGATAAAGGTAAGGTTTTTCATCATCTCACCTTTCTCAGACCCTACTGTAGGAGTAAGATTTTACTTGGTATGTCTATTCGTTTTTTTTGACTCAATATTGCTAGTGTTCCTAGAAATTGAAAATTCCAAACATTGCTAACCCTATCAAATGAAGCAAATTATTGCAAGTATTAGTCTGTTTTTTTGGAAAACAAAATAGAAGTATGGTTAAAAAAATATAACTTAATCATATAAAATTAATTATCAGCTTTACCTAAGCATCAAACAATATTTTGTGTGATCATTGTTATCATTTCGAATTGAATCAATTTGTACAAAGAATCCCAGCAACTAGGGGTGTTCATCGGTTCGGTTAGCGGTTTGTTTGATTTATTCGATTCGGTTTGTTCGGTTTTGACTTTTTTTTAACTCTTATCCGTTAATCGAACCGAACCGAATTGGAAACTTTTCTAACTGAACCGAATTCAACCGAATAAACCGATTTCAAAAGGAAAGTATATCCGAATAAACCAAATAAATAGAATTCAACCAAAAAAATAAAAAAAAAAACTGTAGGATCGGTGAATACAGAGAAAACTCTTAGCAAACACACTTGTACAAATGAAGATACAGTACATATAAAGGAACTTAGAATCAAGACAAACCCTTGATTCTAAGGATCAAATCAAACACAGACCGTTGATCTTGGACAGTTTCAAGCTATTCTATAATTGGTAGACAACTAAAAGACAAACTGCAGCAAACAGTTGTGATCAGGTCAAAAGTCTTCTTAGGAATCTTTGTAGGAGATTTTAGAAGTAGTAGCTTTGTCTTTAATCATTTGCACCAATAACATTCCTTCTGCTGATAGATGTGTCAGTGTTGTAGCAGAGGTGTTAGTAGCAAAGTCAAATCTGTTGATGATTTGCCTATCAGCAGCATCAAGTGTTTGATGCTGCTGAGAAGCCTATCAGCAGCAACTCTGGACTTCAGCAGATAAGGCTGTCCGCAGCAGAGTTGTTCATCAGCAGGAGAATAACTATCAGCAGCAAACAATCTTATCCGCAACAGCTTGCTGGCCAGCAGCAAAATTATGGAGTCCGCAGCATTTGTGCTTAGAGAATTTTGTAGCCATCGGTCTTTATATCTACAAACTCCCCCTAGACTAATGCTACCAAAACTCTCTTACAAATTTTGTTGCTGAAGCTTGTGCATATTAGCAACTATCCTTGCTACCTCATAGCTTCTAGGGTCCTTGCTGGGATTATCAAGAGGAAGCTCAGACAGAGACTTGATGTCCTTGCTTAGCATCTTAAAGATGGCTTTGCTAGAACATCTCATCTGCTGACCTCTGACAGCTGTTATAGTGAATTCATCCTTCTCTGCATTGTAAGACCAGCTAGTGAATGGAAAGTGGGATTGGAGAGGTTTAGCATCAATGACTACATCTTTGCTAGGGTTGAAGTGATGTTTGATCACTAGCAACAGATGCCTTCCACTTTCATTCTCAGGCTCATGAGCTTCACCCAGCTCCATCATTCTTCTAAGATCAGAATCTGGGAGCTGCATCACCTCATCAACAGTTTTATAGATTGACCTTTTTACTTCTGCCCTCCACCTGAAGACTTCAAACCATTGATCTTGATTACTATAGAACCAAACAACAATTTCTCTTGAATCTTCTGGTTTGGTAGTAGGTTTGGTTTTCTTCTTGGGGGGCTGTTAATGAGGAGGAGCTGGGTGGGAGGATTTGGACTCTTTGGGTGGAGAGGAGGGAGGTCTAGGAGGGAGAGTGAAAGGTTGTTGGATAGAGAAAGGAGTGGATGAGGGAGTAGGCTTGGGTTTCTTTTGTTTTCTGTCATCAGTTTGAGTATTTACCCTTTTCTTTGAGCCTGTCTTCCCCAATCTCTCTTCCTCTTCCTTCTTTACTTTGACATACAAGGCTTGCATGTTCATAAAAGTCATTGGACCTAGCCTCTTTCCACTCTCTCCTCTAGCCTTCAGGAAGTCCATCATGACCTTCCTTTCTTCATGGGTCCTTATGTTAAATGCAATGGTCTTTTTGGACTTTTGTTTGGTTTTTTCTTCTTCTTCTTCAGCTCTTTTCTTGTTTGCCAATTGACCTTGCTGACCCACGAAAGCTCTATAGATTTCTTTATTTGAAAATTTCTCAAGGTAGTCTGCATCCTCACCTTGAGAAATCAGAGCTTTTGTCCACTCCTCTCTCATCTCTTTGGCTAGTTCAGAGTCAGTTATCCTGAACTTAGCCTCTTCTCTTATTTTCTTTTCTCTTTCTTCTTCTTCTTTATTGAGTTGTTCCTGCAGCTGAAGAGCTAGAGCTTCAGCTTCTTGTAATTATGTAGCTGTAGAAACTTTAACTTTCAAAGTATCCAATTGCCTAGCATGCAACTGGATCTGTTGTTCCCTGAAGAGAATGACGGTTTTCCTTTCTTGAATCTTTCTAAGCTCAGCCATCTCCTCTTCTTCTCTTTCTCTTCTTCCCTTCTCTTTTTCTCTCTTCTCTTTCTCTATTCTTTCTCTATTCTTTCTTCTTCTTCTTCTTCTTCTTCTATCATGATTCCCTTCCCCTTGTCTTTATTGGATGCCTCTGCTTTAGCTTCATGGATCACAACAGCAGATGTAAGAGATGATGTTGGGATCTCAGCTTCAGCTTCATTAGCAATCTGAGAAACAGACACAGAGGAAGGGACTGCTTCACTCTCTTCCTTTTCCCATTCTTCCCATATGTAGCTTTAAAAGCCTCTTTGACATTCTGAGCAGCCACTTTTCTTGACTCTACTGATGCATTCAGTATAACAACTGGTGAGGAGGGAAGGGATAGATCTGAGTGAGAATCATCCATTACAATCCATCCCTCCTTTTCAAGAAAAGCTTTGATAATCTTGATCATTGCTTGAGTTTCTAAGGAGTTGATGTTGCAGATGTGTGTCCTGAGCTCAAAGACTTTATGCAGGAAATCTGGATTGAGGAGCAGGATTTCTTGAATATTGTTACATTTGAAGGATGATCCATCACACAAGAAGAACTGAAAACCAGAGGACCTAGTGCTTGACCATCCTTGCACTTCCAGGCCCCTGACCACTTCATTGTACAGAAATCTTCTCAAACATGGAACTTGTTCTTCTGTTAAAGCCCTGCTCCTTATCAAGTCAAGTCTTGGAGCTAGTCTTTGTTATGTTGTTCTTGAAGACTCTTCAGTATGTTTAGGATAGGTCACCCTGTTTGCTTCTTCTAGAAACTATTCAAACCAGGGCATATTATCCTCCATCAAGACGCATAATCTATCAATTACAAGTTCTGCTGAGAGATCTGATGAAGTGTTGATGCATCTTGTTAAGTACAGTTCAAGGACTTTGAGTGGATTCAGTGTATTCCAATTCAGCTCTTCTATTCCACCAAATTCCCATCCAATCCAGAATCTCTCAGATAGACCATCATACCCCCAAGCTAGGATAGAGTCAAACTCTATCTTATGTGCAGTCAATGTGAATTGAGGGGCAATGGTCTGTCTCGATATACTTGCAGCAGCAGGCAATATGCTGAATGATAGAGGTTTGTCTTCATCTTCACTTTTATTTTCCAGGACCTCGTCAACAGCTCTGACCACTAACTTCCAATCTTTAGAGATATCTTCCTCTTCATCTACTGAGTCTGGCAAGTCATGAATTTGAACAAAATCAGGCTTGAAAAGTATACTTTGAAATGCATCATGCTGTTGTATCCAGTCATCAAGACTGTCAGGATCATCTTCAGCAGTAACTATCTCCCCCTTTTTGGTTGCATCAGTGCATATAGTTTCATCTGTTTGAGTGCCCATTGATACAAGGGAAGGAGTAGTCACAGGTGGGCATTTATGGGCTTCATACATAGAGACTTGGTGCTTTAGTTTGGACACCTCAGCCTCTAGCATTTCCACCCTGGCAGTCAATTCCATGTTTTCAAGTTTCAGTCTGTCCTCATACATAGTTGTGGAATCTTTGGAACTAGATTGTAACATCCGTGACTTTTTCATGTAATATTTTATTTCATTTTGTACCTTAATAACATTTATGACCGCCATATTAGTTCAATCTCGTTATCTCGTATGTACGTTTTGTCGTACCAATTATTAATGCAAACGTGTAAACGATCCGTAGTTTCAAAATTTCATTTTTTATACATATATATATATATATATATATATGTATATATGTATTGATAAAAATGAGATTCTATATTAGTATTATTATTTTTTTTTATAAAAGTTAATCATAAGAAAATAAATAATGATATATAAGTTTAAGTTTGATAAGTGTTATAAAATAAATTTTATAACTTAATGGAAATAAACCTTGAACCCCTTTCTTCACTTGTGAACCCTTGAATAAACATTACATCTCAATTTTGACTTTGATAACTCAAAATCATATGAATCGACCTCAAATCCCTCTAAATCCGTAAAGAAAAGTTTCCTTCCTCGGATTAAATCTTTTCTAATCGATAAGGACCGTGAATCAAGCCTTTAATTGACAAATCATTACCAAAAAAAAAAACGAATTCTTTGGAGATGAACAAATATCTCGGTCGTGGGTTTCGGAACCCACAAATCAAGTCCAAATCTCGCGAATCTCATCCCATTGTACCTGTAAAACGCGTTCCTAAACATCCTATATATATCCCTTACCATCTAATGCTCGAAATCATCCTCAAGTTCCATCTTTTGTTCCTCTCGGTTCACTTTCGGCGACAGGGAGTTCGAACCCTTCAATCGGCAGCGAATCAAGGTATGTTAACCATCTTTCTACTCGTTTTGATCTTCTAAACAATAGGCCCAAACTTCTGATCGCAAACAATACCCGCGAAAGACTGATTTTGAGATTTACAAATCTGTTTTGGGGTTAGGGTTTTTAATCTGAGTTGTGTTTGGGGAAGATGACTCAGGCTCATTCGAGTTTACTATTTAATTTTCTAAACTTTGCACATGATGGGGACTTGGTCCGGTGGTAAACCCTTGTGCAACAAAGGACAGGTCGCAGGTTCTAGACCTGGCACCTGCGCCTTTCCCTCCTCCCTTGCCCTTTTTGAGTTTTAACACATTTCATTCACACAGTAATACATTTTTTTTATATAATTAATAATCTGATTTTCTAAATAAATAAATTATAAACATTTTCTGAAATCTCAAGATGTTATGTATAATGTTCATTTTGATTAAAAATAAAATGTATACTTTTTAAAAGTTATTGAAATCATGTATTTTACCATAGCAAAAACGATTTATGTTTTGTGTGAGGTTTTAGACCGTTTAATGATTAGTAGTATAATGTAATTCTTAAAAAGTATAAATATAATCGTTATTTATTTTTAAAAGTTAGGAGTTTTATTAAACAAAAAGGGCCATAAATATATATTTTCCTGTTAATTTATATGGGAATTATGAATCACTTCTAAAAATATTTTATTAACCTAAACGTTTTATATTAAACGTCACGATCATATTCCTTAGGATCGGTTAGGGTTTTACATACAAATAATAAATTTTAAACGTGACTATTACGTATTAACAAATTAATTTTGATCGTTAATGGCCCCGTCCTATTAATAGATTTACAAATATTAAAAGAGATGATTACTTTATTTCACCTAATTTTTTTTTATCACCTTCGACTTTGTCTTAGTAATGTAAATATTGCATTAAGACATTTAATATCTTGCAAATAATACTTATTAACACATAGTTTTCTTTTATAAGTAAAGTTTATAAAACATCATTCATAAACTTTATTCGTATTCTCGTTCGTTCCAAAATCCTGGAGTCCCAATCATTCCGTTCTTGTTTTCTCTTAATCGTTTCTACGTATTAAAATATGTATAATTATTATTTAGGACTTCCTTAAACTTCGTATTTATACAAGTTGCAAGATAAATCCCCCTACTTATCAAGGTGAGAACATAGCCCCTTTTTCTTTTTAACTTTTGGGGTGAAACATGTATATTTTTTTATGGCTTAATAACTAAAACCTTTTTTACTAAAACAAATTCTCAAACAAGTAATTTCAATTATGTGCTTGATATTTGAACACTTATAACAAATTGCAATCATTAACTTGATCATAAGCCTAAGGAAGTACTAGTATGGCCATATGGGGGAAACCGATATAACAACGGCACAATCTTAGGGATTGTGGATGCATATAACTTTTTACGGCACAATCGTGGATTGTGGATGCTTATAACATATAACATTTAGGGTTGATTGCAAAACGTTTGTGTTAATATGCTTGTACATTTGTTTGAACTTGGTTTGAATTTGTTTATATCTTTTATGACAATTTATCTTTATAACGTTTAAAACCTATGTCTCTCACCAACTTTATGTTGACCCATTTTCTTACATGTTTCAGGAAATAATAACTAGGAGAGAAAGGATCAAGTAGGATTGCTTATGGACTTAGTTAAAGAAATTCTTACAATGTTAATTTTTTTGGATTTTGTTTATTTATTTTAAAAAGTGTTGAACAATCAATTATGAAATTAATAAATTTTTGTGATGCCTTAGTATTTGTCTTTATACCTTGTGCTATGTACTATATGTGTGACACCTCGCGTATTCCGCCTTGGCGGGGTGTGACAGATTGGTATCAGAGCCTTGGTTATAGAGAATTAGGCTTAGAAAGACCTAGACTATAACCTAAGACTCCCTTACACTTTCATAGGAACTATATGTGATTTATGTGCTAACCTTATCTCTTCTTAGCCATGTCATCACACGTATGTCCACTCGGATCTTCCTCTAACCACTTACCACTCAAGAAAAGGAAGCTTGCTCGAGAAGATGGATCTCACTCTTGGGCCTTAAAGCCCAATCCATTATTCTCATCATAACCATGGGTTCAAGTGATAGATGTTAGTAGTATATGATGGCTGGAAGAGTGGGTGTAGACCCATAAAAGGTTCTGACTAAGGAAAGACTTGGTACTTAAGTGTGTCCCTTGTGACCCACCTCTCTTTCCTGGGAATCCTTTTGGTGGCTGCACTACTTATAGGTCAAGTATACTTCTAACACGCTATTGTGAGAACTCGGTGTTATGATTAGTCAAAATTTAAAATTCATTTGTACTTAACATTAAGCATTATATAAGCTAGTGTTTATCTATTTCAATTCTACCTTTGTATGACATTAATGCAAGTGAATTTCTATTTTATGAATATATCACTTCTATTATTTATATGTCTATCTCTAACTCGATTAATAATCTTGTCTTCGTAGAATGCCTCCTCGACGTGAAACCACTGACGCCACCAATTCTGGAACCAATGATACCACCATGACTGCTCCGACTATGGATACCACTGCCATCGCCACACTCTTAACTCAGCAACTTGCTGCTGTGCTACCTGATATGGTTACTCGACTCACAAACACTATGAGGGATACCGGAGGAACCACCTGCACATACAAGCACTTCAACTCGTGCAACCCTCTAAAGTACAATGGATCTGAGGGTGCCACTGGCTTACTTCAGTGGTTTGAAAGCATGGAGTCAACCCTGGTAATGAGTGAATGCCCCGATGACCTGAAAGTGAAGTATGCTTCAAGTGCCTTCCAAAAGAGGGCGCTTACTTGGTGGAATGGCGAGAAGCGAACTCGGGGATTAGCCGCAGCCTTGGCCTTGACATGGGATCAACTTAAGGAGCTCATGGTTGAGGAATTCTGCCCAAAGAATGAAATGAAAAAGCTTGAGGTGGAAATGTGGGATCTTGTTCAAGATAGCGGTGAAAATGAAGCATACAACAACCGTTTTCATGAACTGAGCACATTGGTCCCACACATGGTCACCCCGTTGAGTCGCCAAATTGACCGTTACATTGGCGGCCTACCTCATCAAGTTAGGGGTACCGTCATGGGCAGCAACCCTGCTACTCTTGAGGCTGCCATCCGTCTAGCTGCGTCCCTCACGGATAATCTCGTGAAAGAAGGTATTCTGACCCAAAAGGATGGAAAGAAAGGTCGGGTTGAGGAAACCAAGAAGCCTGAACGCCACTTCAAGAAACAGAAGGTGGCAAAGAACTTCGCTATGGTAACCCCTGCTACTCCAACTACCCAAGTGGCACCAACGCAAGCACAAGCTTCGACAAAGAAATCTTATGGCGGGTCTTACCCTTGGTGTGCTAAGTGCCAATATCATCATGATGCTACCTACCCTTGCCGCATATGCACTAAGTGTGGTAAAGGAGGTCACTTGGCAGCTACTTGCCGTGTCGTTAATGCTACTCCTACTACGATCCCCGCAATTGCAAATGGTAGAGCTTGCTACCAGTGTGGTGCTACCGACCATCTCAGGAACCGTTGCCCCAAATTGGCTAACACACAAGGGGCACGTGGTCGGGCTTTTGTTATTGGTACCACTGAAGCACTTGAGGAACCTGCCGTCGTTACAGGTACTTTTCTTGTCAATAATGTCTATGCATCAATTTTATTTGACACCGGTGCCGACAAGAGTTTTGTTTCCACCAAATTAGAACCTTTGCTTGGTAAATGCGCTAGTGTGTTAGAACCTCCTTACACGGTTGAAATAGCCGATGGCAAACTAACCTATGTTCGTACGGTTGTTCGCGGTTGTACCTTAACTCTCAACGATCACCCGTTCATCATCGACCTTATTCCTATGACTCTTGGAAGCTTTGACATAGTTGTAGGTATGGACTGGCTATCCGGCAACAATGCCGAAATCGTATGCTCGGAGAAACTTATTCGTATTCCTCTACCTGCCGGTGAAATCTTGGAAATCCTTGGAGACAAGCCTTGTCATGGCCTAAAGATTATTTCTTGCATGAAGGCTCGTAGCTACTTAAGGAAGCAATGCTGTGCTTTCTTGGCTCACATTGTTGAAAAGAAACCCGAGAATAGAACCATTCAAGACATACCCGTTATTCGAGACTTTCCCGAAGTATTCCCTGACGATCTGCTCGGACTCCCACCTGTTCGACAAGTTGAATTCCGTATTGATCTTGTTCATGGAGCAAATCCTATTGCTAAGTCTCCTTACCGTCTCGCACCATCCGAATTGCAAGAATTGTCTAGTCAATTGCAAGAGCTACTAGACAAAGGTTTCATTAGACCGAGCTTCTCACCTTGGGGAGCCCCGGTCCTTTTTGTCAAGAAGAAAGATGGAACCTTTAGGATGTGCATTGATTATCGTGAGCTCAACAAGCTGACTACCAAGAACCGATATCCTCTTCTGAGAATTGATGACTTATTCGATCAATTGCAAGGAGCAACTTGTTTCTCAAAGATTGATCTCCGATCCGGTTATCACCAATTGCGAGTCCATGACGATGACATCCCGAAGACCGCTTTCAGAACTCGATATGGACACTATGAGTTCGTGGTTATGCCTTTCGGGATAACCAATGCACCCGCAGTATTCATGGATCTTATGAACCGGGTTTGTAGACCCTACTTAGATCAATTTGTCATTGTCTTCATTGACGACATATTGATCTACTCTCGAACTGCCAAAGAACATGAGAATCACCTAAGACAAATCTTGGAGCTTTTGAAGAAGGAAAATCTTTATGCGAAATTCTCCAAATGCGAGTTTTGGCTAAAAGAAGTCCATTTCTTGGGTCATGTTATCAACGAGAAGGGTATTCATGTTGACCCATCCAAAATCGAAGCTATCAAGAACTGGAGTACGCCCAAGACTCCCTCAGAAATCCGTTCCTTTCTGGGTTTAGCCGGCTACTATCGAAGGTTCATCTCGAACTTTTCAAAGGTCGCCCTACCACTCACAACTCTAACCCAAAAGGATAAACCGTTCGTTTGGGAGCAGAAACAAGAAGATGCTTTCCAACTCCTTAAGCAGAAATTGTGTGACTCTCCTATCCTAAGTCTTCCAGATGGCAACGATGACTTCGTCGTTTATTGTGACGCCTCAAATCAAGGTCTCGGTTGCGTGTTGATGCAACGCGGCAAAGTCATTGGCTACGCATCAAGACAACTCAAGGTCCATGAAAGAAACTACACTACACATGACCTCGAGTTAGGTGTAGTGGTCTTTGCTTTGAAAATCTGGAGACACTACCTCTATGGTACAAAATGTGTCATCTTCACTGATCATAAAAGCCTTCAACATATCCTTGATCAAAAGGATCTCAACATGAGGCAACGGCATTGGGTTGAACTTTTAAGCGATTATGATTGTGAAATTCGCTATCACCCGGGAAAAGCCAATGTGGTTGCTGACGCCCTTAGCCGGAAAGATCGGATCAAACCCTCTCGCATTCAGGCCATGGGAATGATCGTCCAAACTAGCCTCAAAGCCATGGTTCTTCAAGCTCAAAAAGAGGTTCTTGCCAAGGGTGAGTTAAAGCAACAGTTAGATTGTGGCGCCGAAAAACATTTACAGCCCAAGTCCGACGAAATTCTTTATTTCATGGGATGTATGTGGATTCCTGACTCTCAACCCCTTCGTGAGCTTATCCTCGATAAGGCACACAAATCCCGGTATTCTATTCATCCCGGTGCTGATAAAATGTATCACGATCTCAAGGAGTTTTATTGGTGGCCCGGAATGAAGAAGGATATAGCTTTATTTGTGAACAAGTGTCTTACGTTCCTAAAGGTTAAAGCCGAACATCAAAAACCCTCGGGTCTTCTCCAACAACCCGAGATCCCTATTTGGAAATAGGAGCAAATCTCTATGGATTTTATCACCAAACTCCCAAGAACTCCTCGTGGGCACGATTCGATTTGGGTCATAGTTGATCGCTTGACCAAATCCGCTCATTTTATCCCTATTCGTGAAGATTTCAAGATGGAAAAGCTGTCAAATCTCTATATCAGTGAAATCGTGACTCGTCACGGTGTGCCCTTGTCCATTATCTCCGATCGTGACGGCCGTTTTACTTCCAACTTCTGGCGATCCTTACAAAAATCCTTAGGGACTCGTTTGGACCTTAGCACGGCTTATCATCCTCAAACTGATGGCCAAAGCGAAAGGACTATCCAAACCCTGGAGGATATGCTTCGCACTTGTGTGATCGATTTCGGTGGAAGTTGGGATAACCATTTGCCTCTCGTGGAATTCTCTTACAACAACAGCTACCATGCTAGCATTAAATGTGCTCCTTTCGAAGCCTTATATGGTAGAAAATGCCGCTCCCCGGTATGTTGGACCGAGATCGGTGACGCTCAAATAACCGGACCCGAGCTTATTCAAGAGACTTCCGATAAGATCTTCAAGATTCAAGAAAGACTTAAGGCTACCCGTGCTCGCCAAAAGAGTTATGCTGATAATCGAAGGAAACCCCTCGAATTCCAAGTCGGGGATAAAGTCTTACTCAAAGTTTCCCCTTGGAAGGGCGTGATCCGTTTCGGGAAGAAGGGGAAATTGGCACCAAGATATGTGGGTCCTTTTGAAATCCTTGAAAGGATCGACCCTGTAGCTTACAAGCTCAAGCTGCCGGCCGAACTCAATGGAGTACATGACATTTTTCACGTGTCGAATCTCAAGAAGTGTCTGGCTGACGACACTCTTCATATCCCATTATATGAAGTCCGTGTTGATGACAAGTTGAACTTCATTGAACAACCCGTTGAGATCATGGACCGTAATGTTAAACAACTCAAGCGTAGTCGTATACCTATCGTGAAAGTCCGTTGGAATTCTAAGCGCGGCCCTGAGTTCACTTGGGAGCGTGAAGACCAAATGAAACTTAAGTACCCTCATCTCTTTTCTAATTCAGTAGCCTCCACTAGTTAAATTTCGGGGACAAAATTCCTTCAACTTGGGGATACTGTAACATCCATGACTTTTTCATGTAATATTTTATTTCATTTTGTACCTTAATAACATTTATGACCGCCATATTAGTTCAATCTCGTTATCTCGTATGTACGTTTTGTCATACCAATTATTATTGCAAACGTGTAAACGATCCGTAGTTTCAAAATTTCATTTTTTATACATATATATATATATATATATATATATGTATATATGTATTGATAAAAATGAGATTCTATATTAGTATTATTATTTTTTTTTTATAAAAGTTAATCATAAGAAAATAAATAATGATATATAAGTTTAAGTTTGATAAGTGTTATAAAATAAATTTTATAACTTAATGGAAATAAACCTTGAACCCCTTTCTTCACTTGTGAACCCTTGAATAAACATTACATCTCAATTTTGACTTTGATAACTCAAAATCATATGAATCGACCTCAAATCCCTCTAAATCCGTAAAGAAAAGTTTCCTTCCTCGGATTAAATCTTTTCTAATCGATAAGGACCGTGAATCAAGCCTTTAATTGACAAATCATTACCAAAAAAAAAACGAATTCTTTGGAGATGAACAAATATCTCGGTCGTGGGTTTCGGAACCCACAAATCAAGTCCAAATCTCACGAATCTCATCCCATTGTAGCTGTAAAACGCGTTCCTAAACATCCTATATATATCCCTTACCATCTAATGCTCGAAATCATCCTCAAGTTCCATCTTTTGTTCCTCTCGGTTCACTTTCGGCGATAGGGAGTTCGAACACTTCAATCGGCAGCGAATCAAGGTATGTTAACCATCTTTCTACTCGTTTTGATCTTCTAAACAATAGGCCCAAACTTCTGATCGCAAACAATACCCGCGAAAGACTGATTTTGAGATTTACAAATCTGTTTTGGGGTTAGGGTTTTTAATCTGAGTTGTGTTTGGGGAAGATGACTCAGGCTCATTCGAGTTTACTATTTAATTTTCTAAACTTTGCACATGATGGGGACTTGGTCCGGTGGTAAACCCTTGTGCAACAAAGGACAGGTCGCAGGTTCTAGACCTGGCACCTGCGCCTTTCCCTCCTCCCTTTCCCTTTTTGAGTTTTAACACATTTCATTCACACAGTAATACATTTTTTTTATATAATTAATAATCTGATTTTCTAAATAAATAAATTATAAACATTTTCTGAAATCTCAAGATGTTATGTATAATGTTCATTTTGATTAAAAATAAAATGTATACTTTTTAAAAGTTATTTAAATCATGTATTTTACCATAGCAAAAACGATTTATGTTTTGTGTGAGGTTTTAGACCGTTTAATGATTAGTAGTATAATGTAATTCTTAAAAAGTTTAAATATAATCGTTATTTATTTTTAAAAGTTAGGAGTTTTATTAAACAAAAAGGGCCATAAATATATATTTTCCTGTTAATTTATATGGGAATTATGAATCACTTCTAAAAATATTTTATTAACCTAAACGTTTTATATTAAACGTCACGATCATATTCCTTAGGATCGGTTAGGGTTTTACATACAAATAATAAATTTTAAACGTGACTATTACGTATTAACAAATTAATTTTGATCGTTAATGGCCCCGTCCTATTAATAGATTTACAAATATTAAAAGAGACGATTACTTTATTTCACCTAATTTTTTTTTATCACCTTCGACTTTGTCTTAGTAATGTAAATATTGCATTAAGACATTTAATATCTTGCAAATAATACTTATTAACACATAGTTTTCTTTTATAAGTAAAGTTTATAAAACATCATTCATAAACTTTATTCGTATTCTCGTTCGTTCCAAAATCCTGGAGTCCCAATCATTCCGTTCTTGTTTTCTCTTAATCGTTTCTACGTATTAAAATATGTATAATTATTATTTAGGACTTCCTTAAACTTCGGATTTATACAAGTTGCAAGATAAATCCCCCTACTTATCAAGGTGAGAACATAGCCCCTTTTTCTTTTTAACTTTTGGGGTGAAACATGTATATTTTTTTATGGCTTAATAACTAAAACCTTTTTTACTAAAACAAATTCTCAAACAAGTAATTTCAATTATGTGCTTGATATTTGAACACTTATAACAAATTGCAATCATTAACTTGATCATAAGCCTAAGGAAGTACTAGTATGGCCATATGGGGGAAACCGATATAACAACGGCACAATCTTAGGGATTGTGGATGCATATAACTTTTTACGGCACAATCGTGGATTGTGGATGCTTATAACATATAACATTTAGGGTTGATTGCAAAACGTTTGTGTTAATATGCTTGTACATTTGTTTGAACTTGGTTTGAATTTGTTTATATCTTTTATGACAATTTATCTTTATAACGTTTAAAACCTATGTCTCTCACCACCTTTATGTTGACCCATTTTCTTACATGTTTCAGGAAATAATAACTAGGAGAGAAAGGATCAAGTAGGATTGCTTATGGACTTAGTTAAAGAAATTCTTACAATGTTAATTTTTTTGGATTTTGTTTATTTATTTTAAAAAGTGTTGAACAATCAATTATGAAATTAATAAATTTTTGTGATGCCTTAGTATTTGTCTTTATACCTTGTGCTATGTACTATATGTGTGACACCTCGCGTATTCCGCCTTGGCGGGGTGTGACATAGATGGGGCCTTAGGCCTAGCCTCTACATCCCCATCACCCTGGTTATCTTGGCACCTGGGATTCCTCTCATTGAAGAGTGTTTCAAGAGAAACATCCTCACTGTGAGTTGTCGTGGTTGGGGACTTAGTGATGTTATCACTGTCCTCCTGGCCAATTAATGTACCAGTAGTAGTGATAGCCCTTTCCACATTCACTCTATCATCAATCCCAGAGTGAACCTTCTTAGGTGATGAACTTGGATTGGGTACACTAGCATCCAAGTCAATCAATACCTCTGAGATAGTGGTAGTTGGAGAAGGCATATCATCTTGACTAGGTGCCTCTTCACTTAAGTTC
Organism: Smallanthus sonchifolius; assembly: GCA_023525975.1. Classification (NCBI taxonomy): domain Eukaryota; kingdom Viridiplantae; phylum Streptophyta; class Magnoliopsida; order Asterales; family Asteraceae; genus Smallanthus; species Smallanthus sonchifolius. The sequence continues at coordinate 73,038,295 of CM042027.1, read as the reverse complement.
AGAGAAGAAAAATAATGAAAGGGCTCAGAAGGTTGTTCTATGGATCCGGGATGTGATCCTGATCCTAATAGAGGAACTTCTAAGGAAGTCTCTCTAATAATTTGGCTATCCCTTTTGATATTCTCATCAGAATAATGGGATTCTGAATGAGGGCTTTTAGGTTGGGATTGGGCCTGCGAGACAAGAATAGAAGGAGTCTTCTTGTTCCTTTTTCTTTTTCTGGTATAGCTTGCCTCAACTAGGGCCATGTGATCCAGTTGGGCTTCCAAAACATGTGTAAGTATTTGTTGTGCATGTGCACCCTCAATAGGATGCATAGGGGTTCGAACAATGGAAGTAGATTAATGTTCAAGCTTTGAAGTGGAGGGTGTGGGATCAGTATCAGCTGGGATTGCTGAACTGTCACCCTGAGTACTTTGTATGTTTATCATTATAGATAATAATGGAACATTGACCCCTGAGAACTTTTTGGAAATATTTCTCATGCTTTGAAAAATATTATTTTTATGTCCCAGCATAAGTTAGATTCTTGCAGGTTTAGAAAGGTCTTTTAGCTCATTGTTGAAAACATCCTACAAGAACCTTGGGTACATAAAGAATGCCTGCTTTGCACTTTCTTGAAGGTTATATCTCAAACCTTCAAAAATGAGATTTGAAAAGTTGAAACCTTGGCCAGTGACCATACCATGAACAAAAGAGGCGAGAGCAGAATTCACTTAATGTCATCCACTTCTCTTCTGGGATATGCACTGTAGAAGAGTGTGGCATAGGAACTTCCATGGAGGGCCCACCAGCGTCTTTTCAACAGTATATTCGTTCTGATTTCTAGTGTACCCTATGGAAACAAAGGTCCTCATATACTCTTCCCTGGTGTATGAAATGCGGCCCCCTCGTCTTGAAGCTTGAGGTGTTTTCTGAGAGTAGCTTCAGTGACGATGATATCTTCGCTGTCTACCGTGGATTGGATTTGGAGAATCCCTTGTTCGGTAGAGTAGACGACGGTGTTCCAAAAATCCTCCATATGAGGGATGTATATGGTAGGGTTGACGGTTAGTGCAAAATATATCTTTGATCGACAAAGAAAATCAATCATATCATCGAACCCTTCAGACTTCTTTCCTTTAACCAGGTATGCAGTGAGATTATGGTAGGTTGAAAACTTGTTATCAGGATGGTTTATGTCGACCTCTGCCATTGTCGTTGGATTTGGAGGGAAGGAGGAAGTTTTTGAAAGGTGGTTAAGTATGGAAAGCTTTGAATGCTTTGAATTCTTGAGAGAAAATGGTGAGAGTTAGGTCAGAATTGAATGTGAAGAGGTTAAGGAGAAATTTGATTTGTGTTATAACGGCAGAGGAGGGAAAAAGCAAAGTTACTTGTACAGTACAACCCATTCACTTTTCACTGTTTTACAGCTGTAATACACTATAGCAGTCATGGTAAAGACTGAAAGTACTTTTTACAGCGGGTAAAAGTTAATTTGGACTTATTTTTACCCATCAGCAGCAAACTTGGTTGCCGCGGATGGTTAAGCCTATCCGCTGCAAACTTGGTTGCTGCGGATGGTTAAGTCTGTCAGCAACAAACTCAATTGTTGCTGATGGATGTAATGGTCCGCATCAAAGATGTTGCTGCTGATTGCCTTAAAGCTATCCGCTGGAAACTTGTTCATTTTGATAACTTAAAGCAGTCAGTGGAAAATTCTTTGCTGCTGATGATTAGACCTGTCAGCAGCAAAAATGTTTGATGCTGACTTATAACTTTTATTTACAACAAAAGGCAAACACATTTATTAAATTTTTATTTATTTATTTTTATTTATTTTTTATTAGACAGATTTTAGTCAAAGTTGATCATACCAATGGATTCAACTAAATATCTAAATCTAGCTTCATCAAAAGGTTTTGTAAACAAGTCAGCATATTGCTCATTGGTATAAACTATGATTAAAATAATTCTCTTTTTCTTAGCTTGATCTCTTATGAAGTGATACCTGATGTCAATGTGCTTTGTCTTAGAGTGTTGCACCGTATTGTTTGTGATTGATATAGCACTCATGTTGTCAATGTGAATGGGAGTGGCCATGAAAGTCATCCCATAATCCAACATTTGGTTTTGTATCCAGATGACTTGTGCACAGCAACTTGAAGCTGCAATGTATTCTGCTTCTGCTGTAAAAGTTGATACACAGGTTTGCTTCTTGCACTGCCATGAAATCAGTCTTCCCCCCTAGAAACTAACATCCCCCTGATGTGGACTTTTTGTCCAAGTTGCATCCCTCATAGTCACTGTCAGTGTATGCATACAGGTTGAACTTATCATTTTTAAAATACCATAGCCCAAGTCTTGGGGCTCTTTTTAGATATCTAAAAATTCTCTTGACATCTTGAAGATGTGTATTTTTTGGAGCTGCTTGGAATCTTGCACAAAGGCATACTGCAAACATGATATCTGGCCTTGAGGCAGTGAAATACATGAGTGATCCTATCATTGCACGGTACTGATGTTGATCAGTGTCTTGTCCATCTTTGTCTAGAGTTAGTTGATGGTGCACTTGCATAGGAGTTCTTACAGCAGAGCAGTCAACCATTTTGAATCTTTCCAAAATGGTTTTGACATATTTGGATTGGCTGATGAAGATTCCATTTGGAATTTGTTTGACTTGAAGACCCAAAAGTCTTTACACAACTTCTTCCTTGTTGATCCAAAGATGATGTCATCAACATAGATTTGTACCAGTAGGATTTCTCCCCTTTCATCTCTGATAAACAAGGTCTGGTCAATGGCACATATTCGAAAGTTGTTGCTTAGTAGATATCCAGACAAAGTTTCATACCAGGCTCTTGGAGCTTGATGTAAGCCATAGAGAGCTTTGTCTAGTTTGAACACTTTGTTAGGATGTACAGGATCTACAAAGCCTGGAGGCTGTCTGACATATACTTCCTCACCAATCTTCCCATACAAAAAGGCACTCTTGACATCCATTTGATATCCTATGAAATTCTTGGATGCAGCATATGCTAGGAAGATTCTGATGGCCTCCATCCTGGAAACAGGAGAAAAGACTTCATCATAGTCAATCCCCTCTTCCTGAGTGTAGCCTTGAGCTACAAGTTTGGCTTTGTTCTTGACTACAATGCCTCTCTCATCTTGCTTGTTCCTGAATACCCATCTTGTGCCAATAGCAAATTGACCAGGTGGAAGTTCAACAAGTTTGCAGACATCCTGTTTCTTGAATTGCAGCAACTCTTCCTGCATTGCCTTAATCCAACTGCTGTGTTTCAGAGCTTCATCTATCTTCTTTGGTTCTACCTGAGATAGAAAGCAGGAATACAGGCGTATATTGGCCTCATGAGTTTTGCTTTTTGTTTGAACTCCTTGGTGAACTTGGCCAATGATATTTTCCAGGGGATGTTCCTTGTTGATTCTATGTGCTGGTACTACATCCAACTGTATTCCTTGCTCAAGATTGCTTTGATTCTGTTCAGGAAACTCTTCAATCATGGTGGAAGAATCTTCAATATCAGCAACATTAGCATTATCAGCAGCAGCAGCATCAGCAGCAGATGCCTCTACATATTTACAGATGTGTCTTGAAGTTCATTCTGATTTTCATTCTCAGAGAGGCTGCTGCTGGTGACATTTGAGAGACTAGTTCTAGCTTCACTAGCTTCAATAGCTTCCACAATAGATGGACGATCAATAGATGGCCTTTTTAGTCTTATAGAGGGACTAGTGAACTCCAATCTGTAGTCAGTGGAAGATGTGGAAGCTGGTGCTTTGGAAGAGGTAGACTCCATATTTGAGAAGATGAGAGGCTCAAATATTTTGGGTGAAAGAGTCTATATCGAAGAGCCAGTCTGGGAATTTTCCCTGTTCACATACAATGTGTTCCCTACATTCCACATTGGCTGATTCTTACACAATTCTTGTTCTTGAGTTGAATACTCTGTAGGCTTTGGATTGAGAGGAATATCCCACAAAGTATCCTTCATTAGATTTGGCACCAAACTTAGGAAGAACCCCATGTGTGATCAGGATGGTGCATGGACATCCAAAAGGTTTTAGAAATCCAATGTAGGGAACTCTTTTGAACCAGAGTTCATAAGGTGTCTTGTTAAGAGTCTTGACAATGAGAACTCTATTCTGCACATAGCAAGCTGTGCTGACTGCTTCTGCCCAGAATGTGAGAGGCAGTTTTGAATCAGCCAACATTGATCTTGCTGATTCAATTAGAGTTCTGTTTCTCCTTTTAGCAACCCCATTTTGTTAAGGAGTTCTTGGAGCACTGTACTGTCTTTCTATGCCCTTGCTCTCACAAAAACAGTTCAAGGTGTGATTTTTGAACTCTGTACCTTGATCACACCTTATAACTTTCACCTTTTGATTGCTTTGAATCTCAACTCGAAGAATGTAAGATTTAAGAATCTCAGCAGTTTCATCTTTTGTTCTCAAGAAGTATACCCATGAAAATCTGGTATAGTCATCAGTGATCACCAGACAGTATGACTTCTTGCCCATTGACATGACATTTGTAGGACCAAAGAGATCCATATGTAGCAGTTGTAATGGAGTGTCATTTGAATTCAATGTCTTGGGCTTGTGAGAACTCTTGTGTTGCTTCCCCTTCAAGCATGCAATGCAATGATCTTCAAGTTGGAATTCTTTGTCAGGAAGCCCTCTGACAAGATTTCCCTTCACCAACTTGTTAATGGTTTTTACATTTACATAGCTTAATCTCCTGTGCCAGAGAGCTGATTCATCAACTGATGCCTTTGATAGAAAACAAGATACACTACCAGATGGAGTGACCTCATACTTGTCAAGCACATATAGGTTATCTTTTCTTTGAGCAGTCAATAGGGTCTTCTCTGGGGGAGGTTTGTTTAGGTCAGGGGATAACACAAAACATTCTTTATCTGTGAAAAGCATCCAATGCTTTTGATCACAGATCTGGGACACACTCATGAGATTGAAGTCTAACTCTTTGATATAGTTTACTCTTTCAATACTCATTCTCTCATTGGACACAGTTCCTTGTCCAGTAATTGATCCTCCTTTTGAATCACTCCCAAAGGCAACATATCCTCCATTGAAGTGTCTGAAGTTGGAGAGGATGGACCTGTTGCCGGTCATGTGCCTGGAACAACCACTATATACAACCCAGGTGTTATCCTTATAACCTGGTTGTCCCTGCACATGAGAGAGATCTAGTTAGACGGAGGAACCCAAGAACTTGTAGACTTGGGTAAATGTGTCTTTGGATCAGCAGCATTAGTATGCTTGCACTCAATGGAGCCAATGTTGATGCTTTGAGGGATAGAGGCTGGGGTCTGGGCTTTCCATTACTGAGGAGGTGGTTTTCCAGATCTCTTTGCTCTGTCAGCAGCTGATGTTACTTTGGTTGCTGACAGATTTTCTTTATCAGCAGCAGATTTTGCTGCTGAGGACTTTGGCTTATCAGCATCAGATTTTTTTGCTGCTGATGGTTTTATTTGAGCATCAGCAGACTTGGTTGCTGTTGAAGGCTTGTCCTTTGGTTTCTTGGGCTTCATTTGATCAGCAACATTTTTGCTGGCTACTGATAGTTCAACAACATATGTATGCTTCTCCTTCTTTACCTTTTTAACAGAGGGTTTCTATGTGGAAGTTCTTTTGTAGATAGGCTTCTGTTTAGGAGGGGCTTGATGAAGGATCTGATTGAAGGGATTAAATTCACAATTTGCAGCAAAGTGGTCTGATTCACCACAGATGATGCAAGATTGTTGAGGTTTTGGCAGCTGCTTCCTTGGTGGGGAGAGAGAGTTTCTGAAATGAGTTTCCTTGGCTTCAAAGATTCTTACCTTTTTGTTCTTGTTTGTCTTCTCAAAAGCATGTTGCTTGAGATTTCTTTGATGTTGAAGGTAGTAGAAGCATGTGTTGGCAGTGTGATTGTATTTGCCACGGACAAAACATGATTTAGCCAGTTTGTCACTTTGGAAGTACACATAATCTTTTTTTTTAAACAAGTCTTTGAAATTCCAAGGGTGAGCTTTGTTGTGCTCAAAAGTGGCTTCCTCCAATATCTTTTGAATATATGGAGCTCTCTCTCTAGGTGCATGACATATGTCAAACACCTTCCTTGGTTGGGTGGATTTAGATTGAGGATTGGGGTTGGTGGAGGTTGAAGACTGTCGCTTTTCAACAGTTAGCTTTCTTCCTTCTAGAGGATAGCTGATTTTGATTTGTTTGGTGAGTTGAGATACTGGTACTTGTATTGAAGGGATGAAGGGGCTTGAACTGTTGGTTTGAATGACTTCAAAGGCAGGTAGTGATGGAGCTTCATTGGTTTCAGTGGAGTCTGAGCATGTGGACTCAGACTCAGATGAAGTAGTGCATTCTTGCACAAAGGTTTCTTGGACAGCAGGATCAAGATTTCAGTTGGCCAGATCAAGATTGGAAAGATTGAAACTTGGTTCATGAATGGATACATAGTCAGCAGGTGGAGGAACATCATTGTTGGGTTTTTCAGCTTGAAACCCAAGTCCAGAAGTTACCCTTTCATGAATTTGAGCATCCAAAAGTCTTTGCATCTTTTGGATACAAACTCATATTTTTCCACATGGAACTTTTGGTCTGCTGATTCAGCCCTTGTAGCCTTTAACTTAACCAGAAGATCATCAATCTGAGTTTCAAGGTTTGTTTATTCATGTTTTAATGATGAAATCTCTTTCAGTTAATATTTTCTTTGTAACTGTTTTCAACCTTTTTAAATTTATATTTCATTTGGTGAAACTCTTCATTTTGATATATGAGATTCTGGTTACGTTTTCTGTATCCAAGAACCTTATCAATACAAGCCTGAGTACAAAGATGTTCATATACCTGAGGTGGTATCTCTGATGTGTCTGCCATGAGAGCTTGATTGTTGGCAGGAAGATCCTCATACTGGAAGCTCCAGTCAAAATCAGCAGTTCCAACAGCTGCACAAGCTGCAGTTTGAGCAGGAGGAGTGGCTTGTTGCTGTTGTTGCTGTCTTGACTGAGCTTGGTGAGCTTGTCTTGGCTGAGCAGCAACTGGGTTTGGCTTTGGTGCCTTGCATTCTCTAGCAAAATGACCAAGTTGGTTACAGTTGTAACATCTCAGTTTGCTTTGTAGGATCAGTGAATACAAGATGATTCTATTCTAGTTGAGATTGGTGGAAACAATCACAACTATGCAATGTAAATAGGTAAACAAAAAGAATACTGATAAATACAAATTGTATTAAGCTTCAATGTTTACAAGATTACAGAGAAAACTCTTAGGAATCACACTTGTACAAATGAAGATACAATACATATCAAGGAACTTAGAATCAAGACAAACCCTTGATTCTAAGGATCAGATCAAACACAGACCGTTGATCTTGGACAGTTACAAGCTATGCTACAATTGGTAGACAACTAAAAGACAAACTGCAGCAAACAGTTGTGATCAGGTTAAAAGTCTTCTTAGGAATCTTTGCAGGACACTTCAGAAGTAGTAGCTTTGTCTTTAATCATCTGCACCAATAACATTCCTTCTACTGATAGATGTGTCAGTGTTGTAGCAGAGGTGTCAGTAGCAAAGTCAAAGTTGCTGATGATTTGCCTATCAGCAGCATCAAGTGTTTGATGCTGCTGAGAAGCCTATCAACAGCAATCTCTAGACTTCATCAGATAAGGTTGTACGCAGCAGAGTTGTTCATCAGCAGGAGAACAACTATCAGCAGCAAACAATCTTATCCGCAACAGCTTGTTGGTCAGCAGCAAAATTGTGGAGTCCGCAGCAGTTGTACTTAGAGAATTTTGTAGCTATCAGTCTTTATATCTACATAAACCGAATCGAATTGGAAATATGTCTAACCAAACAAACCGAATAAACCGAATTAAAAAAAGGTATATCCATTAACCGAACCGAAAACCGAATTCGCAATTTGGATACGGTTACTAAACGAACCGAAAACCGAATTCACAATTCGGTTCAGTTTTTTTCGGTTACGAATACGAATCGGATTTCAGTTTTTTTGAGTTTCGGTTTTTTTCCACACCCCTACCAGCAACTACCAAGTTAAGATTCGTAGGTGAAGAGTCTGAAGACTAAAGATAGAAGCAGCATGGATGAGACGAAATGATGAAGAGAGACTTTTGGTGTTATGGGTAGTTAGGTACCGCATATATTACCCCAGCCCACTTCTAACCCACATATTATTTACCCCAGCCCACTTTGACCGTCAAAATTGCTTTCAGCCCATTCAGGTTATATTTAACCCGCTAAAGAATTTGTTTTAGTGCCCAAAGTAACCCAATAAGCCAAAATAAATACCCAAAACTAGAGGTGCAAAAATCGGGTATTCTTAAGAACCGGTTCTAGATATGATCGGTTCCGAAAAACCGGGTATTAGAAGGAACCAGTTCCGTTTCCGGGTCCGGTTCTTGGTTGAAAAACCATACATTATGTACCCGGTTCCGGGTATTCAAGAACTGGTTCCGGTTCTTACCCATAATTAAAGGCGGGTATTTCAAGAAACTATTTCCAGGTATTCGAAAAACTTAGTAAAACATATCAATAGATTAATTAAACATAAAAATAACTAACTTAAAAACACCAATAACATTAAAAACTTAAAAGGTTACAAAATAGATAAATGTTTAAAACATAGATAAATTATATAGAAAAATTAGATTGTCTTTGTGAGTTCATTTTTTGATAATATAGAAATATTGGAACCTATCCGGACACTACGGGCAGGGTCGGTTCCGGTTCAGGGTCTGGAAGAACCTGTTTTCGGAAGGAACCGGTTTCAGATATTTGGACGGGTTCGGTTCCGGTTAGTGGTGCACAAATCGGTTTTTTAACCCAAACCGGTTCAACCCGAACCGAACCGGTTTGGTCAACGAAAAGTCAAAATCGGTTTGGGCCTAAACCGGTTCGGGTTAAACCGGTTTCGTAGGTGGAGAATGACTAACTGGTCAAACCGGTTAGGGTTGGTTACAAACCGGTTTGTGTGGTAAACCGGTTTAAACCGGTTTTTATTAAAAAAAATAAATTCAAATAAATTTTATATTTTTAATATAAAAAAATAACAAATATAAAACATAAAGTTCAACGTTTATTAATATTTGGAAAGTTCGAAAATTAAAAAACATGAAAAGATAAAATTATAAAATTGTAAAACATTACAAATGACAATATATATTTTAATTTTTGGAATATTGATTGATTATTCTTGTGCGTTGTCTTCGGAACTAGAGCTTCGTAGCCTTGCATCTTCGGCTAGTTCTTCATCGGTGACTGGTTCGGTGTAATTTCCGGTATTTTTCCGACCTATCTTTACCCTAACTCTGGTGCGTGTTTCGAACCCAAATCTTAAAACGTAATAAAAACACGATTTTTCTTTTCTAAATAATAAATGTTGATTTATTTATTATGTATATATATACACTTAATTATATGAGACTCGATTATAACTATATATGTATACTTATGTCGTATAATCTTTATGAAACTTATTCGGTTTTATAAAAAAACCAAAGAATATATATAAAAGAATCATTTAAATATACATAAAACATTTTTGAAACTTTATAAGTTTATAATTATAATAATAATAATAATCAATAAATAAATGAAGTCTCAAAACTATGGAAATTATTTTATAAAAATCTGAAAACAAAAAAACCTATAAAATTGTGAAAGGATTTTATAAAATAAAACTTATATAATTGTTTTATAAAGTCCAGGGACTGAAAATGTCCATTACCGAAACTCAGTTTAAACTAAGACTCAAATGATAAAACTTTCAAACTTCAGGGGCCTGTTATGCCCTTAACCCAAACTCCTGATCCTGAGATCAGTCACGAGTTCGAAACCCACAGAAGCCGGTTTCCGCCTCCGATTATTCGAAAACGCGTTTCCGACTATATTCGATTAACCTCGAGTTTCGACTCGCGCATGCGACCCTAACCCTATGACAATCAATGCTCGACTTCGACTGTAACAACACGTGGAGTCGAATTTGAATTGTTCGGCTCAACCGTAATCCACCCACCTAATCCTCCATTTAATGATGAAATTGGGTATAAATACCTGTTGCTACAGCTCAAACACACACCACTCATACTCCCTCTACTCTCAATTCATCCAATTCGTACTTGCATCAAACGATTCGAACTCGCGACAGCCGACTCCAAGTCAGAACTCGTTCTCACTCAAATCAACATCGTTTCAGGTAATTCTTGTGACTAACACGATCGCTATACCCTGTAGATCGAAATCCCTATGTTAAATTCTATTAACAGAGGGCAATTCGAAGTGTATTTGGCGAATCAAAATTCTAGGGTTCATCGGAAGATCTGGGATGATCCGGGATACTAAATAACTATTTAATTTTTCGTGTATTAAACTAACGAGACCCGTAGTCGGGCGGTTAGTGTGTGCGTGTGTGCTTCGACCCGGTCAGTGACCCGGGTTCGAGCCGGTTTTGCCCATTTTAATTGTTTTAGTTTTTTTTAAAGCAGTTTTAAACTTTTAATAATTTTTATAAATTATGTTATACATTTATAAACTTAAATCCAAATTTTATTTATACCTTTACATTCCAGAAGCTTTTTATCTATTTAAACTTATTTATAAACTTTTAAATTAAATAGAAAACTAATATAACTTTTATAATTTTTCAGAAAAGTTATAAAACTTATATACTACTTAGAAAACATAAAAATTATAAATCTTATAAAATAAAAACAGAAACTTTAGACTTTAAACTTATTTAAAACATTTATAAAAAACTTATAGTTTTATCTACACCTCAAAAACATTTATAAACTTATAATCAAAATACAAACCTTATGTGAAATTCTATATAATTTATCTTTCAATTTTAATTCCATATTATCTCTTTAAATTTTGTGATTACAAGATAATGTATAAAATAAACACCTAATAAATCTTAAACACTTTGTAAAGTAATTGTTCTTTTAAATAAAGATTTACCCTTAACAATTATGTGTCATTCCTTAATAAATATTCTTTAATAATTATTATAAACACTTAGTAATTATCTATTGATTTAAATATTTATTCTTAGCCGTTATTTATTCATTTAATAATTATTATGAATCTTTAATGATGGTTCATTCTTTAAATAATTATTATTGATCTTTGATGATTATTTATTCTTTCATCTATTAGCACAACGTTATTTATAAAATACATAGAAAACTACTTTAAACTATTATCACATAACTTATGTAAAACTTTTTAAATAATTATTTTAATTAATAATTATTCTAAACTATAAGCTTATTAAACATTGATATACAAGTCTTGTGTCATTCATTTAAAACCTTTATTATAAACTTGATTTAAACTTCATAAACACAATCAAATCCCATCTCCCATTGGAACCCTAGTCAATCTTGAAATCCTAGATCCTTGCCATAGACTTGTAGATCATACTTAAACTCTAGACTTATATTCTTAGGCTTGTTGTGAGAATAATCTCCCTCAAAGTCTTGCTACACTTAATCTTTGTTGGACACTCTTCATCATCCAAGTGAGTATACTTAGCCCCTTTTCCTTTCTATACTCTTGGGGTGAAACATGTTCAAAAACATTAAACTTATACAATTCTTGTACAACTATGACTAGATGCTTATTGTTATGTTAAACTTGAGACTTGTATGCTTAGATTAAACTTAAAACTAGCATATTCATTAACTTTGATCAAGCCTATGGTAACAATGATAGATCTATTGCATTTGACCAATCCACCTTGATTGATTGACCCTTCGGGGGGAGCCCTTGGTGATTGTTACTGAATTAAACTTTAAACTTGAGACTCATAAAGGTAACCTGCGGGTTATGCCTAAACTTGGTTGGAGGGTTGAAATGCACAATGTTTAAGATACTTGTTCTCATACTTACATTATAGAATGCATAAATCATAGTGAATTGTAACTCTTTTCAAATACTTGTTAAACTGTGTCAAAACCTTTGTATCTCACCAACTATTTTGTAGTTGACAGATTCTTTCACATGTTTCAGGTTCTACATCGTGAGACTTATTTGTGATCACATAGGACGCCTTGGACCTAGACTACTTATTAAATAAATGTTGTATACTTGTTATTTCCTTTGTATTGAACCTTTGAATCTATTATTAATGAAATATTGAAACTTTAATAGTCAACCTTGTGCTATTGAACAACCGCGTCTGCCCCGACGTATAATCTGCCGTCGGTTGGGGTGTGACATTCGGATATTCCAAGATCAACCTCGTTGTTGTGTATGATTTCTTCGGCTTGAATTTCGTCTTCGAGAGAAGTTTCGTCTTCGAGAGAAGTTTCGTCTTGTATCCTATCCATCGCATCCAAATGGTCCTTCAAGCAAATGCACATTTCCATCGCTAGGGGGGTGAGTCTAGTCCTTCGTATCGATAAGACCCTGCCACTAAAAGAAAACGCAGATTCCGAAGCTACCATGGAAGCTTAGACGGTTAGTACATCACGGGCCATGGCGGAAAGAATCCAAAACGAAGCTTTGTTTTTTTTCCACCAAGCCAAAATATCAAACTCCTAAAAAACGGTAGGAGGCATAAACGCTAAAAAGTTTGTGCCAATATACCTTCCGAGTTCGCTACTCGGGGTGGTACCTTGAGCCCGTTTACTAAATTCATTTAACATTTCGTTATATAAATTCAAATTAACATCTCTCGAGCTACCACTTGATGATGTACCCATTGTATCATGTGGAGTCGGAGTTGTACCATATTTATGTAAATAAACATTAAATAAATCTTGTAAACATTTGTTAAAATATGTTTTTGTGACTTGTGCAAAATGGACGTCTTCACTATCCAAATTCAAAGCGTAAGTAATTCTATCAATCAAAGTTTCAACCCCGTAAACATTTATGGTAGGGTTTAACGCGGCGGCGCAAGTTATAACGGGAGACATTTCTTTAAAATATTTCACTAATTTTTCTTTCATCGGTTCTATCATTTTTGTAAAAAGAGGGCTTTTATTTTCAAGTTCATACAACTTGTTAGCCATTAAATATATTTGTTTTAGAGTTAATGGACTTGTGGGATAATAAACACCGGATAAAAAAGTGGTGGCGGTTTTGAAAACTTCAAGCAATTCGGTTACGTCTTTTAAAATGTCCCAACTCGTAGACGGAAACTTTAGAATTTTACGACGAGGTTTTGAGGCAAGCATTTCATGAAATAGTTCTAAAGTTTCTCTTTGTCGTAAAGCGCTATAAAACATAGTATAAGTCGAGTTTCATCTTGTCTCGACGTCCCAATTCGGACCTAAGCAAAGATTATTTGTTTCACGACAAAATCTAATATAATCATGGTATCTTTTTTTGTTACTAAAAGTATCTTTAAGCATTAGTCGAAAAGTATATCTTAAGTTTGAAACCTCTTCAATTGCAAGCCCGGCTTGCACCGCCAAGTTAATGATGTGTGCGACACATCGACTATGGAAAAAAAACGTCGTTGCAAACCGGTTTATATTTAATTTTTAGTTTTTGAACCGCATTTGTATTATTAGATGCATTATCAAAAATCATTGAAAAAAGTTTATTTTGTAATTTAAATTCGGTTATAACACCATCTAATATATAAAATAAAGTTTCGCCGGTGTGTAGATATTCAAACAAGTCAAACGTGATTGTACGCTTCATCATTTGCCACATATTGGGATCAACCCAATGCGCGGTAACGCAAAAGTAAGAATCGGGTATACCATGTGGAGCCGACCAAACATCGGTGGTTAAGTTTACACCGGTTTTCAAATTTTCAAAACCCAAAATTAATTCTTTTTTTGCTTTTTTCCACATTTTTATACAATCTCGTCTAAGGGTTGTGCGACTTACTTGATGATAACGTGGTTGGAGTGTCTCTTGAATCATCCTTGTCAAGCGCGGATTGTCAAAGTGGTTGAACGACAATCCTTCTTGAATCACTAACCTCGTCATTCGATCTCGAACAATATTTGGATCAAAGTTCCAAATTCCTCCTTCGCTTGTCATCGAGGCTTGAACTTCACTTTGAATTCCCTTCAAAGAGGGCAAGATTTTTCCATATGCGTTTTCAAACTAGTGTTTGAATCTTTCCCCAAAAACGCACCACACATCTTGCACCGAGCACGTTCCTTCCCGTTTGACAACAAACATAGATCGTAATTGCACCAAATTGCCGGATTTCTCGCCGTTGCTCGAATTTCCACAACGGTAACTTCGTTTGAGGAACCACCAACACCAAAACTTGCCATGCTTTTTTTTAGAGTTTAGAGAGCGTTTTTGAGCGGTTAAAGAGCGGTTTTAGAGATTAGAGAGTGTAAAGAGAGGTGTGATCAACCATAAACACCCCCCATCTATTTATAGTGTTTTAAGAGTGCAAATGGGGCCAGCGCAAAAACCGGTTCACACAAACCGGTCCCCAACCCGGTATACTCCTAAATGCTTCAAACCGGTTTCAACCCGTCGGTTTTAGCCTAACCCGAACCGGTTTGCTTCAAACCGGTTTATCCCAAACCGGTTTACCGGTTTAGACCGGGTAAAAAAAAACCGGTTTTTTTTGTGCACCTCTAGTTCCGGTTACTATTTTTTTATGCATCTCTATCCAAAACAGAGTTCGTGGGCTTATTTTGCTGGGCCTAATAATAATCTAACGTCCAAATGCTTAATTTTAAGTATCTAACCCATTTAACAAATACCTCAGTCTAAATCTGACTAGTTTTTGTTTGTTTAAATTGACTTTAAACAAAAAGAAGTTATTATTTAAATAGGGGAAGGTTCCGCTAAAAAGTGGTTTTTCGCTAAGAAACGCTAAGAAGTGGGTCAAACGAACTCTGATTGAGCTCATTCGAGCGGCGTTGGAACCGTCTCATCGAACTCTAATCCGGACCAAAAAACCTAAACCCCCCTCCACCCGCACCCCCAAAAACCTAAACCCCCCTCCAACCCTACCCCGAAAAGCCTAAAACCACCACCCCCACCCCCCAAAAACCTAAACCCCCCACCCCACCCCCCCCCCCCCAAAAAAAACCTAAACCCCCACCCCCACCCCCCAAAAAAAAACCTTAACCCTAAAATCTAAACCCTAAGGCTAATATCCTAAAATTCAATGCTAAGATCTAAACCCTAAAAGCTAAGATGGTAGAGTTCGACGATACGGTTCCAACGCCGCTGGAATGAGCTCAATTCGAGTTCGTTTGATATCGTTTCTTAATGTTTTTGTCACTTCTTAGCCTAAAACAACTTCTTATTTGATCCTCCCCCTATTTAAATATACAAAAACTTTTGACAGCTGTGGGATTTGAACCCACGCCCATTCGGACCAGAGCCTAAATCTGGCGCCTTAGACCACTCGGCCAAACTGTCTATGTTTTCTAATTTGTTAAATTAAAATAAAATAGACTATTATTGTAATATGAGACTTTTTCAAAATTATTAGTAATAATATTGAAGAAAAATAAAATTATCATTGAACTAACTACCCTTCAATTATAGTAATTTATTTCTTGACCATCCCCTAATTTTACCGACTTAATTGATGTTTCTTTTTCAAGAAATCATGGCCGTTTATTCAGTTTACTAGATGTCTAGACCAACAACTGTGCCCTTGGACATGAAGCAATGGTGGTCTAGCATTCTACAAAGATTACAAACATTTATAAGAAAACTTGTAAATCTAGATTAGTTTAGTACCATTTACTTTCATCCTCTTGAGCCCAAATGTAAGTGTGCACCTACCTATAACTATTTATACATCATAACTAATATTTTTTTGTATTTGATTTATGGATGTTGTGTGAGCTACTGAACTGCTGTTGAGCTGCTTATATGGACTTGATAGCATTTTGACTTAATGGACCAACGCATATATGGGCTTAACGAACCACCGCATCTGGGATTACTTTGCTTATTGGACTGTGGAATGTTGGATAATCAGTGTGAATGTTGGATAGCCCGCGTGACCCGTTTACTCTCTATGAGACATTCGTCATCTTCGTGGATTCAATAAAATCAGAAAGAGAGTGTGAGGTTTAAAAAAACATGCATATTATGTTCTCTGGTACTTCTTTGGTTTCGCTAGATCACTTCATCTTCTTTCTATTCATATTAGGGTTTCCTTTTGTAGATTATCATCTTTTATTTATTGAGAGTTTGTTTCGAGAGTTATACATTGTCAAATTGATTATCTGTGTGAGGTTTTTATTATATTTCTTGTATTAAAGATTCTGAGTTTTTTTTTTGTTAAACATTGTGAGTTGGGGTCATAGAGATTTGAATATGGTTTTTTGACAAAGTATATCAGAATCATATAACGCTACACATAATATCTAAATAGCAAACAACAAAAGACTCTAATAAAAAAGTATCAGCCAACCATCAATAACAGAAAAATGATAAAATAGTGTACATGTAACATCATAGGTACATTAGGTCAAGAAAGTAACATGCGTAGGTCACCACGATGAGACGGTTCCAACGCCGCTAAAATGAGCTCAATCGGAGTTCGTTTGACCTACTTCTTAGCGTTTTTAACGAAAAACCACTTTTTAGTGGAGCATTCCCCATAATATATATTAAACACAATTAGCTAAATATTTAAAGGGGATACATATATAACATCAGCTTCAAAGAATGGTCCAAAACTGAAGGGGCAATTTTTGTAATTTTTGAGGTTATACAATAATCAGCCAATGTGAAAAGGCCACGTTGCAGTCTTCGTTAATACAATTTTGAGTAAACTGTCATTTTCGTCCCTGTGGTTTGGTCAAAATTGCCACTTTCATCCAATAGTTTGTTTTTTTGTATCTGGGTCCTCGTGGTTTTAAAATATTGCCATTTTCATCCTCGTGGTTTTAAAATATTGCCACTTTCATCCAGTCAGCTAACACCGTCCGTTTTTCTCAATTAAATGAGGGGTATTTCAGTCCTTTTACATATTTGTTTTATTTCTTCATCTTTTTTACTCTCACTTTTTAATCATAGAAACAAGCGACGGAGGTGTTCCAGTGGTGCTCGTCGGAAACTGGTCAGGAAAAGAGGAAGAAGGCCAGCAGGTGGATGATTAAATTAGAGGTTAAATTGGGGATGATTAAAAAGTGAGAGTAAAAAAGATGAAAAAATAAAACAAATAAGTAAAAGGACTGAAATACCCCTCATTTAACTGAGAAAAACGGACGGTGTTAGCTGACTGGATGAAAGTGGCATTATTTTAAAACCACGAGGATGAAAATGGCAATATTTTAAAACCATGAGGACCCAGATACAAAAAAACAAACTATTGGATGAAAGTGTCAATTTTGACCAAACCACAGGGACGAAAATGGCAGTTTACTACAATTTTTGTGGTTTCTAATATGTTTCCTGTAAAATTCTTTATTTTATATTTTTATTTATTTATTCTTTAGCCACCACGTTCACTCAACTATAAAAAAAAATAATAACTCATAAACTATTATTAATTATCATGTGTTAAGAAAAAACTATTTATGACGTGCTGTCCAAAAATAATATTAGTATATATTATTAATCGACTTTTTACATAAGTATAACTGGGTTAGATTCCGTGTATTAGAAGGGGTGAATAAATATAATTTTATATACTTACTAATAAATATTTACATATTAAAATATAGTTTAGAACCCGTGTAATACACACGTAGTAAAAAATATTAATACATAAAGTTCTTAAGTATTTATGTATGTATTTTACATGTTTAAAAATGTATTACATATACACCAAAGATAGAAAACATTCAAAAAGTATAAAAACTAATATATAATTGAGTTTTAAAAATACATTAATTAATATTTAATGTAATTTGACTTTTATTTACTATTTGATTTAAAATAAAAGTTAAATAATTAGTTTTTAAAAATTTCTTATATTAAGGGATAACTTAAATAAATATGGATTATTATATGATTAGTACTTTATTTAAAAATATATTATTATTAAAAGATATGAGTGTATTTAATAAGAGAGATAAGCGAAAAAAAATTGATGAGCATTAATATGGAAACGACACGTGGCATGAAAAACCTTTTATTTATTATACACTAGCTTAGACCCCGTGTAATACACACGGGTGAAAAATATCAATACATAAATTTCTTAAATTTTATTTATGTATTTTACAGGTGTAAAAATGTATTATTGTATACTAAATATATAAAACAAAATTCAAAATAATAATATATAATTGGGTTTCGAAAATACGTCAATTACTATTTAATGTAATTTGACTTTCATTTACTATTTGATTTAAAAATAAAAATTACATAATTAAATTTAAAAAAATTTAAAATAAAAGATTATTTAAAATAAATGTGTTTTATTAGTATAATTAGTAATTTATTAAAAGATATGAGTGCATTTAATAAGAGAGAGAGGCGAAAAAAGATGATGAGATTGAATATGATGGCGACATGTGGCATACAAAAACCTTTATTTATTATATAGTATAGATTACTAGTTTTAAACCCCGTGTAACACACGGGGTGAAACGTTAAAATTATATTGATAAATATTTTAACACATTTTTTTATACAAATTTGATATCAAACTTAATTAAAAAACTACTAATTAAATATTAGCAAACTTCATTGTAACACATATTTAATTAAAATACAAAAGTAGCATTTTCAAATTTTATATGTAAAATTAAAATTTTGGTTTTTTATTGATAAAATTTTAAAAACTCACTTTTAGATAATAAACTTTAAAAACCCGATTTTTTTAATATCCTATTTTTTATTCTTGTTTTTTTTAAATATTCACTTTTGATTATAAGTTTTTTTTTTAAAATATGAGTCAATGGTTATAATGATAAAATGATTTGGTAAAATGTTAATTTATGTAATTTTTTTTTAAAAGTGAGCTAAATATGAAAATATTGGATGAATGATGTAAATGTGGTTTTGGGTGGAAAATGGATGTGAGGATGAATATGGTATTGACAAATGACACAATATTTAGTTTTTTATTATAATAGGGATAGATAAGATAATCATAAAAGAAAACCTAACTAATTAAACTATACATTCTTAAATTATGATAAGATTATAAAAAAACCGTAACTAATATATTCTTTTCAATCTTAACCACTAGCTTTACGAGCAATGACTAATCGAGTAACCAATATCCATCAAGTATGATAGTAGGTATTATATACAATTTTATAACAAGATATGACTCCGATAATATTGAAACTCATCCCGAATGAAATGTTTCGTTAAACTATTTAAATTTTAATAATTTTAGAGTATTTGTCATATTCGAACCGAGAAGTAGAGAACCACTAAAATCTTAAACCTTACGTGTTAACGGGCCCCACCCTCGGGTTTCTTTATAAATACCTACCCCGTCCTAACCATCGATCCCATTCTAGCATCGGCTTGCAAGTGTGGTGAGCAAAAGAAAGAGAAAACAATGGTGAAGGATGTGATGGTGAATGGTTTGAATATGATGGTGATGATGGCATGGATGATGATGATGCCATGGATGATGATGATGAAGATGGGATGGATCATGTTTCAAAGCTCTCCGTTTTCTTGGCCTCTAAAAGTTCTAGAGAAAGTATGGGTGAGATTTGTCTTCATATTTCTCAAGTATGAGATGGAGACAATTAATGCAAAATATGTTATTCCCTTTGAGTACTACAAGGTTCAACCTATTGATAAGTTGTAAGCTATCTATATTTGGGTTGCTTTTGTACTCATATTGTATAAAAATAATAATTTTAATTAGCATATATGTAATCTCATAAGTCGTGACAGACCCATAATTCTTTTTACCGTTTCATTTTTCGTATGTTATGGGAAACGAGAATCAGATACCGTATAACACCAAAAAAAATATCTAAAGTCACTTGACATAAATATCCAACACTTGAGTTTACCCCTAAAACACGAAGTACACCACCACCTAAACACGAAGAGGCGGGGATTACCTCTTTGAGAATTTCTACTTAAGATCAAGCAACCATTAGCTTAGTCTAGTGGCAAAGGTATATACCTATTACTTCACTAAAATGAGGAGGTTTTGGATTCAAGTCTCATTTATGACAAAAAAATAAGGGTGTCCAAGTTGGGCCAGAAAATTTTCTCACCTATGAGTTTCCTCCTGTGGGGGTGGAGATAATCGGGTGGGCCAGTGGACCGTCACTGATCCAAATTGCCGTTAAAAAAAACCTAAGATCAAGCATAACTTTCCCAGTCACGGTAATCAACCTTAAAAAAAAGATAAACGGGAGATAATAACATTTTTTATACAAACAAGTAAATATATCCAACAAAATTCTCTATTCCCTAAGATATAAAGACTACTCTCACATAGACTGATAATCATTATGGTAACATGTAACATCCCAAAAATAAAACGACAGTTATAATAACGGAATAAACGAACGAGGCATGGCGGGTCGGGTCGGATAGGTCAGCTGGCTATAAATAGCCTATGCCACCATTTTTCTCTCATTTGTAACTTTTAGAGAGAGAAACCGTAGAGAGAGAAACCGTAGAGAGAGAAAGTTGGCGGATCGACCCGAGACTTCAGCAAAGTGTTACTCCATAACTCATGAGAAGAACCTCCGGATCAGAAACTCGATTCAGGTAACGATCCGACCTAATCTGAGTTTTTAGTTCGTTTTTGGGTTTTTCGGGTTTTGGGTGAAAAGGCAAGGTTTGAACGGATGAATCTGATAAATAATCATAGATTTGAGATCCCAAAGGGAAAACGAACGTTTTGAATGCAAAGGGGTTCGGGATCTTGACATGATCAGACCGAATGCGAAAGTTAGGGTTTTTTCGCGAAGAACAGGTCGTGCGCACTTGCTAAGTGCGCACGGAGCAGGTCCTGCGCACTTGCTAAGTGCGCAGGAGGAGGGACCTGCGCACTTGCTAAGTGCGCAGGAGGCAGGTAAGTGCGCAGACAGCAGAGTCTGCGCACTTGCTAAGTGCGCAGACATCAGACTGGTTAAGTAAAGTTAGTATGTTTAGAATGGTTAAACCGTTAGGGTCGGTAATGGTCTGATGTGTATGTAACTACTCAATTCAGATCGGAAGTGACGTGGTTGGACCCTTGATTAGAACAACCGAGACTAGCTTATAAGGTGAGTTCTAGAAGCCCTCTTTTAAATGTTTTATTAATGTTTTTGGGCTGGTGTGCATACGTAACGATGTGACTATTTTGTAAAACGATGTTTATGAATGTTGTATGTGACGTTTTATAAAATGATGTTTATGAACGATGTTTTGGAAGGAAAGGTTTTGAAAGGAAGTGTTTATGAAATATTTTGCCAAAAGAAGTTTATGAAGTGTTTTATGAATGAATGAAAGTTTTAATAAACGTACGAATGCTTTAGTTGAAGTTTTGAAGTAAAAAGAAGCGAAGGTTTACGAAAGTCACAAACGAACGAATCTGCCAATATTCCTTAGGGAATGAAGGTTTCGGGAAAGGGGAAGTATGTTATGGGCCTTTACCTTTTAGGGGCCTCTGTGGCTGGCCAACTGTTGTACAACTGGGGCGATGACGGTCGTCAAGGGGATTAACGTGATCCTTGAAGTTTGGTACGAATTTCCTTACGGGGTAGTCGTGCTTGAAGTTTGGTACGTGTCATCCTTGTGATGCCGTGCTTGAATAGGGTTGAATAATCTAAGTATCGGGCCCTAGGAGTTCTTCATTGATGGGCCTAACGGTGGTGATCTTTAGGTTATTCAGCTAGTATGTAACGTTTGGATTTGACGGTTACGAGAAGGCGCAGATTCGATATGTTCGTTGACTTATGTGTGTTATGTTTTGCTAATGCATTATCTTACGTACGATTTTATTAAAAGAAGTATGAAGTTATGTTTTTGGCAATTTATTTGAAGTTAACGTTTTATGTTAAAACTAGAACTCACCAGCGTAGCTGACTTTTTAGTGTGCACATTCAGGTTAAGGCAGGTATGGACGATGGACGGTGATGCTTGGCAAGCGAGAAGAGTTACCCGGTCGATCATGAAGACTGGCATCCCGTTATGAGTTGTTTATGTTAAGTTTATGTATTTGACGATGTACGCTTCCGCATGTATGAACAAGTTTTTAGTTATGTTGAATGAATGATTCCGCTGCGTTATTTGATATTCATGTTTAAGAACTGTTTGTGAATGAGTAAATCCAGCAAGTGGGGCCTCCCGGGTTTGGGGCCTTACATAACATACAGTGGCGGACCCAGGATTTTTTTTCCTATGGGGTCACTTTTTTTTGTCTCTTATTTCTATCAACCTAGACGTTAAAATTTTTGGGTCGGGTCGGGTTGATCGGGTAAAAATAATAACATAC
Organism: Smallanthus sonchifolius; assembly: GCA_023525975.1. Taxonomy (NCBI): domain Eukaryota; kingdom Viridiplantae; phylum Streptophyta; class Magnoliopsida; order Asterales; family Asteraceae; genus Smallanthus; species Smallanthus sonchifolius. The sequence goes on along the minus strand of CM042027.1, from coordinate 73,015,950 downwards.
TCGAATCTAGATTTGATGACTTTCTTTTCAAAAATCGTTCCATAATCGGATTAATCCCTAAAATTCAAGTTTCATGTTTAAAGAATCAAGTTTCAAAACTTTACTAATCAAGTTTCAACAATATTAATTTGGAAAAGGAAAAAAATGACACTAACCTTCTTTCTCATTCATTTTGATTTCTAGTTAAAAAATCCGGTGTTTTTTGGCTTCTAATGAGTTCGATGCTATTGTCAGTGGAAATTTAGGAATAATTTTGAAAAACAAAATCCCAATCTTCTTTCTTTGTGCTTGTGATTAAACAAATGCAAACAAATAAACAATTGTGGGATTAAACAAAGGCTAGCATATAAACAATTGTGAGAATAAACAAATATTAGGGAAAAGGAAAAAACCTTATATCTTTCTGAAACAATTGTGAGAAATTCTGTTGTGTGCTACGATTCACTAACTCGGATGATAAAGAAAGCATATGGTGATTTTCTCTTTTGATTAAGTTTGATTAAACAAAAATGTGGGAAAATTGTTTCTTTGTCTGCGACGGCTGAAAAGGGAGGCATTAGGTTTGAGATTTTGTGAATTAATAAGATCTTTAGTTTTAGAGTAAAAGGCAAAAAAAAAAAAAAAATAAGGAAACAAATGTCACCAAAAGGATTCGAACCCGTGACCTTTTAAAACGGGTGAACACGTGAACAAGGGAATAAACCATTGAGGCAAGTTTATGAATTATTAGTATTTTCACTCAGATTATATTTATGGGGTCACTGCAGAAAAACTATGGGGTCACTTAAATTTTCGGTGTTATACGCTCTACTAAAATTTCAAAAATCAATGGGGTCACTTGACCCCGGTGGCTACAAGGTAGGTCCGCCCCTGGTAACATATAAAAGAAAAACTAAATAAAAGTGGAAATTTTAAGCCAAGTTTACTTCGTATTATAGGATCTATGTACGTACTCAAATAGATTTTGTAATGTATTGGATTATTTAAATTATCATATTGAATCGAAAACCATCTAATTAGTGAAGAAAAGTAAAACAAAAAGCGCACATTTAGCGACAGAGTACGTACATGACAATGGATTATCAACCGTAATCGGTTGGTTAAGATTTCTTTTTCTCTATTTTGTCCATACAGTTTGCCCGTTAATCGATAAACAATCTCTTAAAAAAATTCTTGGAGTAACTGATAAGGTAGCTGCTTTGTGACCTATGTCGAGCTAAGAGAAATAGTCACCTACACAAAATGTAGTGTACATCATATCGCAAAAAGATCCGACCCCTCCCTGGACCCTGCGCAGAATGCAGGAGCTAATCAAGCATCGAGACACCCTTTTATGGTCTAAACGAGTCGAGTCGCTCAATAGCTAAAGACTGGTTTGCTAAAATCTGGAATCGAGCCAATTTTAACTAGCCAGAGCCTAAATTGAAACTTATTTGATAAACGAGTTTGAACCCCATAATTTCATACCGAACTTGACTAGACTCGTCAGATTAAACATGTTTGGGTCTCAAGGAAGCTCTCGTGAGCCGATGTGACACCATGAATGGGGGATCTTATGGGATTTCAGTGGAATTGAAATTTAAATTACATTCATTGACTTGTTTGGTTGGGCAAGAGAAGGAATTGTAAATGAAATTAATTTTAATCAAATTCTTCAACTAATGGAATTCAAAATCTCTCCCATATTCAATAAAATTCAGAATCTCTTACCATTTTAAGGTGTAATTTTGTGTTTTAGGTATTTTTACATTACAATTTCATTAATAAATATGTGAAACACATTATAGATTTCAAAGAAATACTTTAAATTCCAATTCAAATTCGAATTTCAACGAATTCAACGAACCAAACGTCTCCTAAGAAAATTTTCAGTCCAGCTTCAAAGCCTATGCTATTGTAGCAAGCTTGTTATCCAAGTGACTAAAAATTCGTCATCTTCTAAAGAAAACTAACCACTTGAAAAATTTATGAATAATTGATGAATATTTTGTATTTTAGTACATATATCGTTCTATAATTCCGTCACTAAGTAACATATATTTTTCAAACGATAAACTTTGTGCTTTTCTTTTAATGTGAACCAAATATTAAAAATTTTATACGAACCACAAAAGAAGACGTGTGTACTTTAAATACTATTTTATTCCACAATCTTTTATGCATTCAATAATTGAAGTTGGACAACAAAACCGTTTGGAACCTTCTCCCGTTGAAATGCACCCCACAAAATACATATTTTAGAGCTAATTTAATAAATATAAAACAAAGCAAATACATTTTTAACAACAAATTCATACATATTTTGTGAAACTTGAACCTTAAACCTTTTAAAAAAAAGACAGTTTTTGTTAACATCTCGGTACCATTGGACTATAACAGGGGCGCAGCTTCATTAGGGCTCAGGTACCCTCTGATTTTTCACTCAAAAGTGTTAATTTATACCTATTCGGTCAAAAAATTTATAGATATTAAGTTCTGGCCCCCTAATAGGAAAAAATAAATTATAGGATTCTATTACCCCCCTCTCCTACTTTTTTCTTCAAACTTTACCACTGGGCTACAAGCCCTTTGGTACCAAACATATATATTAACAGCCAAATATTTAGCAACCTGGTGAATGACACATGTGTATTGCATAAAACTGAATCATATTCGGTTATTAGAAAATCATAACAGGTCGGTTTCATTTGACTCCATAAGCGTTGACCGATGGTCGGTTAACCATGAATCATTTAACCAACAATTATGGTTTGATTTCAGTTAAATTCGTTTAATCAAGTTCCAATAGTTTCAACTTAGTTTTAGCTCGTTTTTGCACATAATCAAAGCTTTTCAGCTTGTTTTATGTGTCAAAAAAACTTACCAAATGACGTATATAAGGTATAATTACATGTGTACACATATGCAGAAAAAGAAGATAGAGGTGTATATATGTATGTTTGGAGAAAAAGTGAGGACAAAATATAGGATCGGTTCGGTTTCGGTTAAAGTCAGTTCATGTGACATATTTAACCATAACCATAACAAATTTATCGATTAACCACAAAACCTTAGCCATAACCGTCAGTTATATTGGTTTTCGGTTAAATAATAACTTTAACCTTAACCATAAATGAAAACCACACATGGATCGTCGGATATACAAGATTAGAAATTCAGGTGTTTGCATTTTGTAAGGGAAACCATCATCAAATGCTGAAAATACATAAAAATCTTATGATAGGAGTATCCTAAATACATAGAACTTCAATAGCATATTGTATGTAGTGATGCATACCTTACGAGATGATATAGAAATTAAACGCAATGGCAAGTAATACATTAATAATATAATGAATGCATTGATTATTACTAGATGTGTTACTAATCAGGGAGGAGGCTGGTGGTGATGATTCAAGGGGGTGGGGCTAAAATACATAATTACGCCTATAGTTTGTAAAAAGGGGTATTTTTGTCATTTTACAAAAACTTGGACGATATTTTAGTCATTCTGCGACGCAACAGTCATTATTCTCTACATGAAAAATATGTTAATAAGAATTATTGCTAACACGTATCACTAGAGGAGAAATTTTAATAGTTACATTGTTGTTGGGTGTGTTTTGGTTCTCATCAAAATCATGCAGCATGTCATTGATCTCCGGCTGCTCGTGCTTACTCCGGCAGTCTCAAACGATTAAACAGCACAAGAAAACTTTGTTCAGGGACAACATAGAGGAAACCGAGGTCTGCCCCCTTGACATATGGTCTCATGCCCTGTAGAAAGTTCTATAATCAAATAAACTGGAATACATTTCGTTATAAATTAGCAAGATGGGTAACGGGCCAAAACAGATCATTTTTTAACATGGGTCAAAACAAACCCATTTGTGTCAGATTGAACCGGAATAATTTTTTGTTTGCTTTTAACAATATATATAAAGAATTAATGTGTTAACGGGCCAAAACAGATCAATTTTTTTAACGCGAGTCAAAACAAACCCATTTGTGTCAGATTGACCCGGAACAATTTTTTGTTTGCTTTTAACAAATATATAAAGAATTAATGTGTTAGCGATGATTATAAAAACATATTATTGCAATAATAATCCACATCTTTGAATAAAACGATTTACGAGATAGTTTGTTGATTTTAAACAGGTTTGACCTGTTTACCAACTTGACCCATGATCCCATCCAACTTTTAGCTTGTTTATCTGCTCTGACCCGTTTGAGATGAAACATAACTCAAGTTAACCCATTCATAAATTTACAGGTTGAAATTGTGAGCTTATTATATATTTAGTATTACCTTGCCATTGAGTTGGAGAAGTTCACCTTCAACCCACTTTGGATTTTTGAAACCAAATTCAGCAATCCTACCTTGACCTTTGTAACTACCAACCTAACAAAAGATGTCATAAAATTAGATACCGTTTGAATTACCAAGTTAAACTCAATGTGGTACCATACCACAATTACCAAATATGATATGAGATTGCCTCCAAATAAAGGTGGCAAAACGGGTGGGTTGACGCGAAACACTTTTAGTCCAATGTTCTCATTAAAAAATAGTGTTGCATATAATTTCAACAATAATATAATGATTTTTTGAATAAAAAGATTCAGGAGGTTTTATGTTTAAAAGATACACTTTGGACAACTTTCAACCCGTTAACCATTTGACGTATTTGTGACCCGTTTGTAAGTACAATTACCACTCCCAATTCATCTGGGTACATTCCACGGTTTGAAAAATGGCCCGCTTTTGCAATTTTAGCACGGAATGTCACCTAGAGATAAAAGAAGTCGGTTAGATTTGCCTTAAGATGTGCAACAGACGACAAAAAGTAAAAAAAAAAAGGAAAAAGTTATATTAATGGTGGCAAGTTAAGCGGGTCCAGGGGCAAGGTTCGTGTTGAAAGTTGAAACTTCCAGCACCAGTAGCCGGACCAGCAAATACTTATTCATTTTTTGTATTGTTTAAAAAATAAAGCGTTAAATATGATTGCAAGAACAATATTGAACAATAAAATCTTTGACTAAAAATAACTAAAAGGCTATATGCATTGAAAAATATACTTTTGGACGATTTTGAACCCGTTAGACCTGTTCCCATTTAGATAACTCTTTATTTGACCTGTTTGAGATAAAACACCACCCAGATCAACGAGTTCATAAACAATTGGGTGTAAATTGCCACCTTTAAATTACATGCAACTTGTTGAAAAGCCACTAACCTGGCCTGCAGGAACATTAAGATAGCCTGTCACTTTCACAGCTTCAACATACTCAAAGAACTCAACATCATTCGAACTCCAGTTGCCATATTTACGCTTCAACTGTACCACCTCAGTACCATATGGACCAAACGCACCAACATAAAGGCCTGTAAAGAAACCAAATGATCATGATCATCATAATAAAGAATCTTATGTTTTTATAATTATTAATATCATTTAGGGGTTGGGGGTGGGTGGGGTAGATATAGGGAGTGTTTGCAATTTGGAACATTTTTTAATGTCTAAATAAACATTTTCTGCTTTTGATCATTTAGGGGTGAAATAATCAAGTATGGATGATCAATTTCCTACCAGTTCTAACAAAAATGTTTTGAGAATGCACATCCAAACACCAAATAGACAAACAGAGACTCACCGTCAAATGGGTCTAAATCTCCCCTCGATGTAGTGATCCGACTAAAATTTGTATATTCTGACAATTTTTCCCGCTTCTTTGCTTGACTAACCGCAAACTTGACAATTTCACGAACATCCCTCGAGACCTAAATATTTTGGTAATACTCTTTTTGTTAATAACAACAGACATAAAGTTCTGAAACATATCAATAAATACTTGTTAGGATTAATATGTTTAAAAAATAGTAGTTGGATACAAATAGCATGTACCATGGCTTTAAAATTATGTGAACATATTCTCTGTTAGTTCCCAAAATCAAGAGCCTTATGGCTTGGGTTATATATTACCTTTAGTGGCAACGTGGAAAAAATTAAAAACCAGCTAAAAGAAAATGGGTTAAACTGTCACAACTCACCCAAAATGAATTTTTGATGCACTAAACCTCCTAAATAATTCTATTCACAAAAAAGAAAGTTAAAAAAAAACTTTTGGGCAGGATGCATTTTGGGTTGAGCCCAACCTGACCTCTACAAAAAGATTACCCGTCCTCACTTGGTCTTTGATTGATTGGCTACACCTTAGTTTGTTGTATTTGACTCCTAGGTGGGATTCATTCAAATGCAATGATCCCTAGGTTGGTTTTTTGTTCGTGCTTCGGATTTTCCGCTACTGTACGCTTTACCCCCAAAAGGAAGATTACCGGTTTTGATCTATTATTCAACCCATCCGACCCGCCTATTTGCCAACTCTAATAGGCCTAGAGGCAGCAAGATGGCCAAGCCAGGCGCATTGGTAATGGGTTGAGGTTAAACAGGGTCATTTTTAGTCTGAATTGAAACAGGCCGGGTAGGGTCGGATTGACCCACAAACAATTTATTGCCCATTTATTATCAAAATAAATGTGCTACTTATGATTGAAAACATATTCCGACAATAATAATCTATATCTTTTAATAAAATAGTTTAAGAGGTTATATGCAACAATAATAAGATTCAAGCAACTTTCAACCCGTTTGACACATTTTACTAGTTCTCCTTTTAGGAGACGGTTATCCCATTTGACCCGTTTGATATAAAACACAACTCAACTCCACCGATTGATGAGTAAGAAGGTCGAAACTACCACCTCTAAATAGAACTGATTGTAAAATTCTAATTCAGCCTTACCTTTAGAGAAACTTTATCAGAACTAAATAATGCCTTAGCCACATCGGGAGGCATCAATTCAGAAACACCTTGACTAGCAATAGCAGCTATTTTGACCTTAGATGCAATGCTTTCCTCACTATCATTATCATTTTGACTTTTAACAGGAACATGAAGGACAAAAGAGTCTTTTTCCACTTCTTCAATTTCAGCAGGAACACGCACAAACTCATCTTTCGTGGGGGTGTCCTCTCTGCTGTGTAAAACCCCACCGACAAAAAGTTTCATTTCTAAACTTTTAACATCTTCTGCTTCATCACTATTTGCTTCCAAATCGGTATTTTCATCTTCAGATTCTTCATCAGAATCGGAAGTTGTTTTCTCATCATCTTCTTGTACCAGCTGATTCACAATATCACTATCATCCATTACTTCTTCAACATCAACTTTCATAACCTTTAAATCTTTAATTTTTAGTTCAGGAATTTTGTCTTTTAGGAAATTAATCACGCTTTTTATCCCGTCCTCAGTGGCCCCCTCAAAATTTATGCTTTTTTCATCATTTTTACCAGGTTTATCTTCATTTACTCTCACATCAATCACAGATGCATTCTCGATGTCAGTCATTGATGTCCCTTTTGTTGATGAAGAATTAGATGGACCCGTGGCTTTTGAGTTGATTGCCTTAGCTCGCTGCATGAACACCACCTATCAAGAATTCAAGATATAATATCAGTTTGAGTAATTATGGTAACCAGTCATTGATGTCCCATTTGGCATGTTTACATTTTAAATAAAAAAATTAGTTTGCCCATTTGACCTGTTAGAAAGAAAACAAAACAAGAATTAGCCCCTTTATAAGTAAACAGGTTTAATTGGCAGCCTGTAATATAAATTTTTTTGATCAGTCCCTTCACTATGCAAGATCTTTGACCCAATACCCATTTTTCTGGCCAAGACAAAACTATTATCTGTAAGTTACCTGCATAGTGTATGTTTCATCATTCTCTTTGACCACAAAAATTTCAAACAGAGGAGTTCCAGGAGATGCAGACACCAATTGTCTGTAATAAGCAAACATCACCACTGTTATTTGTAAATATTATGTGAACCAAATGCAATAAAAAATATATGGTATTTTTTTCACCATTATACTATACCTTGGGTTATAACTTCTGCCAATAAATCTGCCTACACCTGGTGTTATGCGTATAAGTCTTCCAAACGGGTCATCGGAATCTTTTGAGTAGCCCACCCACCAACCAACCTGTAAGTATTGAATTGCCCATTGATTCATGATGATAAAAACGCATACATTGAAAGAAAAATGTTTTAAGGAATACAGTAGAGGCAATTTCGACCCATTTACTTATGAATCGGTTGATTAGGTTTTTGTTTTATCCAAAAAGGAAAAATGGATCACTCACAAAAATTAGCTAACTGGGAACAGGTCAAATCAAAGTATATATTTAATGCATACAATTTCCTATATTGTTTTATTTAATTATTTATTACTTTAAAAGATATGTATTTAAAAATACAATTAACACATTAATTAATTATAAAAAATAGAAAGAAAAAAAAGGTCAACCCAGCACATTTCGACCCATACTAAAATTGACTTGATTCAACCTACACCCTCCTTTGACCCGTTACCTAACCTGCCCACCTTGACACCTCTAGAATATATCAAGGAACATATAGCACTTTAGTGTATGTGATAATATTACCAGCCCACTACCAGTACTTTTACACAATTTTGAAGCTTCATGATAACGCTCTTCATGTATTGCATTCTGCAAAAAGAAAAACAAACAAACCTGTTAGCTAAGGATTCATAGGCATCCACAACCTTCTTACCAATTAAAATCTGATCCTGACTCTGACCTTCAACTTGGACATAATATCAGCAACACTATCCTTTGATGTTGCTTCTGCTATAGCTGATTTTAACTTTGAAGCTTCCTGAAAATCTTCTTTCTCTATTGCTTCTTCTAGTTGAAACTGCCAACTCATTATAACAAATGAATTAGTAAATACCGAATCTTTGATGATGCAAATTCTTGTAACATATAAACTTCCAAAATTACCTAGATTTAGAAAGAAATATCTATTAAATGAAGAGTATGTAGCTAATACAAATTTGCATTATATACTGATAGATCAACATGTGAGTTTTTGCATGTGCATTACTGCATATCATTATATCTGATTGTCTTCGTATTTCACTAGTAAAGTATGTATGAACTATTTTGAGGGGAAAATGTTAACTGCATTAAATGTTATGTAAAAAACACGTGAGAGACAAAATGATGGCGGTGGATTATAACAATAAAGAATCTATCATTTAAACGGATAAAGGTTTGAAACAGAAAAATCAAAGAGTTTATCTTCTTTTATGTGTAATTATTTATAGCATTCGTTAATCATGAGATAATCTGATGCCAAAAATGGGCAAAAGTTATTAACCCTGTGTAGAAAGATTTGTTACTCATATGACCTAGCAATTTTTAAGGTATTTTCATGCCAACTTCCTTGTTTTGGTACAGATTAGATGTAATCTACATATGAATTGGCTTGACATGGTAACATGAGTCCAATGATTTAATCATCTATGTGTCTATTTTCTTCATCTTGTTCCCTTAAAAGCATGTTACACAAGATTGGCGGGACATGCCATTAGTCTACCTTCCTCCTACAACAATTTCCTCTTATTTCTTCCATCTTTTTCTTGAAGACTTGGTTAAAACAAGCACGAGGCGCTCCTAGGCGTTTAGGTCCCAAAAGCCGAGGCGCACTCATATAACGCTAGGCGTTGCTCTATGTACAACCAAAAAAGCTTTATTCCCAACCAGAACCTACACCTCTCTCTCATCTATTCTACTTATCAACCTTTTTATCAAGTAAACCTTTACCTTTCACGATTCCTCCATCCTTTTGGTTACTTTTACATGTTAGCCTCCTACAAACCCTAAATTTGACCAATTTTGACCCAGAACCACACTAGGCGCCACGTTTTCCACCTTGCTCGTGCCTCAAGCGCCTTTTTAAGTTGAAGATACAGTCAGCAAACCCCTGGTAGTTCACTAACTGATACACAACTATCCAGACAGTGAAATTAATCCCCCCTTACAAGTTACAGTACATGATAAGTTAACTACAAATCAATCATAACTCCATAAAATATAATATTCAACAAGTATTACGAGCATAACAGCATAGGACAATAGTACTACACCGAAACCCTACACAAAATTAAAGTGTGTATGCGCATTAACAAACCTGAAGAAGAGAAACAGAACGTTCCGCGAGCTCATTTTCTGAAAAATAACGAGTCCACCTATTCCAATCCCAATCCGATGACGTGGCATGATCGGAATTAGCGCCGTTGTTGCTGCAACGGCAACTGGTATTAATCGGTGACGATTTGAGATGATTACTCGAACCAGAAACGAATTTCAATTTGTACGATCTCTTCGCAACAGACAAATCAAAACAGGAAGACGAAGGGGGTCTGATTTGGGGGATATTTGGGGCTGAAGTTCCAGTGGTCCAATAAGTGTTCGCAACCGCCATATCTTCCTCCCAGTTGCAATTCGCCTGAGTTTAAAATCAATCAGTTTGTTCTTATTGTGCTTGATTTTGAATTTGATTTCTAGAGTTCGTGGAGAGTGGGAGTGTGGATAATATCGCCGGATAAAAGTTCACATATCGCCACCGTGGGTTCCTCCTCCTCCGTGTTCTTTTAAGTTTTGACAAAATTGAACCCTCTAGTTCTGTGTTTTAGAAAATAATCCCCATATCTTTTTTCCATGTGATTCCGCTATGCTAAGCGGCGGGAATGCGGTCAGTATCGGTTTAGTTTGGTATGGTACCGGCACGGAAGGCAAACGCTATAGCAGACGTAAAAAAACCTAAAAATTAAAGTCGTTACATGTCTAAATGGATGTCAACACGTGTTTTGCATACATAGAAAAAAAATCGGTTCCGATGATATCGATGTCGATACAGATGTTGTTCGATCGGTATCGGTTAAGTGTTAAAAACTTGAAAGGCTCGGTGACGGCCCACACACTGGTATTCACCCTGCAAGAAAAAAAAACAAATTGAAACACTAATAAAAAAACACATTGAAACGGCATAAATGTTGTAAGAGAAAAACAAAGAAAAACAAAACCTTAAATCAGTGTGCTTCGATTACTTGTATGTTTGTACTTTAATAACTTGTACATTGTACCAAAAACTAAAGAAAATAATATTGAAACGTAGATAAAAATAAGCACATCGCGACAGTATACTCATAATTTTGTAAAGCATCAAATTTAAAAGATGTAAGAAAAAAATAAAATATAATCAAGATTAGTTATAAAGACTAAAATATTATAAAAATAAACTAATATAAAAAATTGAAAAAAAGGAAACCTCACTACCATGTGGCAGCCCTCAATTAGTGAGGGTTCTATTCAAATCTTTTATTTATATATATATATATATATATATATATATATATATATATATATATATAGGGGTATGTTCTTTTGAGAACCAACAATATGTTAAGAACCGTGAGAACCGCATTAACTCTTTCTCTATTTATAATATAAATTGTGTAACATCCCAAAAATAATGAAACGAATAAATATAGTGAGACCGGTGAGTTAGTTGAAATATTTAAACAAAAAGGGAGCAGGTCTGGGCCCGGCTTCAATGGGCCGAGGGAAGCCCATGCACATAAGAGGCAAGGCAGCCTCTTCCCTGCTCATTTCCCCACTCACGCAACTTTTAGAGAGAGAAAGGAGAGCTCGGGTCTAGAGAGAGAAAGTGACGGATCAACTCGGGAATTCAGGAGAACGTTGCTGCTGTTCCCGTGAGCAAAACCTCCGAATCAGAATTCCAATCCAGGTAACGATTCGATCACATTATGATTTTTTGTTCGTTTTGGGAAGTTTCGGGTTTTGGCTAAAAGATAACGATTTTACGGATGAAACTTGAAAGTGAACTTAGGTATAGCATCTAGAATGAAAAACGAACGTTCTGATCAAAGAAAATTTAGATATTGACATGATCAGATTCGCATGCAGAACATTCGGATTTTGGGGAAGGCGATAAGTGCAGACCCATCGAAACTACTTAGTTTCGATATGTGCAGGTCCATCGAAACTACTTAGTTTCGATATGTGCAGACCTATCGAAACTACCCAGTTTCGATATATGCAGACCCAATCGAAACTACTATAGTTTCGATATGAGCCCCCGATCCGAAGCTAAGATAATACATAAGTTACCTATCGAAACTCCAAGTTTCGACAGAAGAAATCCATCGAAACTACAAGTTTCGACAGAAGCAATCCATCGAAACTACAAGTTTCGACAGAAGCAATCCATCGAAACTACAAGTTTCGATATAAGTAAACCCATCGAAACTACTAAGATCAAGTATAGTAATATCTAATGTCATCTAGGAACACCATCTTATGTGTATGACTTTATTATACAGATCGTGAGTGACATTAGTGAAGCCCAGTAGCCAGCTTAGTGTATTACAGAAACTACTCATCAGGTGAGTTCTATGTGCCCCTTCTATGTTATGTGCAAATGTTTTCAAATGTTTTGGGGCTGAGATGTATACACTAAGTGAATAAATGTTATGACTGTCAATGTGATCATATGTGTTATACAAATATATATATACCTATATATGAAAGAGAAATTATGAATAAAGAATGAAAAGCATGATTATAAAGAATGAATGAAAGTATAACACAATATGAAAGAATGAAATCCTGCTTTATATCCATGTATATATTGCTTATAAAGAATGAAATGAACGAATGGCATAACATGTGAGAATGAAATCCTGCTTTATGTCCATGTATATATTGCTTGCCAAGTACAGAAAATGTTATGGACGCTTCGATGATAACGGCTACTTCGGTAGACGGACAACCATGTGATTATTTTACAACTGGGACAAGTGCGTTCCTTCATCAGCTAGGACGTACGAATGCCATTAAAGGACGGTCGAAGCAATTGGCATATTATAGTAGAACGGTTGTATAATTAATAGTCACATGGGAAACGGATACCTTCGGGTAGACGGGCGAATTACGGCCTACGACGGTAGGACGGTTGTAAGTCATGACGGACGGACAAAGGTTGCCGGACGGTTGTAAGAATAAAATGACGGACGGCACTTGTTGTCGGACGGTTGTAAGTATAGGTGGGCCATGACGATGGACCACGGCGATTGTCTTTGTGACATTCGTAAGCAAATGACGGGTTGATCACCCTTATATAGTATGACCCATGAAAGTAAAGAAAGAAAGAAAAGAAAGAAAAAGGGTGAATGCATATATATATATATATATATATATATATATATATGAAATCACAAAGATACAGAAAAGAAAGATGAAAGAAAGACATATATACAGAAAAGATAATACAGAAAAGAAAGAAGAAAGAAAGGCAAAAGTTCTCAATACGTATTTATATGAATGATTATACAGTAATGCATACTTATACCTATAAAGAAAAGAATGTTTACAGCTAATTGCATTAAACTAGAACTCACCAGCGTTAGCTGACTTTTAGTATACATTTCAGGTAAAGGAAGATAAGGTCGAGCGATGGCGTGGAGGTTACCCGGCACGAGACTGACATCCCTCTTTTGTTTTACATGTCTTCGAACAATGTTATGTTTTTAATTGTAAAGACTTCCACTGTTATGATTATGTAATTGGATGACGAATGTTTTTAATATAAATTCAGTATTTTATGACTATGTTTATGAGTAAATCCAACAAGTGAGGTTACCCGGGAAAGGGGCCTTACAAGTTGGTATCAGAGCAATAGTTTGAGAGATTCAGACATCCCTAAATGTCTGGACTCAAACTGATTATGGGACCAACGCACGGATGTCAGTCTGGGTAGCCAACGCCAACGCTAGCACGGTAAGTAAGTCATAAAGTAAATGCTCCTGCATAAGAATAGATACCTTAACTTAGAACAAATAGATGTTAATGCCACGACTGATTTGAAGAGTTTTGAACCCGAAAAGCAATGTAAATTAGTAATCACAAACCGGTCACTGTAATTAAGAATTTACCTTGCTCGTACTGTTCCAAACTATGATCTGAAGAAATGACATTGATGTATTCCCTTTTTAACTATCAGGAAATTAAGAACTATGGCTGGTGGAGGAAGAACAGGACCTCGAGGCGGTCGCACTGGCCGACGAGGTAGACCTCCGTTGAACCCAAGATTTGAAGAAGAAGAGAGTGTGCACGCAGAGCACACCGAAAGTGTGCACGAAACAGAAGTGACCCCAATTATGAACGACAGTCCAGGGCCTATACAGTTGGAACCTGAAGTCAGGGATGCTATTGCCCGTGAAGTTGTGCTCACTTTGAAAAAGGTATTGCCTGATCTACTATCCGAGGCAATAAAGAAAAGTAAGGAGGAGGATGAAGGAGACAATGAAGAGAAAGTATATGACAGTGATGGGGATGAAATAAAGATTGGATCGAGCAATCGTGGGTGCACTTACAAAGGTTTCAAGGACGGAGACCCACCCAAGTTCGATGGGAGCAGAGATTCAGTGGCAACGCTTGAATGGATTGAGAGGATGAGTGCTGTAATCAACATCAGCGAGTGTCGACCAGACCAGGCTGTTAAATATGTTGCTCATTCTTTCACCAACGAAGCCTTAGGTTGGTGGAGGAACATTCAGAGGACAAAGTCCCCAAACGCTCTTGCAAGAATGACATGGGAAGAACTGAAAAAGCTGGTAATTCAAAAGTTCTGTCCCAGAACGAAATTGATCGAGTGGAAAATGAATTCCTAAACCTTAAAGCTGGCAACAAGACACACCGCCAGTATACTTCTAGATTCAATGAGTTGGCACAGCTGGTACCCCACCTGGTGGAGACAGAAGAGCGAATGATCAAGTATTATGTGAAGGGCCTACCTCAAAGGGTCCGTGTCCACGTGAAAGCCAACCTACCCTCGACCTTCGAGTCGGTAGTGAATCTGAGCGGAATCGTCTACGACGATTATGCCAATGAGGACCCACCAACAGAAACCCAAAAGAGAAAGTGGGAGAACCCGTCTAGAGGCACCGGAAGAGGGAACGTAATAACTGGAAATAAGAAACCAAGGTCGGACAAATATGAAACCTGCAAGAAATGCGGAAGGCAACATTTTGGCGAGTGCCGGGTCGGCTCCACCACATGTTACAGGTGTGGGAAGGCGGGGCACTACTCTCGTGACTGCTTGAGAGACACTAAATGCCAAGTATGTGGACTGTTTGGTCACCTGACTAAGGATTGCAGAAAAGCCAGACAATCTGGTTCGGGAAAAGAAAAGGAACAGGAACAACCAAAGACTAGGACTCGAGCTTACGCCCTGACTGAGGAGGAAGCAAGGGGAAATCCTGATGTTGTGTCAGGTACGTTCCTAGTTAATGATGAACATGCGGCTATATTATTTGACTCGGGTGCTAGTAAAAGCTTTATATCAAATGCCTTTAGTCGAAAACTGAATTGCACTATCAACACAGTAGTAAAGGCCTTTAGTGTACAAACTGTCGTTGGTAAAAATTCGGCAGTATTCCAAGTAACAGAGGATTGCATAATAGAAATAGAGGGTCATAAATTTCCTTCTAGATTATTCCTTCTCACCTTAGGAGGATTCGATATAGTATTGGGTATGGATTGGCTAGCTGCCAACGAAGCTCAAATCATATGTAAACGTAAGAGGATACACCTCAAAGGTCCTAGCGGCAGTCCAATTACGGTTTATGGGGATTGGAATTGCACAATGCCGAACGTCATCTCGATGATTAAGGCCGAAAGTTACATGAGGCGCGGCTGCGAAGCTTATCTGGCATATGTTATAGATGATAGAATGAAAGCGAAAGAACTCAAGAATGTACCCGTGGTGTGCAATTTTCCGGAAGTATTCCCTGAGGATCTACCTGGGTTGCCACCCGATCGGGAAATAGAATTTCAGATTGATTTACTGCCAGGAGTTGAGCCCGTTGCCAAAGCCCCCTACCGATTGGCTCCGTCAGAAATGAAGGAATTGATGTCCCAACTAGAGGAACTAACCGAGAAAGGATTTATTAGGCCGAGCATCTCACCATGGGGCGCTCCGGTACTATTTGTAAAGAAGAAGGACGGCAGTATGCGCATGTGTATCGACTACCGCGAATTGAACAAGAGAACAGTAAAGAACAAATACCCACTGCCTAGAATAGACGACCTTTTTGATCAACTGCAAGGTGCGAGTTGGTTCTCAAAGATCGATCTTAGGTCGGGTTACCATCAGTTGAAAGTAAGAGAAGAAGACGTTCCAAAGACCGCATTTCGCACGCGTTATGGGCATTATGAGTTTCTCGTGATGTCCTTCGGATTGACCAACGCACCAGCAGCGTTCATGGATTTGATGAATAGAGTATGTCGACCAATGTTGGATTTGAACCTCACCCTATATATATATATATATATATATATGGGATGTATCAAATGAAAACCCTGAGTTATTGTGAAAACTCTTAAACTCTATATGAGCCACACATTCAATTTACATATATTTTAACTTGTGGTCAAGATTAATTATAGATTTTTTATTATTTTTTAAACAAATTGTGTAGCTAGGAATAATTAAGGGTTAAAATGGTAATTTCACTTTTTTCATTTTCCTTTTTAATTAAATCAATGTCTGAATACCCAAATATGTTTATAAAAAAATCTACATGTAAACTCTAGAGTTTTACCCAGATCTATATAGTTTAAATATTTGTATTCCACTTGTGTAAAAATCTAATACTCATGATTTTAACCATCTATAGGTCTGTTTACATATGTGTAAATTCAGTTTACATATTCGTATTACACATGTGTAAAAATTAAATACACATGTGTAAAAACTATATACAAATCAAAAGAGCTCATCAAAGTATTGATGGGGTTAAGTTTAAGGAAAATCCAGAAACTAGTATGTGTAGAAACCAAATCTTGAGCCGAGATCTTGAAACCAGCTTTTGAACCCAAATCTTTTCATACGAGCATACTAACAAATCTAAGTAACAAATTCAAGAAAAAAGATCATCAAACAACATAAACATGTTCAAAGATTAAACTAATAAAATTATTTATTTTTATTTCATAGCTCGTCGTTGAACGCTTATGTTTATATATAAAGCTTTTACAAATATATTATAAATCAAACTAAAAGAACAATATCAAACCTTTACTTATGTAAAAACTAAATACAGTTGTGTAAATTCAGTTTACACTTGTGTAAATTCAGTTTACACTTGTGTAAATTCAATTTACCCTTGTGTAAATTCAAATAACCAATTCATTAATAAATCAAAACAAAATAATGCAGAATTCAAGGTTGACAGCAAACATATCAAATGAAAACTCTGAGTTATTGTGAAAACTCTTAAACTCATCCACAACCACTCATTTATTTTCTGGTTTTTTGGTTTATTTATAATCTTTAGGGACATTATAGTAATTTAATTCTATAGACCCATTCTCTCTCTCTTAAACATAAAAAGTGCAGATCTCATTTCATCTTCATCTTCACTTTTGAAAAAAAAACCCTCCACATCTCTCCCTTGTAAAATCACAGAAGGATTAAAGATCCATACCTCCTTTCTTTCCTTTTTCTACTATATCTAAACACCATAAATGTTTTTAGATCATAAATCTCTATATATTTAGGTGTTTTCACGAATCAAATGTAACATCTCCGATTTTATTATCTTTAATTGCAATTCAATATAATACATTTCAAACCCGGTTCTATTTCAATGTTTTATTTTATTCGTGCAAACAATTAAAACCCTAGAAATCAACGAAAAATCCTAAATTCTACATCACCGTTATCTCAAAATCTCTATGTAAATATATACAAGTGCATACACATATATACATTAAACTAAAAAATAAACCTAACAGTGATCGAACCCCACCTTTGAGTTTGAACCCTCAAGTTTGACCCCATCTACCAATTTTGACCACATTTGACTTTCAAAAGTCAAAGGGGCCAAAACCGTGAGAATCCGAGGCTGTCGTCGATGGATCTTTGTCGAATTGGACTCCCCGTGGGTTCACAAACAAGAACCGACCAAGTCCCGGCCCAAACATCAATCCAATTCAACCAATTCAGCGGGCATAATTCAAATTCAAAAGAATTTGACTCCTGAAAGTCAAACCGTATCAAATTACGTTTAATTGGTGTAAATGACGCGTAATCAATCCCACAAATCACGCGTGGATTCACCTTGAATGTATTCAGACCACAAACGCGACTCTATTCATCCAAAAACCAAACCGTTTATGCGTAAATCAAGCCGATGACTACTACGGCCAACTCATGACCAAATTGACTAAATTGGACAAAATTATTCAAATCAAACCAGTCTCAAACCTTCACGCACCCTCATACAAACCCTCTGAAACCGAAATCGCATTCCACATCACCTCTGGACAGCAATCGAGTCTCAAGAACCTCAAGACAGAATCCGTAGCCGACAGCATTCGTTGCCCAATCTTAACGAGTAAGATGTAGATCATTAGGTTCGTAATTGAATCCTGATCGTTAGCCCTCTATCAATTCGAATAAACATAATCGATCGGGTCCAATTTGGGAATTAGGGTTCATAGAAATTCGGTTAGATTTGGGGTTTGACTCACGTTCGTATTTAATTTAATGATACCCCATTTAGACCAGCGAACCACCCGGCTCAACTGGTTAAGGCACTGCGCCATTAAACCGGGTGGCGTGGGTTCGAAACCCACGGCCTACGACCGGCCTGCTTTTCCTTTTGCGCCCACTACGACCGGTCGGGTAATCATGGGTTTAGACCCATCCGAGACCAAATCATGTAACGAAAATACCCTCTGGCCCAGCGGTTCAGTCACTCGACCCACACACCCAAGGCCCGGGTTCGAGTCCCTGCGGCCTGTTTTAATTTTAAAAACCAGTTTTTAAGCTTCAAAAATTTTGTAAAAAATATTTTTAAAAACCTTAAGATATTTATAACAGAATAAAACCAGAAATTTTAAATTTCAATATAAATTCAGATTTAATCCAAATTAAATTGTTAAATTCGCACATTAAATTTTTAAAACAAAAACTTTAAATATTTAAAATTAATTTCTAAATAAAAGCAATAAATTTTATAAAAATAATAACTCAATTAAAGCAAACTAGTATTTATTTTGAAGATGGTAAATAAATAAAAAAATTTATTTATTATAATACACAAATAAAAATTTCTGTTTCTAAATATAAATACATATTTACATTCTATAAATTTTAACATATTTTTCACAAATAAATAAATAAAATTATTTATTTATTTTATTTATTTAAATTAAACACTATCTACATAAATCAAATTTCTTTTTCTAAACATAAATATATATTTACGTTCTATATATTTTAACATATTTTTCACAAATGAATAAATAAAATTATTTGTTTATTTTATTTATTTAAATTAACCATATCCACATAAATAGAATTTCTTTTTCTAAACATAAATATATATTTACGTTCTATATATTTTAACATATTTTCCACAAATAAATAAATAAAATTATTTATTTATTTAATTTATTTAAATCCAACCCTACGTCAATGACTATTAAGTTCATACATATATACCCTGAACTCATAGTATACCTTAAATTCTTATACAAGCATAGCATGCCTTACATGGAATAACACAAACCTTTTTACAAATCCACACACATCAAAACCCGTTGAACCCTAGACTTAGACATAGACTTTTGTACACACTATTAATTCAATATACATTACACACTAGGTTAACGTGGTGAGTTACAAAGATCATTCTGCTATCTAGTCTCGTGTGCTAGCTACACCTTCGAATCAGGTGAGTATTACATAGCCCATTTTTCTCCTTTACACTTTTTGGGGTGATTCATGAATTTTATACAAACAATAGCTTACATTTACACAAACTACACAAACACAAATCCTATTTACATTCATGTGTGCAAATTTGAGCTTTATGTTTGAGTGCTAGGTGTGTTAACTTTGTGTGCAAATTATGTGCAATCATTAACTAATTAAGCCGACGGTTAACAATGATAGATCTATTGAGTCTGACAAACCCACCTAGATTGTGGTGATTGTTACCGACAACACAATTTGCATGCTAGTTACAAAGGTTTGATTGTACTTTAGTTACACAATAGCTGCTCCCCATAAATGCCTTATTTATCATGATTTGTAAGGATTTGTTTATTCATATTTATACACTATCTATGTACAAACCTATGTATGCTCACCAACTTTTTAGTTGACCTTATTTTATTCATGTTTCAGGTGCTAATGTGTGAGTTTGATCAAGACATGCTACACTTAAGTTTGGACTTAGTTAATTTAAATTTAAAGAACAATTTGTATTTTCATTTATGTACTTGTTGAATTTTTCTATTTGTGTTTGAATTGTTTGAAATGAAATGGATAATTTAATATTGAAATCTAGCGAACCTTGTGCTCATGAACAGTCTACATGTCCCGCCCCGATGTTTCCGCCGTCGGTTGGGGTGTGACAGATTGGTATCAGAGCCTTGGTTATAGGGAACTAGGTTATTAGACACCCTTGACCTAAACTATAACTTTAGGACACCCACTTATACCATGCTTCATGATTATGTGTTATGTGCTACATGTTATGTGTTACATGCTTATTATATTAATATTTATCTCATTTTTGTACCTTATTTGTTAATGTTCATGACTTATTAGACTATACCTAAATAATAAATTAAATAAAACAATGTCCCTACCCTTACCCTAAGCCTCATAACCTTCTGGCCTACTTCTTTATCATTATCATCATAGCATGTGGAAACTTCATGGAGTTAAATCTATAAAAAAAACTTCTTTATTTCTTCGTTAAGGCTTTTAAACTTTGTTAATTATTTGAGGACTCGTGCAATCTGGAAGGGTGACACCTGTATTCTGGGTTTTCTGTCTAGGAAAGCATTTCGTATAAATCCCAATCAACCGAGGGACCCGTATGCTTTCCTGGGAATTCCCGGGATGAGTGCTTACTTATAGGCTAAAGCATGTCTCCTTGAAAAATTATATGAGTTTAATTAACCTTAATGTGTCACAGTATTCAAGTGATTATATCACTATTTGAGTACAATCCAAACTATGATTTACTATTTTATTTGTTATCTTATCTTTTAAAAATTCAATCAACCTTCATAAGTTCTTACATCTCTTCTTGTGTTGTGAAAATCTGTAGAATGCCTCCCCGTCGTGCTACCGTGGCCAACAACAACACTGATATTGCTACTATCCTTACACAACTTGTAACTCAACTCACTCAAGTCAATGGTGCCACAAACGGTAACCATGGAACTAATGGTGGTGTTGGTGCCAACCCACCGCAATGTACCTTCAAGCACTTCAATTCATGTAACCCTCTCAAGTTCTATGGTACTGAAGGAGCTACGGGACTCCTTCAATGGTTTGAAAGTATTGAGGGCACCTTCCTCAATAGTGACTGCCCCGATGACCTTCGTGTCCGTCATGCCACAAGTGTCTTCCAAAAACGGGCACTCACGTGGTGGAATGGGGAAAAGAGAACCAGAGGTGTAGAGGCAACCATGGCCTTACCATGGGATGAGGTTAAGAGACTAATGACCAAAGAGTTCTGTCCTCAGAATGAAGTGAGGAAGCTGGAAGCTGAGTTTTGGGATCTTACCCAAGACAGTGGTGAAAGTCTGGCTTATACAACCCGATTTCATGAACTGAGTCTCCTTGTGCCCCACATGGTCACACCCTTATCCCGCTGCATTGAAAAGTACATCGGTGGATTACCTAGGCAGATTCAGGATACTGTCTTACGGAGAAATCCCGCAACACTCGAAGATGCTATCCGTTTATCTGCTACATTAACCGACAACCACGTGAAAGCAGGTACTCTGACTAGGAAAGGCACCAAGAAAGCTCCCGACACCACAACCCCTCCCGTACACATCAAAGAAGCCAAAACTGAACCCTACCACAATAATAGAAAAGAAAGGCTAGAAATTTTGCTGTGATCACTCCTGCTATGCCTGTTAACCAAGTTGCTCCCATGGCTCAAGTACCAGTCAAAAAGCCATATGTGGGGACCTACCCACTCTGTGCCACATGCAATTATCACCATCCCCAAACCATTCCCTGTCGCCTTTGCACTCACTGTGGGAAATATGGCCATACGGTCAATGTTTGTAGAGCCAAAGCACTTGCGGGCCAAGTCAACCCACCAACCCGAACCAATCAACAAGTGACTAATCAAGGTGTTCCCTCCATAGCAAATGGGCGTGCTTGTTATGAATGTGGCAACCCAAACCACTTCCGTGACCAGTGCCCGAAGTTTATCAATGCTAGACAAGGCGGAGCTCGTGGGCATGCTTTCAACATCAACGCCAATGAAGCTTAAGCCAACAATGATGTGGTCAACGGTACGTTCCTTGTTAATAGTCAATATGCCTCCATTTTATTTGATACCGGTGCAGATAAAATTTTTGTGTCACTTAACTTTGAACCCTTACTTGCAAAAACACGGTCTAAATTGGAGAAAACCTTCACTGTCGAAGTAGCAAATGGTAACTCTCTTACAATAAACTCCATTATCCACGACTGTTCTCTAGAACTTAATAATCATACATTTCCAATCAACCTCGTGCCAATGCCGCTAGGAAGTTTTGATATCATCATAGGCATGGATTGGCTGTCAAATCACCATGTCGAAGTCGTCTGTTTTGAGAAGTGCATCCGAATACCCCTTCCGTCGGGGGAAACGTTAAGAGTCTTTGGTGAAAAGCCTTGTAAAGGGCTCAAATTAATGTCATGCACTACCGCCCAAAAGTACCTACGAAAGAAGTACGTAGCCTTCCTAGCCCATATTGTTCAAAAGGATGTCAAAGAGAAGAATATTCAAGACATCTCCATCATCCGGGACTTTCTCGAAGTATTCCCCGAAGATCTATCTGGTCTTCCACCCGTTCGACAAGTAGAATTTCGCATTGAACTTGTACCCGGAGCTAATCCAGTGGCTAGAGCTCCATACCGTCTTGTACCTTCCTAAATGCAAGAACTTGCATGTCACACCCCGCCAAGGCGGAAACGCGAGGCGTAACATTACATGGTTTCCAAAGCATATGATTACCGCAAACACATACATGATAAATGGATACATAAACAAGTTTAAAGTTTTACATTCCAAAATGTAAGTTGAGTTTACAAAAAGTGAAGATTTCGCAAATATGACTCTATTACAATGAGTTATACAAGAGAAATCCCCCAAAAGTTGTATCCATCGTGCATGCATGTAATCTGCATTGCTAACCTTGCGATCACGTTCAATTTCCTGAAAAACATACTTAAAATTGTCAACACTAGGTTGGTGAGTTCACAGGTTTAAATCAAATAGATCTTTGAGAAATTCAATTGTTCGTAAATAGTTCCAGTTGTATGTGATAATCAGAATAAGAATTGTTGACCCATTTATAGACTAGCTAGGAATACAAATAATATGTTCCTACATGAGCCGTAACCAAACCATGACAATTGTACACGCCCCTAATTTCGTTATCCGGTTCTATGCGGCCATAAATCCTCCAGATTGTGGTTAGCGTGACTAACCATGACCGGGAGACGTCACTCTCCATAGTACTATTCATAGGACCCTAGGCTACAGTTAATGGTTACTAAATTGTTCCAGGGGACTTTAGCGGCCTAAAATCGTTTAACTCATGTAAACATAAAAGTCGAGTCTTATTCTCTTGTTATCACATAAAAATAGTTGTAAATATGTTCTTCCCCCAAATATTGAAAACAGTAAAAAGGGGCCGTGAAACTCACCTCGTTTTTGTGTTTGTTAGCAACGATAATTGTTCCAGTCAAACTTGACTATTCGTACCCTAATTACAAAAGGGTAATTCGTGTTATGACCGAATGTCTCATATGCAAATTGTTCACCGACTTAGTAAATCTGGTTGCTTTTGTTTAAATATCTTTTTAGTTTTTCAACACTTGTTTCGTTATAAAATAGTTGTACGTTACTGCCCAATGGGCCTGAAACAGGTATCGAAACTACTTAGTTTCGATTGAACAGAACAGATGTCGAAACTTCCTAATTTCGATTGAGCAAACTGGGTATCGAAACTACCTGGTTTCGATTAAGTAATAGGTATCGAAACTTCCTAGTTTCGATTGGGTAAACAGGTATTGAAACTACCTAGTTTTGATTGAGTAATAGGTATCGAAACTACCTAGTTTCGATTGAGCACACAGGTATCGAAACTCCTAGTTTCGATTGAGTAAACAGGTATCGAAACTATAGTTTCGATTACTGAAATTTTGATTGGCAGTATCAGTTTCAAAATCATACTTTGTTCAGCGCACATACTTTCGTGTATATATATTTATATTTTTACATCTTGAATTCGACACACTTTTCTTGCTATATTACTTGCGTTTGGAACAAATTGTATGTTTTAGCTACGGTTTAAAGGAAAATAATATGGATAGTATCGAATTTTTACCTCTGGACAGAGATGATGATTTTGTGCGAAAAGAATGGATGAGTTCCCTGAAACCTTGGAAACTTCACGTATCTTAAGGTGTGGAAACGACGATGATCGGTATTGCTGCCGTAAGTTGAGATGAAATGAAGACAAAGAGAGAAAAAGAAAGGTGAACTGTGATTTGAGATGGATGCATTGATAGACAATTGAGGGGGGTATGATTTTTATCTGAATTCTCGCAGGCAATGTATGGGTTTTAGTATAGATATTTGGGATGTGAGTGAAGTAGGAAGTGGGAATGGCTTCTCTGCATTTCGGCCGAGAAAGTCAAGGGGGTGGGTTGGGTTAAATTTGTATAATAATTAGATTTAAGTATTAATTAATTAATTTATTAAGGGTATTAATATAAATTAGAGTTTTAAAGGGTAATTTAATTCGGTTTAGATTTTTTTCACGGTATTATAAATTTAACAAATTTATGGCTCGTTAAAGAAAAAATATTGTAATCTTGAATTGTATAATTCGTTGAGGTGATTATTTGTAGGTGTGAGTACCTAAAGGTGACGCTACATGGTAACGTCTTCGAGAGGGTTCGTTAGTTTACTTTTACGTATATTATATGATTTATTCTAAAAATAACTTATTGACCAACGTAAAAATTTGTGTAACATATACGTCTAGATATTTTTCTGGTTATTTAATTTCACCACAAACGTTCATATTAGTCGGTTTATATACCGGTAACTCCTAGAATTACCAAAATATGAAATGAGACAATGTATGGTTTTTGTTAGACCTTAATGTCCTTGATTGTGAAATTAAGTAAATCTCGAAAACAATTATAATGTAAACTCGTTTATAACATGTACGGATATTGACCTGAAATGTCGGGTGTCACATTGCAAGTCAACTCCAAGAACTCTCCGACAAGGGCTTCATCCGTCCAAGTCATTCACCGTGGGGTGCACCCGTCTTATTCGTCAAGAAGAAGGATGGATCATTCCGCATGTGTATTGACTACCGCGAACTCAACAAACTTACCATCAAGAACCGTTATCCATTGCCTAGAATTGATGATCTCTTTGTTCAACTTCAAGGCTCTACTTGTTTCTCGAAGATTGATCTTCGATCTGGTTATCACCAACTCCGTGTACAAGAGGAAGATATTCCAAAGACTTTTGGGCTAACCAATGCACCCGCGGTTTTCATGGACCTCATGAATCGTGTGTGCAAACCATACCTCGACAAATTCGTGATCGTCTTCATTGATGATATCTTAATCTACTCCAAGACTAAATCCGATCATGAACAACTCCTTAGATTGGTTTTGGACCTCTTGAGAAAAGAGCAACTATATGCCAAGTTCTCCAAATGTGAATTTTGGCTAAAGGAGGTTCAATTCCTGGGTCATATCGTCAAGAGAAAGGAATTCATGTTGACCCTGCTAAGATCGAAGATGTTAAGAATTGGAATGCCCCTAAGACCCCCACCGAAGTTCGTTCATTTCTTGGTCTTGCGGGATATTATCTTTGTTTCATTTCAAATTTCTCTAAGATTGATGTTCCACTCACCGCTTTGACCCACAAGGGTAAACCTTATGAATGGGGACCAAAGCAAGAAGAAGCCTTCCAAACTCTCAAGCAAAAGTTGTGCGATGCTCCTATTTTGACTCTCCTCGACGGGAATGATGATCTAGTTGTCTATTATGATGCTTCCAACCAAGGTCTCGGTTGTGTCCTCATGCAACGAGGTAAAGTAATCGCTTATGCATCCAGGCAACTTAAGATTCACGAGAAGAATTATACAACGCACGACCTCGAATTGGGTGCGGTTGTATTCGCATTGAAGATTTGGAGACATTACCTCTATGGCACAAAATGTGTGGTGTTCACCAACCACAAAAGTCTCCAACACATCTTCAACCAAAAAGAACTCAATATGAGGCAACGACGTTGGGTTGAACTCCTTAACGACTATGACTGCGAGATTCGTTACCATCCTGGCAAGACGAATGTTGTATCCGACGCTTTGAGTCGAAAGGACCATGTCATGCTTCATTGTATCCAAATTCAAACCGACATTCAAAATCGCATCTTAGAAGCTCAACACGTCTCGGTCACCGAGGGTAATATGTACGAGGAAATGTCGTGTGGTGTTGAACTTCAGCTTGAATCAAGACCCAATGGCTTACTTTATTACTTGAACCGTATTTGGGTTCCCGATCATGATGATCTCCGTGCATTTCTCATGAACGAGGCCCACAAGACTTGTTATTTATCTATCCTGGTGCGGACAAAATGTACCAAGATCTTCGTCATCAATATTGGTGGCCCGGTATGAAGAAGGACATTGCCCTCTATGTTGCCAAATGTCTAACTTGCTCCAAAGTCAAAGCCGAACATCAAAGTCCTTCCGGTCTACTTGAACAACCAAAAATTCCCGTGTGGAAGTGGGAGAACTTAGCCATGGATTTCATTACCAAACTCCCTCGCACCTCAAGTGGTTATGATAGCATTTGGGTGATCATTGACCGCCTCACCAAATCTGCTCATTTCTTACCCATCCGTGAAGACTATCGGGTTAGGAAATTGGCCCAAATTTACATTGACGAAATTGTGAGCCGTCACGGTATTCCCTTAAACATAATCTCCGATGGAGATGCTCGATTCACCTCCCGTTTCTGGCAATCCCTCCAAACTGCTCTTGGTACACGATTGGATTTAAGCACGGCTTACCACCCCCAAACTGATGGTCAGACCGAGCATACAATCCAAACTCTTGAGGACATGCTTAGGGCTTGTGTAATTGATTTTGGTGGCAATTGGGATTCACATCTATCCCTAATTGAGTTCTCTTACAACAATAGTTACCACACAGGTATCAACATGGCTCCATTTGAAGCTCTCTATGGTCGCAAGTGTCGTTCTCTTATCTGTTGGAACGAGATTGGTGAAGCACAAATCACCGGTCCCGAGCTAATTCAAGAAACATCCGACAAGATCATCCAAATACGTGACAACATTCGAGTAGCGAGGAGTCGGCAAAAGAGTTATGCCGACAAACGACGAAAACCATTGGAATTCCAAGTCGGGGACTTTGTTCTTCTAAAGGTGTCTCCGTGGAAGGGCGTGATCCGTTTTGGAAGGAAAGGTAAGTTAGCACCTCGCTATGTGGGTCCATTCAAAATCATTGAGAGGATTGAAAAAGTGGCTTACAAACTCAAGTTACCTCCATCACTTGGCAATGTACATCCTACCTTTCATGTGTCTAATCTGAAGAAATGCCTTGCTGACTAGAATCTCCATATACCTCTTGACGACGTACGCATTGACAAAACAATGCACTTTGTTGAGAGACCGGTAGAAATCATGGATCGTGAGATCAAGCAACTCAAGCGAAGCCGTATCCCTATTGTCAAAGTTCGTTAGGAATCAAAACGTGGTCCTGAGTTTACTTGGGAACGAGATGACCAAATGAAGCTCAAGTACCCCCACCTATTTGCCGATGCAGTCGCCCCAACTAGCTAAATTTCGGGACGAAATTCCCTCAATATGGGGATACTGTAACATCTCCAATTTTATTATCTTTAATTGCAATTCAATATAATACATTTCAAACCCGGTTCTATTTCAATGTTTTATTTTATTCGTGCAAACAATTAAAACCCTAGAAATCAACGGAAAATCCTAAATTCTACATCACCGTTATCTCAAAATCTCCATGTAAATATATACAAGTGCATACACATATATACATTAAACTAAAAAATAAACCTAACAGTGATCGAACCCCACCTTTGAGTTTGAACCCTCAAGTTTGACCCCATCTACCAATTTTGACCACATTTGACTTTCAAAAGTCAAAGGGGCCAAAACCGTGAGAATACGAGGCTGTCGTCGATGGATCTTTGTCGAATTGGACTCCCCGTGGGTTCACAAACAAGAACCGACCAAGTCCTGGCCCAAACATCAATCCAATTCAACCGCTTAAGCGGGCATAATTCAAATTCAAACGAATCTGACCCCTGAAAGTCAAACCGTATCAAATTACGTTTAATTGGTGTAAATGACGCGTAATCAATCCCACAAATCACGCGTGGATTCGCCTTGATTGTATTCAGACCACAAACGCGACTCTATTCATCCAAAAACAAAACCGTTTATGCGTAAATCAAGCCGATGACTACTACGGCCAACTCATGACCAAATTGACTAAATTGGACAAAATTATTCAAATCAAACCAGTCTCAAACCTTCACGCACCCTCATACAAACCTCTGAAACTGAAACCGCATTCCACATCACCTCTGGACAGCAATCGAGTCTCAAGAACCTCAAGACAGAAGCCGTAGCCGACAGCATTCGTTGCCCAATCTTAACGAGTAAGTTGTAGATCATTAGGTTCGTAATTGAATCCTGATCGTTAGCCCTCTATCAATTCGAATAAACATAAACGATCGGGTCCAATTTGGGAATTAGGGTTCATAGCAATTCAGTTTGATTTTGGGGTTTGACTCACGTTCGTATTTAATTTAATGATACCCCATTTAGACAAGCGAACCACCCGGCTCAACTGGTTAAGGCACTGCGCCATTGAACCGGGTGGCGTGGGTTCGAAACCCACGGCCTACGACCGGCCTGCTTTTCCTTTTGCGCCCACTACGACCGGTCGGGTAATCATGGGTTTAGACCCATCCGAGACCAAATCATCTAACGAAAATACCCTCTGGCCCAGTGGTTCAGTCACTCGACCCACACACCCAAGGCCCGGATTCGAGTCCCTGCGGCCTGTTTTAATTTTAAAAACCAGTTTTTAAGCTTCAAAAATTTTGTAAAAAGTATTTTTATAAACCTTAAGATATTTATAACAGAATAAAACCAGAAATTTTAAATTTCAATATAAATTCAGATTTAATCCAAATTAAATCGTTAAATTCACACATTAAACTTTTAAAACAAAAACTTTAAATATTTAAAATTAATTTCTAATTAAAAGCTATAAATTTTATAAAAGTTATAAAAATAATAACTCATTTAAAGCAAACTAGTATTTATTTTGAAGATGGTAAATAAATAAAAAAAATTATTTATTATAATACACAAATAAAAATTTTTGTTTCTAAATATAAATACATATTTACATTCTATAAATTTTAACATATTTTTCACAAATAAATAAATAAAATTATTTATTTAAATTAAACACTATCTACATAAATCAAATTTCTTTTTCTAAACATAAATATATATTTACGTTCTATATATTTTAACATATTTTTCACAAATGAATAAATAAAATTATTTGTTTATTTTATTTATTTAAATTAACCCTATCCACATAAATATAATTTCTTTTTCTAAACATAAATATATATTTACGTTCTATATATTTTAACATATTTTTCACAAATAAATAAATAAAATTATTTATTTATTTAATTTATTTAAATCCAACCCTACGTCAATGACTATTAAGTTCATACATATATACCCTGAAATCATAGTATACCTTAAATTCTTATACAAGCATAGCATGCCTTACATGGAATAACACAAACCTTTTTACAAATCCACACACATCAAAACCCGTTAAACCCTAGACTTAGACATAGGGGTGCAAACGAGCCGAGCCGAGCCCGAGCTTGACTAGGCTCGAGCTCGGCTCGTTTAACTTACTGTGAGCTCGAGCTCTAATTTTGAAGCTCGGGCTCGGCTCGTTGGTAGCTTTACAAGCTCGAGCTCGGCTCGGGCTCGGCTCGTTTATTATATATTAATTAATTTATATATATTTATAATTATTTTTATATAAATTTTATTATAGTTTTTATATATAACATAATACATATTATTTAATTATATTTATCTTAATTTTATATATACTAATTATTATTATTATTTTATAAATATATATTAAATATATTAAAAACATTATATAAATAAAAGGCTCGTTAAGGCTCGCGAGCCGGCTCGAGCTCGATAAGTGAAGCTCGGGCTCGGGCTCGTTTAATAAACAAGCTTATTCTTAGGCTCGAGCTCGTTTAAGCTCGGCTCGTTTCGAGCTTTTTAACGAGCCGATCTCGAGTAGCTCGCGAGCAGCTCGGCTCGTTTGCACCCCTACTTAGACATAGACTTTTGTACACACTATTAATTCAATATACATTACACACTAGGTTAACGTGGTGAGTTACAAAGATCATTCTGCTATCTAGTCTCGTGTGCTAGCTACACATTCGAATCAGGTGAGTATTACATAGCCCCTTTTTCTCCTTTACACTTTTTGGGGTGATTCATGAATTTTATACAAACAATAGCTTACATTTACACAAACTACACAAACACAAATCCTATTTACATTCATGTGTGCAAATTTGAGCTTTATGTTTGAGTGCTAGGTGTGTTAACTTTGTGTGCAAATTATGTGTAATCATTAACTAATTAAGCCGACGGTTAACAATGATAGATCTATTGAGTCTGACAAACACACCCAGATTGGGGTGATTGTTACCGACAACATAATTTGCATGCTAGTTACAAAGGTTTGATTGTACTTTAGTTCCACAATAGCTGCTCCCCATAAATGCCTTATTTATCATGATTTGTAAGGATTTGTTTATTCATATTTATACACTATCTATGTACAAACCTATGTATGCTCACCAACTTTTTAGTTGACCTTATTTTATTCATGTTTCAGGTGCTAATGTGTGAGTTTGATCAAGACATGCTACACTTAAGTTTGGACTTAGTTAATTTAAATTCAAAGAACAATTTGTATTTTCATTTATGTACTTGTTGAATTTTGCTACTTGTTGAATCTAGCGAACCTTGTGCTCATGAACAGTCTACATGTCCCGCCCCGACGTTTCCGCCGTTGGTTGTGGTGTGACATCAAAACTTTGAATCCCTAGATCTTTAGATCTTTTCAAATATGTGATGTTTGTGAAGCTGTTTATGGGTTCGGGTCTAGATCTCTTTCTTCATCAATTTTTTTCCTTTTTCTACAAGATCAAAACACCATAAATGACTAAAGATGAAGACTTAAGCGCCCGAAGGTCTAGGTGAACCTTTTATTTTCCTCTTTTTATTTAATTTATTAAAAATAAATAAAAGAAAATGCTAAGATTCTTAGTTTTCTGATGAACTTTCTCAATTTCTTTTTTTTTGTTTTTGAGTTCACCGAAACAAAGATCTGAAAGTTATGTAAGATTCTTAGTCTTTGACCCAATATCCATTTTTCTAATGAAGAAAAAATATTTCTTTTCAAGTTACCAGCATATTGTATGTTTCGTCATTCTCTTTAACAAAAAAAAATTCAACTTTATTTGTTTGTTTATGAAAGTTAATTTATAACTTGAGTTTTGGATAATTGTTTGTTGTTTTACTAATTTGATGTTTATATCACTTTTTTTTATTTATTTAAAACATAGAGTTGCAATTGGGTTTTTTTATGGGTGTAAAATTTTGAGGATCTTTCATAACCACAGAGTTGCAATTAGTTTTATTCAAACCACTATGTTTGGGTTTTAAGGCCAAGTGAAAATTGTTGATTATAAAATTAATATGAACATATAAAATTTTGAGAATCTTTCATAACCACATTAAATTTTAAGTAAGATACTTCTCTCAACTATACTTGATCTGCAGATTTCATCGCTTGGATTCTTTAACACAAGCAGCCATTGAATCAAGAATCTCGAGTACAAAGGCTAAATTTTTTAATAAATGTCCATGGTATGCCCTGATCTATTGTGATTTTTTCTGTTTTGGGTTTGGATCTTTTGGTAATTTCTTTTAGTCCCATGAATAAACTTTTTTTTTGTTTTGGGCTTATCAAATGTTGTTTAATGTTTTTTTTCTGTTGGTTTCGTTAGATATGAATTGAATTTTATAGGGAATTGAATTTTAAATCAGTATTTTTTTCTATTGGTTTCGTTCACTTCAAATCAGTTTTTTTTTAAATCTTATTCGATTTATAGATTTACACATGCGTATATTCGATTTACATATGCGTATATTCGATTTACACATGTGTATGTTCGATTTACATAAGATAAGTTACACATGTTTATATTCGATTTACACATATATCTCCTGTTGTCTTTGAGTTCTTGTCCACCGATACACTAAATAAATTTAGTGTATCTTGATTCTGTTTTTTTTTTTTTTGAATTTCAGGTAGAAGCTCTACAAGGTTTGATACTGGGTAGTTTGATTTTACAAGGGATTTTTATTTTTTACACATGTGTATTTGATTTTTTTCACAAGTGTAAACTGAATTTACATATGTGTAAAGAGTTTTTACCCATGTGTATTTGATGTTACACATGTGTATTTAATGTTTTTTTACACAATGTATTTATGTATACATTTTTTTCTGGTTTGTAAAATATTTTGGTGGTTTGGATGTAAATTATTTTTTTCTAGTTTGTGTATATGAATTTTTACCCATGTTTATTTGATAACTACATATGTGTTTTTGATTTTTACACAAGTATATTCTTAAATTATTTTTGTTGGATCTAGATACATGACAAAAGTATAGATTAAAATAATGTTAAAATCATGATTTAAATAATAAAAAAACAAGACCAGATGTATTTTTCTTAAAGAAAGAGAAAAAGGAAAAGGAAAAATAAAGTAAATTTACCTTTCTACCCTTTTAATAAATGTAGGCCATACAATTCTTTTCAATTTAAATAAAAAACTTAAATTTAATTACAACCACAAAATTAAATATATGAAAAATGAATGAGTAGCCATGATTTAGTTTAAGGGTTTTCATAACAACTCAGGTTTTTCATTTAATACGTCCCCCATATATATATATATATATATATATAGGGGATGGTTCTAGAGAAAACCACAAGTTAGGCGAAAACCGAGAAAAACACTAAAAAACCAATTTTACCCAATCATATAATAATTTTTATTTTTTGTTTTGTTTTATTTTTATTTATTTATAAGAGTATCAATGTAATATTAAACATTTTTACCAAAAAACATTTTTACACATAGTGTTACGTATACGTAAACATAAAACAAAAAAATTACGCTTACGTATACGTAAATCAAAAAAATTGATTTTGGATACGTATACGTAAATAAAAAATTGCCTAAAATGATGTGGTTTTCTTGGTTTTCGCCTAACTTTGTGGTTTTCTCTTGATCCCTCCCATATATATATATATATATATATATATATATATAGTATGAGGTTAGACTAGAAAAGGAAAAAAGTGTAGAAAATATAGGAAGGAATCTCAGCCACAAGATATTTGTGTTTTGTGGCTGAGATTCACACGGTGGTATTTTGATAAATAAATGCAACTTAGAAACATTACGGAAGGGATCAGGAGGGTAGAATGGTAAGATTCAACCAAAAAACCTCACATTCAAGTCACATGCAACTTCCTCCCTATTTTTTAAATGTTCATAACTTTTTTATACGTTATTATTTATTTTTTTTAAAGATCATGGTGTTTTCAACTTGAGCGTCAACTTTCAACACAGCGTTTAAGAATTTTGATGATGATGTTTTACACCATAACTTTAGTCATGGTGTTTTTCGACATGGTGTTTTTCTAGTCATGGTGTTTTACACCTGGGGCCATTTTGAACATGGAGTTTTAGCTTTTTTGGTCATGGTGTTTTCAACATTACAATTAGTTTTTTGTTTTATATATATATATATATATATATATATATATATATATATATATATATATATTCTTTTAAAACATTTTTATTTAAATAACATTAAAAGTGAGGTTTTTTTTTCAACATTGTGTTTTATATCTATGGTGTTTTTTCAATATAGAGTTTTTCAGATTATGGTGTTTTTCAACATAGAGTCTTTCTGGTCGTGGTGTTTTACATCGGGAGGCCAATTTCAATATGGCGTTTAGCTTTTTTGTTCTTTGTATAAAACACAATGAAAAACTAATCGTCGATTGAAATTTTTACAACAAAATTGTAAAACACCATGACAAAACAAAACGCTATAAACATAAATATCATAAAATATTTGTATATGGATGTTAAGATATAAAACACCATGTGTAAAATGCATAATTTCAAAAATCATGTGTAAACTCCATAAACACCATAAAAATTCATAATTTCAAACAACACCCAGTTAGTGGGTTTTTTTTTTCTTCTTTTTTTAATATAGCAATACCATACTCATTGGAAAGATAAAAAACGCTTGATTTTATGATATAATTTAAAAAAAATAAATAATAACGTATAAAAAAATTATAGACGTTTAAAAAATAGGGGGGAAATGACATGTGACTTGTATGTGAATGTGCTGATTCAAGGATCTTATGTTTTGACGCGAGTACCATTCCCCTCCTTTTCCCTTCTTGGACACGAGTCGCGCTTAGGATCCTTCCTACACTTTTTAGGCTTTTCTCCTTTTCTAACCTAACCCTCCCCTATATATATATATATATATAGGGTTGATTTCATGAGAGAACCCATTTTAATGAGAGAACTAGATAACCACTAAGAAAAGAAAGGGTGAAATTTAAAAAAGGAAGAGTAAAATTGGAACTTAAAATATATAAACCTTTAAACATTTCTATCTTTTGCATACATTATTTTTTTTTTTTTAAAACTGCACCATTAAATCAAGAATTTCATTATCTTTCATTTGAGTATAAATAACGATATAAAAAATAAGAATTAACTAGTCTTTTTTTTCTTCTTATTTTCAATACTGCATATGTGTAGTATCACCCCCAAAAACCTAACACACCCCAAAAAACCTAAACCCCCACCCCAACCCCACCCAAAAACCTAAACCCCCACCCCACCCCCACCCAAAAACCTAAACCCCCACCCCACCCCCACCCAAAAACCTAAACCCCCACCCCACCCCCACCCAAAAACCTAAACCCCCCACATCCACCCCCAAAAACCTAAACCTACCACACCCACCACTAAAAACCTAAACCCCCCACACCCCCACCTAAAAAACCTAAACCCCCCACCCACCCCCACCCAAAAAAGCTAAAACCACCGCACCCCTACCCTGAAAAACCTAACCCTAAACAAAATACTGCATATGTGTAGTACGACCCCAAAAACCTAACCCACCCCCTAAAAATCTAAACCCATCACCCCACCCCCACCCAAAAACCTAACCCCACCCCCCAAAAACCTAAACCCCCCACCCACCTCCAAAAAAACTAAACCCCCCCACCCACCCCCCCTCCAAAAACCTAACTTAAAAGCTAAACTAAACCCAAAAACTAAACCCTAAAGCTAAACCGACTATTTTTTTGAGTTTTTTTATTTTTTATTATTTTTTTTAAACGAGGACGACGTGGGAAACAAGGTCTCCGAACCACTTTTTTAGTTTTTGATTTATGATTTTTTTATTATTTGTTTTTTACCTTTAAAGATGAGTACTCTAGTGTAACATCCCAAATTTCAAGGGAGTAAAAGTCCAGGGACTAAAAGGGTAAAAGTCCCAAAGTTAAAGGACTTAAAATAAAAGAAATAGGAAAAATGGACGGTAGCGGACCGCTACCAAGAGTGTAATGGTCCGCTAGCCGCAATTGAGTCGGACAACGAGGATGCAACATGTGTAAGGTGACTCACTGAATAGGATTGGGTAGCGAACCACTACACAGAGCATAACGGTTCGCTACGTGGTGAGCACGCAGAGTAGCTGGCAAGAGGCGGTAGTGGACCGCTACCCCCTTACTTAGAGGTCCGCCACAGAGGCCACTTCAGCCCTATTAATAGTTGAACCTTGTGGTTCATTTGAAACCACATCAACAACACCACCACTTCACACACACACGACTCCCGAGGAGGCCCGAATGACGATTACGAGTGCGGTGGTTAAGAGTGCGGTTCGAGTCAGAGAAACATCTAGACGAGGAACGAACTTAGGAACTACCCAAGGATAATGTAAGTACACAGGACCCGTACCCTAGACACGATTATGTGAAATACGTGCTTATATGATATGATTATGTGATATGTGATATGGAGAAGGTACGGGGTAATGACAGATTAGTCTAAACACTAAACGGTAGTAATGGAGTAGTCACGACGTATCCAAGGGGTGGTGGATACGCCGCTGGTACATTTAGGAGGCTGTGACAAATGCTTGATACATTTAGGAGGCTGTGACTCAAAGATATTCAAGGTTCCAAATGGAAATGAGATACCCGGCCTGTAAGGTGGATCTCAATAAATAAAGAAGAAAAGAAAAGGAAACTCCAGGCATATGGGGCTGAAAGAGTAAACTCTAAGCCTTTGGGGCTGAAAGAGTAAAAGATTCCAAGCCTACGGGGCGGAGGAATGAATAAGTATTCGTGACAAATGCAAGGATGCCTATACTGACGAGTATAAGGACCTTGCCACTGCTCGGACCGGAGGTACGGCCTGTGATGGTTGCGAGGGGGTTAGCATACCCATAAAATATACGAAAAGCGTGGCCGGAGGTACGTTCGGAAATGGTCACGTGGGCTCGAGAGCCCCAAAAAACTTGAACAATAAGAACCTAAAGGGTTCATAATAAAATGAACGATGCAGTGTACTTACTTAGCATAAGCTAATTCAAAAACATTTTCCAAACACTGTAGAAAAGAAGCACATGGAATAGAGCTTCTTATGGACGAGGCTGATCGGAGTCGAAAGATCCCTATGTAGGATAATGTAAATATTACTATTATCCTTTGTAAAACAATATTATTATAAATGAAAAGTTACCTTAGCCTTTTTGGCAAGGTTTTTACTGATCTGGGACATGTTTTCCGCATTAAACTCTGATAAAATAATAGTAAGATAAGTAGGGTGTTTCAAGTTGGTATCAGAGCACGGTTTGAGGGATTTAAGTATTAGAATGGGTACTTAAACTCAAACCATAAGTGCTCATGATATAAATAGGGATTCAATATGAGGCCGTCCAAGGAAGCAGGTATGTTAAATTCCAGTGCTTAAACATAAATGTGTGAGTATACGTGGGCAGAACTTTGTATGAGATAAGCTCCATGTGATAGTTGGGAGTATCAGGATGGTAATATATATTACCTTCTGCCTGGCCAGTATAAGAGTTAATGCATGGGACCATCATGATATCCCAAACACCATATGATAACTTATGCCAGCAGATAGTAGGCAAGCAATGTGAATATGCATGATTATGATATATGCATATGTACGAATACATGAGTATGAAATTTATGTGAAATCCTTGAATAGGATTAAATTGATACGAGGCTTGTAGTATAAAACCCTAGACTATGATTAGGGTAAACGAATGAGAGTAAGCGATATCGTGTTTCAGCAAATGGCTGAACATCAGAACGACGAAATAGGTGACGAGAGAAGCCACATGAGAATTGAATAGCCACGTCATGATGAGAACGAGGTAGAACAAGTCCCGGAAAACATCCGGAGACAAATAGCAATAGAAGTAGGAAAAGCGTTCGATGCAAAATTTCCGATCTTACAAGCATATTTACAGAATTCGTTAGAGAGTTGGTTTGAAAGCCACAAAGACGTTACTCATAATGGAGAAGGAGGAAATCCAAAGGTTGATATGAAATCATCTCGTTGCACGTATAAGGATTTCATGACCTGTAAACCATTAGAGTTTAAGGGAACAATTAATCCCTTAGAAAGTCACAGGTGGATTACCTCGATAGAAAGAGCATTCGATACATGCCACTGTGAGAAAGAGGATGAGGTTACCTTCGCCACCAACCAACTGAAAGAGCAAGCTGATGATTAGTGGGGAGTGGTGAAGAGAGAGAAGGGCAGAGAAAGGATTAAGGAAATGAGATGGGAAGAATTCAAGGATATCTTCCTGAAACATTATTGCCCTCGAGCGGCAATTGAGAGAATCACTGAGGAGTTTCTTCAACTCCGTCAGACCACGGAGACAGTAGATGAGATCACGGGGATCTTTTACGACAAAGCTAGGTTCAGTTCGACATTATTAACAACCCCGGAGATGTGGATGACGAGATATCATCTCATTCTGAAAACAGAGATTAGAGAATTTATCCATCCATCCAATTGTGCAAACTTAGAGGAAATGATTGATTGGGCTCGAGAACGAGAAACTGAGCTCAAGAGACAGACAGAGAGAGACGGGAAGAGGAAAGGAGAAAGTTATCCTTCCCCTATGCCTCTTAAAAGATTTAAGTTCAACAAACCGGGAGGCGGTTCCTCCCCAAGAAAGGGTATTCAAAATTGTAGGATTTGTGGCAAGAGGCACCCGGGAGAGTGCCGACTCAAAGTGACGAGCTGTCACAAGTGTGGGAGGTCAGGACACACTGCATTGCAGTGTATGAGTGACACCCGATTGTGCTACAAATGTTATAAGCCAGGACACTTCAACAGGGAATGTACTGAGCTAAAAATTCAGACAGAGAAGACTGGAGAAGGGTCAAGAGTAGCAGAGAATGAAGTTAAAGGGATCGAAGCTCCGAAGCCAAGGGATAGGGCTTTTCAGATCACTACAGAGGAAGCGGAAGATGTTCCTGACGTTGTATCAGGTACATTCATCTTGAATTCCCTACCTGCTTGTGTTTTATTCGATACAGGGGCTAGTCGATCGTTTATTTCTTTAAAATATGCGAACTCTAGAAACTTCAATAGAAGTAGGTTGGCTAAGGCATTAGAAGTTGAATTCGCGAGTGATCGAAACTGCGTAGTAACTAAAATATGTCGAGATTGTTGACTACTGATAGAAGGAGAAGAATATCCTGTCAACCTAATTCCAATGTCGATGCAAGAATTCGACGTAATCATTGGAATGGACTGGTTATCACATGCTGCAACAATTATATGCAATCAGAAAATTGTACGATTCATGACGCCTACAGGAAAGGAAGTTAGTGTCATTGGTGAACGAAGAAACCAGATCACACTATGTACGATGGCCAAGATAAGTAGCTACGTGAGACAAGGCCATCAAGCCTTCTTAGCCTACGTAGCCGATATGAAGATAAAAGGGAAGGAACTGGATCAAGTTCCAGTAGTGAAAGAATTCCCAGAAGTATTCCTAGACAATCTTCCAGGTCCACCTGAGAGAGAGAGATCGAGTTTAAAACTGATTTAATCCCTGAAGCTAAGTCGGTAGCTAAGGCTCTGTATCGGTTAGCACCAACTGAGATGAAGGAATTAATGTCACAACTACAAGAGTTGTTAGATAAGAGATTTATACGTCCAAGTGTATCCCCTTGGGGTGCACCAATTCTGTTTGTAAAGAAGAAAGACGGCAATATGAGGATGTGTATAGACTACCGTGAATTAAACAAATTGACTATCAAGAATAGGTATCCTTTACCTAGAATTGATGATCTGTTTGATCAATTACAGGGATCTAGTTGGTTTTCCAAGATTGACTTAAGATCCGGTTATCATCAGGTCAATGTACGAGAAGAAGATGTACCTAAGACGACATTTAGAACTCGTTATGGACATTATGAATTCGTAGTAATGCCGTTTGGAGTAACAAATGCTCCGGCTGTTTTCATGGACCTCATGAATAGAGTATGTCAACCAATGTTAGACAAATTTGTTATTGTCTTCATTGATGACATTCTGATTTATTCAAAGAACGAAGAAGACCATGCACAACATCTTTGTGAAGTACTTAGTACTTTACGGAAAGAGAAACTTTACGTTAAATTCTCAAAATGTGCATTCTGGTTGAGAGAGGTTCAATTTCTGGTTCATGTTGTAAACACAGAAGGTATCTCAGTAGACCCAGCAAAGGTAGAGGCAAATGATCTCCACCTAAGAATCCATCGGAAGTTAGAAGTTTCTTCGGGTTAGCTGGCTATTATAGAAGGTTCCTTCAGGACTTTTCTAAGATAGCCACCCCATTAACTAAACTAACTCGAAAGAACTCGAAATACGAATGGAATGTGGCGCAAGAGAAGGCATTCCAAATATTAAAAGAAAGATTGACACAAGCTCTGGTTCTAGCATTACCAGAAGGAATAGAAGATTTTGTGGTATACTCCGATGCCTCGAAACTTGGGTTAGGATGTGTTCTGATGCAAAGAGGAAAGGTGATAGCCTATGCCTCTCGACAGCTAAAGACACACGAAGCAAACTATCCAACCCATGATCTAGAATTAGGTGTAGTAGTGTTTGCATTAAAGATCTGAAGGCATTATCTGTAAGGAACGAAGTGTACGATTTACACAGACCACAAAAGTCTTAAGTATTTCTTTGACCAGAAGGACTTAAACATAAGGCAACGACGATGGTTGGAACTGGTTAAGGACTATGATTGTGAAATCTTGTATCATCCCGGAAAGGATAACGTAGTAGCCGATGCTCTAAGTCGAAAGGAAGAGCATCATCCTATTCGGGTGAAAGCATATAAGTTAGTGATAACTCCTAATTTCATAAGCCAACTTCGAGATGCACAAATCGAAGCCTTAAAAGGTGAAAATGTTAAGAAAGAAAGAATGGCTGGTCAGGAGAAGTTTCTAGAAGATAATGAGTATGAAATCAAGACCCGATTTGGTCGTATGTGGATACCACGATCAGGTGAGTTTAGACTTAAGATTCTCGATGAAGCTCATAAATCACGATATTCTATTCATCTGGGTACTACAAAGATGTACCAAGATCTGCGCAAAGAATATTGGTGGCCCGGAATGAAATTTGATATCATGAAGTATGTAGCTAAATACTTAACTTGCCTTCAAGTCAAAGCGGAACATCAGAAGCCATACAGAAGATTACAACCATTAGAAGGCCCAGAATGGAAGTGGGAACATCTCACTATGGACTTCATAACCAAGTTACCAAAGACAACTAAGGGTTATGACACCATTTGGGTGGTTGTAGATCGGTTAACTAAGAGTGCTCATTTCTTAGCAATACGTGAGACATACTCTTTAGAAAAGTTAGCTGGTTTGTTTATCAAAGAGATTGTTTCCAGACATGGAGTGCTAGTCTCGATTGTTTCTGATCGAGATACTCGCTTCACTTCACATTTTTGGAAAAAGTTCCATGAAGAGATGGGAACTAGGTTATTGATCAGCACGTTATATCATCCTCAGACCGATGGTCAAAGTGAGAGGACAACACAAACTCTTGAAGATATGTCACGTGCTTGCATAATTGATTTCGGTGGAAGTTGGGATAATCACCTGCCATTAGCAGAATTCTCATACAATAACAGCTACCATTCCAGTATTGGTATGCCACCATATGAGATGATATATGGTAGAAGATGTAGGACTCCTGTATGTTGGGGAGAAATTGGTAAAAAAGAATTTGGCAGCAAAGAAATAGTTCAAGCCACATCCGAAAAGATTGACTTAATCAAGGCACGTTTGAAAGCTGCACAAGATAGACAGAAGTCATACGTAGACAAAAGACGTAGACCAATAGAATTCCAAGAAAGAGATTATGTCCTATTAAAAGTATCTCATTGAAAAGGTCTAATCCGATTCAAGAAACGTAGAAAGCTAAGTCCACGATTCATTGGTCCTTTTAAAATCGTCAAACGAGTCGGAAAGGTAGCTTATCAGTTAGAACTACCTGAAGAATTGAATAAGATACACAACACGTTCCATATATCTTATTTAAGAAAATGTTTGGCGGACGAGTCTGCACACATTCCTTTAGAAGAGATAGAAGTTGATGATAAGCTAACGTATGTTGAAGAACCTATCAAGATTCTAGACACAAAATAAAAGTAGCTACGTCATAAGACGATTAAACAAGTATTGGTGCAATGGAAGCACAGAAAAGGGTCGGAGATGACCTGGGAAAATGAGGATGAAACGAAGAGAAGTTATCCTCAACTATTTAAGGATTAAGAGGTTTCGAGGACGAAACCTAATTTAAGGGGGGGAGAGTTGTAACATCCTAAATTTCAAGGGAGTAAAAGTCTAGGGACTAAAAGGGTAAAAGTCCCAAAGTTAAAGGACTTAAAATAAAAGAAATAGGAAAAATGGACGGTAGCGGACCGCTGCCAAGAGTGTAATGGTCCGCTAGCCGTAATTGAGTCGGACAACGACGATGCAACACGTGTAAGGTGACTCACTGAATAGGATAGGGTAGCGGACCGCTACCCAGAGCATAACGGTCCGCTATGTGGTGAGCATGCAGAACAGCTGGCAAGAGGCGGTAGCGGACCGCTACTCCCTTACTTAGCGGTCCGCCACCAGGGCCACTTCAGCCCTATAAATAGTTGAACCTTGTGGTTCATTTGAAACCACAGCAACAACACCACCACTTCACACACACACGACTCTCGAGGAGGCCCGAACGACGGTTACAAGCCGACGGTTACGAGTGCGGTACGATAAGAGTGCGGTTCGAGTCAGAGAAACATCTAGACGAGGAACGAACTTAGGAACTACCCAAGAATAATGTAAGTACACTAGACCCGTACCCTAGTGTAGAGTCATGTAAATTCTAGTTAAGTTGTCATTATTGTATCTTGAACAATGTTAGATTAGTTTCCTTTATTGTAATTTCATTTTATGTAATTTACTGTTTTATTTAGTTAAGTCTGGGCCATCGAAACTACTTATTTTCAATTGAGATTTGTTCAATCGAAACTAGTAGTTTCGATAGATAGTAGTTTCGACAGTTTGTTCTATCACTTGTAAATGCTCAACCAAAACTACTAGTTTCGGTTAGCATATTTTCGATGGCTGTCTACTACTATAAATAG
Organism: Smallanthus sonchifolius; assembly: GCA_023525975.1. Taxonomy (NCBI): domain Eukaryota; kingdom Viridiplantae; phylum Streptophyta; class Magnoliopsida; order Asterales; family Asteraceae; genus Smallanthus; species Smallanthus sonchifolius. The sequence continues at coordinate 72,972,925 of CM042027.1, read as the reverse complement.
TCTAGTTTGAGAATGTTTAGTGTGTGAGTAGCGGTTGTAACCCTGAACATTTCTCTTTCACAGTTTTCTTTGAATCAATACAATTTGCATTTGTTTATGCATTGTACTTACAATTTCATACCTATTTGTGTTGATTTCTGAGTGTGGTTAGCCTGTTAGCTTCACCATTTCTAATTCTAGCTTCTGTTTCACCTCCATACACACTGTTTTCGCCTTTGTGTGTGGAGAATCGATCACCTGTGAGATTTCAAGTTGAAATCTGGACCTACACCTAGACACGATTATGTGATATGTGATATGGAGAGGCTACGGGGTAATGATAGATTAGTCTAAACACTAAACGGTAGTAATTGAGTAGTCATGACGTATCCAAGGGGTGGTGGATACGCAGCTGATACTTCCTATATATAAACCTCTTTTGTACTTTGTGGTGAAACCATTATGAATGTTTAGGGGTATAGACTAATAAAGAATAAAGAAATATAGTAAACGTATGGGAGAACATCCAACCGGTATGTAGTTATCTGACAAACGGAATGTCCTGACTAGGAAAGAGCGGTGTATAAATCTCACCTAGACCCGTCGCTCTTTCCTGGGGACATCTTTGTGGGAGGTACTACTTTGGAAGGAAGATCACCCCAGTTTACAATATATGACGAATAAGAATAAGAGATGAAAGTATACCATGCATAACAAATGTGAACACGTGATGAACATGAATACGTGAAATGCATGATGAATACACGAATGCATGATGATATGCGTAAACATGAATGAGTAGAATGAAAACGAGTCTAAACCTAAAATAGAGTAACGGAGTACTCACGAAGTACTAGAGGGGTGGTGGATACGCCGCTGGTACTTCCTATATATAAACCCTTCTAATACATCGTGAAGAAACCGTTACAAAGTTTTAAGGTAAAGACTGGTTGGTAAATATGATGATACGTGTATACATGAATGAGTATGATAGAACAAGTCTAAACCCTAAAATGGAATAACGGAGTATTCACGAAATGTCAGAGGCATGGTGGATACGCTGTTGGTACTTATTATATATAAACCCTTCTGATGCGTCGTGGAGAAACCGTTACGAAGTTTTAAGGTGAGGACTGGTTGGTGAGTAAATCAAGCATATACATGAAATGAAAACAAATGCTTGATACATTTGGGAGGTTGTGAGTCAAAGATATTCAAGGTCCCAAATGGAAATGAGATACCCGGTCTGTAAGGTCGATCTCAATAAATAAAGAAGAAAAGAAAAGGGAAACCGTAGGCCTACGGGGCTGAAAGAGTAAACTCTAGGCCTTCGGGGCTGAAAGAGTAAAAGATTCCAAGGCTACGGGGCGGAGGAATGAATAAGTCTTCGTGACAAATGCAAGGATGCCTATACTAACGAGTATAAGGATCTTGCCACTGCTCGGACCGGAGGTACGGCCTGTGATGGTTGCGAGGGGGTTAGCATACCCATAAAATATACGAAAAGCGTGGCCGGAGGTACGTCCGGAGATGGTCATGTGGGCTCGAGAGCCCCAAAAAACTTGAACAATAAGAACTTAAAAGGTTCATAATAAAATAAACGATGCAGTGTACTTAGTTAGCATAAGCTAATTCAAAAATATTTTCCAAACACTACAGGAAAGAAGCACGTGGAATAGAGCTTCCTATGTACGAGGTTGATCAGAGTCGAAAGATCCCTATGTAGGATAATGTAAATATTACTATTATCCTTTGTAAAACAATATTATTATAAATGAAAAGTTACCTTAGCCTTTTTGGCAATGTTTTTACTGATCTGGGACATGTTTTCCGCATTAAACTCTGATAAAAGAATAGTAAGATAAGTAGGGTGTTTCATCTAGTTCTCTCTCTAAATGTTAGTTTTCATATGAACTTCACCCTATATATATAGGGTAGGGTTCATATCAAAACCCACATCTCATAAGAAAACCCAAAAACTCCACCATAATCCATCATGAGCATCTTCCTTTTTGATCCTATGGTCACCAAATTATCATATTATTTTAATATTATAAGCCAACTTATATTTGGCTGTAAGGGCAATTTTGTCAATTAACCGCCTGCCACATGCACCTCTTTTTTGTAGCCTGACACCTTTTCCTCCCACCTGCCATCTTTTCATCTCATCTTTGACTCAGGGCCCACCATTAATATAATAAAAAGGAAAATTAGTTTTCAAATTTGAGTTTCTCTTAAACATATTTTTTTAAATTTATAACACTTTTAATCAATGTTTATGGTTAATGAATAGAACTATTCAATGAAAACATCTGTATTATTTGTAGTAACCTTAGTGTAAGGTGTAATAACAAAGATATGAGTACAGGTATATGATTACATCGGTGTAGATATAATTTTACAGTATATTACATTAATGTAATTAAAAAAGATATGGGTACAAGGTATATGATTACAGTATTTTACAGTATGCATGATTGACCATTTAGAGAAGTGTTGAAATCCGACCATTCTAGTTTCTTGTGATATATAGACAATTCAACATCGTTGAGCAGATCCACGATAGCTAGAAAGTTGAATCAAAAGATCGTTACATCAATGTAACAAAACATTTTCTATCTAACAGATCATTACATCGATGTAAGCCATTTGATATATCAGTGTAACTTAAAAAATATGGGTACAAAGTATTAGATTACATCGGTGTATGTATAAAAAATGCAATAAGAAAAGAACCACACATGCATTTCATCAAAAACAAACTAATAAATTGACGTTGAAACATAATTTTGTCTCCATGAAAACCGAGTTAGTTATAAACCATATTTCATACCCAAAACACAGTAAATATACATCATCTAACACACTTAACATATATATCATGACATACCGCAAGTAGTATAAAACCAAGAAAACAAGTCGATGTAAACCCCACATTTACTGAGTAAACTTGTGCTTCCTCGTCTCTGGCCTACCACAACAGACGTGCGAGCATGAACTGATCACCGATTTCATCTGTTAAAACGACATTATTTCCGTGCGAGATCTTCGATCAAGGTATGACGAACGGATTTTGAAAACGCCGGTGAGGACAGCCGTGGACGAAACGGAGGTGAACGGCGAGATCTGGATTTCTTCGTATCTGTCGGTACAATGTCTAGATTTGAATCTTCTACCTTGCCGTTAGGAGAATTGTTTAAGATGGTTGGGTGTGAAAATGGTTTAGCTGTTTAGATGTATTTATAGTGGAAAAAAACTAGCCGTTAGAAAAAATACAAAAAAGAAACTAGCATGGGCTTCATTTGTTTGAAGATATGTGGGCCCCACTATATTATTTATCTTTTTTCTTTGTTTCTCTTTTTTCAAACGGTTATATTGTTAATTTAAATTTTGATTTAAAAACTAATTAAACCTTATTTAAAACTTAATTTAAACCTCAATAAAACTTAATTTATTAATTTAATTTAAAACCTAATTAAACCATAATTAAAACTTAATTTAAACCTAACGGCTAGTTTTTTTTGTATTTTTTCTAACGGCTAGTTTTTTTTGTATTTTTCCTAACGGCTAGTTTTTTTGTATTTTTTTCTAACGGCTAGTTTTTTTTTCTATTTTTCCTAACGGCTAGTTTTTTTCCACTATAAATACATCTAAACACCTAAACCATTTTCACACCCAACCAACTTAAACAATTCTCCCAACTATTAAACGTTTCCGTTCACTCAATTCCATGGATCCAAATAACCCGTTTTCGTTCTCTCAACTACTAAACGACAGCAACAACGAAGAAAGCCCAAACCGACAACCTACACCCTCTTCATTTCAACAATTTCAACAACGAGCTGGTGGGTTCACACAGTTCCAACAACCGGCTGGTGCGTTCATTCACTTCCAACCACCAGCCGGTGGATTCTCACCATTCCAACAACCATCACAGCCGCAACTTCATCAATATCAACAGTTTTTACAGTGGCAATACCAACTGCAAATGCAACAAGCACTATCACAACCACAATCGATGCAGCCGCAACCATAACCACAATCGACACATGTTGATGAATCTCAATCATCACCAATCAAAGTTTCCCGAAAGAAGAAAGGGAAAACCAAAATTAGCACAAAAGAAGCATCACCTATTGATGAACAAGAAAAGAGTATTCGTATCAAGTGGCCCCCAAGTGACGAAGTCTTGTTAACAAAGTGTTACATCTTCATTTCTAAAGAACCTTTGTTAAAGACTTCGTATAAAGGGTAACCCTTTGTTAACAAGACTTCGTCACTCGGGGGCCACTTGATACAAATACTATTTTCTTGTTCATCAGCAGGTGCTGCTTCTTTTGTGACCTTTCTTCTTTCGGGAAACTTTGATTGGTGATGATTGAGATTCATCAACAGGTGTCGATTGTGGTTGCGGCTGCATCGATTGTGGTTGTGATAGTGCTTGTTGCATATGCATTTGGTATTGCCACTGTAAAAACTGTTGATATTGATGAAGTTGCGGCTGTGATGGTTGTTGGAATGGTGAGAAACCACCAGCTAGTTGTTGGAAGTGTGTGAACCTACCAGCCGGTTGTTGGAAGTGTGTGAACCTACCAGCCGGTTGTTGGAACTGTGTGAACCCACCAGCTGGTTGTTGAAATTGTTGAAATGGCGAGGGTGTAGGTTGTCGGTTTGGGCTTTCTTCGTTGTTGCTATCGTTTAGTAGTTGAGAGAACGAAAACGAGTTATTTGGATCCATGGAATTGAGTGAACGAAAACGTTTAATAGTTGGGAGAATTGTTTAAGATGGTTGGGTGTGAAAATGGTTTAGGTTTTTAGATGTATTTATAGTTGAAAAAAACTAGCCGTTAGGAAAAATACAAAAAAGAAACTAGGCGTTAGAAAAAAAAATTAGCTGTTAGAAAAAATACAAAAAAAACTAGGCGTTAGAAAAAATACAAAAAAAACTAGTCATTAGGAAAAATACAAAAAAAAACTAGCCGTTAGGAAATATACAAAAAAAACTAGCCGTTAGGTTTAAATTAAGTCTTAATTAGGTTTTAAATTAAATTAATAAATTAACTTTTATTTAGGTTTAAATTAAGTTTTAAATAAGGTTTAATTAGTTTTTAAATCAAAATTTAAATTAACAATATAACTGTTTGAAAAAAGAGAAACAAAAAAACAAGATAAATAATTTAGTGGGGCCCACATATCTTCAAACAAATGAAGCCCATGGGGTCGGATGGTTGCTCACGGGCGGATGGCCTTCAACGTTGCCTTGCCCCACATTCAAGTGCCACCTAAGCTATGGATGGATGAAGAATGAGGCGTTGGAGACAGCCTTACTAAAAACTTTTAAAGAATAGTAAACTTTAACATTTTTTACTTTTACCAAAAAGCTCTAAAAGAGAACCTATTTACCATTTTTTTTTTGTTTTGGCACATAATTTTTTTTATAGTTAAAAGTTATGTAGAACCATCTCTATGTTTTATTTTTACCTTTTTTTTTGAACGACAATTTGGATAACTGACGGGTTACTGGCTCACCCGATCATCTCCACCCTCACAGGAGGAAACCCACCATAGGTGAGAAAACCTCCTAACCCAATTGAACCTTTTTTTGTCACAAGTGAGATTTGAACCTAAGACCTCCTCCTTTGATGAAGTCTTGATAATATACCTTTACCACTAGACTAAGCTAGTGGTTGTATGTTTTATTTTTACCTCTTTTATGTTTTAATCTATATCTATATCTATAGTCCTTTATAAAGAGCAAGTTTAAGACACCGGTTTTAAGACGCTGCCTCCCTCGCCGGAGCCCCTTCATCATCCGTCAGAGCCCCTTCACGACCCTTCATCATGCTGACCGACACACCATAAAACCCCATTCAATGATGGTTTCACCGCCGTTCACTTTCCCTTCACCGGAGACTCTTCATCTTCGCACCTTCTTCTTCATTGGGCACCTCGCTTCTGCAATCAAAAACCCTAATACCGTTTTAAAAACTCACTGCTTCACCACAGCCACCCTTCGGTGCTTCACCACATCCACCCTCCGCCGCTTCCGTCAAAGCTCTACAACACTTCGCCGTTGTTCTTCTCCAACCCGCCAAGAAACTGACATCGGAATCGGACGCCAAATCTGGAAAACCCAAAACCGTAATTTGGGTTGTAAGGAGAAATGGCGGTGAGGGTTGGGATGCCGGAACATGCCGTTTTAGCCGATAGCAGGTCTCCGGGAGACGGAAAGCATATAGAAGTTTTGAGTTACTATATCCTTTGACATTCAATCTACCTTCATATGTTATATGTTTTAAAATTAGTTGATTTTTTGGACTTAAATCTGGATAAAGGATGATAATTTTTGTTTTGTTGTGATTTATGTAAACATAAGTCACTATTTGATACATGAGTTGCTAATTGTGGTTGGTTATTTGGTTACAATACAGGTGAAGATGGTGGTAAATGAATACTTTTGATAGAGTGAAGTAAGTTGTTTGATACACTATTAATTAATATTGATTATCATGTGATATGAATTAAATGACACTATTAGTTTAATCTAATAAGCAGTTGAAAGGGCATAAGGCATCAGAAGAGTGAGCTTGGCACCGTTTGGTTTATGGCTGGATCCATGTTTCAGGTGTTTTTCTTTTGATTATAATTTCAATTCTTCACACGGCTAACTACTTTAGTTTACTTTTTCCTTTCTTTCGTGAGCAACTTTGAGGCCTTTTCATTTGAACAAGCCTTTGTAGCAGTTCAATAACACTTGGTTGTCATTAGTTTACTTCTAATGTGTTTACCTTTACAATTCGGTATTCTCTTGGCTTTTAATGGTCTGTAACTTTATACATGGTTGTAAAATGATTGCTGTAAGGCGATGTTGGACTTCCTTTGTTGAGACTCCCTCAAACTTCTGCACATATTAGTTTGGTCGGTATTTTGATATTTTTTTATTGGTTTAATGATGAAATAGTATTTTAACCGTAATCACCTCTGATTGGTTGCAGTTAAAACGAAGCTTGCCTTACTTGGATGTCATTAGGCTGTTTCATGATAACTCTTCATTGCTAATTGTTGCATATCATGTAATAATTTTTTTTCCTGCATTGAAACTCTCTCTCAAAAAAAATAAAAAATTAAGGTAACTCATACTTTGTTAACCCTCATCTCTCAGTGTCAAACCATATAAAAGTCAACATTTTCAAAGTTACAGCCACTTCACTTTCTAGAACGGTTTGACTTTTTTAAACGCCTGTCGCAACGCGGGTTGATCCCACTAGTGTTTTATGTATAAAACCTCATATCATGGTTTATTTAATAAATTTTTAAATTTTTTCATGCTAGTCTATATTCATATACCAGCTCTCATATTCTTTTATTTTATATTTTATACTTTTCTTAAATATATTTAAAAACATGGGTTAGGTTATAGTAAAAAGGTTTTTAAAAATAAGAAGGATTCTAAGCTTGACATGTGTTATTTTATTGTTTTTAAAGGGAGGGCATAATGGTCAATGTGTAATACAAGGTTTGATATTACACAATGACCATGTCTGATATTACACAATGAATTGATATTACACAATGAACATATTACACAATGACCTGACATATTTGAGTGAATTACACAATGACCTAACATATTTGAGCGAATTACACAATGAGTTGTAAACGTAAAACACAATGATGAATACATATAACACAATGATGAATACATATAACACAATGACCTGACTAATTACACAATGAACTTGTATTACACAATGACCTGACTAATTACACAATGACCAGATATTACACAATGACCAGACGTGGTATTACACAATAAATTTGTATTACACAATGAACTTGTATTACACAATTACCTAACTAATTACACAATGAACTTGTATTATACAATGACCCGACTAATTACACAATGACACGACTAATTACACAATGAACTTGTATTACACAATGACCTGACAAATTATACAATGAATTTGTATTACACAATGACCAGATATTACACAATAACCAGACGTGGTATTACACAATGAACTTGTATTACACAATGAACTTGTATTACACAATGACCTGACTAATTACACAATTAGCTGGAAAACGTAAAACACAATGATAAATACATATAACACAATGAACTTGTAGTATACAATGAACTTGTAGTACACAATGAACTTGTAGTACACAATGAACTTGTATTACACAATGAACTTGTATTACACAATTACTTGACTAATTACACAATAAGCTGGAAAACGTAAAAAAAAAATCGTTTTTGTTTATAACGACACTATACTCATTTTAAAGATAAAAAACGCTCGTTTTTATGGTGTAATTTTTTTGAAAAAATAATGTCGTATGTAAAAGTTATTAACGTTTAAAAACGAGGGGGGGGGGGGGAACTTGATAAGAAGTCAACAAAAGTGGCCAATACTAAAATAAGTTTCCAATAACTTTTTCTCCTACAATTTAATCTCAACCATTAAATCTTTTCCACAATTTGATCTAATGTCCCTAAATCCTTCTCACGTTTCTTAGAATTAGAATCCTTTTTACCTGAATCTAATCCTTAAAAACATAACTTATATCTTTTTTCAACTTAATTTGTTTCCAACGTTTCTAGAACAAAGATTTTCACCGTTCAACGTTGAAGCCACAACGTGCTGGTGTTACTGTTCTTTAATACCGGGACGAAGTAACCTTATGCGTTTATCGTCTCAAACATTTATAGACTTCAACGTGCGGGAATTTTTTTATGCCGTTTATTGTGCCGCAACACGAGCTGGCTTGTTACTAGTTTACTTGAATGAAGGTGTGTACATGTGCATGGGCATATATGACGTGTGATTATTTTAAATCCTGTCTCGTTCTTAAGTTTTTTTTGGTTCTCAAATGAACTTATTGTTCTTCAATAACTTTCTTTTAACCCATATGTTGGTAATTATTTATTAGAACCTATCTTTGTTATTGTAATAGTGATTCATGTTTGAAACATTTCTATAAATATAGGGTGTAAAATTTTTCAAAAAGGACAAACTCTGTAATTATTGAAGTCAAAGAACATAGAGTACAATTTGATATATAACTAAAGAACAATCTCTGTAATTTACTCTTTTTAATATGAGTCGGGTTGAGACAACCCACACATTTTTTGCCATTTTCTATTATTGCTCTACAATAACAGATCAAAGCATGTATATTTTTTTATGGTTGATATGAGTTAAGTCTGGTTAACCCCAAACACTTTTGTAAAGAATTTGTGCACTAATGATAATAGTAAAAGAACATATTATACTCTATTATTTGAATAAAACGATTTAGTAAATTGTATGTATTGAAAGATACATTTTAACGACTTGTAACCCATTTGACTCATTTCGTTTTGTCGATCTATTTTATTTTACATCACCCATCTGACCCTGTTGAAATAAAACATTCACCAAATTGCTCGCTAACAATAGTAGGTTATTAGCACTTTCAAAATCCTGTTAACGAAAAATATAAGTAAAGGGACACAACAAAACCCGAGCATATTCCAAAACCGATGAAACTCGAGCATATTGCAAGTCTTTTAAGCTTGATTTATCATATAAGGTTTAATCTAAAACAAAACAGATAAATAAATCTACAGCTTGTTTATAAGGCCGGGATGCCTACCAAAAATGGTCATTGTACACGCTCTCCACTTGTGTGTTGACCATGACTCTCAGATGGTTGACCTCCATTTTCTGCCATTTCCAAAGCCGCATCCGAATCATTAGTATTAGTCGTGGAGCTGGAATCAGGGTTGGAGTTGGAACTGGAATTAGAATTAGAATCAGAACCAGAGGATGCTGCATTCTCTGTGCGTATTGGCATGAGAAAACTCTGCATTCTCGAAAGGTAACTTTGACTTTGACCATGATGAGATGTTGATGAAAGGTTGGGATCGGGCGGGATATTAGGTAGATTGTTTAGCTCAAGGTTCGGAAATATAGAACACCGACATCTAGGGCATTTTATGTTTAATCTAAGCCATTTATCGATGCATGCCAAGTGGAAGTTATGAGCACACGGAAGGCCACGAACCTGAAAGTCATTTTAGAAAGGAAGGTGAAGTTTTAATATGGGTCAAAAACATATTGGGTAGGGTCGGGCCAATTCACAAACATTTTTTCCTTTTATTTTCTTGAACTTTATATTAACATTATTTGTTAAATGTGATTTAAAAAACTCTCACTACAATGATAATCTAAGACTTTTGAAATGACATGATTTGAGGTTTTATACATTTTAAATACCTTTGTTTGACTTTTGACCTATTCGACATGTTTCAATTTTATTTAATTTTGCAATTTTTACCCATTTGGCCCGTTTGAGACAAAGAAAAACCAAAATAACACATTTTAAGGTGTGTTTTCTTGAAATTTATAACAATATTATGTCTTAAATGTTACCTCATCCCCGACATGGAACTCCTCCAAACAAATTGGACAGTCACTGCAGTCGGTTGGAACAGCTTTCAGTGAGAAAAGTGGAAGTTCATGAATTAATGCCTCCACTGCTTGCCTCTGCATTCCAAAATTAGAAACCCCTCATCAAAAAGAGGTATAGAATTAATAAGAGGTGTCAACTTTGACCCATTCATAGGTCAACCGACGCTTTGGGTTACACTTTGCCTTGAACAGTTATAATTGTAATATAGCTGAACTGAAAACGGGTCGAATGTTACCTAAAGTGTAATCACTATTGCATAAAACCTCCTAAATCATTTTATTCAAAAACTAGAAAATCAACGTAAATTTGTAATAGTATATATATATATATATTTTTTTAAAACTAAGTGATTATGGGTTGGGCCAACCCATTTTGACCCATATTAATAATTGCACATTTAGACCCGATCCTCTTTGTCACATTAGCCAACCCGCCTATTTTACCATCTCTAATATCAATAATAACAAGCAAGGCACTTTAGAAGAGAAATAAACAAACACAAATTTTGTAGAAATTTAGTTTTACATAGTAGGACATGTTGGGCCGTTGGCTACTTGGCTGTCACCCAAGTGTATTTCCAATGCATAAATAAAACCTCTTAAACCGCTTTATTTCAAAATTTTGATTATTGTTGTAACAGTAAAGTTTATAGTTTTTTAATGATATTTAGAGCATCGAGTATTTATAAAATTCAAGAAAAGAAAGGACAAAAAGTGCCTGTGACCAGGTCCCGCTTGTCACGACCCGTACTAAAGATTACATGTTCAGACTTGAACCCGTTTTCACCCGTCACCCAACCCGCCCCACACGTCCATTTCTTCACCTCTATTATTAAAAATAGGTGAGACCCTTTAGAAGTTAAAAATCAAATGTAAAATTTGTATAAATACCAATATAAGTTCCATTGCACACAACACCTAATTTGAACTTATAGTTTATCTGCCAAGTGACTGCAGGCAAAATAAGATGTTTACCTGGTTTTCAGATAAGTAAAGTCCTGGATGATGTGGAATGGCATCATGTTCCATGACTCTCATCTCTTGAGCAGCACTTTCAAATACCTGATCTGGTAGACGAATCATGTCAACCAACACCTGCCATATCTTTACTCATTATCTCGGGAGTTCAAAAAGAAATTCCTTGTTAAATATATGGACAACAAATAAAAACTCAATTAAAAACACATTAAAGGTTACCCCATATTCTGAAATCCTGGACACAGTAATCCCCAACTGAGCCCGTTCCAGATGAACTTTTCTTCTTGTTAACCACTGCATCAGAGGTCCATTAATGGAAGAAATTGAGAAGTTACATTTTAATAAAACCAACAAAACCAAGAAGGAAGAGATCATATTACAGTATTACACCTTATTTACTAAATAAATGGCAAGACATATGAGTCCACCATAGCTGAAAATCAACCATACAAGAAACCCCCATTTCTGATTCTTTTCAGGCAACTGCAAGAATTAAACACAATCATTAAACATTCTATTAACGGGAAAATTCATAAAATAGTAACCAAGTTTCTCATCTGTTATACACTTACACTAAAGTCGCTCAAAGTTTTGTTATCTCTCTAAAGTCACTCAACTTTCATAAGGTGTTCCGACCGTGTGAGACTTTTTTATAAATATTAATTTAAAAAAAAATGACCTAAATGGAACATATATCAGTCTTTGTTACTATTAGTGATTATTTTTTTCCAATTTAACTTAAATTGAACAATTATAAAACTCGATTATTATTTAGTACTTTTTCCTTCACTATTACCTCCTAGTTCAAGTTAAATTAGGAGAGAAAAAAATCACTAAATAGTAACAAAGATTCATATATCTTCCATTTAGGTCACTTCATTTTAAAACCTTTTAATATTTATTATAAAACAATTTCACAAGTTTGGAACACATAATGAAAGTTGAGTGACTTTAGATTTGGGTGACTTTAGTGGAACACTTAGGAACTTGGTTACTACTGGGTGAATATTTCCCTTCTATTAACGATAAAATAGTTCTATTGTTTAATTACAGTGAACCAAAGTAACTGACATACACAGGTGTGTGCACTGGTGAACCATATCGATCCTATAATACTCCATGCCCATAAAAATGGATAGAGAACCACATAAAGAATGGATAGAACCACTAATCTTCCAAGAAAGTAAGCATCTCTTTGCTGCCTTCCATAATCCCTATATCATTAAAAAGGAAGTTAATATCATCAGTGCTTAATTATGAACTAGAAATGATACTAAAGTAAATTTAATCTACACTAATCTAACCTAACCTAAAATAATCTATTGAGAGAATACTGAAACTGTGAAATTGGTTTGTATTTATCTTAAACGAATCTGATTCATTACAATTCGCCATATATTTACAGTAGTTAAGAATCATATCAACCACCTAACTAACATAACCAACTCTTACTTATTCTAACAGATACCATCTGATAAAGGCAAGGAGGACTTACAATCCCATTTTATCTGCAAGACCACTGTCTACAAACATCAAGATCCGAAAAACAAAGACAGCACCATAATCAATCTAGAATCCAAAGAAATAGACATAAATCAAGATATATAAATGCACTAAAACAAGTGAAAACAAGCAGGATTTAACCAAATAGCATCAAGTATAGTAGTATACTCAGTTACTCACCACTATCCACATATGCAATGGGAATTTACAAAGATAGTAGCGCTTCCAACTCAAGAGAACCATAACTCTATGTAGTTACAGTCTCAAAGAAAACAACACAATCTCCTTGAAAATTGAAAGAAAAATCAATGACTTTAATTAGGACTGTAAACAAACCGAACCGAACGAGACGCTGGTCATGTCTGTTTGTTAAGCGTTTATTGGACAAACGAACGGTTCACAAACACATAACCAAACAAATTTTGTGTTCGTGATCGTTTGTTAAGGAAATGAATTTGTTCGTGTTTATTTGTTAACATAGACGAACAAATTACCAAAAGTTCACTAACACTATTGAACGAGTGCGGTCTTTGTTCATGTTCGTTCATTTAATTAATCCAACGGAATTTCTTTTATTCGTGTTCATTCATTTATCAAACAAACGAATGTAAACGAACCTTCCACCGAGTTCGTTTACAGCCCTAATTTTAACATATATCACACGAAGAATTATATCAATTTTGTCAATTCCTGCTTCACAACTGATTGAATGAACACTCTATCACTAATTCACTATGCTACTTCATAAAATCATATCACGAATCAAAAACAACTAATCAACCCTAAAATGATCACAATTTCAAATCAAACGCAAAAGGATACATACTGAACGCAAGCATTGATAGGAAAAACCCATCGTACCTGAACAGATTCAAAATTGAAACAAATTAAACACTGTTTCGCAAAATCGAAAGGAGAATGGAGCATGTATGCGATTAGATGTACGAAAACATGAAGAAACAAACCACTTGAAGTGTACGCCTCTGATCGCCATGGAAGAGGAAAATTTAGCGACAAAACCTAGGGTTCAGTGTCAGTAATCGATCAGAAACACTCATTTCTTTGGAAGAAGTGAAGAACTGAATCTGAGAAATGGAAAAAGACAATCGCGACTGAAATTCCCAAGAAGTGACGATCAAAGCTGAGTATGTAAAATCGGGAGAATATGCGGTTTTTTGGGTTTTATAAATTGCAAAACTCGTCCCCTCTCTTTGGATGAAAATACAAAAATAGTCCCTTTGACTTCTCAACTAATTGTAGGATGTTAAAAACCACTTAAAGATACCAAACAAAGCTAAATCGGAAGGCTAAGCCACGGGTACAGATTGTACAAACCGAGAATGAGGAAGACATAGACGCTACAATGTATCGACGACTGATCGGAAGCCTTCGTTACCTCTTACACACTAGATCGGATCTAGCATGCTCGGTTGGTGTAGCTAGTCGATTTATGTAGTCACCAAAGCATAAGTAATTTGTAACTTGTGAAGCATATTATAAGTAAACATGGGGATGCGTTACATTCAGCAAGGAGGAGACGATTTGGTAGGTTACAGTGATAGTAGTCATGCCACATACCAAACCGAGTGAAGAAGTACCACCGGTATGGTGTTCTGTTATGGAGATGCAATTATATCATGGATCTTGCAAAAGCAACAAACTGTAGCATTATCATCATGTGAAGCCGAGTTTATGGCAACTGCCGCAACGACATGTCAAGCAATATGGCTTAAAGGGCTCTTAGGTGAAATTACAAGATCAGAAGAGAAGACTATGTTGCTACGTGTTGACAACAAATCATCAGTTGCTTCGTTGAAAAATCAGCGGTCCATGGTCATAGAAAACATATCAACATGAGATTCCATTTTATTCGTGAAAGTATTGAACGAGGTGAAGTACGTGTTGAACATGTTAGCGGTGAAAAATAAAAGGCTGATTCATTAACGAAAGTATTACCGAGAATTAAGTTTGAAAAGATGAGAAACCTACTAGATTTGAAGAACTTGGGAGGTACAAACAAGGTTTAGAAGGTTGAATGATGGGCTAATCCAAGTTTGCATATTCGGTTGATTTGGTACGGCCCAAAAGGACCCGATAGTATATTTTAAGTTTACGTGTTTTGTTTGGTTTTAAGTTTCTCTTTGAGTTTGAGTAGAATAAGGAGTCTAGTTAGATTAGAATAATTGAGCTACAAGTATTGATAGCTTATAAATAGGGTCTTCATTTATTTATTGTAAGTTAAGAGTCTTTTTCAAGTGAATAAAAATCAAGAAAAAACGTCATGAGTTTCGTCCTCCTACAAAATATCGGTGTTAGTTTGTTGTTATGAATTGATTGTCTCCCAACACTTTTATGAGATTCGAATGGATATGCCACAC
This sequence comes from Smallanthus sonchifolius, assembly GCA_023525975.1. Classification (NCBI taxonomy): domain Eukaryota; kingdom Viridiplantae; phylum Streptophyta; class Magnoliopsida; order Asterales; family Asteraceae; genus Smallanthus; species Smallanthus sonchifolius. Next base: position 72,957,621 of record CM042027.1, on the reverse strand, counting down.
CACATAATTGACATTACTCCTTTAGGATGAATGTATTGACAATTTAATTGAATATATTTCAACTTCTGACATTTTGTTATTTAATCCAAATTGAAAACTTGTATAAAATTAGTTATTTTAAAATTTGAATTTAATGTTTGCCTATAATCAATTAATTTATGGGGGTTGAATATATCACTAAATACATTTTGGCAACTAGATTATTAGTCGTTGCTATAGCTAATGCCATCGTTATGTCAAAAATTATCTTAAGTTATGTAGGAAGCCGCTCGAAAAATTATATAAAAATATTTTTATAATTCAAATTACAATACAAAAATTTTTGGAGAAAAGAAAATTTTTGGCTAAGGAATCGTATTTGATTCAAGTCTTTTAAAACAAATTTTAAGTCTCCCAATAGAACTCGTTTGTTTTCCTGTGTACAACAACCGAAACAGGTACTATTATCGGGGTAAACAAAGCACCCAAAATCATACCTTGAATCTTAGAGAAGGAGAGTAAAAGAGTTGCTTTTGCTGTGTTTTTTTAGGATTCCTATGAATTCTAGTGTCGTCAAATAAAGACCACCTTAGTATTTATAGTTTAAAAGTAATTTAAAACAACCTAATTAAGAGTTAAAAAGAAAATAAATTGCTTTGAACGTCTTCAATACAATTTATTCTATTTAATTCTCAAGATCGCAATTGTTGTTTTTTATTTGTTTCAGCTATCTGTGTAAACTGCAAATGCAAACATGAAGATGTCATTTAGACCAATTGAAGGTCGTGCGTACCTGGTGGTCATCCAAACCAAACTTAGGTCGTGCGTACCAAGCCGAACCATCCGTAGTGAGTCGACGATGTCACCGGTACCTGACTTCACGCCAACCTTAAAATATATCAAGGTGGCTCTCAAGCAGCTCACGGCGATGTGAAGTGACAGGTGCGCCATCAAAACGCCACATTACGCCTAATGCCCGCGATGCGCGCGAGTGCGAGTTAGGGTCCCGACTAGTCCAGTTGTGTGTGCGCCTTTAAGGAAACAATTACCTTAAAAGACTCACACTTATAAACCATTAAAGGTTTGGTTCTCCCAACTATGTAGGACAAGTTTCATAATTTTTATAGTTTTACACAACTTCGAGCATCAGTATCTCATTTTTCTTAACTCCGTTTTGAATGTGGTTTGGTTCATTGCGAAGCTCTCACAACATAAAACATAAATATAGAAAGAAATAGCCAAATTAACATCATTTGCATATATTTTTTTTCTGTCCAAAGTTTTCAAAATATTGATTTTTGCAACGTGGTGAAAAAACTCATTTTCATCCAAATTTTCCAACAAGTTAATCGTTCGATACTTAGTCTCTACTAACTAGACTTACTTCGATCCTTGCAAGGATTCAAGAAACTAAAGAAGAATGTAAGATAAGTGAAACGATAACACTTGTATATTCATTTGAGAGGACCTTAGAATGAAAGCTTCACAATTTGCTTTTGAGGTGGGTTTGTGACAAAAGAGACCATATCTAATTATACTAATCCCACTACAAAATGGGTGGTTATGATGCATTTACATTGACAATCTAGATCGTGTGGCTAGTTTTCAAGTATTTACTAAACCTTAAATTGCTCCTTTGCCCTTTGGACCCAACCTCCACAGTCGGTGACCAATTAACTTAAAACCATCGCCACCAATTATATTAGTTATATAAAATTTTCCATAAATTTAAGATTGGAGTTGGCGCAGTGGTTTGTGTGGGTATTCTTTGTCCTTTTCAGGTCATGGTATCGAAACCCATGGCTAACAAACTTCTTTTTTTTAGTTTTTTTTTCTTTTGGTTATTCTTTTTTAATTATTAGATGCAATGTGAAAGCATAATACATTTTTATATCTATGGTTTTATCTTCAAAACTGATCCGCCTCAAACTCGTACGTCACTTAATTACTTTTATGCACATAAGTACGTTAGTGTTGACGCCAAAACATTTTTTCCTTTGGTTTTTTTACATTTTCTTTCAGGGTTAAACGAGTAACAATAACCTCATATTTTTATGCACCTAACTATGTTTCTTTTTAACCGTCTCAACCGTTTAAGATCCAACTCATGTCGCGAATCACAAGAATTCGAGTTACGCTACATTTTGAGTTGTATATATATACTAGAAACTATCTAGAATCTACAAGGAAAGTTCATGGATGCGTTGATCAAGGAGTCTTAAAGGTTTTCCTCAAAGTCTTTTATTTCTATGTGTTCATGAGTAAACCCAACACGTGACAGCATAGCCAAACCAGGATGTGAGCGCCGCAAGAAGTTTGTCAAGAAATTAACATCCATCCCCATCCACTTGAAAAACTTTGTCCATGTGTTTTGGCACTCATATTGCATGTGTTTAATTTGGTAATCTAACAAGATCTAACACATAACAGGCAGGGCGGGCCTCAAAGTGTGTTAAGGTGAAACGGCTGCTTTAGGCCCCCAAATTCGATTTAGGGTTTTATATAGTAGTAGCTACATGGAGGGCCTAAGCTACCAAATGTTCATCCAGATCGCAGATGAAGAAGAAGAAGACACAAGATGCAAGAGCTGTAGATGGAAGTGGACCTAACTTTTGCTCGGTATTAATTGCTTTTCCCTTCCGGTGAGATTCTTAATTTCTTCTCCTCCATGGCTTTGTATTTCTATTGCAGCGTGCTTTTTTCTTATCCAAGTTCATATACTTAGTAGAGGGTGAGGGTTAACGATTTGAACCATGGCTATGGTAAGATTTCAAATTAGTTTACTCTATACCAATGGTATTTGTAATTGAATATGAATATAAGATAATTCCATGTTATTTTTTCACCGTTTTTTATTTATTATATATAATATAGTGATTAAAAATATTTGACACAATAACATGACATTAGACATAATGACAAAATCTGACATTACACAATGACCAGACCTGAAATTACACAATGACCAATATGATCAAACCTGACATTAAATACAATGACGGCCAAATTACACAATGAGCTGAAAACATAAATTTTTTCCGTTTTTGTATATAACGACACTATACTCGTTTTAAAGATAAAAGACGTTCGTTTCCGTCATTGTGTTTTACGTTTTAGATAACTTCGTGTTATTTTTGTCATTGTTTTTTATGTATTATATATAACACAGTGATGAAAAATATTTAACACAATAAATTGACATTAGACACAATGACATGATCTTAGAAAAATATTTGTAATGACGAAAAATATTTGACACGATAACTTAATATTAGATACAATGACGAGCAAATTACACAATGAGCTAGAAAACATTTTTTTTTGTATATAACGACACTCAGTGACGGAGCTTGAAAACAAACGCAGGGGGGACTGGATTTTTTTTCCTATCAAGGGGGCCGTAACTATAAATTTTTCAACCGAATACGTATAAATTAACACTACTTAGCGAAAAATCGGTCGAATACGTATATATTAACACTTCTGAGCGAAAAAAACGGGAGGGGCCGGGACCCCCTCGGGCCCTCACTATCCTCCGCCCATGACGACACTATACTCGTTTTACAGATAAAAAAAGCGCTCGTTTCCGTCATTGTGTTTTACGTTTTACATAATTTCGTGTTATTTTTGTCATTGTTTTTTATATATTATATATAACACAGTGATGAAAAAACATTTAACACAATGAATTGACATTAGACACAATGACATGGTATTAGAAAGATATTTGTAATTAGACACGGTGAAAAAAAATATTTGACACGATAACTTAACATTAGACACAATGGCGAGCAAATTACACAATGAGCTGGAAAACGTAATTTTTGTTTTGTTTTTGTGTATAACGACACTATACTCGTTTTAAAGATAAAAAATGCTCGTTTTTATGGTGTAATTTTTTTAAAAATAATGTCAACAAAAATTTATGAATGTTTAAAAAAAATGGGAGAACTTGATAAAAAGTCAACAAAAATGGTTATGACTAAAATACTATTCCAACAACATTTCTTTTATAATTTGATCTCAACCATTAAATCCTTCTTAATTTAAAAATTCTTTTTATTTGAAAATTTTCCATAAATACAACTCATCACATGTAATAATATTACATGCTAGACGCTATATGATATAATATTATTATATTTCTTTTGAACGATAATTTAGATCTCTGACGGGCTACTGGCCCACCCAAGCATTTCCACCTCCTCAAGTGGAAACTCACCACATGTGAGAAAACACACCATGTTGAAATCTGTCATCATGAAAACACAATGAACAAAAAGCTAAAACGTCATATTGAAATTGGCCTCTCGATGTAAAACACCATGACCAGAAAGACTCTATATTGAAAAATATCATAATCTGAAAAACTGTATGTTGAAAAAACACCATAGATTTAAAACACAATGTTGAAAAAAAAACCTCACTTTTAATGTTATTTAAATAAAAATGATTTAAAAGAATATAAATATATATATATATATGTATACATATCTATACTATATAATAAATAAAGGTTTCTCAATGCCACGTGTCGTATCCATATTCATCCTTATAAAAATTTTCTCGCCTCTCTCTCATAATAAATGCATTTCCATAATTTCAATAATAATATTTTTAAACAAATTATTAATTATACTAATAAAACACATTTATTTTAAATTATCTCATATTATAGGAAACTTTAAAATGTAATTATTTAGCTTATGTTTTCAATCAAATTATAAATGAAAGTCAAATTACATTGAATAATATTTAATGTATTTTAAACTCAATTATATATTAATTTTTACATATTTTTTTATTTTGTTTTCTATTATTAGTACATGTAATACATTTTTTAACCTATAAAATACATATATAAAGATTTAAGAATTTTATGTATTGATATTTTTCACCCTGTGTGGTACACAGGTTCTAAGCTAGTATATATATAAAACAAAAAACTAATTGTAATGTTGAAAATACCATGATCAAAAAAGCTAAAACTTCATGTTCAAAATCGCCCCAGGTGTAAAACATCATGACTAGAAAAACACCATGTTGAAAAACACAATGACTAGAAAAATTTTATGTTGAAGAAGACTCAGTTAAAAACACCATAGCTCTAAAACACCATATGATCGTGAAGAACTTTATTATCTTTATCAACTATTTTCCTTACTTTTAGACATTTAGTATTTCACTTTTTAAATGAATTTATATAGACATGTATGATTATTGTTTTAGTATTTATAAAGTGGCTCATAAAGTATGGTGTTTTACATGAATATCATGGGTTTAAAGTATGGTGTTTTACTTAAACACAATGTGTTAGTTATGGTGTTTTACATGAATATCATGGGTTTAAAGTACGATGTTTTACTTGAACATAATGTGTTTAAAGTTATGGTGTTTTACCTGAACACCATGAGTTTAAAATTATGATGTAAAACATCATGATCAAAATTCTTAAACGCTATGTTGAAAGTTGACGCTCAAGTTGAAAACACCATGATCAAAAAAACTAAAATGTCATGTTAAAATGGACCCCGAATGTGTAAAACACCATATCTAGAAAAACCCTATGTTGAAAAATACTTACTTGAAAACACCATGATAATAAAACTAAAACATCATGTTAAAATTGACCAATATGTGTAAAACACCATAACCAGAAAAATACCATAACCAGAAAAACACCATACTTTAAACCCATGGTGTTCAAGTAAAACACCATAGTTTAAAAAAAGACGTTTTTTTCTAAACAAAACACAGCAATATCATACTCATATTAAAGATAAAAAAACGCTCGATTTTATGGTATTTAAAAAAAATAATAACGTATAAAAAGTTATGGACATTTAAAAATAGGAGGAAGTTTCATGTGACTTGCATGCGAGGCTTTTTGATTGAATCTTACCATTCTACCCTCCTGATCCCTTCCGTATTATTTCTAAGTTGCATTTATTTACCAAAATACCACCGTATGAATCTCAGTCACAAAACACAAATATCTTGTGCTTGAGATTCCTTCATACACTTTTTCCCCTTTGTAGTCTAACCTCATACTATATATATATATATATATATAGGGTAAGGATCAAATGTAAACTTGTAAACCAAAAAACTAAATTTTGACCATACATTTATTTTCATTTTATTTTAATCCATTCATTAAAAGTAAAACACTCAATTAATTATAATAAATATGTGGCCAGGATTTGGTTTACACATTTAAAATTGGTTTACATTTGATCATTTTCATATATATAAACGGATGAAGTCAATAAAAAAATCGAAGAATTTAAAGAGCGATTCGGGACAAAGAAACGGAAAAACTAAAGTTGTATGGATTCACAAATACTTTATCGAGAGAAACTAAAAAAGAGTTATCAAAGTCATTTTGATGATTCAAGAATATTATTACTTGAATTCGAAGTTCGTAGTTACTTCGACTGGATGAATCGTAGCAATGGAATAATTAAGTCATAGTTCATTAGTTGAATGTATCATTAACCATTTTTTTTTTGTACGAGGAACTTATCATGAATCCACTGATTTCTGTCGCTTCCGTTATTGCTGCTGGATTGGCTGTAGGGCTTGCTTCTATTGGACCTGGAGTTGGTCAAGGTACTGCTGCGGGTCAAGCTGTAGAAGGTATCGCGAGACAGCCCGAGGCGGAGGAAAAAATACGAGGTACTTTATTGCTTAGTCTAGCTTTTATGGAAGCTTTAACAATTTATGGCCTGGTGTATATATATATATATATATATATATATGTAGGGGTGAGTTCACTAGAAAACTCATTTTCATGAGAAAACCAAAAAACTCATACTGCATATGTGTAGTACACCCAAAACCCCAACCCACCCTCAAAAACCTAACCCCCCCAAAACCTAAACCCACCCCCCACCCACTCACCCACCCAAAAACCTAAACCCCCGCCCCACCCCTCCAAAAACCTAAACTAAACCAAAAAACCTAACCCACCCCCAAAAACCTATCCCCTCACACCACCATACCCAAAAACCTAACCCCACCCCACATACCCCCCTCACACACCCCCCAAAAACCTAAACCCCCACCCCGCCCCACCCCTCCAAAAACCTAACCTAAAAGCTAAACTAAACCCAAAAAACTACCAAAAGCTAAACCCACTACTTTTCGAGTTTGTTTTTTTGAACGAGGACGACGTGGGGAACAATGGCTCCGTAGCAGTTTTTTTAACTTTTGATTTATTTTTTTAGTTATGATTTTTTTTTTTTTTTTTATCTTAAATAAGTAGTTTTTTGATTTTCTCTTAAACATTGAGTTTTCTTATGATACTTCTCATATATATATATATATATCTAACATGGGAGGTCCTTGAAACCCAGACCTACTAGTTGGGGGTTGTCGTTGGACTACAACACATCTAAGTATACAGTTTTGTTTTACGGTTTATACCTGAAACTGGTTAGAAAAAAACCAAACCGGACTATAGGATTCTAAGCTATATAACATTTTATATTTTTCTTAGTTCTTTAATTGAATTAAGTTAGACTATACACACAATTGAGTTTTGCTTAAGAACATAATTCACTCTTTTAAGTTTTAACAATCAAAACATTATCAATTCTTTATTTTAATCGTCTTTTATACACTTTTTAGTATAAATAATCAATAAACTTAAACCGTTAAACTAAACCAAATCTAAACCATTAGTAACACTTTGGTTTGATACAGTTTTACTTTTCAACTTTTCAGTTTACATGATAAAAACGATTATTAACAGTTTGACTCATCGTTTGACCTAAAGATCGTCGAAAGTAGATCGTGACACGGATACCAACCCTACCCTTATTACTGAAAAATAAAAGTTTAAAACAAATACCAACAATGGAACCATGCACGTGGTTTCTGAAATTTCCAATTTAACAATCACAATTTCATGTCCCATTCTCACCGAAATAAAACAAAATGCCTTTAAAAAAAACAATCACAATTTCCAAATTACGAAAATACCCCTACATCTTCTATAAATATTACATCCACCTCCACCACCACCATCCGCCACCATAACTCAACCATGCCGGTTTCTTCACCTCCACATTTCCTCATCTTTCCCTTCATGTCACAAGGCCACACCACCCCTCTCCTCTACCTATCCCGCCTCCTTTCCGACCGCCGCATCTCCGTCACCCTCATCACCACCCCTTCCAACTACTCCTCCATCAAAGCAACCCTAAAAACCGACTCCATCTCCGTCATCGACATCCCCTTCCCGGACAACATCTCCGGCGTCCCTCCCGGAGTAGAAATCACCGACAACCTCCCATCCATGTCATCATTCATCAACTTCGTACAAGCCACACAACAACTCCAACCCCGGTTCGAACAACTCGTCCGGACCCTCCCTCCGGTCACTTGCATAATCTCCGACGGCTTTTTAATCTGGACTCAAGACTCCGCCGATAAACTCGGGATTCCCCGTTTAATCTTCTACGGAACCAACATATTTTCCATGACTATGTGCAACATCATGGCACGGTTCAAGCCGCATGCCGCTGTCAGTTCGAACGACGAACCGTTTCCGGTTCCGGGATTCCCCCGGTTTAAGTTAACGGCGAACGATTTTGAACCGCCGTTTAGTGAGCTTGAACCGAATGGCTCGATACTTGATTTTTTAATTAGGCAGCAGGAGGCTATGGGTAGGAGCTATGGTATGGTGGTTAATAGCTTTTATGAGCTTGAACCGGAGTTTAACGATTACTGGAACCGGAATTGTGGACCGAAAGATTGGTTGGTTGGACCGTTTTGTGTTGCTAAACCGCCTGCTCCGGTTGGAACGGCTCGAGGATTTCCGATCAAGGTATTCATTATTTTAACCAATTTATCACACCAACTTAAAAAGGGGAAATCACCAAAATATATATTTTGATTAATTCATATTAAAATAAACATATCCGAAATCAATAACCATAAAACGTCATGTAACTTAACCGGCAAAGCACGGAAAAAGCATGGGATTTAGAAAACCAACTAATCAAAACACGACACGTGTATTTGCCGGCTAAAATCAAGCTGACATCTTCCCAACCGGATAAAACTTAGCCGTCAAATAACCGGGGCAATAAAAAATGCCACATGGTAGCTTTCTTTTATTATTCTGATAATTTGGCGGCTAAGTTCCGGCACCCTCTGGTAGGAAAAAAATCCGGGCCCTCTCTACGTTTTTCTTCAAGATTCGTCACTTTACGTGGTGTTTTTATTGGTTGGCTTATGGATATCATGTATTCTCTTTTTCTATGCCAACTAAAATTTAGTCTTTCTTAGACGGGTTCAATGACAGACCCATAAATTTTTTCATGGCGGTCGGAAATTTTTAGGATCGGTTGACTAACGATATATAGCGTGTATATAACACTAAAACTTTGTCATGGGGGCGAGTACATAATTTTATGGAGGCAATCAAGATTTTTAACGTGTATATAACACTAAATTGTTTTTTTTTTTTTAATATATCTTGGAGGGTTGCTGCCCCCATGGTCCGCCACTCGGTTAGCTTACCTGACATTATTGGTAGCCTTTGAATATATATTTATTTTGGTGTGAGCTAAAAGTAAATGTATTATGATAAAAAATTTAGTCAAAATGTTTATATTTTTTTGTCAGGATGTTTATTCTCAAGATTTTTCCATTAAAAAATATCAAGAATTCATAAATTTTGGTCGTTCACAAATTTTCTAACCATGCATGTTACATACTGACTTGCACCAAAGCAGATGGTTGAGAAGCCAACATGGATCCAATGGCTCGACTCGAAGCTAGTAGCGAACGAGCCGGTGTTATACGTGTCGTTTGGATCTCAGGCAGAGGCGTCTACAGAGCAGTTACGTGAAGTTGCCATTGGGTTGGAACAATCGAACATAAGCTTCATGTGGGTGGTGAAACCGAAGCAGTTGCGGTTGATTGGAGAAGAGTTCGAAGAGAGGGTAAAGGGACGAGGGAAGGTGGTGGGGGAATGGGTTGACCAAGTGGAGATCTTGAAACATGAGATTGTGTGTGGGTTTTTGAGTCATTGTGGGTGGAACTCGATGTTGGAGAGTATGTGCACGGGTGTGGCAGTGCTGGCGATGCCGTTGATGGCGGAGCAACACCTGAATGCAAGGTTGGTGGTGGAGGAGATCGGGATGGGGTTGCGGTTGTGGCCGAGGGATATGGTGGCACGTGGTGTAGTTGGGGCAGAGGAAGTGGCAAAGATGGTGGTTGAATTGATGGAAGGGGAAGGTGGGAGGAGGGTGAGGAAGAGGGTGGAGGCGGTTAGGGAAGTCGCGTATGGTGCGATGAAGGATGGGGGGTCGTCGACCACGACGTTAGACTCGCTAATTGATCATGTTTGTGGAGTCGCGCATTTGGGCGGAACGTAGGTCCGTTCAATAGAATTCATCTGATTTTCTAATAAAATCTAAGTTTATTTAAAAAATAAAACGCATCTGTAGTTATAGTCGGTAGAAAAAAGAAATTTATGATAATTCACCGGTCAATAAGTTTCATATATGTTAGTAGTTTAAGAGAGTTTGAATGTGTGTTTTGGAGGTGATTTTATATCTATATGTAAAAGGTGATTAAGTTTAAGAATAAATAGATACGCTATAGGTTTTTCCAAGAGTTGTTAAGTGTATGCTTCGGTAAGATAATAAATAAGTATCTATAGGGGCATTCTGGCAGTTTCTGGTGGTTAGGTGTAACATCCAAAAAAATAAAGACGTATCACTAAACAAGGCTCGGGAAAATAAAAGAAAGATCGGGGGTCAAACGGGAATAAACGCGGAAGAAAGGAACAAAGGGAGGGGGAAGGTTCCATAGACCCTAGCCAACATTCCCCCTCCAATTCATTTCCACCGTTTTCTTTATTGTCTAGAGAGAGAAAGTGAGAAAAAATTAGGGAGAGAAAGTCAGATTTTGATTCAAAGGAGCTCCAAGATCGTTGGTATATATTTGCCTCTGGACCGCTCGGGAAGAAGAATCAAACATTAACATGTAACAAATCATCCTAAATCTGAGTTTTTGGTTCTTGGGTTTATTTCACAAAAGACGGATTTTTACATGTTAAATAGAAAACAAACCATAGATTTGGACTCAAAAGATTTAAATAAAGGTTATGAACGTAAAAAAAGTTAAGATTTTGGTCATAAAAAAGCTTAGCCGCCATTTTCATGCAGAAACTACGGTTTCTGCGATGAAGACGACCAAGTGAAACTAGCAGGCGAAACTGACAGGAAAGCGAAACTACCTTGTTTCGCGGAGGTCATAAGTAGCGAAATTGACTTAGTTTCGATGAGACCTAGTTTTGCTAAGACCATAGTTTCCCTGAGCCACAGGAAGCGAAACTAATCTACTTTCGATGAGATACTTGAAAACGAAAGTACCTAGTTTCACTGAACTAGTGAAAAGTATAGATTTCATATTTTATTAATCATGAATTCAGATTGTGAGTGACGCCTCTTGGACAAGTTGATAGTACGTGGAGGATAACTTATCAGGTGAATTTCTATAACCCATTTTTCTTTAACGTTTTAGGGTGAAGCGCATGCTTTTTGACTGAAAAGAAAGAACGATATTTTTACCAATATTTATGACAATTATGTGTTATTAACCTAGGTTATAATATATGCGGTTGTTTATAAATGTGTTAATGTATGTTATTGTGTGATAGCATGTAAATGTGTGTGAATGACCAAATGTGCATGTTACCCCGGGGCGAAGAAAAGAAAGAAAAGTCTTGTGCAAGCAACATTGGAGACTTGTCTTTTGACAAGCAAACAAAGGAGTCTTATCTTTGTGATAAGCAACAAGAGGAGTCTTGTACACAAGTAATATAGGAGCCTTGAATTCGTGCAAGAACGACGTACCAAGCCTCCGGGACTTGGGACGGTAAAGACGCAATGGTAAGAAAGAATGAATGAAAAGGGCTAGCATGAATGTTAATTGAATGTGAATGTTTTGAAAAGAAAGCTAGCATGAATGTCTTTAAATGAATTGAAGAATGAATGAATTTCCACTTTGGGAATTAGAATGTTTGAATGAAAGAAAACGTTTTGAAAGACACGCTTATACTATTTTTATATTTAAGTTGTTTTGAATAAAAATGATGAAACATTTAATTACTAAAGTAAAGAGAAATCACTCAGATATATGACTTTTAGCATGCAACTCAAGTAAATGATGACAAGTTATGAATGGAGCTGTAAGGGCTTTGAACGACATGGAATGAAAGGATGTTATGTGGAAAGACTGACATTTCTGATTTATGAATTATGAACAATTTGAATGTTTAATTTGTATGGATAAGTGTAATGTTTAAGATTTCCGCTACAATGTTTATGTTTGGAATGATTCAAGGTTTAAAAATTATGTTTTTAATGTTTTGTGTCAATTATGAGATTTTTCGGGTTCAAGGAGTTTCATTAAGTGTTGTATCTCATAACCAAAATTACAACTAAAATGTTGGAGATTTAAATTATACGATATAGATTGTGATGTATTTATTTTAAATATTCTAGAAATTGGTGTTAAAAATAATAATAATTAAGCTCATACATGTATTTATTGAGGAATTAAAAAATTATACATGAATGGGTGTATGCATTAATATTCGATAATAACAAGAAAGTGCAATGGTTCAGTGTATCAAAAATATGAAATTTAATACGTCTTGTAATGATGTACTAGTATAGTAGTATCATATTCATTGGAAGTCGGGCCTTTGATTAATTACTAAGATTTTTTTTTTTTATCTTTAGTTCACGAATTCAAAGTATGAATTCTACTACAAAATTCTAGGGTAAAACTGTATATATATTAAATTATAAAATAATCCGGCATCTTTTTATACCTTACGAAAATACGAGAGATAAGTTAAGTATCGGCACACCCTATTTATTAAACTTTTATTTTTAAATGTATCAAATTTATAAATTTTATTATTTTATATACTAGGTGTCAGGTGATTTGTACAAAGGGCAACTTGTTACGTAGTTTTGAATTTTTTTCATTTTTTTTTATCGAGCCCTATTTTCATTATAATCATTTATGTTGAAAATAAGAACAATTACAATAAAGTGGCAGGTAAACGGGCAACAAGTTGTGCTACAACCCTCTTTTGAATAGTAAAACCGATCCTACTAAAAACAAAGCTTTGTGTCTTAGGAAACGAAATATTACTATGCACGACTCGTTGAACCCTGTTTAAGAATTCCACTGCCTCCGGTGCTAGGAACCCAAAAGTATCAAAAGCAAAAGGGATAAACACGTGTTGATTATCTAAACAAGCTTTCTCGTGTTTAGCAACTTTGCCTGATTCCGCCTTTAAAGCAGCATGGCCCGCCACAACCCCATTTTCCCTGAGCCCCATAAGAGGGGACACTCCTGTAAGGTCCACACAAGCGTGTTTCCTCCCTGCCCAACCAAACACAAGAATATCAGCCGGCCGTAGAGTAGACCTCCCTTCAAGCGGATCTGTCAGAAAGTTCACGGGAGCCTCTTTTTTAGCAGAAAATCCTGCCCGTTTGAGAACATCACAAAGAACATCCCTAACCAAACCATGCATGTATTTAAACCCGGGTAACTCTTTGCAACGGACCGCATGTTCGCCAAAAGAATCCAAACAAGCATTGCGGAAAACTGGGCAGGGCTCATCAGTCGAAAACAAGGGGATCATTAGCCGATACTTGAGGATAGCCCGGTACTCCACAGCCGACATATGCTGGCCCAGTCCTTCAATGAGGATAACTGTTAGAAAATCTTAAGCCCGAGGAGCCCGGAGACATTCAAACAACGCTTTTTGGCGAGATGATAAATCAAACTTTACTCCCAAATTCTTAACGATTCTGCTAAATAAGACATTCGCCAAAGCATGTTGAGCTTTAGGGGGGGCGGTGTCCTCATTTTGAATAATTTTAAAACACAGAGCTATTTTTATTACTAAAACTAGGTTAAAAACCACGTGTATTAAACGGGTTAAATAAATACAATATTATATACTGAATAATAAATATTTACATATTACATATTTATGGTATATTACATAGTTTTTTTAAGACAAATTTTAGAAACGTCATATAGTTACTTTTTAAAAATGTTTTATAAAAAGAATAAAAAAATGTTTAATTTCTAAAAATGTTTTATGAACAAACCTATATTTATTTAAATAAAACACTTTTTATAAAAAATCATATAAATCATTATTATTTAATAGGAGAGAGATGAAAAACAAAAATTATTAAAAAGTAACTAAAGAAAGTTTGTGCAATTAATAGGAGAAAGAGGCTGGAAATTTGTCGCACAAAAACATTTATTTATTATATAGTATAGATTAATATTTTTCCTTAATTAGTTATATTTTGATTTCCTATTATACAATCTTATTTAATATAATTAGTATTCTTTTTTAACAATATATTTATAATATCATTATTATTTAATAAGATAAATGCGCATTTATTAGGAGAGAGACGGAAAAATCAATGTGAGAAGACACGAGTAAGTGACAAGTGTCCACCATAAACCTTTATTTATTAGTATAGATTAATAGTTTCAGTTTTTATAGGTTGTTGCGTATCTATATCTACACATACTAATAAATAAAGGTTTTTGCGTACCACATGTCATTCCCATATTCATCCTTAATATTTTTTTCTCGCCTCTCTCTCCTAATTAATGATAAAAGTTTTTATAAAAAAAATTATAATTTGTGTTTCCCTACCTTTCTCTCCTATTAAACAGTAATGATTTTTATAACTATTTTTATAAAACATTTTTTAATTAAAAATATTGTTTTATTCATAAAAAATTTATAGTTTGAACATTTCTTTCATTCTTTTTATAAAACATTTTAAAAAAATAACTATATAATGCTTCTAAAATTTGTATTAAAAAATTATGTAATATGTAAAAAATATGTAATATTAGATTTTTATTATCAAGTATATATAACACTGCATTTATTCACCATGTATAGGGTTTCTAACCTATATTATAATAAATGAATAACTATACTTGGTACGTGTCGACTTCTGATTAAATCTAGATTTTTGTTTTTCGCTTTTCTCTCTAATTAAATAATGATAATGTTAAATAATTAAATATCTAACATATATTCTAATACTAGGTTAGAGACCCGTGTACTACACGGATTAAAATAATAAAAAATGATATAATTATAAAATGTATATATATATATTTTTATATCTAAAAATAAAATCACATTACATTACAAATACAATAATAAAAATTGAAATTACAATACCAAATCTCTAAATACTTCTTTATACAAGTTGTCATTTGACCCGTTATAAAATGTAAGCTTAATAAATAGAATGAAACATACAATGTAATATAACCCTTGTAATCTAACCCGTTATCCTACCATCCGCAATCTGATTCGCTACCACCTGTCACCCAACGAAACCCAAGCTGCAGGCTAACCCCCACCCAACGATCTACAACTTGACCTGTTACCACCTATCAACAACAGCCCAAAAAATGCGACATCTGTTAAAAAATAAACCGACTAATTACCGACAAAATACAATATGCAAAAATAACTATCAATATTAGATATCATCTCACATGAATTACACACGCATTAAATCAACAAAATCTCTTATATTCTAAACCAAAATCAAGGTGAAAATACTTACCAGTGGTTTGATTTAATCAAAATGATACCATTCATCTCATTTGTCACAAGCAATTATTGGTCTTTGATCATAGGGTATCCTACATATGTAGTAAAGCACACTGCTTTCTTTCAATAAAAAATCTTAGTACTCTAATAAATGAAAATCTTTTCAGGACACATGTGTCACCATTTGGTTACTCCTCACCTTTATTTTTTCCGCATCTCTCTCCTATTAAATATTAGATTTTCTATTTCTCTCTCCTATTAAATAATAATTTTTATATTAATAAATCTAATTACGGATATTTATTATTTAATTATAAATAGTTATTATATCATCAATCAAATGAACTTAATATTAACTAACATTTATCAATTAAATAAAAAAATTAATAATCAGTTGAAAAAAATGTTTTAAAAACTAACTTAACATACCTTATAACTGTCACGACAAATTACATTTTTTAAAAATATATTTTGACAAATGTGTTTGTTAACAAATTACATTATATTTTATTCAACCGATGTAATATACTAGTTACACGGGTTTTTAAAAATATAAAATTTGTATTACTAAATATATAACATTTTATTTATTTAAACCGTGTAATACACGGGATTTTAACCTTGTAGTTTATTAAAATATGGATATTACAATAGGTGTCAAGTTCAGTATGTTTTATTATCAGTTACTTTTGGATTTCACATCTAACATTACACCAAACTATAAAAATTCCAAATTAATGTGTTTAAGATAATGATCATAGATACACTCGGTAACAAAAACATATCAACTTCAATAAATTTAATGTAATTAAAACCTCATTTGATATAAACATTATATATCACCTACTTTAACCACCACATATATCACCTATTTTAAGGTGATCGGTAGTGATGGTTTCACTGAAAAGTGTTTAATGTTACATCAGCACATGATTAATCACTTAACATAATCACTAAGATATGTAAAGATTTCAAGTCCAACATTAATGAACGGTTTTTTTATTTCATTTTGTTAATTTTTATAAATAATTGATATTTATTTTAAAAAAATTATTTATCAGTTGAAAAATCGATCCAAACACGTTAAAAAACAATTTACGTGACGAAAAATAGTTTTTTTGAAAACAATTCCTTTTACATTAAACATTATAGATGGATGTTCAGAAAAATAAAATAAACAACCCCGTGTCTTTTGTTTTTTTTTTAATAATTACCGAACATTAGTTATTTGATAAAATCAAATTAAATCCTAAACTAAATATTTAACTAAAAAAAGAAGAAGTTATTAGGTATCTTCATTTTATTGAATGCATTATTTGTGAGTTTTGCCCCTTGCCTGGTGAATCCCTCACACCAGCCCTCATTTACGCCATATGGGGGCGGTGTTTCCCGCCCGTGAAAGGGCTAGCAGGTGGCTCACGCCCTGGCTTTCACGCTTCCATTACGGAAAGCCAAATCACCCTTTTACAACCCATTTTGATCTAAAGTGATACCATGGCTTTCTCAAGTTTACCTACACTTACATTTTATATCATATACTTTTACATTTGTTTTTTTTTTCTATTTTCTTTCGACCATCTTTTTGACACATGACTCATCCATTTTTTTCCTTATAACTTTTAAAATATGTTGTTTTATAAAATTTTGAATATACCATTATGACGTGCTTATTTTTATCTACGTTTCGGTGTAAATTTCATCAAAAACGGAGTTGTGCGTAATAACGTACAAGTCATCGAAGCACAAACGTACAAGCGTCAAAGATGATTTAAGGTTTTGATAATTTTTATTTTCCTATTACAACTTTTAGAATATGATGTTTTTATAAAATCTCGGATTTTCCGTTGTGTCGTGCTTATCTTTATAAACGTTTCGACGGGATTTTTTTTTCAAAACCGAGTTGTGAATAGTAATGTGCAGATCATCGAAGAACAAACATACATGCTTATTTTTGAATGTTGTTACTACATGCTTATTTTTATCTACGTTTCAATGTAAATTTTATTCAAAACTGTGCGACGTACCTTTTTTTTCTACGTTTCGATTTAAATTTGATTCAAAACCACGTGATAAGCCATCAAAGCTACTCCATGGTTTCGTTTGCCGTTTTCCATTCTCATCTTTTAAAATTTCAAATATACCGTTGCTACATGCTTATTTTTATCTACGTTTCGACGTGAATTTTATTCAACACCTAGGCTTACAAATTTTATGTCGCTTCAATACCTAGCCTTACATATTTCTGACAAATTTTATGTCGCTTCAATACCTAGCCTTACATATTTCTAACGCAAATTTTATTCCAAACTTAGCCATACAAGTTTTCTGTCGCATCAACACCTCCACCGTAACACGCGAGTTTACAACTACAAGTTCTAATTATTTTTGTTTTGTAAACATCCTAATCATATAATATTTTTTTGGAACGGAAAAATATTATTAAAAAACCCGATGAAGATGATAAAAAGCTAACCGAACATCTAAACCAAACCATTACAAGAATAATAAAACATCATACTTTAATTTCTATATTTTATCTGAGTTTTTATGCGGAAATCGGTGCTAGATTTTTCAAAACCTTATCACTATAGTGACAAGTGTATATTTTATTATAAATACTGTTTAACATATAATATTTTATTATAAATACTGTTTAACATACAATATTTTATTATAAATATTGTTTTGACAAGATATTTCAAAACTTTGTCAAAGGGAACGCATGATATAGCTCCGTTAACAAAATCTCATTTGTCACTACTAAATATTACAATCACCACTAGAAACAACTATATTTCCTATAAAAGTTTTCGATAATTTACCGACAAAAGAAATATCCCACAACTTAGCGTCAACATTCTGACAAAACAAAAACAAAAAAATAACCATAAAATTTTCTAACAAAATCGCAACAAAAATATATTCATCGCAATTCCGTCGCTAATTATAAGTTACTTCCAACGATCTACCGACAAGTTTCCCACAAATAAAATTTTTATTTTTTAATTCGATTAATATATTTATTAAATAATTTAACATATTTATTAAATACTTTAAAGATAATTTTTTTTTATAAATTGTCGGTATTTGTATATACTGTCACACCCCAACCGACGACGGATTATACGTCGGGGCGGACGCGTTTGTTCAATAGCACAAGGTTGACTATTAAAGTTTCAAAATTTCATTAATAAATAATTTAAGATTCAATACAAGGAAACATAACAAGAATACAACGTTTAATTGATAAGTAGTCTAGGTCCAAAGCATCCTATGTGATCACAAATAAGTCTCATGCTGTAGAACCTGAAACATGTGAAAGAATCTGTCAACTACAAAATAGTTGGTGAGATACAAAGGTTTTGACACAGTTTAACAAGTATTTGAGAAGAATTACAATTCATTATGATATATGCATTCTATAATGTAAGTATGAGAACAAGTATCTTAAACATTGTGCACTTCAACCCTCCAACCAAGATTAGGCATGTTACCCTTATAAGTCTCAAGTTTAAAGTTTAATTCAGTAACAATCACCAAGTGCTCCCCCCCGAAGGGGTCAATCAATCAAGGTGGATTGGTCAAATACAATAGATCTATCATTGTTACCATAGACTTGATCAAAGTTAATGAATGTGCTAGTTTTAAGTTTAATCTAAGCATACAAGTCTCAAGTTTAACATAAGAATAAGCATCTAGTCATAGTTGTATAAGAATTGTATAAGTTTAAAGTTTTGAACATGTTTCACCCCAAAAGTATAGAAAGGAAAAAAGGGGCTAAGTATACTCACTTGGATTGATAAAGAGTATCCGACACAGATAAGTATTTGCAAGACTTTGAGGGAGAATATCCTCACAATAAGCCTAAGAATGCAAGTCTAAGTTTCCTTCTACAAGTCTAAGGCAAAAGATCTAGGATTTCATGATTCGACTAGGGTTCCAAATGGGAGATGGGGACGATTGTGTTTATAAGGTTTAAATGAATTTCTAATTTTGGTTTCACAAGACTTGAATATCAAAGTTTAATAAATTTATAGATTAGAATAATTATTAATTAAAATAATTATTTAAAAGTCTTCACAATTATTAATTACACAAAATCGATAATAATAATCTAAGATAGTTTTCTAAGTATTTATAATTTAATAAATTAAGTGCAAGGCTAAATAATTATTAAAGATAAATATTTATTAAGGTCAAATAATTATCTATAACAATAATTATTTTATTTAATCCATATAAATCATTAAAGATTTACTTAAGTATTTAAGTGTCACGCGTTTATTTTACAATTTATCTTGAAAATAAACAATGTTTACAATGTAGTTATAAGTTCAATTGAATAATACGTAATTATAAGTTTATAAAAGGTTAAATAGGATTTCCAATTAAGCTTATATTTTTAATTATAGATGTTTTTAAAATTTAAATGAAAGCATAAGTCTATAAAGCCTTAAATGATAAGTTTATAAAGTTCTATGTTTTTAAATTATAAGTTTATAAATATCCTAGAGTGTAAATATAACCATGAGTTTATAAAATCCTAAATTATAAGTTTATAAGTATTCTAAGTTCATATACAAGTTTATAAATGTTTTAATATTAAAGCTTTTATTTAAGTTTTTATGAGGTTTATAAATTTAGAAAATATTTGTTTATAGATGAATACAAGTTTTCAGTTTTCTATTAAACATGGGTTTTATAAGATGTACAAGTTTCTAATTTAATAAAACATCTCTTGTTTAGACATAAGTGTTTATAAAGTTTAAAAAATGTTTTTAAACTTTTTAAATATTTAGTACTATTCTTATTATAAACTCAATTAAATTTTATTTAATTTTAACAAAAAGTACAGGACATCAAGGTATAAATAAAATTCATTTTTGAGTTTATAAAGGTTTAACATCAGTTATAAAAATTATTAGGATTTTTAGAATTAATTAAAAAGTCCCCAAAAAAATGAAAATTACAAACTGGGGCGCGACTGGATCGAACCCGGGTCACTGACCGGGTCGAATCATACAACCACACACTAACCATCCCGGCTACGGGGCTCGCTGTTAGTTTAACCGGAAAGGAAAGTTTAAAACCTATTACTCAAATCGAGCCCCAATTCGCATGAACCCTAGATTCGATTTTGGTCCAATGCACATCGATTAAACCTCTGTCTTTGTAAATTGACAGAGGGTTTTCGATTCAAGTAAGAAAACGAGTAAAATGGCCACGAGAGTTACATGCTATGATGTCGAAATGGGGACGAACGGGTTCAACCCTCAGAACGGCTGTCCACGAGACCGAATCGGCACTTGCAGGCGACGAACGTTTAAATTGAGTGTTTAGGAAGATTGAGGGTGATTTCGTAGCTTGATTACACCTGGTATTTATAGCCGATTTCATCTATTAATGACGAATTAGGTGGGGGTTAACGGTTGGGCCGAATGGGTTTAATTGCGAGTCACGCGGGTGCCAAACTCGAAGTCGAGCATTGATTACAGTTGGGTCGAAGTCGCATGCGGGAGGCGAACCCGAGGTTCACTGAATTGGGACGGGATTTCACGATTTGGGTAAATCGTGCTTAAAACTGTGGGTGACGGGTTTCGAACCTGGGACCGATTTTGGTTTTAGGGAGTTTGGGATAAACACATAACAGGCCCTTGTAGTTTCACTGAGTTGACATATTCCGTTTAAGAGTTTAATTCCAGTTTAAGGCAAGTTTCCAAGAATGGCAGGTTTGGTCCCTTGACTTCATAAAACAATAAATGTAATTTATTTTATGATTCAAGAAATTATTATAAGTTATATGTTTTTCTATGAATTTAGAGAGTATACGTTTTATACCTTTTATCATTTTATAACATAATCTATGGATTTATCGGTTAATGGTATTTCTAAACAAGGTTATTATTTATATTGTTTATAAAATTTTAACCTTAGAAGTTTTACCACCTTTTGTTTATAAGCTATATATATATATGTATATATATACACACACATTTTAGGCAAGTTTTCTATATCGGTGTATATATATATCTCAAGTTTAATGGTTTCTCTTAAACATTTACTTACTAGATCAACACTTATTATTTAAAAAGAGAAATTCATGTTTTAAATTATTTATACATGCAAGGGTTTAGGAAAAGATAAGTTGGTAAAATACTGGATATTACAGTCTCCCCTACTTTAGAAAATTTTGTCCCGAAATTAAAGTGGAAGGGTTTAGTTCAAGATTTAAGTCTATGATACACATAAGGATAATGAGAAAGATACTTTACGTTCCCAAGTAAACACTGGGTTACGTTTAGATTTTTATATGAGTCGTAAGGATAGGGATAAGATTACGCTCAAGTTCTAAGTTTTCGAAGCATATGGTTGTCAAGAGTTTCCCTAAGAAGCATATAGTTTTATTGAAATATATGAAGATTTGTTTTCAGAAATGTATTTGAGAGGATAACTGATGAACTTCCATTCAAGATTTAAAGTGAGATGCATCACTCAGAATGGGTTCGACGATAGTTTAATGATTTGAGTTCACAGTCTAATACGTCTAAGGATTGCTACGGTACCTAAGTTACGTGGCTACCTTTTACGATAAGTCTTAGATCATAGCACACGACAGAGTTTACTGTGCCTTCCCATACGTTGATTTTCATACTTACGTGTGCACCCGCAAGCATTTAAATCGTCGTATAGTCTGCATAGGTCCTTCCGTTTGTGTGCGGATCAAGAAAGAGTACAAGAATTTGTGTAACACACGACTAAGGTTTCCACATAAGAGTGATCATTGATTAACGAGTCCCTTAGAGAGAAACGTCATTCAATGATTAAAGAGAGAAGAATGTGACAAGATTTAGAGTTTCAAAGTTTCCTCGTGATTGAATAAGAATACCTCAATCATCGAGTAGTTTAAAGTCTTTACACTTTCCTCGTGTTTGATCAAGAATTCATCAAACCTTGAGTAATTTAAAAGTCTCATACGTTCATCATATTTGAACAAGCATACGTCAAACATGGAGTAGTTTAAAGTCTTATACGTTCATCATGTTTGAACAAGAAAACGTCAAACATAGAATAGTTTAAATTGTGTTTGAACAAGAATACGTCAAACATAGAATAGTTTAAATTATGTTTGAACAAGAATACGTCAAACATAGAATAGTTTAAATTGTGTTTGAACAAGAATACGTCAAACATAGAATAGTTTAAATTGTGTTTGAACAAGAATACGTCAAACATAGAATTGTGTTTGATCAAGAATACGTCAAACATAGAATAGTTTAAATTGTGTTTGAACAAGAATACGTCAAACATAAAATAGTTTAAGGTGTGTTTGAACAAGAATACGTCAAACATAAAATAGTTTAAAGTGTGTTTGAACAAGAATACGTCAAACATAGAATAGTTTAAATTGTGTTTGAACAAGAATACGTCAAACATAGAATAGCTTAAAGTCTCTTAGTTTAGCTTCAGTGTGTAGGAGTATACGATTACGTTTTGAGTATAAAGCGGTTATCTAAATACTCTAGTATTTAAGAGAGGTATGGGACAGCGTTTGGAACAGGATTAACCATTATACCCTTTCTCACAGAAGATTCGAGTTGTCCAAAAGATTAGTGGATCCCGATGTTTGGTTTAGATAGGAGTCAGGGGATGTACTCTACTAAAGAGAGTAATGTCCTCCTTCCTGCTAGTGTCTAGTATCAAGAGTGAAGTTTTCTCGTATATATGGAATGTACGTTTATCAAGTCTTATAGGGTTTGGTTAAGATGGACACACAAAGTTTTCAAGACTAAGAATCCAAGTATAAGTTTGAAAATAGGATAGGTCAGTTGAGTTTCAAGTTTCAGTATTAAGCTTCACATGATCCCTTATTGGACATGCTTCCTTTAGTGGTTTAGAAGGTGTTTAGTTTCAGGAATACGGGATTGAGTATTTGTACAAGTTTTACATGACTCAAAAGTCTCCGACCTAATAGTGGTGTATACGAAGTTTAGTGTTTTAGCAACGTGTATTTGGGCTTTTAGTTCCCGTTGTGATTTATAGTAAGTCTTTTATGTGACAAGAGTTGAATGAGGAAAGTCTCCAAGCATAGGGTAACGGGTAAAGTTTCGATAAGGTTTATGATAGTGTGTTTATAAATGATTTTATCTCGCTTCATAACAGCAGGTATAGTTTTCTTTTATATAGAGTGTAATTAAGATGTTTAAAAATGACGAGTTGGACATTGATAAATAGTATAAGTAAGACTTATGAAAAGGTATGTATGATTGTCAAACGAAAAGTTGGTCAAGTTTAGAAGTGTGAAGTCTATATAAGGGGTAAGGATCATAGTTGATTACGACAGCGGTTCGTAAGTCGTATTGTTTTAAAAGGGTGCTTACAACTCAGAAGGTTTATTCTTCAAGTATACGTGTCACTTAGGGTTTTTATAGTTTATGCCACGTTGTTAATTTCCTCTAGTACTAACATGAGCTACTCTTGATGAAAGTGTTTGGGTAGAAGTGTTAAGTTTATAGTGCTAGAAGGAAAGTCAAGCTAGTAAGTGATAGCAAGATAAATTTCAAAATAACTTTCGTTAAATATTTCAAAATTGGGACTTATAGCCCTTACATAATACAATTTAAACGGAAAATTAAAGTGTATAAGTAAGTTGATTTAATATGTTCAAAAGGGTTTTTTTTTATTCATAATACTGAGTTATCATAGTAATATTTTCAAAAATAGTTTTAATTGGAAGTTGATGGGCTAACGAAGAGAATTCCCGGAAGAAGGGGTGGGTCACGATGACTCACTTATGTACCCTATTTTCCTAGCCATAATTTCCTCATGAGTCTACAATTTTTTAGTTATTGTCACCGATGTTTGGGTTTTATGGTACTATGCCGATGTTCATTGTGGGCTTAGAGTCTTAAACGTGGAGTTCATCCATTCCTTAGCAGGCTTCTTCTCTTGCGGGGAAAGCAATCAGGTTACTGACCCCTTTGTTAATGCACTTTAGATTTAAAGGCGTTGAGTTTTTTTTTGTTTACAAGAAACGGCGATGTGTAAGTTTTAAAGACGTATGAAAGTTTCGGGATGTAATAAAGTGTAACAAAGTTTGAGTAAATCATCAAATGAAGTTGTGAGGGATAAAATGAAAACACAAGAGTTTCCCCTTTAGTGTCAAGTTTATAAAATAATGCAGTTTGTAAAGGAACTTGTAGGGTAATACATGGTTTTAAATGTGCTAGTATTACAAGGATCATGAAGTTTAAGGACGTATGAAAGTTTTGAGGTGTATAAAAGTCTTGAGTTAGTTATCAAATGAAACTTGGTTAGGTGCTAAGGAGGTAAGGTAAAAATACAAGGGTTACCTCTTAGGTGTCACATTTATAAAATAATGAAGTTTTGTAGAAGAAATTGTAGGGTAATACATAGTTTTAAGGGTTGTATTACAACGATCATGAAGCTTATTGGGTAGTATCTGTATAAATATAAGTTTATGTATATAGTCTTTAAGTGTAGTCTCGTAAGAATTTCTTTTTGAAGGTAACTCCTTTAGGTCATGACGAGTAAGCATGCTGTCATGTGACAAGACGGGACTTAAGAATCATAGAATAAAGGTTATAGAGGAAAGTTTTTGAATCATGAATTTATGAAGCGTATAGTATTTGAGATGGTACTCATTTAGTGCATATCACTAAGTAGTACTTTTGACATATCAAGAGAAATTTGGGCTCACTAATGTTTAGAGAAGTCATGCATTCCTATAAGTGGATACTCATCCCAAGAATTCCCAGGAAAGTATACGGGTCCAACGGTTGATTTGGATTTATACGAAATGCTTTCCTTGACAGAATTTCCCAGAATACAGGTATCCACCCTTCTGGTCCGCACAAGTTCTCATACATTGTATAGAACTTAAATACTCTTGACGAGAATTTGTTGGTGGCTTAGACTTAAAGCCTAAGAATGTATCCTTGACGTAGTAGACTCTTGTAGCACGTAGGTAAGTAGAAACGTAGAATCTCCAAGCGTTCACGTATAAGATTTAAGAATAGAATGAGGAGATAATTCCTAGTAAAGGACATGAGATAACTCATGTTTGGGTCTCCTAAGTTATAGTCTAGGTCATGTGTCTAATAACCTAATTCCCTATAACCAAGGCTCTGATACCAATCTGTCACACCCCAACCGACGGCGGATTATACGTCGGGGCGGACGCGGTTGTTCAATTGCACAAGGTTGATTATTAAAGTTTCAATATTTCATTAATAAATAATTTAAGATTCAATACAAGGAAACATAACAAGAATACAACGTTTAATTGATAAGTAGTCTAGGTCCAAAGCATCCTATGTGATCACAAATAAGTCTCATGATGTAGAACCTGAAACATGTGAAAGAATCTGTCAACTATAAAATAGTTGGTGAGATACAAAGGTTTTGACACAGTTTAACAAGTATTTGAGAAGAATTACAATTCATTATGATATATGCATTCTGTAATGTAAGTATGAGAACAAGTATCTTAAACATTGTGCACTTCAACCCTCCAACCAAGTTTAGGCAGGTTACCCTTATAAGTCTCAAGTTTAAAGTTTAATTCAGTAACAATCACCAAGGGCTCCCCCCCGAAGGGGTCAATCAATCAAGGTGGATTGGTCAAATACAATAGATCTATCATTGTTACCATAGACTTGATCAAAGTTAATGAATGTGCTAGTTTTAAGTTTAATCTAAGCATACAAGTCTCAAGTTTAACATAAGAATAAGCATCTAGTCATAGTTGTATAAGAATTGTATAAGTTTAAAGTTTTGAACATGTTTCACCCCAAAAGTATAGAAAGGAAAAAAGGGGCTAAGTATACTCACTTGGATTGATGAAGAGTATCCGACACGGATAAGTATTTGCAAGACTTTGAGGGAGAATATCCTCACAATAAGCCTAAGAATGCAAGTCTAAAGATTTAAGTTTGCTTCTACAAGTCTAAGGCAAAAGATCTAGGATTTCATGATTCGACTAGGGTTCCAAGTGGGAGATGGGGACGATTGTGTTTATAAGGTTTAAATGAATTTCTATTTATGGTTTCACAAGACTTGAATATCAAAGTTTAATAAATTTATAGATTAGAATAATTATTAATTAAAATAATTATTTAAAAGTCTTCACAATTATTAATTACACAAAATCGGTAATAATAATCTAAGATAGTTTTCTAAGTATTTATAATTTAATAAATTAAGTGCAAGGCTAAATAATTATTAAAGATAAATATTTATTAAGGTCAAATAATTATCTATAACAATAATTATTTTATTTAATCCATATAAATCATTTAAGATTTACTTAAGTATTTAAGTGTCACGCGTTTATTTTACAATTTATCTTGAAAATAAACAATGTTTACAATGTAGTTATAAGTTCAATTGAATAATACGTAATTATAAGTTTATAAAAGGTTAAATAGGATTTCCAATTAAGCTTATATTTTTAATTATAAGTTCATAGATGTTTTTAAAATTTAAATGAAAGCATAAGTCTATAAAGCCTTAAATGATAAGTTTATAAAGTTCTATGTTTTTAAATTATAAGTTTATAAATATCCTAGAGTGTAAATATAACCATGAGTTTATAAAATCCTAAATTATAAGTTTATAAGTATTCTAAGTTCATATACAAGTTTATAAATGTTTTAATATTAAAGCTTTTATTTAAGTTTTTATGAGGTTTATAAATTTAGAAAATATTTGTTTATAGATGAATACAAGTTTTCAGTTTTCTATAAAACATGGGTTTTATAAGATGTACAAGTTTCTAATTTAATAAAACATCTCTTGTTTAGACATAAGTGTTTATAAAGTTTAAAAAAATGTTTTTAAACTTTTTAAATATTTAGTACTATTCTTATTATAAACTCAATTAAATTTTATTTAATTTTAACAAAAAGTACAGGACATCAAGGTATAAATAAAATTCATTTTTGAGTTTATAAAGGTTTAACATCAGTTATAAAAATTATTAGGATTTTTAGAATTAATTAAAAAGTCCCCAAAAAAATGAAAATTACAAACTGGGGCGCGACTGGATCGAACCCGGGTCACTGACCGGGTCGAATCATACAACCACACACTAACCATCCCGGCTACGGGGCTCGCTGTTTGTTTAACCGGAAAGGAAAGTTTAAAACCAATTACTCAAATCGAGCCCCAATTCGCATGAACCCTAGATTCGATTTTGGTCCAATACACATCGATTAAACCTCTGTCTTTGTAAATTGACAGAGGGTTTTCGATTCAAGTAAGAAAACGAGTAGAATGGCCACGAGAGTTACATGCTATGATGTCGAAATGGGGACGAACGGGTTCAACCCTCAGAACGGCTGTCCACGAGACCGAATCGGCAGTTGCAGGCGACGAACGTTTAAATTGAGTGTTTAGGAAGATTGAGGGTGATTTCGTAGCTTGATTACACCCGGTATTTATAGCCGATTTCATCTATTAATGACGAATTAGGTGGGGGTTAACGGTTGGGCCGAATGGGTTTAATTGCGAGTCACGCGGGTGCCAAACTCGAAGTCGAGCATTGATTACAGTTGGGTCGAAGTCGCATGCGGGAGGCGAACCCGAGGTTCACTGAATTGGGACGGGATTTCGCGATTTAGGTAAATCGTGCTTAAAACCGTGGGTGGCGGGTTTCGAACCTGGGACCGATTTTGGTTTCAGGGAGTTTGGGATAAACACATAACAGGCCCTTATAGTTTCACTGAGTTGACATATTCCGTTTAAGAGTTTAATTCCAGTTTAAGGCAAGTTTCCAAGAATGGCAGGTTTGGTCCCTTGACTTCATAAAACAATAAATGTAATTTATTTTATGATTCAATAAATTATTATAAGTTATATGTTTTTCTAAGAATTTAGAGAGTATACGTTTTATACCTTTTATCATTTTATAACATAATCTATGGATTTATCGGTTAATGGTATTTCTAAACAAGGTTATTATTTATATTGTTTATAAAATTTTAACCTTAGAAGTTTTACCACCTTTTGTTTATAAGCTATATATATATATATATGTATATATATACACACACATTTTAGGCAAGTTTTCTATATAGGTGTATATATATATATCTCAAGTTTAATGGTTTCTCTTAAACATTTACTTACTAGATTAACACTTATTATTTAAAAAGAGAAATTCATGTTTTAAATTATTTATACATGCAAGGGTTTAGAAAAACATAAGTTGGTAAAATACTGGATATTACATATACTTCCGACGAGTTAACTTGTAATCGTCGGAATATTGTCGGGAATTACCGACAAAAGGCCTTTGTCGCTAATTGGTGGAAAAACTAGTCGGGGCTTTGTCGGAAAATACATTTCCTACGAGGGTTTTTCCAACAAACACTTTTTATCCGAAACTTGTCGCTAACAGACAATCCCGACAAATTTTCCTACAAATTTTGTTGTCGCAAAATTTTCATTTTTTTCATAGTGAATGTTCACAAACATTTTCAAACAAAATTCAAAATCTTGAGAGCAAATTCCATAGAAAGTTAGCAAAAAAATTGTGAACAAAACCTATACTTTAACAATTATACAAAAATGACGTGGACTAAAAACAGCCGCCATAGCCGGCCATTTACTAAAATCGTAAATTAAGCCACATGCTAACATCAATCGGCTACCGAGTACAAGCCGATGAAGAGAACGCCGGCTAAGCCTAGATGGGCCGGCTGATAGAGCCGGCTAGTTAGCCTGTAGGGTGGCCACATGTCACGAATTGAGTTGGAACATGTTTTTTCCTAGATTTCAGCACTGACTAAGTCTGTAGGCGTAGCCGGCGGTTGTGAAACGATGTGTATGGATTTCTACGCTAAAAGTTAACGTCTATTTTGATAAAAACTCAAGTCAAAATCTCTAGTACGGTAAATTTCTCTATTATAATATAATTAACTTTTAAATCAAAATATTACATTATAAATGCTGTTAAAAAAAATTACTTTAAAAATATCACCATTATTTCCTCTTTAATTTGACGTCATTTTTGTCATAGTTTTGTCTTTTCTTTTTTTTTTTTTTATTATTTTAACATGCGTATTACAATTTACTATTTAGTTTTATAGCATGAGAATCACAATGTATACTATGTAATTATTCAGTTACATAATCAAGTCCATGTTACTCTAGATCGACTTAACACAACACAGAATTGAACATCAAGTCCAAGTTTTAGAAAGACAGCGGTACTAACAAAATTTAAGTTTGATGCATTTGATTGACAAAACAATCATGTGGTTTGTTAATTTGCTATTGGAATATGATGGTGGGCGCATTGGTGGGGCGGCGACGGCGGGTGCGCTGACGACGACTATAGTAGAGGTGGTAATAGCGCGGTGATGGTGGTGAAGGAGTGGGAGATTTCATTTTCCTTTCGTTTAGTTCCTTCATAGTTTGAAATAAATTCTAAATTTCTTACTAGAAGGAATCTAAGGTAACTAATTCCAATTTTAAAAAGAGAGAACTATAATTGTATTTTGTGGTACAATGTCATAAAAATGGTTTTTACAATTCATTTTCTTTAGTGTAGATGTATGAAATGTAATCATTTATAAAAATAAAATAAAATAATATTAAGAAAGTAAGGGTATACAAAGTTTAAACCTACATCTCTTTCTATTAGGCCTCAAAAAGGGTCATCTTATTGCTCCTAGTGTTTGCTATGGTGCTAATGACACATTTCTTTCAAATGAACAAAAATAAAAATCGGACACGTTCAACCCGACCCGACCCGTTTTGACTAACACTTGAACCCGAAAAAAAAGTATTGGCATACACACGTTCATAAGTTCGGGCTCAAGAGAAGTCGGGCTCATCTGGCTTAAACAATTTGGGCATAGATGGAGCAGAAGCTACAACACCTTCCTTGTTGCTAATCCCTTTTCTGGTATTTGTAGCAAACCTTGAGGCCAATATAGTAGCTCCCAAATGCTGGGCATTTTGGTCATTTTCGCCACCACCACCGTCATCATCATTATAGTACTGGTACAAGCCTTCTTGCCTAGCCAATTCTTCTGCTAGTTTCTTCCTCTTATGCCTTCTCCAAGCAGCTTGTATAAAACATGCTCCCCAAGTTCTCCACTGGTGCGAGTAGTACCTGATGGCAATTTCAGCCCGTTTACACTCAAATATGTCCATTTGGGTTATGTGTTATTTCTAACGGGTCAAATAAGTTGAGCTAAAAGATTTAACTTAAAAGAAACACGGGTTGAAAGCCATTCAAATACATAAAACCTCTTCAACCACTTTGCTAAAGAAGTTCATGTTATTTTTTTTAGAAAATAGTATATTTAGTACATTAATTGTTTATAAAAATTAAAAAAATGAATAAAAAGTGTTCCCAGGTCACCCCAACCCGACATGATCTGTTTCGACCCAAAGTACCAAACTAGAAATTACCAATTTGACTAGGGCTGTTCAACAGTTTGGTTTATAGGTTTCTTTTCTTTGGTTTGGGGCTTTTTAACCTAAACCGGAAACCAAACCAAACCAAATTTGAATTTAGTTTGGCCCGGTGTCAAAGTAAAATTCCAACTCCACCAATAATATTTAGAGAGAGAGGGGCGTTCGTTTTAGAACCAATAATATGATGAGAACCGTGAAAACTGCATAATACATTTGTACCTGATGTTTTGAATGTGCCTCTGTTTAATGTGCCTCTGTTTCTCTCTCCCACTACTTATTGTCTTTTATACACCATGTACAAGTGCATTATGTAGATCTCAATATATTATTATTTCTGAAACAAACGTGTCACTATATATGTATATATACATATATATATTTTTCATTTGGATTACTCAAGCAGAAAATCAAACACCGAAAAAACCAAATCTTGGTTCAATCCAAACGACCCGAAAAACCAAAAACTAAATTTGAATCTCAAAATACAGTTTTGTTTTGTTATGATAACCGGCTTTTTTACCAAACAAAATATTGAACACCCAAGTCACACCTGATCATATTTTGACCCGTTACCCAACTAGCCCGCAACTTCCATTTCACAAACCATACCTGAAAGCGTGTTGCAGCTTCTTGCTATGAAGCCGTTTAAACTGTTTAGCCACAAATCTTAAATCTTCTGCTCGAAGTGCAAACGCTTCCACTTCATTTAAAGCTTTCACCGTTCGCGTTGAGGATGGGAGATTAACATTTGATTCGGGTGTCAAAGCCCAAGTCAGCAATTCTTCACCACAAAAGTCACCAGGTTTAAGAGTAATTGAATTAAAAAATCCATCTCGTCCCCCATTGGTTGTGGAACTCTCAAGTTGACCTCTTATCACAAAAGTCATCTCGTTGACCGGATCCCCTTCACGAACCAAATGTTGACCTTTTGTGCTCAATGATTGAACAAGGTGTTCACATATCACATCTAAGAGCTGATCATCATCCATTTGTGAAAAGAAAGGAACCTGTACAAGAAATGCACCTCAGTCTATAAGAAATAAAAATTAAAATATGTAAATAAGAAGACATGAAAAGGGGTGATATCAAGCAAATTAAGATTCTTACCAAGTCCCTAAATTTGAAACTAATTATGTAATAAATCAAAATCAGATAATCAGCACTAATAGACTAGGCTGTAGGAGACAATGCTTAAACAGGATACCTAATGTTTGTGTGTTTGTAAACAAGTTAACATGTTAAAAATGTAACATTTTTGTTTGTTTTTTTTACCTTAACATTAGGTCAATTTCTGCTCTTTTTAATTATTAAAGTATAAACTTAAACATAATTTATATTCTATCAAGTATGACAACATTTTTTATAAAATATTAACTAATTCGTTTTAGAATTGTTTTCATCCAAAATTCAGTTGCTTTGCTTCTTTCATAACACTAACAACAAGAGATGTAGAAAAACAGTATTACACAAGGGTAAATAAGTATTTCTAGTTTTTCTCCAAAAATCAGTTTTTCTGCAGCTGGTATGGAAGTATGAAACTGATCATTTGACCCCTAAATAACCATATACTCAGAAGTCAGAACCAGCATCACTTTATCCAAACACTACTGTTTATTGCAAGTTCGGTCACAATAATCAGATAATCAGTCTTATATTACACCAAGGAATAAAGAACTTACACGACGAACAAGGGCTAAGCAAAGATGCCTTTGAATTTGACGTCTTAAATCCAAAGGTAGAGCTCGAAGAATATCTTCTTCGTCTACTCCTCTTGTAGCAAGCCATTTATACTGAACAAATCTACGAATTTTATCTTGTAAATCAGGTGGCAATTGTCTATGCCTCATCCATTCTTCAGTGTCTCTTCTTTTAACCCGCCATTCTTCCAATCTTGCTGTTGTGGATTGGAGGTACGTCTTCACAACACAAATAACCAACCGAAAATTTTTGAAAAAATGAAAAATCATGTGAATTTTTTTTAAGAAAGAATAGATTTACTATCTACCTGCATATTGCCAATGAGCAAACAGAATATAACTAGGCCTCCAAGGCAGACACTACAGCCAAAGAGTGTTTCTCCAATACTAGTACTTGTATCTAAATTTTGGCCGTATGAACTGCATACCATCATCAAGTGGTTTAAATGTTAGTTATGAAAACAGTTAACATTTTGTGCCATGTGGATGCTTTAAGAGGGTGTTCCATGTTTAAACATGTGTTTTGAAAGTCATTATGTGATTATGATTATCAGATAATAAGAGGTAGAATTTGTATATTCAAACATTAAGAAATGGAGAGTCATAAGGCGCAATAATCAAATAATAAGTTTCAGAACACGATTCCAAACACCCTCTAATATAGCTAGAAGATAAAAACTTATCATCAAATGTAAAGTAGACCATACCTTAGACTTTTCAAGCCGAACCAAAAGCAAAAAAAGTACTTTTCGAAGAACGTTGCAGATGTAACTCCTTCAGCGAAAGCAGGAGCATACATCCCGAATGTAAAATTAATAGGGCTACTTTCAGCACTACAATTGCTCAAGACTTTAGTTTCTCGCAACCACTCATCACGACCTGGCTCATCCACATGGTCACAATCAAAATACACGCGGTTGCAGGGATAAGTCGAGTTTTTCTCTTTTCCACATTCTTCTTTCCAACATGAGTATTGTCGTTCAATAGCCAGTAGATACCATGTAGCACCAATAACCTGAACTGGCGTTAGAAAAACGAAATTAATAATAACAGTGCCATGTCCCTTTCTACTTATTGGTTTTAAAAAGGAGGGAACTAGAGGTGGCAAGATGGGCAAGTTGGCTGGTAGGATAACGGGTGAATTCGGTCGTTTGTTGTAAACTTGTAACCTGCAAACATTTTTGTGCAAATGGGTCGGGTTTAGGGTAAACAAGGTTGGAAACAGGTTCATTGGCTGAAACAAGTCGTCTTTTAGTATGGGTTGATTGCAAACATTTTCTGTCCATTATTATACTTTTTTATGACATTAATTATAATTAAAGCAACAGTATTATTACAATGATAATCTAAATATTTGAATAGAGATGATTTAGGAGGAGGTTGCATGCATTAAAAATAGACTTTGACAAACTTCAACATGTTTGACATGTTCCCTTTTTAGCTAAATCATTTTATTTGGCCCATCTGAGTTGGAACACAACCCAACCAACCACCATTATCCAAGATTTTTACAGTTATTGAAGCAAGGTAAATGATAGTGAAAAAGACTATACAGCAGAGTTTGCTTACATGACTAGCAAGCATATAGAGCATGATATAGTACGCTGCCCCAGCCCAAGCGGTTTTGGCAATCACACCAGTCGTTTTGGTAATGCGTTGGTTCAATGGAAAAATGACGAACAGTCTTGGAATATACTGAATGATGATAACAAGAGAGATTGAATGGTTCGCGTGAGCAGCTGTAGTACTTCTCACAGCTGGAATGACAAACCAGATGAATAGCTGTAATACACAAATAAATAAACCAGATTCAGTTCATAATCTATATTAAGATTCCCTAAATTTGACCTTGAACCTACTTTAATTTCAAATTTAAAACAAACAACAAAACTCATGATTTGTTACCACTATTATACTATGGCAATATAACAATCTACAAATCCTATAGAAACTGAGGCATGTAAGGCTGTAAACGAAATAAATCGAACGAGACCTTATTCGTGTTCGTTCGTTAAGAATTACCGGACAAACGAATAAAAGAAGTTTAAATGTTAGGGAGTTAGGGTGATGATTAAAAACTAAAAATATAAAAAATGGAACAAACATAAACGATAAACAAACAAACATTCATGAACCGAACGTTCACGATCACAATTGAACGAACTCGGACATATGTTCATATCCATTCATTTAATTAATCGAACAGAATTCCTTGTTCATGTTCGTTCATTTATTAAATGAATGAACGTAAACGAACTTCCCGCTGGTTCACCGAATCGTTTACAGCCAGGCAAGGGAATGTTGTTTCTAACCCCAATTCAACAGATTTGTAAAATTTGAACCAGTCACACCAAAAATAACGAAGTAATCAACTAATCATGAATATACCTGAGGCAACGGAAGTGCAGCAGCTAAATCAACAGCAAAGCCTGTTCTTAAATAACGAAGTGCAATCTTACGCGGATCCATAACCAGATCACCCCTCCCAAAAACCCTAGAATTTGGGGCCACATAAGCCGTACGGAACTTAATGAAAATATGTATAAACGATATCACATCAATCAACGAACGCCAAACAGTAATAATCGCAGCAAATCCATAATCCGATCGCATGCAATACTTATGCCTTGCGATCTCAGGAACAAGGAAGTAGAGAGGATCGACGAACAGAGCATTGAGGCAGGTGATTAAGAACATGTAGTTCCATCTGGTGATGAATTGACCGCCTGGATCGAAGATCTGAGTCCACCATGAGTCCTTTGAGCTGTTCGGGAAGTTCGATGGTGTCGGTTTGGCGATTATGGTGGTTGATGGAAGACGAATGTAACTCATGGTGTTTCGTATCCATTAATCATTGAACCTGTGTTTGATTTCAGTTGAGAAATATGAAACCCTAGGAGAGAGAAAGTTATGAATTGGAGAGAAAGGGGGAGGAATTAACGGTATGACATTATGAAGCGCGAATTAACAGAAATTTAAACATGTGGATGAAAAGAATTAGCATTAATGGGTTGCCCGACCCGGATAATGGTTCAAAAACGAGTTCCCGTTAGGGGTGTAAACGAGCTGAGTCAAGCTCGAGCTTGGCTTGTTTGACTAACAGAGAGCTCGAGCCCAACTTGTGAATAATTTTTTTAAGCTCGAGCTTGACTCGTTTATTATTAATTATTTTATATATTTTTCTATAATTTTTTTATATAACATAATATATATTATTTTAGTTATTTTTATCATAATTTTATATATACTAATCTTACTAACATAATAAATAAAAATCTTTTGTGCCACGTGTCACTCTCTGGTTATTTCTCACCCTTATTTTTCCTCTTCTCTCCTATTAATTATTCCGTTTTCTCTCTCTTATTAAATAATAATCTTTGTATTAATAAGTAAAAATACTATACACACGTGTCACTTTATGGTTCATTTTTATCATTTTTTTTCTCTTCTATTAAATAATGATATCAAAAGAATTTATTTTTAAATGTTTAATATAAATTTAATTACAGATATAGTTGTTGTATCATCAATCAAATGAATTTAATATGAATTAACAAAGCTTATAACTGTCACGACAAATTACATTTTTAAATACATATCTTGATGAGTGTGTGTTAACAAATTACATTATATTTTAATCAACCAATGTAATACACTAGTTTATTCAACCCCGTATATTGCACGGGTTTTTTAAAAAATATAATTTTTTATTACTAATTAAGTATATAACATTTTATTTATTCAACACGTGTAATACACGGGATTTTAACCTTTTTATATCTATATCTATACTATATAATGAATAAAGGTTTTAGTGGGACACTTGTCACTTCCACATGCATCCTCTACATTTTTTTTCCGCCTCTCTCTCCTATTAATTATACAAATTTCTTTACATTTTTATAATTTTTGTTTCACCATCTCTCTCTTATTAAATAATAATGATTTCTATAATTACTTTTATAAAACGTTTTTATTTGAAAAGAATAGGTTTGTTCATAAAACAATTTTGTAATTTGAACATTTCTTCATTCTTTTTATAAAACATTTTAAAAAAATAACTATATAACTTTAGAATTTATAAATCTTCATAGAAACTGATGTTTTATAATAAGTTATATTTATTCAACCCCCATGTATTACATGGGTTTTAACCTAGTATATATATATATATCATTTAAAATAATTAAAAATTTAATTTCTTTTTTGAAAATTTTATTTTAATTATTTTTGGTAAACCAATTATATTTGATAAAAATTTGTTTAAGTTTGATCAATTCCCTTGTCTATACCTTTAAATCAGAGAAGATTTTACTTAAATTACCGATTTTTTTATTTCATCTTATATTTAAATTAGAATATGTCATATCAAATTATATTTAAGAAATTAGCTGAATATATTACAAAAAGTTCTAATGATTCTCATTTTCTTATTCTGTAATTTGTAAAATTGAAGTTATATAAAGGATTATGAATTAAGTTAAAAAATGTTTATACATATTTATGAATTGCTGTTAAAAAACATATTTATGAATCATATCGTTTCAATATACAACCCGTGTAATACATGAGATTCAACCTAGTTATTACTATATAAATATATACTAATTATATATAATATTTAATATATTATATAAAATTTATATAAATAATAGGCTCGTTTAGGCTTTGGAGCTCGATAAGTGAAGCTCGGGCTCGTTAATTAAACAAGGTTATTTTTAGGCTCGATTTAAATTTTTAACGTTCCGATTTCAAGTAGCTCACGAGATGCCTTGACTTTTTTACACCCCTAGTTCCTGTTAGACGGTTTGGATTGGTTGAAATTATATACATCTTTATTTTTTATAAAGTTTTGTAAACATAATATGAATTTTTTCCTAAAAAGATTACAGAACTTTTTGTAGAAAGTGCTATGTACGTTGTTGAATTATAAGATATGTAATTTGTGTTATTCTTTTCATATCCAACTAAAAATCTTAAATATTTGATGGTTTAATATGAATTAAGTGATGCCTCTCGATTATACAAACCCATGTTTTAATATGAACTAGGTTAAAGCCCATGTTTTACATGGCTTGAATAAATACAATTTGTTATAAAACAGTATTTTCTATGAAGATTTGTATGTTTGATATTATTAGTAACCTGTTAAATAAGAAAAAATTAAAATTTTCTTATGATTTAGTAAATTTTTAATAAAATATTAGAATATATGTTAGATATTTAATTATTTAATAGGAGAGAATGACGAAAAACAAAAATCTAGATTTTATCAGAAGTCGACACATAGCAAGTATAATTATTCATTTATTATAACATAGGTTAGAAACTATGTATATTATACAGGGTGAATAAATGCAGTGTTATACATGCTTAGTAATAAAGATCTAATATTACATATTACATAATTTTTTAATACAAATTTTAAAAACGTTATATAGTTATTTTTTAAAAATGTTTTATAAAAAGAATGAAAGAAATGTTCAAATTATAAAATTATTTTATGAACAAAGCTATTTTTTTAAATTAAAAAATGTTTTATAAAAATAGTTATAAAAATCATTATTATTTAATAGGAGAGAGAGACGAGAAACAAAAATTATAATTTTTTTTACAGAAACTTGTATTATTAAATAGGAGAGAGTAATTTTTTTTATAGAAACTTGTAACATTAAATAGGAGAGAGAGGCGGAAATTTTTTTTTAAGAATGAACATGGGAATGACATGTGGCACCTCAAAACCTTTATTTATTAGTATGTATAGATAGATATAGATTAAGTGTTACCTCTCGATTATACAAACCCGTTTACTTGAATATATTAATATATTACATATTTAAAAAATTTAATAAATAGTATGTTTATTAGAAACTTAAAACTATTAAAATTAAAAAATTGTTAAAAGCGTAGTTAAGTGACGACGTATGATAAAATATCTCATACTAAGACCTAAATGAGAAGGAATAAAGGAAACCTAAGAAAGAAATAAAAGCTCTAACCGTCTAACCACCAGAGGGACCCACAAGGGAATAAAGAGCAAGGGTGGACCAATAAGAATGAGGGCTGTCGCTATCATTCGGTTATAGCAAAGATAATGTAAATACCCTATAAATAGGGGATGAACTCATAGAGAATGTAAGCAAGAAATGAATTCCAAAGCTTGTAATTGATTGGATTCGTGAACTATTCATCAAGGAGAGTTTCTACAACTCTTCATTGGCGCCATCTGCGGTCGAACAATAGTTACAACGGTGTCCCGAGTACAATCTTTGCTTGCAATGGATAACATACAGTCAGATTACGAATCAACCGACGAAAGGAATCACATGGAAAATGCGGGAGCACCAGCAGGAGATATACAGTCTCAGGCTGATGCTTCTACGACCTTTTCACTAAAAGAGCGTTTGGAACAGGTCCAACACCGCTCAGCAGACCTGTTGGCAGCAGCAACAACATCTCATCCTCACACTTCGCATGTTAATATGCCTAACTCAATTTCTCAGCATGCGTTTCCTTCATCCTCCGTCCCTCCTCCGATCCCAACTACCATTTCTACCCAAGTGAATCGTGGCATCCCGTAACCCACACTAACTACTAGTTTACCATACTCCACCACACCAGGAATGCCCATATACAATCTGTCACAGTTCCTTGTTTCCATTGAAGGAATCCCTCCTATTCCCAGCTCCGGCATCCCGCCTATCCTCGGGTCTATTCCCTACACCACGCCGTTACTCACATGCAATGAATGGTGGCTGGAGCAACAACGTCGAGCTTGTATGGATGAATAATTTTGGAAGGAGATACGCCTGGCAGAACTCCGGAACCGGTTAACATTTGAAGAAACAACTTATACCACACCAGGGGGATTTACATCAGCACATACTACCGGACCTTCCGCCGGAAGCCAGCCCGTCCCTCCCACTCAACCTTACAGCACCCAAAGGCCCCCGCGCACACTCATACCCATTCCTGGAAGTAATCCCCTAATGGACATTCATCGTCCTTACCGTCCGACGGCTTTGTTAACACAGTCTAAGTTTACACCCCGGATAGCCCAAGCAGAAATACTTCGTAAGATGAAAATGCCAACCACAGTCGGGAAGTATGACGGTACCACGGACCCTGATGACCATATCAATGTTTTCATTGGTGCTGGGGGGTAGAAAGATGGGCCCTACATGAATGGTGTCACATGTTCGTTCAAACCCTAGTCGGGGCAGCTCGTCTATGGTACGATAGTCTACCCATAGGCCGGATTGACAGCTTTGATGAATTCCTGGAAAAATTAATGCAACAATTTAGTCAACAAAAACGACACACAAAGGACAAAACAAAAATACTTCACATCCGGAGACAGGATAGAGAATCGGTGGAAGATTTCATTACCCGGTATAACAAAGAAAGTCTGTAGATAGCCGGAGCAGGGGAGGATTTAATGATAGCCTACTTCATTCAAGGCATCTGGCATGACGAGCTTATCCGCAGGCTCCATGGATGGGACGGTTTACCAAAAACTATGGAAGAGTTAATGAATGCCGCCCGCGCCTTCGTCCGGGCAGAAAGGTCCGTCCGGAGCACACATGAGTACGATAAAAAGGATCATAGAAGTGATCGATCGGACAAACAGTCGAATTCTTCCGGGCAAGCTCGACGTTTCAAAGGGCCTAGCACATGGACAAGGCCCCTCCCATACACTTGTCCAGAACCAGTCAGACCTGTCAATCTTCCCACAAGATATAAAGATAATCCGGAAAACAGGGGAGTTGCATGGGTCAACAAATTGGTTAAAAGCCCCCGGGAGGTTCTTCTAACAGAAAAAATAACTTTGGAACCCCCGCAACCTCTCAACCCAAAGTCAATGCAAGATCCTAAACGATACTGTGAGTTTCACAAAGATACCGAACACGATATGGATCATTGCTGGCATCTGCAAAAATAGATCGACACCGCCATACAAACTGGCAAACTTTCTCATTTGTTAAAAGAAATACATGCGGGTCCACCCGGAAGAAAACCTGCAGGAAAGAAACCCGTGCGAGACCTATGCATGATAGGGAATAAGGAATTATTAAGCCCAAGGGGTCACAAGCGTGGGGGCGCATGGTTGGAATCCTGGATGGAACAACCACTCATTTTTCCACCTGTCCAGGGAGGCGCCTTGTCCACCAGGCCAGTAGTGATTACAACACTAGTGGGATACTACCGTATCAGCCAGATTCTAGTCGACAGTGGAGATTTAAGGGACGTCATGTACGAACAACTTTTTAAACGTCTCGTTGAGGAAGAGCAAAAATCTTTAGAACCAACCAACATTGACATCTTAGGGTTTTCCGGAGAATCCGTGGTTCCCCTAGGACAACTTCCAATGACCCTACAGGAAGGGACTAAAATCCGCACGGTCCTTGTCACTTTCGTGGTAATCTCGACGGTCTCGAAAAACAACCTGATATTGGGGAGACTAGGATTGGCATCTTTTCATGCAGCAGTATCCACCGTTCACTCGGCTATAGCATTCCCAACTCCTAAGGGAGTGGTCGTGGTATATGCTGATAAGGTTGTGGAGGTATTATAGGCTCAAACCATCCAGACCTCACCCAAAGGTCATCTCGATATTCGCATGAAGAATGAACAGGAACCAGAAAGGTGGATTATGAACCCCGCATACCCGGAGAAAATTGTCACCATTGGACATACCGTGTCCACCAAGGGACGAGACTGTTTGAAACAATTGTTACGAAACAATGCAGATATCTTTGCGTGGAAACCGGCATACATGAAGAGAGTTTCACGGGAACTAGCTAAGCATCGTTTACATGTATACAAGTCTGCTGACCTAGTAGCTCAAAAACAACGGAAGATGGGCCCGGATAAAAGCAGGGCGGCCGTGGATCAAGTCCGGGATCTGGTTAACGCAGGTATCCTCCGAAAAGTTCATTATCCTACATGGATAGCAAATCCAGTAATGGTAAAAAAAGGGAACGGTGCATGGCGCATGTGTATAGATTACAAGAATTTGAACAGTGCATGTCCTAAGGATGCATACCCTTTACCGGAGAGTGATTTAAAAACTGATTCATTAGCTCCCTTCCATTTTAAATGCTTCTTAGACGCATACAAAGGCTATCATCATATCCCCATGGCCGAACATGATGAAGAGAAAACAACTTTTATCACCGATATTGGCGTATTTTGTTACACCAAAATGCCATTTGGGTTAAAAAATGCTGGGGCTACTTACCAAAGGCTCATGGACAAAGTATTTGAACCTCAGATTGGTAAAAATTTGGAGATCTATATTGATGACGTAGTCATCAAAAGTCACGACGAAATCGACCTTCTAGTTGACATCGCTGAGACATTTAAGAGGTTAAAAGAATCCCAGATAATGTTAAATCCGGGAAAATGTTCGTTTGTGGTGGAAGAAGGAAAATTCCTCGGAGTCATGGTCACCAAGGAAGGTTTTCGGGCAAACCCGGATAAGGTTTCAACCATCACCCGGATGCCTTCCTCATCTTCCCTAAAGGATGTACAGGCATTGAATGGGCGTTTGGTGGCAATAAATCATTTCCTGGCCAAACATGCAGAAAGATCTTTACCTTTCGT
Organism: Smallanthus sonchifolius; assembly: GCA_023525975.1. Taxonomy (NCBI): domain Eukaryota; kingdom Viridiplantae; phylum Streptophyta; class Magnoliopsida; order Asterales; family Asteraceae; genus Smallanthus; species Smallanthus sonchifolius. The sequence goes on along the minus strand of CM042027.1, from coordinate 72,915,237 downwards.
CCAAACCTTGAAAAATTGCCTCAATAAGGCACAATTCCAGTGGACGGACCAGGCAGAGGAAGCTTTCCAGTAGCTTAAACTGTACCTGGCAAAACTCCCTACTCTCACAGCACCAATGGAAAAGGAAAAATTAAAGGCATACATAGCCGCATCAAATGCGGCCGTTAGTGTCGTACTCATGGTCGAAAGAGAAGGAGTGCAAACTCCCATCTATTACGTCAGTCGAGTATTGACAGATCCAGAAACACGGTACTCCTTGCTAGAAAAACTAAAATGGATGTGCCAACTCCTTCCCACATAACTGAGAGTTACCCGCAAAGCTACTTGCATTAAAATGGCCCGTGTCATCGGGCCACTAAAATTGCTATTGGCTACACTGAAACCATCAAGTTGGTGATAGTTGAACCTTGGAAGCTGGCCCGTAAACCGATTGTTCTGGGCAAAAAACGATAGCATGCCTGTGGTTCTTGAGAAATCGGGCAACTGGCCCGTGAACCCGTTGTTGGACAGAAACATTCTTTTCACATTCGGTAAATCGGTTATGGAATCCGGAAGATGACCCAAAAACTTATTCCCTGTTAGATACAAGTGAGTAAGTCTTTTACAGTTTGAAATCTCTTGTTGAATGTTTTCAGTTATATTATTGAAGTTTACACTTAACACAAGAAGATTACTCACCTTGCAAACAGATTCAAATTCAAGTGTTCCTGATAAATTAAGCTTGTCGATAACTATTTTTGTTACGCGTATGTTATCTTTATCGCAAGTAAGCCCGACCCATTTACTCGTGCAAGGATCTGATGAAGTGTTCCATCCCCAACCCGGGATGTTTTGCATGGGCCCGGGAACAAGTTTATTCATGAAAACAACCAATGCTTGTATAATCCTTTGATCTTCGGGTTTTGCTGGCGAAAGAAGTAGAAAGAACACAATGAAAACACGTAAAATGGACTGATTTTGATACATTTCTGGAAGGAAATATGTGTTCTTTCTGGTCTTGAACTCTTGATTATGTTATATGATTCAAATACATGAGGCTGAATTTACAAAGGTGAGATGTAAATAATGATTTGAAGTTGATTCTAAAGGAAGTTACAAGCTAACTAGCCAATGGTCAATATTGCATATTGTGGCCGGCTTTTCAACATATATGATCATTTATTAGTACGTTGTTGCACCTTTAATATAATAATTTTAGCTTGGTGATATAGAGCTGATTCAGAAGGTAGTGGAGTCATACTTGCCGGATTAAGGTAAACGGGCTAGAAAAGGGTACAATTAAAAAAGGGTATAATTTGGACTACGTTTGGGTTTATGATCCATAAGTAATGGATAGAAACGTCTCAACATGTTGGATCATGTAGCAAACTGTCGTCTGCCATAGGTTGTTTGTACAAGGTGTCGGACCCGATTCTATATCTGAATCTAAACACAATGGTTTTTCCTCAATTTTCACAATTTTGATTTATTTACTTTTCTAAGTAAAACGTGTGAATCTTTAACTTGAGTAATTTACATGTTTATAAGATTTGTCAAACTCTTAATAAGTCAAATTAATTTTTTTTTTCAAAAAATGCTCGACCTGCTATATTTAAACTTACCCTATAACAAAGGTTTGCTGTAATAGTTTAAACATTCAAACAAGATATAATTTTCTCTCGAGATTAGTTTTCTTTTACTCTTGCTTTAGCTCTGCATGTTGTTAGCAGGGGTGATGATGTGTTGCAAAACACATGTCTTTTATCCTATTGTTTGTGTGCATTTTATATAGTTTTGTATTCGTTTTTATTCATTTATAGTTCGTTCTGAGTCTGTGTCATGTTTACAGGTACTCGTGTGAGATCAAAGCTTAACCATGAAGAAAACGAGTACACGAGGAAAGCCTTGAAAACGAATTGAAAAAGCTGGAAATGATGGTCTTCGCGCCACACGAAGATGTTGCATTGGAGGATTGCGACACGCAGATAAGTTAGAATTCGGGCCCGACTAATTTGGCCTTCGCGCCATGCGAAAGATTGTATGCCTTGGTTCGCGACATGCGAAGAATAGAAAATCCGAAAAAACCCTAAAATCGATTATTTAATGTATTTGATTGCCATAGGAATATTAGTTGGTGATTCATTAGAGCTGAGTGTTCTTCCTATCTCGATAGCTGAAAGGTGAGAGGTAGTAGGTTAGTCTTTGGTGTTAGGTGTCTAGGTGTAAAGACTCTGAAAGGAGGTTTCCCTTAGGTTCTTAGTATCTTTGCTAGTCCGTGTCTTGTCGATTGTTCTGAGATTACCCATTGCATTCTTTGAATGTATTGTGATAGTGAGACTAAAAGGTGATCTATCTTTAGGGTACTTTAGTGTTGTTGCAGAGACTAAAAGGTAATCCAACTTCTGGTGAGCGTTTACATTCCTTAGAGTTTCCTTCCACTCACACCTGGATATTGTTCAGGGATCCACTAGGTTGTCTAAGGGTGTTATATTTATAAACCGCTCATAGCACATCAAGTTTTTTTACGCCATTGCCGGGGACACTTGGCAATAGCAAAAATAGGTTCGATTAGTTCTTTATTTGGTTAGTTGTTTTATTTTCTCTTTTTAGTTTAGTTTAATTTGTCTTATTATTTTTAGGTCTAAATTGTGTGCTTTGTCTTATTTACTTTTTGTGTGTGTCTTAATCATAGGTTCAGTCTTTTCTGTGTTGAGTCATTCTTTATTTGTTTTGTTTTCTTCCAGTTTACGCAACATACTCGTTCGCATAGATCACCCCAATTTGCTGCTTTTTCAGAGCCCGAGTGAGAGCTTCACAAGCGCAGCCATGACTTTCGTGAGCGTTTTAGAGTTTTGTGCGAGAATCAGGTACGTAGCCTTATTCCTATTGCTAACATGTGTGATGCTAATCCACATGCTATTGGTTAAGAGAATATATAGTGTAGTGTTATTGGTTGAGAAAATATGAGAATGGATGTTACTGGTTAAGAAAATATGATATTATTGGTTGAAAAGGTGTGAGATATATATAGATTAAAATTAAAATATTACATTTTTTTATAACGGCTATTTTGACCAAATTCAAACCAAGTCGAACCTCAAACTAGCGTGAGTCGCCCCACGTTCCCCCACCCTTCCACGCCATTTATACGCTTAGGGGGTGATGTTTCCAAGCGTGAAAAGCCTATGTGGATCACACCCCCCCCTCTTTTACGCCAGTACTATAAATGACCTTATGATGAATTAGAGCACTTCTCAGACTTCTAACGTCCGATGAATTACAACAATACTTTTTAATGCTTTTTACCATATCCCATCTATAATATATCCGTGTTATATCATGTACATCATGAGACATGCACTACAAGAAATACAAGTAATAACGGCAACGGCATTAGCGGCGACATGCCAAATGTCGCCGCTATTGCTTAAAATCCGGGTGGAATCCTTAGCAACTCATATGACCGTTGATAAGCGACCTGATCCAAGGGCTGATCTTCTATAGGGCATTAGCGGCGACGGTATTAGTTTTGTTTATTTGTTTTCATAATTAACAATGGATTATGTGAAAACTTTCATACCTTTTGTTGTTGATATTTTCTTTTTCTTTACTGTTAATTGGTTGGTATTGTATATTGTTGATATGTGTGTAGGTATCGAATACCAATTGCTCTTATTGCTTTGGTATCTAGTTTGGCACTTTGGGATTTGTTTGCATACTGCGGAAGCGATGGGGTTGGATAATCATCATGCTGCTCGATAATATTTGCTTCGATTGGTACAATATGGTTAGTTTTCATATCCAGATTCATAGTCATATATCGTGCGAATTAGTGATTCTGTTTGAGCAATTGAAATGCCTTAAATATTTGACATGCTCATATATACTGTTTCAACATCTTAGCTTCCGATTCAATCATATTTGATTCATCTTAGTCTTGTCAACTAATGATATCTCACTGATCTTGGAATTTTAATCTGCAGTATCATATTTATTTGATTGTTTCAACTGAACCGTTTGACTCGAAACTTATATTCATGTGTATATATATATATATATATATATATGTGTGTGTGTGTGTGTGTAAAATGAACCGTTTGACCCGAAACTTGTATGCTTGTATATGTATGTTATTAGTTTGGTAAATGTTAGTAGATTTGTTAAATATTAGTAGTTTGTTAAAATTTTGTTTTAACTTGTAATCTAATTTAATTGTAGGAACTAGCTAACATTTTGTTTGACGACCCGAATTTTAGAGATCAACTCAACAAGTTTAATCTTTCGCAAACGGACAAAGTAGTAGGGATGAATCACCTTCATCTACATCGTCGAGTTTCTTTGGTAAGAAGCACACAACTAATACGAAAGAAAGGGACGACAACGATGATGATCTAAGGACTAGTTTTATGTAGTTTTATTTTTATGACTTATTGTTCAAACATTAAAGAATGATGATATTTATGTAGTTTTTATATGTTTATGTAGTGTGTATGTTTTATATGTTTATATGTATCAAAACTGCAAATTTACAAGTATTTTGTATTTGAAAAAAACTGGAAAATAATGAAAATATGAAAAAAAACCAGAAAACCAGAAATAAAGGCATTAGCGGCGACCTTTTAGTGGCGACATGTCGCCGCTAATAACCTTAGGCATTAGCGGCGACATTTTGGGTATTAGCGACGAAGAATTAGTGGCGACTCAATAGCTGCGACTGTCGCCGCTAAAGGTATTAGCGGCGACATTTTGAGGTATTAGTGTCGCCGCTATTAAGTCTTTTCCTTGTAGTGATGGGTTATCATATTAAAATCACATTGATCACATTTTTTTCTAGAACGGCTGACATATCATATTAACATTATTAAAAATCGTATTGATCTAAACTTGATATTGATTTCACCTGATCATGAGAATTAGAGAGATATACAAGTTTACATTACATTAATCATGTATAAATTTTTTTTTCTTCATTTTTTGCATAAGAAACCGTAAACACTATATTTGTTGCACTTGTGGCCGATTAAGAAACCACATGCCAATCAAAAAGGAAATGTTACACAAAATGCAAGAACCAAAATCATTTGACTTGTCCAGACTAGACCATTTCCGAACCTTGACCTATATATATACTAACTAGCTCTGAAACAAGAAAACAAACACAAGCTCACGACCAGAATATCTGGTTCCTCCCTCGATCGAATGATGAAGTTCCAAACTGACCACGGATCCATCGGTACCCGCGGGGTGAAAAGCTAGCGTCGAGCTTGAAGCAACTGACCGATGTATGCTAGATGCCAAGTCAGCACCACCATTGTCAACACATTCAGTGTCGATGAGTACCCGTTTATCTTCTTAAGATTCTCTGCTGCAACACTTCTTGTTTTTCTAGTTCCCTTCATTCTCTCAACTATAAACTGTCGTTCAACACCAAAGTTAGAATCACAAACTTTTAAGAGAAATCTTTTGGGTGTCTAGGTGGTTTAGATAACATATATAATAATTTCAATCAGGTTTTTTTACATGTTCTTGTTTTAAGGGAGTTCGTTATGAGTAGCTTCCCCGTCTAAAAAATCTAACAATGAATGTTTGAAATCGCTGAGATGACACTCTCGCACGTGAAATCGCTTGCCACGTTAATATTATGTCAAATATTTTTTCGGAGTTTGTTACCTCTTGGAGCAACTGGTACATGTACAAAGTTTAAAGTAAGGTTGCGTACGTCAGATCCTGAAGCGATCTGGCCCCTCCTCAGACACTGCACAAATGCGGGAGCTAAGTCGAGCACCGGGTACCCAAGGTCGTAGGGAACTATAAACCGGCCCCTCCTCAGACACTGCACAAATGCTGAAGCTAAGTCGAGCACCAGGCACCTAGGTAGGGAACTATAAAGTAAATCTAAGGTAAGGAACTATAAACTAAATCTACTCTGTAATACTTCACTAATAGCAAAAGCTATTGGTATGGTACAAATATGGTAGGATAGAGGCAAACCCAATCCCGATTGATAGAGATTCTATCCAGAATGAATGACAGAGAGCATGCTCCCCTCTATACCCACCGAGAAGGATGGCAAACTGTCTAAAAACTATCACACTTTAAAAAAGAGAAAATCATCAAAATGTACATTTTGACCCAAAAAAAAATGGCAAAATATACATTTACTTTTCAAGTTTATCAAAATAAACATATTCAAATGGAGCAATTAGAAGACGCCACGTATTACCTTTTTGTTTGACCCGATAAGCACCTAGCCGCCAACCCGCCTAGTCGGCAAGCACCTAGCCGCCAACCCGCCTAGTCGGCAGCCGCTAACCCGCCTAGTAGGCAAGCACATGGCCGGCAAACCACCTTTCCGACATCCGTCTAGCCGCCAAACTTCTTCCGGCACCCAACTAGCCGCCAATCACCTTAGCCGGCAACACCCTAGCCGGCACCCATCCAGCAACCAAACATCATCCCGGCACCCACCTAGCCGGCAACTTTTTTAACGGCTACGTTTTAGCTGGGTTAATACACGTGGGAGGCCCCCGGTGTTGACACCTGACCGGCTAAATTGAAGCCTTTAAAATATTTTTTACCTTCGTGTCACCTTCCTATTGGTTTAAATCAGATTTGATTATTTTTTAAAGTTTGAATATTTAATATACATTTTGCCAACTTTTTTGATCAAAATGTACATTTTGATGATTTTCTCTTTAAAAAATATCCAAAAAACTATAATGTTTTCTCTAGAAAACCTAGAGATCCAAAAAGTACCTTTTAAGACCAAGAAAGCACAAATGATCGACAATTATAAACATCCAATTCAGATTTGTGTTTATGTATGTCTCATATTAATTACTTATTTATGCATTTTGATGCCATTAATGAGTCTAGATCAAAAGACACCTCACGGCCTTCCAATGTGAAAGTCATGTGGTGGGTTTTGAGCCGGGTCCCCAGCGTTGTCTACGTTTACGGACGTGAGTGATTGGGTGTGTTTTTACTTTTTTTTTAGTATTCGTTGGTCGTTAAAAAAAATTTATGCATTTTGACTGTCAAAAAACATGTACAAACATGAAAGTTCCGGGTGTGTTTTTACCTTTTTTGTTCGAGGCTCCAAGAAGATGAGATTGATCAAAATCATAACAAGTGCAGAAACAAGATTAAACCCTTGAAACATCTCCATCTTGTTTGACAAACCCCCTCTTATTTCTTGACTCGCAAGAAACCCTAAAACAGCAGTACCAACACAACAACCCATTGCCCTAAAATACACCATGTTCATCTTATGTAACATAATTGCACCCTCTTGTTTAATCAAACACCTGCCCAAAACACTGCCCGAAAAGAACGTAACCCACACTCCCATCCCATAAGCAGTCGAAAACCCTAGCAATTGACACCAACCAATAACCGATCTCACATCACATATAGCGTTTTTCGACCACCTTAGAAGGTCATTCGGGCAAGTTTCCATCACGTTTTTGACGGTTTCCTTCACTTCTTCCACTCCTTGTTCGATCTTCAAGCTAGCGTTTTGTCGAATATCTTCACCGATCCGTCTCGGTGAATCGACAGGATCCCATTCATCGAGTTTAACCACCACGTCTTTAAGTATCCCTTGTATAGTATCGGCTATGCACTCTTCATGGGCTTGTTTTCCGGTAAATAGCGTAGATGTAATTAAAATGAAATAAAGAAACAAAACGTTCATCATCGATCTTAGATGAATACTTCTTGAACAGGGTTTGAATTCCAATTCAGAGGTAGATGATGATGATGATGTGTTTTAGTTTTTAAAGATGTGTGATGAAGTGAAGGTAGGAGATGACGCGTGTTGTTGCATGCATGTGCGATGTGATACGTGCCTTCCATGATGACCCATCCGATGGAGTTTTAAAATGATTTTTCTAAAAGTAACAAAAAGTTAAAATGTTATTATAAAATTAAAGGTGTTGATGATTCATTGGTGGTTATGAGTGAGCATAATCGATGACGAAAACGATTGGATGTTGTTGAGGTCATTGACTCGGATGTCGACTGTTTTGTGATCCCAAATGATCTCGTAAGTCGAACTTCATCATGACTTACATGCGAAGGAAACACCTCCGGGTAGCGTATGTTTTTTTAACGGCTATATAGTAAGGGGGTGTTTGGGATTACTGGGTGTTTGGGATTACTTATGAAATCTATTTATTGACTTATTCTATAAGTTAATAAGTTATAAGTAATAAGTAAGGGTGGACTTACTTCTTGAAAATGAAATAAGTAGGGCAAATAAGTAGCTTTCCCAAACACCTTATTAACTTATATAAGTTAATAAGGTAATAAGTAGGGTAAATAAGTAATCCCAAACACCCCCATTAAAAACTACTTTTGATTTTTTATAAAAATAAGAATTATCTATTTTTTCAAAACAACTTTTTCACCTTTTTAAAAATGACTTTTTCACTATTTATCCAAATGAACTTTTGATTTATTACATTTTTAGAAAAGGTAATAAGTTAATAAGTAGTTTAAAAAGTAAATCCAAACACCCCCTAAAAGTAACCATTTTAATCATAGAAATCAATTTGTAGGGTGTTGTATAGTTTTGTGAAAAACTGGTTACGATGCCTGCGCTACGTGTCGGGACACGTATTTCACACTAAAACAAAATTTACTAGAAAAAAAAAAGAAAAAAAAACTAAAAAAAATTGCATTAAAAAATAACAAGGTAAAAAAAAAATAATAATAATTCACCCCCAAGGGTTCAAACCCGGTTGAATGGGGAGTGAAGGAGTTACCTGGCACGCATATACACTACAAGAAAATGAGGCAATAGCAGCGACGACCAGAAATGTCGCCGCTATTGCTCGTGATCCGTGTCTCCAAGATCTGATGGTTACAATGAAGTTAATCGAACGGCCAATGTTTTTTTAGCATTAGCGGCGTCTGTCACCGCTAATACCCTATAGCGGGAATAAGATCCATCCCTCCTTGCTTTCCCTCCATTCCCACCCTATCTCTCACTTTTACCTCCTCAAGGCGAACAACGACGTTTCTGGTTTCCGACCACCCCTCCCTCCCAAATCCAACTCCGACTACCCCTCTCCTCCGTATCTGGTACGTATATTTTTTTTCTTAAAGATCTAGGGGTGATTTCTGTTTCTTAAGAGTTGATTATAACGTTTGACTCTCATTTTAAGCTATCACAAGGCCGAATGACGCACGAGGGAATCAAAGCTCAGTTCTTTCGTAAATCCCAAAATTTCGTCATCTTCAAAGGTAAAAATTCCATTACTGAGTTTTTTTTTGGTAAATCAAATGTTGTTCCATAAATGAGTTTTTTTTGTTAGTTTCAATAAATGTACTTAAATGCTCATCTGGTATGAGAAGGATAGCCTTGAATTGATTGTATTTGATTCTACTTATTCTCTGCATACTTTTTTTCTTTCTAGCATTTTATGAAGTTACTCTTCTTTTTCATTTAGGTTTTGTAGAAGATTTGAGGTTATTTTAATTAATTAGTTCACAGAAATCATCTATATTGCCACTTATTATTATGATTGTTTCTAGATTTTAGGTAGATAACATGTGAGGTATTTTTTTTAAACCGCTGGATCAAATTATTACTAAAACTTTGACTTAACTAGCAATCATCACCTTTGAAAATCTACTTTATACAAAATCAGTTTTAAGTAAAAAAAAATTGAAAATCGAATATAACACTTATGAGTAGATAGCTTAGTGTTTGTCAAATATAATGGGAAAGATAATGACAGTTTTGTATTTATACAACATGGCTGATAAATTAAAATTGAACTGTATGTATGTTTTTTTTTGTAATTTGCAAGTATGTTAGAAACAGTTTTTATGTATGTAAAGAAGTATGTAGCTAATATAAAAATACTTGAGTTTTTATATACATAAATGCTTATATGTTTATTTTTTTACTAACTTTCAGTATGATGCTTGTTCATTATTTAAATATATAATTATTATATGTGTTAGGTATCTAACTTGTATACGAAACCAACCAAAACTACTTCGTTTTGATTTAATTTAATTAAAAACAAATTAAATATTTATTTCACTTTTTTTTCTCCACCAATTTAGCCACTCATCTTTTCTTTCAGATTAATGCAACACAGATCTTCTTTCTTGTACTCTCCAGATTGATCGAATTAAGCAAACATCTTTCTTCTCCACTCTTGGAAAACCAATAGCAATTCCGACCTAACATTGTCAAAACTACATTTTTTTAATTAAATCAAACTAAAAATCTATGTTGCATCTTTCTTCCTGGTACTTAATTAGTCAATTTCATATCTTTTTGTTTCAAACAACATATTTTTAATTAGATCAAACTAAAAATCAAATTAATCATTTTGTTTCAAAACAACTCCATCGTCAATGTCAATCGGCATTGCATCTTTCTTCCTCATATTCAATTTCACATCTTTTTTTGCATTTCTCTCAATTCTAAGACAACATGAATAGGGAGCGCTTTGATTGACTTGAAAATTTTATCAAACCTCACTGGCACAAAAGTTTAATTTTTTGAATTCAAGCTCGTGGATAGAGGGGTTTTAACTCTCACATAATAAAAAAAAATAAGAAAGGAGTTAATAATCTCAAACCCAGGATCCCATTAACTATAGAGATGATTGAACAATCTTGTCAATCGGGTGTTGGGAATAAGGATTCGACATTGATGGAGTTAATTTTGAAATAAGAATATTTAATTTGTTTTTTAATTACATTTAATCAAAACGACGTAGTTTTGTTTGGTTTCGCATACAAGTTAGATGCCTAACAACACCATATTCAATTTCCCCTTATTATATATGTGTATTTAGAAGTGTATATATAACACGATTTTGGTTTGGTTTAACATTTCTTCCCAAAATGAAGGTATCCGTCCACCTGCAACTTTCTGCAATTGCCGGAGCACCTCGCCACCTGTTCCTTCTTGTTGAGCACTTCAAATCCGAAGGTATGTTGTTGTATTGCATCAACTCTTGTATACGAAAGCCACTTGATTTGATAAATTTGTTGTTTTTATGTAGATCTATTGTTAGATTGTTTATGATTTGGTTAATTAGAATATTGTGCTCCTTTGTATAGATAAATTTTTAATTAATAGATTTTTTTATACGTATATATGTATGTGGTGTGTTTGGATGTATGTATGTGGTTTTAATTTTTTCATATATGCATATGTGTGTGTGGGGGGGGGGGGGGGGGGGTTTATAATAAAAACTCATTTGAGTTGGAAAAACCTTGTAAACCCTATATGAGCCATTGATTGAATTGATCATAGGGTTGAGATTAAATATTTAAATTAATAGATTATTTTATAAAAAAAAAAAGTACAAAAAAAGTAATTTGGGTATTTGATAGTACAAAAAGGGTATATTATTTAATTTTTTAATTAAAAAACTAGTAATTAAGAATGAAAAATAAATTCTTAAAAAAAAACTATTATTTTAAACGTGATAGCAACATACGTGTTGTTACATATGTTAAAACAAACTTGAATATTTAAAATTAATCCAAAAACTATAATAATTCAGCATACGTGTTGTTAAATATGTTAATACAGACTTAAATATATAAAAATTCATTACAATCAACATTAAAAACTTAACAAAGTATTTTATACAAGCTTAAATACTTAAAAATAATCCAAAAACTATAATAAGCTAACAAAAAACATCAAACCTAAAACCTAAATAAGCTTAATTTCTTGACAATTATCTTCATCTGACACAAAACCTTTCACATACGAAGAAAACAAGTTCATCAATTTACATATATAAATATATATTAGGTATAAAGTAACTTAAAATGCATGTAACACTTATAACATAAGTAAATTTACGTATGTTATAATAGAAATTTTATGAGTTCATGTATATTAGTGGTCCTGTAAAATTACGTATATAAATTTACAGGTGGGATTACATAAGTAACCAACAAACATAACATATGTAACTATATATGTTAAAGAAATAATATTACCCGATTGTAGTCTTCAGGTTGAGCGCGAAGTAAATGAGTTTGACTTCTTCTTAGCTACTTGATGTGTTTGTTTTAATATAAAAGTATAAGTAAATATATTTTTAGATTGATTTCACAAAATCAGGTTTTAAATTTATAAATTAAAATGATAATTACGTTAACTTAAAACACACACAATAGGCAAGTGTACCTATCGCACCGTAATATAGTTAAGTAAGAACCAAGTATCGAACCAATGGACACGGTCGAGTACCAATACCCAACTTTTGTTATCGTTTAGCCGGATTAATTAGTGAGTGGGTTTTGTGTGCTTGTGAAATAGAAAAGTAAATGACGGTAAAGTAAATAAGATAAAAGTAAAAATATGCGTGAAATGTGTAGCAGAAATGTAACTAATAGAATAATAAATAGCAGAAAAGTAAATAAAGCGAAAATGATCAGATTACGAAATATATTGCTTCGGGATTCGAATAAGCTTGGTACGTGATAATGTTAAGTTAACTAATTTAGTGGTATGACTACTACAAACTTGTGACCCGGGTCACCGCTAGAGCCTCGTGCTCACTACATTTGATTTGCAAATTATATTCTTTAAAAAGTGGTAGTGCCTTCCGTTAGGGACAACATTTACCCTCAACCCATCAAATGGTCATCTCCGGATTTGTTTAAGACATCGGACTTAAAATGCTCTATATTAAAGTTAAATAGGTGATTATATTTTGCTCACCGGGAGGCGGTGTAACAATGAGACCAAGTATAAAGACGTACCGTTCTCAACATGAGTTCACCAATTCTTAGTCGCATAATAATCTCGTGTCGTACGATCTTAGAAGTACAGACCAAGCCTTGGTTTATCAATCTCTACTCGTATAAAGACGTACGAGTTTCAAAGAAAGTTTGATTAAAAAGGGTTTTATGATCTTAATCTTTAAAATCAAGACATTCACAAATACAAAGACGGATTTAGACAATAATAAAAGCCCATCAAAAGATGGTTTTTGAGAACGAATTAGTTAAAGACATAAACATACCACTTCATTAATATGTTAAACATTATCATGCACCAAACATCATCTTCACCCTAGCAATACAAATAAGTTTTAGCCACGAATGGCCATAACGACTAGCGTAATGATGAGTTTCGTAGGATCCCCTATTGTGAAACAAGGAGGAAAAGCCCCTCTACTCTCTACTCTAACTACGAGAATGCTCTCTTCTTGAGTGTTCTTTTGGTCTAGATTGGTGTGTGGAATGAAGAACTCAAGCCTCCTCTTTATAGGCCTCAAAATGTGCAATGCACGGCCGTGCAATGGGTTTCATGGTCGTGCAAAGGCCCAGGAATCAAACAGGGTACAGAGGACACGGTACTGGGTCGTGGGGAGCAGGAGAAGGTAATGCACGACCGTGCATTGGGATGCACACTTTCACCCAGTTTTGTCTTTTAGCTGTCCTGTTGACTTTTGTTGACCAATTTTGACTTCTTGGGGGTCAATGCTCGGGAATGAATCTTCTAGAAGCTTGAATTCTTGGTGTTTTTGATAGATTTTAGCTTGATTTGTATTTTCAACACCGAATATTCCGCAATTACAAAATATAAGTATTTTAAGCATAAATTGCAAGATTATTATTTAATTTAGTACCATAATGTAGGATTATTATGTATGTAAAATATGTATAAATGATGTCACATCACCACTACAAAAATATATGTCAAAACTTAACGAGTAAATGATGGTTACATACTAATAAGTTGATTTTAATGCATGAGGTATTATATCATACTATTTTAACAGACTTTCTAGCAAGGCAAAGGAGACCGCAAAATCAAATATTATGTAAAAGGATATTACATATGTAACTAGCAAATTTTAACATATGTAAAATCAAATGTTACATATGTAAGAATCAAATGTTACATATGTAAAAATGATTGACATATGTAAAATATTGATTGTTTTATAAGTAAGACAAATAAGTATTTATATTTTTCATATAATATTGATTTTTTTTTCACATGTAATATGGATCCTAATACTGAAACTAATATATTTATTCCACATGTAATATGGCTCATATGTCCTAATACTAAAACTAATAAATGTAAAAAATAAAATAATCAAAACCTTCAAAAGTAATTATAAAAAAAGCATAATAAGTAAGAAATAAAGCACTAAGCAAATGAGTTGATAAATATTTATGGATTCTAAATTTTTAAGCACAAAAGTCAAAATAAAATGTTACACATGTAAGAATCAAATGATACATATATAATATCAATTTGGAAACCTCAATGAAAAAAAAACACTTTGGAAAATAAAAAGCTTTAGCCAAACATGTGTATCATTATCAACTTCAACAACAAACTTAGGGTTTTCAAACACTATTCCTTCCCACCTTCACTGTGTGTTCCTAGTGTTGTGTGTGTTCCAATATCCTCTTAAATTTATCACAAAACGAAACTTCCCAGATCTAGAAACACATGGCTTCTTTAACGGCACTATGTATGTTAATGTCGTTTTCGTCGCCGGTTAAATTCTCCATGGATCACCGACGCGCTACGTGTTTGGCGGACATAGTGTCGTTGACGAGACACCTGTCGCTGAAATCTCCGTCGTTGTGTTCGATCTGCCGGCATAAAGCACCGGTGTTTGGGACGCCACCGAAGTGGTTTAGTTTTATGGAGATTGAAGACGCTATGGAAGGGTTTTCATAAAGTAATTTCTTGGCGGAAAGAGGGTTTGGGTCTGTGCACCGAGGGGTTTTGAAAGATGGGCTGGTGGAAATGAGTTTTGTAGGTTTATTTGTGAATTCTTTACTCTCTTTTTCTAGATTTTGTCTAGATTGAATTTGTGGGTTTATTTGTGCATTACGAATTCAATATTGAATTTGTCTAGATGGAATTTGAGTATGTGAATTCTCTACTCTCACATGAGAGAGATGAAACTAGAATGGGAAAGTAGGTGAAAGAAAATAGCAAAAGGTGAAGTGATGTACATCAATATCACAAACTAGATATCTCAAGATACATTTGAAATTACCAATTTACCCTTTCCATTAAAATAATAATGGGACAAGTGGAGCAATGTAGGACAAGTATTTGGGTTTGCAAGGTTTTCTCAACTCGAGTGAGTTTCTATTTTACACTTCCCTTGTGTGTGAATGTGTGTGTATATATATATATATATATATATATATATATATATATATATATATATATATATATATATATATATATATATATATATATAGGGATGTTAAAATAAGAAGTTCAATTTGACTAAGAAGCCTAAGAAGCAATCTCATTTATTCAATTGGATGATCAATGGTAGAGATTTAATTGTAGAAAAAATAAGGGTGGAAGGGTATTTAAGTAATAGCCACTTTTGTTGACTTTTTTCAACTTCCCCCATTTTTTTAAACGTTCATAACTTTTTCATATGACATTATTTTTTTTTTTAAAATTACACCTTAAAATCGGTCGTTTTTTATCTTTAATTTGAGTATACTATTGTTATATTTTTTTGTAAAAACAAAATCGACACTTAATAAAATTGTGCTACTTTACGTAAATGTGCTGGTTTATAGTAAAACAGCACAAATTAGCACATTAAAAATGTGCTGGTTTATGGTAAAATAACACAATTTATGTAAATGTGCTGGTTTCTTTAATTTGTGATACTTTTAGTCAATTATTATATGCTTAATTTGGTATCATTCTTTAAAAATAAAAATTTAAAGCATCCGTACACCAACAAAACGGTTCAGTGGTAGATAACAAAAACCTTATGCATCAAAATGTTGTTTTGTGCTGGTTTGTTTTATGCTGGTTTGATATACTAGTTTTGTTGTGCTGGTTTTGTTTGTGCTTGGTTAGCTAAGAAGAGCAAGTTACACAATTAACCGTGTTGTTTTGGTGTTGTTTTATAGTAAAACAACACAATTAATTTTTATGTTTGTTTTTGTTTTGTGATAAAACAGTACAGTTAATTATGTTGTTTTACAATGCAGCACAGTTAATTGTGGTGTTTTACTATAAACCAGCACATTTACGTAAAGTAGCACAATTTCATTAAGTGTTGATTTTGTTTTTACAAAAAAAAATATAGCAACACTATACTTGAATTAAAGGGAAAAAAAACGCTCGATTTTATGATGTAATATATTTTTAAAATAAGGTCGTATGAAAAAGTTATGTACATTTGAAAAAAGTAGGGGAATTTGAAAAAAAAAAAAAGTCAACAATTGTGGTTTTTCAAGAATGCCCCTCCACCCCTTATTTTTGTTACACTTAAATCTCTACCCTTGATCATCCAATTGAATGGATGATATTGCTTCTTAGCCAAATTGTACTTTTTAGGGGAACCATCCCCATATTATTATATATATATATATATATATATATATATATATATATATATATATATATATATGGTTGAGTTCATGAGAGAACTCACTTTAATAAGAGAACTACTCATTAAAAGAAAAAAAAATCACAACTCATAATATAAATAAAAAACTAAAAAAGTGTTTCGAATACCATGTTTCCAACGTCGTACTCCTTCAAAAAATATAAAAAAATAATGTAATACTGCATATATGTAGTACCACCCCAAAAACCTAACCCACCCCAAAAAACTTAAACCCCCCACCCTACCCCCACCCAAAAACCTAACCCCAGCCCACCCACCTCCCCCCAAAACCTAAACCCCCACCCACCCCCCCTCCAAAACCTAACCTAAAAGCTAAACTAAACCGAAAAACTAAACCCTAAATCTAAACCGACTATTTTTTCGAGTTTTTTTTAAGGAGGACGACGTGGGAAACAATGTCTCCGAACCACTTTTTTAGTCTTTGATTTACATTTTGAGTTATGATTTTTTTATTAATTTTTTTTTTTGCCTTTAAAGATGAGTTCTCTAGTTCTCCCCCTAAACGTTAGTTTTCTTATAAACTTCACCATATATATATATATATATATATATATATATATATATATATATATATATATATAGGAGGAGGATTAACTAAGAAGCCTTATTAGGCTAAGAAGCAATATGAGCTTGACATGTGGCAATATCCTTATTTTATAAGGAAGGGTATTTTTGGTAGGAAAGAGCCATCTTCAAACCCAAATCCACTAAGCCTGTTCACGTTAGCCGGTTGCCATCTTCAAACCCAAATCCACCATAGGGCCTGGTTCAATTCGTCACACCAAATTTACAATCTTCTTCTTCAAACATCATCGAAGAATCGAAGCCTCAGACGATTCTTCTTCAAACATCATCGAAGAAACGAAGCCTCAGACAATATTCTTCTTCATTCTATTCATCTTAGGCTAGGGTTTGTTCGCGAGGCTAGTGTTTGTTCCTAAGGCTAGGTTTTGTTTCTTCGATGACATTCGATTCTGTGTTACAATGTCCTGAAGCGGCGATATGTCTAGCAGCGGCGATGGTAGACACACAATTCAATCTCAAAGTGTTGTGTTTTACATTGTTATTGTTCTAGTTTAGTGCTGGTTTAAATTGTTGATAGTGTTGAATGTGATACAATTACGTTTGTGCTGGTTTTATGAAAAGGGGGCTCTTGCTGGATTTTTTGTGTGTGTGTGTCTGTTTTGAATGTGCTGTTTCAATGTTCTGTTTGAAAGTGATACAATTACGTTTGTGCTGTTTTAATGAAATTAGAGTTCAAAGTGTTGTGTTTTACATTGTTATTGTTCTGGTTTAGTGCTGGTTTAAATTGTTGATATTGTTGAATGTGATACAATTACTTTTGTGCTGGTTTTATGAAAACAGAGTTCAAATTATGGTGGTTTAAATTGTTGAAAATGTTATGTACTGTTTTATAAATTGTTCTTGTTTACTGTTATCAAATACCACATGTCATCTTCTATGTGTTTGTTTATAAGTTATGCGAGTTTCTGTTTTAACGTGCCCTTTTTATGCTAGTATATATGTTTTGTTTATATTTTTTTGATGGTTTATAATTTGTTATGGTTTCTGTTTAAATTTTTTTGTTTTTGTTCTTCTCATAAATTGCTGTTTGATTTTTGTTATTTCAGGTGTGCGTATATGTCCTAGTACTGGTAAGATGTACTATACTCCTATTGTTGCATCTTCATCCAAGCCTAGTGTTGGTATGTTGTTTCATTCAATTAATGAAGCTTATGTTTTCTACAAGAATTATGCTAAGTTAGTGGGTTTTGAGTTACGAAAGCATACTCAATCCTCAACAAAAGGGGTTATAACTCTTAAGTATATAGTTTGTGCAAAAGAGGGTTTTCAATTATATGATGAAAAGGTTAATGATGGTGTTGGTTCTGCTACAAAATCAAGGAGGAGACCTTCTAAACGTATTGTATGTAAGGCACACATCCGTTTACATTTAACTAAGTGTACGGGATACCAAATTTATGGTTTTGTTGAGGAGCATAACCATAGCTTTGTTGATGAGGAAGATTCTCATATATTATGTTTTTCTAGAAAGTTGACATTCACTCAAGAACAAGTACTCTATGATTTCTCTGATATGAATATTGGTCCGGTTAGAGAATTTAACCTTATGAGAAAAATGCATGGTGGATTTGAGAAAGTTGGAGTGACGGCTATTGATTGTAAAATTTTTAAAAGATATCTGAATTTGTTTATTGGAAAGTTTGATGTTGATATGGCCGTACAGCGTCTTATGAAGAAGAAAGAGTATTTACCCAACTTTTTTTGTGATTATTTATGTGATTAAAAGGGGGCTCTTGCTGGATTATTTTTGTCTGATGAAGAAATGAAGCTGAATTATGGTGTGTTTGGAGATGTCATGTCTTTTGATGCTACATTCCGTACAGATAGGTATTTCCTTCATTTTATGCTGTTTTTTTAACACTGATGGTCATATGAATTATGTTTGTGTTTTGATGTCATGTTTTTTGTACTGGTACCAACCTTTTTTACCACAATTATACACCAGCACAATTTTACCACTAATTTTTGTTTGTGCTGTTTTTTACCTAGCTTTTTGTTATTTTGTAAACTTTATTTTTAGGTATGACTTGGTATTTGTTCCATTCACTGGAATTGATAATCATCATCACAATGTTACGTTTGGTGCTGCTTTGTTAGCTTTGGAGACCGCAAAATCATATAAATGGCTCCTTGAAACGTTTTTGACATCGCATGGCATTGCACCTAAAGTGGTTGTTACTGATCAGGACCCTGCAATGAAAATTTCTATTCGAGAAGTTTTTCCAGATACCAGACACCGCTTATGTATGTGGCATATAATGATCAAAGTTGCTGATAAGGTATATGTACTATTTTTTTTATTATATGCTCATATCCACATCATACTCGTATTGCTTTGTATATGCTCAGTTAGACATAAATATTCTCAAGGATGAACATCATCATTGTGCTGTTTTTAGTAGTCTAATATACTAATTAATTTTTATAATAGGTTGGTACCAATTTATCACATGACAAGGATTTTAAGGAAAAAATATTTAATGTTGTATGGACTGATTCTCTTCAACCCGCTGAATTTGAGAAGCAGTGGTTTGATGTGATGGTGGAATACAACCTTCATAGTCATAAGTGGTTATCTAATATGTATTCACTGAGATTTTATTGGATATCTGCATTCAGTCGTCATGAACATATGTCTGGGCTTATGCGTACTACATCTAGATCTAAGAGTGAAAACCACTTTTTTGGCCAATTAACCAACACAAAATTGACATTGGTTGAGTTTTTGAGCCACTTTGATACTGCAATGGAAGCTCAGAGGTTCAAGCGTAGAAAAAATGATCATGACACTAGATATACAGAACCACGCATGCTTACTGATTATGAATTGGAACGCCAAGCTGCTAAGATTTATACTCGAGAAATCTTTTATGATGTTCAAGATGAAATCAGTATTGCTTGTAAGAATTGTATGTGCAGATGTCAGGATGAAGTTGGTGATTTAATCAAGTTTTATATTCTACAGGTCAATCTTCCTTGCACCCATGAGATATTTATTCATACTTTGTGCTGTTGTTAAATATAAATGTGTTGTTTTGTTTAAAAATAAAGATAATATAAATTTTTATGTGCTGATTTGTAATATTCATTGTTTACTGTTGTAGGTTCTTTTTATTCCAAAGAAAATGGATATTAAATGCAGTTGCAATATATATGAGCAATATGGTTTGCTATGTAGGCATATCTTTTATGTTTTACGACTTTGTGGTATAAATAAGTTTCCTCAAAATATGTTATGAAGCGATGGACAAGAGATGTTATTCCAAAGAAGACAACGGGTTCCACTATTGATCAAAATATCATTGGTAATAATGTTGATCGTGCTTCCAGCATTGTGCGTGAGATTATGACTTCAACTGAATATATTGTAAATACACTTGTTACAAACATGGACGAGTTATCGTTATATAGAGACCAAGTAAACGATTCGAAGTTGAAGGTGGATGCTTCTATGGTTTCGAATGAACCAATAAACAAGAATGGGAGATTATCAAATATTCTTGGTGTTGAATAGTCGTGTTCATCTTCTTCTGCTAGTATTCTTCCACCTAGTGGAATTAGAAACAAGGGGTCTAGTTCACATAAACGTTTCAAGTCTTTTCGTGAGGTAGCATCTGCACGAGTTTCAAAAACATCTAGAAAATGTTTGACATGTGGGGTTTATGGACATAATAGTCGAAGTTGTTCGAAGAAGGTTGCTTCTGGTGCTGATTCCCAGAATGCAGGCGGTGCTGGTTCTGGTTCACTTGCTGCTGGTTCACCTGGTGCTGTTTCCAAGAGAACAAATGTTGCTGTCTACAAGAATGCAGGCGGTGCTGGTTCTTGTTCACTTGCTGCTGACTCTACTGTTGGTGGTTCTAGTAGAGCAGTTGGTGCTGGTTCTAAGAGATCAACTAGTGCTGGTTCCAAGAATACAGGCGGTGCTGGTTCTTGTTCACTTGCTGCTGACTCTGCTGTTGGTGGTTCTAGTAGAGCAGTTGGTGCTGGTTCTAAGAGATCAATTGGTGCTGGTTCTAAGAGATCAATTGGTGCTGGTTCCAAGAATTTATAACATTTCCTTATTCGATTTTTACGTTACATTTACTTGGATGTTTATAAGATTTACATATACTTGGTGGGTTGTGGTACTTTTTATTGCATACGATTAAAGATGTTTATAAGATTTACATATACTTGGATGTTTATAAGATTTACATTTTGGTACTTTTTATTGCATTATGTTGGCGATTTACATCAAGTACTATTAATATGTGTAGTTCCCAACACAGTTTTAACACTAATTATTCAAGCACAATTTGTACCATAATCCCGCACAATTTTAACAATGATTAAACCAAAACACCAAATTTCCGTGCAATAATAACATCAAAATTTACTGTTTCATACCAAATTCTGGTTTTCAACCTTTAATAGTTTTTCATCTTCAAACCCTACACAACTTTTCAATCTTTCACTGATTCTGGTTTCAACATCTTTCTTCAACTCTTCTCTTTTAGATTTCTCTAATTCTTCATACTTTTTCAACATTTTCAGCACTTCATCTTTACGAATGTTGATGTTGGATAAAAGTATTTTTTGTCAAATACTTGTATCTAAGCTCATTCAGTTCTTGCTTTTGTCCTTCTGTTTCTTTTGACAATCCACTGACCCATTGATTTAGAGGCTAACCAATGTAAGTTTCCATGTGCCTCATAGCAAATATACCACAATCCTCAAAATTATCTGAAGTCCTCCATGGCATGTTTAGCACAACTGGTGTTTTTTTATAATCTTTGTATACATGGATGGTTCTTCTGTTTCAAGGAATTCACATAGTATGTCTTTCTGAAATCAAAACATTTCAAAATCAGTAAACAGCACATACCAATATGACAATATAGTAGATTAGTATATGAAGTATAAAAGCACCTAAAACATTAAACATAAATGTGCTGTTGTTAAATATAGATATATTACCACTATTTTGACCCTGGTCATCTTTGTTGACTTCAATTTGCCACTCATGTTGTCCATAACCTCAATGGTACTTCTTTTAAAATCAAAACAGATCACATAAAAGTGTGTATCTTGTAGCATCGATATAAACAACATGTCTACCTTCTTTATGCTATTACATTATGAATTAATCAGATTTTGTTTGAGGTTCATTTCAAAATTCTGCAAACGAGTTTCTTTTTTTGAAATTATTTTCTCCCTGTACACAAAGAAACAGTAGATCAAAGGTTTATTCAACCCATCACATATTTTTGGATGACAAGCATGTAAAACATCAATGTTTTTGTTACATGTGCTGAACATAATTAAATCAAAGGTTTATTCAACCAAGAAAATATATTTGAAAACATACCAACATATTACATGGACAGAAAAACCTTGCTGGTGCACCTCTGCTTCTGTATATTTCCTTGCTGTTGAGGACTAAAGTCCAGCAAGTCATGGCATTAACATGTAGATACTCATTTGGATGAAAAGATTCCATACAAATTCTTGGAATATTTATACCCGTTTCATTTTGAAATACAAATATCCTGCAATAAACACAAATTAGTAAGAACAATTACTTTTATCTAATCAAATTTTACTTGTTTTTATATGTACCAAGGATCCTCAATAGAAGCAAAAAATCCATTCTGCAATTCTGTCTTCAATGTTCTCTCTTTTGGTGTTTAACTGTACAACTCGTTGCACATACGGGGAACATAAAGCTTCAGCCAGGCGAGTTGCACGTGCATCGTTTTTCTTTTGCTCTTTATTCTTTTTGGTGAGATTAACACCTATGAACACCGGTACTTCTGAGTCCTCTTTGCTTTTAGGTGCTGGTGTTTCAAATCCTCCTACTTGTGTTGTTTTACCAGCATCATCTTCTCCCACTACTTTCTGCTCATCCACTTTCCCTTCTCCTGCATCAACTTCTTTCACTTTGTGTTGTTTTTCCTTTTTAACTTCTCCATCTTGTGCTGTTTTACCAATATCATCTTCATTTACTTTCTTCACATTCACTGGTACTTCTGAGTCCTCTTTGCTTTTAGGTGCCGGTGTTTCAAATCCTCCTACTTGTGCTGTTTTACCAGCATCATCTTCTCCCACTACTTTCTGCTCATCCACTTTCCCTTCTCCAGCATCAACTTCTTTCACTTTGTGCTGTTTTTCCTTTTTAACTTCTCCATCTTGTGTTGTTTTACCAATATCATCTTCATTTACTTTCTTCATATTCACTGGTACTTTTGCATGGTCTTTGCTTTTAGGTGCTGGTGTTTCAAATCCTCTTACTTATGCTGTTTTACCAGCATCATCTTTTCCCACTACTTTCTGCTCATCCACTTTCTCTTCTCCAGCATCAACTTCTTTCACTTTGTGCTGTTTTTCCTTTTTAACTTCTCCATCTTGTGTTGTTTTACTAGTATCATCTTCATTTACTTTCTTCACTTGTGTTGGTTTCTCATCTTTTCCTGTAGTTTGAAGGCCTGGAAGGACATAACCTGTACTGGATTTTGCCCCCTGAACAGAAGGTTTAGAGTTGGAAGTTTT
The DNA here is from genome assembly GCA_023525975.1 of Smallanthus sonchifolius. Lineage (NCBI taxonomy): Eukaryota > Viridiplantae > Streptophyta > Magnoliopsida > Asterales > Asteraceae > Smallanthus > Smallanthus sonchifolius. Next base: position 72,891,727 of record CM042027.1, on the reverse strand, counting down.
TCTGGCTTTTGCCCCCTGAACAGCCCGAGCAAAATCAAACATAGACCCTTTGGGTTTAGCAACTTTCTTTTGGGTTTTTTTGTTTTCTCTTCTTGTGCTGGTTTCTTCTCATTTCCTTTCTTCTCTTTCTTTTCTCCATCTTCCCCTTGTGCTGTTTCATTAGTGTGTTGTTTACTTATATCTTTACACACATTTTTTATGACATCATCAACAATTTCAGCACCCTCATTGTTATTTTGTCCTTCAACTTTCTTCACTTCTGTTATAAAATCTTCTAGCATAGAATCACTGAAGTGAAATTGGGTTGTATCGAAGAGCGATAACATCATTTTTTGTGATTGTGTTCTTTTCTCTTCGTTCTCCCTTTTTTCTGCCTGTGCTGCTTTATCTTCATTCAATTCTTTGTTGTATTTGTCACCATAGTGCTTTAATCTAAATCGCCACTCATTAATAGCATCAAATATTTCTTCACTTTTGTACTTCCCGTACCCTTCTACAATCAATTCATATGTTTCACTCATATAAGTGTCCAACGCCTTTGTTTTTTATTTTATCATATGTATCCATTCCTGAAATGAGAATATGTTATATCATAATCCAGTAAAAACTATAAGAAATGACCTAACATTATATAACAATAAAATAACGATAAGTTGATGTGCATACGCTTTCGGTCGTTGGATGTGCTGGTTTTGATGCAGCAGTCGACTCATAATAAGATCTTCTCTGCCAATAATCGTCTGTTTGATTGAAATCTTCTAGTTTGTCTTGACCTTGTGTTTCTGGTAAAACTTGTGTTGTTTTACTTTCAGGCTCTAGTTTTGATGCACGCAGTTTTACTTTCAGGCTCTGGTTTTTAATAGTTGATGTACTGGTGCTCAACATTTTTTTGACCAATATCATAATCTCCAAGGTTTACTTGATGTTCATCAGCATCATATTTTGTTTCAGTTTCCACTCTTTTTGAATTCAGTTTCAGCTTTTTTGATGGTTTTTTACTAATGATAGCTGATGGATCTTGTTCTTTTTCTTCTTTATCACCTCTTTTTCTTTTCCCATCTCCCTTTACTGTTTCAGTTTCCACGTCTATTTCTTTTTCTTCTTCTTTTCCTTCTTTATCATCTCTTTTTCTTTTTCTATCTCCCTTTACTGTTTTAGTTTCCACCCCCTTTTCTTTTTCTTTTTCTTTTTCTTTTTCTTGGTCATCGGCACTAAGTTTGTTGATGGCATCATTTTTAAAAATTGATATTGCTGGGATCTGGTTCTTTCCTGGATTTGTTCTCTTGTATCTTTCCTGAGCATATAACAACTGTTTTCGCAAATATAATAAGGTTAGTATTTTACAATTTTAGTGCCATAATAACTTAAACAGTTCATGTATACACTTAAAGCAGACAAAGTAACATACCGTCAGAAATGTTACAGGGCCATTGAAGTGTTGTACTCCATTCCATCTACTTCTTGTTTTGTTTAAACAACTAATTATAAAGGTACACCAATCAAAAGACTTTATATCCACCCCCGTTGTTAATCTTGGAAGGAACTTCATATTGACTGTTGAACCTTATGTAATCTCCCCTATTATTGTAATGAATAAAACAAGGAAGTTCAGTTAGAACTGTCTTCCTGCATCTTTACATTCTTTCAAATGATGAAAAAGTTCTATTGGTGTTGGCGGTTTATAAGTAATATCAAATTGCTTTCTAAACTCTGCAATAACTGCATCCTTCATTGTAGGATTTTTCAAATTTCCAAACTGCACCTTTCCCATAGGAATGCCAAGTACTTCATGTACTGTTTGTGGTGTTATAGTGATCTCATGTGTTCCCTGATTCAATTGATTGTAGCTAGGATCATAATTCGATACCAACCAGTATCCTATGCTTGTTGGAAGAGAACTTATATTAAACTTGATTATACTTCCAAACCCCATTTCCTTGACAACCTTTTTTTGTTTATCGGTCAATAGTTTAACTAGTTTCCAAAGGCTTATTGGGTTGTTTCTTATTCGAAGTATCTTTTCTCTATCGTATAGTACTAACCCTTTAGAAGAAATACCCACTACTGATGTTGATGTTAACTTTTTGTGTGATGTTTCTTTGCTTGTAGAAGCATTTGTTACTATTGTTGTAGATGTTCTCTTATGGTCTGATGATTTTTTAAGTTGTTTTAGAGGTTTCTGGAAATCATCTTCTGATGAATCTGCATTAAAAATTACAGCACATACCATATCAAGCTTATAACCACATATTAAAACTCATTCCATTAAAAACTAAACAACCGTTTCTGTAGTTAGTACATGTCAGAACAGCACTAAACACTTAAAAATCCTACAAAAAAAAACAGCATATATAAACATAAACAAGCCATCACACAATCTAGCACATCATCAAAACATACCATATCAGCACATAACCACTTCTAAAACAAAAAACAATAACATCATATTATGAGTTATAAAAACACTTAAACACATACCATAAAAATTATGAAGCATAAAACTATAACAAGATATGATGAAGATCATATCATATCTATTAAATATCAGCACATAAAAAACACATCATATCATATCTAGTACAAGATGAGATCTATACACTAAAATCCTACAAAAAAAAAACAGCACATCATATCCAGCACAATTTCAGATCACACATAGAAACATAGACAAGCCACTTAAAAGTATGATGTTATAGTTTAATATCACACAATCTAACACATCATCATAATATACCATATCAGCACATAACCACTTAAAAATAATCATATCATTATGAAAACACATGACATGAAGTCAATTTCTTTTTTGTGTTTAATATCAATTTTGCATTCGCAAACAATATTATCCACCACATACCGTTCTGTTGTTTCTTGGATTCCAATGCATTTGCCTTCGGTGACACTTTTAAGTTTTTTTTCCGGCTAATTACTTCTTTACCTGTAAAAAACATGTAAAACAGACGATTTAGAACCATCTTGTAAAAATAGCAGCACAATGTAGATTAAGAACTCACGATTGGAGGCTTTCGTTATTGTTTTTGGATTTTTCGCCTCTGTTTTTTGGATTCCTTTCATCGATTTACTTTGTTTTCTTCACTGTTTTCCCGAATGAAACCTTATAAGGAAGGGGGACTGTATTCGACTTCGCGATTGAAACCCTAGGAGGAAGGGGACTGTATTCGGCTTCGCGATTGAAACCCTACGAGGAAGGGGGCACTGAGTTGCGTTCGATTTTGAAATCCTAGAATGAAGTTGTAGAAAGACGGGGGAAGTAACAGTGTTTGATTTCTAATTTTGACAATATTACCCCTAAATTTAAGTTTTTATCATTAAAATTATCAAGGAAAATCTCATCAATTGATCAAAGGAATAGAAGGCTTAGATTGTTTCTTAGCCTAATATGGCTTCTTAGGGGAACCAGCCCATATATATATATATATATATATATATATATATATATATATATATATATATATGGGTGACTTCACTAGAAAACTTATTTTCGTGAGAAAACCAAAAAACTCCCACTGCATATGTGTAGTACACTCAAAACCCCATCCCACCCTAAAAAACATTCCCCCCACCCCACCCAAAAACCTAAACTCACCCCACCCACCCCCAAAAACCTAAACCCCCACCCCACCTCACCCCTCCAAAAACCTAAACTAAACCCAAAACTAAACCAAAAAACCTAACCCACCCCAAAAAACCTAATCCCCCCACCCAAAAACCTAAACCCCACACCCACCCCCCAAAAACCTAAACCCCCCACCCCCCCTCCAAAAACCTAACCTAAAAGCTAAACTAAACCCTAAAAGCTAAACTAAACTCAAAAAACTAAGTCCAAAAGCTAAACCCACTATTTTTCGAGGTTTTTTTTTTAATGAGGACGACGTTTGAAACAATGGCTCCGAAGCAGTTTTTTAATTTTTGATTATTTTTTGAGTTATAATTTTTTTATTATTTTTTTTATCTTAAATAAGTAGTTTTTGGTTTTCTCATAAATATTGAGTTTTCTTATGATCCTTCCCGTATATATATATATAGGGAGAGGATCAAGAGAAAAACACTAAGTTAGGCGAAAACCAAGAAAACCACTAAAACAACATGTAATACTATGGGTTACGTATACGTATCGCAATTTTTTTGTTTTCTATTTATGTATACGTAATACTATAGGTTACGTATACGTAAGCCAATATTTAAATGGTTTTTTTGGTAAAAATGTGTAATATGACATTGATACTCTTACAAAAAAATAAAAATAAAATAAAATAAAAAATAAATATTATTATATTATTGTTTAAAATTGGTTTTTTAGTGGTTTTTTCTCGGTTTTCGCCTAACTATGTGGTTTTCACCGGAAACCTCCCCTATATATATATGTATGTATATGTATAGGGGACGTATCAAATGAAAACTTGAGTTGTTGTAAAAACCCAAAAAATCATTCTGGACCACTTATTATATTCTTTTAGTTTTTAAATTGTTTTTATTCTAAAGGGGTATTATGGTACATTTACATCTTTCTTGAAGATGAAGATCTACTCATTATATAATATTCTCTCTCTCCCTCTCTGTCTCTCTCTTTAAACAACCCCCTTTTCTCTTTCTTGAAGATGAAGATCCGCTCTATCTCTTTCTTCAAGAAAATGAAGTTCACCATTGATAATCATCATCTTCTCCTTCTCCAATTAGTCTTCTTCATCTTCTCTAACATCAATCTTCATCCAGATCGAAGAACTGGTAATCCTCGTCTTCATCGTTGGTGCTATCGATCTTCACTCACTGGGACAAGGTTATTTTTTTTTATTTAAATTTCACATTAAATCAAGAATGTCTTTATCTTTCATTTTAGTATAAATAATGTTATCAAAATAAGAATTAACTCATTTTTTTTTCTTCTTATTTTCAATATTGCATGTGTGTAGTATCACCCCAAAAACCTAACCCACCCCCAAAAACCTAACCCCCACCCCACCACCACCAAAAAACCTAAACCCCCACACCCACTGTCACACCCCAAAATCCACTAACGGAGTTTTATCGCGATGCGTGTGACAAACCAGGATCTCTGTCATTAGTTATGTCTAACGACACTATTAACGTTTATTAAAAACCATTCATGTTCAGAGTAAATGCGGAAGTAAAATGTTAAGTAGTTAATTCTCAAAACAAACATGCCCAAAAGTTAAGTTTAATAAAAGTAGATAAATAGTTTTAAATGTTTGAATATGTTTGAAATGATAAAGGACTCCAATGCATGTCCTAAATGTGCACCTGTGCCTTAGCGACCTGAGAAAACATGTAAGAAAATGTGTCAACACTAGGTTGGTGAGTTCACAGGTTTCAGTTCATAATAGTGTTTGCCATATTATGTACATTCAATATATATCAATAGGTAGCTAACCTATGTTCATGGATACTAAAGCGCTCGTAACCGAAGCTTACTGATTGTTATGTTTGAATGCCTTCCACCATGTCTATCAATAATGGTGATGTGTTAGGTCAATATTACACCAGTTCGACCTGCAGTCGAGTTAGCTCGACTAACGCGGGTGAGGTTTGTCAAACCCAGTACTACTACTCAAGATTACCTCGCTAAGTTCATATTAAACGGTTCGATGTGTAAGGACTTTCATGATAGAGGGTCACACTTAGTTTAACAAGTGATAATTTAAGAACTACAATAAACATATGTTTGTGTCATGTTTTCTCCCCTAATTTAAAAACAGTAAAGGGGTCATGAAACTCACCTGAGTTGTGTAAAGCGTATTAATTAGCACCACACAAGGATGCAACAAAAACCATAAATGGATAGCATGTGGATAGTCTATGAATGCCCTAGAATATGATTTATGACAGTTAGGAACACATAGGATTTTGTGACGACGATACAGGAAGGGTCGGGTATCCTAAAACACTTATGAACAACGAATAGATACTTTGACATCGGGATTAAGGAATCCCTAGTTTAATACTTAATATGGATGTGGTACATACAAAACGTCACCAAACACGAGACATTAATATAAAATAAATGTTTGCGTGTTTTTATGAATTAAATGATGGTTTAGGGAATAATATAAATAATTATATTATTTTTAATAATGAAATAATGCTTAAAATGCTTTATAAATTCAATCCCGAGTATACGGGTATTTTCCGGTGTCAAAGCGTATTAATATATTATTATAATAATATAGGAAATGATTTTGTTTGAAAACAATACTTAAAAAGGTTGCTAAAAAAGAATGGGGGTTGTGGGACTCGAACCCAGGTCTCACCCACAACACACCAAAGACTTAACCACTCCAGCCCGCTAGGGTATCGCGTACAAAGGCCGGATCAAATGCGTTTTAACACTTACTGTCACAGTGTTCTCCCCCCTACAAAACCTGATTCAAATCCAGTCCCAATCTCAACGAATTCGATCGCAATTGCTTTTAAAAGCATGGGGGGTTTTGTTCATCATTGAATTTCGAATATGAGTGTAACATCAAAAAAATTTCAACCGATTTTAACTTTCAAAATCATGCGGAAGTAGGTCCCACATAATGCTCTTTGACCAAACAACACATGTTAACTTGAAATGAAAACAACATGGTTTGAATTAAAATGACCGACCAAGACTCCCAAAATCAACCATGAGTTTCAAATAGACAAATCGACTACTACATTTGACTTAAACCAAATTTAATTGATGTCTAAAGCAAAACAAAGTTTTACCGGCTTACTTACATCCATTTATACATCCAAAGGGTTTAAGCACTCGTGGTGAGGCTTAAACGAACAACCATTGCATCAAATGTTCTTCCAATGAGAATCTGAAGCTTGAAACATGACCCGAGGCTAGACCGGAGCTTTTCCTACATAAAACACCCAAACAAAACAACCATTAGTAATAGTAGACACCCCTTAGGTGTCACACCCCAACCGGCGGCGGAAACGTCGGGGCGTGAAGCGTGCAGACTGTTCATAGCTCATGGTTTGCTAATGTTGAAATATTTAAACATGCAGTTTTCATTGAAATCAAACAATAATCCAACAAGTACACGAAACATAACAAAATACATAACAATGTTTATTTTAGAGCCTTTTAACTAGGTCCTCAAACTAGGTGGAAGCAACTTGTAATCATCTCAATTGTTAGCACCTGAAACATGATTTAAAAACAAGGGTCAACTAAAAAGTTGGTGAGCATACATAAGTTTTGACACACAAATAAGAGTTCAAAACTGTTTATACAATTCCTTGATTCACATGGTATATAAGACAAATATGGAGAATCTATAGTTATACTAGGTGCACAATCAAACCTTATGACTGAGGCATAACACGCAGGTTACCCTAATGTAAAGTCGGTAACAAACACCCTACCCGGGTGGGTTTGTCAGACTCAATAGTACTATCCTTGTTTACCGTTGGCTTGTACAGAGTTAATGATTTGCACGAGTTGCGTCATGTATGTATAGTAATGACTCATAGCATTCAAGCATATTGCACAAATAATTCATGTAATCAAGTAAGAATTGTACTATAAAAGAGTTGCAATTTGTTTAATGTAAATCATGTCCACCCCAAAGGTGAAAAAGAGTAAAAGTGGGGTTATGTAGACTCACATGTGTTGGAGAGAGTAGATTGCACAACCAAGTAAATGTTAAGTGTTTGAGTGTCACGGAGCTTGACCTATCGAGTAAATGTATGACGTGTATTAATGCGGTGTATAAGGTTTAAAGTAACTATAGTGTTTCAGTGTATTGCAAGCGTAAGGATTTGCACTAATGAATTGTATCGTTTAGTTATGTATTTAAAATATAAGGTAGTGTGGTATATATATTTAATTGAATGTAATATAACAAACGAATTCGTTTTATCTACTTATTTTAGAAAACGTTACAAAATATAAAGTAGTTTATATTTATATAAGTTTTATTTGATGTAACTAGGATTTATACAATTGGTTTATAAAAGTCTTTTTCATAATAAAGTGTTTTATAAAATCTTGTTATAACTTTTTATAAATTTAGAAATTTTAAATGAAAATGTATTTTCAAATGGTAAGAATCGGTTTAAAACAATTTAATCGATGAAAATAATTGTTGTGCTTAATAATGGGGAGATTCTGTTTAAACAGTTAAGTTTATAACATAAGTTTTATAAAAATCATCAAATCTGAGAAACTGTAAAGATTCAGTTCTGACTGAGCACGACCGTGCTCATCAACGGCACGACCGCGCTCGCCTCCGGGCGTGACCGTGGTGGTCTGGAGCGCGCCCGTGGTCGAGTCAGAAGGCTACAGAGGTTCTGGTCATGGAGCAGGACCGTGCTCGTGTCCGGCACGACCACGTCTAGTGTTTGTTTTTGGTCAGGACTTGTTTGCTCGGTAAGCACGACCGGGCCTTACTCGGACCACGACTGTGCTTGGTCAGGCACGACCGCGCTCAGTGATGAGCGCGACCGTGTCGGGTCTTTTCCAGACATAAATCGATCGATTCTTATATTAAAAGCTTCTGTATTCTTAGGGCTTTCACTTAGTGGATGCTTGCGAAGCTATTTACATAGTTTAATTGTATTTATATCGTGTTTAAGTGGTAGTTCGACTAAAAGTGTAGTTTCGACTTTTTAGGTTCAAAATCGGATCGATCGCGTATTTTTACTACGAATTGACATAGGGCTTTCGTGGTAGAGGTAGATACGAAGCTAGAGACATATTACTTACTTGTTTAAATCGGGAAATTTAATGCACTCGGCTACAAGTCGTGAGGTCGGGTTTCTCGGCGATCGATCGGACGACAGAGGTTGTATGCGAGTCGAGTGAATGCTCCGAGAGGTCGAGAGGGTGCATGTGAAGGTGTAGGGGGCATTGGATTCTCCTTATAACGTCAAATTTGCGAATTCATGATTGTGGTGGGAGTGGTTAGTTGATGATTGAAATAGGTCGATTGGAGTACGAAATTGGAGACGTGTTTCAGATGGTGTACAGTTGCGTATGGTCGGACGCGTGAAATCCGTCCTTAACGCGATTTGATTCGACGAGCATGGACCACTGACTGACTCTGCGGAGTCACGTGGTTTCAGCAGCGCGACCGTGTCTGTATTAGGCACGACCGTGCTTAGGTCTGCAGGCACGACCGTGCCTAGTCTTAGGCGCGACCGTGCTTGCCTAGTTTTGTAGTTTTTGAGTTTTGTCAGTTTTGGTCCTCGGGGCTTGTGAGATAATGGCGTTTTCAGTTGTTATTGTAACATAATGTATTGTATGTGTAATTGCATTTACGGTTGTTGCACACGAATTTGAAATTGAAATACTCGTTTATTGCATCGAAACGTTTACATGGTAAAAAAAAAAACAGGAATGTTACAGTCTCCCCATGTTGAGGGGATTTCGTCCCGAAATTCAACTAGTTGAGGCTGCTGAATCGGTGAAGAGGTGAGGATACTTGAGTTTCATTTGGTCTTCACGTTCCCATGTAAACTCAGGACCACGTTTAGAATCCCAACGGACTTTGACTATAGGAATGCGGCTGCGTTTGAGTTGCTTGATCTCACGGTCCATGATTTCCACCGGTTTCTCGACAAAGTGCATCGTTTCATCAATGCGCACGTCGTCAAGAGGTATGTGGAGGTTCTAATCAGCAAGACATTTCTTCAGGTTGGACACGTGGAAGGTTGGATGAACATTGTTGAGTGCTGGAGGTAGCTCAAGTTTGTAAGCCACTTT